>JANKKI010000261.1:2888333-4332500 GCA_025175665.1 Cinchona pubescens
TCTTGGAAAGTTACATGCGACCCCATGAAATCTATTACCCAATCATCAAATACTTCACATACCAAGATATTATTCAAAGTCATTTCTTTTTGTTTGGAAATTCATTGCATTGTACCACACAATCTCTTGCATTGCTTGAATAAGCTAGGCCAATAGAAACCACATTGGAGGACCTTCATTGCTATCCTTTATGAACCATGGTGACCACCAATGGGTAAGGAATGGCAATGATGGAGAATTTCCACCACTTCCTCTTTTTGTACACATCTTCTAATTATTTGGTCATTGCATCGGTGGTATAGAAATGGATCTTCCCAAAAGAAGTACTTGGCTTCTAAAAAGAACTTTTTCATTGATTGCCATCCATGGAAGACAGTACAACCTTGGCCACAAGATAATTAACCAAATCAGCATATTATGGTTGAGAATTCCCTGCTATCATTACTTGTTCTTCTGGAAATTCCTCTTTAACGGGTACAACCTTTCTTAGCTTTTCTCTTAGGTCCTTCAAATCTTGAAAGGTTGCAAGAATCTTGAAAGGTGATCGGCCATGATTTTCTCGTTTCTCTTCTTATTAATCACCTCCCAATCGAATTCCTGCAATAACAAAATCCATTGAATTAATCTTGATTTTGGCTCATGCTTTGCAAGAAAGTACTTGAGAGCCAAATGATTAGTGTGAATGATCACTGTCCTCCAAATAAGGTATTTTTTAAAACTTATTAAAGGCAAAGACGATGGAAGGTAATTCCTTTTTTTGTGGTGGAGTGGTTAACTTGTGCTTCATTCAATGTTTGATTAGCATAATAGAAAACATGCAAGACTTTGTTAACTTTTTGTCATAATGACGCCCTAATTGCATAGTCACTTGCATCACACATAAGTTCAAAAGGCAAGGTCAAATTAGGAGCGACTATGATGGGGACGGTGGCTAAAACAATCTTCAACAAGTTCAAAGATTGTAAACATTCATCATTGGAGTCAAATAAAGCATCTTTTTGCAACAAAGCACACAAAGGCCTAGAGATTTGAAAGAAATTTTTTTGATGAATCACCGATAGCAACTGGCATGTCCCAAAAAAACTTCTAACACCCTTGACATTAAAAGAAGGAAGAAACTTTTCATTATTTCTTTCTTGGCCCTATCCAGCTCTATCCCTTTGGAAGAAATTTATGTGCTAAAACGACCCCCTTATTAACCATGAAGTGACATTTCTCCCAATTCAAAGCAAGATTTGTCTTGTCACACCACCCAAGTACAAGGTAGATTGTGTAAACAAGTATCAAAGGAATCACCAAACACACTAAAGTCGTTTAAAAAATCTCTATGAATTTTTCAATCATGTCATAAAAGATTGAAAACATATATTGTTGGGAGTGCTTAGAGCATTGCATAGACCAAAAGGCATGCGCCTATAGGTGAAGGTACCATTGGGAGAAGTAAAGATAGTCTTTTCTTGGTCTTCTAGGGCAATTCAGTAGTTGAAAGTACCCAGAATAGTTGTCAAGAAAACAATAGACAGCATGTCCGAAAAGTATCACTATACTCGAAGATTTGATTAATGAAAGGAAGAAAAAAATGGTCTTTTCTAGTGGCCTCATTGAGTTTCATGAAGTTAATACAAATGCGCCACCTGGTTACTAGCCTAGAAGGGATCAACTCATTTCTTTCATTGGCTATAACCGTTGTCCCTCCCTTTCAAAATAGGATTCTCTTCTAGAGTGTCAATGCAACTTTCAGCAGCTTCATCATGCTCACTCTCTTCATCTCCATGTATGAGGCTTTAGAGCTTCTTGAGATTTGACCTACAAAAATCATTAACAACATCATCAAATATATCTATCCTCGTTACTTCATCATTTAAATAAGAAAACTTCAAAGAATCAAAAATGTTAAATGAAACAATGTCTTCATTAACTCTTAGTTGAAATTTACCCTTTTGGACATCAATCAATACTCTTCAGGTTGCTAAAACCGATTTCTCAAGAATTAGAGACATCTCCGTGTCTTCTTCTATTTTAAGAATAATAAAATTTCTAGGTACAAAACAAACACTTTTCCAACTTTGACGATCAAATCTTCAATAATACCGGCCGGGTAGTTGATGCTCCCATCTAGCAGTTGAAATGATACACTGGTAGGCCTCAACTCACCTCTATTCAATTTTTTTCTAAAAGAAAAGTGTCATGAAATTGATTAAGGCTCCGAGATCACACAATACCCTTTCAAAACATAGTCCACTAATTTCACAAAGGATGGAGAATGATCCCGAATCATTCATCTTAGGGGAAAGATTCTTTTGAATGATCGTGGTACATCCTTCTGTTAAGCATAGATCTTATCCCCTAAAAGTTTTCTCTTGCTTGTGAGAATTTGTTTCATGAGCTTTGCATAGCTTGGCTGTTCTCAAAGGGCTTCCATCAATGGTACATTAATCTCAATCTTCTTAAAGATTTCTGGAAATCTCTTGAACTTCTTTTCCTTTTCTTCAGCTTTTAGCCTTTGAGGAAATGGGATTTGCACTTTCTTTGAAGGTTTAGGGGATTGATTCTTTCCTTGTCCTACATTGGTCATTCTAGCGGGGATCATGTACTTTTTTGGGTCATGAAGTTCTTTGCTATATTTTCCAATTGAGTTGTCATGGTTTGATTTTAATGAAGAATAGCATTCATTGTGTCCACACTATGCATTCCTCTTACTCTCCTTTATGGATTAGCATGTGAAGTGTGTTGGTAATGGTTGGAGGCCATGGAACTCAACAATTTGTAGGCATCTCTAAGTCTTGAATAAAAGGGATCCAATGGCTGAAGCATCCACTATTATTTTGGTTTCAAGGGATAGCCTATTGTAGAATGTTTGAATTTGTATCCCAAGAGGGATTCCATGATGGAGACACTATCTCAACATCTCCCTATAGTGATTCCAAGCTTCACTACGTGATTCATCATCGTCTTACCAGAAGGAAGTGATTTCATTCCTTAATTTGGCGGTCTTCGACGGTGGAAAGTACTTTGATAAGAACTCTTGAGCCAATTAGTTCCAAGTGGTGAAAGTCCTTTGATCGAAGCTAGCCTTTGAAGCCAAATCTTAGCCTATCCCTCAATAAGAAAGGAAAGGACTTCAATCTTATCACATTGGGTGGTACTCTATTGGTCTTGAAAGTATCAATCAATTCTTCGAAATTGAGAAGATAAGAGTTGGGGTCTTCATTTGGTCCAACCCCAAACATAACACAACTTTGAAGCATTTGATTTAATTTCGTGTGATTTCAAAGTTGTTAGCTGCCATTGGAATTCTTGTTATGCTTAAAATTGCTCTATCAAAGGTAGGTGTGGTATTATCTCGAAGTAGCCTATTCCAATTACCTTTCCCGTTCCCGTTCCCATTCCCAGAGCCATTTCTGTGATCGTTTCCTTCATTTTCACCCCCTTGTTTGTCCGTATCATTCCATTCATTCTTTCTCTTATATGTCTTGGTGTCTTCAAGCTTTTGTATTCTTTTCTTCTCCTTAGTTTTCTTGAAGCTCTTGCACTTAAGTGTCATTCTTCAATGTTCATAAACTAAAGAGAACAACACCCTAACACACGAGTCAAAAGCACCAATGGTATATGAAAGGCGAAACCAAGTGATCAACAAAGGTAAGGATAAGATTAGATTAACAACTAAAAAGAAAAGGTCTAAGCTACGAACAATTGTAAATGGCTCGATATTATGAAGAAGCAAACCCCAACAATAGCCCCAAAAACTTGTTATGCATCAAATTAAATTCCACTATTTATTCACCAACCAATTTCATGCACCGTAAGTATATGGTCCGTATACTATAAGGTGTGAATTGGGATCATTCCTCAAGGGTATAATTTGGGCAATTACTGAATATTTAGAATTAATCACTATCTAGACAATTAGAAGAAGTGATTTTTGGGTTTTGAATTCTTAACTAGTAAAACAAAGTAAAGTGATTAACTAAAGCAACGAGAAAAGAAATTGCTAAAAGCACTAGTAGACCAAATAGTGAAATTAATACGAGAAGAGTGGGTTAAATCCTAAGAAGCTAACTCCTGAGTTTCACATTAGCTGATACACAAGTCCTTGATAAGGGGAGATTGTCACCAAATGGGGGTTTAGTCCTCTAATGCACTTAACCTCACTTGGCTACTAGAGTTTTTCCACTCACTCAATTCAAGCTAGGATCCTTCCCAAATTTTCATTAGGTAAGTTGGTCAGTAAGGTTCAAGGAACTATCTTCTACTAATTGGATAATTTATCCAAGCAAATAAGTCACCCAACCCAACACCAATTTAGGTCCACGGAGGAGGTTCAATTAAGCAAACAAACTAATTATTTGGCCATATTACCTAGCTTTCATTAAAGACTAACTAATGGTTGCCCACGGATCCAAAATCCCCATCCAATTCTTCATTTAAAGTCCAACCCCATTGGAAATTAGCCTTAACTAATATCCCTAAAAGATTAGGGTTAGTCATACTTTTTTTCATACAATTTTTGCACTAGTTTCAGCGCTTTTAAGTTTATGTGTTTGTTTTCATGCATTTCTATTTCAATTTCTTAATGTATATTTAGTGTAATTGTTTTAGTGCTTATTTGGTGTTATTTAACTTGTATTTATGTGTGTATCTATTTAGGGTTGTGCTTAGGTTATTTACCTATTCTTCCCAGAATTATTGTTCATTATACATTCTTTTTTGTCTTTTGTTTATAGATTTAGTTAGAGTTTAAGAATTATTTTAGTGTTATATTATAGATATTAATGTGTGTTTTTGTTCTATGGTCATGTAGGAACACATGGTGTGTCAATTGGATGTGGGACAAAGATTTTAGAGACAAAACAGCAAAACCGCACGAAGCTGTCAAAGGCCAATTGCAGTCTGCGATTGGATAAGGCAAAATCAAGCATAGACTACACTTGGGATAGAACCACAAGCACTGACTATGATAGACAAGTGTAGATTGCACTTGGTTTTACTGGAGTAGGCTGTTAAACAATTTTGACAGTTTTTAAAGTTCTAGGTGACAATTTTGGGCCCGTAATAATGCATTTTGAAGCTTATTCAGAGCACTGTACTTTGTAACTTAATTTTAGAAACTATAAATAAGGGTCTTTAGGACCTCAATATGAGGTTATCTTTCAGTTTTCCTTTGGGAACTACAAGTTTAGACTAGGTTTTTTTTTTTTTTTTCAAGAAGAGTTGAAGAGTAGGTTCAAATTTTACAACCTTGGACCGAGAACTTGTGACTCTTCATTAGAGAAGCCTTCTTTAACCTATTGAGATGTTTATTTTGCAATTTAATTTTAGTTTTATTGCTTCTTCAATCACCGCTATCTTTAATTGCTTTTCTGGATTATTATTTAGATTAATTTACATCCTTTCAATGTTTCATTTTATGTTTATGTTCTCAATTATGTTCTAATTTGTCATGGATTAAGATTGGATGATGCCAATTCCATTGGGTAATGATTAACTTGACATCAATTGGATTAATCATAACTATTGGGTAATAATTAACATAAATTTAAAGAATAGCTAACTCTAGATTTGGTTAGGTTGACCGAGGTGATACGGTTCATTGATCCTCCATCATCCTAGACCCATGTCGATTGTTGGATTAATTTAATTCAAGACCAAGGTGGGGGGATTAGTTAATTAGTTCACAATAATATGGAAAATACTCAAATTTATTAATCTAGGACATAGAGGCATCCACTCCTAGATCATTAATTTGATAGGGTTCAATCGCTGAAGTTTTCAGGATTGAATTGACAAATAGGAATTGAACTTCCATATAGTATAATTAGACCAATTAATTGATTGAATTAATCAAAAAATTGGCTAACCTAACCCTAGTCCTTTATTTTCATTAGTTAAAGTCTTTAATTCTAGTTTAATTAACACTTTCTCCCATTTTTTATTCTTTAAATAACGTTCAAACCAAATAACCGGTACTTGAAAAACTAATCCTTATGGGTTCGACCCACTACATAGTATTTGACCCCGTACACTTATGATGCATTATCTAGCTAATAGTAGAGTTAAGTGTTTATAAATTTTATAACTAGATATTTTATGTATTAAGTTTTTGGCACCGTTTATGTAGGATTGTGTCATTGACAATCTTGGTATAATTTGGCAAGAATACTACTTTTAAGTGTAAATTATGTTTAATTTGTGCTAGTGTCATTGTGTGTTCTCAATAATTCTAAAAAAAAAAAACCAAAAAGATTTTCCTTTTTTTTGATTTGTGTTCTTTTATTGTAAAAACCAAAAAGTAAAATCCCAAAAGATTTTCTCTTTTTAATGGATAGTTTAGGCTAGGTACTTGTCTAAATTCTTCCACTTTTCCTTTACATGTGGTTTTTGCGTTAAGTACCTGTTTTTGTATTTTGTTTTAATGTTGTGATTGTAGAGACATGACCATCGAGCATGATTCTTATGATGTTTTTGATGCACTCAGGATTGGTTATCATAATATGTCAATCCAATTAGCAGCATTAGGAGAACAAATAAGTAATTTTCATGCTAAATCCATTCCTTACAATGGTTTATATTATGATTCTTCTGCAGGTAACCATGTTAATTGGGAATGTGCATACCAATATGATACCTTTACTATTGTGATTATCAAACGGGATGGTCTGACCATCCAAATTCTTTCTCAAGCTACCATGGATGTCCGTATTTTTTTTCTACATGCCAAGAGTCTAAATATGAACAAAGTGAGCCCCTAAGATTAGTGACCATTTATTGTCCACATTGATGAAAGCAAACATGCAGTTGGAAGAGCTTGCACGTGAATTCAAGTGGACCAACTATGGAAGATGAACCTAGATTTCAACTACCATCAGCCTAAGAAGAAGATTCTATTCCAAGATTAGCAAGGAAGATGATTGCCTACATGGAGGAGTTAACGAACACTTTTGAGTGCCAAAACAAATCTTTAAAGTGCAAGACCAATCCAAAAAGAGATTATCGGACCAACTTACCGAACCTGCAAATCAATTGGTGTGTGAAGTTCAAGAGACTCTTAACCAATTCCATATGATGGCGAGGATGGCCATTTTGAGGATAATTTTGAGATGATTGAGTCGTGGAGCATGAGCAATGAAGATAAGACCAAAGGATTGTTTACACTGCCCTATTACACATTCCATAGAAGTGCCATCTGGTGTGTTGATAAAGGTTGCTCGAGTAGTGGAAGATGCGCGGTGTCTACTAGAAGGAATAAGGGATATGATGAATACATATGTCGGAGTTTCTTTTGTCCTTGGGAACTTTGGATGTGCTAAACAATGTAGACAGTTGAGCGAAGACTACAGCATTCTCAGCAAGGCTCCTTGGCATTTCTAGGGGAATGTTTCTTTTAATTATGCTTTTATTTATACTTTATATACTTTATTTTAAGAACTTGGTAGGGTAATAAAGGTTTGAAGCCTTGTGACTAGTTAAGTTTATGTGATTATTGTTGTGAACTATTTTTGGTTCTACTTGGATAATGTGTTTTTACATGATGACAAATTAGTCTAATTTAGCTAATGATGATCGATTATGTGCTTACTTGATGAATTGTGATTGTCATGGAATTTTCAATTGAGTTAGGGCTTGTTTTGGTACAAGATCTTATTGGTAACTCTAGTAAAATAGAGATATTTACGTCTAAATCATAGCATTTTGTTGGTTTAAATTTTGAATTTTGGTGTTCATTTAAGTAGTTTAGTTAATTTTTACATTAGGTGTTTGCATTTTTATTTTTAGTGAATATTATGAATTTTTTTATTGAATTTTAGTCAATTTAGTTACTTATTTAGTTTAATATTATTTATTCAATTTTGTTACTCATTTAGTTTAATATTATTTATTCAATTTAGTTACTCATTTAGTTTAATATTATTTATTCAATTTAGTTACTTATTTAGTTTAACATTATGTAGGTTAATAGTTGGAAGTTGGAAGTCAAAATGAGCAAAGTTTGAAGGCCAAAAAGAGATCAGAGAAGAATTGAAGACTTTTGTTGATATAGAGTCGATCTCGCGACATCGAATTCCGTGTCGCGACATCGAGGCAGAAATTAGATTATGATATTTGAGCTCAATGTTATAACACTGAATTTCATGTCGCGACATTAGTGGAGGCATGTTCAGCAAATGTAATAATGTCATTTTTGTAAATTTTGGCTACCAAATTTTGAGTATTGACTTGTATAATACTCCAACTATATATAGATTTTTTAGTAGGTGCTAGTATACATACTAGAGTAGAATAGTTAGTAGAATTTTACATAGTTAGTAGTGTAGTTAGTGTAGTCTAAACTTCTTTTTAGTTTAATACAAGTTCTCTTCCAATTTTCTTTAGATCTTGTCCTTAATTTCTTGCAAGTTCTAATTTTGATTAGATAGTTTTAGTGGGTTAATCTTTAGCTACAAGTAGATATAATTTTTACTTGCTTTCTAGTTTAATTTTTGAAAATCTCCTTACTTCCATTTCAAGCTTTCTTAGTAAGTTTTAATTTTCTACCAATTTAAGTGATCATTCGTTAAAATTTTCAATTACTTGCTTTAATTGTTAGTGATTTTCATTTTTCTTTTATTCATCTAAAAATCTAAAAAAATTTTGTTTCGACTTGGTTTCTATTCACTAATGTCATTAGGTCTATAGTAGTAAAAAAAATGGAATTTACTAGTTTTTTATGCTTTCAAATTGCTTTCCTTAGTTGAGTCAGATTTATTTCCTTTTTAGTTAATTCTAGTTCCTTTAAGGGTAATTTTAGTTGTTTTGTTTTACTTGCAATCAGTCCATTAATTAGTATGTCTAGTTGTTTTTTTTATTACCTTAATAGATTTAGTCTTTTTTATTTAATTCACTTGTTTATTCTAATCATGGCTTTGAGTAGAGTTAGTAATTACCCTATTTATGGATTGCCTAAACATAGAATGACCCCTAAATCTTTGTAATTGCCAACCAACAATCCTAGTGGGACATCCCGCTTACCACTATTTGCTACCTTCCCTGCATACTTGCGGGAGTATGTGTAGAGAGTAGTGAAAAAGTGAGATTTATAACTTGTTTGAGTTCCTAATTGATTTCATTCTACCTAACGCACGAACAAGTTTTTGGCGCTGTTACGAGGGATTATCCTGTGATTGTTATATTGGCTATATTGAGCACTTTACGGGTCGCATAGATTAGGAACTTTTTATTTCTTTAATTATTAATTTTGGTTTTATAGTAATAATTGTTAATGTTTGTGACCTTGTCTTTTGAATTGATTTGGCATTTTGAATTACTCTTTGTAGTGCATGATAAGAAAGGACAAAGAACCTTTGATTTGCTTGGATTCCGAAAGAGCAAGGAACTTATAGAAATCTGGAAGCGAAGAAGAGTTCAACAGGAGTTGGAAAGAGTGGAAATGGCTGACATCAACATAAATCAAAGGAATTTGAACAATGAAAATGATGAACAAGAAGAAGTTATGGGTAATCAAGGAGTTGGTGGCTTTGGAAATGGAAATGAGATGAAACATGATTGGCCATCCTTTGCGAGAGTATGTTGTGCCTAATTTTGATGGGGCCAATTCAAGTATCGCAAGGATGCCCATGCAAGCAAATAATTTTGAGATTAACCCCGCATTGATTCAAATATTGCATAAATAACATGCTATATTTGGAGGGTGTCCTCATGAAGATCTTTACACTCATTTGATGAACTTTGACGAGGTATTGGATGCATTCAAATTAATGGTGTACATGTAGATTGTGTGAGGATTCGAGTTTTCCCTTCTCAATAAGAGATAGGGCAAAGGCATGGTTTCAATCAAATACTTGAGGCACTTTCACTACTTGGGATCAACTAGCACAAGAGTTCTTAACAAAGCATTTCCCATCATCTAGGACCGCCAAGTTGAATAATGAAATCGCTTCTTTCAAATAAGTTGTTAGTAAGAGCCTAAGTGAAGCTTGGGAATGTTTCAAAGAGTTGTGGAGGAAATGTCCCCACCATGCCATTCCGTTATGTTGCAAATTCAAACATTTTACAACGGATTGGCACAAGAAAAAAATCTATAGTTGATGCGTCCGCAGATAGCTCCATTTCATTCAAAACCCTAGAAGAGTCCCAAGAATTGGTTAACCGAATGGCTTCAAACTACTATTAACAATAATCATTGGTCCATGATTCATCCGGTGGTGCAACAACAAGTCAACCAAACCAATGCTCAACAAGGTGGTGTGATGAATTTGAATCTTAATGATACTTTCCTTGCCCAACAAAGCATGCTTATGAAAGTTATGAACAAATTTACAAGAGTGTTGGGGAACTTTGGAAAGGGAAGCACCGTAAATGCCATTGGTTCATCAATTCAATCAAATTTGATTTCTAACTTTTGTGTTGGTGGACACTCTAATGGACAATGTAAGGTTCTTATGGGAGAGCAAGTCCACAATGTATCAAATCAACCTTCATCATCAAGAAAATCACAAGGAGCTTATGGAAATACTTACAATCCTTCATGGAGAAATCATCCCAAATTTTCTTGGAGCAACACAAACAATTAACAAAATCCCCCCTACCAACAAAATCCTCCACCTCAAAATTTTCAGAACCAAGTCTCAAATTCCTCTAATAGATCTTATCAACCTCCATATCAAAGAAACTTCCAAGCACAATTCATTTCAACCTCCATCTAACCCTCCATTTTAACAACAACCAAGACCTCTATTGCAACCTTCTAATTTTTCTCAACCTATGTATAATGACCAATTTGCTCCAAGAGAAAACGTACATTGAGATGGTTGGAAAAGATAGGCGGAGTATTTTAGAAGAGAATTGGAAAGAAAAAAGAGGGAAAGAGAAGAGCAAAATAGAGACTATGAAAATTTGAGAGCATCAACAAGGAACTTGGAAATTCAATTGGGACAATTGGTAATAAGAGTGAACAATGAGATACCTATGGGGTCCTTTCCAAGTGACACTACTCCAAATCCAAGAGAGAACAAGGGAAAAGAGCAAGTGCAAGCTATCACACTTAGAAGTAGGAAGGAAGTAGAAGGAGGAGTTGAGAAAAATTCATTGAGGGGCCAAGGGAAGGAAAAACTTGAAGGTAGTGGGAAAGCTAAAGGGTAGTTTTCAATGGGTCCATGAAAAATGATAAAAGAACCTACCAACTTCTATACCAAATGTGCAATTTTATGAAGACAAGGATCCGACACTTCAAGTTTTGAAGCAAATTAAGGTACCATTTCCTCAAAGACTGAAGGAGGATGAAAAAGTGAAGAAATTCAAAAAGTTTCTTGAGCTATTTAAAAATTTTGAAATCAATTCTCCTTTTATGGAGGCAGTTGAAAACATGCCCACTTATTCCAAATTCATGAAACTAGTTCTCACTTAAAAGAGGAAATTGCATGGAGATGAAATCTTATGTATTATGGATAAGTGTAGTAGGGTCCCTTCCAAGTGACACTACTCAAAATCCAAGAGAGAACAAGGGAAAAGAGCAATTGCAAGCTATCATACATAGAAGTGGCAAGGAAGTAGAAAGAGGAGTTGAGAAAAATTCATTGAGGGGCCAAGGGAAGGAAAAAGTTGAAGATAGGGTGGAAGATAAAGGGGAGTCTTCAATGGGTCAAGGCAAAATGATAAAAGAGTCTACCAAACCCAATGTACAATTTGATGAAGTGTAAGGAACTAGAACAAGGATACTACACTTCAAGTTTCGAAGCAAATTAAGGTACCAATTCCTCAAAGATTGAAGGAGGATGAAAAATTAAAGAAATTCAAAAAGTTTCTTGAGGTATTTAAAAGACTTGAAATCAATATTCTTTTTATGGTGGCACTTGAACAAATGCCTACTTATGCCAAATTCATGAAACAAGTTCTCACTTCAAAGAGAAAATTGCATGGAGATGAAATCTTATGTATTATAAATAAGTGTAGTAATGTCCCTTCCAAGTGACACTACTCAAAATCCAAGAGAGAACAAGGGAAAAGAGCAATTGCAAGCTATCATACATAGAAGTGGCAAGGAAGTAGAAAGCGGAGTTGAGAAAAATTCATTGAGGGGCCAAGGGAAGTAAAAAGTTGAAGATAGTGTGGAAGATAAAGGGGAGTCTTCAATGGGTCAAGGCAAAATGATAAAAGAGTCTACCAAACCCAATGTACAATTTGATGAAGACAAGGATCCTACACTTCAAGTTATGTTCCAAGCAAAATAAGGTACCATTTCCTCAAAGATTGAAGGAGGATGAAAAATTAAAGAAATAAAAAAAGTTTCTTTAGGTATTTAAAAGGCTTGAAATCAATATTCTTTTTATGGTGGCACTTGAACAAATGCCTACTTATGCCAAATTCATGAAACAAGTTCACACTTCAAAGAGAAAATTACTTGGAGATGAAATATTATGTCTTACGGATAAGTGTAGCGCATTACTCTAAAAAAGGTTACCTTCCAAGTTTAAGGACCTTGGCTCCTTCATTATACCTTGTGAAATTGGAGGCTTGCACTTTGAAAAGGCCTTGTGATTTAGGTGCTTCAATTAATCTTATGCTTTATTTGGTTTTCAAAAAGCTAAATGGAGGAGAGTTAAGGTCCACTAGTGTTTCATTACAACTTACAGATCAAAGCATAAAGTTTTCAAGTGGAATTATTGAGGATGTGATTATAAAAATTGGAAAACTTTTACATTTTGGCGGATTTTATAGTCCTTGTAGATATCGAAGAAGATGAATAGATGCGAATCATTCTTAGAAGACCTTTCCTTGCAAGTAGGCGTGCACTTATAGATGTTCAAGAAGGTAAGTTAGAATTTTGAATAAATGATGAAATTGTTACTTTTAATGTCTTTGAGTCATTAAAACTTCCTTCTATGTATGATATTATGAGTATAAATATAGTGGATGACCTAATTGAGGGTTTTTGTAGGTACAATTTGGTGAATTCTCCTTTACAAAAAGCTATGGTAGCTCCAAATGATATTGCTCAAGAAGATCAAGAAGTGCTGGAATGTTTGAATCAATTGGTGAATAATACATCATTTACAAGAGGAGGAAGAAGAAGGCGATGAAAAGGTAATGGGGGTTTTCGACCAATAAACCCCCAAGGTAGAAATTAAACCTATTCCTACTGATTTGATGTATGTGTATCTTGGTCAAAATGAGACATACACAGTGATTGTGAATGCTTCTTTAATAGGTGAGCAACTTGACAAGCCTTGATTGTGGTTCTTAAAATGTAGAAAAATGCTATTTCTTGGTCAATTGATGATATTAAGAGAATCATCCCTTCTGTGTGTATGCATAATATTTTGTTGAATAGGGGAAACAAATCGATGATTCAACCTCAAAGGAGGTTGAACCCCCACCTTGAAAGAGGTTGTGAGGAAAGAGGTTATTATGCTCTTAAATACCAATATTATATGCCCTATTAGTGATAGGGAGTGGGTCAACCGAGTCAAGTTGTACCTAAAAAGGGTGGAATTACCGTGTGACTAATGAGTTCCTTCCCTCTAGATTGGTCACGGGTTGGCGTATGTGCATTGATTTTCGTAAATTAAATGAGGCTACCCGTAAAGATCATTTTCCTTTACCTTTTATTGATCAAATGTTTGAAAGACTAGCCAATTTGCATATTATTGTTTCCTTGATGGATATTTTGGCTATCTTCATATTGTTATTTGCCCAAAAGATCAAGAGAAAACAATCTTGCATGCCCATTTGGTACTTTTGCGTATAGAAGAATGCCATTTGGACTTTGTAATGCTCCAAGTACATTACAACGTTGTATGTTTGCTATCTTTCATGATATGGTTAAAAGTGCATAGAAATCTTTATGGATGATTTTTGTATATTAGGTACATCATTTGATGATTGCCTTGTGAATTTGAATAATGTGTTGAAAAGATGTGTTGAGACTAATTTGGTACTTAATTGGGAGAAATGTCATTTTATGGTGCAAGAAGGAATTTTTTTGGGTCATAAAGTGTAATCGAAAGGTATAGAGGTTGAGGGCAATGGTAGAGGTGATTGAAAAGTTACCTCCACCCATCAATGTTAGAGGTGTGAGAAGTTTTCTTGGCCATGCAGGTTTTTATAGGAGATTCATTAGAAACTTTTCGCATATAGCTAGACCACTATATTCTTTACTTCAAAAAGATTGTGTTTTCAACTTTGATGATTCTTGTTTGTATGCATTTAATGATTTGAAACATACTGTTGTGAATTTCACATTGGTGCACCAATCATTGTGGCACCCAATTGGTCTCTTCCATTTGAACTTATGTGTGATGTGAATGGCTATGTGATAGGTGCCGTTTAATGTCAAAAAGTGGATAGAATGTTGCATGTCATTTATTATGTGAGTAGAACCTTAAACAAGGCACAAATTAATTATTCTACCACAAAAAATGAACTACACGCTATAGTTTTTGCATTTGTCAATTTTAGATCTTATCTCATTGGGTCCACGATAATTGTACACACTAATCACTCTGCATTAAAGTACTTTTCTTTAAACAAGATGCCAATCCACGTTTATTGAGATGGGTACTTCTTTTGTACGAGTTCGATTGGGAGGTAATGGACAAAAAAAGTGTTGAAATTGTGATACCAGATCATTTATCGAGGATTGAAGCATCTAGGCTTGTGAATCAAGAAAGAAGGGCCATTGTTGAGGAATCATCAATTGAAAAATTGCTTCAAGTAAAGGAAGCAAGTCCTTGGTATGCCAACTTGTCGAGAGCTATTTAATTGCAAGAGTAATACCAAATATTCTCTACATCAATGATAAGAGGAAGTTCTTTGCGGAAATCAAGTATTACTTTTGGGAAGAACCTTATCTTTTGAGGATGTGTGTTCTAGAAGGATAAGTGAATGACATTTTGAAACATTGTCACTCATCTCCCATAGGAGGTCATCATGGAGCACAACGTACAGCTTTCAAAGTTCTTCAATCCGGTTTGTATTGGCCAACACTCTTTAAGGACTCTAGAAAGTTTGTACTTCAATGTGATGAATGCCAAAGAGTGGGTAATATTTCAAGAAGACAACAGATGCCTGTGAATGGCATTGTTGAGTTGGTGGTATTTGATCCACGGTGTTTGATTTTATGGGATCCTTTCCTACCTCGTATTCTAACAAATTCATTCTAGTTGCGGTGGACTATGTGTCAAAGTGCGTGGAAGCAATAGCCACCCCAACAAATGACCCAACAATTGTGACCAAATTTCTTAGAAAAAATATCTCATTCTTTTCTCGATTAGAAATCCCTTGAACTATTAGTAGTGATAGAGGAACACATTTCAAAAATTGTCATTTTGATGCTTTCATGATGAAGTATGGTGTTAATCATAAAATTTCCTTAGCCTACCATCCTCAAACTTCAGATCAAGTTGAGGTTTCAATTCAAGAATTGAAGAGGATCTTGGAGGAAATGGTAAATAGTGCAAGGAAGGATTGGGTACTCAAATTGAATGATGCACAATGGACATACTGGCCAGCATTCAAAACTCTTATTAGCATGTCTCCTTACCGGATTGTCTATGGAAAAACATGTCATCATCCAATGGAACTTGAGCACCTGGAACATTAGGCAATTAAGAGTTTAAATTTTGATATGAAAGGGGTATTTGAAAAGGGACTTCTTGATTTGAATGAATTAAATTAATTCCTAAGAGAAGCACAAGAGAATTCTTTGATTTATAAGGAAAAGACCAAGGCATGGCATGATAAGCTCATTTTGAGAAAGACAGAGTTCAAGATGGTATTACTTTTCAACTCAAGGATAAAACTATTTCTAGGGAAACTCAAATCTAGATGGAGTGGCTCATTTGAAGTTGTACAAGTTTTTCCTCATGGAGCTATGGAAATTAAAGGGAAAGAAGGCATTTTCAAAGTCAATGGTCATCGACTCAAACTTTATATAGGAGGAACTATCAATGAAATACAGGAAATCATCCAATTTGCTCAAGAATTATCATCATTGCCATAGTCAAGCTAATGACTATAAAAGAGCACTTCTTAGGAGGCAGCCCAAGGTTTAATTTCATGTTTTTTCTTGATTTTAGCATTAATTTGCGTTTAATTTAAATTAAGCGTGATTAAGGTTAATTTAGGTTAAAATAGGTTTTGGAAGTTTTTCTTTTAATTTCAATTAATAAAGTTTAAAAAATGGATAGAAATTGTCTCCAATATTTGTGTTTTTAATGTTTTTAGGTGATGAGAAGATGTGGCTTGAAGTAGTAAAGAAGTTGGTAAAATTTGTCTTAGTGTTGAAATTGAAATGTACAGAAGTTTGGTTCTATATGCGCATGAACCTTAAACTTCTGCACAGGCAAAAAATTGAACCTTATTTCCATGTCGCAATATCAGATTTGATGTTGGGACACCGAGGCACGTGTGGGGCACATGACACAGTCCATGTCACAATATCAATCGAAGTGCTGATTAAAATTTCAAATTTAGCTCAATGTCGAGACACCAAAAGCGATGTCGTGACATCGACTTCAGGCATAATCAAAATAAGTCAATTTTCTTCTTCTCCCCCCATTCTTCCCGAAATTGCAAAACCTAACCATACATCTCCTCTTCCAACTCCAAATTTTCTCAAATTCTTCCATCAATTCTATTTCCAACACCCTCAATTCATATTGCCAATACATTTTCATCATCAATTATTCGCAATTTGTGGATTTTCAATGGGATTTACCAAGGATTTAACCGGAGGTTCTTCATCAACAATTCAAGGATTTTTCTTCACAACGCGGAAGGTAATATCTTCCAATTCTTATGTTCTTAGCCTGTGAGGATTTAAATTTTAGAAAATTTGGTTGAATTATTGGTGATTATTTGGGTATTTGATACTGTGAATTTTTGGGCAATTTGTGGAAAAATTTGGTGCAAAATTTTTGTGGGAATTTCCTATTAATCTGGTCGTGAATCATTTGGAGATAAATTGTGCTAGAAAATTTTGTGATAATTGCTTAAGAATTTTATTGTGTTGGGAATATTTGAACTGTTCAATAATTGAGCAAATTTTTGTAGTGGTTGATTGTTTTGGGCTGATAAAAATGGTGAGGAGAGTTTATGAAAGTGCTAAGAGGAGAGTTAGAATGAGAGGTAGGAGAAGAGGTGATGGTTCAAGAAAAAGAAGAGTAGGCTAAGGGTCTAGTCGTGAAGGAATAATTGGCAAACCCAGTGGGGGGTAGTGAAAGATTGTAGAATCCTAATTCACCAGTGAGAAGGCTAAGGTATTATTTCAAAATAATGAGCGTAAAATATGAGATCATAAGAGAGCATGGTTTTGATTTTCCTATGCATTGGGGAGTGTATGAAGGGGCAAGAAAAGAGATAGAAACTCAAATTAGAGCAAGGCATTAGGAGTGTTTTGTTAGAGCAATAGGACTTGGTTATACACAGTTGGTCAAAAAATTCATTGCAACTTGTGTGATTACAAGGATGGCAAGGTGAGAGTTTGGGTTCTGGTTGATATTAGTGCTAATGCTATAAATACTTATTTCAATGTACCTTTTGCTTCATCTGATGAATATCATGAGCTTGTCCACAACAAGAATAAGGACATGAATGAAATTAAAAGAATGTTGTGTGATGTTGATGTTGCTTGGGTAATGAATACGACAAGAATGGTTGAATTAAAATTCCCTCGCCATGATTTATTTCTTGCTACCAAGCTGTGGTTTTATTTCATAAGTTGTAGAATATGGGGGTCAAATTCTTTGAGCTACATTCAAAGAGATAAGGTGGTAATGGTTTATGCCATTACGTGACTGACTAGGATACCAGTGAACATTAGTGGTTTGATTAGGTAGGGATTTCTCGATAATGGGCAGTTTGGGAAACCCATTTTTTATGCCTCTATTCTAATCACTCATCTGTGTATTACTCCAGGGTGTCCTTATTCTATTGATGCACCAATGATGCCCCAAAGAGGTAGGATTAATAAGGAGTACGTGTACAATATGGTCTGGGAATATGAAAACCATTATCCCATAGAAGGTCAAATGCTTCCACTACTGCCCCAAGAACTACATTCATTGCTTTGCCACCAAGATTTGTATGCAATGCACTAGTTTTAGAAGAAGAGCGAAATGAGTTACAAGGCTACTGGACTTACTGTCAATTGGTGATGACAACAGTCTGACAGCAATAGGAGAGGCGCTCCGGCCACCTCACTCAACACATGGATTTAGTCACTGCAGCCTTCATCGTGGCATTATGGACCACCTCGCGGCTAGTACTACACACCACTAGTGGTTCCTACATATTAAGGAAAAGCTTAGTTCAACAGACTGGTGAACCTACTAGGGCCTAAGATGAGGACTTTGAAGAGAGTTAACAAGGCAGTGATTAGGATAACTAGGATGGCATGTGGATGATAGTTGATGAGACATTACTTGACAGAATTTTGAGATATTTTCAGACATTTTTACTCTTATTTCTTAGTACTTTAGTAGTTTATTACATTTTATGTTTTTAGATATGTTTATTTGGATAATTGCTATTTGATTAGATTGGCTAAGGGCCTTAAGCTGATGCCAAATTACTTGTTTTGATATTAGATATGAGATTTATCCATTTGAACTTTATGGTTGAATATTTGGTTTGATGCCTATTGTGTTCTTAGTTGATTTATGTGTTTGAGTAGTGATAATGGCTAAGGGCCTTAAACTGACACCATGTAGATTAGTATTGATGCTTAAAGATTGGAAATGATGAGTGTGAGCTTAATTGTTGGCTATATGGCATGGCTTGACTTGTTCTTGGCGGTATCACATAGTGATCTTTAATTTTATTAAAAGCGTGTCGTGGTTTAGGTTGTTTGTGTCTTATGTTTGTTTTTATCCATTATGTTGGAATTTTGGGTGAGTAGTAGGATGAGTTTATTCATCAATTAGAATAAAAGAGTCAAGTTTGGGGGTGTTTATTTCTTGTGTCGGGAATGGTTATTTGATGTTTGTATGTGTGTTTAATGACTTTTGGATAGAAAAATTGATCAATTTTAGCACTCGATGATGATATTTGATTTAGAATATTATATGATTGAACTATTTGAATAGTCCATTTCATGAATTTAAGTGTATGTGAGTAATTCTTTTATAACATAAGAATTTCAAAAATTTAGTATTACTATTTCCAAAAAAGAGGTACTAATATTTTGGGAAAAACTTAATTGAAATGTCATTTTTGATCAAATCATTGATATTACTTTGTTGGTTAATTTATCTTTTAGAAAAATTAGGTTAATTAGAATAGAAGGAATTTAAGACATTTTGTATGACTTCATAGGGTTAATGTTAATCTAATTTATGAATGATTAGTATTAGATATTAAGTTTGGGTATATTTTACTCCTCTTCCTTTGTTTAGAACTGTGAAGCAAAAGTGTTTTACAACCCATTAGAGTAATAATAAGGCGAGTATGGGATTCTGGCATGTACCCATGTTGTTTCTTCGAATTAAGCCACTAGGAATTATGATTTAGAATACCAACAAGTCGAGAAGGGAATGTTTGTAATATTTATCATTGATATCATACTACTCATTCCTTAATAGGTTAACGTTCCCAACTTGTGTGACATGTGCATATAGGTAGATTCTTAATAAACTTCTATCTCCATGAGACCTCATCGGGATAGTTAACCAACTTTGTAATATTTGTGCATTGAGAAAAAATGACATTGTGGATGAATTGAACTCAATTTGTGGGAATCTTTTTTGAGAATACTTAATGCTTTGTAATTGAAGTCTTGTGTATTAATTGAACATTTGATTTTTGGGAAAATTTGAAAACTTTTATTGACTAATTAAAATGGTTCAATTGTCATATAATATTTGAGGTCTCTTGAGAGAATACCTTATTCATCATAAGTACATCCATTATTCATCAATTGTTGATGTTATATTGGTGGTGTACTGGTTAATTGGTAGTAAGGTTCTTTTTATTTCCTTGCTTTGCTCGAGACTAGCAACATGTTAAATTTGGGAATGTGATAACCTTAGTAAACTAGAGTTATTTACTAAATCATACCATTTTGTTGATTTAAATTCAGAATTTTGGAGTTTATTTAAGTAGTTTAGTTGATTTTTACATTATGTGTTTGCATTTTTATTTTTAGTGAATATTATCAACTTTTATTAAATTTTAGTCAATTTAGTTACTTATTTAGTTTAATATTATGCAGGTTAACAGCTGGAAGACAAAAGTCAAAACGAGCAAAGTTTGTAGGCCAAAAAAAAATATCAGAGAAGAATTGAAGACCTTTGTTGAAAGAGAGTCGATGTCGTGACAACGAATTCCTCATATGGCAACATCAAGGCAGAAATTAGATTATGATATTTGAGTTTGATGTCAGACACCAAATTTCATGTTGTGACATCAAGGCATGTTCAGGAAATGTAATAATGGTACTTTTGTAAATTTTGGCTACCAGATTTTAAGTATTTACTTGTGTAATACTCCAACTATGTATAGATTTTTACTAGGTGCTAGTACACACACCTGAGTAGAATAGTTAGTAGAATTTCACAAAGTTAGTAGTGTAGTTAGTGTAGTCTAAACTTCTTTTTAGTTTAATACAAGTTCTCGTCCAATTTCCTTTAGATCTTGTCCTTGACTTATTGTAAATTTTAATTTTGATTAGATAGTTTTAGTGAGTTTATCTTTAGCTACAAGTAGATATAATTTTTACTTACTTTCTAGTTTTTTTTAAAAAATCTCTTTAGTTCCATTTCAAGCTTTCTTAGTAAGTTTTAATTTTCTTCCAATTTAAGTGATCATTACTTAAAATTTCAATTACTTGCTTTAATAAATGTTAGTCATTTTCATTGGTTTTCTTTTATTAATCTAAAATTCTAAAAATATTTAGTTTGAACTTGGTTTTGTTCACTAATTTCATTAGGTCAATAGTAGTAAAAAATTGGAGTTTACTAGTTTTTCATGCTTTCTAATTGCTTTTCTAAGTTGAGTTGGATGTATTGCCTTATAAGTTTAGTTCCTTTTTAGTTTATTCTAGTTCCATTAAGGGTAATTTTGCTTGTTTTCTTTTACTTGGAATTAGTCGTTTAATTAGTTTGTTTAGTTGTTTCTTTTGATTACCTTAATAGATAAATTAGTCTTTTGTTTTAATTCACTTGTTTATTCTCATCATGGCTTTGAGTAGAGTTAGTAATTACCCTATTTATGGATTACCTAACTATACGATGACCCCTAAATCTTGGTAATATCCAACAAATAATCCTTGTGGGATGATCCCGCTTTCCATTATCTACTACCTGCCCCTGTATACTTGCAGGAGTGTTAGTAGAATGTAGTGAAGCAAAGTGAGTTGATAACTTGTTTTGAGCTCCTAATTGATTTTATTCTACCTAACACATGAACAATTGTAGGACTTCTAGTTTTTGATACATTATCTTTGTCAGTTGAGTTGTTAAATAAGAATATTATATGAATGTTTATTATAGACTTGGATTAATTTTGATTATTGAGTACTTGTTCAGGTTAATTATTTTTGCTAAGGGAGATTGGGGGATGAATTGGGCACATAGATGACATTTGTATTGTTTTAAACTATGTTATAGCTATATTTGTTTTGTATTTTTCAATTGTTTCAACCCCGTGAGCCCTAATGATCCCTACTTAGTATTGCCATGGAAAAGGGAAAAATAATTTCTCGGACTCATGTTTTTTCATTGATGCTTGGATTTATATGATTAACTTAAAATTACTCATTTTCTTAGAAATGTATTGAGTGCATTGCGGATAAATTCTATAATTGATAGTGAAACCATAGTTTTAAAGTAGCATTTACATTCACTTGTAGCACTGGATTTTATTCCTCATCTAGTAGAGCTTTTTGATTATCCAAGTATAATTACAAGTGGTTCGCTAGTGTTATGTTTAGTATTGTTTCTGTGTTTATGTGATGTTTTGTGTTTTAGTGTTCTGTTTTGAAAAGAGAAAAAAAATCCAAAATATTTTTGTTTATTTATTTAGTGTCTTAATTGTAGAGAGTATCAGTCTTGAGGATCGACTATTTAAAAGCCTCCCTAGCTACTGGACGGCAACCTTCAGCATTTCTATACCCTCTTTACTTGAAATATTGTAGAGGATTAAACAAAAAAAAAAAATTTCTTTTACTTTTGTTAGATTTTTATATTTTGTTTCTGTGACAACTGTTTTGTGATGTTTTGATGGAATGGTATATTACTATCTGGCTAGATATCAATTGTGTATGATATAGTAACTTGGTATTTTCGAACCACGTGATTCCATGTCGTATATTTTTCCTTACATAGGTGGCAACTTGAATTTTTGTCAAGTTGTGATTTCTCGAATCAAAATAAATATTTGAACTCAATGATATTAGAGAGGAGTTGCGTCAATTCATTTGATTGATAATACCTATTTGAAAGTTGTTGAGATCATTTTCGTATGATTTTTAAATAGGGCTAGAGTTTGATATGAAGTAATCCTTTGCCTATTCATATATGTTAGTGTATGGAAAAGTATTTGATTCTATTATAGCTATTTAAATCTAACATGTGCTTACAACTTATTTTTTCATGGCTAGTTCCTTGTGCTCCTATGTGTTCCAATGAGTTTAAAACAAAAAACTGGTTTGCTTTGCCTAAAAATATGGAAGCATGGTAAGAAAAGAATAACATAATGCTACTTGCGTCTTGCTAAACAAAAAATAAAAGATGAACCAAATAAAAAGTGATCATAAAGGAATCATGAAAGGATGTGTTGCCATTTTGAGTTAACAAGTTTAATGATTCTGAAGTACTTGGCCATTGTATGACATTTGTGTTGGTCCCAACAGCAACCTAAGAGGGGGTGAATATAGGTTATCTCTAAAGACAAACCTTTTTAAGTGCTTAATAGAAATTCAAAACTTTATGCAACAAATGAATACTTAAGCACAAATGAATATAATAGATATTCAACAGTTTAAGCTTAAAGAACAAATAAGAATGAGATAAAGAATATCAAACCAAACTCCCAAGCTTCTCAAGCTTGGAGTACATTCACTAGTAGTGCTTCTTCAAAGAAGGTGAGGCAATAACCTTCTTGTACACAAAGTAGGCTCACCCTTGCACCAACTAGGTTCCTCTAGTTGAGCCAAAGGGTTTTACACTACAACCTCACTTTTGTACACTTGTTATCCCTCCACTCTTACACTTGAAGATCACTCACTAGTCTATTCTTGCTCACACTAATTCCCACTAGTTGAGCCAAGAAAGCTAGACTTCTCAAACCAATACAACCCACAATATTTTAGCCTATTTCTCCTCAAATAGCTCTTACAAGTGTTTGTATTGAATGTAGTCCTCTTTTTACTTATTATAGAATTCAGACCTTGGGGTATTTATAGTTGCCAAATATCTGCTTTCAACAACTTCCCAACGGCTATTTTCTGTCTACTGAAAAACTAGCCGTTGGACCTTCGGACGGCCGATGCGGCAAGAGTGTCCGAACAGACTAGCCGTTGGACCTTTGGACGGCTGTCTCTTATAAGACGCATGTCGTCCGTATTCTTTGAGAAGACTAGCTGTTCTTTCGGACATCTAGGATGCGTCCGATCATGCGTCCGATAGAAGCGAAGTCTACTGGAAATTTATCGGACGCTGTTCTTCGTCCGAGGACTCTTCTGGAAATTTATCGGACGCTGTTCTTCGTCCGAGGCTTGCTTCAAATTCTTTGTGTGAGCGATTACCATCGTCCGAAGCTCGACAAAGCGACCACACAGAGGTTCGGACGATGGTTTTGATAATACACATCTAGGGGAGAAATAATCGGACATGCGTTTGGACTCATCAAAACATGATTAACATAACTGGGGTTCTTCAATCTCCCCCTTTTTGATGATGACAAATCAATTGGACAATTCAAAAAACTACACAAGAGAATTTGTCCATTAGTCCATTATCCATTAGTCCATTATTTCTCCCCCTTTGGCATTATCAAAACATAAAAAGGAATAATGCAGTTAAAGCTCCCCCTAAGTTTATTCTCCCCCTTGATGTGTGATGCAATTCTTGTAGAAACACATCCATAAAAACACGAATGCTCCCCCTTTCTTTTGCAAGTAGTGACTTATTATAGTCAAAATTTGGGGATACAAATATCCTAGCATTCTAAACAAATTTGAACACATAGATGGGTAATATTCAAGAGAACATAGTTCAACTTGATAAATGAAAGCACACAAAACTTTAGATGTTACCCATTTCAATATGATCTTAGCTCATATGCCTTGAGCACCCTTCATAGATAATTTATCTTGAATTCCTTGGTGCACTCCAAGCATACCTACATACAAAGTTAAGCAACAACTTTTGGTACCCAAACTTTCTTGGGTCTTGTCCAATTGGATTAGTAACATGCTTAATCACCCAAATAGAATTTATTCCTAATTTTTCATTTCTTTTAACATAACAATTTTTCTTTATATGGCCGTGTTGATGACAATGATTACAAGTAATGTTCTTATTGCCATAAAAAGAAGATTTAGATTTAACAAAGCATAAATCATTTTTTCTAAAGGTGATAAAATTTTTGTTCAAAACATATTTCTAGTTCTTTTCTTTTCAAAAACATTTTCTTTCTTTGTTTTAAAGTAACATCAAGATCATCTAATCTCTTCTTCAATGAAGCTTGTTCTTCCATGATCTTGGTTTTCAACGAATTTACCGCCCCCAAAACATCATTTTCTTTTGTCAAAGAATTATTTTTATGCACAAGTTTTGAGTTGGCACTCAATAAAGTGTTAACTTTAATTTTTAACTCTTTGTTCTTAGCATATGATTCTTTCAAACATTCATGCATTTTTAAAATAAATGATTCAACATCATCATTATCATCATCACTTAAGAATGAATCACCACAAGAATCACAACTAGAGGTTACCTCATTATCGCCAAGTGCCATAAAAGCCATTTGAGCCTCCTCATATTCTTCTTCAACTTCTCCATCCGAATTGCAATCATCCCAAGTGATTTGGAAGTTGTTGAAGTGAGGCTTCCTTGAGTCTTTTCTCCCTTTTGATGAAGCTTTAAATGCTATGCTTCTTTTTCCCTTTGCCTCCTCATCTTGTAGCTTGTATTTCAACTTTAATTCAAATGAGGTTAGAGAATTGATCAAAGAATCAATAGGCATAGAATTTAAATTTTTAGACTCTTCTATGGCAATGGATTTAGGTTCCCATTCCTTAGGTAAAGCATTCAAAATTTTTCTATTCTTTTCACCCAAGGAATATTCTTTACCCAAATCTTCCAAATCCTTTACCATATCATGGAACCTACAATACATCTTGTCAATGTTCTCATGAGGTTCCATTTTGAAGGATTCAAATACTAATACAAGGAACTTCATTTATGCTCTCTAATATCTTCACTTCCTTCATGGATTTCTTTCAATTTGTCCCATATCTCCTTGGCCGATATGCAACCTTTTACTTTAGAAAACTCATCTGCATCCAAAGCATTATACAAAATATTAATAGCTTTAGCATTTAAAGATAAATTTATTTTATCTTGTGCATTTAACTCAAATCTAGTTTTAGGCCTTAATCTATTAGTATTTTCATCAAAAATATTTGCCTCAATAGGACCTTCATAAATAATATACCATAATTCAATATTAATAGATTGAACAAAAATTTTCATTCTATCCCTCCAAAAAACAAAATTAATGCCATTAAACAATTAGAATTTCTAGATTTAAGTGCTTAATAGAAATTCAAAACTTTATGCAACAAATGAATACTTAAGCACAAATGAATATAATAGATATTCAACAGTTTAAGCTTAAAGAACAAATAAGAATGAGATAAAGAATATCAAACCAAACTCCCAAGCTTCTCAAGCTTGGAGTACATTCACTAGTAGTGCTTCTTCAAAGAAGGTGAGGCAATAACCTTCTTGTACACAAAGTAGGCTCACCCTTGCACCAACTAGGTTCCTCTAGTTGAGCCAAAGGGTTTTACACTACAACCTCACTTTTGTACACTTGTTATCCCTCCACTCTTACACTTGAAGATCACTCACTAGTCTATTCTTGCTCACACTAATTCCCACTAGTTGAGCCAAGAAAGCTAGACTTCTCAAACCAATACAACCCACAATATTTTAGCCTATTTCTCCTCAAATAGCTCTTACAAGTGTTTGTATTGAATGTAGTCCTCTTTTACTTAATTCAAGTATTGGGGTATTTATAGTTACTCTTATACATAGACTATTTTATTATAAGAGACAGCTAATTTTCATCTCTTGAAAAACTAGCCGTTGGACCTTCAGACGGCCGATGCGGCAAAGTGCGTCCGAACAGACTAACCGTTGGACCTTTGACGACTGCTGAACCCTGCGTCCTATGCTGCGTCCGTTCTAAGCAGCAGTAGGCACGTTCTGTCTCTTATACACATCTAGATGTGTATAAGAGACAGGGATGCGTCCGATCATGCGTCCGATAGAAGGCGAAGTCTGAAATTTATCGGACGCTGTTCTTCGTCCGAGGAGTCTTCTGAAATTTATCGGACGCTGTTCTTCGTCCGAGGCTTGCTAGATGTGTATAAGAGACAGGCTTCGGACGATGGTCCGAAGCTCTGTATCCCCAAATTGTTCGGACTATCATTTGCGTCCGAACCTCCCTGTTTTTCTGCACACTTGTCTTTAAACCATTAGCATGATTTGGTCATCATCAAAACATGATTAACATAACTGGGGTTCTTCAATTTGCTTGCTTACCATTATAATGCTCTAATGATACCCCGTTTTTCGACCCTATTGATTGTTATAAGGTTTTGACATCGATAATTTTCAAGTTGGTTGTAAGAAGTCAAAGTGTTTTGCATGATGTGGCCCATATTAGTAAATTTGAGTTCTTGAATTTGTCTTTTTAGAAGGTCTTCTTGATGTTAATTCGTGTGGTTGTTTTGATGTGTGTTCTTGTGTAATGTGAGTTTTTTGTGATTGGTTGGATTTTGACTGGGTTTATGAGCCAATTACTTCAATCTGATTTTAGTATTGTCATTCCATTGTTCATGTGTAGTCATGTTTGCCTTTTGTCTTTTGTTTTGTTCATTTTGTTTTGCTTAGGACTAGAAAAACTTTAAGTTCGGGAGTGTTTATAACCCTAAGAAATTTGGATATTCTTGCTCTTTTCAAGCAGTTTTTGCACTAGTTTTGACACTTTTAGGTTTTATGTATTCGTTTTCCTATATTTCCATTTCTACATGTTAGTATATGTTTAGTGTAGTGTTTTAGTGTGTATTTGACGTGTTATTTACTTATATTTATGTGTGTATGTGTTTACGGTTGTGTCTAACTTTTTTACCTAATTCCTCTGGACTTAGCATTCTTTGTGTGTTCTTGTTTGTTTTTTAATAGTTTTAGTCAGTTTTAAGTGTTATTTTAGAGTTACATTATATAGATATTAATGTATGTTTTGTTTCTACGGTTGTATTGGAACAAACCGTGTATCAATTTGACGTTGGACGAAAATTTTAGCATTCTTTGTGCGATTGGACAAGGAAAAATCAAGTGCGGACCGTACTTGGGATAGAACCATAAGTGCTAACTGTGATAGACAAGCGCAGACTGCACTTTGCTTGACTGGAGCTCTGTTATGAGATTTTGACAATTTTCAGAGTTTTTGGTGTCCGTTTTGGGCTCATATAGTGCGTTTCGAAACTTAGTCAGAGCTCTACACTTTGTAACTATTAGAAACTATAAATAAGGGTGTTTAGGACCTCAAAATAACATTCTCTTTCAGTTTTCCTTCACATGAGGGCTGCAAAATTAGACTAAGTTTTTTCCCTTTCTCAAGAAGAATTAAAGAGGAGGTTCAAGTTTGACAACCTTAAATCGAGAACTTGTAATTCTTTATTAGAGAAGCATTCCTTAAACCTTTAGAGATGTTTATTTCACAATTTAATTTTAGTTTTATTGCTTCTTCAATCACCGCTTTCTTTAATTGCTTTCCCAGATTAATATTTAGATTAGTTTACATGCTTTCAATGTTTCATTTTGTGTTTATGTTCTCAATTATCTTCTAATTTGTAATGGATTAAGGTTGGATGATACCAATTCCATTGGGTAATGATTAACTTGATTATCAATTAGAATAACATAACAATTGGATAATAATTAACATAATTTAACAATTTTAGAGAGTAGCTAACTCTATATTTGTTTAGGTTGCTTGAGGTGATACAGTCCAATTATCCTTTATCACAGACCTGCGTTGATTGATAGATTAATCTAATTCGAGACCAAGGTGGGGGAGGGGGGAACATTAGTTAATTAGTTCACAATAGTTCCATACGTACAAAACTCAAATTTATTAATTTAGCATTTAGAGGCATCCATCTCTAGATAATTAAGTTGATAAGGTTCAATCGCTGAAGGTTTTGGGATCGAATTGACAAATGAGAATTTTCCATGAATTATAATTGGACAAATTAATTGATTGAATTAATCAAAACCAGGAATTGGCTAATCTAACCCTAATCAATTATTTTTATTAGTTAAAGTCTTTAATTCTAGTTTAATTAACTCTTTCTCCCACTTTTGATTCTTCAAGTAGTGTTCAAAACAAATAACCGGTACTTGTTAAAGCAATCCTTATAGGTTTGACCCCTGCTTTCAATATGTACTATTTGACTTCGTACACTTGCAACCTTTATCTAGTTAATAGTAGAGTCAAATGATTATAAATTTACACAACTAGATATTTTACGTATTATTACCCACACTCAATCCATTGCTAAATTAGTTCATATTTTGCAAGAAATTTGTATAAGATGTTAAAGGGTAAAATGGTAATAAAAAATTCAAACATGATTAACTAGAATTTGAGATGAAAACGTGAGTTCTTGAGCTAAAAAACGAAGCAAGAAGTCGAGTATTAGCTAGTGGAAACATAAAAGAGCACAAATGTAAGAAAAATCACTAAAAGGAGACTACGAAGTAAATGCACAAGTAATAGAAGAATTTACAAAGTCTTCACGAGGGCCCCAAATATCACTAGACTCTTTAGAATTAACTACTTGCAACTACTAATTCAAGCCAAGGGAATATAAAGTTAAAGCTTTAAAGTGTTTGAAAATGGACAAAAAGTACAATGAAAAGACAACACGAGCCCGAGAGAGAGTGTGTCTCTAAACCCTAGCTAAACACTGTCTATCCAAAACTACTAGTACTTGCTTAAAATGGTTGGTGAAAAGTGGATATAAGTCTTACAAGTCAGGGAAAATCACTGGCGGCAAGCTGTCTTGTGCTTGGTTCCTCGTTGGTGGTGACGGGTGCTTGACTCTAGAAATTGCTACCTTGCTAATTGCGAGGAGAGGGCTAGCCAGCAGCGAGAATCCTTTGTTTAGGCTCACGGGGTGCGAGCTTTCCTTCTTTGCTCCCCTTGCCTGTAGCGAGGGGTTTTGATTGGAACAGTTGAATCTTCAACAACTTTGACTTTCTTTGAATTTTCAGCTCCCAAGCTTGAAGCTTGATTTTTCCCTCAGTCGTGCAAAAGAATTAGCCAAACATAAGTTGAAAATGTTTATTACTAATTAAAGTATAAAAATTCACCTAAAACACATAATTAACATTAAATCCTAATTATACAATAAACATTAGTTAAGCTGAGAAAGCACACAATTTGGAACTAAAAGCATAAAAACCAAGTCCAAAATGAGTGGCAGAGATATCAACCAATATTAGCATTATCTCGTAGTAGAAACAATAATAAGGTTAAGTGAAAAATATAATTTGATTTTCTATTATACTGAAATATGTTGCAGATCTCCAAGAAAAAAGACTAGTCAAGTGTGCATTTGGATCTTCAAGTGGTCACCAGATAGGCTTGACTGTATCATACTAATAATTGCAGGTTTAATTCCAAATGTGTTTGCTAGCACACCTGGTCTCATGGTACTTGAACTGGCTCCAGACCTAAAAGGTGTAGCAAAATCTTTCATTGTTTTGTACTCCTTCTCTGCTTATCTACCCTCTTCTTGTTATCAGTGTTCATTGTCAATCATTGCTTCTTTTCGTGTAGCAACTTGGATCGACTGATTGAGCGTTCAAATTTTGGATTGAATTTTTCGAGTTACGCTCTCTACTCCTAGTCATCAAGCGAGCAAAATCAAAGGTAAATAGAAGTATTGCACGAATCAACCAACAAATAAAAATAAGTAAACAGAAAATAAATCCTTGATTAATTAGCAAAATTGAAACAAAAGTGAATCAACTAGTCCCTGAAGATGCCAAAAACTTGGTGCAGGCTAAGTACACTACAAAGTGCACTAGTGGACAATTACTAAAAATAGAAGGATGTGAGTTTAAGATTATCATTCCCATAGAGACTATAACAATTTCAATTTATTTCAGTTCACTAACCATTATCTGAGTACGCAAAATGAACAATTTATTAGTCTAAACTAAACTAAGAAGCAAGGTAGTAATAAAGCAAAAATATCTAATGAAAATTTCAATAAAAGATACTGCTAGGGAATAGATTTCACCTTCAACCACAGAAATATGAGACTCTTATTAAGAAAAATTCATTCGAGAAAACCACATTGGCAAAATTCGATCGAGAAAACCCACTGAGTACTAATCTTTCTGAGTCAATACTATTTGTATTTTATTTATGTTTGAATAAGTATTTGCATAGTTACATTGGCAAATAGCACAAGAACTATTGTGATCAATGGAACCTTGTCGGTTAGCACTTTTACGAGATCACTAAACAGACTACACAATTCAATTAAATTTTCCCTTCCAAGAATGTTTTAAACAATTTATAGCTTGGGTCATCATCGTTGACTATTATTCAAAGTTCAATTCCAATATATGATATGATTCAAACGTAATGCTCTTCTTTTAAAAAAATTATTAAATAAAAGTTATCAATCACATACAAGAAAAGCATTAAAAACCGCAATTCATACTCTTGAATTGAACACAGATTGAATCTTTGCTTCAAAAAGGTACTCCTCACGTGTAATCGAGGTTACATCAATCCCTAATACAAAAGATTACTCCAAAAAATTGAAAATAAACACAACTTTGTATCCACAAAAGTCATGCTTGATAAATTAAATGATGAGAAATAAGCAAACTCTAGAAAACTTGTAGATTTGATGAGTGTTGCGCGATTTATGTATGTAAATGCACATAGCTTGAGTAATACAGTGATAAGTAGAGTTCATTCTGACAAGGAATTTGGAAAATAACGAACATCAAAACATCAATCATCAAAACTAAAAGAAACGACACCTAAAAGCTAATAAAACATAAGAAAACTAACGAAATGCTTGGGCTGCCTGTTTATACCCAAGTACGCTTCTTTAGAGTCAATAACCTGACTTTCAATTCTTGTTAATTATTCAATGGGGACATTTTCACGTCCAATGTCAATTTCTCCTCCCTGATATAAATTGAGCTTGCTGCAATTGACTTCAAAAGTTGAATTGTGTCCTTTAATATACCACTCCATAAGGGAATTCACAAGCTACTTCATATGGTCTGCTCCATTGGGATTTCAATTTTCCAAAAACAATCAAAGTTGAGAGTTGTAGATCAACATCTTATCATCTGCACCAAATCCTTTTAGAGGATATTCTAGTCGTGTTACCTTTCGGTTCGCTCTTTATACAAGCGTGCATTATCATAAGCCTTTTCAAAAAATTCCTTTAACTCACAAACTTCTAACAACTGCTTCTCGCCTGTTGCTTTATAATCATGACCAAGTGCTTTGATAGCTCAAAATGCCTTGTGCTCCAACGCTATGGGTAAATGGCATGCTTTCCCAAAGACTAACCTATACGAAGACGATCCCTATGGGATTTTTGAATGTCATTCGATATGTCAAAATGCATCATCTAACTTGGAGACCAGTCCTTTCGAGATGCATTTATTATCTTTTCCAAGATTTGTTTCAACTCTCGATTTGACATCTCCACTTGTTTGGCAATCTGGGGATGATATAGTAGAGCAATTTTGTATTGTTACTATATGTAGATAATAGAGATTCAATTGGGAATTTTTGAAGTGTGAACCACGTCATTGATATTAGTCCTTGGAACTCCAATCCTTAAAAAGATGTGTTGCTTGATGAACTTTTTAACCATTCGGCACATCGACAATGGCACTGCCTCGACTAGGAGTGTTCATTTGACCGGTATTCAACTTTTCGACTTGTTTGAGTGTTGACTTGAAAAACTTAAAATCAAAGTCGAGTCATATAAATCTAAAGTCAATTAAAGTTAAGTCAATTAAATTTGACTTGTTCAACTAGTCGAACAAGTCGAATAAGTCGAACATTTAATTTTCTTCCATTCTATATTTTAATTCTAAAATTTAGTAAATTATCCCACAAACTCCATATCATTCCACAAAAGTGTATTAAATTTATATGTGTACAATTTATTAATGTAACACTTTTGTTTTAATTAGTCCAATTTTTACATTATCATCTTTATATTAATGTGTGTACAAAAATATAATTCATAATATACATACACACACACAAAAGTTACAAATTTTAATAAATGAATGTGTATTAGTGTGTGTGTGTGTGTATATATATATATATATATTATATAGTTATTAAAATTGATTTACAAAATCCCAAATTCAGAATTACTTACCAAAATTAATTCATATAGAAAAATCTTATTGAATCACCAACCCTGTTAAGTTATATCCTATAAGTATATGGAAATATAAATACGATTACTTAACTCTATCTATACTAATAGTAAGTTAGTAATGCATTTAATATACTTGTTAATAGTAAAAATGTTATGTTTATAAGTTACATATTATAACTATATACAAGTATATAAATTAAATTTTATGTAAAACATATTTTTATTACAATTATAAGTTATACAAATCTTAATATATGAACATAAGAACATATATATATATATATATAGATATATTGTATTTAGATATTTCAGTAAATGCTTTAGTAAATATAATTACTTAGCTCTAGTATCTATGTGTATTAAAAAGAAATTGGTAATTTATTTAATTAGTTATTAAAACAAAAGTATTACATTAATAAGTTTTACACTTACATTAATGTATAAGTACATAAATTGTATAAAACACCAGCAATTATACCAAGAAATATATTTAAGTAATAAGAAAAAATAATATTATCAATTATTAACATATTTAATTATTAAGAATTAAGAATATTATGGCTAAAATATTGTGTACACAAATACATTAATATATTATTATAATTATAGATCCTCATATATATATATATATATATATATATTCAACTTATTTGACCGTCCAAGTCGAACGACTTGTTCGACCGGTAAAACTAGTCAATCTATAAATCGGTATTCGGCCGGTAGTTTGACTTGAAAGTTGAAGTCAAAGTCGAGTCGAGAAGTCGTTTAGTTAATTTGACTTCAAGTCAAAGTCGAGTTGAAAGTAGAGTAAGTCAAGCCAAATTTTTTTTTTACTTGACTCGACTTGACTGACTTTTGAACACCCCTAGCCTCGACCCATTTGGACACATAGTCCACAGCCATTATTATGTACTTATTGGAGAATGAATTAAGGAATGGTACCAAAAAATCGATACCCCACACGTTGAATAGTTCCATCTTTAGAATACTGTTGAGGGGCATATCATCCCTCTAGAATATTTTTCATATTCTTTGAAAAGCATTACAGTGCTCCACAAATATCTTGGCATCCTGAAACAAGGATGGCCAATACAACCCGCTTTGGAGAACTTTGGCAGATGTGTGGTGGTTTCCATGGTGCCCCCTACTAGGAAGAGTGACACATATGCAGTACATTTTTCATCTCTTCCTTATGGCACACATCTCCGAATCACTTGATCACTGCTCTGCTTATACAGGTATAGTTCATCCTTGTAGTAGAATTTCAAATCAAAGAAGAACTTCTTCTTCTGATTGTAATTTAGTCCTAGTAGATGAACTTTTGTTGCCAAGTAATTGGCTATATCGGCATACCATAGGCTGATTCTTCCTACCAACCTTTCTTTGGAAACTCCTAATGAACTGGGAATGACTCTATTTCCTTTCTTGGTGATAACTCCAATCTAGATAAGTGGTAGGCCACTATATTTTCAATACCTTTCTTGTCAACCACATCCCAATCAAGCTCTTGTAATAATAAAATCCAATGAATCAGTCTTGGCATCACTCTTAAACAACATTTACTTCAATTCAGCATGGTATGTATGAACAATCACTCTAGAGCCTGTGAAGTATGAGCAAAATTTGTCCAAAGCAAAAACTATAGCGAGAAATTGTTTTTTAGTTGTGGAATAATTAATTTGAGCTTCATTTAAAGATGTTTTGCGAGCATAGTAAATAATATGCAAGACATTGTCCTTTTTCTAGAAAAATACTATACCCACAGCAAAATCGCTAGCATAAAGGTAAGGACTAATCAGGCACTACAATCACTGGTGTAAAACTAATGCTTTCTTAAGAACTTCAAGTCCATGGTAACACTTTTCACCAAAATTAAAAACTACATCTTTCTACAATACATCACACAAGGGCTTGGAAATAAGGGAAAAATTCTTAATAAAACGCCGATAAAATCTAGCATGCCCTAGAAAACTCCTAAATCCCTTAACATTTGTAGGTAGAGGTGGTTTTTCAATTACTTCAACTTTAGCCTTGTCCACCTCTATACCCTTGGCTGAAATTTTATGTCCTAGTACAATCATTCCTTGTGCCTTAAAATAACATTTATCCTAATTTAGTGTGAGTTTAGTGTCTTTACAATATTGAAGAACTAGGGACAAATTATGTAGACAGTCACCAAATGTAGATCTAAAAATGGAAATCATTCATTCATCCATGAAAACTTCTATACACTTTTCAATCATATCATAAAATATAGCAAACATTCATATTTAAAAAGTGCTAGGTGCTTTGCATAAACAAAAGACATCATCCGACAGACAAAAATGCCATAAGGAAAAGTGAAAATGGTCTTCTCTTGGTCCTTTGGGGCTATGACAATTTAGAAATACCTGGAGTAACTCTCCAAGAAACAATAAAATCCATGACCAGCCATTGATCAATGAAGGGAAGCTGAAAGTGATCTTTTTGATATGCTTCATTCAGTTTCATATAGTCTATAAAAACTCTCTACCCAGTAACTAATCTAGATGGAATCAGTTCATTATTCTCACTCATAATTACTGTCATCCCCATTTCTTAGGCACTAATTCAGTTGGGCTAACCCACTTACTATCACTAAATGCATAAACTATATCTGCATCTAACAATTTCATCACATTTTTTCTTACTGTTCTTTTAAAGTGGCGTTTAGCCTATGTTGAGGTTGAACGACATACTCTTCATGGTTTGTAAGTAACAACCATCAGAATTTATCCATGCATATGGTAGGGCTAATCCCTTTAAGGAAAAAAATACAATTTTAGGCCCTAAGTTGGGATCATGGTCCATTTTGGTCCCCAAAGTTTCAGGCACAAAATATTTAGTTCTCAGATTTTCCAATTTCAACCAATTTAGGACATATTTTAAATCTCAAGTTTCGAACATGGAAAAATGTAATTTTGGCCCTCAAAATTTAGGTCATGGTCTATTTTAATCCCTAAAGTTCTAAACAAAACGAATTCCTCAAAATTTTTAATATCTTCTAATTTAGTTCAAATTTGAAAATTCTATCAATTACAAATGGAAAAAGTCACGGGCATTGCACGTAACTGTTCAATCTATCATGAGATATAACACTTCCCAACTGATTTAAAACCCATTTAACTATAGTTCCACTTTTGGCTCTGACTATCAACATCTAAACATTCACCATTCTTATATATATTATAACACTTCCCATGTTAGAGGCACGTGACTATTAAATCTAATCTGGGTTACAATACCTCTCAACTAATTTCAACCCATTTAATCTAGTGTTGGAAAAGTTATACGCAAAGAAAGGATAATAATAACACAATAATAATTCACTAATAAATTAAAATAATAGTTTAATTCAAAATTAATCTTTGATTTATAATAATACTATAACAATTTGCTTTTTACAGTATAATGAGACTCATTTATTAATGTTAATCTTTGGACTATTTGTGAAGTTGGTGTAATAAATGAAAATTCAATATTTAGTTGCAAATATTGAACAAGATTAAATGATTAATATATTAATGCAAATTTATAATTCATGTGCTAATAAGCAACCTCTTTTATAATATTTTTAAATTAGTGACACATTTTTTTTTTTGTTAATATTTGAAAATATCAATCACTAATGAATTTTCTTGTCGTAACTATTATTCTTACCAATGGATTTTCGATCACTAAATTTAGCAAACAAAAAAAAAAACATGACGCTAATTATGTTTAAAGTCTCCACAATATCTCAAAACCAAATTTAGTAACCGATTTGTCGACGAAATAATCTGTCGATGAAATTTCATCAGTAACACCATTACAATGACAGATAAAGTCCCATTAACTCCTAAAAATGCATATCTCAAATGTGAAGGAAGTGGCTTTAACTCTGCCTTAGAGGGTTCATTGGTTGGAGACCCCTCATTACCTAAGTCTTTTAAAGGTACTGGTTCCTTTTTTGGATTATTCCTTTCCGGAAACTTCAAACAAGTTCTTGTCGCATCATCATGTTTCTTCACAGTCTAATCATTGACTCTCAATTGCAACTTCCCCTCTTGCATATCAATTAGTACTCTTCTGTAGACAAGAAAGGTCTTCCAAAGATCAACGACATGTCTTTGTCCTCTTCCATGTCTTAGATGACAAAGTCTACAGGTAGATAACATTTGACAACTTTGACCAGCATGTCTTCTACTATACCTATCGGGTACTTTATTCTCCTATCGGCGAACTATGTCTCTTGAGTGATACATTTGTTGACTTGAGTTCTTTGCCATTTAACCTCTTATAAATAGATAGTGGCATCAAATTGAGTGGATGCCCCTAAAGTCACATAATGCCTTCTCAAAATCCATTCCTCCAATAGTACATGGAATGGAAAATTAGATAGGTCTTCCATCGTAAGGGGTAGCTTCTTTTGGATAATAGCTCTACATCTCTCCATCAAGTAAGAACCTCATCGCATAGCAATTTTCTCTTGTTTGATAGAACTTGCTTCATAAATTTTACATAAGTGGGAATATTTTCAAGAGCCTTCATGAAAGAAATTTTGATTTCAACCTTTTAAAGATCTCAAGAACCTCTTGAATTTAGTATCTTTCTCTTGACCCTTCAACCGGTTAGGAAAAAGAATCCTAACTGATGGATCTACTAGATGACTTTCGGGCATCTTCTTTGCCAAAATGCGGTACTTCTGTATCTCTTGTAGCTTCCTATTCTTCTTTAGTAGATTCTCATGGTCATGTCTCTATTGACTTTTGTTGTGTCTCCTTCCCCTTGCTATTCTTCTTTCTCACCATCTTCTTTAGCTATTTTGTTTTTCAATCACTCATCCATTCTATAATGTAATGGCCTTAGCTTGTTCCCAAGGGTTTGAAATTGTGTCACTAGGTAAAGCCCCCATTAGTCTCCAAACTAGACTCTTTGCTATTTTCTCTATTTGAATGCCTAAGTTTCGAATTGAGATGACTTGATTGTTCATCCTATCAGTAGAAATCTGCACAAACTGATTAACTGGCCCCCTCAGCTGGTGAACCTCTAATTGTAGTGATTGTATTGTTGTATATTAATGCCGAGGTTGGTATTATTATTGGAAGGTATTCTAGGGTTTGGGCCTTGTGACTGCACACGAGTTTGGTTCTGTTTATTCCCCACAAGAGATTTGGATGATTTCTCCAATTTGGATTGTAACTATTACCGAACTAATTGTTCTGAGGCCTATATTGGTTCTGGCTATGGTTGCCCTTGTAACTGACATGATCAAATGACTTGAAAAGGAAGAAGATGAAGGAGTTAATGTACTACATTGATCATTAGGACAATCACCTGAGCAGAAATCACAAACATGTGGCCACGATATTGCCACGACATTTGTGTCATCCCTTTCATCTATTTTGCTAGATTCACGATTTGATTTTTCATGCTTTTGTTCTAGGCTAGAAAAGTGTCTAAGGTGTTCAACTCATGTACACCCCTTCATTGTCCCCTCAATTATGAAGAGGCTGATTGGAAATAATTATTGAACATCATGTACAAAAGCTCTTGTACTTCCTCTAGTGTTCTGTTCACTGCAACTAATCTATTCGCTGAGGAATTTACTTCTTCACAGGTCTCCTGGAACAACCCGCTATAAAAGGTTTGGCTCTACATCCAAAGCGGCAAGACGTGGTGTGGACATTTACTTAACAGGTCATTTGTACAGTTCCCAAGCTTCACCAAGATTCCTTCCATGTTTCTTATTGAAGGAAGTAATGTCGTTTCTTACCTTGGTAGGCTTACGAAGGTGCAAGTGCTTCGTTATGAAGGCTTGTGCTAACCCTTCCCAAGTGGGAAACTTCAAATTTTGGTAAATCTTGTAGCCACAATTTTGCTTTGTACCTCAGTGAAAACAGGAATAAACTCAGCCTAAAAGCATCATGACTTACACCATTTTATTTGAAGATGTCACACATCTCCTCAAAGTTCATCAGATGGAGATTTAGATCCTCACTTGACATCTCTCCAAACACACATGCTACTGAAACATAAATATGAGACCAGGTTTGATCTCAAAGTTATTAGTTTGAATGGGTAGTGGAATAATATTGGAATTAGATTTAGCAAAAGTAGGTAAAGTGTTATCTGCTAGAGCTTGTTATTCTGTACGATTTCGTTTGACCACTATCCCCAAATTCGTCATTATTCCCATTGTTACCGTTGTTTCCCATGTTCTCTACATTCTCTGATGGTATCACTGTTTGTCTTAGTGTACTTCATGAATCATGTTAAACTCTACTTCTTGTTGTTGCCGATAAATCATAGCACTCTTCTTTGGCTTCTGAGAATTCTTTCAATCTTTGGATGAAAAACTATGGTACTACGGGCAGAGTTCATAAATTACAAGGCACTCAAAGAATAGGATTATGCGCACCAGTATAGAGTGAATTAAATCATGATGAGAAACTACACAAAAAAACAACATTTCACAAGGAAATAAAATTTCACTAAAACAAAAAAGAAAAGAAAATGCCTAAATTAGGAATCATCTTTACTTTTAATATTGCCTAAAACCATAGGACCCTAGTAGCGCACCAAAAACTTGCTATAAGGAAAGTTATATTAATCTATCCACAACTATCCACTAACTTCCACAAGTATACAATATCAATGTAGTATGGTGAATAAGGATCATTCCCATGGAGACTATGTAGATAAATACAAAAAATGGTCGACAATTTCTATTTAGACAATCCGACAGGGGTTTTGAATTTTTCAACTTAAATAAAACTGATAATTAGACAAAATTTATAGAAGTTAGTATGTGTATAAGAAATAAAGTCGAATCAAAACAAAGGAATTATCAAGTGATAAGAAAACAAGTCGAGTACTAGGCTAGCAATTTTTCAAAATTCATTCAAAGTACCAACCAAGCGACTCAATTACACACAGTAGAGGTTTAATTCCCAATTATTAACGCAATGCCAATTGCTTGCAATGCTGAGTCCTATCAATCTAATGGTTTAGGGGTAGATTCCTCTCAGATTTAATTCCAATGAAATGGAGTAATTTGCTATGTGGAATTATATTGAACCAACCAAAAACTCATGTCAGTCATGACCACCAGTTAATATAATCTAATAATCAACACTGATCTATGACAGGAAGTTGACTTCATGTCACCTCTATGCTTTAGAGTTGTAAAATTTGTGATAATTATTATCCAAAAGTGCAATTGATTCGATTAATAATTATTTGAATTAATTCATAAGAAAATTGTGTCTCCCGTACCCCTCCCTAGCAGATTTAGTTGGAAGATAAAATTTTAGAATTAAGAGTTGTCTAAAACACAAGAAATTGAATAAACCATTATATGAGGGTTTGATAATACCATTTGCATAAAAATAAATAACAATAACTAGAATTGAAATAAAAGAAATTACTAACAATTTCTTTGAACTAAGAAATCTCGAATTGAACTTATACTTTATCTCCAAAAATAATAACTTTGAAGAGTAGAACTACAGAAGAAAATGAATAAACTGTTCTAGAAGGTAAAGTGATAGAAAACTGGAATCATGATCGTCTTCAGCTTTCTCCAAGTATAATTATTTAATCCTTACTATGCTATTAGAAATTAGGAGTCTTTCCTAATAAGCTAACTACAAAAAAGAATTCCAAAACACGTGGGAAACTAAAATCACGCAAAAAAAAATAAAAAATAATAATATTCAGCTCCAACCAGAGACCTTCGCTGCGGTGAAGCATTTTTGCGTTGCTAGTTCCTTGCAGTACATGAGCCCTCTGTTTCTCGATTTGCACGGCGTACCAATTTGGCTTGGTTTCGTCTAGCTTCACCACAATGAAGGACCTTGCAGTCCACGTCCGCACTATATTCAACTTCTTTCACTTGCACTCCAACTTTTTTGACTTGACAAAATAACCCTTAACCTGTATGGAAAAAGAAACTAACATCAATAACTTATTTAGACAATAATTAACGCTAAAATTACTTAAAAACATGCAAATGACTCTAAGTAGACTCTCAACACAAAAACATCACAAAAACAGATTAATGAAGAATCAAACACTAAAAACTAAGTCCAAAAGAGCACCATAATAACCTTAATTCTAAGGTTCAGAAAGCCATTGAAAATTTATTGCATTTTTTGACAAGCATTCTTAAAAGATTTTATCATGTGACAATTTAAGATTAAGGAGTATGTGTGAATTAAAAAAAAAATGATGTTTTTGCTATATCATGAATTGAATTGAGATTTTGAGTTATACCTAGATCATTTCATTCTTGATTCTCTATTACCATTCGATTCTTCTACTGTACACAAAAAGAAACGTGGTTTAATTGCTAAGTTTAACCATGTTTATTGGAAATTAGGATAAAGAGGTGAAGAAATAAAAGAGATTTACATATGATGCACTTAATGTTAACAATGTGTTTTATGAAAAAATGCAAAGAAAGGAAATAATATTGTCATTAAGTCAAACAACGGTAAAGGTAATTGTTGTTTTTATGATAGATATAGCAAATGTTTTTTGTGTCGACTAAGAGAAATGACTCAATCAAACGAAATATAAATTTTTGCTGTGTTATGAATGTTGATATACTTGCTAAATTTGTATTCATAGTGCCAATATTTATTGAGTTTCAAAATATTTGAAAAATGGAAATATTATTGCTCATTGATGAAAACTTTTTATTAAAATATTAATTTTTATCATAATCCATATTTTTAAAAATTAATTACTTTTTTATCATTCAACAGTAAAGTTTTAAAATTATGCTATTCGTTTTGGAGTTTTGTCTGACTTTTCAATTATGGATAACTCTTCATAGGACCTTATATCTAATCAGAATGGCATTATGTAGTAGTTTATGATAAAGAAACTCCTTAAGTTTCTTTGGCATAGGAGATTGAGATTTATTTCTAGTAAAAAAAATAAAAAATTGATAAATCATAAACTCTTAAGACTTTTAGATTTTTGAAATGATGATTGAGTAGACTGCATAAATAAAATAAACTACTCAAACACATTAAAGATGCCAAAAGAGTTTTATTCATTTGACATCATACCGTTGAAATTCTATGAATTACTTATTCCATTTATGAGTAATTTCAGATTCTTGTTCATCGCATTACTAGATAACCATTCAAAGTTTACTTCTTGTTTGATAAAAGATTAGCATTTGAAACCTTTACAACTGTTCAAAGGAGAAATGGAGGGATTGGAATTTTTAAGGTTTAGAAATATAACGAAGAGTTTACAAAAAGAAAGCAACCAGTTGATGCGAATCACATGTAGTTCTAAATTTATACACATGAGCAAAGAGCCAAAAGGTCACCATAATTTTATAACTTGTATGAATTATAGTCATCAAACTAGTATTGTGACTAAATAGATCACTTAACTTGTAAAAAATATATTTTTTGCCCATTCTATCAAATTTCTCTATTAACTGCTCTTTTGAGTCATTGACGTGCCTTCCTTGTGACTTAAATAGGTACAAAATTGTCCAAAAAAAATAGCCTCCTTCACCCCACTTTATAATCAAACCGGCTGGAACAATTTCCACTTGCAAATTTCTCAACCCAAATTATTTTGCTAACCCGAATGATGTACAAATCGATAGCATTGCAAGCAACCACCACCAGCTTCATCATCAATCAACAAAGATGAAAGACATTGCTACAGCAGCGAATCACACAAGCCAAAACCTGGACAGCTTCTTCGAATGTGAAGAATTTGGGAAATTGTGCTTACATTGGAAAGGAAATTTGGGCGGTGGATATTAGTGGGCTGGTCGTATTCTGGACATAAGACCAAAGTCTTATGTCAAGAACATGACCTTTTGGTCATGTATGGTGTATATACAACTTTGGTCATATATACACCATACGACCTTTCCCAATATAAATACCCCTTCCCACATCATTTTTCCTCTTCTCTTTTTTCTCTTCACATCTGAACTTTTTCTCTTCTCTGAATTTTTTCTTTTAAATTGATCAAATAGATTTCTAATTGAAGAATTTATCAAATAAGTCTCTAATTGAAAACCAAGAAATTACCACTTTAGTCCATTAAGGTACTTTCTTTATACTATTTAAATTTTTAAATGATTTGTTTTTTTATATGTAATAATTGATTCAATATTTTGATTTATTTTTGTATAATATGTTAATAACAAAATGGTTTAAGACATTTGTTTAGATGTATATGCTAGATATATTTGTTTAGTAAAAAAATGTTTTTATTATTCAAATGTAACTATAATTGTAATTATATTGTTTTTATATAATGTTAGTTTATTGTTACATAATTTGTTAACTAATATGTTATTATAATTTTTTTTTAAAGTTTTATATTACGAGTTGCATTTGTAATGTTACAATTAAAGAATTTGAACTTTAATGAATAATTTTGTTAGGTATACATGAATGTGTAATTATTACTAGTGAGAAAGACATAGTAAATGTGGGTCGTAATTAAAAAAAAAAAATTATAGTAAGATACCGACATACTGCTCAAATACTGAAATACAGATTGATTGGTTGGATTGGTTTACCAGTCGAATAAATCGTTCGACTTTGCCGGTCAAATACCGATCAAATCAATCAAAAACACACACACACACACACACATATATATATTTATTTATTTATATGTGTATCTACAATTACAGTCACATATTAGTATATTCGTGTACATAATATTTTAACCACAATATTCTTAATTCTTAATAATTAAATATGTTAATAACTGATAGTATTATTTTTTCGTAATACTTAAATATATATTCTTTGTATAATTGTTGGTGTTATATACAATTTATGTATTTATACATTAATATAATTGTGCAACTTATTAATAAGGTAACACTTTTATTTCAATAAATAATTATTACTAATTTTCATTTTTATACATCTATGTAATATAATTAAGTAAATATATATAATTAGGTATTTAATGAAATATGTATATATAATATATCTGAGCATACATGTTATTAAAATATAGATATATAATAAGATTTTTATAAGTTATAATTGTAATAAATATATGTTTTACATAACATTTAATTTATATAATTATATAATTAAATTATATAACTTATTAGTATAATATTTTTACTATGAACAAATATATGAAATGTATTACAAACTTACTATTCGTTTAGATAAAATTAGATAATAATATATATTCCTATATATTATAAGATATAACTTAACAGGGGTTGAAACGATATGGAATTTGTGGATAGTATGTTAAATTTTTGTATTAGAATATGGAATGGAAAAAATATCAAATATTTGACTTGTTCGACTTACTGGTCAAAGAAGTTGAATTTAAACGACTCGACTCGACTTTAGTCAAATAAACTTAAAAATCGATATATATCCATATAAATTGATATATATATATGTATATATATATATATATATATATTAAAAGCTTGAATAGATACGTTTAGAAGTCACAAAATTGATTAACAAAAAACAATTTATATATAATAAAATAAGTTTAACATTTTTGGGATATTCGTAAAATGATCATAAAGTATTCATCCGGAAGTATAAATTAAAATTTAAAAAAATAAACTTTTAGAGAAAATTAACCAAGCAGACAAATGTTAAACGTTATAAATGGATAATAGTCCTCTAAATGAGAACTAAGCATAGATAATTGGAACACACTAAAATTGATAAAAAAAAAACATAAATCATGAAAATGACTTATGCTTTTACATATCTTCATCCGACATATAATCGTCCAATGCATAATAAGGATTTGCTAGTAACATTGAAATTTCGGAGTTGGTCAATTGGTGGTTGATTATAGCCATTTGGTCTCAAACGAACTCTATACAATGATATCAGCAAATGTTACATCAATGAAGCATGCGATTGTTTTCTTTTCATATGAGTTGAATTGCTGCCTCATATTGTCGTTGATTTCTTTTATTCAATAAGAGGCTATATAGTTTTGGTACAGGAGTACCAAGAGTCTGTAGAGTCTGTCTTAGGCGATCAGATTCTTGGCGGTAAAATTCCCATTCTCGCCGAACACCACAATAATATTCTCTTGGGTCAGACTCACAACAGTCACAATAATCATCATCTCGTTCTTGTAGCAATCACATTTTGCGTTTAAAATTTTTTTTTGTGAATGACATTAGTTTTTGGTTGGTCATATTTATAAACTTCTAGTACTGATTGGTCCCAACATAGTTGGTTGTAGACACGTGAATGTGATTTCAATGATTGATTTTGACAAGTCATTTTTTTGGTGACTTAGTCTTATCTTGTCGTATAGCTTAGAGTTATGGAGAATTTTGTGGATTATCCTGAAGCATATGCTGGGTAACGATATGATGAGTTATTACATCTTCAGTACCAGCATAGGTCTTCGAGTATATTGGCAGGTGAGCCAATGACAGAACCAATGAGGATTAGCCAGTATGAAGGAGATTGCTGATCATATCATACACAACACGAGGGTGTCTTGCACTATATTAGATTAGCTGAATTCGAGGGATTATACCGCACAGGTAGTATTTCATATGATCATGTTTTGCTTACAGCACTTGTTGAGAGGTGGAGACAAGAGACATATACATTCCATTTGCCAGTTGGTGAGGCTACTGTTACATTAAAAGATGTAGAGGTTTTGTTTGGATTTCGAGTAGACGGTGATGTTGTCATTCCTGGCTCAGAAAAATATACTAAGTCGGCATGGGCAAATATCTGTCATTCATTGTTAGGTTTTACACCACAGGAGGGGGATATTAAGGGTAGTCAAATTAAATCTAGTATATGTGAACATGTGATAAGAATCATGGTTTCGGATGACGTGAGTGATGAGGAATTACAGCAGCAGGCACGTATGTACATCCTATTATTGGGGTGGATTGTTGTTTCCAAATCAATATGGGAACTTGATTTCTTTGCGTTAGCTGTTGATGCTGCAAAATTTACAGCATGCTGGTCAGCTTAGTTGGGGTAATGCAGTTCTAATTGCATTATATCACACACTGTGCAAGGGGTGTTTGCGAGACACTTATTCCATTGGGGGCCCCTTGTTGTTGTTGTAGGTAAAATTATTATTTAGTTTATGGTCTGTTGATTAATATGATAATATTTGTTTTTTTATATAATTATAATTTCTTTATTTGTTAGTTATGGGTGTGGGAGAGGTTCCCTACTATGCAACCAGCGCGTCGCAATGTTGATCCATTTGCAACATTTGGACTTCCTCAAGGTGCATATTGGCTCGTGTCATTTAACTGTGAACGAGTGTCACGACATGTCCTTATTGTTTATATAGATTAATTAGGGGCTCTCCAGCATGACCAGGTTGATTATACAGTAATATTAATATCTTTGTTATGATATTAATATCTATTACTTTTGAAAATTGTAAATATTCTTCTTTTTGTTGCAGTTTATTTGGATGCCATACATGGACGAGATATTGGCGACATTACTTGCTTATTGTATTGCCGGTCAGCACATATGGAGATCTTGATGTCCTCTCATATGTTGGGAGATTGTAGAGTTCCACACGTCCCATACAGTGATGATGCAGTTCGGGATGCAACAGGGCATCTCTTTTTCTATTGATACAGATGTCCGATTTCATAGTGAGGCACGTATTGGTAATGCCAATACTGATTGGTCCCAACGACATGTATAGTATGTTCTAATGTGGGCTAATCGTGCATCTTCGGTTGAGGAAGGCGTGGCGATTGAAGGCCCTCTAGTCTATATGCTGGATTATCTCTGATGGTATCGGGCACGGACATTGCTATATATTCGTTCTCCTACAGTAGCCGCACTTGGAGTTGATGGATACAAAGGCGAATAAGTGATGTATGAATATCTGGTTAGTCATATATGTGAATGGGTGAGGACTACTTAATAGTAAAAATATTTCAGTTAAACATATTACATTGTTGTTGCAGGCTAATATTGTCACTGGCCTTGGGTATATGTCGTTGCAAGTAGAACTTGGTGCTCGTCTACAAGATGTTAACCTAGTGACTAACATGAGAAACATCACTTTTGGAGCATTAAACCATATGGGTCAAGAGGTCAGAGTTGCTATGGGACCTTTAAAGGATCCTCCTACAGAGCCTTTTGAATCTCAACAACCTAATCGATAGCTTAGACAATTGGAGTAATGTAATGTCTGTCCTAGACGTGCAGGAAGAAGACCCCGGCGTGGACCTATTGAACCTCCTTTACATGGTGGTCATGGAGCAGGGCCATCATATTCACATGGTTATCATAGAGCTGGTTCTTCGTATTCCAAGGCTGGTCTTGGAGCAGGGATATCATATTCACATGGTGACCATGGTGATCAGGAAGCTGGTCAGTCCCATCCACATGGTGATACATCTCAATCATACTTGATACCACAGTCCCAATACAGAGCTTTGACCCCCCACACATTATGCAAGAGGTCATGGCACATCAGGAAAATGACGATGATCAGTATGATAACCAGCAGCTTCCTAGAGACCATGATGAAGATGTAACCATCCTATCATGCCACATATTCAGAGGCATCAGCATTGTTGCTCCGACGAGAGAACCCCACACTGTCCTAGACGTAATCGACGTTGACATGTCAGCCTTTTTTTTTGTCCAAATGTGGTTGACGGTTGCTTTCTTGTAAATTGACTCTATTGTTGTATTATCCTTGTACGTTCTTTTAGTATAAATACCACATGAACGGTTGTCCGAGTATTCGTATTCATTTTTTTCTCAATTTAGTTTCGCATACATAAATCTCAATTGACTAATCAATTTCTTGTAAAATTTAAGCCAGGTGACCTATTCCAAATGCTTGGACGTAGTTATCATTTGGCTGATACTGTTTCATACTCATTGGATCCAGATGAAAGGTACTCGGCCGATTGGAAGGGAATGCGACAATGCAGATAGAGTGGGAATTTTGTGTGGAGGATCAAGTGAACTTAAAGCTAAACTAGAAAAATTAACAACAGACATTATTGCATTGCTGGATGGATGGGATGATTGGTTAAAACTCAACCTTCCCATGTTAAAGGCAGTGACGATTAGCCAACGAACTATTGGAGAATTTGAACAAGCTTTGTTTCGTATACGTGAAGAAAATAATCAAATTGCATTATGTTTGAAGTGCGGGGAGGCTTATCGTGATGGTGTAATAGCTAGGCATCATGGAAGGGATGAATGGGCCGAAATGGCATTCAATGATTGGGCATCTCCTGTGTATGAGATTAACGATGAATGAATTAAATTATTTGAATCAATTTTCTCTTATTTGTCATGTATGAGTGTGACTATGAGATTAACGATGAATGAAATAAATATTTGAATCGATTTCCTCATATTTGGATGAATGGGCCGAAAGTCGTATATATATTATTTACCTTTTCTAGGTTGTACCATATATATTGTTTATGTTTTCTAAGTCATATATATATTATTTTTGTTCTCTAAGTCATATATATTGTTTACATTCTATTTGTCGTATATATATTATTTTCGTTCTCTAAGTTGTATATATTGTTTACGTTTTCTAAGTCGTATATATATTATCTACGTTTTCTAGGTTTTATATATTGTTTACCTTTTCTAAGTCATATATATATTATTTTCGTTCTCTAAGTCGTATATATTGTTTACGTTTTCTAATTCGTATATATATTATTTACATTTTCTAGGTCGTATATATTGTTTACATTTTCTAAGTCGTATATATATTATTTTCATTATCTAAATCGTATATATTGTTTACGTTTTCTAAGTCGTATATATATTATTTACGTTTTTTAGGTCGTATATATTGTTTATGTTTTCTAAGTAGTATATATTATTTTCGTTTTGTATGTCATATGTATGGATAGTGATTGCAGGTCTATAAATATGCATTTCATTTTTGGGATATTGTGATAATAAACAACATTCCGTTTAAAACAATACAAAATCAAAATGTCTTCTGCTATGCTAATTCAATTTTGCTTTTATTGGGGTACAAAAGTAGTAAACCTACCCCATTGCAGTTTGAGTTACGAACTGCAACATGCAAACAAATTTATCGCAGTCCGTCGACGAATAAGCTTTGATGAATTGGAAGCAAAGATATTTCACTACATGGAGTTGGATTTAAGTTCATTTACTTTGGATTTGACATTGCGTATGCCTCAGTCCGATGGTCACGGCTATTGTACATGGTTTACACTCCCTTTGACTGATGATGATGATCTACAAACAGTGTATGACATAAAATTGGAAATGTCAAATTTCCAAACGGAGATCTATATTGAAGCGAAACAAACACTCCAACTCATTTCTGGCGGTAATATTTGAATATTCCAGATACCATTTCACAACCCACTGTTAGTCAATTTTCATCACAACCTTCTCAACAATTTCATGGAGAAGATCCCCAAAATACTGGTGTTAGCATTGTTCTCAAACACATTTGGAGATTGGTCAAAGCAGCCATCATGTCCCCGAACTACAAATTCAAAGTGATTCTGCTTCCCGTTCAGACGACGAGTCTGAACAGGAACCATCCGATGACATTTATTTAAGTGGTGGTTCTAACGAGTACATAGAGGCAGCAACCAAAATTGTTGAATGTGCTTCAACGTCGTAGGAACTAGCTCATGCCACTGACATTACATTTCCATCATATGTTTCACATGCACATGCCTTCTACTCTGATATTGGCAATATGCTTTCTTTCGATGCAACTGATAGAGGCTATGTCGAGCACATGAATGTGTGGAGTGACACAAACATGGAGTTGCATTTAGGCATGCTTTTTGAGAGTAAGAAACATTTTAAAAGAGAAACTAAGTTATGGTCCATCAAGCACAACAGGGAATTCATTGTGACCCAAAGCAAGCACAACACCGGGATAGCAAAGTACAAAACTATACGCACTGACAATCGTTGCAACTGGATCATGTTTGGTCAGGGCTATTGAAAAAAGCACTCATAAAATGTGGCAAATAACTAAAATTGTTGGTATGCACTCCTGCATTGGCACGAGTAACAACAATGATCACAGCCAATTGAGCCATGAGATTGTAATCGAGAGCATAATTCACTTTATCGAAAAGAACCCCTGCAAACCTGTGAAGGAAATTCAAGCACACATCAAGGACAAAATGCATGTGGACATCTCATTTAAAATAGCATGGTACGGTCGTCGAAAAGCTATTGACATAGTTTACGATGATTGGCCATCATCATTTGCTGAGCTGTCAAAAATTTTTAAGGAACTGATAGCACAAAACTCTGGTACTGTTGTAGAATAGAGACATCATCCACAAAGTCATCGGTCTACAAAGATCCTCGACTTTGTATTTTGGGTTTTTGCACCTTCAATCCAAGTTTTTAGATATAGTAAACTTGTTATATGTGTGGATGGCATGTTCTTAAGGGATGCTTATAAGGGTAAGCTCCTAGTCGCAATAGTCGGCCACGATGCTGGCAACCATCAACTACCACTTGCATATGCACTTGTTGATGAGGAAACGAATGATAGTTGGAGTTGGTTCATGACCCAACTAAGGGTTCATGTCTGTCGGGATGTGCATAAAATTGCATCATATCGGATTGTCACAAAGATATCATCAATGCAATGAACAATTTAGAAATTTGGAGGCCATCTTGTGAGGTTCATCGATTCTGTCTCATCCATGTGAGAAGTAATTTCAACAAGAAGTTTAGAAATCAAAGGCTAAAAGATCTATGCTGGCTGGCTGGGAGTGCAAGAGAACATAGAAAGTTCGATTGGTATATGGAACAGATTCAAAATATGAGCCCTGAAGCTTATGATTGGCTCATGAATAGGAATATCAAGCCTAAACAATGGGATTATTCTTCTGATGGCAGGTTTCGTTGGGGTATTTTATCAACCAACATGGCAAAAAGTTTGAATAAAGTCCTCAAAGAAGCCCGCTATTTGCCAATTATTAAGTTTTGTGTTGACTTCACTTTTCATAAAACAATTGAACTTTTTAACCAGTACAGTAGAATGGCAAGACATGCAAAATTTCACTTACCAAAAAGAATTTGGGATAATTATCTCAAAATTTAACACACTGACCGAGGCCATACGGTAAAGAAGTTTGACCATCAACGTCAAATATACAACATTATCACAGCTCTTCAGCCTGATAGAAGAGGCAGAAATGTGCAGATTGTGAACTTACAAGCAAGAACGTGCACATGTGGAAAATGGACGACACTTCAATTCCCATGTTCGCACGTCATGGTTGCAAGTTTTAATTGCAGAATCAATCCAACTACATTTCCTGGTGAAGTGAACACAAACAAAACATATCTACAAATGTACTCCGGTCACTTTAGTCCACTCCGACATCAAGATTATTGGGAAGATACTGATTTTATCCTCACAATTTTTCCTAATAGGATGGCACTTGCTAAACCTAGGAAAACAAGAAATGCTAGGATACGAAAGGCGAGATGGATACAAGGTGTCCTGATGCACCAGGAAGATGTAACACATGTCATATGATCGGATATAATGCCAGAAATTGTCCAACAAACATAAATATTGCCTAGGTTTTTTGTTTTTTAAACCAAACAGGCAAAGCTTTTATTAATGATTCAGATTCAGTTTTTACAAAGCCGAATGTAGGGGCACTTTTGAGCATCTAGTCGCAACAATTCCTTAACAAAGTGAGGAATTGTGTGCTGGTTATACTCAAGATATGTCTCATTCTTTATGCCTTCGTTTGCAAGATTGTCCGCTACTTGATTTGCTTCCCGAAATACATGTGAAAAAGAGAAATTCTTTCCTATTACAAAGTTATAAATGAACTAAAGGGGAGAGTCGATCTGCCAAGGCAGTGTTTCTTTTCCATTCAAGATGTTAATAATTATGAGTGAGTCCATTTCCACTTGGACCGATGAGATCCGAATTTTGGCACAAAGTTGCAAGCCGTCCACCAAGGCCCTAAGCTCTGCTTGAAGATTGGATTGTTTCTGCTGTGATAGAAGTTCGAAAAAGCTCCTCAAAGTTGGCCATTATGGTCTCGGATTGCTCCTCCTCCAGCTGCTTTTCTTGGGTTACTTTTAGATGCACTAATAACTCTAGGAAACTAGAGTTATATATACCCTAAACTTGATGATTTTGCTCCTAGTTTCGAGTATTTTTAGTGTTTTCGTGTGTGTTTTTATCTATTTTTCTTTTATGTGTTCGAATGTGTTAGTATGTGTTTATTAAGTGTTTGAGTACTTATTTAGGTGATAATTAGCACATTTTATTAGGTTTTCCCATTTAGAGTTGTGTTGTGTCTTTGACTTAACTTCATTGGGAGTTAAGTTTTCGTTCGTCTTTGTTTGTCCTTCATTTTTTTGGCCTATTTTGTAAGACTTTTATTTATATGTTTAGGTATTATTTTAAGTGTTTATTATAGATAAAAATTTTCTCCAACGTGTTAGGGTCGCATGAAAAAAATAGTGCATTAATCGGACGTCGGATGAAGATTAAGATTGGAAGCAAAACTGTGAAGTGCTGCTTTTAAGAAGTTTCAGTCCAGATGTGTCTCAAATTTGAGATCGCGGTCTGGAGACGGCTGGAGGAAAAAATGACTTTGTTCCTGGTTTTGATTTTTGCTGCACAACTATCCCACTACCCTAGCACTGTATATACCCCTTTTAAATCTCATTTGAGGAAGAACTTAGCTAGTAGAAGTAGACTAGATTAGAGAGTAATTTTCTTCCTTTTTCCTCCCCATTTCGGGAGGGCTTTCTTAGATTGGAGTAGATTAGGACTTCTCTTTCTTGTAGATTTCAAATCCAATCCATGGACTGAAGCTTTTTAGTTGTAAGTGCTTTGTTTATGTTAAAACGCCTTTAGTTATAGCTTTAATTTCTCCTTTAGTTAATTAGTTTAATTGCTTTAATCTAATTGCTTCCTTTACTTGTTTTCTTAGACTAATTGTTAGATTAGTTTATGGGCTTTCTTTAAAATGCTTTTTTTTAGTGATACTTTTGTATAGTGCGATGGTATAGATTGGTTAATAGACATCTATTGGTTTATAAGTCTTTCAGTAATTGCTTTCTTTACTTGCTTTCCTAGTTTAATTGGTATATTAGTTAATGGGTTTTCCTTAATTGTGCTTCCTTAATGTTAATTTGTAGTTTAGGGTAGTTAATTGCTTATTAAAATTCCTTTCTTTTTACATGCTTTCTTAGAATAGATTAGGAGCTTTCTCTAATTGTGCTTGCTTAGGGATAATGAATAGTTTAGATTAACTAATTGCTTGCTTAATATGCTTTTCCTTTTAATTGTTCCCTTTATTTGCTTTCTAAAGATACTTCCCTTTTAATTGCTTTCTTAGCGATTAATCTTTTCTTTAAATTGCTTTATTTGTTCTATTAGTTCTAGTTTTAGTTAAATTTCTTCACTTAATCAATCGCTTCAACTTGAAATCTAACCAATAACCGGTAATTATCGACCAATCCTTGTGGGAACGATCCCTACTTCCCTTTACTACTAGTTGACAAGCCAGTTTAATCCGTATACTTGTGGAATGCCACCTAGTTAGTAGTAGGATTTAGGTGTTTTATAAATTTATAACTAGGTGTGTAAGGCATCATGCACCATCTACATTAAGCTTTACCTTTCCATGAGGTGGGGGTGACCAGCTCACTGCCATTACTCTCCTTGGCTTTCGATGGATAAAACCTTGACCAAGGGCTCTAGATAATAGCAATTCATCAGTTTGGCAGTAGCGTGTAAAAGGATGGATGGAGGAAATATTTTTCAAAGCAACACATATTTCAATAATGATGTTGTTTGAGTGGATCTGCTTTCCTTCATAAATCAACGTGCTTCGAGCTTTCCATAGGGACCAACAAATTAGACTTGGGATGATCTTATGAACTGTCTGCATTGTGGGTGAAGGGGTAGCATGCCAGCACCATAAATTGAGCTTGTCGACTAGGGAGTAGGACGGAGGGAATTCTAATTCCAGCCAAGATTCAAAAAAGCTCCATACCTTTGAAGACCAATGGCATGTTGTCTGTGAACAGGTGATCCACGGTTTCTTGTTTTGCTTCACAAAAGGTACATCGTGAAGTCATTGCAAAGCCGTGCTTCAGTAGGATGTCATCTATTGTGAGCCTACTATTCAGCAACCTCCACATGAAAATTGAGATTTTTGGATGTAGCTTTTCATCCCAGACCATGTTTACTGTGAAACTTGAGGGAAAAGTAGGCAATGTGGAAAAGATTGAAAAGTTCGCTTTTGGCGTGAGCTTCCATATTATGATATCCTTGTCTTGTGAAGTGATCAGCGACTTCCCCTTGATGGTTTCCCGTATTCTGTCAAGGTCTTCTTGAGCGTATCTAGAGTCTAATTTGCTGAGATTCCAGCCATTAGCGCTCCAAACTTGTGCCACCGTGATTTCCTTGTCATAAACATTATCCATCTCCTGAGCTGGGGAACCGTATTCTGTCCATGGGTCATACCAAAAAGTGGAATTATCATTCCACAATAATACCAAAAGACTACTTTCAGCTTTCTCTCGAAAATTCCCTTTAGCATTCTTTTCCATTAAGAAGAGGCATTCACCGCTTCTTGCACTACACAAGGATGAGTTTGACCGCGTATGTATCTTGCATGAAAAAAGTTTCTCCAGAGTGAGTTGCCATTTCTAAATTTCCACCATAGCTTTATGCTAAATCCGTGAGCCAAGCTTGCGAGGGAAGGGATTCCTAGCCCATTGGATGCCATTGGTCTACAAATAGTTTTCCACACAAACCAGTGTCACTTTTGCCCCAGGTCGGATGCTCCCCAAAAGAAGTTTGCTAGGTGTCAGTTCACTTCTTTTAACACAGCTTTGGGTGGGTTAAGGACCGCAAATCGGTAGATAGAGATACTTGTAAGGACGTGCTTTATGAGAATCAATTTTTCCCCAGGGGAAAGAAGCTTGGACTGCCAACCATTGATACGGGCTGCTATTTTGTCTACCATTGGCTGGAAGAGTGCTCTCCTCTTCTTTGCTTTTTGAATGGGCAGCCTAAATAAGTGAATGGGAAGTTACAACCTTTTTGCAAAGCCCGTTTTATGCTGAATCATACGTATATGAGATAAGGGGGCTGCCTTGGGGAGTAAAAAAGAACTCTTGGATTTATTCACGAGCTGGCCGGTAGTTGCTTCAAATTTTTCCAGAAATGCCAAGAGGTTCTTAACTAATTTTGCATCCCCTCTTGTAAAAATGACTACATCTTCTGCAAAAGAAAGGTGTGAAATTGGGAGACAGTGATTAGGAAGACCAAAGTCCAGTATTTTCCTTTGACGAACCAGGTTCTTTAAGCTCTTGGAGAATACTTCTATCATGATAATAAAGAGCATAGGTGAAAGGGGATGTCCTTGCCGAACTCCTCTGGAGGATTTGAAGAACCCTTTTGGGATTCCATTAATGAGAACTGAGAACCAGCAATTTTCAATGGCATTTTGTACAAGAGAAATCCAGTTATCATTGAATCCCAACTTACGCATTATGGCGTACAAACACTTCCAAGAGAGCCTATCAAAAGCCTTTGTGAGGTCCAACTTAACAATTAGGTTTTTCCTCTCGACGAAGTCTACCATTTCTTGAGCAATGAGAATGTTGTCCATGATTTCTCGCCCTTTCACGTATGCCACTTGCTCCTCAGAAATAACTTTTGGCAGCATGAAGGCTAGCCGATTTGCTAGCACCTTTTTGTAGATTTTGTTGAAAATATGCATAGACTAATTCGCCGAAATTCATTAAAAGATGTTGGGTTGGAAACCTTTGGGATTAATGCGATTAGTGCTTGCTTTACTTCATCTAATGAGGGTTCGGCTAGAAGCATGCTATTATCCTCTCGTGAAATCACTTGGGAAATATAGTTGAGTAGAGACTGGTCTATGCCATCAACATTTTCACATTGTAAGAGAGTTTGGAAGAACCCCTGCTGCTTCTATTTTTGAAATATTTGCAGTCCATGTTCCACTTACTTTAATTTTGGAAATGTTCAACTTTTGCCGTTTATCCTTGAGGGAGGAGTGAAAAAATTTAGTGTTCTGGTCTGCCTTCTTTTAGCCACTTAAGTTCAGCTTTTTGTCTCCAATATGTTTCTTATTCTGCTAGGCATTTGGTATAGAAGGCTTGTGCATGAGCAAGGATGATTTGGTTGCTTTGACTCGGCTGGTTCAAGAAGGTTTCCTCACACTTCTTCACCTTCAAGTTCACATCTTTGACCTTATTAAAGACATTTCTGAAGATTGTGTGGCTCCAATTTCGTAATTCTGCCTTGAGTCTTTTTAGATTTGCAGCTAGGATGAAGAAGGGAGAACCAACACAATGGAGATTCCAATTTGTTTCTACCACCTGCATGAAATTGTGGTATTTAGTCCACATGTTTGAGAAACGAAACTGCTTAGGGCTGGAGAAGGACATTGAAGTAGTTTGGAGGAGGAGTGGAGAGTGATCTAAGCATGTCTTGGACAAATGTTCCACTGCAATACTGTAGAATCCTGCCATAAATGCATTATTTCAAACATATCTATCTAGCCACTTCCAAACAATTTTGCCGAAGGCACGCATTGCGATTTCTTCTCCATGTGAACTTGCAGCCTTGAAATGCTAAATCCATCAATCCACAATCTTAAAGACAGTCATTAAACTCTTGCATTGCTTCTAAGTCTAGGGCTGAAGCTCCTTTATACTCATCCGATGTGGAAATGACATTGAAGTCACAACCTACAAGCCATGGGATATTCGACTGGTGAAGGCCCCGAAGTTCACTCCACAACCGTCTCCTCTCTTGTTTGGTGCATTTGGCATAAACGAATGAGGCCATGCATGTCAACTGGGAATCTTTCGGTGAGATTGATACATGGAGAAGTTGATCCGAGTTGTGGATTTCTGAAACATCAAGTGTATTGTTCCAAAATAACCAGATTTGGCCATTCAAGTTTGTTTTGGAGAATTGAAGCCCCAACTTCCAAGCAATCGAGTCTATCCTCACCTTATGCACCATTGGTTCCAATAAGACTAGAACTGTTACTTTGTGGTCCTTAACCAATAGTTTGAGTCTTCGAAGTGAGGGTCTTTATTGCCAACCCCTCGGATATTCCATATGAGAACTTTATCCATATAATTGGAGGGAGTGGGGCATGGTGAAGTTGGCTTGGAGGAAAGCCTGGTGGTGATTTTGCGTGGCATGTTGTAGGTTTTCCTACGTCTTCGTTTCCGTTTTGAAGTGATCGGTCCCTTTGCTTGAGGTTCGGCTAGCTTGGATATTGGAGTAGGGACTACTCGAGCAATGAGAGGATCATTGTCTAAGAGGTAACCTGGCAGCTCCTCTATGATTTTCTCATGTGTAAGAAAAAGGTCATCCTTGGCTGTTGGTTTTAAAATTTGAGCATTCGAAAAAGATGGAGAGGTCGTTAGTTGTTGGGGAGTTGACTATTTTTGCTGGTTTGAATTGCTGGGCTTATCCACGGCTGTTTGCATTATCCCTTGAATGTTGGGATTTGAATTTTAAACCTCCGGTTGTTGGGATAGCCTCTCATCCATGGCTGGTTGCTCATCTGCGGCTAGTGGTTCCTCCTCATCATACTAATGACGTATCTTGGATTGATTTTCCATGCCTATTTACGTTGCCATCACCTCGTGGTACTTCGGGCAGTGGAGTTGGAGTTTGGTCTGTTTCAGATGGGTCAATGTCATGTGGGACTTTTCCATGCAAATTCGCTCCCCATCTTCGTGTGGTGCATCGGGCAGTGGAGGTGGGGTTTGCTTTGTTCTAGATGGTCCAGCTTCTAGGTGTTTCACTGGTGTCCAACGTGTTGGAATTGGTTTCTTTGCTTGATGCTTCATGTACTCACCAGGGCCTATGGTTTTCCTTGCCAAAATCGGCCTTCCTTTCTTGCATGCATCAGTGTGTGGCCAATTTTCTTGCAATTTGTACAGTAGCATGACACTTCTTCATAGCTAATTTTTTGCTAAATGCCCTCCTTACCAACCCCTAACCATACCCTAGAAGGGAGGTTGGATATGAGGTCTACCTCCACACATACCTTTGCCACACTTGGCAGGGTAATTTAAATATTATTGCAAGTATTATACAGATTAGATTCTACATTTTAGAGTTTCCTGTACTTGTAACCCTTAATTTATTATAATTTTCAGTATTTAATATTCGTTTACATAATTTTTGTACTTTACTATTTGGGATAATTTCAGAAACCTCCCCTGTGGCTTAAGCTAATTTCACTTACTACCCATTTTTAAAAAATATCACTAACCTCTCTTATTTCAATCTTTTTTTAACATTTTTAGCCAATTCTTTTAAAAAACTAATTTCAGTGGAGAGAGACTATTTCCTCCCAATTTTACCCCTAGTTCGAAGATTTCTTTGATTAAAATGGTTAAATGAAAAGGAAAAAAAGTATAATTTAATTATTCACAAATAACAAATAGATTTTAAGTTTTCATATCCTTCACCAATTAATGTCAAAAAATATTTTTTAATAATTTTTCATTTTACAACTTATTGATTATCAAAATAAAATACCAATAATATTTTTTATTGTTATATATTATGTATACTTACGTATTATAAATTTTTGCTAAAAATGATAGATATAAACACATAAATATGTTCCTAATTAAGGATACATAAGTTAGCTAAAAACTTTATCAAAAATTTCGTTTCACTTTTTAAAGGTTTGTGATTTCCTAAACAAATTCTAATCATATTTGTTTTTTATAATATATGGTTATTTTTTTACGCGTTTAAATTTTTATTCGAATCAACGAACAATGGCACATTACATAACCATAGTTTTTTTCTAAATAGGTTTATTAATTTTATTTTAAAATACATATTTCAATTTCGAGTTTAGGGGTACTAAGTGGTATTATATTAACCTCAGGGGAGTTTTATGAAATTATCCCTTAATATTTATTAATTCTTTCATTTATGCACTTCAAACTTCGTTCGTGAAAATATTTCACTATAATCAATACAGACTACAAGTAGATAATATTATAAATCTTTATATTTTTTATTCTAATTTTGTGTGTTAATTACAAATCCTAAACCCTAAATCTTAAATTCTAAAAACACTAAACACTAAACCTTAACCCTCCCAAAACCAAAAATACCCTAAACATTAAACAAGAAATATATTTTTTTTTATTTATGGCCAAGGTGGTTTTATGCTTAACATACGACCTTGGTCCGCTTGGTCCTCGATCGTATGTTTAACATACGGCCTTGGTTGGTCATATGCAAAACATACGACCTTGGTCTACTTGGTCCTCGGTCGTATGTTTAACATCCGCCCTTGGTTGGTCGTATGTTTTACATACGACTTTCCTACGTACATCTACTTGTCAAAAAATTTCCTACTTTGAGAAGCTTTTTTGTTTTCTTCACAAAATAAGAAAATAGCCGCCAAAACCCTCCAATGCAAAGGTAAATGACGCCACCACGATCAGTGGCCGATCAAATCTTCATCAACCTCATGTTCCACCACCTGCAACAACACATAATTTTCCCACAACAAATGGTTTCTAAGGGTCTACTGCGACAAATACGACCAATCAGAAGCCACCCCCTAATTTGTGAATTCAGCATCACTACAACATCAACACCTCATTCAGGAATCACCGTAGTAATAATAATAATAGCCTTCATCCAAATTGAACCCCATGGGTGACCTTTTCCGAATTGAACCTCATGGGTGAGGAATTTGTTGTTCCATTGATGGCAGCCAATATTTGTGAGAAAGGAGTTGCATTTCTAGGCAAATGGACACCAAAAGTTTCAGTTTTTTTTAAAGTAAATTTTATGTATTTGATTGTAACTGGGATTTTTCTTTGATTAGGCAGAATGACTTGTTAGATAAATGATTGGGATTGTTTGGATATTTAAGTTGTAAAATTTTTGGAAATTGTTGCAGTAGATTCGATTTGATCAAGAAGTAGGGTAAAGGAGGCTGTGTTTTAGACAATTTTGTCCTGGTTTGAGTCACTATGAAGGCACATGACTGACATAAACGGAGCAGTTAACGGAGAAATCTGACGGAAGGGGCAAAAAATGACTTTTTTACAAGTCCAGTGACTTTTTTGGCTATAATATTAGTTTTATGACAAAAACTCGAACAATTATTAAAAGTATAGCAACCTTTTTGGCACTTTTCTCTATAAACACTTAAATTCTACTACTTACTAGATAGTGCACTGCAAGTATACAGGGTCAAATAATATCAAGTGGAAGTAGGGATCGAACCCATAAGAATTGGTTGATAATTACCGATTACTTTTGTTAAATTACTATTTGAAGAGTTTGATTTAAGAAAAGATTCAGTTAAAACTATATTTTAACAAGACTAAGCAATTTCAAGAGTAATTAACAAAAAAACTGAAGCTGGATCGGGCTACGAAAAATGTTTTCCACTAGGAAAAGGATTGAAATGTACCAAAAAATAATCTCAAATATCAATTATTCACAAGTTAGAAGAACATTCCCTATGCAAACACACGAAATGTCCCAAAATTCCTTCTACTTCATTGAACTCATTTCTTTCCAGAAGATAGTTCATCAACCACATAATATAAGTGATTTGATAAGAAACAACATTCCAAATAAATTTTCCAAAAATTTCTGCACTTGTTTTTGAAAAATAGCAATGCTAAATTTATGAATTCTTTCATTGCAAAATGAACTACTCATTCACACAAAAATACTTGAAATGAATCAACCATATACTTCAATCACAAAGCATTGAACATCAAAATTTATCATCACTGAGTACCCAATTGATCAACTTTCCATCCATGAATCATCAAGTGGCAACAAAATGTATAAAATGACCATTTCCAACACAAAAATATAAACACCCCCAAACTTGTCTCTTTTATTCAAGTTCATGAATAAATCATCCTTCCATTCCCATTCATGTCATTTCCATTCCTATAGCCAACAATTCCATGATTTCCACCTACCTCTTCTTCTTCGTTCTCCATATTCACATTCCCTTGATGAGCATTAGCATTTGCCATTTCTATCCTTTCTTGCTCTTGTTGTACCTTTCTCAATCTTCTAAGTTCTCTTTGCTCTTTCCCTCTTTCCTTGTCTAAGCAAATGAATGGCTCTTGAGCACCTCTTACCGATGCACTACACAACCAAGGCAAATAGTTAATTGGAATTTCAAGTCAATTCCACAAGACAAACCAAATCAAACATAAAAATCAAAAAAATTAAAAACTAAATAAAACTAATCTAATGTACTTAATCTACACGACCAATAAAGCGCTTGATATTGCCAAAATCGAAGACAATTCTCGACCACGGCGCCGAAAACTTGATGCCTTTTTCACACACCTAGTTATAATTCAATGAAACACCTAAATCCTACTACTAACTAGATGACATCCCGCAATTATACGGTTTTCCACTAGTAGCAAAGGGAAGTAGGGATCGTTCCCACAAGGATTTTCGATTGCAATTACCAAGGTTTAAGGGTGCTTGTGTAGTTGAGCATAATCAATTGGTAGATGATAGAACTATTCTAATGAAAACTATAATTTTAATTCTAACCTAATTTAATCAAATTAAGACTAAAATTTAAAACAAGTAAATCACTCAACTAAAAAGACTACAAAAGAGAAACTGGAATTGAATATTAAAAGCATTCATTTCTAAACTATAAATTAGAAAGAGTTAACCTAGAAATCTAAATATTTTTGGATTTTTGATTGAAATTAAGATAGCCCACTAAGAATTAACTAGAAATTAAAGCTAGAAATTGAAAATTTTTAAATAGAAAGCAAGAAATTAACAAGAACACTAATTTTCCTGAAAACCTAAATTTGAAAGTAAAGAAATTCTTACTAAATTGGACGAGAAAGCAAATAAAAATTATATCTACGTGAAGCTTGCGATTAACCCACTACAATTATCTAATAAAAATTTGAATTTGACAAGAAATTTAAAGAAGATCTATGATGAAAGTAAAGAGAAATTTCTATTAGAAAAAGTAAACTTATAGTTCAAGCTATCCTAATCTATCTAGAACTAACTAAAACTATCTACTACTTTCTACTTACTAATTCTACTTAGCTTAAATAGTGCAGCATTACACAAGGCAAAATTAGGGGTTTTTTGGCTGGAAGTTTACATTGAGAGAAAATTGCCCTTACAACTTAACACTCAGCCAGTTGAGGTCGCGTCTGGAACATTTGAGACTGCGATCTCAACTCTAAAATAGTAAAACCAATTGTCGAGTCCAGATTGCGCTCTGGAACAGTCAAGACCGCGATCTCGACTCTCCTTCCAGCGATCTTCGTTTCATCCATTTTGCAATCTGGTCCCTTGAGCTTTGTTTCTTCCAGTTTCTAACATTTAATTTTTAACCTGCATAATATTAACACCATTAAGCACTTAATTAAACTAAAAATTTAACACAAACTTATCATGATTAATTCAAGAACGAAAATTCAAATACATATGAAAGAAATTAACTAAAATCTTCAATTACTTATCTAATTTCGGAATTTAAACTATCAAAATGCTATAATTTAGAAGAAAATAACTATAGTTTACTAGAGTTTTCACACCCCCAAACTTAGCGTTTTGCTAGTCCCGAGCAAAACAAAGATTAACATTAAACGAAACCTACTAACATTCTCTTAAACAGAAACATTTAAACACCTCCAAAGTTGACGTGACACTTGATGAATCATGGATGTACTTAGAACAATTAAGCAATCTCTCAAGAAATGTTCAACACTACGTGATATGTGAAGAATATGAGTAAATCAATCCAAAATTGAAATTTTGTTTTACAAAGAAGCACACATTCATTCACTACACAAGATTTCACATCAGCAAGCATTACCATTCTCGAAAAGAGTTACCTAAAGTTTTAGTTCTTTTCATTTGAAACAACATTACTTCTCAAATCACAAATATTATAAAGTTAATCAACTCTCTCGACTAAGCATCATGAAAATAGAAGTTCAATTAGGAATCAACTTAAATGCAATTGTCACACATTTCGGGAATAAACCTCTAACCAGGAATAAGTAATATGAGATTAATGATAAGTATTAAAAACATTTACTCCTTAACTTATTGATATACTAAAAATGCAATTCCTAATGGCTTAATTCGGAGAAACAACATGGGTACATGTCGGATTTGAGTCCCGTACTCGCCTTACTACTACTCTAATGGCTTATTTCGGAGAAACAACATGGGTACATGTTGGAATCCCTTACTCACCTTATTCCTAAATTTTTTTTTTCGGCCCTAAACCAAGGAAAAGGCGTGAAATTTACCAAAAATTAATCTTGAATATCAATTATTCACAAGTTAGAAGAACATTCCCTTTTGCAAACACACGAAATGTCCCAAAATTCCTTCTACTTCATTTAACTCATTTCTTTCCAAAAGATACTTCATCAACCACATAATATAAGTGATTTGATAAGAAACAACATTTCAAATAAATTTTCCTAAAATTTCAGCACTTCTTTTTGAAAAATATCAATGCTAAGTTTATGAATTTTTTAATTGCAAATGAACTACTCACTCACACAAAAATTCTTGAATTGAATCAATCATACACTTCAATCACAAAGCGTTGAACATCAAAATTTATCATCATTGAGTACCTAATTGATCAACTTTCCATCCATTAATCATCATGGAGAAGTGGCAACAAAATGTATAAAATTACCATTTCCAAAACAAAAAGATAAACACCCCCAAACTTGTCTCTTTTATTCAAGTTCATCAATAAATCATCCTTCCACTCACCCAAAACTAACATCAATACAAACCCAAAAATAGTGAAAGCTACTTAAACTATGTCCTAATTTTAAGCCTAGAATTAAAATTGAGTAAAAATGTCAAGAGCAACCGTGCCATGCATCTCATCATTCAAGCTTCAAACAAAATCATCATTCAATTCCATTCATCAACTAGTGCGAAGATGGCATCAGCTTAGGGCCCTTAGCCATACTACTCTTACTTAACAATAATCATAACCAAAGCTACGCCAAGTGTCTAGAAATAAATTTCACAAAGATTCAATCCACGAAGCATCAAAATAATTAGCCACTTGGCGTCCGCTTAAGGCCATTAGCCAGATTACTAAAAAGGAAAATCAACTTACTTCCAAATTAAAAGAGTAAAAATAAATAAAATAAATTCCATGACTGAATTGATTTTGAATTGATTTTTTTTTTTTTTTTCAGGTTGAGATCGCGATCTCAAAAATGAGGTCGCGGTCTCAACTCGGCATGAAAAATGCCTTTGCAGAACTTTGGAGTTGAGACCGCAGTCACAGTTTTGAGATCGTGGTCTGGAATTTTGAGATCGCGGTCTCAAGCTCAATTTTTGCAAAGTGAATTTTTACACTTAGCCGAAATTGCTTCACTCTTGACCACTTTTCTCCATTTATATGGGTAACCTACAAACAAAAAATTCACAAGTTAGGATGACAATTTTCACTCATTCTTTAGCACCATTTATTCAACTCAAAAACTCAAAATAAATTTTTTTTTTATTTTTATTTTTTTTAGCAAAAATTCTAACCTAAATAATACCAATTTACTCAAAATCAAGACAATTATCACACTAAAAGAAAGCAATAAAAACTAAATTAAAGACTTGGGTTGCCTCCCAAGAAGCGCTCTTTTATAGTCATTAGCTTGACTATGGCATGACCCTATATCTTATTCTAAGTAATTGAGGATAATTGATCCTCCCTTCCCTTTTGATTTCCACGAAAAAAGTTTGATCCCCTTTTTCTTCATGATTAAAGCTTGATTTGCGGGTTTTCCATGCACAAGTCCTTTCTTTCTAGCCTTAGCCATCGCTAGTGCCCCAATTAACATCTCCAATTGTTTCTCAAACCATTTTCTTTTCTTTTTGTGCCTTCTCAATTTCTTGATATCACCATTTTGCTTATTCTTTGAAAAACTCTCTTCATCCTTCATCAACACACATCCCTTATCGGGTGGTTTTTCTTTCAATTCATTTCTCGGATTTTCCTTTATTTCCAACACTTGCTTGAGCGAATTGCCTTGGCTCACTTCATTTTGTTCTTCATTTGACCTAGCAAGGATAGAATTAAGAGATTGGTTAGCACATTTCTCTTCAACAAAGGGAATATTGTCATTATATTCAAACACATCAAATTCAATTGATTCATTTTCAACTCGTAAGATCAACTTCTCCTTTGTGCACATCAATTAATGCATGAGCGGTCAACAAGAAAGGCCTCCCTAGAATCAATGGAATCTCACTCTCTTCACCCGTATCTAGCACAAAGAAATCAATGAGAAATACCAACTTTTCAACTTGTACAAGCACATCTTCCAACAAGCCATATGGTTTCCTCTCGGATAAATCCACCAATTGGAGTGTGATATTATTTGGCTTGACATTGTTGATTCCTAACGTGTCATAGATGGCCTTTGGCATGATATTTATGCTTACCCCCAAATCACAAAGTGATCGATGTCACGTTTTTCCTCCAACATTCACCGGTATCATGAAACTACCAGGATCCTTGAGTTTAGGGGGCAACCGCCTTTGAACAATGGCACTACATTGGGCATCAAGGCATACTTTCTCATCATCATCCCACTTTCATTTCCTTGCCAAAAGATCTTTCATGAAACGAGCATAGTTGGGTATCTTGGTGAGGACATCATTCAAAGGAATGTTGACATTAAGTTCTTTTTCAACATATCCAAGAAATGGGTGAATTGCTTCTCTTTTTCCTCCTTTCTTGGATCAATGAGTCTTTGAGGGTATGGCACTTTTATTGGTGGATCTATCTTCAAAGGTTCCTCCACATGCTTATTCTTGGATACCTTGATCTCATTCTTTTGCTCCTTCTTGGCTTCATCATCAACCACTTCCCTTTCATTTTCAATTACCTTGGACTTTTGTTCCTTGCTGCCTTCCTCCATTTTTTTCTTCTCCTTAGATTCAACCAATTCTTTTCCACTCCTTAGGGTTATGGCATTGCATTGCTTCTTGGGGTTTGGAATAGTATCACTCGGAAATGCCCCAATAGGTTTGTCATTATTCAACCTTGACCATTGTCCCAATTGGATCTCCAAATTTCTTGTCGAAGCCTTCAAATTCTCGTAATCTCTTTTATGCTCTTCCGTTTTCCTATCCAATTCTCTTCTCAAATACTCGGCTTATCTTTTCCAACTTTTTCACCCAAATAATTCTCTCTAGGAGCATATTGATCATAATACATGGGTTGGGAAGAATTTGCATAATGGAAAGTAGGTCTTTGTTGTTGGTTTTGAAACAAAGGATTGGGGAAATTTTGATATGAGTTGGGTTGGACATTTATTTGATGTCGCGGTTGATACGGTCTAGATGAGGAATTCGGGGCTTGAGTGTGTTGGGCATTTTGAGGTGGGGGACTTGGTTGGTAAGGAGGGTTGGATTGGTTGTTGGTGTTACTCTATGAGAAATTTGAGTGATTCCTCCAAGAAGGATTGTAAGTGTTCCCATAAGCTCCGGATTGGTTCCTTGAAAATGAAGATTGATTAGCCACATAATTGATTTGCTCATTAGCTCCATATGGCATCTCACAATTCCCATTGGCATGGCTGCCTCCACAAAAATCACATGTCATGCTTGGTTGAGTTGGAGAAGAAGTCATAGCATTTACACTACTAGGTTTCCCTAGATTCTCCAACGCTTTTGCCATGTTATTCAAAGCATGACATGTGTCACATTCATGAACATGCTTTTTTGAGCCAAAAGGGAATATTGCATGTTTAGATTCAACGCTCAATTACTTGCATTGGCTTGATTAGCTTGATGTTGAACCACCGGTGGAGTTATCGGTCCATGAAAGTAGTGGTTGTATGCCATCCTATTTTACAACTCTTGAGCTTCTTTCGGAGTCTTATATGAGATAGAACCGTCGGCAGAGGCATCTACGATGGATTTTGCCTCTTAAAGTAAACCATTATAAAAAGTTTGAATTTGAGGCCACAAAGGAATGGCGTGATGCGGGCATTTTCTTAGCAACTCTTTGAATCTTTCCCAAGCTTCCCCTAGGCTTTCACCAACATCTTGTTTGAACGATGTAATCTCATTCCTTAATTTAGCGGTTCTTGCAGGAGAAAAGTAATTTTGCCAAGAACTCTTGAGCAAGTTGGTTCCAAGTAGTGAATGTTCCTTGGGCATGGGTTTGCAACCATGACTTTGCCCTATCACGAAGAGAAAAAGGATGCTTAAACACCCTCATCCGAACACAATCCGGGTGTACTCCATGAAACTTAAATGTGTCCAAGACTTTTTCAAAATTCATGAGGTGTGTGTAGGGGTCCTCATTTCGTCCACCTCCGAACATGGCATGGGCTTGGAGCATTTGGATTAAGGCGGGATTGATTTTGAAATTGTTGGCTTGCACGGGCATCCATGCAATGCTTGAGTTTCCCCCATCAAAATTAGGTAAAACATACTCCCTCAATGGCCTTCCATTCCCATTCATGTCATTTCCATTCCTATAGCCAACAATTCCATGATTTCCACCTACCTCTTCTTCTTCGTTCTCCATATTCACATTCCCTTGATGAGCATTAGCATTTGCCATTTCTATCCTTTCTTGCTCTTGTTGTACCTTTCTCAATCTTCTAAGTTCTCTTTGCTCTTTCCCTCTTTCCTTGTCTAAGCAAATGAATGGCTCTTGAGCACCTCTTACCGTGCACTACACAACCAAGGCAAATAGTTAATTGGGGGAATTTCAAGTCAATTCCACAAGACAAACCAAATCAAACATAAAAATCAAAAAAATTAAAAACTAAATAAAACTAATCTAATGTACTTAATCTACACGACCAATAAAGCGCTTGATATTGCCAAAATCGAAGACAATTCTCGACCACGGCGCCGAAAACTTGATGCCTTTTTCACACACCTAGTTATAATTCAATGAAACACCTAAATCCTACTACTAACTTATGACATAGATGTGTATAATTATACGGTTTTCCACTAGTAGCAAAGGGAAGTAGGGATCGTTCCCACAAGGATTTTCGATTGCAATTACCAAGGTTTAAGGGTGCTTGTGTAGTTGAGCATAATCAATTGGTAGATGATAGAACTATTCTAATGAAAACTATAATTTTAATTCTAACCTAATTTAATCAAATTAAGACTAAAATTTAAAACAAGTAAATCACTCAACTAAAAAGACTACAAAAGAGAAACTTTGAATATTAAAAGCATTCATTTCTAAACTATCAAAAATTAGAAAGAGTTAACCTAGAAATCTAAATATTTTTGGATTTTTGATTGAAATTAAGATAGCCCACTAAGAATTAACTAGAAATTAAAGCTAGAAATTGAAAATTTTTAAATAGAAAGCAAGAAATTAACAAGAACACTAATTTTCCTGAAAACCTAAATTTGAAAGTAAAGAAATTCTTACTAAATTGGACGAGAAAGCAAATAAAAATTATATCTACGTGAAGCTTGCGATTAACCCACTACAATTATCTAATAAAAATTTGAATTTGACAAGAAATTTAAAGAAGATCTATGATGAAAGTAAAGAGAAATTTCTATTAGAAAAAGTAAACTTATAGTTCAAGCTATCCTAATCTATCTAGAACTAACTAAAACTATCTACTACTTTCTACTTACTAATTCTACTGAGCTTAAATAGTGCAGCATTACACAAGGCAAAATTAGGGGTTTTTTGGCTGGAAGTTTACAAAATTGCCCTTACAACTTAACACTCAGCGAGCGATTGAGGTTGCGGTCTGGAACATTTGAGACTGCGATCTCAACTCTAAAATAGTAAAACCAATTGTCGAGTCCAGATTGCGCTCTGGAACAGTCAAGACCGCGATCTCGACTCTCCTTCCAGCGATCTTCGTTTCATCCATTTTGCAATTTGGTCCCTTGAGCTTTGTTTCTTCCAGTTTCTAACATTTAATTTTTAACCTGCATAATATTAACACCACTAAGCACTTAATCAAACTGAAAATTTAACACAAACTTATCTTAATTAATTCAAAAATGAAAATACAAATACATATGAAAGAAATTAACTAAAATCTTCAATTACTTATCTAATTTCAGAATTTAAACTATCAAAATGCTATAATTTAGAAGAAAATAACTCCAGTTTACTAGAGTTATCAATGATTGATTTTCTTAACAGGTATTTCAGTTGCTAATAAAAGTTTCAAACTACCAATCATTTTTCCTCAATCAAAATGATTTTCACAAAAGCAACTTAGTTTATGCAAAATATGTTTTACACTTCTCAAAAGAATCAAAAGTCAATCATGCATTCTTGAATAAACCACTTGGAAATAAAAGGATCATTGGGACTCTACTTAGAATTTACATGTCATACAAGGAAGCATTAATCTAGATAGTACACAATATCTTACCCCTAACTTCTTGGTATGCTAAAAGCGAAAAGGCTCATTTCAAAGACATTGCTTCTACTTGCCGTCATTTTAAAAACATTCCTCATGGTCACTTCGAAGGCATGACATTGGTGATGCCGATTCATCTACTAGGTTTATTTTCTACTCTAATAGCATTTTAGAAGTCAGATGCTGATTCCTCTACTCGCCTTATCCATAAGAATAAAATATATTTTTAAAATGTTTAAGTAAATGTGAGCTAAACCAAGGAAGATGAATGAAACGCACCAAAATGATATCTAGAACTAAACACCGATAAAAAAATCTAATACTTCCAAAATGCAATCATACAAAATCCCAAGTGGCCTAACTCATTTCCAACCATTTAAACATTTTTTGAAAAGAATAACTCAACAACAATCAGTAATTTTGAACATTGAGCAAAAATATTCCAAATAAGCAGTTTTAAAAAATAATTTAGCACACTACTCTCCTTTTGAATTTGGGAATAGTTACTTGCATCAAGAATTATTAATTTTACCACTAAAATCCAGAAAGACCAAGTAAATGCCACAAATTATATGTAATTCATAGTTGAATAAATCATTATTAAGCACCAAAGTGATCCTTTTTCTATCCATAAACTAAACTTTTATTCACATAAATAAAACCATTCCCAAATACATAATAAGACTCAAAAGAATACCACCACACTTTTCATATTATTTAATGATGAGTTCCACTCATCCTACCACTCACCCATATCATAAGAAATAAAAATACTACCAGAAAGCATAAAAATACATAACTAGGTAAACATGATACTAGGGACAATGACTTTGAATTATACTTGGACAATCAAAAAGATCATATAGAAGATGGACAACATATTAACTAAGTAAATGTGAATGCAACCAATTAAGATCAAATAGAACTTAGAAACAAGATTTCTATCCTTTATCATGAACTTCATCAACAAAAAGCACAACCGAACAAGGCTAAGATATGAGCAATTTAAGTAGACCATCTAAATGCCATTTCCCGTTAAACATAAGTCCTATAAATTGATTTTCCTTTTTCAACCAATCTAAGCTACGCTAGATGGGTCATTAGGACTTCACAGGAAATGAACAATTAAAAGAAAAAGAAAAACATACAATAGTATCATGCCCAATCATTCCACCAAATTTAGTTTCACACATAATTGGCCTCAAAAAGACATTCAGCAACAAAGATTACACCTAATACATATCAAGCATTTACATAATCTACTCAAGAATAACCAAAGGCTTAATAATTAAAGTGCACCACAATTATAATCTCCACAATAATGGAAATGGCATAAACCAAGTCTAAGTTCATCCCATAAAGCATATAACAACTACAAATCACTCAAAGTCCTATATTTTTATCAACATTGTCATTACTTCTTTGGTTATTTGTCCAAGTAAATGAAAAAAAATCATTTACCAACATCAAAACATAAACTAAACTAAACACAATGCTACAAGTCTTTATTACCCATTGAGTTCTTCAACTAAAAATACGTAAACTAAATTAAAGCATTAAAAAGAAAAAGGAAAGAAATACTCCCTTAACAATACCAAGGAGGTTTTTCAAGGATATTATAGTCCTTAATGAACTTGCACCATTGCTTAGCACATTTGAGGTCCCCAAGGATTTGTTGAACTTCGACATATGTAGTTTGCACTTTTCCGGTCTCCTTTTGAAAGTATCCTTCTTTTTCTTCCAATCCTTGAGCCGACACCTTTTCAACAAACACTCCATATAGTATCTCTTTTGTGGTTGCTAGAAAAACTAACACTCGTTAAAATGATAATGTGTGTCAAGTCAATGATGCTTCCAAACAAGTAGTCAATGATGCTTCCAAACAAGTGTTAAGTGACCCGGTTGTTTAGAATTCAAGTTCAAAATGTTTTTCATAACTGGTTTCTTCTAAAATGTGCTCTTTCTTTTCTTCTTCTTGAATCGGCACTTTGTCAACAATATTTAAAATGGCACTATTTTAGGTAGTATGGTCATGAAATTAGAGCACTCTTGTGGTTCCTCCTTTTTGTACATGCTCAATGGTTCGACCTTTTCAACTTGCTCCTCTAAGTGCCCATTATTCTCTTCATTTGTTGGGACTATTGGGTTCTCTTGATTTTCACACCAAGTATTTAACAAAATAATTCTCAAAATGATCTAATCCATAAAGCAATCAAAATATATTTACTTGGTGTCATCTTAAGGCCATTAGCCACTCTACTTTACAATAAAATATCCCAAAATAAAATTCTAAAGATAAAAGTAATTAAAGATGAAAGTGCTAAATAATGAAAAAAAAAGAAAACCTATTGTCCATCTTCATCAAAGTCCTTCACATGCTCAAATCCCAAGTCATCCTTATCATTTGCAAATGGTTGCTCAATTGTCCTACTCCATTTCCTCTCGACCATCTTCTACACTGGGTTGAGCTTCTTCATGATCATCATCCCTAGCTCCTCTGGTCTCACCTGCTTGCTGAGCTTATTCTTAATATGCCGAAGCTGAGGGTGGCGTATAATACTGCCCACGAGGTGGACCAAAATGTCAAAGCAGAGGTAGCAGTGGACGAACCCAAGTACCAAGTGTAGTGGTCCTGAGAGCTTCTCCTATCACTACCAAGTTATTGTGCATGACCAACTGACTATAGGTCCAATACACATGCAACTCATTCCTCTCTTCTTCACTAACTGGGGCATTGCATACATATGTGGGTGGCAAATGGATGTATGTTGTACTCTGAGGTGGTAGAGGTGGTGATGTGGAGGAGGGCCTTCTCTGGGGTGATGTTTCTCATATTCTCATACCATCACCATAGACATATTCTCGATTTATCCTACCCTTAGGATATGTCATTGGTTCCGCGGGATCAATGGGATACCCTACAACAGTTCATAAATGTGAATTATACTGGGTGCATAAAAGATAAGTCTCTTGGACCTTCCACTGTCCAAAAATCCCACTCTTATGAAACAGCCAATATTCACTAGTATTCCTGTCATGATGGCATAGACCACCAATGCCTTGTCTCTCTAAACAAAACTTTAGGAGCTAGACCCCCAAATTTGACAGCTAATAAAATAAAACCATAGTTTTGCTACCAGTGAGAGTCCGTGACGAGCAAATCTTAATTCAGTATCATTTGTAGCATTCCGAATCCAATTCATTTTCACATCACAAATAATATCCTTAATTACATTCATGTTCTTCTTTTTGTCATTCAAAAGTGCCAAATATTGATTAGAAGGTACAGGAGGTATGTTAAAATAAGAATTAATCACTTCTGAGTTGAAATCAACTAATATCCCCCAAACTCTCACTGAAATTTTGCTTCCTCAAGATCACACAGGTTGCGATGAAATTCTTTCACTAATTGAGTACCTCCGGCGTCAATAAGAGCATTAAACCCCTCCCAATGTCTTGCCCTAATTAGATCCTCTATTGCCTTCCTAGTCTCTTCATATGCTCCCCAATGCATGGATAAATCAAAATTTCTCTCCTTGATCACCTCATGTTTCTCATTATTTTTTGTACAATTGATATGCCCTATCACTAGAAAATTGAGGTTTTGATTGCCTACCTCCCTCACTAGGATGACCTACTGCTCTTTCTTGACTCGTACCTTCACCGGCTTTTCTTTTTCTTGAACCCACTTCTCTACCCCTCATTCTTGCCCTCCTCTCAGCACTCCCATATACACCTCTCGTCATTTTTCACAGCAATTATCAACCAATTTAACAAATAAACACTAAAAATTTCTGAATTCACAACCAAGGAAAAGAAATTCACCAATTTATCAACAAAAGTTCACAATTTCTCAATGTAATTCAATTTATAATCCAACTCACAGTCCAACAATTCAACGAATTAATAGATTTAATACCACAATCTTGCCCACAAAATTCACACCAAATTTTGTTCCAAAATCACCCAATTGTTATCAACAATTCCAAAATACTGTCTGCAACAATCTAGGAAAAATTTCAACCACGAAATTTAAGAAAGAAGTTGCCCGATTGTTGCCAAAAATTCCCAAGAATTTGAGTGCAAATATCTCCTTGATGTTCAACTTTTCCAAGAAAATTCCAAAGTATTCCCACTTTGATGCTTCAAGAACGATGTAGAAAGGTTGTGGTGTTGAATTATGATGTTGAAAGGATTTTTAAAGGAAGAATTTGAGGGGCTAGGGAAGGGGTTTCCATGGTTAAGAGAAAAGAAATTGAAGATACGAGAAGAAGAGAAGAATAGGTCTTTTAAAATTGCACTTCTATTTGTATCAAACCGTGATTTGGATTTCTCCATACTGCGATTTCACCTAATCTCGATGTCGCAATCTCAGACTTGGGTGAAATTTTTGCCTTTGCAAAAGTTTGAGGTTGATGTCACGAATTGAATCTCCAAACCGCAACGCGACTCGAGTGAAATTTTTGCCTTTGCAAAAGTTTGAGGTTGATGTCACGATTTGGATCTCCAAACCACGATCTCGATTCTTGTGAAATTTTTGCCTTTCCAAAAGTTTGAGTTTGATGTCCCGATTTAGATTTCCAAACTTGATTTCTCCTTGAACTTCTATAAAGTGTATTTTTGACACTTAGCCAAAATTTCTGTGCTCTTCAAGTTTGCACAACCTACAAACATAAAATTAACAAGTTTAGATGACAACTCTCTCTCGTTCTTTAGCACAATTTATTCAATTCAAAAGCACACATTTTTAGCTAAAATTTATAACCTAATTAAAAATCACATCATTCAAAATAGAAACTAATTAAAAATCACACCAAAAAGAAACAAAAAATAACTAAATTAAAAAACTTGTGTTGCGTCCCACGAAGCGCTCTTTCTTTTTTATAGTCACTAGCTTGACTATGGCACGATCATTCATTCTTGAACAAATTGGATGAATTCTCCCCTTCTTCAATAATTCCTCCTAAGTAGGGTTTGAACCGGTGACCATTGACCTTGAATGTTCCTTCTTTTCCTTTGATCTCTACCGCTCCATGAGGAAAAGTTTGAATCACTTCAAATGGGCCACTACACTGTGATTTGAGTTTTCCCGAGAATAGTTTAAGACTTGAATTGTAGAGTAATACCAAATCTCCAGCTTTGAATTCCTTCCTTAAGATGAGTTTGTCATGTTATGCCTTAGTCCTTTCCTTGTAAATCAAAGACTTTTCAAATGCTTCTCTCCAGAATTCATCCAACTCATTCAAATCAAGATGTCTCTTTTCACATGCTTCATTCAAATCAAAATTCAAGCTCTTAATTGCCCAATATCCTCTGTGATCAAGATTCACCGGTAAGTGACAAGCTTTGCCATATGCAATACTATATGGAGACATGCCCATGGGAAATCTAGTCTTGAATGTCGTCCGATAGGCCACAATACATCATCTAGCTTAATTTTTCCAATCCTTCCTTGCATTATTCACCGTTTTCTCCAAAATTCTCCTCAATTCTCAGTTTGAGACCTCAACTTAACCCGAAGTGTGAGAATGATAGGCTAAGGCAATTTTGTGTTTCACCCTATACTTTGTCATTAATGCCTCAAAATGTGAATTCGTGAAGTGTGAACCCCCATCACTAATAATGGTTCTAGGCACTCAAACCCAGAAAGATGTTCTTTCAAGGAAATTTAGTGACTAATCTAGCATCATTGGTTGGAGTGGAGATTGCTTCAACTCATTTTGACACATAATCCACCGCAACCAAAATAAATTTATTAGAATATGAAGTTGGGAATGGTCCCATAAAATCAATGCCTCATGCATCAAATACTTAGTGGCATCTGATGTCTCCTTGAAATATTACCTATGCTTTGGCATTCATCACACTTGAGCACAAACTCCCTAGAATCATTGCGTGGAAAATAGTTGGCCAATATAAGCCACATTGAAGGACTTTAAAGGCCGTTCATTGAGCTCCATAGAGACCTCCAACAGGAGATGAATGATAATGTCTCAATATGTCGGTTACTTCACCTTTCGGAACACATCTCCTTAGAATTTGATTATTGCATCTTTTGAATAGATACAATTCTTCCCAAAAGTAATACTTCAGTTCCACAAAGAATTTCCTTTTCTCATTGATACTTAGCATCTTTCATACTATCCTTGCAATAAGATAGTTCAAAATATCCGCATACCATGGGCTTACCTCTTTCATTTCAAGTAATTTCTCAATTGATGATTCTTTATTGATGGCTCTTTCTTCATAATTGATAAGCCTAGATGCTTCAATCCTTAACAATTGGTCAGCTACCATGTTTTTAACACCCATTTTGTCCACTACTTCCCAATCAAACTCCTACAATAAAAAAATCCATCTCAATGAATATGGTTTGGCGTCTTTTTTAGAAAATAAATACTATTTAATGTGGAGTGATCGGTGTGCACAATTATCTTAGACCCAATCAAATATTATCCAAACTTATCAAATGCAAAGACTATAGCAAGTAGTTCCTTTTTTGTAGTAGAATAATTAAGTTGGGATTCATTTAAGGTCCTGCTTGCATAGTAAATGACATGCAACATTTTATTCACATTTTGACACAAAACGACACCTATTGCATAGTCACTCACTAGCATCACACATAAACTCAAATGGAAGAGACCAATTTGGTGCCACAATAACAGGTGCAATCACAACAGCATGTTTCAACTCATTGAACGCTTTCAAACAAGAGTCATCGAAATAAAAAGGACAATCTTCTTGAAGTAAGGAGCACAAAGGTTTAGCTATATGTGAGAAATTCATAATGAATCTTCTATAAAAACCCACATGACCTAAGAAACTTCTTACCTCCTTAACATTAATAGGAGGAGGCAACTTTTCAATCACCTCTACTTTTGTCCTATCTACTTCTATTCCTCTTTGACATCTGATGATACCTTGTGACCCAAAACAATTCCTTCTTGCACCATAAAATGACATTTTACTCAATTCAGAACCAAATTGGTTTCAACACACCATTTCAACACAATGGACAAATTTACAAGACAATCATCAAATGAGACACCACATACACTAAAATCATCCATGAAGATCTCTATGCTCTTTTCAACCATATCATGAAAAATGGTAAACATACAATGTTGAAATTTACTAGGAGCATTGCGAAGCCCAATGGGCATTCTCCTATACAAAAAGTACCAAATGGGCATGTAAAAGCTATTTTATCTTGATCTTCAGGACAAATGACAATTTAAAGATAACTGGAATAACCATCAAGGAAACAATAACATGCAAAACCACCCAACTTCACAAGCATTTGACCAATAAAAGGTAAAGGAAAATTATCCTTACGGGTGGCCTCATTCAACTTTCGAAATATCCCAACCCATGACCAATCTAGAGGGGAGGAGTTCATTGGTTTCACTTATTATAGTCATTACAATAATACCACCCTTCATTGGAACAACTTGAGTGGGACTAGCCCACTCACTATCGCTAATAGGGTAAATAATACAAGCTTTCAAAAGCTTGATAACCTCTTTCCTCACAACCTCTTTTAAGGTAGGATTTAATCTCCTTTAAGGTTTCCTTACCGGTTTGTTCCCTTCATTCAACAAAATTTAGGCATGAATATGGAATGGCTAATTTCCTCAATAGACTAAGTAATGGCATCTTTATACATTTTAAGCGCCATAATCAATCTTTCATGTTGCTCACCTGTCAAGAATGCATTCACAATTGCCAGGTATGTCTCATTTTCACCAAGGCATACATATATTAAATGAGTAGGAAGAGGTTTAAGCTCCACCTTGGGGGTTCATTGGTCGAAAATCCCCCTTTACCTTTTTCTTGATTCTCCTCTTTTTCTTTTTGGAATAAGGTATCATTCTCCAAGTGATTCACATTTTTCATTCCATCTTCATCATCTTGACTTAGGGTACCACATTTGAATCTATCATTGATGACCTACAAGCTTGGTTTTGATGATGACAAATGCAATTTAACTATCTTAATTTGAGTTGTGTAGGATTGCTAGTTTATTTGCTCTTAGTAGAGTTTTCGGATGAAGTACACTGTCCAAATATCACTATGTCTCTCGGATGCACAAACTCGTCTGAACAATACTGCCATGGACGCAATGCACTACCTGAACGATCAGGCAGAAAGCAAGATTTTGGAGCACCTACAACGGATGCACAGGCTAGTCCAAACGAATTTATCTCGAAAGCAATTCACCATCCGAAAGGTCAAGGCATAGGCAAGATTTTAAGGCACCAGCAACAGACGCATCTAATCGTCCAAAGAAAATTATATGAAACGAGGCTAACTGTCTGAAAGAAAAGCATCCCCAGTTAAGCACCAAACCTTTCGGATACACAACATCGTCCGATGACTAAACTCTTCAACATACCTGGTTCGGACGAAGGAACGGATGCAAGCTCGGCAGTCCATCTCTTAAAGGCATCCTCAACTCTCTGATATTTCAGATCGAACGATTGTACAGACGCTCACTAATAACCTCGGATGTCTAAAACCCATAACAGCTAGTTTTTTTAGCATTTATTATCTAGTCGTTAGGAGGTGGTTGGGAGCTGATTTGTTACAGCTATAAATACTGACCCTTCTGTATTATGTTTAATTATCTTACATATTGAATACAAGCAAAAAGAAAGGCAATTTTAGTGCAAATTAGCTTTTTAGTGATATTGTATTAGTGTGTACTTAAGAGTGCTATTCAAAATATCACCTGAAGTGACAATCTTGTACAAAAGTGAGGTTTAGTGTAAAATCCTTGGCTCAACTAAAGAAAAGTAGTGTGAGCAAGGGTGATCCTACTTGGTGTACACTTGAGATTGTTGGCTCACCAAATTTGAAGGAGTATCTTAGCGGATTACTACTCCAAACTAGCTAGCTTGGATGTGCTGATTGTTTAACTCTCTCTCAACTTATTCTATTCAGTTTGTCCTATACTTAATTGCTTATCTTTTTATCATCTTATTTGTCAAGTGCAAGAAAATTGAAACGAGCATTATTTGGTAGTTAATTTTAAGAAACCTATTTCATCCCCCCTCGTAGGTTGCTTTGGGACCAACAATTGGTATCAGAGCATTGGTATCTTTATTTTACTTAAATTGCATTTGAGTAAAGATCCCTTATGACAACCAATAATGCTTTACTTTTTTTAGGGTCAATCTATCACTAGACCCCTTATGTTTAATGGGATAAATTTTATTAGTTGGAAAGATAGAATGAAAATCTTTTTGCAATCTATTGATATTGACTTGTGGCATGTGGTAAATGAAGGTCCTTTTGAAGTCACCATTGCTGATGATCATACAAATAGAAAAAGAGAAAAAACTAGGGATGAGCTTACTCCACAAGACATGGAAAATTTAACCTTAAATGCCAAAGCTATGAATGTACTATACAATGCCTAGGATGCTAACGAATCAACTCGTGTCAAAGGATGCATTTCGGCCAAAGAAATCTAGGACAAATTGAAGGAAATTCATGAAGGAAGCGATGATGTTAGAGAACAAAAGAAATATCTACTTGTTGCTCAATATGAATCCTTCAAGATTGTACATGAAAACATTGATAAAATGTATTGTAGATTCAATGATATCACCAAGGATCTTGAAGCCTTGGGGAAGGAGTAATCTTTGGGTGAGAAGAATAGAAAAATCTTGAATGCTCTCTCCAAAGAATGGGAGGCGAAGACTATTGCTATAGAGGAAGCAAAGAACTTGAATTCCATACCCATTGAGTCATTAATAAATTCTATCACTTCATATGAATTGAAGCTCAAAGCCAAAGTGGTGGATGATGAAGAAGCAAGACCAAAAAGAAGCATAGCCTTGAAGATCTCTTAAGAAGAAGATGAAAGTTGCTCTATCAATTTAGAAGATGAAGATCTTGATGAAGGTGATCTTGCACTCATCACCAAAGGATTTCTCAAACACTACATCAACAGTTCTGTGTCTTAAACAGAGAATGAGAAAATGAGGAGAAAGCAACTCAAATATTTGAGTCTCTTCTCTCCACATTTTCTCATTCTCTTAAGAAGCAAAATGAAAAATGCTTTAAATGTGGTCAACTCGGACACTTTGCAAATGAGTGTCCCTCCAAAAAGAAGAAGGACAAGAGAAAGCCTCGCTTCCATAATTTTCAAATCACTTAGGATGATTGCAACTCCGAAGGAGAAGTTGAAGAAGAGATGGAATCGACACAAATGGCCTTTATGGCCATTGGTGATGATGAGGTAACTTCTACTTATGATTCTAATGATGAAAATGATGATAATGATCTTGAAGCCTTCATTTTAAAATTGCGTGATAGCTAAAATGAATCATATGTTAGAAATAAGGATTAAGTAAAACAAAATCAAATGCTTTATTGATTGCTAACTCTAAACTTGTGAATGAAAATAATAGGCTATCACATAAAACGCTGAGTTGAAGAAAATAATGCATATGAAAACAAGGATCAAGAAAGACAACAAGCCTCCTTTAAGAAAAGGTTAGATGACTTGAATGTTCTCTTGCATAGAAAAAAGGAAAATATTGTTGATATGAAAAATAATAGAAATGTATTGATCAACAAGAACTTTGTCACTTTTAAAAGGGATTATTTATGTTTTGTAAAATTGAAATCTTCTCTATATGGAAATAAGAATATTATTTGCAACTATTGCCAACAATATGGACATGTGAAAAATAATTACTATGTCAAGAGAAAATGAAAAACTTGGAATGAATACTGTATGGATTTGTAGTCATTTACTAACTCTTATGGAACCAAAAAAATGTGGGTACCAAAAGTTATCACTTAATTTCTTGTGTAGGTAATGAATATCACCAAGAATTCCAAATAGTTAATAGATAGTGGGTGCTCAAGGCATATGACGGGTGATGCATCTCTCTTCACCAAACTCATATCCAAAAATAGTGGAAAAATGACTTTTGGGGATAACATGAAAGCAAAATCAATCGACATTGGATGATATAGGTAAAAATGGTGAGACTTTAATTAAATGTGCTCCTAGTTGACAATTTAAATTACAATCTCTTAAGTGTGAGCTAACTTTGTGATAAAAATCTATATGTATTCTTTACCAGCATGAATGCTTAATTCTTGATAAGAATTTTTCTGTTTTATTTAATGGCTTTAGACACAATGATGTTTATGTGATTTATATTGACAATCTTGGTGATACCAATGTAAAATGTCTAACTGCCTCCATAGATGATCCTTGGCTTTGGCATAGAAGGCTTTGTCACTTCAACATGGATTTAATCAAAAATCTTGCTCAAAAGGAGTTGGTAAGAGGTTTGCCAAAACTAAAGTTTGTTCAAAACAAAAATTGTGATACATGCCTATTTGGTAAAAAATTCAAAGTTTCGTTTAAACCAAAAAATTGTGTGTCTACTTCTAGACCTTTAGAATTAATGCGTATGGATTTCCTTGGTCCAACGCAACATGCTAGTCTTGGTGGCAGTAAACGTACATATGCTTTTGTAATTGTTGATGACTATTCTAGGTATACTTGGGTACTATTTCTTGCTCACAAAAATGAAGCCTTCGAAAATTTCGTAAAATTGTTTTCCAAAATAAGAAATTTGTTAAATTTGAAAATTATTCATTTGAGAAGTGATAATGGAGCCGAATTTAGAGTTGGAAGTATTCCCGAATTTTGTGATGACAACAGTATTTCATATGAAATTTTGGTTGTTAGAGTTCCTTAACAAAATGGTGTTGTTGAAAGAAAAAATAGAACACTTCAAGGGGCCGCTAGAACCATGATTAGTGAGTGTGATTTACCAAAATATTTTTGGGCCGAAGCCGTTAACACAGCTTGTTATGTTATGAATCGAGTTCTTTTGAGACCTATTTTAAACAAAACATCTTATGGACTCTTGTTTTGCAAAAACCCATTGTGAGCTATTTCAAAGTTTTTGGTTGTAAATGCTTTATTTTAAAAATCAAAGAAAATCTTGGAAAATTTGACAAGAAAATCGAACGAATGAATTTTCTTAGGATATTCTAGTGACAAGAAAGTATACCGAGTGTACAATAGAAGAACTCTTTGAATTGAAGAAGTTGTGCATGTTACGTTTGATGAGGCTAATGATATTATTTCAAAGAATGTTTGTGAAGATGAAGATGTAGGTATACAAAAGGAACTTGAAAAGCTCACATGCATGATGAACATCATGGGACCAAGACAAGAAATGAAGACAACACTCATCACTTGGAGGAAGAAGGAGAAAAGAATGAAGATTCTCCAAAAGATCTTCCAAGATCAAGGAGATTTGTCTCAAGTTACCCTCCAAATTTGATCATAGGTGATCCGTCCGATGGGGTAAAAACTTGTTCTCATAAACCTTTGAATAATAATTGTGCTTTACTTTCTCACATTGAACCTAAATGTGTGGATGATGCATAGAATGACAAATCTTGGGTATACAAGAGGAACTTAGTCAATTCGCTTTGTGTGGATCTTAGTTGACGTTCAAAGACCATCAACTCATCCCATATAGGAACAAAATGGATTTTTAGAAATAAATTAAATGATAATGTGAGATTATTAGAAATAAAGCTAGACTTGTTGCAAAGGGATATGCTCAAGAAGAAGGTATTGACTTTGATGAAACCTTTGCACCCGTTACTCATTTAGAATCTATTTGCATGTTTCTTGCATATGCATGCTTTAACAATTTCAAATTATTTCAAATGGATGTCAAAAGTGCATTTTTAAATGGCTTTATTGATCAAGAAGTTTTTCTTGAACAATCCCCTGGTTTTGAAAATAAAAATTTTCCAAATCATGTTTTCAAACTTTCGAAAGCTTTATATGGTTTAAAACAAGCTCCCAGAGCTTGGTATGAAAGGCTAAGTAGTTTTTTGATTGAAAATAGTTTTAAAAGAGGTATTGTTGATACCACTCTCTGCACCAAAACTAATCTTAATGGTTTGTTGATTGTTCAAATATATGTTGATGATATTGTTTTTGGAGCATAACACTAATGAAAGCTTGTGCAAGGAATTTTTATCCTTCATGCAAAAGGAATTTGAAATGAGTATGATGGATGAATTACAATTCTTCCTTGGACTTCAAGTTCTCCAAAAAAAAGAAGGAACGTTCATTACACAAATCCAGTAAAGGAGCTACTCAAGCGCTTTGGGATGGAAGATTGCAGACAAGTCGGAACACCAATGTGTACTTCAACCAAACTTGACATAGATGAAGAAGGTAATAGTGTTGATGAAAAATACTATAGAGGTATGATCAGAAGCCTACTTTATTTGACAGCTTGTAGATCGGATATTATGCTACTATTTGTCTATGTTCTGGATTTCAATGTTGTCCTAAAGAATCACATTTAATTGAAATAAAAAGAATTTTTAGATACTTAAAAGGGATGATAGATTTTGGCCTTTGGTATCCGAAATCTACTAATTTTGATTTGATTAGTCATTCTGATGCTGACTTTTCTGGTTGTAAAATTGATAGGAAAAGTAATAGGTGGTATGCGTCACTTTTTGGGTAACTTCTTGGTGTCCTAGTTTAGTAAACAACAAAATTCTATTTCCCTTCTACGGTAGAAGCCGAATATATTGCTACTGGAAATTGTTTTGCTCAACTTCTTTGGATGAATCAAACCTTAAAAGATTTTGGTGCTATTTTTTATTGTGTGCCTATAAGATGCCATAATACTAGTGCAATTAATCTCACTAAAAATCCTTTCTTGCATTCTAGAACCAAACACATTGATGTCAAGCATCACTTTATTAGAGATCTTGTGTGCAAAAAGAAAATTTGTGTGTACAAAGGATCAATTAGCTGATATTTTTACTAAACCTTTGTCTTTAGGTCATTTTCAATTTCTCAGAACTCGTTTAGGCATTATTGAGTTCAAAACTATATGAATTATGCTGTCGGACGAAAATATGCGTCCTATGGTATCTGCTCTTTCAGACGAACATGAATGTCCAAACTCCTCTCTTTTGTCTCAGATGCTTACAATCGTGTGTGTCCGACCTTTCTCTCTCACTCTTCAAAATCTTTGGAAATTATTACGAACGATTATCATCATCCGACATACCTTCGGACGCACAGCATGGCATATCGGCCTGCTGTTCATTTGCAATCGGATGCACGATCGGACGTATACCAATCGTTCGGACGTCTGAACGATTGTTCTCCTCATTTAAATCCCTTCATTTTCCTCTTATCAGACACACCCAACCCACTGAACCCTAGCTCTGGCAAATTTTGAGACTCACTTCCAATTCTTTCAATTCATTTCTTCTTCTCTACAATTGCTCAACGAAATTCTCTTCCCAACTCATCACCCATCTCAATTAAACCTCCTTTCACCATTTTAACATCACATTCCCTAAAATTTCTCAAAAATCACTCATTCTCACTTTTTCTCTTCTCCACTTTCCTCTTCAAATTCACGATGGTACGATCACGTGAAGGATCTTCAATGGCCACCAGAGGGAAAAAATCAAAATGCAAAGCTCCAGTTCAGGGTCACATGCTTCAAATCCTTAATCCATCCCAAATCCCTCTCTACCAAAATTCATTGATGCCAAGGCATCCGATAGGTAAACCTCTCTTCTTAGCAAATCCATTATTGCTCAACGGCCTGTTTCACATAGCCTTTTTGATTAATTGAATTTACCTCTTATTAAGGCATGCTTTGAAAAACAAACATGGGGTAATTTAGTTCACATAGATTTGCCTGTCTATCAAGATATGGTGTTGCAATTTACTGCTAATCTTAAGAAGGGTTCAACTATTCGAACCTTTGTTTCTCGTGTGAATAATGTGAATCTTGAGATTCCTCCAATGTCATTAATTCAATTTTTGAGTGTGAAGTTGTTTCTCCTAATGAAATATCCTATTTTTTCTACTTGGATAAATGGCCTGCTATAGATACTCGTTTTGATATAGAAGACGTCAAATAGATTTTTAATGTCAATTTTAAACAGGTGTCGGAAGGCAAAACTTCACTACTTAATCCTTAGCTCAACATTTTAGCCCTACTCGTTAGTCACTAATTTGCTTTTGCGTACTGACGGGCATCGCAATGAGCCAGGCATGTACTTATTTTATTGTGTTTTTAAAAGCATCAAACTTGACTTTGGTTATCTTTTTTGCTCTCTATGGGAGCTCTTTTTGACCAATACCCGTAGGAACATTCCCTTTGGAAAATTCCTAACCAAAGTTTTTGATCACTTTGACATCCTTTTTTCTGGCAAAAAACAATAACAAAACCTATATTGAACGAAAGGGTTAGCGCTTTTTTAATGATCAATGGTTTAAAAAGGCTTCTTATAAACTTGAAAAGTCCAAAACACATGCCTCCACTTCTGGCCTTGCACTCTCTCACTCTCCTCCTCCTCAACCTTCCTCTTCCATACCTCTACTATCCCATGAACCCCACATTCTTCAAAACCCTCACTCTCCCATCTATGCACACTTGTTATTTCTCTGATCAATCAAATGACCTCATTCCAACACCGTACCCTTTGGAAACTAAAGAGGCTTGATGTGTGACAAGACAAACCATCCTTCAAGAAGCTCTAAGTCTAAGAATGTATGCCTCAGCTCAGGTTCAGTTTTTGTCAATATCCAGTCCCAATACATTCTTGAGTCCTCCTCCGACAACGATGACAATGACAATGAAGATGGTGATTATCCTAATCTTGAGCCTGAAGACCGTAAGGATCTAGTTGGTGCCACCAATCTTGACAAATCCACGGCTCCTGGCGCTGATGATGATGATGACAAAAACGTTGATGACACATTCAACTACATCATGGAACACCGTGATCCTCAAGACTTAAGTGAACAAAATAGTGAGGCTACGGAGGATGATGCACCGGCCAAAAAGCGCAAACGTGAGGGACGCTCCAAGAAGAAGAATGACTCAACTTTCACCCCTTAGTTTCTCTTTAATTCCTTGTGATTAATGTACTTAGACATTTGTTGCAGTTGACTATTCTGGTTATGATTATTCACTTGGTTGTAATTATTCACTTGGTTATGATAATGCACTAGACATGAATGGTTATGATTATTCACTGTTCTGGTTTTGTTTTATGACTGCATGTTTGTTTTTCGGTTGTTGACTGAGTAAGTGGGGCATCCTCTTAGGGGAAGCTTATTTTGCTTTGATGATGCCAAAAGGGGGAGTAAGATAGCTATTTGAACTGATTGTGTGATCATGGTTGTTGAAAGTTAATTTTCCTCGTGATTTGTCATCATCAGAAAAGAGGAGATTGATGACCTACATCCTTGGTTTTGATGATGACAAATGTAATTTAACTATCTTAACTTGAGCTGTGCAGGATTGCTAGTTTATTTGCTCTTAGCAGAGCTTTCGGACGAAGTACACTGTCTGAATAGCACTACGTCTTTCGAACGCACAAGCTCATCTGCGTCCGAACGATATCATAACAGATGCAATGTATTGTCTGAACGATCAAGCAGAAAGAAAGATTTTGGAGCACCTACAACGGACACACAAGCTCGTCCGAATGAATTTATCTCTGATGCAATTCACCATCCAAAATAGTGTCAAGGCTGAGCAAGATTTTGAGACATCTACAACCGACACATCTAATTTTCCGAAGAAAATTATAATGGACGAAGCTAATTGTCCAAAAGAAAAGCATCCCTAGTTAAGCAGCAAACCTTTCGGACACACTACATCGTCCGATGACTGAACTCTTCAACATACCCAGTTCGGACGAAGGAACAAAATCAAGCTCAGCCATCCAAACGGCCTCTTCAACTCTCTAATATTTTAGATCAAATAATTGTTCGGACGCTCATTAATAACCTCGGACCTCCGAAATCAATAACAGCTAGTTTTTTCAAAGTTTATTATCTAGTCGTTAGGAGGTGATTCGGAGCTGATTTATTGCACCTATAATTACCAACCCTTCTATATTATGTTTAATTATCTTACACATTGAATACAAGCAAAAAGAAAGGCAATTTGAGTATGAATTAGCTCTTTACTGATATTGTATTAGCGTGTACTTAAGAGTGCTATTCAAAATATTGAGTAGAGTGAGTATAATCTTGTACAAAAGTAAGGTTTAGTGTAAAATCCTTGGCTCAATTGAAGAAAAGTAGTGTGAGCAAGGGTGATCCTACTTTGTGTACACTTGAGATTATTGGCTCACCAAATTTGAAGGAGCATCTTAGTGGATTACTACTCCAAGCTAGCAAGCTTGGATGTGATGTTTGTTTAATCTCTCTCTTAACTTATTCTATTCATTTTATACTTAATTGCTTATCTTTTTATCATTTTATTTGTCAATTGCAAGAAAATTGAAGTGAGCATTATTTGTCAATTAATTTTAAGAAACTTAATTCACCCCCCTCTTAGGTTGCTTTGGGACCAACAAACATCTCTTCCCCCATTGTAGAATTCTCTAATGCATTCCCACAACAACCATCAATTAGATCATCCACTACATTTATAGTCATGACATACCCAAAGATTAAAGGAAGCTTTGATGAACTAAAAATATTAAATGCAACAATTTCATCATTTATCCGGAATTCCAACTTCCCTAATCTTGAATATCAATAAGTGCACGGTCAATGGCAAGGAAAGGCCTCCCAAGTATGATCAGCATCTCTTCGTCCTCTTCCATGTCTAACACAATAAAATCAGCCGGAAAGTAGAGTTTGTCAATTTTAACGATCACATCCTCAATAATAGTCTTTGGGAACTTTATGCTATGATCCGCAAATTACAATGAGACTCTTGTTGGCTTCAATTGTTGCCCATTTAATTTCTTGAACATAGCATAAGGCATGAGATTTATTGATAGCTCCCAAATCACACAATGCTTTCCCAAATTGTAAACCTCCAATCTCACAAGGTATGGTGAAGGACCCGAGGTCTTTGAGCTTGGGTGGTAATCTCTTTGTGAGGAGTTCACTACAATTCTCCGTTAGACATAAAATTTCATCCTCATGCAATTTCCTTTTTGAGATGAGGACTTGTTTCATAAATTTAGGATAAGCGGGCATGTTCTCAAGTGCCTCCATGAATGGAATGTTAATTTCAAGCTTCTTGAATATATCGAGAAACTTTTTGAACTTCTTCGCCTTTTCTTCATCCTTTAGTCTTTGCGGAAATGGCATGTTAACATGCTTTGGCTCTTGATAAGTAGGATCCTTGCCTTCATAGTAGGCTCATTCATCTTTTTGCCTTGTCCCATTAAAGACTCCTTTTTTTCCTTCTCTTCATCTTCAACCCATTTTTTTTCTTTACCCTTCAATGAGTGTCTCCCAACTCTTCTTCCACCTCCTTACCATTTCTAAGGGTAATGGCCTTGCATTTCTCCTTGGGAGTAGGAATAGTGTCACTCGGTAATACATTTATTGGTCTTTCATTATTCAACCTCGACAAGTGACCCAATTGAATTTCCAAATTTCTTGTTGAGGCTTTCAAATTCTCAAAATTTCTCCTATGTCCTTCCTTATCCTTTCTTTCCCTTTCCAACACTCTTCTCCAATTCTCCACTTCTATTTTCGAACCATCTTCACATAAATTCTCTCTTGGAGTAAATTGATTTAGAGTCATTATACATAGGTTGGGAAGAATTTGCATGTTGGAATGGAGGTCATGGTTGACGATTTTGAAATGAGAGGTTAGTGGAAGATTGATGTGAGTTGATTTGAAAATTTCTTTGATGTGGCGGTTGATAGGGTGTAGATAAAGAACTTCAAACTTGGCTGTAGAAGTTTTGAGGTGGGGGATTTGGTTGATAAGGAGGGTTGGATTGATTATCGATATTTCTCCATGAAAAGTTTGGACGATTCCTACAAGAAGGGTTATATGTGTTCCCATAAACTCCGCGTGGGTTCCCTGGAAAAGATGATTGATTAGACACATTGTTGAATTGCTCATTGGACCTATAGGGCATTTCACATTGCCTATTTTCATGTCCGCTTCCACAAAAGTCACACACTATGCTTGGTTGAATTGGAGAAGAAGACACGCATTCATACTACTCAGTTTTTCTAAGTTTTCCAACACTTTTGCAACATTATTCATCACATTCATAAACATACTTTGTTGGTGCCAAAAGAGCATCTTGCATATTCAAATTCAATACTTCATTTGGGCACTAGCTTGATTGGCTTGGTGTTAAGCTATTGGTGGAGTCATTAGTCCATGATAATAATGATTATAGGCCATCCTATTGAGTAATTCTTGACCTTCCTCCAGTGTCTTATAGGATATGGAACCATTGGTAGAGGCATCTACTATCGATTTCATCTCTTGCATCAATCCATTGTAGAAGGTTTGAATTTGAAGCCATAATAGAATCGCATGATGAAGGCACTTCCTTAACAAATCCTTATGGCACTCTTATGCTCTCATCAATATCTTGTTTAAAGGAGGTAATTTCATTCTGCAATTTGGCAGTCGTTGAAGGTGGGAAATGTTTTGCCTAAAATTCTTGAGCAAGCTGGTTCCAAGTAGTAAACGTCCCTTGGGCATGAGATTGAAGCCAAGATTTTACCCTATCTGTAATACCCCGGGCCCTGGGCTGGCCCAACAACTTTTGAGCAGAAACACTTAAACAGGCTCAAAATGTTTAAATCAAGTTGTTAGTAGCCCACAACCCAAGGTATTATAAACAATACAATATCCCCTCCCACTCTCGATGTGGAACGGGGCATCACATTCACCCTTCCTTTAGGCTTTGCGTCCTCGCGAAGCCCAAGTTGGGGCCCACTAACACATCACATACACTACGTAGCATAGCCCAATACCCTTGGCCCAGTCTCACCCTATGTCGGGACCACACAAGGTTCGCTCTGATACCAACTGGCCTTGGGCTGGCCCAACAACTTTTGAGTAGAAACAACGGGCTCAAAATGCTTAAGCCAAGTTGTTAGTTCCCCACAACTCAAGGTGTTATAAATAATACAATATTCCCTCCCACTTTCTATGTGGGACTGGGCATCACATTATCCCTTAGAGAAAAGGGAATACTCTCATTCTCACACAATCCGAGTGCACACCACTGAATTTAAAAGTGCCTAAAATCTCCCCAAAATTCATTATGTGGTGTACGGATCTTCAAATTAAGACCACCCCCAAACATTTCGTGAGCTTGTAGCATTTGTATTAAAGCGGGCTTAGCCTCAAAATTGGCTTTCACAAGCATCTGTGCAATGTTTGAATTTGCCCCATCAAAACTCGGTATGGCATATTCTCTCAACGGTCTACCATTCATATTCATGCCATTCCCATTTCCATAACCACCCATGCCATGGTTTCTGACAACTTCTTCTTCGTCATTCCCATTGTTCAAATTTCTTTGATTTTGATTAGATTCGTCATTTCAATTCTCTCTTGCTCTTGTTGCACTCTTTTATACTTGCGGATTTCCCTCAACTCTTTTTCTCTTTCCTCGTCCAAGCAAATCAATGGCCCTTTGTCTCTCCTTACCATGCACTACAGAAGTAAAAACAAGCAATTAATCCAAGTGGCATGATAATCTGAAAAGAAGAACGACCAACATAAACAAATAAACAACTAAATTAAACTAAAGTGCTTAATCTACAAAACCTGTAAGGCGTTCAATATGAAGTGCTGCCAAATACAGAGGACAATCCCCAGTAACGATGCCAAAAACTTGATCCGTGGATAGAATAAAACAATCCAAAAATGCCAAGTAATAAAACCACACCAATTATTAACTTCTACCCTCCTGCCCGCAAGTATACTGTGCTAGATAGTGGTATACAATGAGCATGATCGTTTCCATGAGGTTTGTGGCAGGCAAGTACCAAGTTTTAGAAGTCTTTGTGTAATTCGGTCCAAAAAGCGGATTAAAGATCTAAACAACGCAAATTCTCAATGAAATTGCATATTCAAGTCCAACAATTAAATTAACTTTCCTAATAAAGTAAGTAATAATAACAATTATCTACTAAATTAGTCTACTAACAAATCTATTCTACGAAAAGCAAATGAAACTAACCTTAATTCACTAAAATAAAGGAATTAACTTTATACTAAAATTGGAAGCCAAGAGTCCTAATTTAACTAAAGAAAGCAATTAAAAAGCATAAGAACAAAGTAACAACCATTTGCTACCAAATCAAACTATTGATTTTTTAGAGAAAATTAAGGTCTAAACTAAATATTTTTTGGATTTTTGTATTGAATAAAGAAAGCCCACTAAAAATTAACTAGAATTAAAAGTAAGGAATTGAAATCTTGAATTAAAAAGTTCTAAATTAACAAGAACCCTAATTACTCTAAGAAAACTTGAAATAAAAGCAAAGAGATTTTAAGGAAACTAAACGAGAAAGAAAGTAAAAATTATATATACTTAAAGCTAAAGATTAACCCACTACTAATATGTAATCAAAATCTAAACTTGTAGAAAATTATAAGCCAGATCTAAAGAAGAATTAAAGAAGATTTTGTATTTAGGAAATGAAACTTGAGAGTCAAGTCTTGTTACTCTATTTTAATCTACCCTAAACTACTAACTATACCCTAAACTATGTGTACTAGCACACATCTAAAGTACCTTAAATAGTTGAGTATTAAACAAGCTAAGTTTAGAAATTGGCTGCTGGAAAATTACATGAAGACTGCCATTACTACTATTGCTAGAAGCACGTCCATGTCGCGGTTTAGAACAATTGAGATCGCAACATGGACTAAAAATTACATTAGCCTATTTTTCATGTCCATGTTGCGGTTTGGAACAATTGGGACCACGACATGGACCCTTTTTCTAGCAATTTTTCAATTCTTCTGGAATTGTCTTTTGGTCCTCACACTTTGTTCATTCCAGCGTCCAACCTCTAATTTAGACTTGCATAATATTAAACCAAGTAAGTAATCATTTTAACTAAAATTCTAATAAAAACATATCATTTTTAACATTAAGTAAATTCTAAACACATAATTTGAAAATTAAATAAAATCTACAATTAATTATCCCAAATTCAAAATTCAAACTAACAAAATGTTAGGATTTAGAGTAAAATAACTCTAGTTTACTAGAGTTATCAATGGTTCAAGACTACATTTAAGATGCGCACGCACACACACACACATACATATATCTTCAATTGAAGTAATGTTATTGTATAACCCACACTTAAAGAAGTTGGTGATGATGTTATATTATTAACACCAAGGAAAATAAATTTTTTGACACATTTCAATAATCGTTAGTAGTACATGTTCATGTTTTTTGAAGTCCACAAACTAAGTGGTAGTAATTTAACTCAATGGAATATGAAAAGGTAAAGGATCTACTTTTGGTACCTTTGCATAAGGAAATTGATGGCCTTTTGATAAATTTATTATGTTGAGTTATTTATTAGTCAAATCCTAGTTATTTGTCAAGTTTTGTTCCTATTTTAGGATTTTTTCTAAGATTTTTATGCTTATGCTATATTTGTGTTTGTTTTGGTTATTTTAGTGTTCTTAATTGTTAGTTTGATACAGAAAGGAAAAAATGTTGTCTCTTTTCTCTTACTTCCCTCTCTACATTCTTCTCATTCTCATATATTAATTTGCATTTTATCATGGAAGCTTCTGCAAAAGCTTTTGCAGCAGCTATTAAGGCTACAAATTCTACTGTTGATTGCTTGTTGGATTCTGATGAGGAGTTCAAGCCTCTGGAGAGCTATAAGGGTGAGCCATCCTTATGTTCTCTAAGAATGAGGTTGAAGAGTTGTCAAAGCCATTGAGATTTTCTCTCATTTGCAACTTCTGTAATGGAAAACCTTCTATGGCTACTCTTTGTGGAAGCTTTAAGACCATTGGCTTCAAAGGAGATTTTACTTTAGGATACCTAGATTACAAATATATGTTGATGAAATTCACTCTAGAAATGGATTGCTTGCGTTGTTAACTGAAGGGAAACTGGTTCATTAATGGTTTTCCTATGAAGGTTTTGAAGTGGCATCCATTGTTCAGATAAGAATTGGAGCCTTCTATCATGCCTATTCAGATTTCATTTGAAGATTTACCACTTATGCTATTTAAGAAGTCCTTATTGTTTTCCATGGCTCGGGCTATAGGAAACCCTTTGAAGATTGATATGGCTACTTCCACAATGTCTCGGCTATATGTGGAGGTAGATATCCAGGTCCAAAGCTGTCATCTAGGATCAGGTTCGAGATTGATGGTGGTGTTCAGCCGACCATCGCTTATGAAATTTGACTCAATATTGCACCAGATGTAAAAAGCAAGGTCATAATCTCAAAGATGGTCCTCAACCTAGCCAAGATCAGTCTCAAGATGAACAAGGTGACATTCAAAAAAAGGTTAAGCCAAAGTAGGTAGAACATCAACTAGTCCAGTAGCAACAGAAGGAGAAACAGAAAACTGTTACTGAATCTTTGAAGAAGGAGCTTCAAAATGGGTACTAAAATCCAAAGATCTAGGCCCTTCTAGTACAACTCAAAATAAGAATCTGGAGGTTCAAATTTTGAATATATCATCTGCTGATATTCCTCAATCAAATGAGATCCCCCATTCAACTTTGACTCATCACGAGAAAGAGGTGGTTCCAAGAATTTCTCCACAAAACCCTCAAGACGTTTCTTCAACTAAAAATGAGGAGGCATGCCAACCTTTGGCCCCAATAGTGACAGATGTCTTAGATTTGAATGAAAATCAAATGCCTTTCCCAACAACTAGCAAGAATTTTGGATATCAGATTTCTACTAGCTTGATGGAGCAACTTGGTCTTTCACTCCCTGAACCAAATCATATACCAACCACAGTTATGCATGATCAAGCTAAGGCTCTTCAAGCTAAAGTTATAAATGCACGTAAAGAGTTGGGTTGTTTATCTATTAATGATGTTCTAGAAAAACATGCTGGTAACAAGAGTTCACAATTAAGAAAATTAGGAGGAATTCATTGTAGTCTTATCTAAGGAGAATGTGAATATTGAGAAGTCTTTCACCTTGATGATTAATAAATGAAAATGCCACAGAAGAACCATCAAATACACTAAGGGATTAGAGGTAACTAGGAGTGTTACTAGGTTGCTTATGCAACCATCTTCTACTTCCTCTGCTTCTCAATGAATTGCATTGTTTGGAATATTAGGGGTATTAATGATAAACCTTTTCTAAGGCATTTGAAGAAGCTAGTTAGTATGGATCATGCTATTCATTTTCCAGCTATCCTTTGGTGGAGTCTAATAAAGTGTTAGAGATAACCAAAATTTAAGGTTTTCTAACTACATTTCTAATTCTAATAGTTCAATTTGGATCTTTTGGTCTCATTTGCGGACTGTCAATGCGGTGGCTATTGAGGAACAAGTCATTCATCTTGCTCCTGATGGTTTTGGTCTACCTCAATCTTTGAATGCTTCAGTGGTTTATGCTAGGTATACTGTTCAGGAGAGAAGAAGTTTATGGGTTTCCTTGCAGCAATTTTCAACCTCTTTCTCAGGAGCTTGGTTTGTAGGTGATGATTTCAGTGTCATTGTTGATTCTTCTGAATATAAAGGAGACTCTTAGATTGATGTGAGAGTAATAGCTGAGTTCCACACTACACTTAGCCAATGTGGCTTGTCAAACATTCCTTTCTTTGGCCATAAATTCACTTGGTTTGGAAAACTTCTAAGGTAGCTGGTTAGGAAAATATTAGATCTTGTGGTCAATGACATGACATGTAACCAAGAGTTGATTAATGTTTTTTAGATGTCTATATCATCCATCTCAGCAAAACTTGTTCAAATCATGCACTACTCCTATTTACCTTGGTCGGTAACCTAAACCTTTTAGGTTTCTGGATGTTTGGGTTAAGCATGCTTTCTTTCTCCAAGTAGTCCATCATAGCTGGAATCAATATTGTCATGGTTATCCTCTGCAAAAATTCTCAACTAAATTCAAAAGGTTGAAAATTGATCTAAAAACCTAGAATAAGGAGCATTTTAGCAACATTTTTCAAAGAATAAAGGAATGTGAACAAGCTGTCTCTCAGCAAGAAACTATATTTCAACAATCCCCCATTGAAGAAAATCACAATGATCTGTCAAGGTTGTAGGCTCAATTGCTTAAAGCCTTGGCTAAAGAAGAAACATTTTGGAAGAAAAAAGCCATGGTCAAATTGCTAAAGGAAAGAGATAATAACACCAAGTTCTTGCACTCTTATCTTCAAGTGAAAAGATATAAACATCGAAGTGTTTGTTGTCCAACATTCCACAGCTGATTTCCTATGAAAATTATGCTTCTACTCATGAGAACGTCAACTTTGGAATAGATTAGAGGAGTTGTGTTTTCTATGGATTGTGAGAGTGCAGTAGGAGAGAATGGTTTTAATGCTACATTCTACAAATCTTGTTGGGATATTATCTATATTGATTTAATGGCTACTGCTAAGGAGGTGTTTGAGAGGGATGTTCTTCCTAAAACAATTTTTAGCACACTCATCTGTTTGATCCTAAGAAGGAAAATCCATCTTGTTGTCAAGATTTTAGGCCTATTGGCCTTTGCATCTTTGCTAACAAAATATTCGCTAAGGTGATTGCCAATAGATTACAAGGAATGTTGCCACATATCATCTCTGAGAAACAAAGTGCTTATGTGAAGGGAAGAAGTATTGAAGGTAACATTCTAGTAGCTCGGGAAATGATGGAATTCATAGATAAGAAGGTTAGAGGAGGCAGTATTATTATCAAGTTGGACATGACCAAAGCTTTCGATAGAATTTCTTAGGGCTTCTTGTTCAAAATATTGATTAAGTTTGGCTTCTCCTCTCATTTTGTTAACCTAATTTCAAACTATATTTCTAATTGTTGGTTTTTAGTATTATTGAATGGTACCCCCGCTGGTTTATTTCATTCTTCAAGAGGAGTCAAGCAAGAGGACTCTCTATCCCCTTTGTTGTTCATAATTGCTGCTAAGGCTTTTAGTAGGGGATTGAAGAAGGAGTTCACTTTTGGAAGAATCCAGTACTTCTCTACCACCTCTCATTGTCTTCCTATCACTCATTTGGCTTTTGCCAATGATAATGGGGGAAAGTGATCTCTGAGAAACCTGACAAAAATTATCAGCAAGTTTGAAGCCTCTTCTTGTCAATTAGTTAATGTACGAAGAAGTAGCTTCTACCTTTCTCACAAGGTACTCTCTACTAGAACCAAATTAATATCTAGATTAATAGGCTTTCAATATAAAGATCTACCTATCTTTTATTTCTCTTGGGAATGCCTCTGAAGAAAGGAACAAGGAATAAGAGTTTGTTTCAACCTTTAATTAACAAAATTACTACAAAGCTATCTGGCAGGAAAGCCAAGGTCTTATCTATTGGGGGAATATTGCTTCTGATCAAACATGTCTTGAGTGCCATTCCTATTTATTGGATGGCAGTTTTAAACCCTCATATGTCTATAATCCTGGAGTTTGAAAGGATTTTGTTGACTTTTCTGGGAAACTTCTGAATGGGGAAAAAACAAACATTGGATGACTTGGAAGAAGCTAGTTAAACTTGTAGAGGACAATGGTTTGGGAGTAATTGACTTATCACATCTAGCTAAGGGTTTATCCATAAAATTGTGATGGTCCTTCAGGATAAGAGTCGCTCTGTGATGTAAATTTCTGCTTTATAGATATGGTTTTAGGTTTTACTCCCTTCTTTGGTGGTTTTACCTCAAGCATGCTCCAATGCTTGGAAGAGAACGTTAAAGGTGAAAGACTTGGTGGAAAAATATATATTTGTATGTTGGCAAAGGAAGGCAATATTTCACTGTGGTTTGATAATTGGGATGGCCATGGTACCATACCTTTTTCTTAACTTCCAGTTTGTGACTGTAAACTTAATCATGTCTAGAATGGCTCTCAATGTGATCTTTCCTGTATTCAACAATATTGTCTCTCTGCTAATATACAATGGTTGAAGTAGAAGATTATTTATCTTTCTTCTAATCTTGATTGCTTTGCTTGGAAGCTTACTACAGATAGAAGATTCACTTTATCCTCAACTATCACTACCATTAGACAAAGTAGAAGTATTTTATTCTCAAGGCAGATGATATGGGATAAAAGGGTTCCAATCAAATTATCCATTTTCACGTGGAGATTACTGAATTGAATGATCTCCTTGGATGACGTATTAAAGAAGAAAGGTTTTCAATAGGCTTATAAATGCCAATTGTACAGCATGGAGGAATCATTCGATCATGTATTTTTTCTGTGTCAATTTGCTAGGCACCAATTTAATTTGGAGCATCTTTGAGCACTTAGCCTAGTGTTTACTAATAAAATTGGCATACTTTTAAATAATATCTAAATAGTTAGTGTCTGCGTTCATCAAAGAGTACTGTTTCAAGTACATTGCACAAGATTCTACCTTTCCTCATTTGTTAGAGGGTTAGAAAGCTCAAAATTCTAGCTTTAATGAAAGTAATGGTGGCAATGTAGAATTCACTCTGTTATCAATCAAATCTTCATTTTACTTCCTATCTCTAGCATTTTCTTTTCTAGCCTCATCTCAATCCTACTAGTTTGATGGTCTAATTTATTGCATTTCCAAGATTAATGTTTAGCATTACAGGATAATGCAGTGGCAACTTTCCTTTCCTAATTTCTTCAATTTAATGATGATGGTTCCTATATCAGTGAATCTAATGTGGCTGCTCGGGGGAATTGTCAAAGATAGATCAAGCCGGATTGTGGCTGCTTACACAAGTCATTATTCTAATTTGCATGATAGTTTCTTGGCTGCTTATCTAAAAGCTAGAGCTTTGTGGGAAGGACTTAATCTATGTGATTCTCTTGGCATAAACAACATAATTGTAAAAATGGATTCACAAATCTTGGCGAGTGTTCTTAAGGGCATTATCAACACTCCTTGGCGTATCCGTAGCATGGTGCAATTCTACTTGCATTTTTGTCATCAATGAGGTTTGGAGGTTCGACACATTTACAAAGTAGTAATAAAGTTGTGGATCATCTTACTTTCTTGGGCAGCTCAGCTAGACGAAGTTTTTTGTTCTCACAACAAAATACTCCTAATGTACTTAAAGCTTTGATTTCATTAGATTGGATGGGTTGTAAGAACATTAGAACTAGCTTTATAGTCACATAGAGAAGAGTTGTAACTTCTACTAAGAGAATTTGGTCTAGTCCCTCTCTGTGTACTCCTTTTTTTTATTAACAATAATAAAATTTGTGAATGGCCCCTCCCCAAGGATCCAATGATTAGAGAACCAAAAAAAAAGTGTTAGTTTGATGATTTAATTTGGTATATTTGATGTTTTCATCCTTTCGTAGGCTAAAATTAAGGCAATATAGTGCAAGAATGTGGTGCAAAATGATCCAAGGACTTGAGTTGAAATGAAGAACACTGAAGATTTTGTGAAGGCCAAGTAAGATTTGGTGACCACGACCAAAAATTTTCCCCTTTTATTTCCTTTGTCGTGGTCCAAGTTTGAAATATACGAGATAATATATAATTCGTGCCGCAACCCAAGAGTTCAAGTAGATGATTTATTGGTCGATTGCCCTAGTTTCATTAGCCCATTCTCAGACCAATTTTTGTACTACATTTGGAACCATTAGTTTCTTGTTAGCCAAGTTAGGTTAGAGAGAGAATGGTTATTTAACATCAGTCGTAAGTGGAGAAAACTCCATTTTTTAGTATAATGTCATAGTAGGGAAAATTCCACATTGATTACCGCAAAGTCTCTATTAATTTTTTGAGATATTTTTTTATATGGAACTATTAACTAATTTTGATTGTCTAAGTGAGTTATGTTAATGTGAAATAAACATTCCTAAATGAGGCCTTAAAGTAAGGCATACATATGTCAATTTAAAATTTAATTTTGAAGAGAATGTATTCTATTTATTGCAAAATTGAAAAACATATCCAAGGATAAATATCCCGTGAATGGAATATTGATTTTGTTTCTTCATTTTGATCTTTTAGAAGAAAAATATTAGATAAAAACAATATACATCAAGGTTAGTGGAAGGAAAATATCTTTAATTTTTCTTGCAATAAATGTATGAGATAATGCAGTTTCCAACAAAGAACTAATACATGAAAGATATTGGTGAAGGCTTATATATAGTTGATAATTCTATAAAATAGAATTAATCTTTACTTACTTTGGTATATGTTTTGGCTCATTCCAAGAACATTTTTTGTGTTTTTGTGCATGCTTTTAGTATTTTTTTGGTTTAGTGTCTCTATGGATTTTTGTAGTATTTGTTGTTTATATGTTTTGTAGGTTGGTGGTTGGGTATGGAACTTAAACATACAAAGAAAGAGTGGAGCAAAGTGAAGATAAAGGGGTGATTTTGCAGGTCCAACTTTGCAGTATTCCAATTAACAACTGAACCAGCATCGTAGCATTCATCAGCAAAACCTGAGAATATGAGAGCAAAGCACCGTAGCATTTTGGGAAGGGCAAACCTAGCGGCATGGTGTTGCGTCAAATTTTTGGACGGGTCAATTTGTGACTTTTATGACTTTTGAGTTCGGTTTTGAGCTCATACGGGCCTAACTTAGCCAGAAACCCTAACCTACACTCCAAGACCTATTGTAACTATAAATAGGACCCTTAAGAACCTATTTTAACAAGAACCAGTAAGTAGTAGGTTAGATTAATGTATTTTAGGAGTTGGGTAGAGTAGCTCTCTTATATTTTCTTTCATATCTTAGTTTTGTATTAGGGGTTGATGCAGTGCAACTGCATAATTCATGAGTACTTTATTTGAATAAAGATTCAATCCGTCATGTTGTTTTGTTCATAAGAGTATGTATTATTGTTCTTAATGTCTTTTCTATATATTAAGTGTTGTTCAATAATGTCAAGGAATTGATATGTGAATATTATTCAAAGATAATGCGTATCATGATTTGTTTATGCTCATAACGGGAATTTGATCATGATTGATTAGTGTGGTCCGTTTAATGGTTCCAAAAAGTACTAACAACCTGGGGTTCCAATGTTCCTAATGTTTTGATTTTATTTGCCTAGATTAACTCTGAAAAGACTTACTTGAAAGTAAATCTAATTGGAATAGTTATTGACTTGAGAAAGTCTAATACAAATTAGGGAATTATACCATCTTATATGCATCTCGATTGATTCTTGTTTGGATTCAAGTCTCATAGCTATGTTAGTTATGTGAAGTTAGTCCCTAACATTTTTTCTTTTATTTTCTTGTCCTTCTGTATACTTTTGTTTTTTAATTGCCTTATTATTAGTTTAGTTTAGTCAGTTGCTTTACTTTCTCTTTCGACTAATTCATCTCAATAATATTATTGTTCAGTTGTAATTATTTGTAATTCATTCACTCTTAGTTGTAATTATTTGTAATTCACTCACTCTTACTCGTGGGAATGATACCCTGCCTTATAACTATATCACTTGAATGACTAGTGCACTCGCTAGTGTTGCTGGCACATCAAATTTTTGGCATTGTTGTTGGTAAAGAGTTTGATTGATTACTTTTTATTGCAACTTGACTTGTTAATTTGAGTTTTATTAGTTTTCTTTTTAGTTCTTTACTTGTTTATTTGTTATTATGTTCCATAGTTCATATAATTTTCCATATGATGAAACTGCATGTGTTTATGATGATGAATCAAGAGAAATTGCATTTTAGTTACAATCATGTTATAGGAAGTTGGATACTTGGTTTTATTCTACCTAATAATTGTGGAGGAGACAACATCAACTATCAATGACAAGCAGGTAAAACCTATGATTTTTCTACCTGTTACAATTCTAATTCCTTAAATTCTTTAAATAGGTGTAAGCACAACTATTAGTATGATAATACATACAATCCTGGTTGGGGAGATTCAGATTATTCATGGTACCAAGATTAGTAGAATTACATAAATCCATCTTGTGAAATCATACCCCAACCAGACAATGAATGGTGTCATGTGGAAGATATTTCAAATCGTAAGGAGATGATGAGACATTACCTTGAGAACTTGTACAGTCTGGAAAAGCAATTTGGCCAACTTGCTACTGTGTCTTAGAAAGGGAACTAGAAACCACCATTATGTAGTGTTCCTATACTAATTGGAAAAGTTGGGGCTGCATTTGTGAAACAACTTGAAGATCTAATTACTAGTATTGATTCGTATGATGTAGTGAATGTTAAGGGCACAATCGAAGATCAATACCTCATGGACGCCATTGATGACTATGCGGAGGTTATTGGATGACTTAAAAGCATAGTTGGGGAATTTTAAATGAAAGAGATGTCACCTCAACTAGAACTTCAAGGGTCCAAAAATACAAAGGAGGGCATTGAGGTGGAACAAGTTAGAATTCACCACAAAGATGCCCTTACTCATAATTGATAATGTTGATCAGCCCCTTGTTGCCTGTGAAGATGATGGATTGCTAAATGCTTGGCCATGACTTCTTGAATATAGAAAAGCCACCTGGGTTTTGTAATGACACTTCTCCATGGGCAATGGGGCCCAATACCTAAAGATAGCAAACCCACCTTGCCTTTGCAATGAAGCTTCCTAATGGTCGAGGGGCACTAATTTCTTAAAATTCCTAAACCGCCTTGGCACCATTTCGGGGAATATTTGTTTTATTCTCAATTTGTGTCAAGTTTTCTTCTTCGGTATATGGTGTGTCGTATTTATGTTTTTCCTTTGATTTGTTTTATCTATCTTGAGGATCGGACTATTTTAAAAGACTCCATAACTACCGGTTGGCAGCTTTCAGGATTCTATACTCTCTTTGTGTGAAGTATTATAGAGAGTTACAAGAATATTAGATAGATTTTGAGTATTTTTTTCTTCTTAGCATGGACTAATGTGTTTGGATTGTATCATGTTTTTAAGTTTAGTATACATGTTGTGTCAATTGACTTCTATTCTTCGCTATGGTTAAAATATGCTTCACTTGATGCTTTTTTTTCGGAGTAAAGAATAGCTAGGAAGTATAGAATGCTTCGACTATTGATCCCATTGATTTATGATTTGCTATTTTTCTTTGTGGAGTTTTTTGTATGTGAGTTTTGTGAGTGTCTCAATGCGTAGTGATTTCTTTTATTCTTAGTGTAAAGTTCTTATCTAGAAAAACATTACGATTTGATTTAACTTGTGACATTGGTTGTGTAGCATGGATCTTTCATTGGAGCGAAATATTTATGAAACTTGAATTTTTGAAAACATCTAGGCCTTCTTTGGACCGTTTAAGCTAAATTGTATACCTCTATGAATTTTATCCCTTGTGTCCCTCTTGAGTTTCATAAGCCTTTAGTTTTTCTTGTTTAAGCTACATAATTTAGCCTTAGTTCCATTCGAACTGTTTTTTATTATCCTCTTTTTCTACCATTACGTTGGACATTGCTGATCTTTTTTAAGCTTTTCAATATTATGATGATGGATTTTTTTTTGAGAGGGTGTTGTACAATGAAAGGGTAAGATGATTGATTAAGAGGTCAAATGACTTCAATTCTTTGTACATATTTTTCCCACACTGCAACTGTGTAAGAACGTGAAGTGATTATTATCTTCAAAAGAAAATCAAAGAGGAAAGTGATTCACAAAAGGAAAAAAAGAAAAAGTGAAAAAGAAAAAGAAAAAGCCTATGAAAATACAAAAAAAAAAAAATGTTGAAAGAATAAAGAAGGTTGTTTATTGCCGTCAATTGTTTATGGTGAATAATCTTCCTATGGGATACTATGAGAGCATGGTTCAATGTTGGTTAATGTGTCTAAGGTGATTATAACCAGTTTATCCATATGGATCGTACCTATTTTTACCTTAGCTTACGCTGCAATCTTGTAGCCCTCAAATGATCCATAATTTGAATATGACTAGTAAAGCACTAAATGATCCATAGTTTGGATAGTTTGTATTAGTGAAGATGAGGGTGAAGCACTGCTTTCGACTGTGATGTCCCTTGTTAAGCCATGTAATTAATATGGTATTGTACAAATAAATTTGTTGAATGCGATTTGTTCTGAGCTTTAGTTATTTTATTTCTTTGTTAAGTGTTTGAGTGTATATTTTTATATTGGTGAAGGATCCTTGATCAATTATTCTATGGACTTGCATGGTTCTTTTCTTTCTTGATTTTTGTCATTGATAGTTACTACCATTTCTATGTATATAAAGTCTTTTTTTAAGTGTTATTTGTTTCCTTGTTTATGTGTTCGCTGTCTTGCTTTGCTCAAGACAAGTAAAAGTTTAGATTGTGGGTGTGATAATTCTATAAAATAGAGTTATTTTCTATTCACTTCAGTCTAGGTTTTAGCTACATTCTGATTACATTTTGGTGCTTTTGTGCACGGTTCTAATACTTTTGTGGTTTAGTGTTAGATTACTCTTTTCACTTTTGTAGTGTTCATGGATTGTTTATGTATTTCGTAGCTTAGTGGATGGGTTTGAGCTTAAACATATAAAGAAGGCACCGAGCAAAGTAAAGGTCAAGGGGTGATTCTGAAACTCCAACACTGTGGCATTCCAATTAACAAAGGAACCAGTGCCAAGGTGTTCATCAACAAAACCTGAGAATTAGAGAAAAGAGCGTTGCGGTGTTTTAGTGAAGGAAAAACGTAGTGCTGCAACATTGCATCAAAGTCCCGTGGTCTTCACCATCCACCATTCTTTGGAGTTCAACAAGTTGGTCTTGTAACTTTTTGTTGGATTTGTCTAGGCTCTCCAAGAATTTACCTTGCTCTTCAAAGAGTTTAGGTCAGTCTTCTCGGAGTTTGGTTGTGTCTTCTTGGAGCTCTGAAGTATCTTCCATATTTCCATCAATCTTGTCCCATCAACTTCTTGAGTTGGTTGGTAAAGGACTTGGGGCTCCATTGGCACATATGAAGGCTCTTGAGATAGAGGAATGAATAAGGATTTTCTTGGTAGTTCTCATAGGGATATGGATGGCTATACTATCTCATTTGATAGTCTAACGGATAGGGAGAATAATCACAAACACATTCATTGGTTATACTTCCATCACCTAAAGAACGATAATTTCTTTGGTACGAAACATTCCAATCCATTCCTTATGTGTTCTTGTATAAAATACACTTAAAACAATAAAAACAAATAAAATAACTAAAATAACACAAATAAGAAATTAAGAAAGTTTAGACTACTAACTAGTCTAAACTGACCATTACAATGAAAATCTTTTTGAAATTTTCAAAATAAGAGCACAAGTACAAAATGAAAAATCTTTTTATATTTTCAAATAGGTGAAACAACTATACAAGAAAATAAAGAACTTCAAAGTAATATTCCAAACAAATTATGTCGATATTACCGAAAACTAATACCCGGCTATAGTGCCAAAAACTTGATGCATATTCACATCTAGTTATACATTTATAATAAACACTCATATCCTACTACTAACTAGATAGCACATTGCAAGTATACAGGGTAAAATAATAGTAAGTGGAAGAAGGGATCAAACCCACAAGAATTGGTCTATAATTACCAATTATTTGGTTAGAAGGCTATTTGAAGAGATTGATTAAAGAAAATTTAACTAACACTAAATGCAAGAAGATTAAGAAAGCGAATTTACAATGAGTTAGGGTTTGAATAGCCAATTTTCAGGGTTTAATCAATTGATTGGGACTAGTTCAACGCATCTAATTAGGAGCTACCAACTATTAGATCAATCCATCGGCCTGGCTCATGATTCTAAATAATTTCACAACATGGAGCTATAAGAACCCACTAAGAAAAATAACATCTTGACCCGACTACTATTCGTCCTAATGTAGTAGAGGATTGGTCTAGAAATTAATACTCAATGCTCATATTTTGTGCTACAATCCACGAAATAGGCTCAAGAATTGGCCTTCTTTCCTTACATAACACTGCAATCAAAACATCATCTATTCTCCAATTATCCACCACTTTCACCATTCATTCCACCAGTCAATAGCCCATTGAACATTGGCATCATCAAACCTTAACCCAAGGATAACTAATGCATAACATTAAGGCCAAGGAAAGCATTTTTAAGAAAGCGGTTAAAGAAATCACGTAAAGAGAAAGTATTTTATGAAAGTAATTAAACTTCCTACTCTAAATTAGGACTAATCAAGTGTAATTTAAGAAAGTCCATAAACTAAACTACACACTAATGCTAAGAAAGCAATTAAAAAGCAATTAAACTAAACAACACTAAAATAACACTAAGCAAAGGAAATTTAACATAAAAGGAAATATCTTATACTAAGAGTCTTCAATCTTATACCTTGGAAATAAAAATTACATAAAAAGAAAATATAATCTAAGAGATCCCTCCCCAATTGGGGAGGATTTTCTCTCTACTCTAACACTAGCTAACCACTAGCTAACCACTATCTAACACTAGCTAATCCACTTAAAATGACATAGAGGAGGGATATATCTATCTATCAATCTATATATATATACATATAGTGCTAGGGTTGATGAGAATTCGTGTAGCAAAAATCAGCCATGAACTAGACATTTTCACCCCTGGAGGATTTTGGACCAGTGTCAAAATTTAATTCATGAATTTGACACCACAGTCTCAAATGACAGTGTTGTTCCGAAATTTTGATACATCAGTTTGAAATTTGTTCTTCAAAATTCCATACTGCAATTTGAAATGGATCCACTATACTATTTTGTGCTAGAAATCTCCATCTAACATCCAATTAATAAACCATTTTCTCTTACTAAACCCTTACACAAAAACACATATAAATAATTATAATAAAGAATTAAAATAACTCTTTACACATTGAAAAAAATTACTCACAAAAACCAAAAAGCAAAAACGAACAAAAAAAATGAAAACCCCAACTCCAGACGTAGTTAGTTTAAAGAAAAAACATGAACTCTAAACACAAGATGATAATAAACAAGGCGAACCCCGTAGATAAAATGACAAGACCTGGAATCGATGCAGAAACCAAGAACGCCTAAAAAAATCCGACTTGATGGATTCAAACCCATTGATTAAGAAATCAAGAATTTGAAGTATCTGTTCTCGATTGTACGAGATAATGACCCATTGTCTATAACGAGACAAGAACCGATAGTGTTCAAGATAGGTAGCCGCAAGAATCAATCTTGCAAAATACCCAAGTTTTTGGAAGACAAGTTAGAGAATTTTCTCACAAAGTTTTTTCTGTATATTTATCAATGAATAATCAGCTGGGGGTGTTTTTAACATAACAAGGGGCTGGCCAAACCCTACAAAATAGGCCTACTACTAATAGGAAACATCCTTGCCAAATCCTAGCTGGCTTAGGATTGTAATACTAGACATAAAACTAGCTAAACTAACATTTATATAGGCTGATATTTTCACCCCAAATAAAACAAAAATCCTATAAACAAACGCTAAAAAATAAATCCTAATTTAATTAGGAATGGATGGCTGAATAGGGCCTTGATCCAAATTAGGGTTTTTCTCAAACCCTCCCTAGGGCTATTCAATTCTTGGGCCTGAAAACTCTTGGACTTGGACTTTATCTTACCACTTGTGCTTTACTTTGAAGAATTAGACCTTATGTATTAATGAATTGAGGATAGTCCAATCCAACTTGATCATAACACCTCGAATATGTTCTATACTAGGCGAGCTTGAGTCCAAGCTTTCTCCAGTTTTCATCTCCTAAACTTGGTACATCCTTAGCCTATCCATACTCGTATCATTCCCTCCCTCCTTGAAAGGATTCGTCCTCGAATCCAAACCTAGATAGAAAGGACAAACATTAAACAAAGTAGACAAAAATTGAAACAAATGATCTGGCCAAAGTAAGAACAAATGCAATATATATGGCTCAAATGCAAAAGTATCAAACACCAATGTTGAAAATGGATATTGGGAAAAAGGATTGTGAAATAAAGATATCATGGAGCACAAAATAGAGCCTAAATCATGGAGCATTTTGCTTCGGCTAGAAATTAAACAAAAACCATAAAATATTTTTGAAAGATTGAACTAATCATGCTCAAAAAGATTATCACGCCACATTAAAAATTGATGCATATTGAAAGAACAAAAGAACTTCTGCACATAATTGTTACCTAAAATGTTAATTAACTTAACACAAAAAGAATGGCAATCATGAGGCTTACAAATTAGCTCAAGAAAAACAAATATACAAGAAGAATTAGAAACATTAACAAGTAAGGAAAGGGACACACTATGAGTACTTAAAAAACTAAAATTATAAGAATTTGACACATCAAAATTTCTAAGTACTCCCTTCACCAAACCATTGGCACTTAAGTTTGAATGATGTATAGAAGCCACTAGAACTTTGCACGTGAAAGGTGCAAATTCAAAATTTTCATTGTCTCCACTTGCTTCTTTGAATGGCTGCACGAAAGAACTTGGAAGAAAATTGTTAGGCAATAAAAGATAAAGGTACTCTTAAAAACTTTTTCCTTGACGAACAAGTTCTCTTCCTTTGGAATTACTATTAAAGCTAATTTTTCCTTAGGATTAGAAACGGCTTTCTCCTTACCTTTCTTTCAATTTTCAGGCAACAATTTAGCATGTTCTTCAGATGATCTTTTAATGTAAAGTTGCTCTTTATAGACTTGACCAGGAAGTAATAAGAATAATCTTTCTCAAAACTATAATTATTTGCAAATCCATCATGTGCAGTTTTCATATCATATTGTCATGGCCTATCTAACAAAACATGGCTAGTATACATAGGCACTACGTCACATAAAACCTCATCCTTATATTTTCCACAGATTAAAGAAATTAAGGCTTGCTTAGTGACTTTTAATTCACCACCTTCATTTAACCATTGTAACCTCTATGAATGTGGATGTTCAGTGGTTGGCAAATTCAATTTATCTACCATGAGTTGGCTAGCCACATTCACGCAACTACCATGATCAATGATCAAACCACATGCATTATGATTTTGAACCACACACTTAGTGCAAAAAATATTAGAACGTTTACCTCATTTTGGTCATCGTTAGATTGAGAATGAAGAGCTCGCAAAATCACCAAGGCGGGTTTCTCACAAAAATCTATCTCCTGCTCATCTTTTCATGAGTGTTGGCTATTCCTTGATCTTGCACCTGCATCATACAGATAGTCATTAAATTCATAGTCATTGGAATCGTAATTAAGATGCATATCTCAACGAGCTTGTCACATTATGCAAGCATAAGGCTCAGCTCGGCCAGATTGTTGAGCAGGCTCATTTCGCCCTTAGTAAATGTCTTGAGAGAGTATTGAACACTTTCAATAGATCTTGCCATTTTAGCAAACGTGATTCTAAGGCATTAAACCTTAAATTTTCTCCTTCTTAAGACATTTTAAACCTACAAAAGAACAAAATCAAGAAGAAACAAAAGATTTTTTATACTTAGGGTTAGTAAAATAAAGAAGGACCTCACGGTACTCCCTGAGTGTTTACACTCAAATTTGAAGATATCACACAATTTCACTCGTGTTTCACCCAAATCCAAGGCTTTTTCCATCTAATGAATTCACCACTCTTGCCTTTTTCCTCTTGTTTAAATTCAGGTTACAAAGTCTTTCGCAGACTTGAAAGCACAAAGCAAGAACGACACAAACAATTACCAATACTTAGAACACAATTAGTAGTTATAGACTAATGATGCAAAGAAATAACAAAGTAATGGCAGATCGATTTAACAAAGAAAGCACACCATGCCTTTAGAAAGTTAAACAATAAGAAGGTCAAAAAACTAAGGTTTCGGGCTAGAAAGAATTAACTAGAGAAAACAAGGGTATTTCTGGTATTTCTCCAATTTTTTTTACTATAACCCAGAGCAAAATATAGAAAAAAATTGAAAAGAGTATAAACAAATTTCAGTCGAGAATTATGCCTTAGGAAACTACGAAGATTGCAACACTTGACTTCAAATCCCAATAGGAAAAGAACTAGAACTACTCCTATAGTTAGAAATAGAAATTAGTGTAATCCAAGTAGAACAAGGATTCAAGTGAATGTTTTATTCCAACTAAGACAAGGATTGAAAATATGCAAGAATATGGAACAAGGAATTGACATAAAATTTCTAGTGCAAGAATGACTTGGAAACCCTAATTCGACTAGGGTTGGAATTCGACCTCTTTTTTTTCCCTCGGCTTTTTTTTTTTTATACAGCCTGGGGCATGAATTTCCAACAACAAAATACCTCCAAAACATGGCACGAAACAACCACAAAATTTGAAGCACAAGAAAATCGCAAACAAGGAAACCCGAGAAATGGTTAGGGTGAACGGTTTTTTTTATATTTTTCTAGATTTTCTCACAAAGAATATGTAAAAAAAATCAAAAGCCAATCCTAGCAAAATTTGCATAAAATTATCGATCAGAAGAATCAATAACAAAGCGTCAACCAATGAAACCCTAAAAAAACGGTTTAGGGTTTTTCCTTTGTGAATCGGATCTTTTTTTTTTGGAAGTCGAAAGATTACAATAAGAATGAACAATATACGAACAAGTTGAATTTTTTTTTTTTTTTAATAAACTGATAAAATAGCAAGAAAACAATTTTAAAATGTATGAAACAAGAAAACAAACGTGTTTAGGAGCCAAAACTCTAATATCACTCCGATGCGAGCCCCACAGATAAATTGACATCGATGCGGAACCCAAGAACACCTAAACAAATCCAACTTGACGGATTCAAATCCACTGATTAAGAAATCAAGAATCTGAAGTATCTGTCCTTGACTATACGAGATATCTACCCGTTGTCTATAACGAGACAAGAACCGATAGTGTTCAAGGTAGGTAGTCGCAAGAATCAATCTTGCAAAATACCCAAGTTTTTGGAAGACAAGTTGGAGAATTTTTTCTGAATATGGATCAATGAATAATCAGTTGGGAGTGTTTTTAATGTAACAAGGAGCCAGGTAAAGCCAACAAAATAGGCCTAATACTAATAGGAAACATCCTTGCCAAATCCTAGCCAGGCTTATGATTGGAATACTAGACATAAAACCGCCTAAACTATTATTCATATAGGCTGATATTTTCACCACAAATAAAACAAAGATCCTATAAACAAATGCTGAAAAATAAATCCTAATTTAATTAGGAATGGATGACCGAATAGGGACTTGGTCCAAATTAGGGTTTTTCTCGAACCCTCCTTAGAGTTCTTCAATTGTTGGGCTCAAAAACTCTTGGACTTGGACTTTATATGGCCACTTGTGATTTACTTTGAAGAACTGAACCTTATACATTAATGAATTGAGGATAATCCAATCCACCTTGATCGTAACACCTTGAATATGCTCTAATCTTGGCGAGTTTGAGTCCAAGCTTTATCCAGTTTTCATCTCTTGAACTTGGTATATCCTTAGCCTATCCATACGTGTATCACAAGAACATAATAAAATAAGATAATTAATACCTAAATAAACACTAAAACACTAAATAAAGATATACCATCACTTACTAACACATAAGTAAGTAAAAAATAGACAAAATTCACATTAAAATACTAAGAGTACTTGAAACTAATAACAAAACTATTAAATTTAAGGTACATATATTTCTAGTTTTCTAGAATTATTAGATACATTTGGTGAGTTGAAGGAGGAATATTGTGAATGTACATGGTGTGCTACAAGTTAACCAAATTATAATAAGAACCTAATTCCCTTACAAGTATACAAGATACAAATATATAGAGGGAAGTAAAGTGTCTATCGCATAGGGAATGGAGCCTTTGGAAAAGAAACCAGAAAATTTGAATTCACAAAAGGAATGATATTCATTAAACCAAAGGCCAAGAGTTGAGAAAGGCATCAGTCTTCTCATTCCATGAGGAAAAGGTCTAGAAATACCTATTTTGATGTCTAAATCAAAAGTTTATGAGCACTATAGGTCTCTACCTATAGATAAGCTCACTACTCAAAAGAAATCCCCTAAAGAAATAGATTTAAAGATTATTGATTGAGCACTCTGAAGGTAACAACTAAAATAATCAAATAATAAAAATTATGCAAATAGAGAGTAAACTACCTAGTTAAGATTTCCCCACTAGTTTTGATTAAGTGTTGTAATTTAATTATGATTCCAATTCCATTCACATTGGGATGTGAAATCTATAAACCAATCGCCTTGAAAAGATGGTCTATTGTGAACTAATGGTCTTAATCCATCTAACTGAAGCACAAACTATACGCTCATTCACGATTATACTCAGTAATTGACAATAAAAAGGTTCTCATGTATAGGACGAGAAGAACTATACATAGATCATTATAAAAGTCACAACCCAACCCCCAATTATCAACAAGCATAATCAATGTAAGAATTACAATTAGCTGAATATATATCTACACAGTAGATATAGAGATTAAACCATAGATTCATATAAATTAAACCAAATAATAAAATCATGACTACATGAAAAAAAAAAAAACCTAATTAGGGTTCCATCTAATTCCTAGATCGTAAAATGAACTACTCATAATAGAAACTATTAATACAACATGAGAAGACGATCCCTCCATAGATGAAGTGCAAATTCCTCCTTGATTGCAGAATATCAAAGTATTAAAGAAAATAATGTAAATCTAGCCTAAAAATGGAAAGTAAATGTTTACTGAGTATGAAATGATCAATAACCTACTTTTAACCTCAACTATAAGTGTACAATTGAATCACTCAAGTGTTCGACGCTTAGGTTGTATTTATAAGCATCAATGGATAAGTCTCGTTGCTAAATTCTCGTTGTTGCAGAAGTCCTATTTGTCGCAGCCAAAATAGTCTCAGATTCTGGTTACTTTTTAGGTCTAAATATTTTGCCACAATTATGGTGTGTTATAATTCTTCCTTTTTCTTCTCAGCCTCTTAACTTCATGTCCAGTTAAAGCCTTGTCCTCAACATTTCCTACATGCAAACAACACAATTATTAAGATAACCAAAATAACTAACAACCTATGCTAATGCTATGAAACAATGAAATGAAACAGGTCAATCAAAGTGGAATAAAAAGCACTAATTTAAAAAGAGATTCACATAAGTTAAGCATAATTAAGGGCAAGAATAACCCACTTTCATGGAGTTATCACACCCCAACCTAACCTTTGTTAGTCCCTGGCAAACACTTAGACCTAAAAACACTAACACAATCAAGCAATTAAAGTCATCATATTAAATTTCTATAGTATCATAGTGATTGCAACAAATGCCAATTGATTGTAAAAGAGAACATTGAACATAGTGCATATACAAAGTCGGTCTCAGGTCTCAATGAAACACAAAAAGTGCAAGTAAAACAAGTTACTAAGGCAACATCAGGATTAATCAAAGCAGTTTATATCAATATCAAACCTTAACAAGGACATTTAACTGAAATGTTACGGTTTCATTACCCCTTCGCTAGTAAGAACTAGAATTGAATCAAGGATCATTTAGGACATTATTGAACTTGTAATGTAAGGCTATAGAGATCAGGTAAGATGATATGGGATATGTAAATGAGTCAAATCACTTAGAAAAAAACTAGACCCTAAGTAAGTCCCTTCATTGACATCATAAACACTTGGAAGAATAAAACACATCAAAAAGCATAGAGCGACTGTGGGATAGATGGCATTTTTTAACTAATTCAACCCACAAAACTTAGGTCATACTCTACATTCTTATAAACAATTAGGCACCAGCTAATATGTACCTCTTCCCCTTGCACTCTTTATTTGCAAGAAACAACAAACCATTTTTTTCCCTTTTTTATCTGTTGCAATTTTTTTCAGCTACTCTTCCATTTTCATTTTCATCTTTGACCCTTTTATTTCCCAATCTCAAAAGGAACGTGGGAAAAGACATGAACAAGTCAACAGGTAATAGGAAATGAAAGAAAGAGATAAAAATAGAAAATGATTGCAAGGCTTAAAATATATTGTCTAATAAAGAATAAGTCTTTTAATCTCAAAAGATGATAGTAGGGTAAAATTATCAAAAAGAGTACACATTTGTGGCTCTTACCAACGTTCAATAAAATGCCTATATCATATCCTAGTCAAACTAAGTGAACAACTAACTTAAAAAGGAACTAATGCATAACTCTAGGTCTCATATTAGAAGCTAAACCTTGAGAATTAATATAATCATCCTCTATGTGACGACAAGCCTTAGTGAAAAGAAAAAAAAAATTCAAAATAGTTTATTTATCTATATATTTTATTTATATTTTAAAATACAAAACATTTTTATTCACAATTTGGATCGATAAGCAAAGAAACCTATGCACAAACCAATGAACATACTTAGACTAAAGAAACTAAAGTATATATAAATTAGAAATTAAATTATTTAGACACATAACAAATTAGATCTTATAATTGATGTAGTATTAAAGCAGTATAATTATTTTTTAGTATGAGAATTAGATTGGCCTATCTTAGAAATTACTTTTTTAAATAGAGCATTTGTGTATCAAAATTATTGATGGCATCTTGCAACTCTTGTGAAAGATCAAGGGTATTTTACAAAATATTTTAGCCTAAAAGACATTTTTGTATGAATAATTTAAAAGTCTGAAACAATTGCTACTTTTTGAATGGAAGTTGGTAAGAGGATAAAAAATACTTACTAAAATTATTGAAGGAGATATTTGCAATTCAGGGGAAATTTGAAAAGGGTATTTTGACTTAAACATAATTTTAAATTATGTATATTTGTAGGGTGTATAAGAGATAACTCTTTTACGTGGTAGTTAATAACACTCCGCCCCTAAATGAAAAGATAACACTCTTTGCTCGTTGCTTAAGCTATTTACTTACTAATAATTTTAACCCCGTCAATAAAATTCAATTGAATGACTGAAGTGTCTAGATGTGTACTATTTTTTATTTTCATGTATTTTATTTTTAATACTAGTTTGAATTGTTAAACATTAGGAAAAGCTAAAATATAAATAAATGAATATCTTGTCTCATTCGGAAGTGATAATATATATATATATATATATATATATAAAACCTTGACTCAATTTGTATTTTACCATTGCAATTCATACACATTTAATCCAAATAGAAAAAAATTAAAATACAAAGTGACAACGCAAAATCATAAAACTTATAAGTAAAATCTATTGTCATACGAGACCCTTAGAAAGAAAATTTTTCAATAAAAAATTTCACCAAGAAACCTAATCTAAAATGTGCTACCATTATAAATAAATACTAAATTTTGACTCTTATCTATCTTTGGGATGTGTGCTAATTTGGTCCTTATGTGTCACAAGAAGTTAGTCCCTCATTTTTTAAAATATTGGCCAATGTAAGAATTTTGATGAATAACTGAACAAATTAACTGTAGAGGCTATGTGACCTTCAGACGACGTTTAAACACAAATGGCTGGAAGCGAAAAACTTAGAAATGATGAAATTTTTGCCTCATTAATTGCTATCATTGAAGATTGCTTAAAAAGATGAGACAAAATTAAGGTTACAGAAATGAGGAAAAAAATATTGGGTGATGAGGAATAAGAATTTCTAACCTCAACATTGTTTGTGTTTCAACGATCACGTGATACTTATGTGGCTTTCACTATAAATTTGCTCAAATTTTTTGTCAAAAGCACTACCTTGACTAATATTTTAAAACATAATAGATTAAATTGGTTTGTTTTGATACATAAAGAACCAAATTAGGGCACACCCCAATGATAAGGGATAAAAATGGTCCTTTTCCCTCATTTGTTTAAAAAAAAATGATATCTCCTCTTACACCTTAGTGGTTCAAACATATTACTAATAAATAAATTATAGAGGAAATATCTTATTACATAAATTACACCTCATTATCAATATCAAGAGGAAAAATATAAAGCATCATAAAAAATTGTCACAACACTATCAAAAAATGAATACATAAAATCAAAAAAAAAAAAAAATAGTTCTAAAGATATTTCAATTATTTAATTGAATCTTCTTGAAAAATGTTAGAATTGCAAACACATGAATATTATAAACCGTGACAAAGTGTATATTTTTTTAATTTATAATGATAAAGTGTCATATCTATCTTCATATTCTAGGAGGATAAAGTGTATTATATCTTAGGTGATGATTTTTATGTATATTTTTTAACTTTTTACATACTTTATTCATTATTTATTAATATAATTAATTTTTTTTTAATATTTCGCACATCCTTCGAATGAATATAATATACTAATGAACTATTTAATAAGAATGTATAAAAAATTTAAAAAAAAAAAAAAAAAAAAAAAGTGTATGAATACCATTCCTGAACCGTTTTACAATTAATGGAACAGCACGCTACCCTAAATGGTGTATACTTGTGAGTTGTGACTGTTGCGCTGGGGACGGGACGGTAGGTCGTCGCCTGTGGGGACCATAGCCGGACATGTGTTCTCAGTTCTCACCGTTACACGTGCAGCTCAACCTCGAGAAGAAAGTCTGACAGACAAGAAAATAGATCTCTGTGCTAGCTGCTTTGCTTAAAAAGATTTTGAACTTTTACAGCCACCCAAGATCGATCTATCCGTTTCTTTCTAGCTTCTCCTGGCTATCTGCTGTAATAAATAAGTACTATTAAAGTCCGTTGCCCAAAAAGAAAATTTTCTTTTACACTGAAAGACCGTGCAAAAATTTCAAAAGGGTAAATTACAAAGGAATCCTTGTAATTTAGTTAATATTTATATTTGTCTTTTATGATTTTTAAATTTATAATTACCTATTTGCCGTTTATATTTTTTTATAAAGTTGATGGAAAAATTATAATTTTAATAGATATGTAAAAAAAGTCAAAAATAACTCTAAAGTTAGTACTTCTCCACTACCTAAAAAAAAATAAAAGATTGTGTTTTATGTTAAAAATATAACTAATTTTGATTAGAAGTCTAGATGAGTATAATAATTCATTAAATCCATCCCAGCATCCTAACCATCATTTAACAGAATATTTAATGATTTCATTTTAAAATAAAGCCACAAGTGAGAGAATTGTAGATTTACAAATTATAATGGGTAATTTGAATATTAATCAAACAACAAAGGTTTCTTGTAATTTAACCATATTTTAAAAACAAAAAAATACACTATGTATACATCTAATAATTACCGTTAAAAAATATTTAGATAAACTAGATTTCAGGTCTTACCTCTAAAACTTATGATTAGAATTAAATCATATAAAATTTTGTTTATATTAGTTAATATTATTTATTCTATAAAATTTAATCCGTGCTATAAGGTCTACAATAAGATCAAATACCGAATCTATATAAATATTTATCATTAGGGTAAATAACATTTTGCCCCCCTAAATTATGTAGGTAATTACACTTTACCCGCCTAAACTAAAAGAATATAGATTTTCCCACCCATATTCATTAATTAACAACTTTAATACCATAAAAAAAATCTTGCTAAATGACTGAAATATCTTTATATTTTGATTTTTCATATATTAAATTTTTAAGCGATGCAAGGACTATTAAAAATAGACAAAAAGTAAACTATAAAATGTCTCGATATAATCTATTTCAGTGTATTTGTTGTATATAAATTTTTTGTAATTTCTCAGAAATTCTCTTGATATTATTTTGAATTTAAGTGTTTAGTCATAGTTGTAATATGCTTCCTAAAGTGTACTTATTTTCTATTAAAAGTTTTATTTTGAATTTAAGTGTTTAGTCATAGTTGTAGTATGCTTCCTAAAGTGTACTTATTTTCTATTAAAAGTTTTATTTTTAACGGTTTTGTGTGAAAATTGATTTTTTACAAAATTTTGCCGTTATTTTGATTCTCTTAAGACAACTTGATTTAATATTTTCACATATTTTCATTCCCCGAAAACAAAAGATATCAATTAATATAATTTTTTCATATTTTTTATAACTATCAAACATCAAACATAAAATATATAAAAAATAAAAAATAGTGTTAAGAGGCAATTTAGTCATTTATTTGATTTTTATTGACAACATTAAAATTGTTAAAAAATGAATAATGTGAAAAGGCACAAAGAATACAATTTTTATTTAAATTGATAAAATATAATTACGTACTTAATTTTGGAATAAAGTATGTATTAACCTTAATAATCATTTACAAAACGCTTACAAATCACGATAGATAAAGGTTTGTAATAGGGTGAGTAGTATTGGTTACTCTTCGATTCCCCATGCATCGATCCCAGCATCAAAAAGGAGAAGTTGAAATGATGGAGAATCAATCAATATAATATTACTATGTGCTATTGTCCTGGTAAATTGAGTCAAACAATAGGGCCAAACTAAAGAAAGGAACCAAACAACAAAAATCAGGGAGAAAAAGCTGACGGTGATGATGCTGTTGAAAGCAAAATGTCAAACGCTAGACTGCGTTTATTGGGACGGGACTGAGCTTTGACAGCTCCTTGACCCAACACGGGCATGTCCTCTTTTTACCTGCCCTCTTTGAAAAACTCCATCCCATCACGCCGAGACATGGATGGAGGTTCTAGACATGGAAATCATTTAAAGCCTCTAGTTTCTAAAACATAAATACGGAGTGTTCAAAAATTAATCAAATTAAATAATAAAATTAAATTAAAATCAAAAAAATAATTTAATTTAATTTAAATTGTTTGATTTTGGATATAATTTTGATTTAAAATTAAATTAATGAAACAAAATTTTGACTTGATTTTAATTTTAATTTTTAAATCAAACTATCGATCCAATATCGATCTATACTTTGATTAGTTTAACTAATTTATCATTCAAACAAGTCATGCGACTAGATATATAGTCAAATACCATTAAAATAAATCAAATATATATATATATATCACAGAATCTATAATTATATATAATATATTAATTTATTTGTTTATATATATATATATCACAGAATCTATAATTATATATAATATATTAATTTATTTGTTTACATAATATTTTAAACATAATATTATTAATTCTTAATATGTTAATAACTAACAATATTATTTTTTTCTTAATATAAGAAATATTTTTTATTAATATTTTTTCTTTATATAATTGTTGGAGTCATGTACATTTTATGTACTTATATATTAATATAGTGTACATTTTATTAATGATAAAAATTTTGTTTCAATAACTAATTAAATAGATTAATAATTTCCTTTTAATATATATAAATACTAGAGTTAAGTAATTATATATAATTAAAAATTTATTAAAATATCTGTATATAATATATATATATATATATACATACATGTTCTTATATTCATATACTAAAATTTGTATAACTTATAATTATAATAAATATATATTTTATATAATGTCTAATTTATGTACTTATACTATATAACTTATTACTATATTATTACCAATAAATATATTAAATGCATTACTAACTTACTATTAGTATGGATAGAGTTAGATAATCATATATATTCTTATATATGTATGGAATGTAACTTAACTGAAATCGATGATTCAATAAGATTTTACTATATGAATTGATTTTGGTCAATGGTTTTTAATTTGTGATTCTGTAAATCATTTTAATATCTATACATGATATATATATATATATATATATATATATATATATACACACACACACGCACATATGGTATACACATACTAATACACATTCACATATTAAGATTTGTATATACAATAATGAACATTCATGTAATAAGATTAGTATACACACAAAAATATGTGTAAATTTATACATATAATCTATTTAAAACTTGTATATATAGTATATTATGAATTATAGGTTTGTACACACATTATATAAGGATAATAATGTGAAAATTGGAATAATTAAAAAAATAAAGTCCTTGATAAAGATACGCGTAAATATCGTATAACAAAAATAAAATTATTTTATAAGAAAATAAAAAATGAAAAACAAAAAAGATATTTTGAATTTGTGGAATGATGTACTGAATTTTTGAATTAAAATATGAAATGGAAGAAAAATTTATGTTCGACTTATTCTACTTGTTCCACTTACAGGTCGAACAAATCGAATTTAAACAATTCGATTTAATTGACTTTGAATTTGTACGACTTGACTTTGACTTTGAGATTTTCAAGTCGAAAATCAAATAAGTCGAAAAGTTGAATATTATCAGTTGAATGAATACCTAAATACATACCCAATTAAAATTGGGGAAAAAAATTTAGCTGAGAGACACATCAAACAGAAGATGTTCTCTATTTGTTTAAATCACTAGAAAATTTAAAGAATAAAAAAACTACAAGTATTTAAATTAAAACTATGGTAACAATGATTCAATATGATTTTGTTGCGTCTATATTCTTACGTCATATTTTAAATCATTTTCCTATTTATATTTTCCATGCATCCTTGTCATTAAGGGAAAGATGCAACAAAAAGGTAGATGTTCTTTATATGATAAATATTATTCATGTATCGTTAAGTTTGCAAGAAGAATGAATAGAATTGAAAAAATATATATTGAAACCAAGGTAACAACGATGTAATATGCTTTCAGAACATTTATAAATTTACCCTAGAGATGGCGATGGGATGGGACAGGTCAGGCCGGAAGCCCGCTGGTTTAGGCCCATGATAACCTGTCATGGGACGGGTTAGGGCGGGCTTCTGGGCCGAAGGAATATAGAAGGGGTGGCCCGTAACCGGCCCCCAAGCTAGGTTTTGTTAGTTGGGGCGAGCTGGCCCACGTGTTGGCCCACGAGCTGACCCACTAATGCCCATAGGCAAGCCCGAGGCGGGATAACCCACGAGCTGGCCCCTCAAACTAGCCCTCTAATTTAAATTCTTACTTAAATTTTAAAATTATTTTTTCGAGAAATTTAAATTTTTACTTGTTAATAATTTATATAATTTTAAATTATTACTTATTAACTATTATTTTAAAATTAACAACTTATTAATTTAAAATTATTTAGTTACTATTCATTAGTAATATATTAAATTATAAATTATTAATTGTTCAAATTCCTACTTATATATTAGACCAAATTATTAATAATTAAAGTTCAAAATCCAACATTACCCCTAAAAACTAGCCGTTTTATAACTGTTGGAGGGGTAAAACTATCATTAATAACTTTTTAAAAGAAAAAAATTAAAAAAAAGCATTTTCCAACGAATGGCCCGTGGGACCCCAACGGTCGGCCCAATGGGTTGACCTGCAGGCCGAGCCCGTTGGAGTTTCGGTTCGAGTCAATGGGTTGAACCGTTAACCGCAGGCCGATCATGGTTCAATCTCTGGTCCGGTCCGGGACAGGCCTTGCCACCTCTACCTTACCCTTGCATCCTTATTTCATATTGATTATTAGAGTTATTTTCTTTACCCTTGATTTGAGTATAAATTTTGCTAGTTTCTCTAGTTTTTAGAGTTTTATTATTGGTTTTCTCCATGTTTTATTAGTATTGCAAGTGTGCATTTTTAGTACTAGTTTTAACTTGTTTTATAGTTATTAAGTATGTTTGTCAATGTTTTATATGTTGGAAGAGGTTTCGGGTATATTCAGTTGGAAAAGGCAAGAAGAAAGGAAAAATGGAGCAAAACAGTGAAGTAGGCATTATAGGAGCAATCATATGGTAAGGATTCTCTCCATTTAGAGTTAAATGAAATCTCTTTCATATATTATTAAAAAAAAATTGGTTAATTATTTTTATTAATCGGAACTGTTCATAATTCATCTCATGTTTTATATAAATGCATTGTAAACAATAAAAAGTAATAATAACATTTCCTCTTTTGATTAAGAAATATTTCATCAAAATATGAATTCCTACACCATCGAAATGTGGCATATATATTCAATAATGATTTTCAAATATTGATTTGTGGATATGTTGATCTTCTTAATGAGAAAAAATTAACGTATGCTCAGATTATTTCTTAAGTTGTAATTATCTAGATATATGTAAATGGACAAATAAATAGTGAATAAATGGAAAGGATCCAAATCATAGTCATAGCACCAATGACTAGATGCGTCCAGCTAACAACTGATATTATGTTTGGTTAGGGTTTTTGAATCTATTTTTGGGTATATTTGCTTAGTTTTTAAGTTATATCCTATTTAACTCCTTAAACCTCCTAAAACCTATAATTAACGAGTCCAACAAGTGCTTTTGTTCATCTTTAACTTAACTTTTAGGCCCTAAACATCTTTATTAATTATTCTGTCATAGAAGACTTATAAGAGGCAGTTTTTCACCTTGAATATATAAATCTACTTCGGAGTGACTTTAATCTTGTGATAAACATTCAACTACTATTATTTACTTGCTATTATATATTTTAATTCATTTCCTATGGTAGTTTAATTTGATTATGTGCTAAGTTATCGAATTTAGCGTTTGAGAATTACTCAATGTGTGATGGCTAAAATTCTTGTTCTTGAAGTTATTTATGGTTATTTTTCTACAATTGAGTGTTTATTATCTTGTTAATATTTCAAACCTCCGATAAGTTCTTGAATGATATTATAAACTTATAGTGAACCGAGAGGTAATTCATATTTAAGATTGTGTAACAAAACGCCACGAATTGAGTGAATGTTAGAGATAAATTATCTCAATTTGTGCGATTTCTTTAATGAATTCCATGAGCCTAAAGATCATGCCTTTTTCATTAATTGTTCATACTAGGAAATTAGCCAAAATACTTGGGTAAAAGAGTTTTAATATCGTGCAAAAACAAGCATTAACTACTTAAGACAATTTGACCATCAATTGTAAATATTGGCTAGTAATAACTAGAAGTTGAATATTTATGCTTGATACATAGGTGAAATTGGTTGCCCTAACTTTTTAATCCCTTGAATTTTATCTCAATTTAATTGTTCTTTCCTTTAGACTACTTTAGATTTATATCTTCTGTTTGACCAACTCTCTGAAAATTTGAATTCTCAAATAGTATTAAAACTTTTAACTTCAATATTTATTACCTAATTCTCTTGGGTACAATAGCTCTTTCACTTCTATATTTGAGCGATTTTGAACAATTGATACTTTACATACCTAGTTATAAATTTATAAAGCACCTAAATCCTACTACTAACTAGGTGGCATCCTGCAAGTATACGGTTTTCAACTAGTAGCAAAGGGAAGTAGGGTTTGTACCCATAAGGATTCGTCGATAATTACCGGTTATTTGGTTAGATTAATACTAAGTTGAAGTGGTTGATTAAGAGAAGAGATTTAACTAAAACTAGAACTAAAGAACTAAGAAAGCAATTTAAAGACTATTTATTGCATTAAAGTAAAGACTAACACTAAGAAAGCATGTGTAAGAAAGCAAGTAAAATGGAAGCATGTAAAAAGAAGTCATTTTTTAGAAAGAAATTAAAAGTGAAAAATAACTTAAAGAAGCAATTAACTAATCTAGACTACTAATTACCACTAAAAAATCATAATTAATGAAAGCCCATAAACTATTGTATGAAAGCATGTAAAAAGAAAGCGCTTTTAGAAAGTAATTAACTAGGCTAAACTACAAATTAACATTAAGAAAGTACAATTAAGGAAAACCCATTAACTAATCTACTAATTAAACTCGGAAAGCAAGTAAAGAAAGCAATTACATGAAAAGCCCACAAACTAATCTATCCTAATTAACCAATCTAAACTACAAATTATCACTAAAAAAGTATTTTTAAAGAAATCCCATAAACTAGTCTCTTATCTAACAATTAATCTAAAAAAACAAATAAAGAAAGCAATTAGATTAAAGAAATTAAACTAACTAACTAAAGGAACATGAAATTAAAGCTTGACTAAAGGAGTTTTAACATAAACAAAACACTAACAACTAAAAAACTTCAATCTTTAGCTTGGATTTGAAATCTACAAGAAAGAGAAGTCCTAATCTACTATAATCTAAGAAAACCCTCCCCAAATGGAGAGAAAAAAGGAAGAAAATTACTCTCTAATCTATCCTACTTCTACTAGCTTTCTAATGGGTCTTCTATGCCTCAAATGATGTTTAAAAAAGCTATAAATAGTGCTAGGGTCGTGGGGTAATAGTGCAGCAAAAATCAGCCCCGAACAGAGTCATCGTTGCTCTAGCCATCTCCAGATTGCGATCTGGAATTTGAGATTGCGATATGAACTGAAACTTCTGAAATACAACATTTCACAGTTTTGCTTCAAAAATCTTCATCTGACGTCCGATTGATGTGCCATTTTTTACCACAAGAAATGCGACCCTAACACGTAGGAGAATATTATTATCTTAACAAACACATAAAATAATAACTAAATATATAAATAAAGATCTCACAAAATAGCTCAAAAAATGAATGACAAACAAGGACGAACGGAAACTTAACTCTCAACGAAGTTAAGTCAGAGACACAACACAACTCTATACACAAGAACCAAATAAAATATGCTAATTAAGACCTAAATAAATACTAAAACACTTAATAAACACATATTACCACATTCTAATACATGAATACAAAATAGACAAAAACATACACGAAAACACTAAAAATGTTCGAAACTAGTAGCCAAACCTTCAAGTTTAGGGTACATATAACTCTAGTTTTTTAGAGTTATCAACAATTACAAGTGTAGAAAATTGTTAATTATATATTTACTAGTATCACAAGCCAAATAGGTAAATAATAAAAAAAATAAAGTGACACAGACCAATAACATGGAAAAACATATCAAATCATCGACCTCCTAATTTTAGATATGGAATATGTGTAGATCTTAATTTTTCCTTTCACGAATTTAATGATACGTCATAGTCTTTGTCAATTTCCAACTTTTTTTTTTTATAGAAGTATTGAATAAATTATAGCTTAATTACACTTTGCATCCTATAAATAGTGGTCAATTCTATATTATTTCCTTTGTTTTTTTTTTTTTTGGTATACACATTGTTCCATAAGACTTAGCGGTGTTAATTTTTTTCATCCAAGAGAGTGATGAGGTGTCATATTTACTATCTATTTTTATTAAATACATTTTACCACATTGACATTAGGGTGATTGAATTTAATACAATAAATTTATTTTATAAGCAGTTTGTCCTCTAAAATTAATTGTAGTTAATTTTCCCATCAAATAATATGACAAAAAAAATATTTTTCACCTTCAGTATTAAGTACATGAATTAATTTGGCAATTCATCTTTTCTCTTTTTTATTCATTTTGATATGTAATCACATATTCAATTATTATTATTTTTATGTGTATAATAAAATACATTTTATTTATTTTGTCACATTCTTTTAATTTAATGATAAATTTTACTTTTTTTACATTATTAATAATTTATTTATCATTTGTATTTAGAACATTGCATTATTTAATTAGCTAAGCTGCTTTGAATTATAATTATGATAGATTTTTGTGGATGAATGAAAATTGTTACCGCCAAGGCCTAAAAACCAAAGTCCAAAGTTCAAGTCCAAAAACGTCCAATTAATGATAATACTCCAATGTTAAAGTAGTTATAAGTGCGCCACACTCACGTGAAGCTAAATTGAGATGAAAACAAGAGTGCCAGGGTTTTGTCCCCGGAGTAGGTTCCGACGCTCAAGTCCGTTACATAGACAAGAGGAAAATAGAGAGTTAAGAATAGCAAAATGAATTGTAATGAGTGTTGAGTTCTTTAATTTAATTTGTACCTTTACTATTTATATTAATACTTGATGGGTTTGGAGAATTAAGTCTTAAATTGACCATTGACTTGACTTTATGGGAAATGACCAACAAATTGGCCCTCATGAATATTTGACCACCTTGACCAACTTGCCACGTCTCCACGAGTCATTGGAAGGTATGTTTTCGTATCATTATTTGTTCCCCACTCTCAAGTTAAGTTTATCCTAGTTGAGAGTAGCACGATGGTCTTCAACCTGTGTCTTAGCCAGAGACGATAAGACTTTGACTGGAGCTAAATTTTGAATTTTGAACTGTCCCTCAAGAGGAAAGCTTTTGAAATTCAACAGTTTCGCTAATTTCTTAGGAAATCTTGTTGAGTAGGTTACCAAAGAAGCTTTTTTCAAAAATTAGATTGGGAGGGTCAAGTGTTCAATGAGGTACTCCATCACAACACTCAACTTAGCACTACACCCAACATCACCAAAGTATCCAAACATACTATAGTATCTTTCTCCACCATGGCACCCAACACCACTAACATAGTACCCAAACATACCATTGTATCCTGCTCTACCAAGTACCCAAAACCCTCTACCACAGTACCCAAAATTACCCACTATTATAGTATCCAAAATTACTATAGCACACTTATTACAACTGTCTACAACACCTACTTCCACTACCCCACTTCTACTCCAAGTATATTTTATTCTCTCTCTTTATTTCCTATTATTTTCTCTTTCGTATTTTGTTAAACAATTTTTGTGCATTTCATAGAGTAATTATTTCTTCACCCTTTTATGATCACTCTTTGACATGGATTCAAGAACTTCTTAGTTGGGAACTATCCATGGATAAAATGGAGGAGAGAAATGAAAAAATGTAGAGGAGGAAAGAAAAGAAAGAAGAGAAGAAGATGGGGGGTAGAAGGAAAAGAGAGAAGGAGAAAAATTCAAAGAATAAAAGTACAAAGGTGGGAGACGTAGAAATTATGCAAGACTCCAATAATCAATTGATGGTAGAGATTTGCAAAGGGAATTCAAACAAGCAGCAACATAGAAACATGGACATCACTTACAAAACCGACGGGGATGCTGTGGAATCTTGTTCAACTTAGCGTTGCATCTTACTGGACAAAGAATGACTTCTACCAACATACTCAACACATCAACTGTTGCAAACAACTTCCACCATGCCTTCCATCAAACCTCACAGCTCCGAGGATGACCACACAGGAGCTACGAGTGAAGGTGTGGCCATTACTCTTCAAAATCAAGCAATTAGGGATGAGCAAGGGGGTGAATTTTGGTATCAACGCACACCCATAGAAAGGATCTCTCGACTGCATGAGATAAAAAGGACAAGGCCACAGTCAATGATAGCTTACTCTCAACCACCCATGCCATTGAGAAAGGCTTCACCACTATTATTGACACCTCCCAAGCTGTCTTCAATGCCACCATTGACGAAGAGAATAGAAATGTCACCGTCCATACCATTCTATGCATACCAGCGCAAGCTAAGAAAAAGAAAAGCTTCGTTGTGTGAAATGAAGAATTAGCCGTTCAAAGCAAGGAAAAATTTTCTAAGGCTGCAAACTTAATTCAAGAACTATGCCCCATTAATTAGATGGGATCCTTAGTTGATAGTGACTCCTTTGCACCTTCTATCCCAACGAAAGATGTTTGCTCAAACTTTACTGCAGTATTGGTCGAAACTAATCCTTTGCACAAAACACCTAATCCAAACTTTTCCTATGTTGTCCGCGAAAATATTTGTGCATGAGACCAAGCTATTGATGAGTTGTGTACGGTTTCAAATGATATTGATAACTCGTTGCGTAAAGAGGATGTAAATGACTTAAACAAGGGGTCTAGGCTAATTGGACTTTGCCGAGGCTTATTCATCAGTAGACATTTGCTTGGGGATTCTTCAACTTCTAAAGTGAAGGTCAATTTGTGCCGTACCAATACCTCATTTTCTGGGTTGCCATCCGAATATTCATATTTGCATAGGATTAAAGAACACCATTCCATGATAGCACTCACAGGTAGTCACTTTGTCCAATTTGAGTATGTGAGTGATCTCAAGCAAAAAGGATCTAGTGAAGAAAACACCAATGAAAGTGAGTATGTCAGGACCTTAATGAAGACCCCATGAGTGAACATGAGCAAGGAGACACTAAAGAGAAAATCACCTCTCAATCGGAGCAAGAGGAAACTAGTGAAGACTCCTTAGTTGAAGATGAGCAAGAAGATACTATTGATAAGGTTGTCACTCTTCCCCCACCAAAAAGGGAAAGAAACTTTAATGGCTCCGTAGAGAAAGGAAAAGGGAAAAGCCAAGGGTTCTAACAAGGGTTTTGATTATGTCTACTCTCAATTGCCTTCCTTGATTGTTGACATGGATTTACTTAGAAAATGGGTGAATTTTTTTTCATATTCCTGAAGGTTCCACCCCCAGAATATCGACCTTGTATGAATTTCTCAGATACGTCTCCATGTACTTTGTGTAATTAAAGGCAGGGTTGAGGTTCCCACTACCCATTTTCTTCCAAAAATTGTTGGACCATTATCAAATCAGGCTCGGACAACTATATGCTAGAGCCATCTGAAACATCAATGCCTATCTTATTACTTCTATACAAGTCTTCACATGAAACTTTCAAATGCAACTTTCAAAAAATTCTTCATGTTGCAACAAAAAGAGATGGGGTTTCTATTGATTGGAAGACTAATTTGAAACTAGTTAAAGATGTATGCCCCACCCAAAGATTGATAATTGGAGGAGTAACTATTTCTTGATCCAAAGGCGACCCGACTGGATTTTCCCATATAGAACTTTGACTTGAAAGCTTCAAAACGCTAATAAACTTGTCCTTCTTAGAGCGTAATCATCTTTGTAAACTTATGAGAAATGAACAATTCCTATGGCAAGTAGTAGTTAATGAGCAAGTTATTGTGTCATTTAGATTGAGTCCTGCTGAACTTGATCCCACTTATCATTTAGGTTGACATGCACACATTTTTACTTAACATTTTTGCATATGCCTCATCTTCTTTGCATATAATTTGAGTATTACTTTTGACTTAGATTTAACTTATTCTTTTTATTTTGTAGTGGACATTGTGGCTAACGTCGTTTGTGAGTGCAATCATGACTTAAAGCTAAGGCGAGTTAAGCATCAAAGTACATCAGATCTACCTAAGAATTCTACCACTGCAGTTGAAGGTTCCAAGAGACCACCTCAAGGGATTCTTCTACTATCCCAATCTAAGAAGAAATCCATGCTTCCCACTGAAACTACTTCAATACCTTTGCCTCAAGTTGAAGCTCCAATTCAAGATATTCCTATTCCAGTAGCTCTTGCTCCATGTTTGCCTCAAATTCGAACCTCTGCTCGTGTTGGGATTTCCTCCTCCTCTCGCATGGTCTATGCACCTCATTGGAAACTGTACGAGGATTCTGCTTGGAAGGATGTAAGTCTTCCTTTGACAGAGGCTTTAGCATTGCCTAAGGAGTGACAGGAGAGAGTTTGGAAGCCTTTGAGTTCCACTTGTGTTGCTGATGCCGAGGAGATGTATAAGCACATTGCTCAAGTAAGTTACTCCTCTGTCCTTTAAAAAAATTTTGAAGTTCTTTTGCTCATATTTATGAACTAGCATTGTTCTTATTTATTTTGGCTTTGAATTTGAAATCTCTATTACTTATATAGCGCTCAATAGTACCATTTAGCCAAAATCTCAGAGTTAGAGAGTAAGATCAAGAAGTTAGTGATGGCGAAAGATAAGCATTTCATGGATTGCCATGCATCCTTTGAGTGATACAAGGAGAAACTTGAAGAGATCACCAAGTTTAGGAAAGAGATCAAGAAAATTCAAGAAACTCTTAAGGTTGAGATGACGAAACTTCGAGATGCTCATAAGGAAGAGCTTAGAGTCATGGAGAAGAAGAACAAAGATGCGGTGATATTTGACTTTTTGTACTCTAAGGATTACTAGGATCACTTGAAAAGGTATTTAGTAGATTACCGTGCCAGCACTGAGTTTGAGAGTTTAGTAGAGGATAGTAGCATTGGATTTTTTGACAAAGGTTATGATCCGACCTTGTCATATGTGAAGAAGAAATATCCAGACTTGAATATTGATGACTTGCTTCTTAGAGCTCCTCCTACTCCCCTTCACCTTTATATATGAAGGGCTCCGACTAAGGATGAGTCGTGTCCATTAGAATTAATACGATGGATGCTACTTCGGAGGTTGTCGAGGAGAGGGGAAGAGTTTAGGTGAACACTTCACCACACCGCCAGCTTAGTCATTTCTCTTTTTGGATACTTTAGAGCTCAGGTCTCTTTTATGTACGAGCTCCTATTTTTGGATAGTATTATGTAATTTATTTTCTTTAACTGCACTTGTTGCTTGGCTTTGAGTTGGGACCTTTCTTAATACCAACTCCCACCTATGTTATGCTTTTCATCTATATTTGATATTACGCCTTTTCTTCGCTACTTTGTGCTTTTGTTAGACTTCAATTGTTCTTCCATACACCTTCGCCCCCCCTTAGATACTTGAACATTGTTCAAGTGACTAAGTTGTTTCGTTGAGTCATTGTCTTCATTCTCAATTAAAATTTTCTCACCTCTGAATGGGCAATATTTGGTCTTGAATGGACCAAGGTTAGCCTAGGTGTAACTCTCCTAAAAGCCTTGGGACTAAGGCTACTCTAGGCACAAATCTCGTAGGCAAATTTTAGTTTTTCACTCTCAAAAGGGTACACCTTGATCCTGAGAGCATGGAATGATTTTATTTTTGCTGTCGGATGGGTATACCAAGGTCTTAAGACCATGGAATGATTTTATTTTTGCCTCTAGAGGGGTACACCAAGGTCTAGAGACCATGGAATGATTTTATTTTCATTCCCAGAAGGATATACCAAGGTCTTGAGACGAAGGTTGGCCTAGGCATAATTCTCCTAGATATACCTTAGCCTTGGGACTAAGGTTACTATAGGCACAAATCTCCTAGGCAAATTATAGTTTTCATCCCCGGAAGAGTTATGATTACTCTTTTGAGCATACTTAATCAAAGAACTTCTTCTCTAAGGAAAAGTTTATTTTTGCTTTTGGAGGGGTAAACCAAGGTCTTGAGACCAAGGTTTGCCTAGGTGCAATGGACTTTCTTAAGTATACCTTAGAATTGGGACTAAGGTTACCATAGGTACAAATCTCCCGTGCAAAGTTTAGTTTTCACCTCCAAAAGGGTTATGGTGGCTCTTTTAAGAATATTTAACTAACGAACTTCTTCTCCAAGGAAAGCCTATTTTTGCCCCTGAAAAGGTAATGCCTAGGCCCAAATCTCCTAGGTAAGGTCTTATTCTTGAGACCAAGCTTTCTCTGGGCACAACTTTCGTAGGTAAATGATGCAAGCCTTACCCGTAGAAAGACTTTGTTGTTTGCCCTCGGAAGCTTATAGGTTATGCAAATTCCAGAGAGTGGTATTTGATTTTGTTTCTTGGAGGGATTAGATGATCCCGGAAGGTGAGATTTTTTAGCGTTGAAAAGATTAGTCGCTCTCTTAGGGTGATACTCATTTTGATAAGTCACAACTTTAGGTTTCCTCTCAAAGAGTGAGTTGATACCAAAGGATGAGATCTTTGACTCTCGAAAGGGTCTCGCACTCTTGAGGTAAGACTTTACCTGTAGAAGCCTTTACTTGAGAATTGCACGTGTTAGGTGTCATGATTTAGGATGGGTTTTAGTAAGATATCCCATAGACGGCATCAAATGTTGATGTATGAAAATTGTTAGCACCAAGGTCTAAAAATCAAAGTCCAAAGTTCAAGTGTGAAGATGTCCAATTAATGATAACATTCCACTACTAAGGTAGTTATAAGCGCGCCATACTTACATGTTGCTAACCTGAGACAGTAAACAAGAGCAACAAGACTTTGTCCCCCCAAAATTGGCTCCTACACTCAAGTTAGTTATGTAGACAAAAGGAAACTAGAGAGCTAAGAATAGCAAAATAATTTTTAATGAGTGTTGAGTCCTAATTTACCTTGTACCTTTGTTATTTATAGTAATACTTGATGGAATTAGAGAATTAATGGTCCATAAACCAAACATTTGGCCTATAGAGGCCTTTAATGTCGTAGATTGACCATTGACCTTGAGCTTATATGTATAAAATGACCAAATTTGCCCTTATAAATATTTGACCATCTTACTAACTCGCCACGTATCTGCGAGTCATTGGGTGGTATGTTTTTGTATCATCAATTTTGTAAAATGTTAAGTTAATCAAATCACTCATGATCTCCAAATAAGGAATAAACAGTATCAACAAGATAAAAATCAAAAAAAAAATTATTTAGCTTATTTTCTTTTAAAGTCTTTAGAGAAAAGGTTTAGTAAAAGAAATTTGAAATTATCAACTAATAGCATTGATAACTTTTACAATTACATATTAATTAGAAAATGTTAATAAACATTGAATAAATAATAATATAATGCTTATAATGAATCCACTATTGAAAAAAATTAATAATGATTAATTTGAAAATTTTTATTTTAAATATACAAAGCATATGAGAAAGGTAAAGATATAAAAGCATTTCTTTGACAAAATTGCAACAAAATGAACTAAAAATAAGTTATGTAGTTAATATTGAAGGGTAAAAATATTATATTTGTAACAATGTTAGATGGAAATATTATTTACCTTAGTTTTGGACGGTAGATAACGATGTATAGTTTAGGTGGTAAGACAATTTTACTTTGACTTATTAATCATCGCTCGAGTCACTAAAGAGTAATGAGGGATGTAGGCTTTAAAAAATAAAAAAATATTTTTGTAAGACAAACTACTAATTAAATAAATCCAAGATATCGAATTACAACTCACTTTAATTTGAGGGTGACAAAGAGTTATTAAAAACATTGAGGGTAGTTATGACATTTTACTATTCACTCTAACAAAAAATAACAACATTAAGATTGGGGGACAATGTATATATAAACTAAATACATGGAAATTTTTTTATCTAACCCTTATTAATAGGGGAAATTGTAATTAAGACTAAATTAGTATATGACAAAATCCACGAAGTAGTACAATTAACTTTTTACATAATTCATCTTTACATGGTATTAAAAAAGAGTGATGATATTTGCTCACTCTTTTTAATTTCTCGCACACTCTTTTCACTATTATTGGTACAATTAGCTTCTTACACACCATTTTTAACTCTTTATACACCTTTCTAAATGAACATTTTATAGTAACAAATATTAGAGGGGTGTGCAAGAAGTTATAAAGCGAATATCATCACCCTTAACTGAATATATATATATATACACACACACATACATGATATCGAACTAGATGATGTCAATTTACTGGGCAAAACTAGCAATTTGAAAGATTGTTCTATGAAAGTTTTCTTCCTGGTTATGAAACTCCAAAACGAGTAATCTCGAAAGTCTAATTTCCTTCTATTTGATGTAGCAAGTATAAGATAATCAAAGAAATAAAACAATCATGTAATCTCTCGTCAAAACTCACATTTTGATCAGTCGTGTTAACATAAATATTTTATATGTCAATTACATGATTGATTGGAGTTTGACTTTTTTTTTTTTTTTTTTGGAGATTGACTTCCTAGATTGGGGATATTTGATTGGATTAAACTTTACACTAGGTTAGATTATATTATTTTGCATAGTTTCCCTAATGAATAATTTCATAAACCTCTTCTTAAATTTGTCCTAATATCTCTTAACACTCTTGAACATTAAAAAGTATCAATTACTTCCCTTAATTCTATTTTTGTTGTAAATTATCATCCCAAATTTTAAAAATTGGTGTAAGCTAGAGATATTTTTCTAGTTTTACCCTTAGTAACAAAAATTTAAATATATTAAAATGATTTTTAGAAAAAGAAAAAGAATTTTAGGGGTATAAATAGAATTATTAACAAATAATATTGGATTGTATCGTTTCATGTCTTTCACCAATTAATAATGAAAATCAAGTTTAATTTTTTAAATTTATGATTTTGTGATTTCCTAAAAAATACTAATAATATTTTTATCATAGTAAGTATGTAATGTGTTTCTACGTGTTCTAAATTATTGTTCAAACTGATATATGCAATCACATTAATTCGCTCATATATATATATATATATATATATATATATATACATATACTACTGTAAACAAGTTGATAAAAAAATTTTAAGATCAAGAGTTCATTTTATTTTTTCGATTAAAGAGTTTGGGATTTCTCTAACAAAATATCAATCATATTTTTTCGTACAATATATTTTACATTTTTATATATTCTAAATTTTTGTTCAAATTGATACACATAAGACATTACTCATGCATAATTTTTCGCAAATAAATTTACAAAATTTTAATGAAATTACGTTTTATTTTTTTTCATTCCAAGTTTGTAATTTTCTAAACAAAACACCAAGCACATTTATTTATTACATTATGTGGTATGTTTCTAGATGTCCCAAATTTGTTTTCAAATTGATATAAACAAGCACATTAATGTGCACACATATTTTTTTTCTAATTAATTGACAAAAAAATTATTAAAAAATACATCCTAACTTTTTTGGTTTTTGAGTTTCTGATTCCTCAAAAAATACTTATCATATTTATTTTGTTATAATATATGGTATGTTTCCGTATTTAAAATTCTGTCACAATCAATCAATGCAAACACATTAGCCGCCCAAATATTTTTGTAATTATAAGTTGACCAGAATTTATTATGAACCTAAAGGATGCCAAATCAAATTATTAGAAAATCTCAAGAGAGGTTTTTATGATTACCCTTTTCATTATATATGGTTAAAGTACTAATGGTGTACATGTCTTTTCATGTACTTTGATACTAAAGTTGGGACCTACCAACAAGAGAGGAGAGATAAGAAATATTTCAAAATCTTTGAAAATACTAAGTGATATTAGTAAAAATCTCACGAGGGTTTATGAAATTATCTCTTTCCTTAATCTATGCTTTGGTTTCCAATCTGTCAAACTAAAAATGTTTCTCCATCTCTAATTCATTCTAGCAATTCGAAGCTTTCTATTTCCATGGATTTATCCACATTAAACCTATTATCTAATTAAAAACAATTAAAATGCAAATTTAAATTTCTTTTGCTTATCTATTTAATTGACATTATTCTCTATGAAAATGGTCTAGCCAAAAAAACTACAATTTTAAAATCACTTGTAAAAATTACTACATGGTAAAATCATAATGAATCACCAACCCCTAATTTAAAATATTTGGTCAGATTTCATTCATTCCTTCCTGAATCTAATAACATATCAGTAAATTTTGTCATTTTATTATCTTGTATAGATGCACTGTATTCTCTAGGGGAATTGGTTCACAATCTCGTCTCTTTATGTAGTTTTGTGCTAGGATCGTCTAAAAATAAGGCCAATTGGGATTGGTTCAAATGAAATGTAGGGCGACTAGACTGTTAAAGATTCAAAATTTGACTCTCGCTACCTTCAATCACTTGTTTGGTGGGCGATTGGTAAGAACCACTGTAAGTCGTTGAATATGTGCCGGTAACCTGTCCTTGTCTCGGAGAAAGAGGGGTAACCTATTCCCCTCATAAATTTTTTTACCAAAAAAAAATCTAAATATAATTAAGAGAACCCACCTATTTTTTAAATGATCCAATATTTCCTTGTGGGATTTGCAGTTATACGTCTCTTTGCTTTGATTATGACTTTGTATTAACATTAACTCCTAGAAAAAGAAAAATAAATATAAACCTATTATGTTCTTCAAATTCTAATACTCAACAATAAAAGTTGCTATAATATCTTATGAGTGTCTAAAGTTTAAGAATATATATACACAAATCTATTATATTTACTTATCTCTTGTTTGTAAAACAAATAAAATAGTTAGTCATGTACTAGTTTGTTACATAATATAAATTGATACATCTTGTTGTCATAATTTTATTACATTTCTACCAATTTCATTGAATTAATCGCAAAATATATCATTTAGTAAAAATTTGGGATAGTTTCGTTATAATTCAATTATTATATACTTAAATGTACATTCGTCAGTTATTGTTATGGTTTTCAATATAGTAATATGGATTTTACTCTCGCATTTTACCTTTCTAATCAATTCTAAAAAAGAAAATTCTTAAATTCTATAGAACTTCTTGAGAGTATCCATGTTATACTTGAGGGCCATTTACATTCATGTCAAAAGCAGGAAAAGAAGTACAAAATCATGAAGTTGTTGTAGAAAAGCTGATGTGTTATACCGGGTAACAAATGGCAGCTTGACACTTGGTACGCAAAAAATGAAGCTTTTCCATAAGTTCTAACTTATTCTCCTAGTTGGAGAGAGAAAGTACTTGTAACCCCTAAATTTCATTTTTATGGAATTAAAAATTTTAAGATTTTGTTAGTGTTAATTATGCAAAAAATGTGCAACTTTAATGTTCAAAAATTGGTTGGTGAATGAAGGTATTAATAGATGGATCCTGGAAAGTGATTGTTAAAATTCATTGCAAATCATTACCTATATGGAAAAATAATATGTAATCTTACACAAAAAATCCATAAAAAACATATTAAAGCAAAAGGCTTTCATTTGTTTTTGTCACGACATTGGATATTTGATCTATTTCTTTATCGATTTTTACAAGTACTAAGAACTCTTAAATGGAATTGCAACATGTAGCTAATTTGTAATTGTAACCCAATTATGGTAATACTTACAAAGGAGACACTACTATTAGTTGAAAAATCGACCAGAAAAAATTTCTCTCGATCGTGGATTTATATATATCAAATCGTCCCCGGTGGTACAAAAAATGAAACAAAGGTTTCATTGTTTAAGTGGATGAAATATTTTTGTCTTTATATAGTGAATTTATGTAATCTTTATGAACAAGAATTTGATTTATTTCTAGATTTTCATCTAATGTTATAATTTTCATGATTTGTACTGATTTCTTTATGAATGCTAAAACTCACAATTTATGTTAAAACTTTTTACAAATCAGTACCTATGAAAAAATAGAAACTCCTCGAGTGCAATTGAACATTAGTTGTATCATAGCATGTAATGCAACAAAGTTTTGCTGATATAACCACGTAGATGATGAAAGTAACAAGAAGCAGAATTTACAGTTGTTAGCCATTTGTTCTAGATTTCTTTATGAACACAAAAGCTTAGAATTTATGTTAAAATTCTTTGCAAGTCATCAATACCTATGGAAAAATAACCTGTAATCTTACACAAAATTTCATAAAGAAAAATATTAAAACAAGAAGGTTTTTTTTTTTTTGTCACGACAGTAAATAATTGATCTATTTCTTTAATGATCGGTAGAGTTTGGGAGATTAATTTCACGATATTGCAATTTCATTTATAAAAATATTTTTTACAAGCACTATGAATCCTTAAATTTAATTGAAACATGCAACTAATTTGTAATCAACCCACTAAATACAGCAATACTTGCAAAGAGCACACTATTGTCAGTTAAAAAATCAACCCCAAAAAAATTGTCCTAAACGTGAATTTATATATATCAAATTATCCCGACTAACGTGAATTTATATATATCAAATTATCCCGACTGGTACGCAAAATGAAACAAAGGTTTCATTTTTTAAGTGGATGAAATATTTTTATTTTCGGATCGTGAATTTATGTTATCTTTCCGGACGAAAATTTGATTTATAATTTTTTCTCTAATATTATAGTTGTTGGCCATTTGTTCCCGATGCCATTACTAACATCCAAACTTACAATTTATGCTAAAATTCATTACAAATAAGTACTTATGGAAAAATAACCTGTAATCCTATATAAAAATTCCATAAAGAAAAACATTAAAACAAGAAAGTTTCATTTTTTTTGTCGCGACAATAAATAACTAATCTATTTCTTTATTGATTGGTAGAGTTTGGTAGATTAATTTCACAATATTGCAATTTCATTCATAAAAATATATTTTTTTACAAGCAATATGAATCCTTAAGTTTAATTGAAACATGCAGGTAATTTGTAATTGACCCACTAAGTACAGTGGTAATTTGTAATACTTGCAAGGGGAACATTACTATTAGTTAAAAAATTGACCGCAAAAAGTTCCTCTCAATCGTGAATTATGCACATCAAATTGTCCATACTAGTACGCAAAATGAAACAAAGCTTTCATTTTTTAAGTTGATGAAAGTTTTTTCTCCCGATCATGAATTTATGCTACCTAAATTTTTAAACGACAATTTGGTTTTACTGTTTCTTCTCTAATGTTAAAGTTGTTAGTCATTTGTTCCCGATTTCTTTATGAACATAAAAAATTATAATTTATGTTAAAATGTATTGCAAATCAGTACCTAGGAAAAAATAACATGTAATCTTATATAAAAAGTCCGTAAAGAAAACATTAAGACAAGAAACTTTCATATTTTTTTGGTCACGACAATGAATAATTGATCTATTTCTTTACCGATCAGTAGAGTTTGGCAGATTTATGTCATGATATTGCAATTCTATCTATAAAAATATTTTTTTTTACAAGTACTTGTAATTCTTAAACTTATTTGAAATATGCAACTAAGTTATAATTGACTAAGTATCTACGATAAAACTTGCAAAAGGGACTCTACGACTAGTTAAAAAATCGATCACAAAAAATTTCTCCCAATTGTAAACTTATGTAATCAAATCTTTTCGACCGGTACAAAAAATGAAAAGAACTTTCATTTTTTGAGTAGATGCTAAAAAAAGAATCTTGTGTCAACATTTTTACCCATCTTGTAGGTTGCAAGTCACACTGCCAATTCCTATCAGTATCAAATGTCAAATATGAGGAATACAATAAATTTATAGTACTCCCCATTATATCACTTAAGGGGGGTTCCTTCAAAAATGGAGAATATAATTTTCAAAGTTTTAATCAAGTATTCTTGTTTTGGTAATTGACACCTTTAAAACATTACCATATATGGAGAGACAAATATTGCATAATGAATTTAATGCGATTCTATTCAATGAAAAGTTAAGATGGATGTGTAACTAAACTGGAATGAACAAGATACATAATGAACATATTCGTGATAAAATTGAAATAACACCTATCGATGAAAATGTAAGAGAAACATGTTCAAGGTGGTTAGATCATGTGTTAAGATGGCCAGTAGATGCGCCTATCAGGTGAATAAATTTTAGAAACAGTAGTTAATATAAAAGGGATAGGGCAAAACCGAAAAAGATTTTGTATGTAATGCTTTGTACGAAAGATATAGTCTATTTAGGAATTAAGGAAGATATAGTTCATGACAGAGTATAATGATATAGTAAAATTCATGAAACTGACTCTACTCAATGAGAATAAGATTTGATTTGTTTGTTTCTTTTAAATGAAAAGTTGCATAAAATATATGTATTTTTTTAATTCATATATGTAACTTGTTTGTCGTCTGCAATACCTTTTGGATTTATGCAAATCTAAATATACAAATCATCTTAGGACTACGAATTGGAAAAAATAGTGTATGAAATATTTGTGTTCTTAGCATACATGGATAGGTTTTGCGCCCCTACTGAAATTAGTTTTTGTCTACGCAGTAATTGCGGGTATATGTAATTTTATAATATTAATTAAACAAAAATTGTCACCAATTACTTCTTGTGTTCCTATTACTAAGCTCCCAAACAATCACCATCGAGCTGAAAATAATTGAAACATAATCTCACATGTTGCGTTAAAAGGAAAGGGATAAAATGATGTCATTGGAGATCACCATTTACCAATGCAAGTTTTCCAAGATTCATCTTGAATAGCAATGCTAGGAGGAAGTACCTCCCAAACGAAACAAACAAAGACGAGCTACAGTTAAGTGTCGAATTGGAGCGAAAGAAGCAAGGGCATGCAGACAACGCGTCTATCATTTCAACTACAGCCAGCAGTAGCGCAGCCAAAATCGGTTGCACTCCGCTTGTCGCTCGCTTGCTAGCTGCAACTCCTCCATTTAACACCATTGCTTATTTGAAATACATACATACTAGTAGTTTGCTAGCAATTAGCAAAGCAATCTATTCATATGTGTAAAACTCCTATATGTGTATGTGTAACTCAAGGTGGTCCAGCATACGTGTAAAGCGTGTAAAGAACTGATAGAGCGGAGCATCTATGGCTGAAATAAATTTCATGCCACCAGCAACGCGGTTGTAGTACTAATTGCGAGTACAGATACATCCAAAAGGCAAGCCGTCAAGGATTAGTGACACTATAGCATACTACCACTTAGTCCTAGGAGGTCGTGCAGATTTGATAATTGACACTTGAGAGAGAGAAAAAGAAGAAAAGGGCGAAGGAAATGGGGAGGTAAGGTTTTATAGCCTCGGAATCCCAATGCTCCTGTCGAAGTTCCCGCGTCGCTATCTGCTTGGCCTCTCTTATTAGCTCATGTAACTCCTTTTATTTTATCCCTCATTTCATCAGAAAATAAATGCTGTAGTAATTAGCATATATAGTCTTGTGTAATAGCCCAACTCAATTAATCTCTTCAGCTAGTAGTTTTTCTTTTTTTGTGGTCACATATGGATATGGCAAAAGCGTTTTCAACGGTCAATGACGGTGGCAACCGGGGGAATTTAAACGTCAACAATAGCAGCGAGGAAAGTCCATTATTGCCCATTTTGTCGAACAACGTGCCACTGCACTCTCCTCTGCTCAATCTCCGACACCAAACCCTATCTGACAATGGGAAAATGGTGAGGAAGAGGCAAGCTTCCGCGCACAAATAGAAATCCAGTCGGGCAACCGCTTTCTCCGTCGAACACTGCCGACCATAACGACGACGAACACCGCGGACATAATACCTAATTTAGGTGAATATGGGGTATGTTCTATTAACATTGGCACTTGTACTACTAGTAATACTAATCCACACATTCCCAACCACGTCCCCAACTACTCCACTACGGCTATAGTCCTACCTTCTACGAATTTGAGTGTGACGTCGTCCGAGTCTGCCTTTTCTACTACAAACTCAAGTTATATGGATTCATTACCTGCTCCTCTCCCTCACAATCTGATCCCTCATCTTAGTAGTCAAAAACCCCAAACCCAAGCCCCAACCCCTTCAGTATGTGTTTTCTCAGGTCTGCCCTTGTTCCCTCCGGAGAGAAATAGAAACACAGGCGGAGGTGTAGGTCAACCTCTCCTACCCAATAGCAGCTGCTCCTCCAGTACTATCGGCATTGATGGTGCAACATTTACTATGGAGGAGAACAGTACAGCAACTGCATGGATTGACAGCATCATAAAAGATCTCATCCACAATTCCACCCAAGTTTCCATACCACAACTCATACAGAATGTGAGGGAAATCATCCATCCTTGTAATCCTAATCTCGCTGGTCTCATCGAGTACAGGCTTCGTTCTCTCACTAGCAGCTCCAGCGCTGCTGACACTATTATCCCTACTAATAATTACCACGCCGAGATAAGAAGAAAAGAATCTATATCTTCAGTACCGGCGGCTAATTTGCAAAGGCAGCAGGAATATTACCTCCACCTTCAAGGACTTGGGCAAGGGCAGATGTTGGCGGGATCATCCGAGCTTAAACTCTATTTGGAAGATGACAACTTATTATCTCACAACCCACTTATCCAGGAATCCCATAACCAATACTTGAACTGGGGATTAGATCTGCCGAGAACCACTACTACTAGTGCAGTAGGAACCAGTAATCCAACTGCCGGCCCTACAGGAGATTCTTATGTTACGCCTGCTGGCCTTTCTAATTTGAGCAATCCAGTTCAACCGCAATCACAGCAACAGCAGCAGTCTTCTTCCGAGCCAGAAGAGACCCAGGCTCCCAATCTACCCTCATCAGACCAGCAACACCAGGATTCTCCACCTCCTCCAGATGCTGCTCCTGGTGCTGCTCCAGCTTCGGCTTCAAAAAGTTTGAAGAAAGAAGAAATTCGACAGCAAAAGAGAGACGAACAAGGCTTGCACCTTTTAACCTTGCTTTTGCAGTGTGCAGAGGCAGTAGCGGCCGATAACTTGGAGGAGGCAAACAACATGCTCCTGGAAATTTCAGAACTCTCGACGCCTTTCGGTACATCCGCGCAGCGTGTGGCTGCATATTTCTCGGAGGCAATGTCGGCAAGACTTGTGAGTTCATGCTTGGGAATATATTCGTCTTTGCCCGCCGTGCCGCACAGCCAGAAAATGGTTTCGGCTTTTCAAGTCTTCAATGGAATCAGCCCCTTTATAAAGTTCTCTCATTTCACCACAGCCAACCAAGCTATTCAGGAAGCCTTTGACAGGGAGGAAAGGGTGCACATCATAGACCTTGATATAATGCAAGGTCTGCAGTGGCCAGGCCTCTTTCACATTCTAGCATCACGGCCTGGGGGGCCTCCCTTCGTTCGCATGACTGGGCTCGGCACCTCCATGGAAGCCCTGGAGGCCACTGGCAAGCGTTTGTCGGATTTTGCTGAAAAGTTAGGCCTTCCTTTTGAGTTCAACCCGGTTGCTGATAAAGTTGGAAACTTGGATCCGGAGAGATTGAAGGTCGGCAAGAGGGAAGCCGTTGCAGTTCATTGGTTACAGCATTGTCTCTATGATGTCAGTGGCTCGGACACCAATACCCTCGGGCTCTTGCAAAGGTGAAAATGATAACTCAGGCATTAATTAAATTTAAATTACAGCGATTAGCTTTTCCACGTTAAGTTTGCTTTTTTTTATTTTGCTTGCTTGAAATTATTTGCCTTGCCCAAAATTAACTCCCGTATGTTGCATTTCTCGAGCATATGTACTCCTGTACAGTGCAAGCATAGGCAACTCCTTTTTTCTTTAGGCAAATATAACACGAAACAAGTTGGCTAGAATAGATAGTCCTTGGTTGTTGAATAAAGTCATTAGACCTTTTCACTTGCAGTCAATGTCTTGTTGCAAATAGTTCCCCCAACTATGGTTTTGACATAAATGTTTCCTTTCTCAGATTGGCTCCCAAAGTAGTAACGGTTGTAGAGCAGGATCTAAGTCATGCAGGATCCTTCTTGGGAAGATTCGTGGAGGCAATACACTATTACTCGGCTTTGTTTGACTCGCTGGGTGCCTGCTATGGGGAGGAGAGTGAAGAAAGACATGTGGTGGAGCAGCAACTCTTGTCGAGGGAGATACGCAACGTGCTGGCTGTTGGTGGTCCATCGAGAAGCGGCAACATCAAGTTTGGTAATTGGAGGGAGAAGTTTCAGCAGTCTGGCTTCAAGGGTATTTCTTTGGGGGGCAATGCACATATGCATCTCAGGCCACCCTTTTGCTTGGGATGTTTCCTTCCGATGGGTACACCTTAGTAGAGGACAATGGCACCCTCAAGCTAGGGTGGAGGGACCTGTGCCTGCTCACTGCATCTGCCTGGAGGCCCTTCTTGCATAATGCTTCTGCTGACAGGCACAGCCCTCGACCACACTTCTGTCATTAATTTTCTAAGGATTACCGCTTAGCATCGTCTCTTCTCTTGCTGCTCTCTATTTGTGAGATTTTCAGATTGATCATACGGCATTGCATTGCATTGCTGATCATCGTGTGGTGCATGAAAAGCCATTACTTGGTTGTGTCTCTCTTCAATACGAAGTACCATAGGGCCTGCAGTTCAGTGATGTTACTAGGATGAAATTTGGTACTAGAGCACTAAAACATGCTACAAAAGATTTTGCGTTGAGGCAACCATCCAAGCCACCACAGAGAAAAAGAAATCCGTCAATGTTGATCAATCCAACTAGCCAGTAAATTGGGATTGGTGACCAGAAGATCCAACAACAAAAGGAAGGCAGGGAACACTAGGCCGTTTGCTACAACATAGGAAGAAATTTTACAGTCTCTCTTGAAGTCTCCCTTATCAAAATTGTATTCTCTCCTGCAAGAATATTGGCAGAGCTTCAGCTGTAGATGACACAAGAGAGGTCACGATGAACCCTATGAATCCAACTTGAGTTTGTACGTTTAACCTCTTGGAATTGTTCTATGCTTTCATGAATATTGTTCTTAGTAGTATTCCTGCAGGTATAACTCGAATCGTTCTTGTACCAAAAAAAATATTTGGTTCTGAAAATGTTTTTGGAGAATCTATGAGTAACTATCAGTATCCCCTCAAACGAACAATTGGAGTAAGACTTTCTTGATCATTGGACAAAACGGATTTTCTGATGACAAGATAAGTACCGTCATTTTCTACTTCACAGTTTTCATCGTCACTTTCTTCCATGTACACTGTACAGGCTCTCTGACACATCAATTGCAATCTAGAACCATTAAAGCACATTTCACCGGATACGGAATATCATTGTTACCCTATTTATACACGCAAATACAGAACCCTTACAAGTAATAAGTGATAAATAGATTGTTTCCATGAGAAGCTGACTTAATTCTACTAAGTAACAACCTAACTCAATTCAAAACAATTAATATTTGAGTAGTGAAGATTGTGAAATAAACAAGTAGAATAAACAAAGAGAATAAATGAATAAATAATTCAAATGATTAAAAACCTAAAATCCAATTATTACTAAACACTTCATTCGAATATCTCACCGCTTCTTTCTTTCAATTACGAACTATGATTTTGCTAATCTAGAGCTCTCATGTACAAGTTTTAATCGAAATCATGCAAACCTAATAATTTAATTCAAATAATTATATTTCTATGTAAACTACAATCGAGACTATAATATTAAGAGCAATTCCTAATCTTGGCTACTTAAAGCATATACATATATTTCTATCCTATACATGAATCAATTTATTTATCCATGCAAATAAATAAATAAAAATGTTATTCAAACTTGTCTAACCCTATATTCCCTTTGTTAAGTTCAATGTAGGGTTTTCAAATAAATTCAATTACTGATCAAGAAATTGAATCATTAAAATTAAATTTGAATAAACAAACACTTATTCATAATAAAAAAAAGAGCAAAAGATTCGATATTCAAATACCATGTTAAGATCAAATCGAAACCACAACTAAAGCTATAAAAATAATCAAGAGTTTACTATCATCTCCATAATAAAGAATAGGAAGAGTAGAGAAGAAGAATGTTGATTTCTAAAAGAGAGTTATTTTTATGCATTTTAACTTGAATTTTAGTCAGTTTTCGAGGTGTCTTATTTAATAAATAGGGGTAATTTTGACATTTTAAGGTTTTTGTCCAAAATATTTAGTTTAAATGTTTTTAATGTTTTGTTACACTTATTTATATGTTTAATATGTTTTTACATGTCTGGGATCAATCAGTGGTCAAACAAACAGTAAAATAGAGCAAAACGAAGTAAAATCAATACTCGATGAGTAGAGTCATAGGTGCACCCACGCCTAGAAGGTTGGAAGCTGTTGAACCCCAGTTATGATAATCATGTTTTGATGAGAAAAGACCAAATCGCACTAATGGTTTGAAAAGTGTGCAGAAAAACAAAACAACCAGAAGACTCCACGGACGCAAATGACTGTCCGAAAGACAGAGCTTCGGACGATGGTAATCGTCCGGCACAAAGAAATTGAAGCAAGTTTCGGACGAAGAACAGCGTCCGATCATATTTCCAGAAGACTCTACTTCGATCGGATGCATGTTCGGACGCATCCTCGGACGTCCGAACGAATACCCTCAGAGAATGGACGCAGTGTCGGACGCAAGTTTAGCAGCGGCCGTCCGAACTGTCCAACGGCTAGTGTGTTCGGACGCACTCTTGCTGCATCGGCCGTCTGAAAGGTCCAACGGCTAGTTTTCCAGTAAACAGAAAATAGCCGTTGGGAAGTTGTTGTGCGAAGCAGATATTTGGCAACTATAAATACCCCTAGGTCTGAATTAATTAAATAGAGACTTGTACATTGATTATAAATACTTCTTGAGCTATTTGGGAGAAATAGTGGGTACAAGTGTTGTAATAGTGTAGGTAGTGAGAAAAGAGCTTAGAAGTGTAAGAGTTCTTCAAGTGTAAGAGTGGAGAGATAACAATTGCAACAAAGAGAGGTTGTGAGTGTAAAACTCTTGGCTCAACTGAAGGAAATTAGTGTGAGCAAGAGTGATCCTCATTTGTGTACAAGAGGTTATTGTCTCACCTACTTTGAAGAGACTTTTAGTGGCTGAACTTCAAGTTGTGAACTTGGTAGTTGCCTTGTAAGAAGCTCTTTGTAGTTGCAAGCTCCAAGCTTGAGAAGCTAGGGAGTTTGGTTTGATTCTCTTAATCTCAATATTCTTATTTGTTCTTTAAGCTTAAATTGTTGAATATCTATTGTAGTCATTTGTGCTTAAGTTTTTATTTGGTAAAGGCATAAAGTTTGAATTTCTATTAAGCACATAAAAAGGATTGTTTTTAGAGACAACCTAATTCACCCCCCTCTTAGGTTACTTTTGGGGCCAACAGGAAGCCGTACCCAGGAACTATCCTATAGGCACGAGCATGTCTAGGGAGCTGGGAGGGGTGCTGAAGTCTGATTAGCAACTCGCTACATCATGATTTTTAGCATTTCTATGATTTTAGGTGTCTATTTTGGGCTATAATAGTGCGTTTTGAAACTTATTCACAGCCCTACACGTTGTGACTCTTAAGACCTATAAATACGACTCTTTAAGACCCAGAAAACACAATCTCTTTGGATTGTTTGAGCAAAAAAACTACCTAATTGACATTTTATCTTTGGTGTCCCATTTTGACCCTAACAAGGCTTAGTTCTTATTTAATCTTGTTATTTAGTTGATTTACTTTTTTATTTTATCATTCTTTCGATCTATCACCTTAATAGTTAGTGTTGGTGGTGTACAACATGAATACGATGACTCTGAAAGTATGATGTTATGGATGGTTCGGAAAAATGTGAGTTGTGTTTGTTAGGGAAAAAGTCAGATATATGATTTTAACATTTGTAATAATTCCCTATGCTTTGTAAAAAAAAAAAAAAAAAAAAAAGAAAGAAAGAAAAGAAAGGCAATTCCTTCTATGTTTGTGTTAATTGTTATAAAAGTGCTAGTTGGTTAAATGTTATGGTTGTATGATGATGTTCTAGAGGATTATGGTTCAAAGTAAACGTGTCTAAGGTAATATGAGCTGTTTTTAACTGAATATATCCTACCTTTATCCGTTAGCCAACGTTACAACTTTTAAAGACCTACTTGACCTTTGGTTTGAGTTCATTTGTACTAATGAGTATTATATGTGCTAATTTCTTTCCACATATTTGTCACTTGCTAAACTTTTGCTCGATTTGGTTTTTCATTGAATAGTGGGCGAGTGACATCTACTCTCATGAGCAGAGAGTTAGCACTTTCATAACGATGATATAGGGGTTGACTAGCTAATGTTCTTTTATATACATGTTGAGTTCATTTCTCTACTTGCTAACTTTCTTTGTTACGACTATTGATGCCTTGAAGAAGGTTAACGAGTCTTATGTGGTTTGTAGTTTATGCGTTTTGTTTGTTTTACTTGAGATGAATAAAATTTCAAGTTGAGGGATATGTTGACTCTCTAAAAAAGAGTTATTTCATGAATTTTACCTTAACTTTTAGTCGGTTTTTAAGGTGTTTAACAAATAGGGGTATTTCAGTAATTTTAAGATCTTTGTCCAAAATATTTATTTTATGTGTTTTCAATATTTTATTACACTTATTTATGTATTTTAATGTATGTGTATAAGTTTGGGATCAATCAGAGATCTATCGGACGAAAATAAAGCAAAACGGAGCGAAATTAGGCCCAACATCTAGAGGCTGGGAGGCATGCCTAGGGAATGTCCATTGGTTACGGGTATGCCTAGAAAGCTGGAAGGGATGCCTAGGTTCAATCAGCAACACGCTATTCTGTCACAATTTTTAGCATTTCTAGTGTTTCAGGTATCCATTTTTGCCCCGCAATAGTACGTTCGAAACTTACTTAGAGGCCTACATTTTGTGACTGTTAAACCTATAAATAAGGGTATCTAGGATCGGAAAAACATGTTCTCATTTCAGTCAACCCTTTGGGGGCTACAAATTTTACTAGATTTTCTTATTTTACAAGAAGAATTGAAGAGGACGCTTAAAATTGACAACCTTAGACTAAGATCTTTTAATTCTTCATTAGAGAAGCTCTTCTAAACCTTCATAGATCTTTCTTATATTATTTAATTCTATATTTATTATTCTTTTCTCCTTTATCGTCTTCTAGAATTCTCTTGTTAGGGTTTTGAGACGTAGTCCTTTGTGATTGCATGAACTCATATTTTATTATTATTCATGATAGATTTTCATTAAAAGATTGATGCTTTCGCTATGCTCATAATGCTTTCAAGTCTTTAGGCTTTTCTTGAACGATTTGCAAATATGTGTCTCCCAAATGAGACAGACTAAGTAATTTGCATATTTATGATCAAGTAGAGTAAAACATGAATTGAGTGAATGCCAAACCAAGGATTACCATGATTTGTGTGGGGTCACCTTAGGAATTCTATGTTCTTAATCAATTTTTTTTTACTTTTAATTATTTATACTGGACTAAAGACAACCAAATTAGTGAAAAAAAATTTGTTATTGTATGACAATTGCGTAATAACTACAATAGGGAATTCAACCAACAATGCTGGAAATCAATCCTGAATAACTTGAACTGAATTTATGTATGAACAGTTGGTGAAATGATAATGCCCGAATCCTGATAATTCTTGAATTTGTTTTAGTTAATTATTTGCCCAAGTTTTTAGTTAGTCTTTTAGAATTGATTAGTTAATTTAAATATTTCAATAATTGATTTTTCTGAATAGTAGTGACACTATAAATTTCAGTTTTTATTCATAGTTCTTGTGGGAACAATACTCTATTCACTTTTATGTTATTTGATACGAGCTTAAGCTCTCGTGCACTTGCAAGAGTGTGGGAAATTGCCTATCAAATAACAAGAACTCTTGTCAAAATACTTGATCTTTAATTTTACTCTTGATCTTATAACTTGGATAATTGATGGCACTATTTATTGTTTATCTCTACTATAACTACTTTCCCTTCCAAAAGAAATACCTTAGGATCCCTATTTATAAAAGCTCATGAGTTATACAAGTGTTTTAGGCCAAAATAACCCCGAAAGCCTCAAAAACACAATTTCGATTACTAGCCTCCAAGAGCTGTGGCATGGCCTCCTGGAGCTGCACTGCTCCATGCAACTAATCATAAAGCCGTGGCTCCATAGTTACTCCTGAACAGAACATCATGGCGTTACGCCCCAGAATTCTCCATTTCATGTGCAGAATGTCTCAATTGATTCCTAAAAATTTCAAACCTACAAAGAAGATTTTAATGCATTACTAATTGCACTTGGACACAATAAATGTATAAATTAACAATAAATATTAAAAACCTCGACATCTCTCTTTAGTAGAGTTAAAAATCATTCTATCAAGTACTAATGAATTCAAAATCTAGGTTGATGGAAACCCTAACATATTGCACGTAAAACACCCGGATTTACATTAAACTCGAACTAAAATACACATAGCTAGCTCTCTTTAGTAGAGTTAAAAAATCATTCTATCAAGTACTAATGAATTCAAAATCTAGGTTGATGGATGCTTAACAAGATTGATTTACCTTGGTTTTTAGCCCTGGATGTAAGCAACATCAAAACATGGAGACCTAACGCTGAATAAAGTTACTGGTGTTCGTTCATCAATCAAAAGAACCATGGGTTTGTGAACGAAATTGATTCTAATTGATACTCAATGTTTCTTACCAGCAGAATTCCTCTTTAGAGACTCCAACTATTTCTCACCCCAAGAAATATTATCCAGGCCTAGCTCCTTCAACAACTTTTTAATTCTTGTTGGTGTAATGTCACGGACCTCACGTAAACTTGAGACGTGCACTATCAACATAAGTCTCTTGATCTTGTAACACATAACTGGACACTCTGATATAATGAGCAACATGTAGGGGCTAAACATTCTCTAGGACTACATGACCAATGACTTTAAGAATTTCCAACTATGTGTTTTTTTCTGCACCACTTTTACCAACAATTGCTGTAAATTCCCAAGGTTTGGCTTCACAATTGACATTTAGTTGTTGTTAATTCCCTTGATTTGGCTTCACAATTCACATTTTTTCTGAATGTACATTATCTTATTGTTGGTACTTTTATGCTAGCCTTCCTGATACAGCAGTTAGTCAAATTGGCTTGGTTTCAATGTTTGTAGTGAGTATTCTGGGGAAGAAATTAGTGCCACCATTGCTAAATCCATATGGACAAAAAAGAAAATGATGGAAGTATTGAGGTTGGATGAGCTATCATAGTACACACTTTCTTTTATGCCCGTTAGATACCAAGCTGATGAGTATTAGAGAGTAGAGAATTGAGAAATTTCCACATGTATTTGAACCACGTAAATTGAGATTAAGCTTTGGTGCATCTTATGTTAAAGAGTACAACGCATGTACACGAAAAAAATTTCTCCCGTAAAACTGGTATTTGAATGATATTGGTAAGGTGAGTCAATTAGGAAATGTATGTTCTACTGAAGGGTGATAAAAATATATAGACCATTAGGACTTATATTAGAGGGAAGTTCTACGGTTCTATTGGGGACTATCTCATTAGTTTTTAAGGTGTGTACAATATAATTATTTAAAGCACATGGTGTTGTATTGTACTAGTATATAAAACACAACAGAATATGTTGGCACCAATCGGCAAGACATGCTGACATAATCCTAGTAGAGAAGCCTTAGAAAGGGCAAAGGTACAAGCTAGAGTAAAGGAGTTTATGGACTGGCCTTTACTAGCAGATGAAGTAGTCGCCAACAGAGCAACATAATTTAATGGGAAAAATTGGTAGTAACTGGATATCGGTTGGCAGTACATCAACCAACCAATAGATTATGAGGGCCATGAACTAAAACAACTACTCCACACGAACAAGATGGGAACATGTGTAGAGATTTGAAGAAGAGGTAGTGCCTCGTGTTGGTAGAAATATGAACATGGTAGGAAGTACGAAGTGGAATGAGCAGCTTGAAAGGGTAGTTATATTGGGGCATGTAATAGAAGTAGTGGTTACTAAAGCAAGGAGGCCTCATATAAAAACTAGTTTTATGGAGAAGAGACAGACAACTAACAACACAAATACTTCAGAATACAAATTTTAAGCAAAAGGCTTCCGAGGCTCATATTTCAGGAATTGCTTAGGCAGAAACTTCACTCATTAGATTAGGGTTTCTAGTTCATGTTTATTTTAATTCTTTGATTTAGGACAAAACATGTTTAACTTAGGATCATCCAAGCCAGTTGTTTTGAGTCAAATTTGCTCTTTTAGCATGTTGTGAAGAGTCAAGTTGAGTCTATAAAATTTTAGTCGTATATAAGTTAGGAATGTTTACTTTTCAAAGTTCAATGGGATGTGTCCATTTTAGGTAATATGTTGGTTATTTTATTCGAATTGTACTTCAGATTTTCACAAGGTAGACTTAGTTCTCACATACCAATTTTAACTCCATGAGATTTCAGGGCGATTGAACAACAATCGTTTATGAGTTAGATTATTTCCAATTTTAGGCGCAATTACATTAGTTTTCTTGTAATTTTCATACGACACGCTTATCATCAACAATTTACACTTTCCATTAAGAACTGTCGATTTTGTTATTTGTTGATCAGCTGTATTGACTAAAAATTGCACGGACAAAGTTAGCATTTCCAGTGGGACAGTGTTGAAGCTTTAGAACTTGAAATGGATGGTGAAGATATGGATATGATCAAGGTTTGGGCGCTTAACTTTGAGGAAAGTATATAAAATGAGGAGAAAGAGGTCAGTCAATCATCTTTCACCAGCCATGTAGGTGATTACTCTTTAAAATGAGTCTTATTTTCATATGTTTTACCTTAGTTATGCTGCAAATCCTCTCAGCATTTTCTACGTTATTTTAAGATTTCTAAGTGCTTTTGAGTAATTTAGAATAATTTAGGGATTTTGTTTAGAAATGTTATTCTTAGTGTTCTTAGTATGTATTTATGTGTTTTTATAGCTTATACAAGAATTTGGATCCAAATGGAAAATTAGCAAGGAAATCCGCGCAACGAGAACAAAAATCAGTGAGTTTTAACACAAGGACTGGGCACTGGGAGTGCCCAACAAGGCCTAGCCATGCCCAGCGTTAGCTGGAAAGATAGCTCTTTGACCAGTTGGGTCCTGCAGTGCCTAGAGAGAACCTCGATGTGCCTAACAAATGGCAACAACAACAGTCTCCCAAGTTTTAGGGTTTTTAGGGCTTCGGGTATCCGATTTGGTCTCATTTTGGTGCGTTTGGAAACTAATTTAGAGCCCTACACTTTGTAACTCTTTAAACCTATAAATGGGGGTCTATAGAACCTAAAAAACATGTTATTCTTCAGCTTTTCCCTTGGTAGGGCTGCAAATTAGACCAGGGTATTATTTATTTTTCAAGAAGAATTGAAGAATAGGTGCAAGATTGAAAACCTTGGACCAAAAACCTGCAATTATTCATTAGAGAAGCATTCCTAAACCTTCATAGACCTTTCTTATGCTATTTTATTCTATTTTTATTGTTCTTTTATCATTTTCTACATTCTAGATTTCTCCTATTAGGGTTTTGAGATGTATCCTTTTGTGATTGCATGGACTCATGTTGTATTATTATCTATGGTATATTTCCATTTAAGATTGATTCTTTTGCAATGTTCTTAATTATTTGAATTCTTTGGCCAATTCTTGAATATTCATGTAAATATGTGATAAAACAGACAAAGTAATTCACATATTGAGATCAAGTTGCGAAAGCCATGAATCTAGAATTGACACCTGACCAAGGACTAATTCCCATTCTTATGGTCACTTTAAGAATTCCATGCATGTAATTATCATTCTTTTGATACTAGTTATTTGTTTATAGACCATGACAAGTAATTAGGAAAAGAATGGATACTTTTATATATGAATTATTTGTACTAGATCTTAGATAGATAGTTGGTTAAAAGTACAGTTATTATAGCATGATCACTTTATAGTAATCAAAATTGGAAATTCGACCAGCAATCTTGAAAATCAATCTAAGATTATTTAAACTGAGTTTATGTGTGATCAATTTGTGAAATAAAAATACTCTAACACTTGCTAATCTTTAATTTACTTTAGTTAATCTTTTGCTCTAGTTTAGTTGTGTTATTAATCTCAATTTATTAAATCGATTTATCCAAATAGTAGTAAAATTAGCTATTTTGGTGTTTATTTAATAGTCCTTGTGAGAACTATGCTCAAGTAACTTCTGTACTAATTGATATGGTTCATGCACTTACGGGAGTGTAAGAATTTGCACGTCAAGTTTCTGGCACCGTTGCCAGGGACTAACATAAAATAACATTGATACCAACTAATTTTATTACTAATTTGGAGGTATTCTGCCTTTTTATTTTTAGTTTACAACCTTTTATTTGTACTGTGTGGTGTTATAGGTTATAATGACCATAATTACAATAATGTGTGGAAATCATTTGGATTGTTGTGACCCAAATTCTAATGATTGCATCACGGGATGGCGTGGCCATCCAAATTTCTATTGGAGTGATCAAGGGGGGGGGTGCAATTCATATGAATCATCTCCTCGACCACCTCAAAAGCGAGAACCATATTTGAAGGATGAGCTTGACACTTTTGAGCAAACATTTTTTGATTTCATGGAAGAGAGGAGGAGCTCCATTTGAAACTTAGAGGCTAAACTTGAGTATATTTCACAACAATTGGCAGAAAGGCCACAAGATGATTACATTCCTACTCTATGTGTGCAAGTTAATAATTCTACTGTTAGAAGTGTAGTGAAAGATCATGCTAGTGAAGTCATGGAAGAGAATAAGGACATAAAAGATGACTGCATGCCAATTGAAGAGGTACACAAGGAAGAATATGTATAGCCCAATTCGCCAATTGGAGCACCAATGGAGAGTGAATTTGCTCAAAAGCTTGAGGTGGATTGGGCTACTAAGGGGTATTTAAGAAGCTTCCACCATTTTCCAAAACTCCCATAGCCTGAGGTGCTTTGGATATGCTATACACTATCAAGAGCTTCTCAAGGACTACCACACACTTTTCAAGCCTCCTTGGCATTACTAGGGGAGTTTTCATTTTAATTTTGTATTTTCTTATTTTATGTTGTTATGTGTTTTTTGAAACATTGGGGGCAATGTTCAGTTTAAGTTGAGGGATGTGTTTGTATTTTGGTGGTAAATTGTATATATGTTTATGGAATGTGTTTATGTGATGTTTGTGAGTCTTTTTGTTAGTTGTCTCTTTTCTCAAAAAAAAGGAGGAAAAAAAAAATCAGAAAATCTTTCTAAAAATCCAAAAAGTTTTTTGCTTTCTTTGTATCATAGTAGTAGAGAGTTTCGAGGATCTTATTGATTATAAAAGTCCCTAGATACCGGATGCGAACATCTTAAGCATCTTTCAGGATTTATATACCCTCTTTGCCTGAAGTATTGTAGAGGGTTAATTTTTTTTAAAAAATTTTTAGTAGTTTTTGTGTGTTCATTAACTTTGGTGATTGTGTGTCAAAAGTTTAAAAATGTTTCAAGGAAACTATTTGATTGGAGTTTCTGAACTCAAAATGTATATAATTACTTTTCTTTTTGAGCCCTTTGAGTTGTGGAAGAGTATATATTATCATTATACACATATAAACTCTCTTGAAGTAGTAAGTGTGAGAACTTAGATATTTTTCAATGAGTGATATCATGATTATGCCTTGAGATTTTTTTTAACTTTTGATAGTTTTGTTGGAAATTTTGTGTGTTTTTATATACTTGCAAAGTACAAGTTCATCTTAAACCTTCGAAATAATTCAGGTATTTTCTTTGGATCGTTTGAGCCAAAATGCATATCTTTTTGAAATATTATCACTAGTTACCACTTTAGAGCTTTAGGAGCCTTATTTTCTTTGATAGCCAGGTTAATTTAACCAATTATCCATACTGTTTTACCTTTCTTTTACCCATCACATTAGTTAGTGTTGGTAGTATGCAGCATCAATACTGTGTTAAGTTAGCGGGTAGTTGAGGAAGGAATTGTGTTTTGTTGGGAAAAAAAGTCAAATATATGACTTTATTGTATTATCTATCCCTAAGTTATGTTTGTGAGAAAAGAAAAAAGAAGCAAAAGTATGTGTAAAAAAAGGAAAAAAATGTTGCAAAGAAAAAAATTTGTTCGAATGTTTAGTGTTTGTGAATATGACGGCAAATTTTCCATAGTGTAATAAAAAAGGTACATTTCTTGCCTTCTAAGGTAGTTGGTTCAGTATTATGGTGAATTGGGGGGTTATTCTAGTGAATTGTGGTTCAAAGATTTTTACTAGCATAACTAAGGTGATATGGCTACTTGTATCCAAATGTATCTGACATCGTCCCTTAGCCTACGTTACAAGTTTAAAAGACCTACTTGATCCTTGGTTTAATTTGCATCATGAAATTTATATTTCTGAATATTGTGTGTGTGATTAGTTTCCATCTTATTTGTCACTTGTTAAGCTTTTGATCAAAATAGGTTTCTTATGATTGGTTAGATATGTGATATCTTCTCTTCATCTTTCTTTGTGGGTTGAGAGATTAATGCTTCCATGAGGATTTGGGGCTGATTATCAAAGTAATTTTATATACAAGTTTAGTCATTCCTCTACTTGTTTGGTTTTTCCTTGTTACGACTATGATACATTGAATGATGTTAATGTGTTTTATATTTTGTTTGTTTTGTTTTACTTGGGACACGCAAAAAACTAAGTTGGGGGAGGGGTATGATATCTAAAATGAATGTTATTTATATATGTTTCACCTTAGTTTTGTTGCAAATCTTTAGTACTTTCTATTTTATTTTAAGGTTTTAAAGTATTTTTGAGTAATTTAGAGTAAATTAGAGTTTTTATTTAGAAATGGTGTTTCAGTGTTTTTAGTCATGTATTGTTTTTTTTTTTTATAGTGTTTCTATAAGTTTTACAAGAATTGGGATTCAAATGGTTGATTACCATATGAATCGGAGTACCCATAACAAAAATTGGCGCATTTCAACACAAGAGCTAGGCACTAGAGCAAGGCCTGGCCATGCCCAATGTTAGCTGGAATGGCATCTCTCTAATGAGCTGGGTGCTACATCACCTAGCGAGACTTCAACTCACCTAGCAAATTGCAGCGATAGTAGTCTTGCTATTTTTAGGGTTTTTAGGGCTCTGACTGTCTATTTTGGGCTCGTTTTGATGTGTTTCAAAGTTAATTTAGATCCCTACACTTTGTAACTCTTTACCTATAAATAAGGAAATCTAGAATCTAAAAAACTCTTTCTCTATTAGCCTTTCTCTCAGGGGCTACAAGATAGATTAGGGTTTTATTTGTTTTTCAAGAAGAATTGAAAAGGAGGTGCAAGATAGACTAGGATTTTATTCATTTTTCAAGAAGAGGTGAGAGATTGACAACCATGGACCAAGTTAAACTGTAACTTGCAATTGTTCATTAGAGAAGCATTCTTTAACCTTCTTGGACCTTTCTAATGCTATTTTATTCTATATTGATTATTCTTTTATCGTTTTGTATGTGCTACATTTCTCTTTTAGGGTTTTGAGATATACTCCTTTGTGATTGCATTAACTCATGTTTTATTTTTATCTATGGTATATTTCCATTAAAGATTGATATTTTGTTGTGTTCTTAAATATTTCAAGTCTTTGGCTAATTCTTGAATGTTCATGTTAATATGTGATAAAACAAACCAAGTAATTCACATATTGAGATCAAGTAATGAAAGCCATAAGCTGGAATTGAAACCCAAACAAGGATTAATTCCCATTCATGTCGTCACTCTAAGAATTCCATGCATGTAATTATCATTCTTTTGTTGCTAGTTGACGCAAATCACATCTAGTTCTACATTTATAAACTCCTAAATCCTATTACTAACTAGATGGCATACTACAATTATATGAATTCAAATAGTAGCAAGGGGAAGTAGGGAATGAGCCACAAGGATTACTATTTGAAGTGATTGATATTGGAAAAGATTTTTACTCCAACTAAAGCTAAAGAAACTAAGAAAGCGATTTAAAACGGATTAGGGTTCGATTAGCCAATTCCCAGAGTTTAATCAATTGGTTGGATCAAATAGTTCAATGGTTTAATTAGAGATTCCATCCCAACTATGAATCAATCCCTTGGCCTAGCTTAAAATTCTAGTGTAATATAGTCATGGAGTTCTAGGAACCAACTAAAAAAGCAAGCATCTTGGCTTGACTACTAACTATCCTAATCAAGTAATAAAGTTGTCTAAGAATTAACACTCAATACTCATATGTTGTGTTAACCTCAGAAATAAAGTTCAAGAGTGGTACCTTTCCCTCTCACCAAACAATGCAAAACATTTACTACTATCCAATTATCCATCACTTTTGCATTGTTTGGTGAGAGGGAATATCCAATTTTCCATCACTTTTACCCATCCAACCATGGCACCAATCAATCAAGACCCATGGGAAATTGGCACCATCAAATCTTAACCCATGTCAGCTAGTGCATAAAAATAAACATTAACACTAAGGGAAACATTTTAAAGAAAGAAATTAAAGAAAGCATGTAAAAAAGAGAGCATTTTAAGAAAGCATTTAAATATGCTAACTACAAATTACTACTACAAAAGTATACTTAAAGAAGGTAACAAACTCATCTACCAATTTATCTAAGAAAGCAACATCTAGGAAATTATTTAAACTAAACTATATTAATTTAAAACAAAGAAAACGAAATTAAACATAAGTTAAAGATGTCTTACACTAGTCTTCAATCCACAACTAGGAGAATAGAAAGTATACTCAACTACATCTAATCTAAGAAAATCCTTCCCAAATGGGAGGAAAATGAAGAAGAATCTAGCCTACATTAACACCTACTAGCACATTCTTACTATGTGAAAAAGAGGCTTAAATGTGCTATATATAGTGCTAGGGTTGGGGGATAAGAATTTTCAACCAAAAAACAGCCTCATTTTGGACATTTTTTGACCCTAGGATTCGGTACTGTGGTTATGGAGTGTGGTATCAATAAAAACTTGTTAAGGATTGAATTCGGATATGATCGAATTGAACACAATCAACAAGTAATAAAAACTCTATCGATTACTAAACCTTCACTCATACTCTCGTAGGTATACCATGTAAGATTGTAGATAGCCATGAGTGAGTATCGTCCCAAAAGGATTGAGGATGAAAAGTACTACACTTAATGAACCATTGAGCTATTTAGACAAATTACGAAGTAGTTTTTCACTAATTACATGGTTTAACTATGAAAGCAATTAATCAAAGCTAATTTAACTAATTAAACTAAGAAAGTATGTAAATAAACTATTCTAAGAAATCAAGTAAAGATTACTATTAATTACTAGACTATAAAGCATGATTGAGGCATACAAAGCCATTAAAACTAGTTTAGAAAGCAATTAAACAATTAGTCTAAGGAAGCAATTAAAACTAATTTAGGAAAGCAAGTAAACTATTTTAATAAAACAAGTAAAAATTTAGTGTAGAAAAGCTTGATTAAAAGAGTAAGACTAATTTTAGCTAAAAAAGCATTAACTACATTATAGAATGAAGAAATCTTCATTTTTACTAAATTAGGAAATTTTAAGAAATAACAAGGAATTTAGATTTAAAACTAAGGATTTTTTTTTTAATTATAGATATTATGAAAGCCCACTAATTTCTAATGGATTAAAACAAGAAGTTAAAGATTAAACTAGGAAATCATAAAAGTAGCAAGAACACTAAGAGCTTTTTAAGGAAAACTAGATTTTTAACTACTTGGGCTGCAAGAAATTTAGATGGAAAGTAGGTAAATTTTATATCTACTTCAAGCTAATAAAAAGCCCACTATAGGTATTTTGGTGTACAATATTTTAAACTCTTCCAGCCATTCCATGTCATCTTCTCTCAAACAGCAGTGATGGATTTTCTTTCTTGGATTCTCCAGGTTACCGCGATGTCTAGCTTAAGTTGACCAAGGTCATTGTCAGTTGGTAACCATGGTGAACTTTACTACCATGATACCGTCACCGAGGTGGTGAGCTTTCTTCTTTGGAATTTGTCACCACAATGTTGAAGCTTTTACAGCCTTGGACTTTTGACAAGCTCATAATTGTTCTATATTTTATATGTCATTTATAACATTTTTATGTATTGTAAGCAAGATTTGAGTTAATATTGAGCTTAATTTGGTTATTCTTAGCTTTTACAGGGTTGAAGTGAAAAGGGCTGAAATGGATGAAAAGATGGAAAGAATTCCAAGGACGAATTATGCACGAGTATGGAGCGAATCAGGATGCTGTTTTGTATTTTAAATTCAACTTTTTGGTCCAAGCTTTGATTGATTTGACAGGAAAGTTAAGAAAAAGAGATACAAATTTTCTGTTTTACATGTTACCATATTCCAAGAGCATCGAAGGAGAATGTGAAGCACAACTTTAGCGTTTTGTGCTACATGCGCGACCATCAAACCGCGCATGTACGAGATTTCCAGGGGGCAATTTTTTGAGTTGAAGGTATGCGTACATGTGTGAGAATTAGGGCACGTACATGCGCTCGAACCAATAGGGTTTTGGAGCTTTTATTTTTTGGCAGATTTCTTCGTCCGGTTGGTCTTTTTTGAGCCATTTCACGTTCTTTTCTTTAGTTTTTAATGTGAGTTTTTAGCAGAAAATTATTGTGTGTTCTTTCATGGCACTTAGTGCCTAAAAATTTTTTCTTGGTCGAGGGAATTGAAGCCATGGTCGGTTCTTTTAAGTTGTGAGACTTTTGTACTTGAATTTATTCATTTTTATATCAAGTATTGATTATTTTTCTATGTTACTTTTATGATTATTCTTTTAATTTGCTATTGCTGCAGAATAGTAAGTTATAGGAATTAATCTATAGCTAGATTGTTTTGTTTGCTTTGTTCAGTTCACTCGGTGAAGCAGCTAAGTTTAATAATTGCTCGATTAGTGATTATCGAATTCAGGGAAAATAACCAACTAATTGGCATAACTGCGTGTGTTTATGTTATATTAGCCTAATTGTTCTTCTTGGTTTTAATGCTTTTATTAATTAATCTTTGGCGCGTATTTGGATTAAATAATAGTTAGGGTTTATTGGATCACGTGTTGAAAATTAACCAACTTAGGAAAAGATATAAAAATTAACTTTGAATTGGAATTCGGGTTAATTCTTCAATTAGTGGTTGGTATAAAAATTGAATTATTTTTGGTGTTGATGATCAATTGATAGAATTTCCATGGTAGATATGACCAGAACCAAGATCCTTCATTTATTGAAATCTCTTCAATTTTACTTATTGCTTTAGCTTTTAGTTAAAATTATTCAAAACACCCATTTTTTCTTGAAGCATGAGAATAACCCATGTTCTCTATGGAACGACTCGGACTTACCATTGCTACATTTATAAGTGTGAATTTGAGTAGTTTTGGGGTGCCTGCAACAGCACAACCTAAAAATCTCTAATGTTTATAAAAATTTTTGGCATCTTTGTGGGGAATAGTTTGATTTATTTTTGTGCCATTATTTTCTATTTTTATTTTATTTTATTTTGTTATTACTTCTTTCACTAATTGTGTATGATGGTAACACAATCTGTTGGATAAGTTGAATTCCAATTTGATCTAGAAATCCAGAGAATGCTACATAAATTAGGGAAAGCGTTAAGAGAAAGATAGCTAGAGGAAGATCAACTTTTCAACTTCATTTTTGCTGAGAACCAAGAACAATGGCACAAAGAACTCTTCGAGAACTGGCAATGCCAACATTAAATCAACAACCTTTTTGCATTACTTATCCTGAGTTGGATGCAAATGTTACTTTTGAATTGAAATCTGGACTAATCCATTTATTACCTTCTTTATGGATTGCTAGGTGAGGATCCAAACAAACATCTTAAGGAGTTCCACATAGTATATACAAGTATGAGACCTACTAGGGTTTATGAGGAGCACATTAAGTTGAAGGCATTCCCGTCTCCAGTGATTTCTCACTCAAAGACGAGGCAAAGGATTTGCTGTTCGATTTATCTTCGGGCAACATTACAACACAGGAGCAAATGAATAGACTATTTTTGGCAAAAATATTTTCTAACCTCTTGAACTGTGAACATTCAAAAATAAATTTGTGCAATAAGGCAGTTTAATGATGAATCCTGATAAGAGTACTGGGAATGTTTCAAGAAACTTTATGCTAGCTGTCCTCACCACCAATTCGTGACTCCTTATTAATTCAATATTTTTACGAAGGTTTGTTGGTTAATAAAAGGAACGTGATCAACGCCACTAGTGGAGGGGCGTTGGATAATTTGACTATTGACGCCACCTGTGAGCAGATATCAAACATGGCATCACATTCTCAAAAGTTCAAGATGTGATGTGAACAACCTCTAAAACGTGTTAATGAGGTAAATGTTTCATCTTTAGAACAACAACTAGCCAGCCTAACTTCTTTTGTATGTAAATTGGCTTTAAAAACTTTGTAGCCTGTTGCAAACGTACAGAATTTGTTCAAATGAGAGACATCCGACAAACATGTATCCCACGTTGCAAGACGAGTCCCAAGAGTAGGTAAATGCCGCAGGAGGATTTTCAGGGCAACCTCGAGCAAATCATGATCCCCATTCTACCGTGTATAATTTTGGGTGAAGGCATCATCCTAATATGAATCCAGCACAACAATTACCTCGACAAAGTCGGCAGAATTTCCAACCGTATAGGCCTCCATTTGGTCAAAGACAATAATCTAATTTGGCTACTCAATCTGGTAAGTCTTTAGAGGAAATGCTGAATGCTTTGATTGCTAAAATTATGCAATTTCAACAGGACACCAAGGCCAATATACAGCAATTGCAGACCCAAATGGGACAAATGGCGACTACAATTAGTCGGTTGGAAGCGCAGAATTCTGGCAAATTACCCTCTCAAATAATTATCAACCTTAAGGGGAATGCGAGTGTAATTGTATTGAGAAGTGGCAAGGAGGTTGAGATATTACCTGAGCAAAATAGTTCCTGAACATGGTAAGGCTGATGAGAAGAGACTGAAGTGGAGAAAAAAGTTGATCCAGGCAGCAGAGGTGAAGAAAAAGTTAAGTCAATTCTGTGGCCAGAATATAAACTTGAGCCACCATTTCTTGATGCATTCTAGGAATTTGCAAAAGAGGACCCTAACAGAGACTTACATGAAACTTTTCGTAAATACGAGGTAAACATTCCATTGTTAGATGCTATTAAATAAATATCTCAATATGCTAAATTTTTGAAGGAATTGTGTACACACAAAATGAAGCAAAGAAAAAAGAAGAGTGAGAAGATTACTTTAGCCAAAAATATTTTAGCAATGCTTACATAGAATCTTCCCATGAAAAGCAAGGATCTAGGTATGTGTACAATTCCTTGTTCAATAAACAATACTAGGATTAAGGAGGCCATGATAGATTTGGGAGCGTCTATAAATGTTATGCCTTATATAGTTTATACCTCCTTACATATTGGTTCTTTACTTAGAAACTAGTACTGTTATTTAGTGGGCAGATAGGTCAGTGGGCTATCATAAGGGTAGAGTTGAAGATATTTTAGTCTAAGTCAATGAATTAATTTTCCTGCAGATTTTTATGCTCTTGACATGGAAAAAAAATGATGAGTCTGCTCCTATTCTGTTAGGTTGGCCATTTTTTAAAACAACTAAAACTAAGATAGATGTAGATACTGGAATCTAGACGATGAATTTGATGGAAAAATTTTTTAGCATAATATTTACAAAGCCATGAGGTATCCTACTGAGAATAATTCCATCTATTATATTGATGTTGTTGATTCATTAGTATAGGATGTTTTTGAAGAAGAAATTAAAGATGACTTAGACGAGCAACTGGAAAGTGATGTTGAGGAGCCGCAATTGGTAAGGTGTCTTATGCTACATTGTCAATTTCTAACAATAAACCCTTACCTTCTGTTGTGCAAGTGGCTGAGCCAAAAATGAAACCTCTTCCAATTCATCTCAAATATTTGTTCATTTAGGTGATCAAAAAACTTTTCCAGTGATAATTCCCAATAATTTAATTGGTGAACAGGAAGACAGAATGTTAAAGTTCTAAAGGAGCACAAAACGGCGATTGGATATACCATTGAAGATATAAAAGGAATTAGCCCATCTACATGCATGCATCGCATATTAGTTGAGGATGGAGCTAAGCCTACTCATCAACCGCAAAGATGGCTGTACCTGATGCTAATAGAGGTGGTTAAACAAGAGATACTCAAACTTCTAGAAGTGGGGATAATTTACCACATTTTAGATAGTGAATGGGTTAGCCCGGTGCAAGTGGATCTTGGAAAGACGGGGATAACAGTGGTGCAAAATTAAGAAAATTAGATGGTGCCCACCCTTATTCAAAACAGGTGGCAGATTTGTATAGATTATTGAAAACTTAATTCTCTTACTCGCAAAGGTCACTTTTCTTTACCTTTTGTTGATCAAAAGCTTGAACGGTTAGTTGGTTGTGCTTATTATTGTTTTCTTGGATGGTTATTCAGGATACTTTCAGATCACTATTGCTCCCGAGGATCAAGAAAAGACAACATTCATGTGTTCATTTGGAACCATTTGGGTTATGCAATGCTCTTTCCACATTCCAAAGATGTATGGTTAGCATATTTTTGGATTTTGTAGAACATATTATTGAGGTATTCATGGATGATTTCACTGTCTATGGTGATTCTTTTGATGAGTGTTTGCATTACCTTACATTGATATTACAAAGGTCCATAGAAACTAACCTTGTTTTAAACTCTGAAAAATGTCACTTTATGGTTTAACAAGGTATAGTTGTAGGTTATGTGGTATCATCTAATGGGATTGAGGTTTATAAAGCAGAAATTGATATAATTCAATCATTACCTTACCCCACCAAAATGCAGAAAGTTTATACTTTCCTTGGTCATGCAGGTTTCTACTGAAGATTTATCAAGGACTTCTCCAAAATATCAGCACCTCTATGTAAACTATTCAAAAGTATGTGGAATTAATGAGTTCAATGATGACTGCAAAGTGGCATTCGACAAGTTGAAGCATCTCTTCATTTCAACTCCAATCATTCAACCACCTAATTGGAGTTTACCATTTGAAATAATGTGCGACGCAAGTGATTCTACAGTGGGTGCAATTTTGGGACAAAGAGTTGTAAGGGCATCTTATGTAATTTATTTTGCTTCCATGACTTTTAGTGATGCGCAGAGAAATTACTCCATCACTGAAAGGAGCTTTTGGCTGTTATTTTTGCTTTAGAAAAATTTCGTTCTTATTTACTGGGTACTAAGGTAATTATCTATTCTAATCATGCAGCTTTACATTACCTAAAGACGAAGAAAGAGTCAAAACCAGGGTTGATAAGATGGATATTCCTCTTAAGAGAATTCGATCTCGCGATCAAGGATAAAAGTGGAATGGAGAACAAAGTAGAACACCATTTAAGTCAACTACCACATGAGGAGAATGAATTGGATGTACAGGAGAAATTTGCTGATGAAATTCACAATTATTTTCAACAAGGGTGACATTACCATGGTATGCAAATATTGTTAATTTCTTAGTTACTAACAAATTACCCATGGCTTGTTTAGGGCAAAAAAAGAAAAGATCAAAGTGATGCCAAATACGATTTATGGGATGAGCCTCATTTGTGGAAGCATTGTGCCGACCAAGTAATAAGAATGCGTGTCAATGATAGTGAGATTAATTCAATCTTAGCATTTTTTCATTCTTATACTTGTGGATGGCATTTTGCAGCCAAAAGAACAACAATGAAGGTATTAGAATGTGGTTTTTATTGGCCTAAGATATCTTACAACTCTTATCTATCTGCCAGTCGTGTGATAATTGTCAAAGATAGGTAATATCTCCCAAAAGAATGAAATGCCTCAAAATCCAATCCAATTTTGTGAAATATTTGATGTTTGGGGCATTGACTTCATGGGGCCTTTTCGTGTTTAATTTGGTTATTCTTATGTATTACTGGCTGTAGATTATGCTTTGAAATGGGTGGAAGATAAGGCTGCTCATACTGATGATTCAAAAGTTCTTGTAAATTTTCTTAGAAATAATATCTTTTCTAGATTCAGAGTTCCAAGGGCTCTAATTAGTGATCGTAGCACTCACTTTTGTAATCAAACAGTTGAAGCCCTGTTGAAAAAATACCATGTAACGCACGAGATATCAACCGCGTATCATCTGCAGACCAGTGGACAAGCCGAGGCGTCTAACAGAGACATTAAGTTCATCCTCCAAAAAATTGTAAACTCTAGTTGTAAAGATTGGAGCTTACGGTTAAATGATGCATTGTGGGCTTATCGCACCACTTATAAGACACCTATCGGTATGTCCCCATATCGGTTGGTATTCGGGAAAGTTGTCGCCTCTCAGTAAAGTTGGAGCATAAAGCGTATTGGGCTATTAAGAGCCTTAATATGGGATTGGATGCAAGTGTTGAGCAAAGGTATTTGGTAGAATATTGATTAGGTTTTATTTTTGTTTTTTGGAGAACAATGAACAAGTAGTAAAAGCCTTAATTATCCTAATCAACTCCTATACACTCGCAAGTATACGACGTGAGTTTGTATATAGGATGAGTAAGGATCGTTCCCACGAGGACTATTAGAATAATTTCTAGGTTCACAAGCCTATTTACTAGTTAGACAAATTAATCAGGAGTTTTTGACTAACTTTAACTAAAATTTATCACGAGGAATTAAAATAAAAACAACAATATAAAATTCTAACCCTACGGAAAGCAATTAAATGTAGTTAACTAAAACCCTAATTTAATCTATCCTACTTATAAGAATTTAATCAAGAATAAGAATTTAAATTAGTCTACCCTATAAAAGCAATAAAATAAAACCCTAACTACTTAACTACGGAAGAAATTAAGAAATTAAAGGCAATAAAACAAGAACGATAATTAAAGAAGAAGAAAGAAATAAGAACAAAAATTAAATTGCATAAAAATAAATTAAACTCAGTAATTGTAGCAAAAACGAATGTTGCGGAATGATCGGCAAATCTTAAATTCTTGACAAGAGAATGAAATTGTAGCTCAAAAAATTGAGAAAATTTGTCCTACAACTAAATTATCGATCTAACTATTGAAAACATAAAAACTAATGATGGCTGATGATAATTATTGTTTCCCCCCTTCTCTTGGTGTATTTATAGGTGTTTTTAGGGTTTTAGAACTCCGAGATGATTAAGTAACTTTGTGTGATTTATTCGACAATCGGCATTGCTTCCAGTATGTTGGAACTCCGTTTCTGGAATTGGCGCTTGGGCTCTAGTTCCAGAAAGGTCTTGTTCACTTCATCTTCAATTTTAGCCATGATGTAGCCGAATTTGGGAAAACTCAAAACACAAAAAATGTAGCTCTATATCTTATTTTTCCAAAACATCTTGCATCACCTGCGTTGGAGCTCGGACAAGGGAGTTATGATCCACCTACCAAATTGTGTCAGAATTGCTCCTTGCTGGTGCACGAAATTTCCAATTTTGTAATTCTCCTTCCAATTTCTTGATCAATTTTGACATTTTCTTCACTAAAACCCTAAAAACTCAAAATAGACTATTGTATCTCATAATTACTTAAATCTTTCTTTTACATCACTAAAAATGAGGTAACCGATACACAAAATATAAAAAATTTATGAACTTATCAAAAGGAAATTGCAACAGTAAGAGTTGGAGAAAATTTGAAATGAAGCATACGAGAATACTCACATATATAAGGCGAAGAAAAAGGCTTTTCATGAAAAAAAGATCACAAGGAAGGAATTTGAAGGCAGTCAGAAAGTCTTTCTGTACCAGACGTGTCTTCGTCTAATTCCCAATAAGTTGCAATCTCGTTGGATTGGTTTGTTTGTCAAAACTAATGTGTTTCCACATAGCACAGTTGAAATCCAAAGCTTACAAATATCCAAGGTGTTCAAGGTTAATGGCATCGTCTTAAACCCTATTATGAAGAGGTTAAATTGGAAAACATGATGGAATTGGATTTGGAAGAACCGGTTTATTCTACAATTGCCAAGAAGAAGCATCAAGTCAAGCCAATAACAATAAATAAAGGTGCTGCATGGGAGGCAACCCGTGTCCATTTACATTTTATTCTGTTTATTTATTTTTGAATTTTTTATTTGGTTATTTTGTGTTTAGGGTTTTCCTAGTATTATTGTGTTTTTAGAGTTATAAATCAACTTAATTAACAGGTTGACGAACAAACTGGTCATTTGAAGGTCTTGTATGTTGTTTGGGTTGTTTAGGAATAAAAATATTGTCCTTGGAAGGGTGTTTTTCCACACACGCACACCATTTGGTGCACATGTGCACAAAAACTAGTAGCAAAAATTTTCAGTCAGCATTGCACGCATAAGCGTGCTATTATGCACGAGGACATGCGCGAGGCCAACTTTAGGAATGCAGCCACTGCCTTTTGCACACATGCGGGTTGGGCTAGCTGTGCATGTGTGCATGGCTATATAAAGGGCCGAAACCCGTGTGTAGCCACAATCAAACGGGAGCCGTTTCCTCTTCTTCTAAATTCTTTCCACTGACTCCCATCAATCCCCTTCGACCCCCATCACCTTTTTACTCCTAAAATTGCCCCTAATTTATCAAATTCACATAAAAAACCTTGCTTTGTCAAGGAAAAACTCAATCAAGGTAAGAATTTCTTAGGCTTTTCTTTTTGGGTTTCAATTTAAATTATGAAAAGGTTTTGATTTTTCATGCTTTAATTTGTTTTATTTGTCAAGGATTGAACTTTTAATGTAAGATTTGAGTGATTTGTGTATAGATTGTTGATCAGGGGGGGTGATTACAAGTTCATTATACAAAGAAAAATTCAATTTTAGCTTATGCATGCCAAGTGTTCGATGAATTGTCTCAATGAATATAAATGTTAAAACACAAGGCATTGGTGTATGGATTCCATTCCTAGAAGGTTAATTATGCCTTATACATCCTTTTCAATTATAATGCATAAGAATATTCTAAGAATGTGTATAGACCTTAGTTTTGGTACTGATTAAATATACATTAAGGAAATTCATCTTGTGCATTCTAAGGCTTGTTAGTTGGGGGTTGTGATTTTGTATAAATGTGGGGTGTTGGAATATTTGTTTGGGTTGCCATGATTTTCACATTTAAATTTTGCAGGTACGATATGTGTCAAACCCTAATTTCAAAATTAACTACGTACTAACACACATCTCAGCAAGTGCATGGGTCACGTAGTAGTATATAGATAATAAGGATCATTCCCACGAAGATCAAATTAGTCAATTACCAAATACTTAGTATCCATCACTATTTAGATTATCAAAATTTGAAAAGAATTATTTTTGGGATTTTTTATAAAAATAAATTAAATATTGAACTAAACTAATTTGACTAAGACTTAATTGGAAATTATTGAAACCCTAACTAAAATTAAGTAAAAATCTAACAAAGGCAAATTAAAATAAAGAAAGAAATTAAATAATGAATTAAAACTAAATTAAAATTAATTAAACTAGGCAAAAAGCAATTACATAATTACAAATGGCAAAATTGAAGTGAAAATAATTACCAAATAAATAATAAAGAATACTTGAACCCTCTGAGGATTGTTACAAGTTCTCTGGAGAATCCACGAATCCAAAATCACCAATTGTAATAAATCCACGAACAAATTGTTGAAATCAAAATTTAAAAATTTCTAAAGAAATTAATCCGAAAAAGTATAAAATTGTCAAGAGAAAACCCTAGCGGCTACTCTAAAAAATACCAAAAAAAAAAAAAACTCCCTAACTACTAACTTATGAGGGAAAAAGGGATGTTTATAGAACTATGTGAGCTTCCTTTTAATAATCAACTTGCAGCCCCACTTTGACTCTTTCTTTTATTGCACGTTGAATTCCATGCCATGTTGGATTGCTTTGCCACCTTGGAATCCTTTTTCACGTTAGAACCTTTCTTGTCCTTGCAACCTTGTTGTAGCAAGTAAAATCCTTGCTGCAACAAGGATCTTCACTGGCCAAAATAATTCGGCCAAGCTTCTTTTGAGCTTCTGGCTTCAACTTTTTATTTTATTTTATTTTTTTCTTTCTTTGTTCAAGATTGCAAATATCCACTTTTAGACTTTCAAAATTACCCTTTCCTGCATAACACAAACATACGAACATTACTAGCACAATTTTAATACAAATTTCATTCTAAAAATTTCCAAAACACATAAAAACACACAAAACTAAATTTTAATCTAATAACTCTGAATCATAAACAAAACACCTAAAATTAGGGTTACAAAGCATCAAATTAGGGTTCATAGTTAATAAACTGTCCCTAATTTTCTAGAGATATAACTCCCCCCATCTTAATATTTTGCACGTCCCGGGCAAAAACAAAAGAAAAAGACGAAAAATTCAATTGAATTCCACATACACATAAAAAAATTTGATCTATAATCCCACATTTATCATGGCAATGCAACCACTCCACTCACGAAGAAAAAGCACGGAAAGCAGAATCACTCTTTAACCCATCTTGACAAAATTTATATTAACCACAGTTTCAACAAGTGACAACGTAGTCAGACATTCAAAAGAATGTTTCCATCCCATAATTAATAATATGAATTAATTCAAACCAAAGATCAAATAGGACTTTTCGGCTTGTAATGTAGGCTAAGGGACAAGGGTAGGATAAATTTAGAAAAAGTAGCTCAAATCATCTTCATTACACACTTGATCCAAAATCCCAAATACATGTCCGAACCACATCATTAGTAAACTAATAACTTTATCTAGCAACATAGAGGCTACAACATGCTCTCTTTATTCATAAAAACAAAACAATACTTGAACTTAAATACATTTTTTTTCTTTTTTTTTTAATTTTTTTCTTTTTTCTTTTTATTTGAATAATAATAACAAAAATAACAATACCAACTAACATTCACAATAACTTCATAATTAATAGGGACTTCAACTACTCAAAGTATCTACTTGATTTTTCAATTCCAATAAACAACATATCACAATCTTCCACCAAAAATAACTTAATAGTATCGATGTCATCAATTTTTGCATAAGACAGGACTAACTAAGGTGATGGGTAGAAAGATGGGAAAACAAAAACAGAAGGATAAAACGGCTAAATAATGTGGTTACCAACAAAAAATAGGCTTATAGGTTAAAAAAGGGACAGTAGGGATAATCATAAGTAGGAAGGCTTTTAGCTCAAACGGTCTAAAGAAATTGCCTAAATCACTTCCTTGGTCCAAACTGCATTCATACTTTGCAAATATGAAATGACTCCGACTAATATGTCACAAGTTAAATCTAAGTTGCAATAAGTGGTCAAGTATATCACTCTTCAAAAAATAACGAAACTGCCATACATTCTCATACATTGCACACATTGTCCTATAAAGGTGACGTCACATTCCATGAATCAATGGGGTTAAAGAACAAAATTCCTACATATATGTGGATTCAACAAAAAAAATTTCCAAATATTATTGGCATAAAAAAGAGTCAAATAAGTATGACACACTTTAACAAAATAAACACATAACACAAAACACCTAAAATAACATAGTATAAACAACCTGGACGTCAAAAACACACACTTATACCACAGACTTCTCCCCCCAACTTGAGTGAAACATTGCCCCTAATGTTTCCACAAAAGTATGAGAAGAAATAAAAACTAACACACAAATAGCACCTCAACACAGCAACCAACGTAAGCACCACAAAATTCATAACAAATGTCAACAAAATAAATACTTAACAATTAAGGGCAAAATCTTTACAAGTAAAATTAATTGCCCACAACGTAAGCACTAGGTAAGAATCAAAATAATAATTAACAAGAAATTGTTGATTCTTACTCAAACCATCAATTATAGAAAAATTAATACTGGAAAGATCTTACTTGAACCAATTGAGGAGAAAATTGGTGGTGAAAAATCTCATTGGTGAAGTAAGAAAATCTTTCCCTAATTTTGAGTTGAAGCCCTACTCTTGATAGAGAAAAATCCATACAAAGCATGGAGTTCTGTGGTGAAGGAGAAGAAAAAAAAATTATGGTGAGGAAAAATATACTAAAGAGAAAAAGAAAAGAAGAAGAATAGATGGAGAAGATGGTAGTGGTTGTGATGGGCTTGATGGAGTAGTGAGAAAAAGCTAAGAAAGAGAAGAGTTGGGTGGGGTTGGAGAAGAAAATATTATGATGGTGGTGTGAGAAAGATATGAGGATGTGGAGAAGAAGAGTTGGGTGGGGGTTAGAGAGGAAAAACGGAGAAAAGAAGAAAGAAGGAGAAGAAGAAGAAGAAGAAAGGGGGGAAATGATTTTTTTTTTAAACAGCAAACTTGTTGTAGCCAGCATAAGCTCACTGCAGCAAGCTTATACGCTATTTTTTTTAATTGTTATTAAAGTGCACTTCCACTTCCACTTCTAACCTGCAAAATACTATACACTTAATTAATATCATATAAACTTAGTAATTAAAACATTAATAGTAAACTAAACTACTAAGTTTCAAAGAAGAAAAATGAATAAACTTGGGTTGCCTCCCAAGAAGCGCCATCTATAGTCTTAGCTAGACTTGTGAATGCGCGGATGATTATATGATATAACAAAGGATGCATGGCCAGCCTTTTCCTTTTGGCCTCCATGGATAGAGCTTTACTCTTTTTTTCCACTAAGCACTCTTTGCTTCCATTATTTGAGCGTATATGTCCTTTCTTCTTCATAGCATTTGCAATAGTCAAGAGACTGCACCAACCAATTCTATACCAATGTTTCTTTTTCTTCTTCACCTTAGCTTCCACATCAAATTTACTGTGCTTGGTACACATCACTTGAATCTCTTTCCTATTAACATCAATATTTGGTGGTTTATCATTGGAGAAATCCTTCCATTCGTCTTTCACCTTAGAGCACTTGATTTCCTTCACTTTTGATGCACTTTTATCCAACCTATAAATGAAAGAACCCAATGAGTTGACGACATAACTTTCTTTCAAATTTAAAGCATTTTCGTATGATTCAAATACATTAAATTCAACAATCTCATTTTCAACTTGCAGTGACAACTTCCTTTGATTGACATCAATCACAGGCATGAGCGGTGGCCAAAAAGGTTTTTTCCAATGTTAATGGAATGTCGGTAGCATCTCCCATATCAAGCACTAAAAAGTCCACTGGGAAGATCAATTTATCCACTTAACCAACACATCTTCCAATATACCATATGGTCGCCTTCCGATTTTATCCGCCAATTGAAGAACATGTTGTGTAGGTTTGACATTTCTGATTCTCAATTTATCATACATTGCTTTTGGCATAACATTGATGCTCGCCCCTAAATCACACAATGATCGATCTAAAGTATGACTTCTAATGTTGACTGGAATTGAGAAACTCCCAGGGTCCTTAAGCTTTGCTGGCAATCTTCGTTGCACAATAGCACTACAATTCTTACTTAAGCACTCTATTTCTCCATCATTCCAATTTTTTTTCTTGGTGAAAATTTCTCTCATGCATTTGGAATAATGAGGCATTTTGGTGAGTGCAACAACTAAAGGAATATTCATGTGAAGCTTTTCTTAAAATTTCAAGGAAGCAGAATATTAATCTTGGTGAATTGGTTGTCCTTCTCCATCTTCATAGGATCAATCAATCTTTGTGGGCAAGGAATTTTCACCGAATGATGTAACTTCGAAGATTCTTCCCATTTCTCAAGTTTTCTCTTCTTCTTGCTTTGAGACATGACCTCATTCTTTCCATGCTCAACCTTTTCATCACTCTTGGCTTTACTTGGGATGTTATCCACTTGCAAATTGAGCTTTTCCGCTTGGTCCTTTTTATGATCTCCCCATATTCCAAAACTAGTTCTCGTTCACTTCTTGAGATGATGGCATTACATTGTTTTAGTGGACGTTGCTCACGTGGGTATTGATTTCTTGGATTAGGGACAGTGTCACTTGGCATGGCACCTTGTGGTCTCTCAGTCAGTTGCCTAGCTATTTGTTCCATGTGGTTCTTCAAGTTTCTAATTGATGCTTCATGATTTCTCATTGATGCTTCATAAGTTCTCATTGATGTTTCATGAGTCTTCATGAACTGAGCAAGCATATCTTCTGCATACTCTGGGAACCTTGATCTTGGTTTGGTTGTAGGGATTAATTAAAAGGTTGGCTTGGTTACTGGTTTGGATATTGATTTTGAGGTTGATTTTGAGGGTTGAGATTAGCTGGTGGTCTAGGTTGTGAGATTTTGGCTTGTGGATGATAAGGTTGAAAAGAAAAGTTGCTTTGTTGATGGTTGGGCTGATTGTTATCACCAGTCCAAGAAAATTTGGGATGATTCCTCCATCCCCGGTTGTAGGTGTTGGAATATAGATTATTTTGAGGTCTTGGATTGAATGGATGATTGTTGACAAATTGAACTTGCTCTCGATAGAATGGCTCTTCACTTCCACACTGATGAGTCTCATGATTTCCTCCACACAATTCACAAATATAATGAGTTAAAGATGTTGAAGCTATCGAATTGACATTCAAATTACCAAGAGTTTTTTCGAGTTTGCCACCAAGGATGTTAGCATTTTGTTTTGAGCTAAGATGGCATCGGTTTGGTCAAAATTTAAGAAGATGGCTCCTCTCCTATCTTGTTGAATTTGTTGAACCGCTACTACCTGATAGTAATTAGAGTCACCATATTTAGCATTCTTTGGGCCTCCTTGGGTGTTTTGTAAGATCTTCATGAGGTAGCATCCATCATTGTTTTGGTTTCAAGATGTTGCCCATTGTAGAAGGTTTGCACTTGCATCCACAGTGGAATGCCACAATATGGGCAATGCCTCAATAGGTCCCTATATCTTTCCCAAGCTTTGCCTAGGCCTTCTTCAACATCCTGTTTGAATGATGTGATTTCATTTCTCAACTTTGCACTTTTGGAAAGAGAAAAGAATTTAGTTATTAAATCTTGAGCAAGTTCCCCCAAAGTTGTGAATGTTCCCTCATCCCAGCTTTGTAACCACCATTTGGCTTTATCCCTTAAAGAGAAGGCAAAATTCATCATACAGACTGCATTTGGTGAAACCCCATTATATTTGAAAGTGCTGATAATCTCTTCAAAATTTCTCAAATGGTAAGTGTGGATCTTTGGTTGGTCCACCTCCAAACATGGCATGAGTCTAAAGCAACTGAATTAGAGATGGCCTGATTTCAAATTATTTTCTTGGATAGCGGGTCTAGTAATACCAGAATTAGCCCCATCAAAGGTGTATCTATTGAACCCTAGTTATGATAATCATGTTTTGATGATGACCAAATCATACTAATGGTTTGCAAACAAGCGTGCATAAAAATAGGAAGGATCGGATGAAAATGATCATTCGAACACAATCAAGAAAAACAATCAAAAGTTGAACAACACTTTACGGACGATGAAGAGCGTCTAAAAGAAAGGAGCTCAGACGCAAGGGAGCATCCGAAACATGACCAGACAATACCGAGGAAGAACACATCTTTCGGACATAGAAAACTGTCCGAAGGATAGTGCTTTGGATGCAAAAGACCGTCCGAGAAAAGGAATTTTAAAGTATGATGATCGGACGTTGAAGACCGTCCAAAACCAAAAAGATCGGACGTTGAAGTCTGACCGTCCGAAGAAAGGAGCTCAAAATGAAGTAATTTTCTATCAGAGTTGTAGGACGAATATGACCATCCGAGACACTATTCATCAAGCTGTAGGATGCATGAACGGACGTCCGAACCACCGTCCGAACCCCTAACGGCTAGTTTTTAACAGCTCATTTTTTTATCGTTGGAGCTCAAATTTCAGCACATCTTTCACCTATAAATAGCCCAAGGATATCGAAATGATGTGTGGAACTACTACATTCAATACAAACACTTGTAAGAGCTATTTTGGGAGAAATAGGCTAAAATATTACGGGTTGTATTGGTTTGGGTAGTATAGTTCTCTTGGCTCAACTAGAGGAAATTAGTGTGAGCAAGAGTAGACTAGTGAGTGATCTTCAAGTGTAAGAGTGGACGGATAACAAGTGTACAAAAGTGAGGTTGTAGTGTAAAACCCTTTGGCTCAACTAGAGGAACTTAGTTTGTGCAAGGGTGAGCCTACTTTGTGTACAAGAAGGTTAAATGGCTAATTGCCTCACCTCTTTGAAGAAGCACTACTAGTGGATGTACTCCAAGCTTGAGAAGTTTGGGAGTTTGGTTTGATATTCTTTATCTCAATCTTTTATTTCTTCTTTAAGCTTTGATTGTTAAATATTTATCTTAGATCATTTGTGCTTAAGTATTCTTTTGTTGCACAAAGTTTGAAGTTCCATTAAGCACATTAAAAGGATTGTTTTTCAGACAACCTAATTCACCCCCCTCTTAGGTTGCCTTTGGGACCAACAGTATCTAGTATAATCCCTTAACAATCGCTGTCTATCACCGTTTCCGTTCCCATTCACAGTTTCCTTCTCATATTTATTCTTGGGAATATCCTTATTCCTTGGTGCATTCAAATTGGCCATGGCAAATTTTTGTTGGTCCCTTGGTTGTTTCTTTTGTTTGCATAACCCCCGTAGAGATCTTTCTACTTCCAAATCAAGTGGAAGTAGTTGTTTATCACCAAGGGTCATAAACTATAAAACAACACTAGTAACCATTGAACAAAAGTTAAACATACCACAGCAGAAAATTTAAATGAACGAAGAATAAAATAGAATCACGGAGAGAAAATGAGAAGAAATTAAGAACAAATAAAAAGTAAAATCTAAATTAGCAATAATACTAAGCGGCTTGCTATTGCTTGGAGATTTGATCCCTAGCAACGGCAACAAACGCTAGTTACGTGTCAAACCCTAATTTCAAAATTAACTACATACTAACACAGGTCTCTGCAAGTGCACAAGTCGTGCAGTAGTATATAGGTAATAAGCATCGTTCCTACGAGATCAAATTAGTCAATTACCGAACACTTAGTATTAATCACTATTTAGAAGATCATAATTTGAAAATAATTATTTTTGGGATTTTTTATAAAAATAAATTAAATAATGAACTAAACTAATTTGACTAAGAATTAATTGGAAATTATTGAACCCTAACTAAAATTAATTAAAACTCTAACGAAGGCAAATTAAAATAAAGAACAAAATTAAACAATGAATTATCTCACAACACTAAATTAAAAATAACTAAACTAGGCAAAAGCAATTAAATAATTAAATGGCAAAATTGAAGTGAAAATAATTAACTAATAAATACTAAAGCATACTTGAACCCTTCAAAGATTGTCATGGGTTATCCAGGGAATCCACGAATCTAAAATCATGAATTGCAATATATCCCCTGAAATCGAAATTCAAAATTTGCAAAAGAAATTAATGCGAATAAGTATAAAATTGTCAGGGGAAAATCCTAGCAGCTATTCTCAAAAATACCTACTAACTTATGAGGGAAAAAGGGATATTTATAGAACTATGCGGGCTTCCTTTTAATAATCAACTTGCGGCCCCACGTTTGACTCTTTGTTTTGTTGCACCTTGAATTCCATGCCACGTTGGATTGCTTTGCTGCCTTGGAATCCTTTTTCAAATTGGAACCTTTCTTTTCCTTGCAACTTTGCTGCAGCAAGTAAAATCCTTACTGCAGCCAGGATCTTCACAGGCCAAAATAATTCGACCATAGCTCGTTTGAGTCTGGCTTCATCTTTTTATTTTTTTTCTTTCTTTGTTCAGGATTGCAAATTTTCACTTTTAGACTTCCAAAATTACCTTTCCTTCATAACACGAACATACGAACATTACTTGCACAATTTTAATACAAACTTAATACTAAAAATTTCCAAAACACATTAAAACACACAAAACTAAATTTTAATCTAATAACTCTAAATCACACACAAAACACCTAAAATTAGGGTTGCAAAACATCAATTAGGGTTCATAGTAAATAAACTATCCTTAATTTTCTAAAGTCATCAACGTACGACAAGAATGAGGAAGAGAATGGCTAGGGCAAGAGTGCTGGAACATCTTCCTCGACCGGTCCTCAACGTGAAAGCACACCCGAGGAGATAGTAGGGCTGCAATTTCTAAACACAGCAACCTAGAACAAGTATGAGAAAGATATTTCATAGTGGGTTGTGATTAAAGAAAGAGGTATTCAAGTGCCCTTGGCAGGGGTACCCGAGTGTGATCAAATTGGTCATTCACAGTCGTGGGTGGAATCACTTCACCTCGACTCCCAAAGATGAAGTACAACCAATGGTGCATGAGTTTTATGCCAATTTGAGCCATTATAGTGACACTAGGGTGTATGTTCAAGAGAAGCAGGTGGATATCTCTACCATGAGACTAATAGGGTTTTGGAAGTCAATGAGTACACAATGATGAGTGGCCGACCGTCAATGAAACCAATATAGAGTTGAATGATATCACAAGAATTCTTCGTAACGGTGTTATTGAAAGGACGTATAATACGGTTGGGACAGTGGCAAGACACTTCAATGCCAATACATTTAAACTAGCCAGATTTGTGTGGTTTAAGTTTATTTGTTCTCGCCTCCTTCCAGTCATCCATCTCATCTATGTCACTCTGGAGCAGGCCAAACTCTTGTACTGTATTGCTTTTGGCAAATCCATAGATGTCGGCCGACTCATCCTCAACAAATCTGCTATTCTACCACCAAGTAGTCGGGCTGTTTATGGTTTCCCACTCTAATCACAGCTTTGCTTATTGAGAGTGGAATTGTAATTGATCTGACAGAAGAGAAACTTAAGCCTAGGAAGCCAATTTCTATGAAGGATGCGAGGGCTTCGATTAGGTGCACTCGTTTCCATGCATCTATTTCACAGGAAGGGGAAGATGTTGACTCTGAAGATGAGCATAAGCCATAGTGTACTCAAGAAGAAATCTTGGAACAAATTCTAACGGAGCATGCGGCAAAGATTTGATGCTTACATTTAGTATCAGCATGCCTAGCAACAGGCCATTGAGACTCGCCAATTGACAAGTTCGCGAGGGTAGGACTCGTCGACATTCTTGCCGTTCCTTCCCTTTCCATGGATCTGGTGCCCAATGCTTCTTGAGCACATGTTGTTTGATGCCCTGCGCTTAGGCCCATTTTGATGATTTTCTTATTCTTGAGTTGATTTCTAGGCATTTTAGTTGTTTTTATTTATTAGACATTTTATCTAGTTTATTTTTAGCTTAGTTTTATTTTCGTAGTTGTGTTTTTCTTTATTTTTGTGATGTATTCCCGTAGGTATTAAGTTTTTTTCTGTCTATTGTAGGATTTAATTCTACAATTTTCTTGTTTTACTTAATTTCTCAAGGGTGGTCTCTATTTTGTTTTGTTTAGTGTTACCCGTGCTTCAATTCACGTTGAAGGGATATTTATAGCGGGATACTACTCCGAACGCAAATCACATCTAGGGAAGCTTTTCTTTTTCACACTTTATGCTTTATTTTCACATTGAGGACAATGATTATTTTTAAGTGTGGGTGGGGAGATATCTGGATTTATGAGTTTTTTGGTGTATTTTACTCATATTTGCTGCAATATTTTGACTTTTCTTTTGATTTTAGAACTTTTTGAAAATTTTGAAATTTTTTTGTGTGGATTAGTTGAAAAATCTTTGAAAATTTTGGAAAATTTTCCTTAGCATGTTTCTCTAATTTTCTACATAATAACTCCTTAGTTGAACCATTCGTATGAGTGGGTAGTCGGTGCTAATATTTTTCCATTCATGATTTTTAAGAATTTTGAGCACTTAGCCATGAGTTAACTTTTGGTTTGGACACTTAGAGATAATTATGTAGACTCAATTATATTTCATCCCAGAAACTTGCTTTATTACATTTTTTAGGCAAAATATTTAGACAATCTGATTTGGCTTAAAGATGAGAGTAGAGCCCTCTTTGATCGTTTGAGCCTTTCTAGCCAACCCTTTAAAATTTTATCCGTGGTGCCCTAATTGAGCCTTGAATTGTTATGAATGGAAGAAACACCATTCGTCCTTTTTTATTGAAACTTATTTTACCTGCCTTTATGAGCTAATAATTTCTTTTAATTTTTCTATCCAAATTGTCCCTTAAAGAGCTTTATTGCAGACATTATTTGTTAAGGAGACATAAGTATAGAGGGTAGTGAATGAGTGTGGAAGATTGTGAGAATGGGTAGTGTACATTTATGGAGCAAAATGGGGTACAAAAAAAATTCTCAACTTGAATTGAAAAAAAATAATGAAAGTTTTTGATATATATACAGGTAGTGCCTATTAGTAGTACCTGTATTTGCAGGTAATGCCCATCTCTGGTACATACATGTTTATATATCATTGCCTACCATTGGTACCCGTACTAAGAGCAGACAAAATAAATAATATGATGAATAAATGTATGGAGGAATGTTGGCATGTTTGGCCAAATCAAAGAATGGGGGACTTATTTGCTTATTGTTTGTTTAAAATTTTTCATGGGTGTTTGTTATTCAAGTGTGGGGTTATGGATGTATGATTTTTCATGTATGAAGAGAAATTTTATTTAATGTGTGGCCAACATTACTTTAAAGCTCTTGTTCTTATTTGTTATATTCTTTTCCTTCTTTGATTAGCCAATACCTTAACCTATGTTACAAGCTAAAAAGTCCTACCTAATTTAAATTGAATCGATTATCTAGATTAGTGGAGAGGTTTAAGAAGAGTGAGCTATGGGGTGTTTAGAAAAATTTGGAGAGTTTGCATGATTAAATCTAAGTTATATCAAATCTGAGTTTTTTAGTGACAGAACACATACACACGAATCTCATGTTTTGGTTTCTATTAGCATTTGAACTCTTGAATTCTTAGACTACTCTGAATGGTGGATTGGCTTTTGGTTATTTATGTGGATCATTGAGGGAATGTGTTGGGTGAAATTTTGATATGCTTAATTGTTTTAATTTTATGTTTGCTCGAGGACAATCAAAGAAGTGTGGGGTAAATTGATAAGCTCATAATTTGTTCTATATTTTATGTGTCATTTACCATGTTTTTATTTATTGTAAGTAAGATTTGAGTTAATATTGTGCTTCATTTCATTATTCTTAGTTTTTACAGGGTTGAAGTAAAAAAGGGTTGAAAAGGAATAAAAAGATGGAAAGAATTCCAAGGACGAATTGCGCACGATTATGGAGTGAATTTGGATGTTGTTTTGTATTTTAAATGCAACTTTTTGGTATGAGTTCCAATTGATTTAATTCAAGATGTGTTGGAAAGCTAAGTAATAGAATTACAACTTTTGTGTTTGACACTTTTCAAAATTCTAAGAGCATCGAGGTCAAAACCAAAGTTGAATGTAAAGCACAGCTTTAGGGTTTCACGCACATGCGTGACAACCAAGCCGTGCACGTGCACGATTTCCAAAGAGCAATTTTCTGAGTTGAAGATGCGCACACATTCACGAGAATTTGGGTGCGCACAAGCACGTGAACCAGTAGGGTTTCAGAGTTTTTATTTAATTCTGACAGATTTGATTGTCTGGTTTGACTCTTTATTAACTGATTTCACATTCTTATCCTAAGGTAGGGGTTGTAACCCTAATATTCACTATAAATGCCCTATGTAGGGTGAATAAACATGATGACATTCTTTTCTTTAGTTTTTATCGTGAGTTTTTAGCACAAAATTTTTATGTATTCTTTCATGACACTTAGTGCCTAAAAGTCTTCTCTTGGTTGAGAGAATTGATGCCATGGTCGATCTTTATTAAGTTGTGAGACTTTTGTACATAAATTTATTCATTTTAATATCAAGTATTGATTATTTTTCTAAGTTACTTTTATGATTGTTCTTTAATTTGCTATTGTTGCAAAATATTGAGTTATAGAAATTAATCTATAGCTAAATTGTTTTGTCTACTTTGTTCAGTTCAATCAATGAAGCGACTAAGTTTAATAATTGCTTGATTAACGTTTTTGAATTTAGGAAAAATAATCAACTAATTGACATAGTCGCGTGTGTTTTTGTTATATTAGCCTAATTGTTCTTCCTGATTTTAATGCTTCTATTAATTGATTTTTGGCACGTGTCTAGATTAAATTAATAGTTAGGGTTTATTGGATCATGTTTAGAAAATTAACCAACTTAGGAAAAGATATAAGAATCGACTTGGAATTAGAATTCAGGTTAATTCTTCAATTAGTGTTTGGTATAAAATTTGAATTACTTTTGGTGTGGATGATCAATTGATAGATTTTTCATTAATAGGGTAGATATGACCGAAACCAAGATCTTTTTTTTTATTGAAATCTCTTCTATTTTACTTATTGCTTTAGTTTTTAGTTAAAATTGTTCGAAAGCCCTCTTTTTTTTAAGCACAAGAATAACCTCTGTTCTCCGTGGAATGACTCGGACTCACCACTACTACATTTATAAGTGTGAATTCGATTAGTTTTTGAGAGCCTACAACAACATGACCAACTTTGGTAGTCAATGTTCTTCTAATTGCATCTTTGGTCCTTGACTCCTTCAAGTCTTCAAGTTGCTGACCAAAATTTTTAAGTTGCTTTTCTACTTTTATGGCTTTTCTACCATGTCTAACAATTCAATGTAATACACAACTCTAGAATGCTGGCAATTTCTCTATTAAGTCCGTACAAGAATCGAGCCATAGTGGCTTCACGATCCTCAACTATATTAGCTCTCATTGGATACCTTTGATGTTCCGTATGATACTCTTCTATAGATTTATTACCTTGACTTAAAGTTTGGGTGCAATGTTTGATGCAAATCATGATAATATGTAGAAGGTACAAATCTTTTGCTTAATACAGCTTTTAAGGATGTCCAATCATTAATTAGTGGTTCTTCACACCTAATTCTACTGGTTTTAAATTGATCCCACCACTCTAAAGCATAATCACTAAATGCAGCTATGGCTAATTGTGCTTTCTTTCTTTCAGAGTAGCTATGATAGTCAAAGATAACCTCTACCTTTTTTTTCCATTCAAGAGAGACATTAGGTTCGAGACTACTTTGAAACATAGGCATAGTCAATTTAATGTTACCTCTACCTTTCAGAGTAGTTGTGACAGTCAAAGATAACCTCTACCTTTTTTTCCATTCAAGAGAGATATTAGGAACGAGATTACCTTGAAACATAGGCATAGTCAATTTAATGTTACCAGTATCATCGTCAACCTTAACACCATGCCAAACATGTCGATGATTCCTTGACCTTGAATCTACATCATACAATTTGTTGTGAGATTCGTAGTACACATTAGAATCGTAATTAAGATACGTATCTCGATAAGCTTCTGGGAATCTATGAGCAGCAGGCTCAGCTCGACTAGTGGGATGAGTTGGCTCATTCCGTTCATTAGTTAATGTCACAAAAGAGCATTGTATACTCTCAAGAGATGCGGCCACTTCGGTTACACGAGATTCCAAGGCATTAACCCTTGAACCCTTTCCTTCTTGAGACATTTTAAACCTACAAAATAAACCCAAAACACAAGAAATTCCAAGAACTAGGGTTAGTAAAATAAAAGGACCTCAAGGCATTCCTTCAGTGTTTATGCTCAAATTTAAGTGGTCACACAATATCACTTGTGTTTCACTCAACTTCAAGGCTTTTACCATCTAATGAGCTCACTACTCGTGCTTTTTTCCTCTCGTATAAATTCTCCTCAAAATCTTTCATAGACATGAAAGTACACAATAACAATGACAAAAATAATTACTAACACTTTAGAACACAATTAGTAATTATAGACTAATGGAAGCAAGAAATAACACAGTAATGGCAGATCTATTTATCAAATAAGAGGGCCAAACAAAAACTAGGGTTTCGGGCTTGAAACAAAATTACCCGAGTATGACTAGGGGTAGTTTCAAAATGTCGTACTTTTTTCCAAGAACCGTACACTGCTCTACAAATTTAATATCCTTAAGTAAAGACTAGAAACAACAAAATTTAAGATCACAAGGAAAAAATTGCGCAAGACAAACGATTTCAAAGGACAAACCCTAATCAGCTTGGGTTTTCGGGTTGGTTCAGTTTTGCTTTTTTTTTTTTAACAGAATAGTATGGCATGAATTCCAGCAATTAATCAAGAGTATGAGTTGACAAGAACTTGCACAAAAACAATTGGAACCAAGAAATCGCACAAGGAATCGTAATTTGGCTAGGGTTCTAAGTTTTTTTTGGTATGATTGTTTGTTTTAACAGTAGATTATGCACAAGTTCAATACCCAAAACACAGAATAAAATTACCTGAAAATTGCACATTGTATAAGATCGAATTGGTAGCATAAGGCAAAAGATGCTAGAAAAACCCTAAAACAGCTAGGGTTTGAATTTGGTCTTCCCCACTTTTTTTTCAGATTATTTTTTTATATATCACGAGAACAAGTACGAACAACTAGATATTGGCACTAAACTCACAGTAATTAATTGGCACAAAAAAGCAAGAATAAGGCTACAATTCCAAGAACAATGAAAATGGTGCAAAGGAAAAAGAACTAGGATAAACCAAATTTTTTTTTTGAATTAAATCGAACAAGAACAGCAATAAATGATTTAATGAAGGTGTGAAGAAAAAAAAAAGTGTTTAGAAACCAAAGCTTCGATTGCACTCTAATGCGACGATGATGCGAACCCCATAGTTAAACTGACAAAACTTGAGATTGAACGCAAAAACCATAGTCCCTTAAATAACTCTGACTTGACAGATTTAAACCCTTTTTCAGTAATCAAGAATTTAAAGTGTTTACTCTTGACTGTTCGAGATATCAATCTATTGTCTATAAAGAGATTTGAACCGATAGATTCTGGTTGGTAATCACATGAATCAATCTTGCAAAATACCACAAGTTTTTCGAAGACAAGTTGCAAAATTAAAATCATGATATTTTTATTGACTGTTGAATGAAGGCTGGCTACAAACCCTTCTGGGTAGGCCTATCAATACTAGGACACAAACTTTCCAAATATAAACAAGTTTTGGATTAGATCACAAGACTAAAATGGCTATGCCTAAAATAACCCTAGCCTAATTTCGAACATCATTAAGAAAAATTAACCAACTAACAACTTCTTAAAACAAGTGCTAAACTAAATCCTAGATCAAATAGGATTGAATTGGCCGAATAGGTGTTTGGCTAAATCTAGGGTTTCGAAATCCTTTCATGGTACTCTTCGAGTCTTGGACTGTTGAGCTTGAACCTTCTTCGATTTGGACTTCTAAAACATGGGTTGGCCTCTTTACTTGAGTTTGAATGATCTCTTAGCTACCACTAGGAAATAGTAGGGCATTTGTTGGTTCAACATCTCATTGACAAATGGCTTGTTGCTGCTTCTCAGCCCTTGACCTTGATATTGCTCTGACTGGAACTTGAATTGGATCCACTCCTTGAGCTCCTTGAGCTTGTTCCATGACCCCGTTACTTGATCGATGGTTCACTTGTGCATCAAAAGTGTATGGCTAGGGCTAGGGCTGTGGAATTTTGCCGTTTGAGTTGAGAAGAAAAGCCAAAAGTGTTTAAAAGTTGTTTCACCTCGTCTTTGGTGTCGCGACATCAACTATTCGATGTCGCGACATTGCATATCATATGCTTGCCAGGCGCATCTTGGTGTAGCAAAATTGAGCTTTTGGTGCGTGATATCAATTGTCTAGTGCACCCCTCACGTGGTCGATCTCGTGACATCAACTCAGTGTCATGACATCGAACTAGGGAAAAAATTTTGCCTATCTAGAAGTTTGAAGTTGATTGATATTAGATATTATGTCGCGACACTATTCTGAAATGTCTGGATGATTGACCTCTTGATGTCGCGACATCAAATTGAACTTTTACAAAGCGTAATTTCAACACTTGGTAAATTTTTCCTTCTTCTTTCTCGCTTTACCCCAAGTCTTCTTACCAGTTACAAGCATTAAAGGACAATTTCACTCCATCCTTGGCACAATTTATTCAAAACATATGGAAGCTATTCAAACCAAAATTCAACCAAAGGTAAACCAAATCAAACCAAATTAAAACTAAAAAAGTAATAACACTAAATATAAACAAAACATGGATTCCTCCCAAGAAGAACTCTTTTAGTGTCACTAGCTTGACTATGGCAAGACTTGATCATATAAAGCAATTAAAGATGGCTAGCTATCCATTTCCCTTTGGTCTTCTTGAGAATAGTTTGATTCCTTTCTTTTCAATTAATAATGCTTGATTCTTGGTCCTCACATGAGCTTGTCCCTTTTTCCAAGTATTTGCCAAAGCTAGTGAACCCAATATCACACCTATTTGCTTGTCATACCACCCTTTCTTGATGTCTTGTTGTGGATTTTCATCCTTTTTCCAGCAAGACTTTCCCAATATTTTGTAATAGCCTCTTGGTTCTTTTTCACATCACAACCATTATCAAGTAGCTTTTCCTCCAAGTCATTTTTCAAATCTTTCTTCACTTCATCCACCTCTTTATCTGATTTGCCTTCTTCAACTTTGAATGCCTCTTTATTTGAGCTAACAATAAGAGAATAGAGGGAATGGCTAATACAAATTTGTTCAAATATCAGAACATTATCATTATAATCAAAACATCAAATTCAATCAATTCATTTTCAACTTATAAAATCAACTTTCCTTTGTTAACATCAATCAACGCATGTGTGGTTGACAAGAAAGGTTTTCACAATATCAATGGAATTCCAATATCTTCGCCGGTGTCTAGCACTAGAAAATTAATTAGGAAAACCAATTTGTCCACTTGAACTAGCACATCCTCCAATAACCCATATGGTTTTATCTTGGACAATTCCACCAATTGAAGTATGTAAATTTAAGTAGGTTTTGCACTTGTGATCCCCAACCTGTCATAAACTGCCTTCGACATTACATTAATGCTTGCCCCTAACTCACATGGTGAACGATGCAGTGTATGAACCCCAATGTTAACCAATATAGTGAAACTAACGGGATCATTAAGCTTAGGTGGCAATTTCCTTGCACGATTGCACTCTCATATACACATCTAAGAATACATTTTCATCATTATCCCACCTTTTATTTGTAGCTTGAGTCTCTCGTAATAAATAAGCATAGTGGGGTATCTTCGTGAGTGCTTCAAGCAAGGGAATATTAATTTTGAGCTTTTAGAACACCTCAATGAAGTGATTAAATTGTTTCCCTTTTTCATCCTTCCTTGGGTCAAGCAACCTTTGGGAAAATGGTATCTTCTCCAAAAGGTAGAGATTCAAAGGTTACTCTATTGCTTATTCTTGTAGCCTTTCTTCTTTTGTAAGTTACTTTCATTCTCATCAATCTTCTTTTCATCATCACCATATTGATCTAATTTTGAGCGTCAACCACTTTTGATTTTTGATTGTCCCTTTCTTTGTCAGCTTTATGCTTATCACTCCCCACGATTAACTCCTTTCACTGTCAAAGTTATAACATTGCATTGTTCTCTTACCACCTGGTCTCTTCCATTTCGCTCTCTTGGATTAGAAATTGTATCGCTTGGCAAAGCTCCCAAAGGTCTCTCATTTTGTTGTCTAGCCAATGACCCAATTGGATCTTTGAATTCCTTATAATGGCTCTTAAATTCTCATACTCCCTCTTTTTATTTTCCATTTCTTTCTTTTGATTTTCATTTCCTCTCTTTTGAAATTCATAATCTCTCCTCAAAATTTCAAATTACATTTGGAGATCATCAACTTCTCTATGGGAGTTTTGATTGTAGTTCAAGGGTTGTGGAGGGTTATGTTGTTGATATTGATGCCTTGATTGGTTATTAGGGTAAGGGGGATTTGATTGGGATTGATAAGAGTTGGCTTCAAAGTTCCACCATTTGGTGTGAGTTTGATAAGGTCTAGAAGATGAGAATGCTTGGTTTCGAAAATGTTGTGGTTGAGGGTTGGATAGGTAAGGATCATTTTCTTGGCTATTTTGGTTGCTCCAAGAAAATTTGGATGTTTCCTCCAAGATGGGTTGTTGGTATTTTCGTAAACTCTGGGAGGATTCCTTGGAGATGATGGTTGATTACACATATAATTCAATTGTTCATTTGACCCTATAGAAATCTCACATTGTCCATTTACATGTCCACTACCACAAAAATTACGAACAAGAGATCTTGAGATAAGAAGCCACGGCATTTACAGTATTTCCTCCTCCCAAAGTCTCCAAGGCTCTTGTTAAGTTACTAATTTCATTCATCAATAATCCTTGTTGAGCATGTAATAAATCATTTGTTTTCAAATTCAAGACATCTCTGTGTTGAACAATGACTTGTTGAACTTGTTGAGCAATAGGACCATGATAGTAGTTGTTAGATTCCATCCTATTAAATTAGAATTTGAGCTTTCTCCAACATTTTGAAAGACAATGAACCATCTGCGGATGCAATAACAATTGATTTGGTCTCTTAAGTCAAGCCATTATAAAGTGTTCAGATTTGAAGCCAAATAGGGATAGCATGATGTGGGCAGTTTCTCAACAATTCTTTGTACCTTTCCTAGGCTTACTAAGACATTCACCTATATCTTCCTTGAATGAAGTGATTTTATTTCAAAGTTTGGCGGTTCTTGAATAAGGAAAATGTTTCGCAAAAAATTCTTAGGCTAGTTGATTCTAAGTAGTGAATGTCCCCTGTGCATGTGATTGCAACCAAGCTTTAGCCTGATCCGTCATTGAAAAAGGAAAGGCCCTTATGCATATGCAATCGGAATGGACACCATTGAATTTGAAAGTGTCTAACACTTCTTCAACATCAAGTGTGTATATGGATCCTCATTAGGACATCCTTTGAACATCACATGGCCCTGTAACATATGTATAAGTGCAGGCTTGATCCTTCTTCAAAATTATTCGCTTGCACTGGCATATGTTCAATACTAGAATTAGCTCCATCGATGTTTGGCATTGTGTAATCCCTTAGAGGATGACCATTTTCATTAACTCCATTGCAATTGAAATTAGCACCCATGTCATTATTTTCCACTCTTTCTACTTGCTCATCATCACTATTGTTTCAAATATTTGCATTCAAGACCCTTTGACTACATTGAGGATTTTCCATGTTGAGTCTTGCCAATTCTTATTTTACGCTTTCTCTTTTCAAATTTTTCTCAATTCTTTCTCTTTCTCTTCATCAAGGCAAATAAATTTCTCCTCAAACGATGCACTACAAGAGCCAATTCAACCAATTAATCACAAGAGCCACTTCAAACTTAAAGCAACAATTAAATATAAACAAGTAAAGACTAGTAGTTAAAAACTAAGATTTACTACTAAAACAAGTAAAATGCCTAATCTTATGACCCTTAAAGCGCTCAATATTGCCAAAATACCAAGGACCTAATCCCTGGTAACTATGCCAAAAACTTGTTATGCCTCGGTTAGAGATCGAATTCAACCAAACAAGTAATAATAAACCTCACTAATACCTTTAACTCTATTCTCACTACTGCAAGTATGTGGGGTAGGTAGTAGTTTATGGCAAGTGAGTGTCATCTCACAAGAATTCTTGGTTAAGTAATTATCAAGCTTCAAGTGTCTTTGTATAGTTAGGCTAAAATAGAATAGAAGGAATACTAGCCCTAAATATGTTTAGTTAAGCTAGTAATCACCAAGTAAAGGGCTATCTAAACTAATCTAAGGAATGCAAGTAAATCTACCACTAAACTATTTAAAACAACTAAACTAAAATAATTCCTAGAAAGCAAGTAAACCTAATTTGACAAAAGGAAACACAAAGCAACCATGAAAGTAAAGATATTTCCATTTTCTACTAATTTTCAACTATAGAAATTTGTAAGAAAACTAGATTAAAACTAAATATTTTTGGATTTTTTATTAAGAGCTAAAAAAGAAAGCCCACTAAGAACTACTAGAAATTAATCCAAAGAAATGAAGATTTTTAATTAAAAATTACTAATTTTAAAAGAACCCAAAGAACTTCAAAGAACACTTGAGATTTAAAAAACTTAGATTGTAAGAAAATTAAAGAGAAAGAATGTAAAATCTATATCTACTTGTAGCAAATGAATATCCCACTATGATTAACTAATCAAAATTTAAACTTGCTAGGAATTAAAGATAAGATCTAAAGGAAATTAAAAGAGAAATTTTATATTGAAAGAAAACTTGAGACTTAAGCTAAAACTAAACTACTCTAATCTACTAAATTACCAACTATACTACTACAATGTGTACTAGAATGGGTTACAAGATAAAATTTAAAAAGTTGCAACCAAAAATTACAAATTTACCATAACTACTAAGCTAAAGTGCTTCGATGTCGCGACATGGAGGTTTTGACGTCGTGGCATCAAGTAGTAAATTACATTTTGAATTTGAATTCCTGCATACCTCAAGGTCGCGACATCAAACATCCTATGTTGCGACATCGAGTTTCTTCCAGTTCAAGTCTTCAATCTTCGTTATTTGCAATTTGCCCCTTCAACTTTTGTGATATGGAGCTTTCACCTTTTAAATCTTATCCTACAAAACACTTTACCAAATAAGTGATCTAATTACACTAAAATTAAGCAAAAACCATACTAATTTCTTAATATTTACAATCAATGCAAACGAAATTACCTAATGCAACTAATTAAGCTAAAACATTGAAAGTAAGGCTTAAACTAACAAAAAGTTATAGTTTAAAAGTAGAATAATTCTAGTTTACTAGAGTTATCAATCTCCATGTAAATAGTTATTAAAAATTTTAACTAACAACAATGATATCAATTACTTCAATTGGCATCTTATTATAAAATTTAAGCAAAAACATAAAAGTATATTATATAATAATCATTACTTAAGTATATAATATTACATGCATTGAATGAGTTAACAACCACTTAGATCACAATTAAAAGATTATATAAATGCTAATTTATTAATCAAATCATATTACTCACAAGACACACCCCTTGAAGATAGAAGTTAGAGAGTCAATTCGGTGATTGAATTCTATAAATTACAAATAAAGGAACATGTGCATGCTTATCTTTGGCAAATTTAATGTAAAACACAACAATAAGGATGAGAACAAATAATTTCAAATGTTAAGGTTCAAATTGAGATTTATGAAAAATTTAAGGACAAAATATTTTAAAGAGGAAAAGATAAAGAAATTAAAACTTGTAATGGACGGAAGAAGAAAGCAATTTACTTTTAGAGAAAGGTAGTGGTGCATACTCATGCAAACCTACTAACACACTTACTTTTTCAAAAGCATTGATTGTCAAGCAAGGTCACCAATCCAATTCTGGTGAGAGAAGTGATCGCTGCATTGTTTATGTATTTTTATGCTTGTATTTTCTTAAAAAGAGCGACATCATTTAATTGTCATTGCTAATTTTCAAATCTTTACTACTTAATTAATAAAAAAATATTAACAATGGAAAAAATTACTAGCTTGTGAATCGTAAAAAAATAATAAAAAGTTATGAGAAGTTTGTTGTCATACAGAAGCCTAGTTCTCCATGGCCAAAACAAACAAATTCTTAATTTGAGAATTTTACTAATTAATCTAAAAAATAATTTTTGAAAAATTCAAGGTTTTATTTTGCAAGACCAAGGTCATATAAAATCTCAATGTAGGGCAAGTAAGGCATAAAATATTTATTTGCGAAATTTACTAATTTTGAATTTAAATGACTAGCCAATGAGGATTACAAAATCTAACTCTCATCGGAACTTGGCTGGAATTTTCAACTAATCATGTAGCTTTCCGAAAGCATGATGAGAAGGTATTGATTCAACCAAAGTTACAGATGATCAAACATACTATTATCCAGACTTAGATAAGCCTAGAAAGAATTTGAAAACTCGAACTATAGAACAATAGAAAAGTTTCAGTGGCATGACTTTAGATTAGCTAATAAGTTGAACTGCATGGTTCAATTACCTAACATTCAAACTCCATAAGTGATTGCAAGAAAGCCTCGTCGAAGAAAGGTATATGCAACCTACACTCATTGCTGACCACTAGAAAGCTTGTTCAAGTTGACAAACAGCCTACTCAAAATCCTAATATGGAATATTAGAGGTGTAGGTAATAACCTTTCAATTCATCACTTAAAATAGTTAGTAAGGCAAAATAAAGTTAAGATTCTTTGCTTGTTGGAGCCTATGCTTTATAATGCACATATTTATTTTATTTCTTTCGAATCAGGGTTTCAAAAATTTATGATAAATGCTAATGGAAAGATATGTTAATTCTTGAGTTCTGGTTATTCTATCTCTAGTATCTTAATTGATGAACAACTTTTTCATGTGAGGTTCTCTTCTACTTCTCTGACAAGAGAATTCCAAGCATCATTAAATATGGTAATAGCTTTAGGGAGAAGTGACTTATAGTCCATCTTTGAGGCATTAGATCAAGATTATTCTATGCCATGATTTGCAGCTAGGGATTTTAATGTACTCTGCTCAATTTTGTAATACTTGGGTTCCTTCCATTCCTAAGGTTGGTGCAATGAATGAATTTATTGACCGCTTACAAGAACGTGGGTTGGAAATTTTAGCTTTCGAGGGAAAAAATTAACTTGGTTTGGAAATTGTTTTGGTTGTTTTGTGTGCAAGATGCGTGATAGAGTTGCATGTAACAATCCTTTTGAGCTTGATTATCAAAAAAAAAAAAATAGTAGTGAAACATTCATTAAAGACTTGCTCTGATAATGCCCCATTATTCTTTCTTTTGATACAAAAGCTTTCTCAAGTCCAAGACATTCAAGTTCCTCAATATGTGGGTGAATCATCTAGGATTCATGGAGTTCATATCTTATAGCTAGAGCTCGATATGTGATGGTTGTCCTTTGAATAGGTTGGTTAAAAAACTGAAAAGACTTAAAATGGACCTTAGAAGTTGGAACAATAATGCTATTTAGGAATATCTTTTATAAGTTCAGCAGTCTAAAAAAGAAGTTCAAGGGAAAGATATTGAAGTGCAGAATCAGCCAACAATTGAGGGTTTTTTGGAGCTCTCAAATGCTAAAGTTATTTTGATAAAATGTTAGGTTAAGGAAGAATTATATTGGAGGTAACAGGTTGTTATTAATTGGTTGTAGGAGGGGGATCATAACACGTAGTTTTTTCATTCCAAGCTGGTTTCTAGGAGGCAAAGAATGCAATATCAAAAATAAAGATTAATGGTCAGTGAACAGAGAAACTGAATCGAATTGAGGAAGGAAGAATGGAATTTTGTAAGAGTTTACTAGCATTTGAGGAGACTTTTTTTTTTTTTTAAGCAAACGAACTAATTTATTGGTGGGATCATTGATTACAAAACAGAATACTAGGGCAGCCCCTAGCATCTAGGCCAACCAAACCTTTAACAGTGTAAGGAATGGTGTAGTGATCATATTCAACATACATAGGTTTTGAAATGACCTTCATTAGCTAAACTATCAGCAACTTGATTAGCTTCCCTATATACATGCTTGAAATTGATGTCTTTCCCGGTGCAAAAGCTGTTGATGAATCACAGTTGGGAATCAATACTCCAAATCGATGCCGATGAGCCCACCAAAGAGTTAACTCATACAAGGTAATCAATCTCAACAATCAGTGAGTGCACATTCAGTATTTGAGGAGACTTAAATAGATGACAATCATTTGGATATAATTCCATCAATTGTTTCCCAAGAAGACAATGACATGCTGTTGCATAGATTGACGATGGATGAACTAAGAGAAGCAGTCTTTGCTCTAAATCCGAAAAGTGCTATTGGAAACGATGGGTTGAATGGCCACGTAGTCTTTGCTCTTAATCCTAAAAGTGATGCTCGAAAAGATGGGTATAATGGCTATTTATTAACTAAATGCTGGGATATTGTTAAGAAAGATTTCCTAGAGGGTGGTCAACAGTTTATAGATGGATCTCCTCTTCCACCTGTCTGTATAACAAGGTTTTCTTTAGCACCCTTACTGCTCTTATTCCGAACAAGGATAATCCTTCTTCTTTTTCAGATGAAAAGCCAATAAGTTTATTTACATTCTTTAGCAAAGATTGTTCTGAAATTTTGGCTACTAGATGTTCTAGAATTTGACCTATGGTAATTTGTGAGGAGTAGGTTGCATTTACCAAAGGTTGGAATAAAGGTGAGAACATTCTTTCGACTCAGGAATTGGTGGCCTTTAATGATAAATGAGCTAGAGAAACTTCATTCTAAAGCTAGATTTGGTAAAGGCACTTGATAAGGTTTTATGTGAATTTCTTTGCAAAGTTATGGCTACTTTCCGATTGTCTCCTGGATAGAATCGATTGATTTGATTGGTTGTAGAGCAGAGTTGTCTTTCAATCTAGATAAATGGCTCTCCTAAGGGGTTCTTTAAATCCTCAAGGGGTCTATCAAGGGGATCCCTTAACAACACTCATTTTTATAATTCTCTTAGAAGCTTTTAGTAGAAGTTAGAATAATCTAGAGAAGGTATTCAACTCTAGTAGGATTTCTCACTATGCTTTTCCAAGGTATTGCTCTAATATCTCTCATCTTACATTTGGAAAAAGGGAGTCAAGGTCATTGAAGTCTTTTATGGCTTTTTCTGAAGCAATTTGAAATGGCTTTAGACCAACTAGTTGGTATGGACAAGAATTCTTTCTGTACTTCTTCAAATTGTTGTCCTAGCATAATATGGTTAATCCAACACCTTACTAGATTTTCAAGAAGAGTTGTCCTATGTTTTACTTGCGATTTCCAATATAGAAGGCATTGAAGAGAAAGATCCTTTATCAACCCTTGTTGGAGAAAATATTTGCCAGACTTTCTTGTTGGCTTTCTAAATATTTATTAGTTGAGGGAAGATTGATTCTCATAAAAACAAGATTTTAGTAGTATTCCATCTATTTGCTATCAGTTTTATAATATTCTAAACCACTTATAAGGGAATTTGATAAGATTTTAGAAGACATTTTCTGGGGTGAAAAGGATGACATTTCAAGACAACATTGGGTGTCTTGGAAGACTATCAATTAGTGGACTCCAACAGGTTAGGCATTCAATCCATGGAAGAGATATCACATGGCCTGGCAATGAAGCTTTGTTGGAAGTGTAGGCAAGGAGGCTCATTATGGTCTCACTTCTTGTTTGAAAGGTATCTAAGCATGTATGAACATCCTATGCAAGCAAGAAAGGTTGGAAGGATATCTTACTCTTGAAGGGGAATGATACTTGTAAAGGATGAAATTGAGGAGCATATTTTTCATAAATTAAGGGATGGCATGTGTCATTTTGGTATGATAATCGGATAGGAAGGGATCTTTTTTCAAAGAAATTAATCAAGTTCTTGATCAACATTTGCAAGTGGTTTAGGTCTAGAACAAATCTAATTGTGATTTTAAAGTTGTAGAAAAGGGTTATAGTAGAGAGGAGTTGGATGTTGTAGCTAGAAAGATTAGTAATTTCAACATTGTTCTGCGAGAAGCATAATGTTAAAGATAAATTGGTATGGTCTCTTAACACATATGGCAGGTTTTTGATGGATTCCATAAGGAATGATCTGAGAGGTATTCCTCTATTTTCTAGATATATACTGTGGGATGAAAGATCATAGCTCAAAATTTCAATGTTCATGTGGAGGCTTCTTACAAAGAAGCTGCCAACTGATGACACTCTCAGTACTACTGGATTTTTATTGGCATTTAAAATGTAGTGGTTACGGCAAATAGGAAATTATTGATCATATCTTCAAAGATTACATGAGAGCAAAACCAGTTAGGCAACTTTGTTATAAATTCTTTGATGTTCAATTCTCCTTCTCTTATGTCTTACAAACTTACCTATCTTCTTGATGAATTCATTAGCATGTTGGATATGTTATAGGTCAACTATTGAAACTCCTTCCATCACTTGTTTTTTTGGCACTTATGGAAGGCTACAAACAAGGTAATATATGATAAGTTTCAATCTCATCCATATCAAATCATATTACACATTGCTCAATACATCGAGTACATTGAGTGGCTTTTCCTTTCCTGATGACTAAGCCACTGGATCATGAGATTTCCTCACATTATTTGGTTCCTAGGGTTCAATCTATGGGGCCTCCTAGGGTCTGACCATTGAGATGGAAATCTTCTCCAGAATGGTGGTATAAGTTGAACATTGATGATACAACTAAACAACAAGGGGTCTCTTCAAGCGGTGGGATAACTAGGGACATGGATGGTGTAGTTGTGGCCGAATTCTCCAACTTCTGTGGTACTTGCTCAAATCTTGCCAGTAGAACCTCTTTCTTTATTGGATGGCATTACCTTATATTTTCATTAAATCTAGATTGCATAATATTGGAGATGGCAACTTTGATCTAGGCCAAAGTTGTGCAAAGGAATATTGTTACTCCGTGGAGTATTGACTCACAAATTCAACGCATTTTTTCCAAACTCAAAACAAAACTTTCCTTTCTTAGCATGCTTATAGATAATGTAATAATGTAGATGATAATTATCTAGCAAATGTAGGTAGTACTTCTTTATACAACAACTTGCATAACAGATCTTCGTTGTCTAAATGGCTAAGGGTTTGTTTAGGCTTGATAGATTATGTTGCTACTACTTTTGTATTTGTAACCCTAAACATTAATTTGGGACGTATTGGTCTAGTCTTCCTTCTTGTACTTCTTTTCATTATTTAATAAAATAGGTATTTGACACCGTACCAAGGAACCGATAGTTTAACCAAGAAAAAAAGTAAATTCTACATACACCTAATGTGGTTTGACCATTTTCACATTACTTCCTTATGGTTTAAAACCTAGAAATATCCCCCCTACAGTTTCTATAAAGGAGGCCAGAGGATGAAAAATCAACATAGTGATAGAAGTTGAACAACATGCATGTGTCATTTTAAAATTTTGACATATTTTTAAATTATTAAAGTTGTCTTGCCAATTTACCTTTTATCAACCTTTCTAAAAAAAAAACAAAAAATAAGATAAACAATAAAAATTCTGTTCTTCCTAACTAAAAAACAAAAAATATAAATTTTGAAAAAGAAAAAGTCAGTCTTCTTCTCCACTTCAACTTCCATCTTCTACCACAACATCCACCTTCGCCACAAACAACACCATCTACACCTCTACTGCACCACATACAACAACAACCACCATCTCCACTACCATAGACAACAGCACCAACCATCTCTACCAAGACAACAACCACCTCCACCAATAATGCAACCACCACCATCTCAACCTTTACCTCCAACACAAAGCAACCACCTCCATCGTTTCCCAATCCCAAACCCTGACACTCACTTTCTATGCCTTTCTTTCCCTTTCCTAGCCTCATCTGGACATAACCATCATACCCCCCCCCTTCCTCTCACTCCCCCATTCCCGCTATCCATTTCCTGCCTCCCTCTTCTCCATGCTCCAGACCTATCACCCTTTCCCCCTTTACCTCGTTCACCCAGCCTCACCATTCCTCTAGCCCTCCTTCTTCACTTTTAACCCTATTTCATTAATCTTAGATCTAAGATCCCTTCCCCTCATCTTACCTCCAGCCCTACTACCTCGTCTCCCACCTTCCTCCATCTCCTCTATCCTCCCTTGGGCCAAATCCACAACCCCCATCCTTCTCTCCTCCTGGTCCCTCTTACAACTTCCCCGCCTCTCATTCTATATCTCCTCCTGGATACAGATCTAAGAAAATTTGTATAGATTTGGATATTTTGACTATAAATCTATCTAGAGGATTTGGGTTTGGCTTGGATATTTTCAATATTAAATTCATGATTAAATAAAAAATTTCTTGCATAATTTTTTGTCAAAAATAACAATTAGAATATAGTGGTTGGTGGTAGCAAGATGGTTGTCTATTGCAAGAGGTAGAAAGGAGGAAGTTATTTTTTCCCACTTCAACAACTTCGTTAGTGAATTGATTTTCCATCTACAAGTCACTTTTACTAAAAGTATAAGGGATATTTTTTAATTTTTAAATAATAAGGGCGTCTATGGAAAAAGACCAAATCATAAGGGGGTGTAAGTGAAATTTATCCAAAAAAAGAGTTTCTATTCATGTGAAGTTTTTATAGTTCTTTAGAAGGCTATGAGCTGCTATTAAAGGTAAGATTTTCTAGTGACTTAGGAGGTTGTGATCCAATATTGAAGCTAAACTTTTAGAGAGCCTTAGAAGGTTGTTAGCTGCTAATGATGTTAATTTAAAGTGCCTTAGGAAGTGTGAGTTGCTATTGAAAGTGAAGCTTTTAGAATGTCTTTGGAGACTTGTAAGCTACTGTTCATGCTAAGCTTGTAAATTGCCTTAGGAAACTGTAAGCTGCTATTGAAACGAAGGTTTTTGAATGCCTTTGCGTGGAGTAGGAGCACTTTTCTCATAGTCCCAGGAGAAGATTTGTTATTCTTGTCTACACGGGAAGATCCCACCTTCCTTGCAATACGTACTAGGAATGAAGAGATGGACTTTCATTAGTATGAAATGAAAGTATAAAGAGTAAAAATGGTCTTCTCGTGGGAAAGGTATTGGGAACGTCGAGGATTTAATAGTAAGGCTTCTTCAAGTTCAAAATGATTTAGATGTGTAGAAGGAGCTGACTAGTCCCAGTTCTAATCTAATGAACATAGTGGAGGTATACCTTGAGGCATCCTTTTTCTTTTTGTGGCACAAGGCTTTCTAATAAGTTTAGGAGGATGTCTCGGTCCTAGAGAATTCAAGGAGAGATGTCAAACCCTAAGGTTTTACTCTATGTTGATGCATTTTTTGGTAGCTATAGTTCTTTCTAACTTAGTCTCTAGAAATGGAGCTTTGCTTGACAAGAGAGGGAAGTATACTTCATAGTTATTAAACTCGGTCCAGCCAGGTAAATCAACCAATCAATGCAATAAACTAGCCATTAGACCAAACTGGGTCTCTAATTAGATCAGATAAGGAATAATTCCATCTAAACTTGTCGATTGAACTAAAAGAACTACGTACCTTTTTTTAAGAGATCTTTGCTCGACAAGAGAAGAAAACAGAGTTCATAGTTGTTAAACAGACATTGGCCCGAGCCGATAAATCAATCGGTCAATTCAGTGAACCACCCATTAGACCCAGCTGGGTCTCTAATTAGATCAGATAAGGAATAACTCCATCTAAATCTATCGGTTGAACCGGAAGAACCAAGTACCTTTTTCTTTAAGGAATTGTTGGCTTCCAAAATATAAAGTTAAAAACTCTCCTCTATCAAGAATCAAACTCAAGACTTGAGAGAGTTTGAAGTTGAGCCTCACCACTATACCACTTGCTTGTGTGGTGTTACCTTTCTTTTCTTTGTATTATATACTATTCAAACTTCATTATTTACTCATTTGTTCACTTCTCTCCTTCAAATAAAATACAACAAAGCTATGTAATGTATAGAGTTTTAAACAACTTTATTATTCTAAAATAAAACTTAAAGATTTTTAGAATAACAAGAAAATATATATTTTAAAACAAACTTTTGAAAACATAAGTTACCAAATAATAAAACATTTTGGATTTTTCAATAACATATTATTTCCTATAACTTTGTATTGGTAAATATTTTTAAAATTAGATATATCACAAGAAATAAAAACAAGTATGCATAATTTTTTATAATATACTATTATGACAAATAACAATTTAAGAAATACTGAAAATATAATTTCCATATGATGTAATACATCATTATACTACAAAAACTCAAATATAACCATATTATTCTAATTTGTCGGAGATTTAGAGAAATTCATTGTTCTAAACTCTTTAACAATATAGTAAAAATTTGATAAATATGTTCTATAAATGTTATTAAAAAATGTCTTGTATATAATAAAACAAAATTATCTCACATACTAATAAAATAATATATATTAATGACCTACTGGCTGAACCAATAACTCGTTGATTTACCTCTTTTGCTAGGTTCTTTGCCTAACCGAGTTTAATAACTCTTGCAGAGTTGAACTCAAAAGGTGCAGAGTTAAACTCGATGCTTGGAGTTAGAGGCATACTTGACACCTGGATTCTATATGAGCGAGACTAAAGCTCATTTCCTACAAGTAGAGTTTGAATGTACGATTGTAAAAGAACAGAATTATGTAAAAGGGTGCCCTTATGCTTGCTCCACAGTTTTTCAGTTAGAATCAAGGTGAAACTTTTAGCCCTCAGTTTGTAATAATTTCTCTTGTAATAAAAAAGTAAAATTTAATTAGTGGAAGGAGTCAATAAACATGTATGAAGAATCAAGAGATCTCCCAAAGAGATGGGGAAAGGTATAGTATTAAACTATACAACCATAAATCCGACTAGTGATGGTTTGAATTTGCTCGCGTTTTGTTGTGAATTTTTGCCATCATCATTTTGTTAACACTCCTAAGTACTTGCCATTTCTCTCTTGGGAAAGAATGATCATGGGCACTTCTTATCCTTGTGGGCGTTAGTAACGCTAATAGTGGAGGTCACAGCTAAGCCTTTTTCAAGTATTACTATTGCCAAAGTGATGGAAATAGTTTCATCCTATAATGATTGGCTTTAATCCTCTAGGGCTTATCAATCCCTTGGCAATTGCACACTGTTTTCGTTAAGAAGTTAGAAGTACTTGAAAAGTGGCTCCATTATTTACTAGAAGGCTTGGTATAATTACTTTTCCACATCATTGAGTGACTGGCCATGAATATACTATTGAAATTCATGATCCGGCTTTTGTATGATTTGCTTTTCTAACTCAGTGGAAGATTCTCTACAATACTTGATGCCTTGGTTGACTTTGATTCCTTGGGGTGAGATGGATTGGTTGTGTTTTATTCTTTCTTTGTTCCATTCGGATTATATCTTGAGTGTTGGCCTCCACATTAGTATTGTTCCCTTGATTTCTAGCAAAAGATTTCATCGAGACAATAGATGTCTTTAAGCCTGTGTTCTTTGGTTTTCAAATCCTAGACAAACAAAGGAAGGCTTGTCATTGGTCCTGATGCCCTTGGCATGGCTTCTAATAACTCTATAAAGTAGAGTTATTTATCATTCATTTTAGTCTAGATTCTTACTATGATTAGTCGAGTACTTCTTAGGGTTTTCAGTCATATTTTTGTGTTTTTCATGCTTTAGGGTTTTTATATGTTTTTGTAGAGTTTATGTGTTGTTTGTGTGTTTTGTAGGTTGGTGGATGGTTTAGTACTGAAATGTATGAAGAGAATGCAAAGCGGAGCTCAAATACAGAAGTGATTTTGCAGGGCATATTATCGCAGCATTTTGGGAAGGGTTATATCCAGTATCGTAGCATTCATCACTGTAAATGAGAACTTTCAGAACCAGAGTGCCACGGTGCTCTAACAAAGGCAAAAGCCAGCATCATGGTGTTGCGTCAAATTCATGGATGGCAGATATTGCGATTTTACAATGTATGAGTCCAATAAACTTACCATACACCCCAATACACTTTGTAACCATAAATAGGAACCTTAATAACCTATTTTAATAGGTACTAGGTTAGATTAGAATAGGTAGTAACGTATTGTGGAAGCAGAAGTAGGGTAGATTAGTTTACAACTCTAGACGATAACTTGGTGGATTACCAGCTGGACTATGTGCACATCTACAATGAGGCTTCATGCAACATTTTCTTCTGCAGTTCACCGTGACTTCTAGCATTGTCTTTCTTTTTCTTGTCTTTATGTTAGTTTTGTGTTAGGGATTTATGTAGCCTAACTACATGCACGCATGCTTTATTTTGAATAAAATTTTAACCTTTTTATGTTCATTGCTAATAAGAGCATGTGATATTATTCTTAATACTTTTTCAATATATAACTTGATGTTTAATTGTATCTAGGAATTGATATTTGAATATTAGTCGAATATGCTACATATCATGACTTGTTTATGTTTATAAAGAAAGTTTGATGAATGAATGAATTGGGTGTTCCGCTTAATAGATTGACACAATACTAATAGCCCGAAATTTCAAAGATCCAATGTTCTAGTTTTATTTTCCTGGAGTTACTCGAAAAAGACTTAGTCAAAAGTAAATATCATTGAAATAGTATTATCTTGAGAAGGTCTAATTACAACTTAGAGAACTTTACTATTGTATATGCATCCAAATTCATTCTTGGTTGATTTTAGTCTACGGTTATGTCAGTTAGGTGAAGACAGTTCCCTAACATCCTTAGTCCGTGATCTTTTCCTTTTATTTATGCTTCTGTTAATTTAATTGCTTATTTTTAAGTTTAGTTTAGTTAGGTAATTATCTACTTCTCTGTTTGATATCTTAGATAATGTCCATACTCTAATTGTGATTAGTTTCTAATTCATTTCTCTTTTTTCGTGGGAATGATACTCCAGTTTATCCTTTTGTTACTTGTTCAACTAGTCCACTTGTTGGTATGGTTGGCACGCATCAAGATTTTGGCGCTGTTATCGGGGACGAGTTTGATTGATTGCTTTTAATTGCAACTTGACTTATTAATCTGAGTTTTTATTAATTTTCTTTTTCATTCTTTTAATTTTTTATTTGTTATTATATATTATACTTCATATAATTGGCCATATAATGGAACTATTTATACCATGAGTCTTCATAATTATGAATCTAGAGAATTTTTTGTCCAATTTGAATCATTTAATCATAAGTTGGACAATTTACTACAATCTACCTGTAGTCATTGTAATGGTGACCACTTGAGCATTAAATGGCATGCAAGTAATTCTTATAGTTCTTCTTCCAATTATAGTGTTGATTATGGTTCAATTTCCTTCAACAAGTATGATTATCCCGCAATGCTATATAGAATCTTGGTTAGGGGATACTTATCAAGATGATCAGGGTGCCAATATTAGCAAAATTACATGGATCTACATGCGGAACACATGATAGACAATGCTTGGTCTTATGAGAAGAAGGTGTCAAACCTTCAAGAGTTCGTGAAAAAGTTCATAAACTCAATGGATGCAAGGTTGAATCAGAGAGTTGAAGCTATTCATCAACTGGAGAAGCAGGTTTAGCAACTTGCAACCGTGATCTGAGAATGTGTACTAGAGCTACCTTTATCTAGTGATCCTTTTTCCAATAGTACAATTTGATCGGTGACATATATGGAACAAACTGATGAGCCAACTGCAAGGATAGATTCATGTGGTGGACTAGATGAGAAGGGTGCATCTGAAAATTGAAAGGAGCAAGGCAATATAGATTGCTTGATGATTAAATATTATGATATTGTTTATGTTCTTATGGATTGATTTCCTAATAGGTTTGACTTGAAGGAAACTTCACCTTAACAAAAACTTCAAGAAACTGGTAATATCAAGATGGTTGAGGTGGAAAAAGTTTCAACCAAAATTCACTGACATGATGCACTCAATTATAAATTGACAATTTTAATCGAAGTTCACATGAAGAAGATCACCAAATGTATATGGCCATAATTACTTGAATTGTATAAAGCCGCTTGGGCATTGTTGTACACCTCTTCATGGGCAATGAAGCCTAACATCTGAAGGTAGAAAGGCCACCTTGGCTTTCTCATGAAACTTCCAGATGGTCAGCAGGTGCAAATTACCTGAAAATTCCTATACTGCCTTCAGGTCATAAGGGAAGTACTCTTTATGTTTAAATTTTCGTATTGTTTGGGTTGTGTTTTGGCATGAATATTGTGTTATTTTTATTTTTTATGGTTTTATTTTTGGTTTTACGGTGGTGTGTCATATTTTCTTTCCTTTTGTGTTTTTTTGTGTTTTATCAGTTTTGAAAATTTGACTGTTTTAAAAGACACTCTAACTACTAGTCGGCAGTATTTAGGATTTCTATACCTTCTTTACCTAAAGTATTGTGGAGGATTTAGAAAAATAATAGTTAAATTTTTAGTTTTTGTTTTTTAGCGTGGCTTCATGTTAACCTTACATCCCAAGACAAAATATAACTGTAAATAGGACCCTTAAGGACCTATTTTTACAGATAACTAGTTAGATTAGAGTAGGTAATAACATACTGTAGGAGTAGGATAGATTAGCTTACAACTGTAGAAACTCTTGGCGGATTACCAATAGGACTACATGCTCATATACAAGGAAGCTCCAAGCAACATTCTAATTCTTACACAATTCGCCAAGACTTCTAATGTTTGTTTACTTTTTCTTGTCTTTATGTTTTACTTTTGTGTCAGGGGTTGATGTGGCCTAACTACATGCCACGAGTGTTTTTATTTTAAATAATGAATTAATATTTTCATGTTGGTTGTTCATAAGATCATTCGTTATTATTCTTAATGCTTTTAAATGTATGACTTGTTGTTTAATCATATCTAGATATTAATATTTGAAAATTAAGAGAATATAGTGCATACCATGAATTTTTTTTTATGTTTATAAAGAAAATTTGTTAATGAATAAATTGTATGGTCCATTTAGTAGCTCGACACAGTACTAACAGCTCGAGGTTCCAAAAGTCCTATGTTTTTGTTTTATTTTCCTAAATTAACTTTGAAAAGATTTAGTAAAAGTAAATCTAATTGGAATAGTATTATCTTCGAAAAATCTAATACAACTTAAGGAACTTTACTATCATATGTGTATCCATATTGATTCTTGATTGATGCAAGTTTTAGTCTCACAGATATGTCAATTAGGTGAATTCAATTCTCTAGCATCTTTAGTCCTTGTTCTTTTCTTTTTATTTATGATTCTGTCCGTTTAATTGCTTATTTTTAAGTTTAATTTAGTTAGGTAATTTTGTACTTCTCACTTCAATTTCTCAAATAACGTCCATAATCAAGTCAAGTTGTGATTAATTATTAACTTCATTCACTCTTTCTTGAATAATACTATACTTTATCATTTTATTGCTTATTCAACTATTTCCCTTGCTAATGTGGCTAGGACGCATCACCTTCGGTCATTGTCACCTTAGTGTTGTCATCTCAATCATTAGCTGTCGTTAGAACTTGCTAGGAAATTTTCCAAGCTTCTATATTGCGGTAGAGTTTAGCTGTAATGTAGAAGTTTCTAATGGTCTAGGCAGCTCCTTGACTCCGTTCTGGAGAATCGCCAACTTGATTTTGGAGAAATTTTTTATTTGTAGAATGTAGGGTGGTAGCAATGAAGAGTTGAAGGAAACGAGATAGTATTATGGCCTTTGGTTAAGTGCCCACTCAAGTGTCTATTGTCTTTAGCCTTGGAGGTCATTCTTGAGAAGGGCTCCTTCAACTTTTGGAGGGTTGCAAGATCAAATCTGGATTGTCTTTGATCCTTTGATAAGCGACACATACTTTGTGAAGTAATAGAGTCACAATAAGTATGGTGCATATATCCTCTAACTGTTAGGAGGTGGTCGAGTGAGTGCCTCTACCTATTACCATTTATTGCAATAACCCTTTGCACCCGCGGGCGCAAGGTACAACACTATGAGTAGTATAACCAGAGTTGCATGGCGTTCTTGTGTTAACCAAGTTGTGATGCAACTTAAGTTTAAAAATTAGCAAGAGTGGGAGCGAGCAAGCTTTGTTCTGTCTAATGTTTCCCACCAAAAGCATTAATGCCAAGAAATGGCACCAACTTGATTTTAAGTGAAGTAGTTTGGACTTGAGTTTGGACTTGAGTTTGGACTACTTGTAAAACTCTACAAGGAGAGTATTAGGATGCCCCGGTGCCACTCTAATGCTTAACTTTGAAAGTGTGTAAAAAGTGAGTCAGAATTCTTAAGGAAATTCGTTGAGCGGTTCGTTGACAGATTTATGTAATCGTAAGAAATTATGAAAATATTTCTTTGATTGTCGTATTTATTGAGCACCTTTGGGCTTAGGTGGGTCTTTGTCAATGTGGCTTATACTGTGGATCTAGGGCTTTGTCCAATGGGCCTCTATTTCTATGCGTCGAGTTCATATAGTCTAGGTTAAGTGTCAATATTTTATTCGGCAATATTTTCTGCATCCTCACTTATTTTCATGGGAGGTGCTTCCTATTTACCTATGTGGTTATTTAAACAGATCCTAAAATGATTTTACAAATAATCCTCCATTAATTTAGTTGTTGTGCCTTTTACTATAATACACAAGTTTGAATTCATTTTGAGAACAAAGTTTCTTTTGTCATACGAAACACATAGGACATCTCACTTGGCAGAAATCTGGTGTTGTTTCAACCTCTGGGTCTAACTACTCTTACAGAAAATTGAATAATCTTCGGATTGGTAATTTTATGCTGTAGGTCTTTTTAGAGAATCGGACACTTTTCCAGAGATTGATGACAGTGTACCTGTTCATATTTAGATAACTGTCCTGTTGTTCAAAACCACATTTGGGTCCAAGATTTCCACATAGACTAGGATAGATATTTTTCTTCAAAGTCGTCAAAAAAAAAAAAAAAAAAAACATGATGCATGATGTAAGCGGCTTAAAATTCCCCTTTATCAAGTATCATCTAATCAAATATGTGAAATAATATAGCCTCTAACAATAGCTTCAATTTTTGGCCGCAGCAATTTAGTCAGAAACAACATATTATAACTGAATGTCTAAGACTTATAATCTTAAAGAAAGGTGCATGTCTCAAATGTGTGGTGATTAGGGTTCTCGCTCACCTTGCAAATGTCGCTTGCTAAATATGGGTTAGGTTAGACAACTTGAACAGAACTACTTCAGTTTGTTCAGTATTTGACAATTTGATTACATCTAAGTTTAGTACTTGTCTTCCAGCATTTGTTATAGCTATGTGCTTTTGTTTTGGGAAACTTTTTTATATGCTAACATAATTGATTGAATTTATTAGCGGGATATTATCTCCTTAATCATTTATGGGTAAATGATATTGCCACACCCATTTTAACCTCTTATTCAGTCCTTTTCTTTTTTAACAAGCAAAAAGACTAAAATCCTTAGTCTACTCTATTTTTATATAACTAAAGTGTCCTTATTTTCATGATTTCTTGAATAATTTCATCTCTCATAATTTTTTTTTTTTATATGTATGGTTATTTAATACTCTTATAACTAAAAGAATAGAAGAATTCTGAACATAATTGGGGGAGAAGATATAGTGGTATTTGGAGGCCTACCAGATAAGGGTAAATTTTAGACAGAAAAAATTGGAATGGTATCACAAAGGATGCTTTAATGTTTTGCTTGTTCAAAAGGATAAGGGTGTGTAAAAAATTAAAAAAAAAATTGTGTGAAAACATCATATGCCTATTTATATTGTATTTAGGCCTATATATATAGGCTCTAGCTTGTACTTTGGTGACGAAGTAAATATAAAAATTTTCTCCTCCAAATATAACCCAACAATTGATTCACTGAAAGTTGAAATAATTCGAGTTTTCAAATTTAGCATATTCTAACTACTTGGAATGGCATTTTCACCGTTAATTCTTCATTGCTAAGATGAGGGTTGACCTGCGCTGTTCCGATACTATCAGGCGTTTCACAGGTTCAAGGAATCTACTCTTTGAGCAGCGTGATAGGCTGATAGCTCTCAACTTGCCAATTTGGCTCATACATTTCATTTCTGGACTCTAATAGTCTAATTCAATTTGGAAAAATAAATATTTTTTAATGGGTCAATATTTCCTCATAAAGAATCCAAATATGGCTTCAGCCTTTTATGACACGGGCATAAAGTCTAAGCTCTAAGCGCAAGGTTTGTGTTCAGTAGGAGAACATTAATAGTCAAGTATAATTTTCTTGCACAGCAGGACGTTTGAAATTCAAAGGTCAAGTTTAAGATGTTTGCAAATGATATTTCGACGATCTTGACATTTAAAAGTTCCCGAAACGAAATAGTAATAAAGAAATTTCCATTGCTCACAAATGAGGTATTGACGTAAGTATTCAAATATTACTTACAATACAAGTAAGCTTTGAAATTTTTTACCAAATTATAGTCTTCATTGGTTAAGCGACCAGTAAATTGTTCGTTCTCTAGAAATCAAGAAGCATTTTGGGAAAAAATACTTTAATGGAGACTCTACAATACGGGTCTCATTTGTCACCATTAAATTGATAACCGAATAGAGAGACTGTGGGGTTCCATTTCTTACTACCAGAAATGGTGCAGAGTCCGTATCCAAGTATGGCTCCATTTTGGGTTGTTTACACGTGATGATGTGGATTAGTGACACATAACATCTTACCTAAATTGTTCTATAAGTGCCTACGTGTGGCAGTCTCATTAAGGACAGTTATGTAATTTAGTTTCAGTTGAGCTAGCATAGTGGTAGCCTCATGACCCCTCATGTACATCTATAAATAAGGGGTTTAGGTGCTACTGAAAAGGGATCGAAACTCAGATAATCAAACACACTCTTGACACTCAATTCTTCCACTTTCTCTCTCCTCCTAGAATCTAATTCTAACTTCTTCAATGGGCACCGTCTGTGAGAATCGACAGATTTCCATCTCTGTCAATCAATTCTCAATCATCTGAATTGTTTATTTTTGCTTTGAGGAGGATGAAGAACTGCGGAACACGCCGAACTGTTAGCAAGGAAGCAGAGACGAGCAATCAACACCTCGCGGTGCATACCGACGAGCCAGAAAACGTAGGAACACCAGCCGAGGCTTAACAAAAGCAAGATGATGTCCTGAAGTATATTGCTGATCATTTCGAGTCTTTCCTAGCGTTTGTGGAGCAGCGCAAAAGTCAAACTCCATCCGAGCGCTCGAACCGGAGCAGCCACTCCATAAGCCGAACAGCAACTCGCCCCCGACCGACGGCCTGGGAAACAGTCGATTGATGCCATGAGCCCAATCGACATGCGTCATAAATTAACAAAGTCACGCTCGGACGAACAATCTGATGAATCACACTCATCGCGAGCGGATCAAAGAAATTGCCGGTGCATGAGAGACTCGGTGCACATTCCTTAAAAAAATTTGGTTCAAGAGGACCCTCTACGGCTGTTTTAAAACAGCTCAAAGAGCAGAGCCTTGAAAATAAGATCCAAGAGATTTTGAGGAAAAATAATTTACTTCTGAATACTCCTGCTACGGCAGAGATTGATAGAGATCCATTCACAATCTCTATCAAGGTTGAACCTCTTCCAATGCAATTCAAGCTACCGGACCTAGACCGTTACAAGGGAAAATCTGATCCGTCAGATCACCTTCAGCACGTGGTAGCGATCACCAGCCTTTATGGCTACAGTGACGCGACCCGCTGCAAATTGTTTTGCCACCACTCTTCGAGGTCCGGCACAGAAGTGGTTCCAGGAGTTACCGATGAACTCAATCGCCACTTTCAATGACTTGGCGAAATCCTTCCTTGGCCACTTCAGGAGTAAATCAATATTGCAAAAGGATACGTCACACCTCATGAACATTCGGCAGAGATCCGATGAGTCGCTAAATAAATTTGTGAACCGCTTCAATGATGAGGTGGTCCAAATAAAAAATGTTGATAAAAGAATTCTGGTGGCTGCTTTCTGCAGCGGCATCCGACCAGGCATCTTCAACGCCGAGTTGGCCAAAAAGATGCCGAACTCCTATTCTGAACTCCTCGAAAGAGTATCGGAGTTCATACGGGGAGAAGAGTCAAACAGGACAAAAAGAGAATTTTACGATACACAAAGAGAAAAAGTCCAGAAGACACCGAACCCCTCATCCTCGAAAAAGCTGAGGGTCGCTAACAGATTGAGCTATTCCAGAGCCACACCGTTGGCAAACCGGTTGGTCTACCCGGGCAACAATATCGTATTGAGAATCGACCCCCGCGAACAAGGAGTATCCCGATGCTGACTTCACACCTCTCAATACATTAAGAAGGGAAATGTTATACCATGTGTAACATCTGGGCCTCTTAGAGCCACCCCCTCAAATGGTGTCAGTCTCTGATAAAAGAGACGTGGCAAAGTACTGCGCTTTTCATGGCCAACATGACCATGATACCGAGGCCTGCAACCATCTGAAGGTTGAAATCGAGAAAGCCATTCAAGAAGGACACTTGCAGCAGTTCATCTGTCGAACTGCTATAGAGTTCCAAAGGAACACTGCCAATCAAAGAAATTCGGCGCAACCTCGCCCGCCGCCTAGTCAACAGAACCGAGGCGGCCAGAACAGAAACAATCCCCCAGCAAACAAAGATGAACAAATTCGTGTAGCTTGGGTGACAAACACAACAGCTGGAGGATCGGCAATCGGGGATTCAAACAATGCAAGGAAAAAATATGCCCGAAACATTTCTTTCGGGCGAGGATCGAGAGAAGCGACTGAAGGCCATTCATGAGTCTCGGATACACTTTCGATGACCCCGTTCCTAGCCGAATGCCACACAATGACCCCATGGTAATTCACGTAAATGTGGCTGGATATGAAATGCACCATGTGTTCGCCGACACCGAAAGTTCGACCGACATAATCTTTTGGGATGCTTGGGTCAAAATGCATATGGACATTTCTTTGATAAAACCTTTCAAAACTCCATTGGTTGGCTTCACCGGAGACTCGGTCGTGCCTGAGGGATAAATAATGCTCCCATTGTGTCTTGAAGCCCGCCCAAAGAACAGAATTGAGATGACCAATTTCGTTATCGTCAAAAGGGACAACTCCTACAATATGATCCTGGGCCGATCCACGCAATACACCTATAGAATTCTTTCCTCTGTGTTCCATATTGGGATAAAATTCATGTTGAGGAACGGATATGAGGGAACAGTCATTGGGAGCCAGCAGGAGGCCCGAGCCTGTTATATGATGTCCTTGCGGTCACAATCGCAAACGATGTCCATTACTGACAAGGCTTACTTACAAACTTTTGATGCCTCATCCACTTGGGATGGCTTCGAAGAGCCTTTGATAAGTTAAGGGGAAGAGGAAGAGAATGTGCAGCCTCGGAGAGGAGCTACTGAGATCCCCGAACCTCCCGAGCCTAAGGGGAAGGGCAAAGCAAAAATTGAGCCCCAAGACGAGGTTCAAATTGAGGAAGTATCACTAGATCTGAGCCTCCCTGATTGAAAAATTAAGATCTGTGCTACCCTCCCAGCAGAGTTTAAAGCCCTTCTCTTTAGGCTTTTAGCAGAGTACAAGGACATGTTCGCCTGGATTTTACTGATCTTAATAAAGTCAGTCCAAATGACAGCTACCCGTACCCCCGGATCGATACAGTAGTAGATTCATTTGTTAGATTTTATATTTTACACTTTTTAGATACATTCAAGGGTTACCATCAAATATACATGGCCAGAGAAGATCAAGAGAAAATCTCTTTCATCACTGACCGAGGCACGTAGTGAGACTGCTACACTACGATGCCCTTTGGACTCAAAAATGTCAGAGCTACATATCAACGCCTCGTCAATAAAACCTTCAAGTCTTAGATAGGATGAAACATGGAGGTATATACTGATGACAGGGTGGTCAAGAGCCGAACTTATGAGAAAATCCTAGAAAATCTCAGGGAAACATTTGAGACATTAACATCCATCCAAATGAGGCTGAATCCCAAAAAATATACATTTGGGATCCTCTCGAGAAAATTATTGGGATTCATTGTCTCTCACCGGAGAATTGAGGCGAACCCTGAAAATGTGCAAGTCATAATTAATATGAAAACTCCCACCTCGGTAAAGGAGGTTCAGAGACTCACTGGTAGAATGGCGACCCTGAATCGATTCCTGTCCAAATCAGCAGAAAAATGCTTGCAATTCTTCCGGCTCATAAAGAAGATTAAGGGCTTTCAATGGATTGAAGAAGTTCGGAAAGCCTTTGAAGAGTTTAAAGGATACTTGGGCAACTTGCCGAAACTCGTAGCATCTCCACAAAAAGGAGAACCGCTATACCTGTACATCTCAATCACTGAATGGGCAGTCAACTCAGTTCTATTGAGGCAGGACAAATAAGAAAACCAATGCCCTGTATATTTTGTAAGCAAAGTGCTTCAAGATCCAGAAAGGAACTACACCCCTATTGAGAAGGCAGCCTTCTTGTTGTTAGTGTCGGTTCGGAAGCTAAGGCCTTATTTTCATGGTCACGAGATAATTATTTTGACCAACCTTCCTTTAAAAAATATCTTAAGCAAGCCAGATATTTCAGGCAGAATGCCAAAGTGGTCTGTGGAGCTATTCGAGTTTGACATAGAATTCAGGCCACAGACAGCACTCAAAACTCAGGCTTTCGCAAATTTCATTGCAGAAAGCTGTGACATCGAGAAGGTTGACCTCATCACGGCAACTGATCCAGCAAAAGATCAAAAAATGAGAAAAGATCTCGCATGGGAGCTTCATGTTGACGAAACTTTGTGCGAGTCCGGAGCCGGGGCGTAGGGATAATAATTCGATCCCCAGAAGGAGACTATCTCACTTATGCCCTGAGGTTCGAATTCAAAGCAATAAATAACGAAGTTGAGTATGAGGCCCTCATCTGTGGGATGAAAATGGCCCACCAGATGGGAGCACGAACCTTAAAGATACATTCAGATTCTCAGCTGGTTGTGAATCAGAGCTTGGGAAATTACGAGGCTCGAGGCTTGATTTTGAAAATGTACCTAACCGAGGACAAAAGCTGGATTGGAAAATTTGAAAATGTTGACATCATTAAAATTGCCCAAACAAGAAACACGCATGCTGATGCTCTATCAAAACTAGCCTCTGCAATATACTCGCATTTAACGAAGAGATTTTGGTAGAACTGCGAGAGCGCAGGTCTGTTGACTTCTCTGAAAGAATCTCTTGTGTCTAACCAGATCTCGGTTGGATGGAAGCAATAATAAATTATTTGAATAATGAGAAGCTCCCGAGGATCCAGCCGAAACTAGAAAGATCAAGTACAGCAAGCCGCTAAGTATACGCTTATTGATAGAATCTTGTATAAAAATGCTTACTTGTGCCCCATGTTGAGGTGCCTCACGCCATCTGAAGCTAACTATATTTTACGAGAGGTGCACGAGGACATATGCCGAAGTCACGTCGGTCATCGACGCTTAGCTCGTAAAGTCTTGTTGACTGGGTACTACTGGCCGACCTTACACTCTGACGCAAATAACTTGGTATGGGGGTGTCATCAATGTCAAAAACATGCGCCAATACCCGAAGACCCGGATCAGACACTGTCTCTATTCAGAGCCCATGGCCATTTGCTCAGTGGAGAATTGACATTTTGGGCCTATTTCCCAAAGGGATATGCAAGCTTGAGTTCTTAGTAGTGGCGGTTGACTACTTCACCAAGTGGATCGAGACCGAGCCCCTGGCTACAATTTTGGAAAAAATAATAGAAAAATTCTTTTAGAAAAGCATTGTTTGCTGGTTCGGTATCCCTGCTGTGCTCATTTCTGATAATGGAAAGGATAGCAATTTGAAGGTGAGCCTTTCAAGAGCTTCTGCGCTAACCTCGGCATCAAACAACACTTCACCTCGGTGGCTCATCCACAAGCAAACGGACAGACAGAAGTATGCAACCGAACCCTATTGACGGGGCTCAAGATTCGACTTGAACGAGTCAAGGGCGCTTGGGTTGAAGAATTGCCTAATGTCTTATGGGCATACAGGGACAACACCTCGAACGACTAACAGAAACACTCCGTTCAGCTTGACCTACGGGTCCGAGCCTGTTATCCCTGCAGAGATTGGGCGCGCCTCAGAATTCAACGATGAAGCCCTACGAGCTCACTTGGATTTACTTGAGGAGAGGAGGTTGGACGCATCCATCCGGGAAGCCAAGTACAAGCTGGTCATGGCTAAACACTATAACGCCAGGGTCAAGCATCGGTATCTGCGGTCCGGTGACTTAGTGCTTCAAAAAAATAAGCAAGCCGTGTAGAAGGGACTAAAAAGTTAGACCCAAACTGGGAGGGACCCCTATCGTGTAATAGAAGTTCACGCCTCGGCCTATTACAAGTTGGTTGACATGAGAGGGGATCTTGTTCTCAGAATGTGGAACATTATAAATTTAAAGAAATATTATCAAGGAATGTAATGAAAGTCCCTTATCAAAAGACAGATGTTCGAGCTGCTCCAACCCTCACAGGTTTGGATCCAGTTCAACAAAAAGCAAATGATTGAGGGCTGAAGTTTAGTAACCTCCCTCAAGGGCAGAGGTTTAGTAGCCCCCAAGCAAAAACAAGCTGCGCTACCCCTCAGAGGTTCGGTCAAAGCACAAAACAAATTTGAGCTGCTCCAAACCTCAGAGGTTCGGATCCAATTCAACAGAAAAGTAAATGATTGAGGGCTGAGGCTTAGTAGCCCCTCAAACAAAAACAAGTTGCGCCAAACCTCAGAGGTTCGATCAAAGCACAAAACAAATTTGAGCTGTCCAACCCTCAGAGATTCGGATCCAGTTCAACAGAAAAGTAAATGATTGAGGGCTGAGGCTTGAACCTTAACAGTCCCCCCTCAAGGGCAGAGGTTTAGTAGCCTCCCCAAGCAAAATCAAGCTGGGCCAACCTTCAGAGGTTTGGTCAAAGCACAAAACAAATTTGAGCTGCTACAACTCTCAGAGATTCGGATCAAGTTCAATACAAAAGAAAATTATTGAGGGCTGAGACTTAGCAGTCCCCCCTCAAGGGTTGAGGCTTAGTAGCCCCCCAAGCAAAATCAAGTTGCGCCAATCCTCAGAGGTTCAGTCAAAGCACAAAACAAATTCGAGTTGCTCCAACCCTCAGAGGTTCGGATCAAGTTCAATACAAAAGCAAATGATTGAGGGTTGAGGCTTAGCAGTCCCCCATCAAGGGCAGAGGCTTAGTAGCCCCCAAGCAAAAATAGAGGTGCACCAACCCTCAGAGGTTCGATTTAAGCACAAAACAAGTTTGAGCTGTTTCAACTCTCAGAGGTTCGGATCCAGTTCAACGGAAGAGCAAATATTGGGAGTCGAGGCTTAGCAGTCCCCTAAAGGGTAGAGACTTGGCGGCACCCTGCAAGCAAAATAAATTTGAGAGGATCCGATCCTCAAAGAGGCTTGATAGCCTTGCTCAAGCAAAACATTATGCCTTGGATCTTGAAAGGTTTGATTCAAATTAAATGAATAAGGCAAACATAAGGAGCTAAGTTTAATCCATTTGCCTCAGCTCGGAAGGGTCTAAAAAAGGCCTAAATTCAAAGTGAAAGGGAAATTTAGATAATATTCTATGCTGATATTCCTAAGTATTATAAGCTTATTATCTGTTTTTATCATGAAACTTTTGCTTTGAATGCAGGAGATAAAAAAATTGAAAAGCAGTTAAAGACCAGAAGTAAAGGAAAATCGAGGCTCTTGTCGAGGCGACAAGTTAATCAAAACTTGAGATATTCATTGAGGAATCCTGACTATTACATAAAAGTTCCTAACTATTACAACAAAATTACATCAGCCTGTGCAGCAAAAGTGGAAGGCTCGGCAGAGGAAGTGGAAGCTTGATTCACAGGCTTAGGTATGACTTCGGCTTCAGGGTTCGCACCCTAGATCAGCAGAATTGCTTCAGAAGTTCCTAGAATCAGAACAGGGGCTTTAAATTGAGCCTCTAGGCCATTGATGACCTCCTCGGTGACGGAAGCATCGCATGGCAGCCCCTCGTACAAATCAGGATTCTTCACCAAGTGGTTACAGGCCAGTGTGAACCCCATGGAGAAGACCTTTTCTATAAATTCCTTCAGCATCTCGTCTGTTTCGACCAAGGCCACGAACTGATTTCTGCCTTTGATCCGCAGCTCCACCTCCCGGGAAGCGAACTTCGCCTCGGCCAACTAAGCTTCTTCTTCAATTTGAAGAACCCTTTGTTCTAGATCTGTGATCTTCTTGTCATGATCGCCGACATCCACTTCAAGGGTCTTCTTTTCTAGCTCGGCTTGCCGAAGCTTGTCCCTCACCTCGGTCAGCTCGGACTTCCACTCGTCGTATTTTTTGCCCGCCTCGATATTGCATTTCATCTCGTTGGCGTTCACTGCCCTCCTTCATGGAGTTAATGGCAGAGTTGAAGGAAGACTCCCGATCTACGACAGCGGGCAAAATTTTGATTGTCTGCAAAAAAGTAAAATGATTAGTTGTATAAGTTGAAGTACGAGGTGCAAAAATTTGAAATTTCAAGAAGGGTTAGTTAGACTTACGTTCATCAGGCTGACGTGAAACTCGTCCAACCTCTGTTGAGGGATGAGCCTCTTAATGTAGGCTACATCCCGAAGCAAAGCCACCATCTTCGCCTGCTCACGAGCTACCATCGGGAATTGAGCCCGATCATTTATATCAATCGGCGGGATGGGTCGGAGATTAGTGCTCCCCAAGGTGAGAGGAACTGGAAGAGGGTCGACGGACAGCCGATCCTAGGGCACATCCTGTGACCCTCCAGATTCCTCTCCTCCTCGGGAGTATATTTTCTATCACCTGAAAAAAGTAAAGTTTCAGTTCTCGGCTGGGAAGAAGGAATAAGGAGTGGGGGTGAATGAGGCTCGGCAGTGCTTTATCTACCATAAGAAGTGATAAGTTGCTTTGATAAAGGGACGTTTCCAGAAGCTATCCCTGGGGTCCTTATCCTCGCTACTGGAACGGATGGCCTCGGGGGTGTTGACGCTGAGGATAGGGTTATTGCCGAAAAAGGACCCTCCCTGAGGCCAGCAGCCTTCCTTGTCATTTTTCTTGTAACCCGAGTCGGCTCGGGTTCGGTGGGCTAAAAAGCCAGAGTTACCTCCCCTGCTGGTCTATCAGGGGAGCTGCTGGCCTCGGCTTGAATTAGGGGTGCGGAAGTTGAGGGTGTAGCCTCGGCACTCTCCGAGGGCGTGTTGATGGTGGCGGATGAGGATTTCACTTGTTGATGAAAAGGGCTGGTTTGAAGTGCCTGCACCAGTGGCAGGTGTGGTAGATACCAACCCCTGAGAAATGCTCCGAGCTCTGCATAAGACAAAAGATCAGAAAAAAAGAAAGGAAAAAAATAATAATAAAAAAAAATAAAAAATAAATGACTTTGTTGAGGGTCGTAGTTCGGGAGGATGTATGGGTAGGGAACAGTCCCGCCCAGGCAAGAATGTTGTTGGATAGGATGGCAGGTTGGTTGTTGAAGTTTATTTTGAGGTTTGATTCTATGAGCTTCCCGGCGTGTAGGGAGTCTAGAGGAGAGGCGTTTTTGGTTTTAAGGTTTTCTTTGATAAGGTTCCATAGGTCCTGTGGCATTGGAGGGTTGAGATATCGAATAAAGAAGAACGACTTTTTCCAGTCGTGAATGGATGAAGGGTTACCCGAAATGAGCTGTTTACCCGCGGTTTGAAGAGAAATGTAAAAGAATCCCTTTGTAAGGGATAATTTTAGCATTATCCTAAAAATGTCTAAAGAAAGGAGGATGTTGTGTAATCTACACAGAAAGGTGAAGCCGGCAATGACCCAAAGTTCGTTTGGGGTCAGCTGTGATATGCTAATATCCCAGTGGTTGGATAGGTGGACGAGAAGCGGTGCTATTGGGAGCCTCAGCCCCGCCTCGAGCTACTCTTAGTAAACTGTTAAGTAACCAGGATGAGTGAAACACAAGCCTGTGTCTCTTACTTGCATGTGGCCTCGGTCCTCGGGGGCAGGGAATTTGATGTGCACGTTCTTGGGAAAACGACATCTATCCCTAAGAATTTTGATATCCTCAGGGTCTAGAGAGTTTGATACATCTTGTGTTTGGAGGTTAGGGTGGTCATTCTGAGGAGGTTCGGCAGAGAAAGGATCGGGGGGAAAATTTAGTGGCACTGCTGCCAGAAGGGTTTCGTCAAAGGGATTTAGCATTTTGTCAATGGCATCTATGGGGGAAGGGAGAACCGACGTGCTAATGAGAGAAGTGGGAGTGAACGTACTGGCCATGATCTTCTATTTGGAAGGCGTGTGGATTTTTGGGGGACTTTTAGTGGTGTCCGGTGGTGGCGTTGAGCGGCGGTCGAAGGACAACAACGGTTGAAGCCAGAGGAAAGGGGAGCAGGAGTATGATGGTAAGAGAATGAGAGTATGTGAGATTTTAGGGAGTAAAAGAGCGAAAGATAGTGTGGAGTGAAAGAGGGGTTGAAGGAAGGAAATAGTAGACAACTCCTTAAGTTGGAAGAATGAAGTAAAGTGAGTAAGGGAAAGGAAAAAGATTTGGGGGAGAAGGGGGGTATAAATAGGAGAGCAACCTTCCATAATATTCAATGGATCTGGGGAAAAAACTGACGATTTTGAAATGGAAAAAGGCGTTTAGCCGGGAAAAGCGAGGCGTTACGGCGTGAAAAGTGAGGCATTTTGCAGCAAAATCAGAGCGAATAATGCAGTGTAATAAATGAAAATTCAGTGCATGGAGATTCAGCGAAAACGTCACCCACGAGTTAATGTTGCAGTTACATCTTGCCAAGGATCCCAAGGGTCGTTACGACCTCGGATCGGCAAGGGCAAGTACGAGAGTGCTCCGAAGTTCTGCGCCTCGGCTCGATATAAAAGTTTTGGTTGTCATCGTCTAGGGACTGCAAACAGTCATTTTCAGCTCTGCCCCTGCCGCGAGGCTCGGCACCAAGCCAAGGGAACTATTGATGATGTGGATTAATGACACATAGCATCTTACCTAGATTGTTCTAAAAGTGCTACGTGGCAGCCTCATTAAGGGCAGTTATGTAATGTAGCCTCAATTGAGCTAGCATAGTGGTAGCCTCATGACCCCCTCATGTACATCTATAAGGAGTTTGGGTACTATTGAAAAGGGATCGAAACTCAGATAATCAAACATACTCTTGACACTCAATTCTTCCACTTTCTCTCTCCTCCTAGACTCTAATTCGAGCTTCTTCAACACGTATTTTTATTTCTATTATTATGACATAACTTTCAATATCTAAAGTTCCCATAATTATAAGCTACTAATTGCGTGACCCATTGTTTGTCATCATTCTATGTTTTGCAAGTATTGATGCATAACGAAATATTTTGATGATTAATTTCTAAGAAGAATTTATAGAAAGTGAAAAACAAAGAATCAAGGCAAATAGCATATTTTTACCACCTTTTATGGTAATGGCAACCTTACATAGTGTATCTCCATCACAATAATTAAAGAAACCAAGGAAACTGCAATTTCCAAAAAAAAATAAATACTAATCCGCTATTCTAATATATTTGTCACATTAACTTTTTTTTGGTCAACGAGTCAAGTTTTCAAGATTCAATCTTTTGTAAATTTTTTAAATTCTTTTATAAATTTAAATTTCATATTATAATACTTTATATAAATTTCACTTTTGTTGAAAAAATTTCATAAAAAATCATATAAATTTATTAGAATTTTTCATTACAAAACTGATCTGATTGATTAAAAAAATCAAATTATGACAAAACAAATAAGACAGAATGAATAAATAATCGTTGAAAGAACTTAGAATGAAAGCTACACATCTAGTTCTAGTGTCACACAAGTTTGCTGATTATACAATGAGAATAACGTAGACTTATAATATGTACAAAAGTAACAATTTTGTGTATAATCAAGTATGTCATGAAAAAAAAGTATTTACAAAGATACAAATTTATAATTACTTGTCAAAATCATTCTACGTGACAAAATCTTATCAAATCACGACTCCCTAATTTTAGATGCTCAGCCAGATTTTTTTCCCCTTCTTTTCGGATTTAGCATCACTGACTTTTATTTATCACTTTACATTTCACTTTGTATAGATACACTCAAAAAAATATTAACTAAGTATATTAAGACAAATTGCACAAAAAATTGTTATGTTCTACATTTATATTTATAGGAAACATTTAAATAAATCCGATTTTTAAATCTACTTTAAATCCTATTATGTAAATTAAAATTTATAAAATATATGATATCAATTGATATAAATAAGATTTTATAAAATTTAATTATAACTATAAAATCTACAAATAGAATACAAAATCGAATATATACTTTTCCTATATTTATACCAGTTCTTTACCATGTCGCAAAGTCATCAATGAATTGTCTAGCCTTATCTTGTGGCATCGGTTTTAGTACCAAAATCTCTGTATAAAGGCTACTCTATCATCAACATATAACCGAAGTAACTGCTATTGCTTTGTCAGAGACTCAGATTTTAAATGAGGTGAGATAACCAAGACCAACTCATTCCCTTTATTGAATCAATTTACATTCTTCATTTATCTTTTTTCTTAATTTCTATTTTGGCCGTTTCAGTGGTAACATATCGTCACTAAGCTTCCTAGTAAATCTTTAGCGGAACAATTCATGTGCCCTGTTTGATCCCTCCAACGTTAAAAGCACTTCCATAGTGTGCGAATCCAAGTTGAGACCAAATAGTTTTCACCAGCCTTTGACAAAAAACCACTATAAATCTTTCTTTTTAGCAGCATCGCCGTATCATGCAAATATAGCTACCATCATCAGCTTGACTCTAAGGTGTATAAAGAAGGGCTAGTTTGGTGTGTTGGTTCATCCTCTTCTATACTTATCATCCTTTCCTTTTCTCTCCACATGGATTTACCAATTGTGACACCAATTTCTGGTCATGAGCAAATTCTTTATACTATAAAAACAAAAAATCTTTCATATAAACTATCAACAGCTAGTTACCATCAACGGACTTGGGGAGCTAAACAGAAGGCTAAGTATATATTGAAGAATGTAAACTGTGAAGCCAAACCAGGGGAGATAACAGCAATTGCTGGCTCAAGTGGAGCAGGGAAAACCACATTACTGGAGATTCTCGCTGGAGTAATAGTCCCGAGCAGAGTCATCGGTCCTGTTACTGTGAATGATCACCCTCTGAATGTGACACATTTTCGGAGAGTGTCTGGTTATGTGACACAAGATGATGTTCTATTCCCACTTCTCACTGTTAAGGAAACTCTCACGTACACTGCACGGCTCCGGTTGCAAGGAGGGAATGATGTGGCAGCAACAAGAGTCAGCAAGCTGTTGAAGGAGCTTGGACTGGACCATGTAGCTGGTGTGAGGATTGGCTGTGAATCTTGCCGAGGAATTTCTGGTGGTGAGAAGCGTAGAGTGTCAATTGGTGTTAATTTGGTTCATGATCCTGCAGTTGTTTTGATTGATGAACCGACATCAGGACTCGACTCAACCTCAGCACTCCATGTCATGTTGCTACTTAAATCCATGCCCAGATTCTGGCCAAGAACCAAGGAAAAACAATCTTGCTAAGCATTCATCAACCTGGTTATCGAATTATTGACTTATTTGACAAGGTCATTCTATTATCCAATGGTATTTGTCGTCATGACGGATCTCTGCATTGCCTAGAGGATAGACTCAAGTCCACAGGGCATTGCATTCCGCATGGTGTCAATGTGCTTGAATTTGCCATTGATGTTTCAGATAGTCTGCATGTGGAAGAAAGTGACATCGAAAGTGGTGAATCAGACCATGACGCTAACCATGTTAGCAATTCATCAGCTTTTGTCAATGCAGAAGAAAAGTACTTATCTTATGCAAATTCTTTGTTCAAGGAAGTATTGATACTCACTCAAAGATTCTTCTACAATATCTTCAGAACCAAGCAGCTGTTTGCCGCAAGGACTGTTCAAGCATTAGTTGCAGGGATACTGTTAGGGACAATATTCAAGAATGCATACAATAATTCCAATAGAGCAAATGTTCAAAGTCAAATTGACCTAGAGATTCTTTGCATTCAGTCTGACATTCTTGTTGTCATCCACAACAGAAGCCTTGCCAATTTTTTTGCAAGAGAGGAAAATTTTAATAAGAGAAACGTCAAGAGGAGCCTACAGAATATCATCCTATGTTATGGCAAACACAATAGTGTTTCTTCCATTCCTTTTGTTAGTAGCTCTTCTCTACACAACCCCGGTTTACTGGCTGGTTGGATTGAGGCGAGATATCAATGGATATCTTTATTTCTCTCTGGTGGCTTGGATGGTTGTCTTAATGTCAAATTCATTTGTTGGATGCTTTTGCGCTCTAGTACCAAATTTCATCTCGGGAATGTCTCTGATTGCAGGCGTTATGGGGGCATTTTTCCTCTTTTCTGGCTACTTCATACCGAAGGAAGAGACGCCCAAGTGTTGGATTTTCATGCACTACTTGAGCTTGTTTAAGTATCCTTTTGAGAGCTTTCTGATAAATGAATTTGGAGGAGAAAAGGGGCGAGGGAAATGTTATTGAGGTGGAAGGTTTTCAAGGAGTATGCCTACTGCATGGTGATGAGTTTTTGAGGAAGCTAGGCATAGAGGAATCACAGAAATGGAATAACTTGACCATAATGTTGATTTTCATTTTGGGGTACAGAGTTCTCTGTTTTCTGATTCTTTGGTACAGATCTTACAGGAGCCCAAGCTAAAAGAACTCTGTTCAAATTGCAAACGACTTGCGTCTTCAATATCTGTGTGACTACCTCAAATATCATTAATGCATACTTGTTTCTTTATGTCCTGCTCTAGTGTAGCAGCTTGTCAAAGTGGAGAAACATAACCTTCTGGACAAAATCCAGTAGTTCTTAAAGATTGGAGTGGCTCAGTTTTTAGGACACGGATATTTCATTAACGGGATCGAAAAATATATAAACCTATTAACTTTAAACATTTTTTTTTTCTTCATACTTTAGCATTCTCTCCTGTTTTTCAATTACTTATTTTCATGTTAACTGGAGTTGCAAATAGAATATCGCTGAAACTGTTAATGAAAGAACCAAGAATAATTTCATTCCTGTACAAAACTACTCCTAGAGATCATCAGTATGAAATGGAAGAAACTTAGTCCAGAGGCAAAAGCAAAACAGAACATGGTTTATGTTAGAGATTCCAGCGTAATTCAAACAGTTGTGCACTATGAATAAAATATTTTTATGGTTTAACCACATATAAACACCTTAAAACCTTAAAAATTTTATGGTATGAACAATTGTGATAGTTTCAAGTGTAAAACATTGTAGAAAATATCTGTGTGAACTAGTTCTACCTTTTCGTTCGAACAAGTGATGCAGAAAATCAAAAGTTGGCTTGTGGTAGTCCTAATTTTTAAACAGCTTACAAAAAATTACTTGTCAATCCACTTTTGTTGTTTCTGATTCTCACCCTTTTTGTGCATGTGTGTTTTTGCTTCATCCTTTCTAATTACCAAGCCAACTACTTTCTTATCATTTCCTTCTTTGTTTCTGCAAAACTTCGAGTTGGTATTCAAGTAATTCACAACAATGATTGGGATCTTTCTTACATTATTCTTTGTTAATCAAACTCTCTGATACCACATTATCACGTAACTTTCAAGGCCGAAGTCATTAAACAATAATTATACTTATGGACAACAGTACCAACTCTAAACAAATTTTAACAATTGACTGGAATTTTAAAATGCATCAAAGAGACAAGATATTGATTATTAACATCTAGTTGCTTAGCCACTTTTCCTCACCCTAGATCTGCATCTTTAAGTTTAATAGATTTATACAAGAAAGTCTGCAAGATTATACTAGTATATTCACATAACAAGTTGGTTATGCATGCTAAATTCTGATGCAATTTGAAGAATGACGGCGTCACAGATGGGGCTAGTAGCTATCTAGATGCATTGTACTGACCCCTGCTATCCATTGTGGCCAAAGTAAATTGGGCATATACCTCTCAAAGCTTAAAATAGGACAAAATTAGAGTTGACTTTACAGATGATAACCACTACTATATACCAATGGTGCAACCATATATATAAAAATGAACCGAGATTATATCTAAGAATCCTGAAAAAGCCATACCTTGTAGTTTCTCCCCGTAGCGATGTGGTCCAAAAAAAAATGAGTTGTGTATAGACCGAAACATTTTTCTTTTCTTCAATTCCTCTCTGGCCAATTATTTTCCAGAACACAAGGAGATCAACTGCTTTTGCCCATGTTGGCAAATCATGTTTGCCTTACTTCACTGATAATTTCCAGTAAAATGAATCAGAACGCCATGAGAATTTGTAAACCCACAACCAAAAATAAAAGATCTCCAAGAAGAGACGGTAAATATCTCTAGTACTCTCTAAGAAAGGCTGAAGATTCACTTGCATAATATTGAGTTGATAATTGTGGTAGTATTATTCTGAATGGCACACGCAATAAGGTACTTGTTAAATAGTTCCATCAAATAATAAAGAGGCAATCATTACTTCAGATACTCTATTGATTGCAATCAACAGTAAATTTAGAGTAAGAAAAACTTCCTTGCACTACAATAACACTTTCTTGGCACATGCCATGCAAAACAATGAGCATCTCACACCAAAGACAGACACTGATGGGGCCGATGCAATAAATGGGGCTGATGCCAAATTCTCGCACCAAAGATGCCGTAATAGGACTTTGAAATGGTAACTAATAGTATATTTGAAGTGCAAAAACTACATCATCAACAAAATACAGATATTTCAAACTCCAAGTTCTTTTTTTTTCCTCCAGAGAAATATGTGTTTTTCCTATCTTAAAGAAGATAAGACCGCAGAGTCGCAATTTAATGGTTGACGTAAAAGTTTTATGAGCTCCATATGAGGCATGAAAGGAAGAATTCATAAAACAGAAACATAGGAAAATATCCTCTTATTATTCAAACTACAGATTCCAATTCAGTTTCTGTACTTATAGAGACATATATGCTAATGCATATGTCATCAATCTCCAACCACAACTTTTAAATCAAATGGATTTGGACAGGTAAGAAAACTTACGGCAGCAGAAAGAAAGACAACCTATCCGTAGAAGAAGAATTAAAGAAGATAAAATTGAAGAATTAAAGAAAGAAACTCAGCGTCTCTTGCTTGAGAGAGCATTTCTTGACTCTTCTGATGCATAAAATTTATCAAGTACGGACCTCAAAGCCAGACGAACAGAATTTGCAACAAGCTGGTATCTTTTCAGAATCCTTAACATTCCTTTGTCACAAACAGTCATCTCGAAAGCATTCACCATTCTGCTTCCTAAGGTTGCAAACTCAGCATTCACTGTCTTAAAGGAAGGGTTTCAACAACTCTTTCATATCAGAAAGAGGCCCATGCTTATAATCGCAACAAAGAAACGCCGTGATGGTATACTTAGCTTCCCCAACTCCATCAGCTAGTTGTTCTTCTACTCTTACTTCACCAGTGTCTGTTGGCGCAAGCATACCCTTACTAGCTTCTGCTGTCTTCTTTTTTGAATTCTTTCACATGATTAATAACTTCAGCGAGTAATAATGCTTGTCAATGACAAGAAAACAGTTTAGCAAGCATTCCTCAAATTCATATCACAAGCAGAAAATCTCCACCAATATGAAATGAATAAGTTATAGTAACATGAATCAGGATGAGAAGACAGTCGCCAATTGTATAAGTATCACTGGAAGCCAACAAAACAAGCTTGAGGATTGATTTAATGAAGTGTAAGTTTCCACTAAGATTAAACCAAACAGTATTCTCAATTCGTACTTATTCATGCAAGGGAGGAGATAAAAGCTTCTGGGTACAAGTTTTGCAACTACCAGTCAATAGAGAAACACTACTAACCAATTCTCTTTCTCCCTTCTTCACAATAAAGGAAATGACATGTTTGACACCAGGGAAGAGTGGAGACCTACGAAAGGCTTTTGGATATAAATCTAGCGCCAAGGTCCATGACCAAATTAAACCAATATTTGGTGCTAATTAGTCATGTTTCCATGCACAAATAGAGGAATCATGATAACAGATATTGCAAGCTTGCTGGCTGCAAAATAAAGCAAGAATAAGTATACGTCACCAAAACACATCCGAAAATCATCTATATACCCCTAGCAAATATATAACCTTGACGTGGATAAAAGGACCCTAATGGCATGTTCATATTCAGTTCAGAATAGTTTGGACAATCAATAATAAAATATTCACATAAATTATAAGAGCATATAAAATTTTAAAAAAATTTACAATTTCAACCATACTTTTTGTGTTTTTAAACATTATATAATATAATATTAAATATTTTAAAAATTTATATGATATAAATTTTTAAAATAATAAAAAAAACTTATTCTTAGAATACACCCTCTATTTAAAAAAGTGAAACAACTTCAACGGCTTCTATACAGAACATAGAACAAGATTAAAAAGGAAAACTACCTTATTTGTTCTTGGAATTAGACTCGTGAGAGTAGTCAAAAGATCATTGATTCTTTCCCTTCTTCACCTCTTTACTTCACTATGATTTCTCAAAAAGCAATCAATGCCTTTTCAGCATTAACCCCTTTTTACCCTGACCTTACCAGAGCCCTCACAGAAACATAAAGCTTTTATTTGTCAGGAGAAGAGTGAGCCAGGTGGGCGGTTTGTTGGAGATGACCAAAGAGAACCTGGGGTGAGAGAACTTGAGAATTCTCGAACTGGGCTTCATTTTTTTTGTTTTTGTTTTGCCTGTTTTATTAATCTGCATCAGTTAAAGGTAAAAGCTATGGTGTAGTACAGTATTTTGAACATGAAAATGGAAGTAGTGGAGTACATTTTTTTTTGTTGGTTTAAGGCATTTTTTGGACATCATAGGGAGAAGGGAGAACGATATAAGCTAGAGAATTATGGTTTGTGTGGAGTTCTGCGGTGGCTGAGGCGGCGCGTGACTGAGGTTGGAGGTGGAGGTCGGAAGTGGTTGTTTTGCGCGAGTAGTTCATTCTTTGCCAGTCACTGACATAACACATAATGTCTACGAGGCCTATCTAAAATTTAATTTTGCCAAAAGGGGTCTCCTTTTACTTTGTGTACGATAATTTGACCGTTTAATAACGGGATTAGCGAACAATTTTCCGTGTGAGCTGCAATCACGGTAGGGTGTTCATCCGTAGGTATTTTGGTAATTGGGTTAAAAAAATTTCGCAATTCTGCGTAAGAAAATTAAAACCAAATTCGAACAAAATTTTTTGCTATTTATTGGTTAACTGAATTTTTTTTCGATTTATTTGATTAATCAAAGTTTACTTGTTAATTTAAAAACTATGTATAAAATTAAAAATTAAACTAATTAAATTAATAAACAAAAAACTTAAAACTACTAAAACTAATACTATAAACTAAAAAATAACAAAAAAAATAATAATATCAAAGTGTTGAATGAATCAAACATGAAATTGAATTATTAAAAAATTAAAAATTAAAACTAATAAAACTAAAAGTGTAGTAATTCAATAATTTGATATTTTATTTTCAATAACTAAATTCGAATCATATAACTAATTTATTTTTATTCAACGATTATTCAAAAATCGATTATCAAAAATCAAATTAATTTAATTCGACCGATTTATTGAATTAAATCAGACTATGAACGCCCTTAATTCACGCCAACTATTTATTGGCTTCGTATCCTCAGTCGCCTATGTCTAGATCTCTTCTCAGTCGCATCAATGAAAAATTGTCGCGTGGTCTTCACTTAAACGCCTCACATGGTTTTTATTTAACTATTTATTTTGACTAAATACTTTAACTTTTTCTTATTGTTTAATTAAACTATAACTATTTATTCTTATCTTCTCTTCTGTTAAGTATTATCCACTCAAAAATATTATCATAAATTTGTTTTTGTACTTTATCGATAAACTTTGCGATCAAAATTAAATTTTATAAAATTTTATCTACATCAATTGATGTCATATATTTTATAATATTTAATTTATATTCCAGAATCTATAATGAAACCACAAATCAATTCTATCTAAGTATTTCCCTTACCCACTACTTCCTCAGAACACATCTAAGCCCCATCTCTATGTATCTCACACATAATCTTTTTTTTTTTTAAAATGGCAACATTCTAATCTAACTTACTCTACGGGGGATACGTGAGGATCCAACTGGGTACTATTAAGGGATTGGAGAATTCTCTCCAGACCATACAAATGTACTTTGTGTTGGTCCCAAAGCAACCTAAGAGGGGGGGGTGAATTAGGTTTCTTAAAAATTATACTTTCGGAAAATAGTGAGCTTTTTAATTAAATGCAGATATAACAAAATCAATAGAACAGTAAAGTAAAGAGAGAATAAATTAAGCAATCAATACTTCCAAACTAGCAAGCTCGAAGTATCAAATCTCTTGAATGTCTCTTCACACACTTGGTGAGCCAATAATCTTTACAAAGTTGAGAAGTTCTTGCTCAAACTAAAACTCTTTTAGTTGAGCCAAGAATCTTATTTACAACCACACTTTCATACAAGATTATCACTCCACTCAAAGTTGAATTACCCTCACAATTGCACACTAATACAACTGAAAGCACTATAGTCAATTTGCACTCAAATGACTCTTTTCTAAGGGTTGTATTCAATGTATTAGATTCTTTTTTCAGGTTATTAAAGCACCTATTTATAAGAGCAATAAATAGTGGTTTCAACTACTTCCTAACGGCTAAGTAATAAATGCACAAAAAATAGCCGTTGGGGTTTGGACGTCCGAGAAGGATTGAATGCGTCCGAGGCGTCCGATCTTCTTTCGCTTTGTTGAGAGGCTTCGTTCGGACGTCCGTGCATGCGTCTGCCCTTCGTCCGGCAGAGGTTTCGGACGGTCCTGAGTGTCCGAAAGAAAGGCAGTAGGATCCCATTCTTTCTGCCAGTTCGTTCGGACGATGCAATGCGTCCGAGGAGTTTTGACCTAGTTCGGACGGTTCTGTGCGTCCGAAAGATCTGTTCCTGCAAAAGCTTGTTTTACAGAGTTAAGTGTTCATGTCATCATCAAAATAAGGTTTGGAAAACATCACTTTGACACCTGTCTGAATTTCTACGAGTCTGCTTGGGGTTTGAACCATTGAACTCACAGCGGAGAATGTCTTATGAGGTATCTCCTGACTAACTCTAGTGAGTAGAGTTGGTTGTACCGCACACATAACTACATTGCAAATCAAATATTAAAAACATTCTACCACTATATATATCAAAAATTGAAATTCTTACAAAAATCAAAACAATTAAATGGCAAATTTATAAAAGCCACAATATAGATCAAAACTAAAATACAACTTAAGGAATGTTGCAAAGAAGGTATAAGTTTTTTAGGTACATGATGAGCTGCGGTGGTGAATCGAAGAGAAGAATAATGAACTCTGAGAGATAGAGAGATTAATATTTTCACTTAAGTTGTGTTTGGTTAGATTGAAAATATTTTTTTGGAAAAAATATTTTCCAAAGAAATTATTTTATATGAAAAAATCTATTTTTTATAGAATTTTCGATGTTCGATTGACAAAATAAATTTTTTTAACAGTTTTATTTTTAATTTATGAATACAAGTTAAAAAAACTAATAATAACAATGGTAATAAATATCTTGCAAGTAATTGTGGCTAATAAAAAATTAATTTTATTCAAAATTAAATGATAGTATAATATAGTAATAAAACATGAATAATATAGTTATATTACTGTGCGACCTATGATTAAAAAAAATGACCGTACAAGAATTGAAAACGAAAATAAATTTAAAAAATTAAATTATAAAAGTAAGTATTTATGATTTAATATCATTTTTAAATTATTCAAAAATTAATTTATATTCAAAATTTTCGTAAGTTATTTTCGGTTAAGGAAAAATAATTAAAAAATATTTTAGATCCAAAAATATTTTTCGTTATTTGATATCAAAAAAATTTAAACCAAGACACCCTTAATTGCAAAAATATATTCTAGATTAAACTGGTTAACCGTAAAACAGTATTTAGTAACGGAGCATCCTGTTACTAATTTGTTTTACACCAAGCCTCAGAGAAGATTTTTCTCATTCTCGAAATAACTACTCTTGCTTTAATCGTGATATTAAATGATTTTGTGTAGATGGGAAGGCGAGAAGGATTTCAATAATTTAGGGCCAAAGCAGCCCATATTATATGTGAACTCAGTTCTACGCTCAGGGATGAGAATCTGAATATCCGACGACCGGACGTGGATAGTAAAATATGTTGACTAAAAAAATATATATATTAGGCAGATCTGAAGAAGACTCGTCCCACCATATTATTCTTCATAGCGCATTGGGTTCATTGCATTTTCAGAAGAAGAATGAATTGATTAGCAGGGGCAAAGGAAGAGAAAAAGGGACAAAAATGTATCCAGACAAGCCTAGCCCCAAAAAATAAAGATCACGTGACGCGTTTAAGTGACAATTTGTCAAAATATGGGCGACTGACGATCTGATGCCCTATTTAGAAGCCATAGAATCTCCGGTAGTTGTTCTTATTTTATTATCTAACAAATTATTAGGATTTTTTAGAATAATTTTAATATAATAATTTGAAATAATCGAGTGATAAAAAATTAGGAATGATTTATAAAACAAAAGATTGTTAGAATATTTATACCCTCTAAATATATTCTAACGTTTATTGAATTTTTTTTTTCTAGAAATTTTTTTTAACTTTTATTGATTGGTGATCAAGTATTTTGGATGGAGTTTCCCTTGTACTTCAATACTAGAAAAAAAAAAACATGCATTTGGCAAATTCAATTCATGGAAGTTGGAATTATACCCTTAGAAAATTTATAGAGTCCAATGTACATGTTGTATTAAATAATTTGCATTCACATCAACTATATAAACCTTAAGCTCAAGAGATTAGTCACTATTTTTGAGGGAGCTTAATTTTAAGTTAATACTAAAATAATTAAAAACTGGTAAAATTAGTTTATGCATTTAGAAAATTCTATAGTCTTATCGATTAACAATTCTCACATGTTTTGAAAGTTTATATAGTCGTATTAATATCATGTTTTTCAAAACTACATACTATATAGATATTTAAAATATATAATATGGGATTGCAAAATTCCCACTATCACACACTCACCCAGAAAATAAAATATTACAAATTGACTATCATTTTTTTAAATGTGAATTATCTTGCTTTACCATTTTTTTTTTATTCAATTTTTCCTTTGAAAATGATTTTAAGAGATAACACGACTTTTTCAGTTCCTAAACTTTTTTACAAAATTGTTTTACAAAAACATAGAACGTCCCGTAACTTTAATTGCTCTTTTTTATTCCTGGGACTATTTTCTTACGCCAAACTGGTCCCAAGGTGATAAGTTCTCAAAAAATGTTGAACTTTGACTACCATCTACCGGCTTGACTGAGGGTAAAATGCATAACTAATTAATCTTGACCATGGTTAGTGGCTATGGGAGACAACATAGAAGGCAGGTAGTGGTGTTGCCACATGCAATCATTGGAAAAAAAATTTCGCCCATAATTTTTTGTCAAAATTTATGTGCACAATTCTTTTTTTTTTTTTTTTTTTTTTGTAGATGATGCATGCGAAATTCAATTTTACCACTATAGACTACTATAAACACTTATACACACTACATGTATACTGGTCGCAAAGTAGTAAAGAATAATAGGATCATTTCCGTGAGGATTCTTTGTCAATTACCCATTATTTGGTTTAAATGGTATTGGAAGGTTTGAAATGACAAGAAATTAGGCTTTAAAACTAACCTAACAACTGGAGATGCATAAAAACGGGGATTAGAGTTTATGCTAGTCAATTGGCCAAGTTTTGGGTAATTAGGTCAACCAAATGATTCCCTGTGCCAAATTAGATATTGATTCCCAAATATAATCTAATCCCAATCTCTTGGTAATTAAATCCATCAATCTAGTTAACCTAAACATGGATCCCACCTACTATTTAGATTAACCAAACTTGATTACTTGCAATATGGAATTCTAGCAACTGAGCAAGTGAATTAGACTGCTAAGATCAAATTCTAACCTTAGTCCAATACTAATCTAGGTCTATAATAAAGGTTCAGTTCCAATATCCCTTCTTGAATTAACCCAAACTGTCCTACTAAGGAAGTATCTAATTTTCCTAATTAACTTTTAAGCCCCTTAGAATTGTAATAATTAGTCTAGTTTACTACCTAATTAACCAATGAACCTTTAACCATATGAAATTAGCTTCACAAAACCGCAACCATTGACTATTTGGAACATATTTAAAGACAAGGATGTAAATAAAGACATGGGAAAGCAATTAAACTGACAATAAAATAACGAAACCAATAAAGAAAGTATTAAATGGAAGACTTGGTAGATTTAAAGCATAAAGAAGGCTTAATAAACTAATAGACAAGAAAATAAGTGCATAAAAGAAGTGTATTGAACATAAATGAGGTCTTACAAAGTGGAAGATTCAAGCTTTAAACATAGAACACAAACTAAAGTAGTAAAGAAATGAGAAGGTACTACACTATGAAGCTCTTCCCCAAATAGAGAGAAGAAAAGAAAGGGAAAAATAAGGATGGCTTGGGTTTAGAATCAGCCATTGCATGTGTATTTATATTGGGACTAGATAGGGTTTGGGCTGCACTGTCTACAAGGTTCACCGGTGCCCAACAACCTTCAGGACTAATTCCCTGGAAGCCAAGGCTTACACCTAGGTGACTTCACTAGAGGCGAAGTGCCCCTAGCAGCCCAGTCACCAATTTTGCCGATTTCGCCCGGCTTTGCGTTCTAACGCCTCTAGTGTGGTCCGATATTTCCAAAACCCTCTACAAAACATAATATACATTAATATATGATAAAAAAATTAAAATAAGGACCAAAACTTTAAAAAAATCACAAATATTGAAAAGAAAGAAGAATAAGAACGGACAAAAAAACCCTAATTCCCGTCGAAATTAGGCAAAACACTTCTCAACTCAAACACACATAAGTATAAGTTAAATAACATTAAATAAATGCTAAAACAAGACATAAAACACATACTAACACTTAGAAAATGTAAAGCACAAAAGCACACACTTAAGCCTACAACTACTTGAAATTATGGCAAAACCTGATTAATTTTAGTCATAAATAAACCCTAGTTTTCTAGGGTTACAATAACTCATATTTTATATCCAAATTATCCTGTGTAAATACATGTACTCTTAGTCTACATGACTTCTTGTTCTGTTTTTTGCTCTCAAGAGGGCCTATTTCTTTAATAAGAATGACTGATTTACCCTTCTCCCAAAGTGAATTGTGATTTGGAACTTCATTAGTTTTTTTCCATTTACATACTAGCCAACATTACTAACTGCCCATTTTGCCCATTTCCTCTAGTGGAAAATTTTTATCTATTGGGTTGATCCACCACATAAGAGACAAATTGACATTTGAAAAAAAGTTCAAGGACAAAAAGAAACAAATTAAAATTCTAGAACATTTTTGTTTTCAGTAAAAATGATTTGGACTAAAAAGGTCGGCTTTTTGAACAACTATTATTCTTTAAATATTATTCGAAAAGGTAATGTAGCAACTTTTTGATGGAATATATGTGAGATAAATAAGTGATTAGAAAATAGGTATGAAATGATTGCAGAATAATTATTTGAAGAATGATGGGAAAAAAAAAGAACCTTTCAAACGAAGCTATCTTTTTCCCATATTAAGAAGATAAAAAATAAAGTGGGTAAACAATAAATCGATGAGAATCTAAGAATCTTTTTAAGGACAGGAACAAAGAAGCTAATTTATATGTACGGCAGTTGAGTCCTAAAATATTAATAATATTTTATCCCAACAAAGAAAAAGAAATACTCCATCTGTTTAATTGAATGTGTAACGTTATTTTTTATTGTTCCAAAATATTTATCATGTTCAGAAAGTCAAACTATATTTATTATTCACTTTTCATTTTTATCTTATGTCTTTTAGTGCAGAAAATTCTTCCATTTCAAATTTCGAATTTTGGAAGGTGAAATTGGAAAGATTTAACAAATATCAATACCAACACACTATCTTTAAAAAAATTGGATTCTAGAAAAATGACATAAGATATGGATTTTAGGGAGTAGTAATCATCCATTGGGACTATGTTTTTGACCTACAAGTAGCCATGCAGGACATGGATACAGTTTGATAAGATTTTGATGATTTGAAAATTTTGAAATTTAATGTTATGAATTTGTCAGTGAGAAATTTTGTTTTAGAAATAGCTAGCGTGAACTTTATTTCTTTGTAACAATTCTCTTTTTTACCTTAGTGGAAGAGCGATGAAAGATTATGGGGTTGTTCTCAACTTCTTTTTCTTTTACTTCTTTATCAATTATAGCTTTAAAAAAAAATTTATTTGTTCTCAACATTTTTTTAAGCTTTAGCTTTTTTGTTTTTTCCACACCAAAAAAAGCTAAAAGCCAAAAGCAACTAGAACCCATGTTTTAAACTTGTGATTTTATGGTCAATTTGTAAGACAAAAATGTCCTGGACATTTCTCATAATTGCCAAAATACTAGCTCAGCTCATCACTCCCATGTTTTTTCTTCACTCATCTCATCGTCTCTTCTCCCTAAAATAGGTAAGTTGATATTCTCTCTCCTATTACTAACCAGTACAAAATTAGTGACAGGTCAAAGTGGTGTTGGCTAGAAAAATGAAGAAGGGCTTGTGGGAGCCCATATAGGAAATTGAAGCGAGAGAGCTTCTAAAGGGCTTGGGTCTTGGCTGAGACTAAAGCAAGCAAGAAAGTTGGTGGTGGTGGTGGTGGTGTGGTGGTGTTGGTGCAGATGAGAGAAGAGAGTGGTAATAGTTCTAAATGAGTAATTATGGTCATCCTTAGAGGCCATTTTTTTTGCTATTTGGTCTAAATTCCCAAATGTGTAGATGACTAGGTAACTATAATCAATGGCTTAGGCCTAAGAATGGCCAATGACGGTAGCCTTGAGTGGAGGGAAGTGAAGGTTGTGTTAGTTATTTTTGGGCCACCAAAATTCGCTAAGTGACAGACTACTTGATATTATTGATAACTGAAATAAAAAATGAAGATTTGGTCAAAAAATGAAGAGAGAAAGTGAGAGAGGTTGCAAGATAGGGGAATGAAGGTTGTCTTAGTTATTTTTGAGTTACTAGAATCATAGCCAAGTGATAGGTCACTTAATATGATTGATTGACAGAAAAAAAAGAAAAAGAAAGAAGATTTGGTCAAAAAATGAAGAGAGGAAGCGAGATTGTCAATTCGTTTAGTAAGATTTTTTTTTTTTTTTTTGGAAAATAGTTATGAGTATGAACCTTATTTGCTATTATTATTATTGCAAAAGAAGTTTAAGAGATTGTTGGTGATGTGTTTTCTTTGTTTGTGGGTGGAGAAGTGGATAAATTAAGCCTTTATATACAAAGTTTGTTTCATTCATTAAATTTGATATTTATCTTCTCATTATTCCATTATAGACTTGAATCTCGATTACTATTTGTGAACATCAATCTAAAATTTATTAATTTAAAAATTTACTTGTTTGTAAAAGTTAAATAACTTCCATTTTGATGATAATTACCAATTATAGTCAAATGTAGCGCATTTTTGTAAAGATGTAATAGTTTAGTGAAAAAACATTTACTATAGCATAAAAACTTATTTATTCAACAACAAATGGGTATTTTAGTTATTTGGAAAATAAAATTAACTTTTTTTGAGAGAACACCAAAATAGCTTTTTTAATGAATAAACAACTTTTCGTTATATGAATGAGAACTTTCTAAGCAGCTTTTACAAAAGCAGAAGTAGTTGAGAACAACACCTATGTCTAGAATGAATTCTTGGAATTAGGATTAATTTCATGAAGTTCATAATGTAGTAAATGTGCAGGTAGATATTTTTACTATATGCATCGGGATTGTTTTGGGAATTGACTAACGTGCATCTTCTTCTTTCACCATCGGTAAGCTTCTGCTTGCATTGTTTCCTCTTTCAAATTAGTTTAGTTCCCTTCTAATTTCTAAAATCTTTTACTCCTGAACTTATTGTAAGGTTTTAATTTTCCTTTAGAAGCTTCGATCTTGAAATTGAGAGTCAATATAAAAATACCAATACTCAAATCACTCAATCAAGAACAAAACATTGATAAAATTTCACAACAAATACTCACTCGATCAAACTTAGCCAGACAAAGGCCGTAGTGATTATAAGGCTTAACAAGGGATACAATAAACGAGACCAATGCTTCACCTTATATTCACTAATATAAACTAGTTCAAATTAATTATAATTTATGATTTTTCAAGCTTGTAATATAAAGCTAAGATAACAAGGTAAGATAAGTATAGATATACAATTGACTCAAATCACCTTAAATATGTGATCAGAATAATGAACCATGATCTCATAGCATCAACATTATTCAATACATACACTTGAAGGTGATTACAAAACTTTCTTTCCTAATACTACAACAATTTTATCATTTTGTGCTTTTCTTTTCTTTTCCTTATTTTTCTTTCTTTTCTTGTTTTCCTCCTTGATTTTCTTTTGAGGACAATAATCACTCATCTTCTAACAACTCCTGTAGTGAGGAAAAAATATGTGAAAAGAATTAGATGTTTTGATCTCTTGTACAATCATTAAAACACCCATCTTCCCTTAAATAACAATTACGTCAAAAACAAACTCCATCATCATGGTATTGAAGAACTTCTAGAAAATCAATAATATCTAAGGTAATTAGTAAAAAGAGAATAATAAATGAAGGAATTAAGATGAAACAATATGGCTCAAACAAGAAAATCAAAGGCTTGTAAATATCAACAGGGGATATTAGAGATAAAATTCATAAACGTAGGTAATTTGACTCAAACAGTCCAAAGAAGTCCTATGTCATCTCCAAAATTCAAGTTTCATTAATGTTTCGCTCTAGTGAAAGATCCACACTATCTAACAAATGTCACAAGTTAAATCAAGTCACAAATCTATGCCATAAGCACTCAACACTCAGAAAGAAATAAATCACTACTCATTTAGACACTCACAAAACTCTCAAATAAAATACTGAACAAAGAAAAATGGCAAGTCATAAATCAATTTAAGCAATAGACAAAGTATCCTATATACTGTAGTTATTCTTTACTCAAAAAAAAAAAAAAAAGCACCACCTAAAGCATATGTTAAATCGTTACGAAATATAGAAGGCAATAGGCACAACATGCATATTAAACATAAAAATATGACATAGCCCAACCACATTAGTCCATTCCAAAAAGAAACAAAAAATGAAAATCCAACTCTTTATTTTTAACACTCTACAATAATTCTGGAAAAAAGGATATAGATATCCTAAAACTGCTATCCAGTAATTAAGGATTAAAAAAAAAAAGTCAGATCCTCAAGACTGGTAAAATACAAAAAACAAAAAAGAAATACAACACACCACAATAAACCCATGAACAAAAATTCACCAAAAACTAAAAAACAAAAAACTCATGACAAAATATAACCCAAACAATACAAAAATTTAAAAACAATGAATACTCTCCTCTTGAAGCCAAGTTGGTTTAGGAATCTTCAAATAAATTGCACCCTCCTACCATTGGGAAGTTTAATAATTGCTATATGGAAGTTTTGCTATTTTCAGATGATGGGCTCCCATCGCCCTGGAGAATCATAATAACAACCCCCAGTAACTAAGCGGTTTTTCACTCTTCAAGTAGTAATGACCATATGTATTTGATGATCCATATTCTTCATGGCAACTTTGATTCGCATTTTCAATATAATTAAGGGCATCTTAATTTTGAATTGTGGCAGAACTTACTCTACCTCAACCTCCTTGGTATTAATGGGCTCATGAAGTTTTGGCTGAGATGAAGTTTCCTCCAAGTTAAACCCATTAGGACATCTATCTTAAAGAGCATAAACAATATCACAATATTTATTCATTAATCAATCCATATTGTCTTGCTCCTTTGAATTTTAAGATGCATGCTTCTTGTCTACTCCACCATATGAGTCCATGCAATTGGCTTTTCAGGATGTTCCATTTTGGTACCTCAACTTGCTCTCCGAGAATAGGTGTAACACCTAAACTTTTTCCAACTTTCCACATTCGTTTATATTTGTTTTTATCTCCTAAAATATCTATCTATATCATTCTTTCATGTTTAGTGATCAATTTATCCTTTCTTGACCAAATTTTTCTAAGTCAGTGGGTCAAAGTTCAATTAAGCGAAACATGAGGGGCCAAAGTGTAAATTCTAGAAACTCTTAAAAGCTTCCTTAAGAAGCCATTTTGCAGCTACTACTACACTTTATTTTCTTTTAACACTTTGAAATTTCCCCAAAATCGTTTAAAACCTTTTCAAACTCCTACTTCACAAATCTTCAAAAGTAGGCTAGAACCTTGTTGCCTGAGTTGAAATTGAGGTATAAGTGTGAAACCCAGTATTTTAATAGCCTTGTTCTTTGATTTTAACTGGTTTAAAATGTTTTTCTTATTATTTTTAGTCATTAAGTACACACATACAATGTTTTTCATGCCGGCAAATTTTTCGGAAATTTAAGTGTTAAAAGCCGCTGTCACTAAGTAAACATCTAGTCAAAAGTTGGACTAAGCAATTAGTGCATTGTGGTGTGTGAGTTTGTTTGATGGCTGATTTATAATGTTATTTAGTAGCAAATTAAGAAAAATTAGTTTTTGGGTCCTAAAAATTTTCTATAATTTCAAGTAGAAATCACTTGGAACCATAGATTTTATGTATTTTAGCATTTATAGCTTATGGGCTTTATGATTCAAGCTTTAATTTCAAGTTTTGTAGGATTCTTAGGGCTGAAAATAAACCCTCTTTGCAGCCTTATATATGTTGATTTATGTATGTTATGGGTTGTTCTTAGTGTTTTGGAGGTTGGGAAGTGATTGGGGTTGATTTTTAACAACTTTCCATGGTTAGATTACAAATTTTAAGATTATGAGTTAGGGTTTTGTCTTCCATATGTGGCCTAGAGTGTTATGCTATGAATGCTTATGTCTATGCACATAATGATGTTTTAAGAGTGTTTTAAGGTTAGCCTTTGGATAGGAATTGAGACTTGAAACCAAGTGGAATTGATTTCCCTTCATTTTGTAAGTAAGCGGAAGTTTGGCGCAACTAGGATAATTTGGATAATTGGTTATGTTTGAAGGATCTTTATTGATCTTTTGATGATTTTAAGTGTTTCCTTGGTAGTGGGTTGGATAGGAAGCATGTTTGAATCATGCGTGTGGCTAATCGGTAAAAATTTCAGTTTGGTAGTAAAGAGGAATTCCAACCTTAGGTTGTTGCTCTAATGTTGTAATAGAGTTAATTGTAGTGGTTATGGAGTATGGATTGTTGTGGAATGCTATTGAAATAGTCCCGGCTATTGCTCCGGTGAATCTTTCCGTTTATGGATTTTGTTGGTTGAATATGTTGTTTTGAGTTGGGTTGTAACCAAGGTCCCTTGAATACCTTGGAAATGGATTTTGTTGGTTGATTGAATATGTTGTTTTGAGTTGGGTTGTAACCAAGGTCCCTTGAATACCTTGGAATTGTGGAAAACTGAGCTTATTATCTCCTAATCTAGCTGTAGTACGAATTTGAGGGATTAACTAAGTGTTTTGACTGGGGTTTTAGCTTGTCGAAGTTGGTCAGAAATTGTGAAAAGGTCATTTTTGACCAAAGAGCTTTTGGTGTTGTTTTCTATCGTTTCGCGTCGTTTTCGTTTCCCTAGTCATTCTTTAACTTCTACATCTCTTCTAAGAGTTCTCTTATATCTGTTTTAGGTACCACGCCACCTACCGCCGGCGATTGCGTTCAGTGATCATTTGTGCAGTTTTTGCTTTGATAGGTGGGTAACATAGACCCTCTTCCACTTGTATTTTGTTTAACGACTTTCGAAATATGTTTGGATGGATTTTAAAATGTGTATGATGTTTGGAACTGCACTTTTACCAAGTTTTGGAACTATTACATATGAAATCGGGACCAAGCTATTATTATGTTAATCAATTGATATGTTTGCAAACTCTTTTGATATGAAAGCATTTTATGACTGTTTTGGCTCATAGGTGACCTAGGTATATAATTTTGGATGTGTTTGGAAATGTTTGATTTGTGGAGAACCGGTTCTATAGTCATCCATGGGACGCCATGGTGACTGCTATGATATTATGAACTATTTGACTGCGGGGTCTTGTGATGGGATAACTTGACCTCCCGGTCAGACTAGTAGGTGTAGTAGATTACTAGATCTGACTAGTACTGTAGGTCATACCTTCGAGCCTAAAAGATACTCATGCTATTTTATTATATTCCGGATTAAAACTGTACTTGGATTTGTTCGCTATGCTTTAGCATACTATGTTTTGAAATGATTGGATCTTTTTGGCTACGCTATGCTTTAGCATACTATGTTTTGAAATGATTGGATCTTTTTGGCTACGCTATGCTTTAGCATACTATGTTTTGAAATGATTGGATCTTTTTGGCTACACTATGCTTTAGCAGCATACTATGTTTTGAAATGATTGGATCTTTTTGGCTACGCTATGCTTTAGCATACTATGTTTTGAAATCATTGGATCTTTTTGGCTACGCTATGCTTTAGCATACTATGTTTTGAAATGATTGGATCTTTTTGACTATGTTTTGGACATGCCTGACGTTTAAATGGCATGAGACATTTTAGAAACTACTTATGATTATGGTTTATTAACGTTTAAATGGCATGAGACATTTTAGAAACTGCTTCATGACTATGGTTTTCACAAATGTTATTATCTTTATGTTTTCGTTTTATCGAAATGCTTGGCCCCATTTGAAGAGCTTTTATGATATCCACTGAGCTAGTTATGCTCACCCCACGTGATTTATAATTTTTCAGATTAGGTGCTCGTTTTTGACTCTCCACCGCGTTAGCGACTTTTTATACACATCTAGATGTGTATAAGAGGACAGAACGGACAATCTGCCAAGCTTCTCTTTTGTTTGGAGAGGGGTAGTGTATTACTTATGATAGGTTTTGTATTGATGAACTTTGTTTTTGTTCTAGCATCTTTTGTACTAAGAAGGAATTTTGTAATTCTTATTTTTTGTGTTTAATGAAATATTCGGTTTTATAGTTAAGAAATGGTTTGATGGTTCTATTACATTGGTTTAGTTTGTTGCTTTGTTCGTTTGTGCCTTGCGCTTTGGTCCGGTGTACCATTAGCGCGGCGTGTTACGGTCCCATTTTTGGGGCGTGACAATAAGAGTGCTCCTAGAGCTATATAACAGCCTTGTAGGTCAAGAAGATAGTTTTTTTGACCAATCAAAGTCAGGGTACCGAGAAGTTAATCTTCAAGGTAAGTGGTACTTGAACCTTGTCATTGATTGTATGTTATATATTTTAATATGCAGCTATGAAATGTGTTAAAATAAGGTAAGTATGATTGGTTTATAAAGGTTTACATGATATTTATGCAAAGTGATTTACATTCTTCATATGATATGCAATGCCTTAAGGTGTTGATTGCTCAAACTTGAAAGCTCAGTGGATCACTTTAGTGGACTGGTTTTACTTTATGTCATATACTAGGGGTACTCATTCTACTTAAAGATATACTGGTAGCACCCAACACTACTTTGGCTAATCTATTCTGATAGATAATAGATACACCTGGATCCAGTAATTGGAAAACTACTGTGAACCATGAGCTTACAGAATTTTTCATGCATATTTTGATTATTACTTATTGTGTTTAACATTTAACACTGCATTGATTATATGCTTACATTCGATAACTAAGATTAAGTACTATTTACCGAGCAATGTTTACCCATCTTGTTATTTAATATTTTGTTTTGTATTAGAAGACCCATCTAAAGAGCTTGTGGCCCTAGAGTTTAGTGCAGAGCAGGGTGGGGATTATGGTACGGATTCTAGATATTGGAGTTACGGTGTGATGTTTTATTTAGTGTGAGGGTTTTGTTCTTGTTTGGCTTGTGTGCCAAACACTTAGTTTAGAGTTTATGATATATGTAGTAGAGCCTTGTTACTGCTTTAAGCTTTTGGTGTTTGATAGTTTGTATATTGGTGTGCTTACTTGGTGGAAATGATGTTACTTATGGAATTCTTAGGCTAGTCTTGAATGGTTGGATTAATATGACTTGTATATTGCCTTTATATTGTGCTCTGTATACTTGGAGTGATCCTGATGTCCGGCGTGTCATTGTCCCATTTGGAGCGTGACATTGAGTGGTATCAGAGCATAGGTTACTTAATCTAGTGCGTAGCCATAAGTTGAATTATTATTGTTATGAGTATAGTATCAGGGACCTGGACTTGCATGAACTTAGGGTTTGAGACTAGCCACCTCAAACTGGGAGTTATTGTAATTCCTTGTCTTTAATACATAAGTGGGGAGGGGATGAAGTGCTTGAGTGCATTTCCAATGGTTAGCATTTAACTAAGAATTGACTTGTGATACTTACTTAATTTAAAAATGTGCATGATAATGACACCTAAAGTAAGTAGAAATAGGTTATGGGTAACACAAGAAGAAGAGGTACCTAGACACGAGACTGGTAATAGTCTGGAGTGATCAGGGGAGTCTATTGAAACTGATCACAAGGTTGAAGAGCAAGGTCAGGAAGATAGACAGCCACAACAACCACCGGTACCAATGATAGAATGCGCTACTGTTGCAGCGATTGTGGGTTAGGCAGTGCATGCGACTGTTCATGTTATTCCAACTGACCCAGTACCTAATCCACCATCATAACTAGAAGCCAAGGGTATTGATTACCATTATAAATTGATAAGAAATGTGGGTATCCCTACATTTGATAGTAGATCAAGTGCAGATGAGGTTGACAAATGATTGGACAAAGTTGATGAGAATCTAGATTTGTTGGACGTTCTAGATGAGTAGAGGTTCCAAAAAGTAAAGCCTTACATAATTAGGGATGCAAATACATGGTGGTAAAGGGTGAGACCTGTACTTGCCCCTTTGGGATAGATTTCCTAAGGGACTTCAGGGAGGTATTTCTAGATCATTCTTTTTTATCCTCCATTACTCAGGGCTGAGGGAAGAGTAGAGTTCAATTCTTTTAAGTAAATTCTTGGGATAACAGTGGTTGAGTACTCATAGCGATTCCATGCTCTAGGAAGGTTTGCTCCGGGAGTTACGAAGGATGAATTTAAAAAATGTCATTTTAGTGAAGGATTATTAAAGGAGATCAAAGATCCAATAGCTACTATTGACAGAAACATATTTAGGAGCCTGTATGAGACTAGTGAACGGGTAGATACATATTTGCAATGGTAGGCCTTAGAGAAAAGAGTTAGTGGAGCTGCATATGTTGCATGCACTACGGAGACTATCAAACAGACCTAAAACATCTCCGGCTTACTTTGTTCGACTACTACCACTTCCAGTATCCCAATTCTAAAGTCTCAGGCCACAGACATCACAGATGAGGCCATGACCACCTCTAGCTATTGCTGGTCCTTCCAAAGTCATTTCAAAGAGAAAAGTACCTGCACCTTTCCCAGCACTAGTTCGTTCCACTTTTTTAGTGTGTGATCATTGCAGACGCCGACATGGATGAAAGTGCAGATAGAGGTCTGGAGCATGCCTAGCATATGGTAGCTTTGACCATTGGATCAGAAATTGCCCCATCTCTAGAGTATAAGCACCACAGTAGGAGGGCCCAACAGGGAGAAGTGACAGTAGTACTAGTTTTGCTGCAGCTCACGTAGGAGGCAGACGGATCAGACCTCATCGTTACAGGTACAATGTTGATAAATAATGTGCCAGCAACAACTTTATTTGATTGTGGTGCCACACATTCTTTTATATCTAGAAAACTTGGTAGAAAATTGAGTATGAAACCAGAATCGCTTGACATTCCTTATAAAGTTGGTAGTCTAGGCGATAGGATTCTTGAATCTAGATTGGTGTATCCAAATTGTAGAGTATCATTGGATGATTTTGAATTTGATGCCAATCTAGCACAACTTAATATGTTCGATTTGATGTGATATTGGGTATGGACTGGTTGTCCCTACAATTATGCTCAAGTAGCTTCAGTGAAAAGAAAGTCAGATTATGTTGTCTAGAGAAGAAAGAATTTGTATATCAAGATGGAATTAAGAAACCAGACAGGCATCCTATATCGATATTATCAACTTTACACACACACAGAGCTTTGAGAAAAGACTGTGAGGCATTTCTCATTTATGTGATTAGTATATAGAAGGAGAGCCCCAAATTGAAGGATATTCTTGTTGTGCGAGATTTCCCATATGTGTTCCCAGAGGACTTGCCAAAGCTACCACTAAATAGGGAGATAGAGTTTGAGATCAATTTACTATCAGAGACAACACCAATATCAAAAGCCCCTTCTAGAATGGCCCTTATAGAACTTAAGGAGTTGAAGATTCAATTACCAAAGTTACTAGACAAGAAATTCATTAGGCCTAGTATGTCCCCTTGGGGTGGTCCTATGCAATTTGTGAAGAAAAATGATGAGAGTCTCAGTCTATTCATTGATTATAGGGAGCTGCATAAAGGTCACCGTCAAGAACAAATATCCTTTGCCAAGAATTGATGACTTATTTGATCAGCTGAAGGGTGCTAGGGTATTTTCTAAGATAGACTTGAGATCTGGGTACCATTATTTAAGGATCAAGGTAGAAGACATTGCAAAGAGTGCTCTTCGGACCAGGTATGATCATTATGATTCTTCATGATGCCATTTGGGTTAACTAATGGCCCTGTAGAGTTTATGGATATGATGAATAGGGTATTAAAACCCTATTTAGACAACTTAACGACATCTTGGTGTACTCACCTAGTGAAGAAGACCATGAAAAACACCTCAAGGTAGTGCTACAAACTCTAAGGGAAAAGAAATTGTATGCCACGTTTAGTAAATGAAAATTCTGGCTAACAAGTGTAGCTTTCTTAGGGCATATCATTTTAGAAAGTAGAGTATAGTAGATCTTAAAAAGATAGAGGCAAATTGTTGATTGGCCCAGACCAACAAATGTGACAGAGGTTCGTAGCTTCTTCAGTCTTGCCAGGTTATTGTAGAAAATTTGTGGAAGGGTTGTCTTTGATAACAGTGCCACTGACTAGTCTTACTCAGAAGAAGACCAATTTTGAATAGGATGCCAATTGTGAGGATAGCTTCCAAGATTTGAATAATAGATTAGTAATTGTACCAGTGTTGATATTGCCATCCGGGATACGGGGATTTGTGATTTACAGTGATGCTTTTAAGAATGGTTTGGGTTCTGTGTTGATATAGAATGACAAAGTCATTACTTATGCTTCGAGACAGTTGAAGCCCTATGAACAATACTATCGTACACATGGCCTGGAGTTTGCAACTATTGTATTTGCTTTGAAGATCTGGAGATATTATCTCTACGGGGAACAATGTGAGGTGTTTACCGACCATGAGACCCTAAAATTTTTGTTCACACAAAAGGAACTCAACATAGGGCAACATAGATGGTTGGAGCTACTCAAGGATTATGACCAGAAGATCAATTATCACCCCAGGGAAGCCAACAAGGTGGCTACAGATACATTAGCAGGAAATCTTCTAAACCCATGGCCAAAATGTTGCTGCAACAAATGGAACAACTTAACCTTGAGTTGGTAGAATCCATAACAAATATTCTAGCTAGTGGTTTAACTTACACTCATTGATAGAATCAAGCTAGCTCAAGCTACTGATGTGGAATTGATAAAAATTAAAGACAAGGTAGAAGGTGGAAAACCAAGAGATTTTAGATTCATGATGATGGCTCCATTTGGATGCAAGAAAGGTTATACGTACTAGTAGATGAAGTATTGAAGAAAGAAGTAATGAGTGAAGCTCATAGTTCTAAGTTCTCAATTCAGCCGGGCAGTACCAAGATATACAGAGACTTGAAACAACATTTTTGGTGGAACAATATGAAAAAGAAATTGTTGAATTCGTGTCCAAGAGTCTAGTATGCCAACAAGCGAAGGATGAACATTAGAAACCAAGTGAACTACTCAACCAATTACTTTTTCCAAAATGGAAATAGGAGTACATCAGATACACATCTGATGATGTATGTCATGATGGATTTTGTTAGTGGGTCGCCTAAGATTAGACAGGGGAATGATTGTATTTGGGTTGTGGTTGACAGGTTGATTAAATCTTCTCATTTTTTGCCTCTAAAGACTCTTACCCCCCATGGACAGATTGGTAAGGATTTACACAGATAATATTGTGAAATTACATGGAGTGCCAATCAGTATTATCTCATATTGGGATCCAAGATTCACCTCGATGTTTTGGATAGCTTATCAGCAAGTTATGGGCACAGAGGTGGTTTTGAGTTCTATATTTCACCCACAAATAGATGAATAGTCTGAGAGGACCATTCAGACCTTGGAGGATAAGTTCAGGACTTGTTCTATTGATTTTTGAGGTAGCTAGGACAAGTATTTGATGCTGATGGAGTTCTCCTACAACAATAGTTAACACAAAAGCATTGGTATGGCTCCTTATGAAGCTTTATATGGGAGAAAATCTAGATTACCATTGTATTGGGATGAAGTTGATGAAGAAGATTATCACGAGTCCATAGATAATTCAGATCACAGTGATAAGATAGCTATTGTCCGGGAAAGATTTAAGGCAGCTTAAGACAGACGAAAGAGTTGGGCAGATATGAAAAGAAGACCACTAGAATTTCAAGTTGGGGACAAGGTATATTTGAGATTTTCACCCACCAGAGGGGTTATGAGGTTTGTCAAGAGTGAAGAACTAAGTCCCATGTTTGTAGGATCTTTGGAAATATTAAAAAAGGATGGGAATTTGGCGTATCAATTGGCACTTCCTCAAGAATTGTCTCGGGTACATAATGTATGTCATGTTTCATAGCTTCAAAGGTAGGTACCTGATTCAAGTCATGTGATTGAATATCGACCTCTAAGTGGTAAGGAAGAATTGACTTATGATGAGGTACCAATTCAAATTATTGATACTACAGAACAGGTTCTTCGGCATCGATCAATACCTTTGTTGAGATTTAGTGACCAAACCATTATGAAAGATATGCTACTTGGGAGTTAGAATCACGCTGAAATGCGAAACAAGTAGCCGTACTTATTTATTCGTTGGAGATTTAAATTTCGAAGTCGAAACTTTTCTTAAGGTGGGAAGAGTGTAACAGCTGGACTTTTTCCATCTTTCCACGTTCGTTTATATTTGTTTTTATCCCCTAAAATATTCATCTATATCCTTCTAGCAAGTTTATTGATCAATTTGTCCTCTCTTGACGTTTTTCTAAGTCGGCAAGACAAAGTGCAATTAAGTGAAACTTGAGGGATCAAAGGGTAATTTCTAGAAACTCTTTAAGGCTTCCTTAAGAAGCCAATTTTCAGCTGCTAATACACTTTATTTTGTTTTAACACTTTGAAATTTCCCCAAAATCCCTTAAAATGCTCTCAAACTTCTACTTCACAAATCTTGAAAATTAGGCTAGAATCTTGTTGCCCTGAAAATGTGGTGCAAGAGTGCCCCTAGGGCTACATACAGCCTTGTAGGTCAAGAAATTGTTTTTTCGACTGACCGAAGTTAGGGTATACAATGACATCGAGAAGTGAATCTTCAAGGAAAGTGGTACTTGAAACCTGTCATTGATTGTATGTTATATAATTTAATGTGCAGCTATGAAATGTGTTAAAATAAGGTAAGTATGATCAATTTATAATGGTTTACATGATACTTATGCAAAGTGATTTACATTCTCCATGTGATATGCAATGCCTTAAGGTGCTGATTGCTCATTGAAAGCATAGTGGATCACTTTAGTGGACTGGTTTTACTTTATGTCATATACTGGGGGTACTCACTGTGCTTAGAGATATACTGGTAGTACCCAACACCGCTTATGCCTAGTCTATTTGAGCGGATAATAGATATACCTGAATCTAGTAACTGGTAGACTACTATGAACCATGAGCTCACTGAATTTGTCATGCATATTCTGATTATTAGTTATAGTGTTTACATCGAACACTACCGTTGAACCGTAGTTATGATAATCATGTTTTGATGATGACCAAATCGCACTAACAGTTTGAAAACAAGTGTGCTCAAAAAATAGGAAGTTTCAGACGTAAATGATTGTCCAAAAGGAAGACAATTCGGACAATGATAATCATCCGACACAAAGACCTGAAGCTGTCTCGGACGAAGAACAACGTCCGACCATATTTCCAGAAGACATTGCATCGACCGGACGCAGGTTCGGACGCTTCCTCGGACGTTTGAACGAATACCCTCAGAGAACGGACTCAATGTCGGATGTAGGGTTTAGCAGCAGCCGTCCGAATAGTTCGTTCAGACGCATACTTGCTGTATCGGCCTTCCGAAAGGTCCAATCTAGTTTTCCAGTAAACAGAAAATAGCCGTTAGAAAATTGTTAGAAGTAGATTTTGGGAAACTATAAATACCTCTTAGCCTGAATTAAACATTGAGAGACTTCTACATTCATTACAAGTAATTCTTGAGCCATTTGGGAGAAATAGTGGGTACAAGTGTTGTAATAATGTAGGTAGTTTTGTGAAAAGAGCTTAGGAGTGTAAGAGTGGAGAGACTACACTAACAATTGTAACAAAGAGAGGTTGTGAGTGTAAAACTGTTGGCTCAACTAAAGGAAATTATGTGAGCAAGAGTGATCCTCATTTGTGTACAAGAGGTTAATGTCTCACATACTTTGAAGAGACTTTTAGTGGCTACACTTCAAGTTGAGAACTTGGTAGTTGCCTTGTAAGAAGCTCTTTGTGGTTGTAACTCCAAGCTTGAGAAGCTTGGGAGTTTGGTTTGATACTCTTAATCTCAATCTTCTAATTTGTTCTTTAAGCTTAAATTGTTGAATATCTAATGTATTCATTTGTGCTTAAGTTTTTATTTGGTGCATAAAGTTTGCATTTCTTATTAAGCACATCAAAAGGTTTGTTTTTGAAGTAACCTAATTCACCCCCTCTTAGGTTGCTTTTGGGCCAACAACTACATTTGATTATATGTTTACATTCAATAACTAGGATATAGTGCTATTTACTGAGCAATGTTTGGTCATCCCATTGTTTTATATTTTGTTTTGAAATAGAGGACCCATCTGAGGAGCTTGTGGCCCTAGAGTTTAGTGCATAACAGGGCGGGGATTACGGTACGGATTCTAGTTTTTGGGGTTAGGGTGTGATGGTTTATTTAGTTTGAGACTTTGGTTCTTGTTTGGCCTGTGTGTGAATGACTTAGTTTAGAGTCTGTTGATAAGTTCATAATTGTGCTATATTTTACGTGTCATTTACCATATTTTTATGTGTTGTGAGCAATATCTGAGTTATTATTGAGTTTAATTTGGTTATTCTTAGTTTTTATGGGATTAAAGTGAAAAAGAGCTGAAAAAGATGGAAAAGGTGAAAGAAAATTCCAAAGGTGAAATGTGCACGAGTATGAAGTTATTCTGGATGTGGTTTTGTATTTTAAGCACAACTTTCAAGTCTGAGCTCCAATTGATTGGTTCAAGATGCGTTAGAAAGCTAAGAAGTTTTTGAGTTTTACACTTTTCCAACTTCCAAGAGCATCAAGGTCAAAATTGAGGCGGTTGAAGTGAAGTGCAGCATGAAGGTCTGGCGCACATGAGCTAGGGTTTAGCAGTGCACGTGGGCCGTTTCCAGAAAGTAAAATCCCAGGACAGCTTAGGGCATACATGCGTACTGTGCAGCCTGCGCATGTGTGCCCGATACAGTGGAGTTACGTGATTTTTTATTTTCGGTAGATTTCTTTGTCCAGATGGACTTTTTTCAGCATATTCCATGATCTTATCCTGGGATAGGGATTGTAGCCCTAGTATTCACTATAAATAGCCCATGTAGGGTGATTTGAAGGGAAAGAACACGTTTATTCCTCGTGTTAGCTAGGGTTTTCAGCAAAAAATTCTTGTTTATTCTTCCATGGCACTTAGTGCCTAAAAACCTTTTCTTAGTTGAAGGAATTGAAGCCATGGTTAATTCTACTATGTTGTGAGACTTTTTGTTCTTGAACTTATTCACTTTTATATCAAGTATTGATTATTTTTCTACAATTAACTTTATGATTGTTCATTTTAACTTGCTATTGCTGTAGAATATTAGGTTATTGGAATTAATCTACAGCTTGATTGTTTTAACCGTGTGTGCTTAATTCAATCTGTGAAGCAACTAAGCTTGATAATTGCTCGATTAGCATTATTGAATTTAGGGAAAATAATCAATTAATTAGCATAACCGCTTGTGCTTATGTTTAATTAGCCTAATTGTTCTTGTTGATTTTAATGCTTCTATTGATTAATCTTTGGCGCGTGTCTGATTAAATTAATGGTTAGGGTTAATTGGATCGCGTGTTGAAAATTAGCCGACTTTAGAAAGAAATAAGAATCAACTATGAATTGGAATTTTGGTTAATTCCTTAATTAGTGCTTGGTATAAAAATTGAATTATCCTTGGTGTCAAAGATTGACTAGTAAAATTGTCATGGTTGATATGACCGGAGCCAAGATTCTTCTTAAATTGAATTCTCTTCAGTTTACTTTCTTGCTTTAGTGTTTAGATTAAAAGCATTAAAAACACCCATTTTCTTTTGATCACAAGAATAAATTCCATTCTCTGTGGGACGACTTGGACTCACCACTACTACACTAATATTAAGAGTTTGTTTAATTTTGGGTGCTTACGACAGCACAGCCAAATTTTTGGCGCCGTTGCCTGGGAATGGTTTGATTTATTTTTGTGTTATTGATTTCAGTTTTTCTTTTCTTTTATTTTGTTATGATTTCTTCCGATAATTATGTATGCCAGTGATACGATCTACTGGACAAGTTGAATTCCAATTTCATATGGAATTACAGAGAACACTATGCAAATTAGGGAAGGAATAAAGGGAAAGGCAGCTTGGGGAAGATCAATTGTTCAATTTCATCTTTGCTGACAATAAAGAATGACAAGGAGAGACCAGCATAACCCAAAGAACTCTGACAGAATTAGCAGCGTCCACCTTAAATCAACAACCTTTGTGCATTACATATCCTGAATTAGATGCAAACGTTACATTTGAATTAAAGTCTGGACTAATCCATCATTACCTTCCTTTCATGAGTGATTACCTGGTGAAGATCTGAATAAGCATCTTAAGGAGTCCATGTAGTTTTCACAAGTATGAGACCCACTGTAGTTTTAGAGGAGCATATTAAATTGAAAACATTTCCATTCTTGCTCAAGGACGAGGCAAAGGATTGGCTGTTCGATTTACCTTCGGGCAATATTACAACCTGGGAGCAGATGTACAGATTATTTTTGGCAAAATGTTTTCCAGCCTCTCGAATTGCGAATATATGGAAAGAAATTTGTGGCATAAGACAGATCATTGATGAGTGTCCTTGTATGAGTACTGAGAGAGCTTCAAGAAATTGTGTGCAAGCTGTCCACATCATCAGATAAGTGACTCCTTATTAATTCAATGTTTTTATGAAGGTTTGTTGCCAAATGAAAGAAATATGGTCGGCGCCGCTAGTGGAGGGTCATTAGATAATTTGACTATCAACGCTGCTCGTGAGCTTATATCAAATATGACTGTGCATTCTCAGAAGTTTGGGACACGACATGTGAACAATCTCTCAAACGTGCCCACAAGGTAAATATTTCTTCTTCAGAACAACAAATGCCCAGTCTACCTTTTTTGTGTGGCAACTAGCTTCAGGAACTGTGCAGATAGTACAACCCTTTGGGATTTGTTCAAATAAGGGACACTCAACAGATATGTGTCCCGCATTGCAAGAGAAAACTCAAGAGCACGAAAATGCTGCAGGAGGATTTCCAGTGTAATCTCGAATAAATCATGATCTTTATTCTAACATGTATAATCTTGGATAGAGGGATCACCCTAATCTGAGATATGGGAATCCGGCACAACCTCAATCGCAACAAAGTTGGTAGAATTTCCAACCATATAGGCCCCCATTTGCTCAAAGACAACAAGCTAATCCAACTAATCACTCTGGTAAGTCTTTAGAGGAAATGTTAAACACTTTAACTGCTAATACTCTACAATTCCAATAGGACACCAAGACTAGTATTCTGCATTTGCAGCACCAAATGGGACAAATGGTGACATAGATGTCTGCAATTAGTCGATTGGAAGCTCAGAGTTCCGGAAAGTTGCCGTCTCAAACTATTGTCAACCCCAAGGAGAATGCTAGTGCAATTGTGTTGAGAAGTGGACAAGAGGTTGAGGTGCTAAATGAAGTAGATCCTGAACAAAAGAAGGCCGAAAAGAGGGAAATTGAAATGGAGAAAGAAATCAATCCCGTTCATAAAGATGAAAAAACTAGTAAGTCGACTTCGTGGCCAGAATATACACTTGAGCCACCATTTCCCGAAACATTCAAGGAATTTATGAAGGAGGACCCTAATAGAGACTTATATGAAACTTTTCGCAAATGTGAGGTAAACATTCCGTTGCTAGATGCTATCAAACAAATTCCTCGCTATGCTAAATTTTTGAAAGAACTGTATACACATAAAAAGAAGCAAAGACAAAAGAAAGGTGAGAAGATTACTTTATCAGCCATGCTTACACAACATAATCTTCCAATGAAATGCAAAGATCCAGGTATGTGTACAATGGAATTCTATCCTTGTTCAATAAACAATACTAGGATTAAGAAGGCGATGTTGGATTTAGGAGCTTCTAAAAATGTTATGCCTTACTCAGTTTATAAATCTTTACTGATAGGGCCTTTTTTACTTGAAACTAGTACTGTTATTTAGTTGGTAGATAGATCAGTAGCTTACCCTAAGGGTATAGTTGAGGATGTTTTAGTCCAAGTCAATAAATTAATTTTTCCAGCCGATTTTTATGTTCTTGACATGGAGAACAATGATGAGTCTGCTCCTATTTTGTTAGGTAGACCATTTTTGTAAACATCCAAAACTATGATAGATGTAGATACTGGAATTTTGACGATGGAATTTGATGGCAAAAATTTTCAGCATAATATTTATAAGGCCATGAAGTATCCTACTGTGGACAATACTATTTGTTATGTTGATGTTTTTGATTAATTAGTACAGGATGTTTTTGAAGAAGAAATTGAAGGAGACTTGATGAGCAATTGGAAAGTGATGTTGAGCAGACTGCAAATTGGCAAGTTATCTTATGTTACATCGCAGATTTCTAATGATAAAACTTTGCCTTTTGTTTTGCAGGCGGCTTAATCAGAATTAAAACCTCTTCCAAGTCATCTCAAATATTTGTTTCTGGGTAATAGAAAAGTTCATCTGGTGATAATCACTATTAACCTAACTGGTGAACAAGAAGAAAGATTATTAAAAGTTCTGAGGGAGCACAAGATAGTGATTGGGTGGACTATGGCAGACATAAAGGGAATTAGCCCATCCACATGTGTGGATTGTATATTACTCGAGGATGGAGCTAAGCCTACTCGTCAACCGCAAAGAAGGATGAACCGATGCTAATGGAAGTTGTTAAACAAAAAATACTCAAACTTCTTGAAGTAGGGATAATTTACCCCATTTCAGATAGTGAATGGGTTAGCCCGGTACAAGTGGACCCTAAAAAGACGGTGATAATTGTAGTAAAAAATCAAGAAAATGAAATGGTGCCTACCCATATAAAATAGGTCGGCGGGTTTGTATAGATTATCAAAAGTTTAATTCTCTTACTCACAAAGATCACTTTCCTTTACCTTTCGTTGATCAAATGTTTGAAAGGTTAGCTGGTCGTGCTTATAATTGTTTTCCTGATGGTTACTCAAGATACTTTCAGATCACTATTGCTCCCGAAGATCAAGAAAAGACAACATTTCATGCCCATTCGGAACATTTGCTTACCATCGTATGCCATTTGGGTTATGTAATGCCCCTGTCACATTCCAGAGATGTATGTAGCATATTTTCTAATTTTCTACAACATTTTTATTGAGGTATTCATGGATGATTTCATTATTTATGGAGATTCTTTTGATTAGTGATTGCACAATCTTACATTGATATTACAAAGGTACATAGAAACTAACCTTGTTTTAAACTCTGAAAAATGTCACTTCATGGCTCAACAAGGTATAGTGTTAGGTCATGTGGTATCATCTAAGGGGATTGAGGTTGATAAAACAAAAATCGACATAATTCAAAAGGTAATTGTCCATTACCTTACCCCACCAAGGTGTAGGAAGTTCATGCTTTCCTTGGTCATGCAGGTTTTTACTAAAGATTCATTAAGGACTTCTCCAAAATATCAACAACTTTATGCAAGTTGCTACAAAAGGATGTGGAATTCGAGTTTGGTGATGACTGCAAGGCTGCATTTGATAAATTGAAACAACTTCTTGTGTCAACTCCAATCGTCCAAGCACCCAATTGGAGTCTTCCATTTGAAATAATGTGCGACGCAAATGACTCTGCAGTGGGCGCAGTTTTGGGGCAACGAGTTGGAAGGGTGTCTTATGCAATTTATTATGCTTCCATGACCCTAAATGATGCGCAGAAAAACCACTCCACTAAAAAAGAACTTTTGGATGTTGTTTTGGCTCTAGAAAAATTTTGTTCTTATCTAATTGGTACTAAAGTGATTGTATTATTTGATCATGAAGCTTTACGCTATCTAATGATGAAGAGGGAGTCAAAACCAAGGTTGATAAGATGGTAATACTCCTCTTAAAAAAATTTGACTTGGAAATTAAGGACAAAAGTGACATGGCGAACAAAGTGGCAGACTATTTAAGTTGACTACCACACGTGCAAGATGAACTGAAGATACAAGAAAGATATCTGGATGAACAATTATGTTCAACAAAGGTGATATTACCATGGTACGTAAATATTTTCAATTTCTTAGTTACTAATAAATTGCCTCATGGTTTGTCTAGGACAGCAAGAGAGAAGATCAAAAGTGATGCCAAATATTATGTGTGGGATGAGCCCTATATTTTGGTATAGTGCACAGATCAAGTAATAAGATGGTGTGTCAATAATGGTGAGATTAATTCAATCTTAGCATTTTGTCATGCTTGCAGAGGGCATTTTGGAGCCAGAAGAACAACAATGAATGTATTAGAGTGTGGATTTTATTGTCCTAGCGTATTTCGTGACTCTTACCTATTTTGTTGGTCATGTGATAATTGTTAAAGGACAGGTAATGTATCCCAAAAGAGTATGAAATGCCTCAGAGCGCAATAAAATTTTGCGAAATATTTGATGTTTGGAACATTGATTTCATGGGACATTTTCTTGTTTCATTTGGTAATTCATACATACTCCTGGTTGTAGATTATGTTTCGAAATGGGTGGAAGCTAAAGACACTTGTACTGATGATTCAAAAGTTGCTGTAGATTTTCTTAAAAATAATATCTTTTCTAGATTTGGCATTCCAAGGGCTATTATCAGTGATCGCAGCACTCATTTTTGTAATTGGATTGTGGAAGCCCTACTAAAGAAGTACCATGTAACACAGAATGTATCACATATCATCTGCAAACTAGTGGACAAGCCGAGGTATCCAACGGAGAAATTAAATCCATTCTACAGAAAATGGTAAACTCTAGTCGTAAAAAATGGAGTTTACGGCTGAATGCTGCATTATGGGCATATTGCACTAGTCTATCGGTATGTCCCCATATCGATTGATATTCGGGAAAGCTTGTCAACTACCCATAGAATTGATACAGAGCATAAAGCCTATTGGGCTGTTAAAAATTTTAATTTGGGATTGGATGCAAGTGGTAAATAGAGAAAATTATAACTACAAGACTTGGAGTAAATCCGCAACGAAGCATATGAGAATACTCGCATATATAAAACAAAGACAATGGCTTTTCATAATCAAATGGTCATAAGGAAGAATTTTAAAGCCGGTCAAAAAGTTCTTCCTTATCATACACGTCTTCGCCTATTTCCCATTAAGTTGAGATCTCGTTGGATTGGTCCATTTATTATAAATAATGTATTTCCCTATGGTGTTGTTAAGATTCAGAGTTTACAAACATCTCAGGTGTTCAAAGTCAATGGGCAGCATCTTAAACTTTATTTTGAAGGGGTTATATTGGAAAACGTGATGGAGGTGGAATTGGAAGAACCAGTTTATAATTAATCGTAGGGAGAGCATCAAGTCGAGCCAACGACAGTAAACAAAGGCCCTGCATGGGAGGAAACCCATGTCCTTTTAAATTACCCTTTGCTCCGTTTACTTATTTTTATTATTTTATTTTTAGGGTTCGCATCATTTTATTGTGTTGTTAGTGTGGGAAATTGACTTAATTGATAAGCTAAACAAATAAAATGGTCCTTTGAAGATTTTGTGTGTTGTGTGGGTAATTTAGAATAAAAAAATTTGTGCTTTAAAAGGTGTTATGCAAAATCCAGAAATTTTGGAAAATTTTTGAAAAATTTGTCTCTGTCTAGGATGCTCATGCGCGCTGTTCAATTCTAGAAATTTTGCTTTTTGCCAAGTATGCACATGCAAGGGTGAAAACCCTTCGTTCAAGACTACACACAACACACAACTAACTTCTTTCCCATTCTTCTCCAAACCCTTTTACACCCTCTTGATGCCCATTATCCCCACCACTTCCCAGTACCAATTCACTCTTATCTCAACACAATCACATTAAAAACCCTTATTTTTCACAAATAAACACTCAATCAAGGTATGAATTTCTAGACTTTGCTTATGTTTTATCGTTGATAGGTCTTGATTTTAATTTCATGAAGGTTTTAATTTTGCACGTTTTAATTGATTTAATTTGTTTTGAATTTCATTCTCAAAATGTGATTGGTGTGATATATGTATGATTTGTTGATTGAGGAGTGATTTCTTGTTAATTATATGCACAAAATTTTTCTATTTATCTATGCATTCCATGTGTTGGATAAATTGTATCAATGAATAAAAATATTAAAACATAAGGCATTGATGCATGAATTCAATTCCTAGAATGTTGATTATGCCGTGTGATACCTTTTTGGTTAATTTTAATGCATAAGAATGTTCTTGGAATGTATATAAGCCTTAGTTTTAGGCACTATTTTTGTTGAATTATATCTTATGTATTCTAGGGCTTATGATTTGGGGAGTGGAATTTTGTTTATGTTTGGGGTGTTGAATTGTTTATTGGGTGGCCATGATATTCATATTAATATTTTGTAGGAATGACAAGAACGGGAAAGAAGGCAGCTACTGTTTCAGGCAAAAGTGCCAGAAAATTCTCGTTCTCTGGGTCTCAACAGCCTAAGGGAGCTGAGGGTGTGAAATTCTTAACTGTAATAGCCCAAAAAAAGTATGATAACGATATCTCTAAACAGGCTATAATCAAAGAAATGAGCATTCAAGTTTCGTTGGTAGGGGTGCCCAAGATTTAGTTGACCATTCGCAATCGTGGGTGGAATCATTTCATCTCGACACGTATAGACACCGTGATACCAATGGTGCATGAATTTTATGCAAATTTCGACCATTACAGCAACACCAGTGTCTATGTTCGAGGCAAGGAAGTGGATGTCTCTACCAATGAAATTAACAGAATTTTGAAGGTCACTAGAGTGCGTAATGATAAATGGCCAAACATTCATGACACCAACATGAAGTTAAATGAAATTACGGTGTACTTTGTAATAGTGCTATTGAATGGACTTTCACGACTAATGGAAACATGGCCAGGCACTTCAATGCAAATACGCATAAACCAGTTTGGTGTCTCTTTGTCTGGTTTAAGTTCTTTTGTGCTCAACTCGTCCCAGTTAGCCATGTTGCACGTGTTACTCTGGAGCGTGCCAAACACCTGTATTGTATTGCCACCTCTATAGATGTGGGTAACCTTATTCGCCAGCAGATTTCCTATTCTGCCACAAATAAGTAGTCTGGCTTATGGCTTTCCCATCTAATTACTACTTTATGTATTAAGAGTGGCGTAGTGATAGAACCAGCAGAAGAGAAGCTGAAACCTGGGAAGTTAATTACGATGGAAGGTGTGAGATCCCCGATTCGACACACTCACTCCCATGCCTCTACAGCACAAGCAGATGACGCTACCGATTCAGAGGATGAGCTTGTGCCTGTGACGCAACATACACAAGAAGAACTTTTACTGCAAATCCTAGCAGGTCAATAGTGGATGAGTTAATGTTTTGACATGTTTATCCAGTACTAGTATACCTCGTAGCAGACCATGAAAGCTTGTTAGTTGGCAAGGACACGCGGAGAAAGACCTGTCGACATTTCTATCCTTCCCTCATTTCCCACAGGATTTGGGCCGAATGCTCATTGAGCTTATGATGTTTAATGCCCTCTATTTCGGGCCATTTTGTTGATTTTTTATTTTGCAGTTGATTTCTTGAACAATTTGGTTGTTTTACTGATTAGACATTTCAGGTTTTATTTTCGTCATGTTGTTTTCCTTTATTTTTGTTGTGTATTCCCTTAAGGGAGTAATTTTTTTCTTGAGTATTGTAGGAACCTTTTCTACAATATTATTATTTTTCTTATTGTCTCAAGGGAATTATTTGTTTTGTTCTATTTTATTTAGTGTTGCTCCAACTTTCAATCGTGACGAGGGCATATTTATAACGGATGCTGCTCTAAATGCAAATTAAATCTAGAGAAGCTTTTTTCTTTTTCCCATTTTATGCTTTTCTTTTTGGATTGAGGACAATGCTTATTTTTAAATGTGGGGTAGGAGAGTTATTTGGATCTTTAAGCTTTTTGGTGTATTTAAATGCTACAATGTTCTAACTTTTCTTCTAATCTGAGAGCTTGTTAAAATTTTTAAAAATTTTGAGGATTAATTGACCACTTTTCAAAATTTTTGAAATTTTTGCTTAACGTATTCTCCCCATTTTTTTGGAAAAAAAATCTGTAGTTGAACCATGCATGAGTGAGTAGTCGGTGTTAAATTTTTTCCATTCATGGTTTTCAAGACTTTTGAGCACTAAGCCATACATTAATTTTTGATTAGGAATATTTAGAGGAATTTATAGACTCAATTGTGTTGCATCCCAAAAAGTTGCTTTATTATATTTTTGAAGCGAAGTTTTAGACGACCTAATTTAGTTTAAAAATGAGGGTAGTGCCTTCTTTGTTTGTTAAGCCTTTCTAGCAAACCATTTTAACAATTTATTTCTAAGTACCTTGTTTGAGTCTCATTTTTGTGAAGGGAAACACTATTCGCCTTCTTTCATTTAAACTCAGTTTACCTACCCTTATTTAGCTTAATATTTCTTGCTCTAGTTAATTGTTTTGTCCTAAATTTTCCCTTTAAGAGCTTTATGGTGCACATTATATGTTCAGGGGATATAAGGGTGGAAGTTTTTGAGAAGCGGGTGGTGTACATTTATGGAGCAAAATGGGGTATTGGAAGAAAATTGTTAAAGAATAAAAATAATAATAATAATGGGAGTTTTTGATATATACAGGTAGTGCCTATCACTGGTATCTGTATTTGCAAATAGTTCCCATCTTTGGTACCTACATGTTTATATGTTGCAGGTAGTGCCTATCACTGGTACCCATACTGTGAGCGGTCACAAAAAAATAAAACAATGAAGTAATGTATATGTAGACACCTATTTTTGTCCCTTAAGTTCTCCCATATTTTCCTCTTAATTTGACTCTCAATTTTCTTTTTAATTTCCCTTTTAATTTCTTTTTAACCTGCTCTTTGATTTCCTATTAATTTATCATTTAATTCCCTCTTAATTTGTCTTATGGTGTTTAATTATTATGTGTTTTATGCATTATTGAAAAATACTAAGAATGAGTTTTAATATTATTAAGTTTTTAGATTTTTCAAAAAAAAAAAATTAATTAATTAATTAATTAAAAATAAAAAAATAAAATAAAATTTATTAAAAAAAATTCAGCGTGTGAACAGTACCGTGCGTACTGTTCACGTGCCAAACAGTCAGCTCAATAGAGCTGTTATGGCCACGTTTTTCTCTACATTTTTTTACCCATTCTCACCAAATATCAGATGCTCCATACTTCCAACATGACAAGGAATGGTCTTTGACCATTTTTACACTCAATCCACCTCTTTAAAGAGCAAAAAACTCAGCCTAAAAAAGGGGGGACAAAAATTTCTGCAGGAAGAAAAGAAAGAAAATTTTTTCTAAGTTTAAAAATCTTCCAAACAGCCAATTTTGAGTCAAAATTCCAAACGATTGAAAAGGAATTAGACTAAACTCAAAAAAGAAAAGTTGTAGAGGGTATGGGACTACAACTTCTCTTTGAAAAGCTCAAGAAAAAATCATTAATTTGGAGGGTCAGAAAAAACGTGGTAGAAGAAGGCTGGTGGCCAAGAAAATCTGCAGAAAAAAAAGAGAAATTTTTCAAGTCCGGAAAATTTTCCAGACAGCCAAATTTGAGCCAAGATTTCAAGCGATCAAAGAGGAATTAGACTAAACTCAAAGAAGAAAAGTTGTAGAGGGTACCTGGGACTACAACTTCTCTTTGTAAAGCTCAAGCAAAATCGTTCATCTGGTGGGTGAAAAATGTGGTGGAAGAAGGCCAGTTCATCAACCGGAAGCTTGGAGGTGCCGAAAGCAAATTCGGCTCAAACGCACTCCAAGCCAAGTATAACCAATTCCACCACATTCCTGAGGTTGAGGTGAGTTAAATGGGCTTTTGAATCGATTGTTTTGGTGACAAAATGCTTATCTTACTATTTTTACATTATTTATGACTTAATTTTTGAATTTAATTTTATAGTTCATAATGTTTAAATTTAATGTTTTTATTGAATTTAGAATATTTTTTGGAGTGTCTCTAAAGGATACTTTACACGAAAATTTTGTGGATGTTTTATGCAAGTTTGTGTTTGGTTCGTATGCCCACTTTCACCCTTTGATTTATGTTTATGTAGTTGTTTATGTTAATTAATTGTTATATCATCATGTTCTATGTAAAAATTAGAATTTTATGGCCATTTTCTTAGAATTTTTGGGTTAAGGTTTAAAGGTTTCACTTTTTGGGGTGGTTATGGAGTTGGGAGAATTTTGAATGGTTGTTTACCGTTGGGGAAGAAGAGAAAGAAGTTGGGGGAATGTAGAGAAACTTTCAAGTGTATAAATAAAAACAAACTGAACCATAATCCAAATATGGCTTTGGGTCAGTGGTTCAGTAGCAAATATTACTCCACGGGGGCTTGGGTTCGAATCTCCTTGCCCCCATTTTCCTTAGATTTTTATTTTTTCCCCCTTGGGTCCATAGGGCTGACACGTCATCGATGACATGGCAATTCCTAAAAAAAAGAGAGAAAAGCTTGCTGACAGAGCCCACTTGATAGCCACGTCATCGATGACGTGGCACACAAAAATTTTTTTAAAAAAAAGTTCAGAAAATTTTTTATTTGCGTTTTAATCCTCCAGATTTCAGATAAAAAAATTTTTTTGTGTGCCACGTTTCTTATGACACATCAAGTGGGCTCTAAGAGCAAGCTTTTCTCTCTTTTTTTTCTTTTCAAATTTCATCTAAGTTACATTTTTAATGACAATAACCACCAAGCTTTAATTTGATTTTTGTTTGACATTTTAATATGTTTAATTACCGTTTGATTGTGAAATTACCGTTTTGCCCTTATGAGTATTAAATTGTAAATAGGCTCTGATTTTGCACATATTTTTCGATTAGTTTCTTTTGTGATGATTTGTGCTTTATTTTTGATGTTTGTTGGTCTCGATATAATATTTATGCTCTTTTTTACTTGTTAAATGATGTGAATCTACTCTTCTGTCCTCAAATTTTGTTTAGTTGCACGACTAGACATTAAATATTTAATAAAACTCAATTTAAGTCATGTCCATGACTTAATAACTGTATCAATAATATAAAATCGAGCTAGAAGTAAACTCTGGCGTGCTCTGACAAACATCTAGTTGTGTATAAGGGAGTTAAAGGGCATTACAAGCTAAATGTGCGCGACTTTAAATTGGACCCCGGGCTAAATTTACCTGTCAATGTTATTATTTACCATTTATTTTCATTTCCTCATTAATATGTACATATTTTATTACTTTTAAACTATCTCAAGCACCGTACGCTACAAAGTCGGCAATAATGAATACTAAAATTAAAAAGAGAAACGCGATAAAATCATGCAACCGGTCCAACGCCGGGTAAAGTGGGTGCTGAGAGAAATTCAAATATATCCCAAACCTTCCCATTTTACAACAGGATTCCCGAACTCATGTTTTTTTTTTTTTTGAATTACGTGGACCCGGAGTCAATCTAGACTAGGGTTTATTTTCTCTTTAAATTTTGATGTATTTTTGTGTCCCAGTGCACCAACACACTGGGTGGCCACTCAAAGGTCCTTGTTCCCTAGCTTAGATTATTTTTGTACAATTCATAGTCGCATTTAAAGCCCCGTTACGTAATAGTATATAGGTGATTCATTTAAATTTATAATAGTAAGTAGGTAATTTATGTTTGTAAATAGTAAATAGGATTTTTGCATTTAATCACCTATTTCACGAGCACCACATGGCGAAGGTGCCGGTCCCAAGGGTGCCGGCCCGACCGCGGGTTGTGGGGGGGGTGCGACAGTATATATGCCCGGAGAGAAGTCGGCATGTTTGGCTAATTCGAGGAAGGGAGACTTATATGCTCATTCATCGTTCGGAATTTTTCATGGGTGTTTGTTACTCAGGTGTGCGGTTGTGGATCTATGATATTTCGCAAGTGAAGAGAACTTTTATTTTAATGTGTAGCCACCATTACTATAAAGCTCTTGTTTTTATTTGTTATGTCATTTCCCTTCTTTGGCTAACTAATATCCTAACGTATAGTTCGAGTTAAAAGTCCTACTTGATTTAAATAGCAATCAGTTATCTAGATTTGTGGAGGGGTGTAATAAGTGTGAGCTATGGGGTGTTTAGAAAAATTTTGAGGGTCTTCATGATTTAATCTAAATATTTTCAAATCTAAGTTTTTGAATGGCTATTCACACGTACAAAATAAATTTTATGTTTTGGTTTTTATTGGCATTCGAGCTCTTGGGTTCTTAGACTATTTCGATTGGTGGATTGGTTATTGATTATTTATTTGGATATTTGGAGGAATACGTTAAGTGGAATTTTGTTATGCTTAAGTGTTTTAATTTTATATTTGCTCGAGGATGATCACAGGTTAAGTGTGGGGTAATTTGATAAGTCCATAATTGTGCTATATTTTATGTGTCATTTACCACGTTTTTATGTGTTGTAAGAAAAATTTGAGTTATTATTGAGCTTAATTTGGTTATTCTTTGTTTTTGTAGGATAAAGTGAAAAAGAGCTTAAAAAGATGGAAAAGGTGAAAGAAAATTCTAAGGGCGAAATGTGCAGAAGTGAGTATGAAGCTATTTTGGATGTTGATTTGTATTTTAAGCGTAACTTCCAAGTTCGAGTTGCAATTGATGTAATTCAAGATGTGTTGAAAAGCTAAGAAGGAGAGTTACAACTTTGTGTTTTACAGTTTCCCAAATTCCAAGAGCATCAAGGTCAAAACTGAGGCAGGAAGTGAAGTACAGCATAAAGGTCAGGCGCACATGCGCTGGAGTTTAGTAGCGCACGTGAGCCGTTTCAAGGAAGTAAAATCCCAGGACAGCTCAGGGCACACATGCTTGCTGTGCAGCCTGCGTACGTGCACCCGATACAGTGGATTTACATGTTTTTTATTTTTGATAGATTTCTTCTTCCAGATAGACTTTTTTCAGTTGATTTCACGATCTTATCATGGGATAGGGATTGTAGCCCCAGTATTCACTATAAATACCCCATGTAGGGTGATTTGAAGAGCGAGAACACGTTTATTCCTCGTGTTAGCTAGGGTTTTCAAAAAAAAAAATTGTTGTTTATTTTTCCATGGCACTTAGTGCCTAAAAACCTTTTCTTAGTTGAGGGAATTGAAGCCATGGTTAATTCTACTATGTTGTGAGACTTTTTGTTCTTGAACTTATTCACTTTTATATCAAGTATTGATTATTTTTCTACAATTAATTTTATGATTGTTCTTTTTAACTTGCTATTTCTGTAGAATATTAAGTTATTAGAATTAATCTACAGCTAGATTGTTTTAGCATTGTATGCTTAATTCAATATGTGAAGCAACTAAACTTGATAATTGCTCGATTAGCATCATTGAATTTAGGGAGAATAATCAATTAATTGGCATTACCGCGTGTGTTTATGTTTAATTAGCCTAATTGTTCTTGTTGATTTTAATACTTCTATTAATTAATCTTTGGCGCGCGTCTGATTAAATTAATGGTTAGGGTTAATTGGATCGCGTGTTGAATATTAGCCGACTTTAGAAAGAAATAAGAATCAACTATGAATTGGAATTCAGGTTAATTCTTTAATTAATTAGTGTTTGGCATAAAAATTGAATTATCATTGGTGTCAAGGATCGACTAGTAAAATTATCATGGTGTATATAACCAGAACCAAGATTCTTGTTATCGAATTCTGTTCAATTCACTTTCTTGCTTTAGTTCTTAGATTAAAAGCATTCAAAACCCCTATTTTCTTTTGAGCACAAGAATAAACTCTGTTCTCTGTGGAATGACTTGGACTCACCACTGCTCCACTAATATTAAGAGTTCGTTTAATTTTGGGTGCCTGCGATAGTACAACCACTTGTCATGCATATGTAACCCTGTTGCAGCTTTAAGCTTTTTGGTGTTTTGATAGTTTGTATATAGGTAAGCTTGCTTTGTGGAAATGATGTGACTTATGGAATTCTTATGGCTGGTTTTGAATGGTTGGATTAATGTGGCTTGTATATTGCTCTTATACTGTGTCTTGCATGCTTGTGGTGATCCCGAGGCGGGGCATGTCATTGTCCCGTTTGCAGTCTGACAATAGGATCACTACAATAGATAAAGGCAGTTCTAGTACCCTTTCTGAGCCCATAATAACAAGTTGCTCAACTTCCATTTCCAATTTATGCAAATTCTGGCTCAATATGTCATCCTCTCCCCAAGATTTGAATTTTCTTCCCCTTACACCATTTACTGTCAATTCATTTTTTCATACTACAAAGTGGCTCCTTTTAATTTCTCAAGCTCTTCTCAGTGTTTTCAATAAATCTTCCAAACACCTCCTCAACATTCGACTCAACATTTGACTTTTCTTCCACATGAGACCATTCATCTTCTGACTATTGTATTAATTCATAAGGCGGATTCATGTAATTCTACTAATGTTGGTACTATGAATAATATGACTACTCTCCTAATCAAGATTGTATGTAGTATCACATTGATAATCATACCTGTTGAAGAAAATTGAACCATAATCTGTATTATAATAGGAACAAGAACTTTAAGAATTACCTACTTAACATTGATGCTCAAGTGGTCACCACCATAATTACTATTGGTGAAGATTGTAGCAAATTGTCCAATTTCCTATTTAATGATTCAAATTGAATTGTAATTTCTCAAGATTAATCATTGTGAGTAGAAGTAGTTTCATCATATGGATAATTATAAGAACTACAGTACATAGAAAAAAATAAATAAAGGAAAAAAAAGAAAATTAATATAAACTCTGATTAACAAATACTTGATGCTGCTAATTACACAAGCAAGTTTAGTTGTCGAACAAGTCATAAAGTGATAAACAAAAGTATCGATCCCAAGAGGTAGAGTGAATGAATTAACAAGCAACAAACACTTATAGATGTTATCTGATTGATCAAAACAAAGAGTAAATTAACTAATTAAACTAATTCAATTAAATAAACAAAAGCATAAATAAAGACAAGAAATAAGTAACTAAGGTTGCTAGAGAATTGACATTACCTAACTAACATAACTATGAGACCCAAATCAAACAAAATCAATCAATATGTACATAAGATGGCAAAATTTCCTAAATTGTATTAAGAATTCTCAAGCCAATAACTATCCCAATTAGATTTACTTTCAAATAAGTGTTCTTAGAGCTAATCGAGGCAAAGAAAACTAGAACATAGGACCTTTGGAACCTCAGCTATTAGGACTCTTTTGAGCCACTAAACGAACAACACAATTCAGTCATGAGAAATCTTTTGAATGTTGTATGATTTGTACATGCAAATGCATGTATCATTATAAGTAATACAGTGATAAGTAGAGATCGTTCCCATGAGGACTTTGTCTTAAATTTACTGAGTACTAAAATTTGCACAGCTTAACTCTATTCAAACAATCGATAGTTGAGTGATGAAGATAATGAAATACATGAGTAAAGTAAACAAAGAAAATAAATGAAAAAGTAATCAATAGGAACTTAGGGTTTAATTGTCACTCAACACTTATTCAAATATGCCATTTCTGCTCTCTTCCAATTATGAGCTAGGGTTTTGTTAACCTAGGCTTCACATGCGTTAACAAGAACCTAGAACATAGGCAATTGAAATCATGAAAACCTAATAATCCAAATCAAATCACTATATGCCTATGTGAGATGTAATCGGGACAATAGCATTACGAATTTACGATATTCTTGGCTACCTAAGGTATATATGTATACGTCGATCCTATACACAAATCAATTTATTCAACCACGCAAATAAATCAAACAAAGTTTATTCAAATATTGTCTAACCTAAATTCTCTTTGGTTAAGTTCAATATATTTTTCCATATCAATTCAAATGCTAGCCAAGCAATTGAAATCTTTAGAATGAAATTTGAATAAACAAGCACTTGTCCATAATCAAGAGAGAAAAAAAGTATTGATATTCAAACTACATGTTGAGATCAAATTCAAACCTTAGTAAACTAAATTAATGAACAAATAAAACTATATAGACAATCAAGAAAGAGTTTATAATCATCTCCATAGCAAAGAACAAGAAGAATAATTAGAATAACAAAGACTCTAGCCAAAAGTCATAATCTTCAATCATGAGCTTTTTACCTTGGAACTTGAATAATTGATGGCTTCTTGTAATATTAAATCTACCATAATAGTCCTCAAGTTATGTTAGAAGTACCCTAGAACACTTATTTATATAATTTCCTAGGGTTGCACAAAGTTTTAGGTCGAAATAAGCCCTGAGAGTCCAAAACATGCAAAACCATTTTGACCCATTTTGGTGCAGCCCAAGCACATCTCGCAAGGCTCCAAGCATGCTTGCAACGAGCAAACACTAGCTGGGCTAAGCTTCCAAGTCCATGGGCATGCCTGCACCCATGCTGGTGCCTTGTGTCATCGTTTTCACTCCGTTTTGCTCCGTTTGGCCCCCTGAACATTACAAACCAACAAAAACACAATTTAACACTTAAGTAAACATACTTAAACACTAAAAACATATACACTAGCATTTGAGGATAAAAATCCTAAAAAAGACAAAAATACCTTTTTATACGCACATAATACCCTTGGAACTCGGTTAAAACCTTATCTAGAGGGTAATGCAAATAACTCTTTTTTGGAGATTGAACAACCTCGTAAACATTGACAAATCATGGTATGCATTATTCATGACTAATATTTAAATATAAATTCCTAAATATGATTCCACAACAAGTTATATATAGCAAATGCATTAAGAATGATAACTTATACTCTTATTGACAAACAATACGAAAAGATTAAATCTTTATTCAAAAATAAAGTTTTCACGAATTGTATACTTGAACTACACCAACTCCTAACACAAAATTAAGATGTAAGAAAAAGAATAAGTTGTTTAGTCTACCAATTCCTATTTCTACAATACCTAACATGTTAAAATAGGTCCTTAAAGGTCCTAATTATGGTTACAATGAGTCTTGGGGGTTAAGGTATGGTCCTAGGTCGAGTTAGGGTCATATGGGCCCAAAATCGGACTCATAAGTCGTAAAAATTGCGAAGTCACCTGTTCTGGAATTCGATCCAATACCGTGGCACTGGGTTTTTGCCTTGTCAGAGAGTTGTGGTGCACACATCTACTCTTGTAAGTTCATATTTTCTTGAAGAATGCTGTGCACTTGTTCCTTTGTATCTTGGAACACTGTAGTGCTAGAACTATAGAATGCCTTCCCGATCTTCACTATGCTCTGCATATTCTTCATCGATTCTATCTCAAAATCATCCACCAACCAACAAAACACATAAACAACATATAAACAGTACAAAAACACATAGAAACACTAAATCATTAAAAATATAAAAAGATGAATCAAAACCATAAAAATTGCCCAAATCATAGCAAGATTTCAGATCGAAATGAATAATAAACAACTCTATTTGGTAGAGTTATCCAACCCAAACCTACGAGTTTCGGGTAACCCAATCCAAGTAACCTAAAATACTAATAACCCATCCCATATAGTCCTAAATTCATTTAGGTTGGGTTGGGTTTTTCTTTGGATTGGGTTTGAATACCCCTAGGCACAACATACCTCCTTTATTGAAGTGGACTTGAAGTGAAGTAAACTTTTTTTTTTTGTCTCTCTTTGAACAACACAACTAACACTTGCAGTCTTTTTTTTTCCCCCACATTTTCCTTTTTGTTCATATTCTTCTTCTTTTATTTTTATAAACACATAACAATCTCACATACAGGATTATTAACCAACATTGAAGTCAACTTTGATTTCTTCCATGACAAATACACAAAAACCTCCATCCTCCATCATAAATATAACAAACCATGACATTGAAGAATTCAAAGAGATCAACATTGGCTAAGGTGATGAGATAAAAATAAAAAGATAAAAAAATAAGTTAATTAGCTAAATTATGTAGCTAACAAAGAAAATAGATTTAGTCAAGCAGAACATCAGGGACACTAGGGTAAATATTGCAAAAGGTAGGCAATTTAGGTACAAACAGTCAAAGGAAGACCTAATCATTTTTAAACTATAAGTTTTATTTATATTTCTAAAAAAATCAATGATCTTACTCCAATGAATATCACAAGTTAAAACAAGTTGCATGTCATTGCCATATAAGTACTCAATCACTTAGTAGTATCAACAACTCTATATTCATTTTTTCGTTTTCCATTTTACATTTTCCTCGTAATTTCTTCATCTCGTTGTTTTTCAGTAATAAAATTCATAAATTAACAGGATCAATAGCCAAAGCATCATATACACCGTAGTTATTCTTGAATATAATACAAAAAAACAATTGAAAAGTATTTAACTATTGCATACACCAAATTCCAAAATATAAAAATCACTTGCTGAAAAATACATAAACACCCAGACTAAATAAACACAATAGTAGAGAAGTACTTCTAACTACACTTGGACAACCATAAATCTCTAATGGATAAGGAGTACTATGCATACAAGTGAATATCAATACAACTCAACAATCAATATTCAACATAAAACTTTGATTTCACTTCTAATCAAGGAAATCACCAACAAAATACACTACTTATTCTACCAAGAAGAAGAGCAAGTTTAACTAACTCATACAAATGCAAGGCTCAACCAAAAATACAAAATCCAGGAATCTATGATGTTCCTTTTATGGGAGTTCTTATACCTGGTAGGACTAAGAAATGGCAGGCCGATCTAGAAGTGCCTTAACAGATTTTAGCTTCAAAACTGTGGCATGATCATTGGCCTAATGTCCACATACAACATTTGAGTAGAACGACCTCTGATCAAACTCATTTGTTTTTTGATTTCTCTTCTTTGATGTATTCAAGACCAAAGTCTTTCTGTTCCAACATATGTGGATTAATCACTCAAGTTTTCTTGATGCTGTGTCAAGAATTTGGAAAAAATTGGTCTAGGATTTTGGGATTTTTAGCCTCTCTTTCAAATTAAAGAGGTTGAAACTAGTTCTCCGGAATTGGATAAATTAGTTTTTGAGATATTTTAGTGAATATTGGGATTGCAGAGGAGGAGGTTCGGGCTCGTGAATTGCAATATGAGCAAGAACAATCCAAGTCTACTGTGAACTCTCTTAGTGAGACTCAAGCTAACTTGCTTTTTCATTTACGAAACAAGGAATTATTCAGCTGCAGAAAAAAATAGCGTAATATGGCTTTCAGAGGATAATTCTAACACAAAATTTTTTCGTACCACATTGGCTGATAAGAGAGCTCGGTTAACTATCAAATGTGTTAAGAATTCTATAGGTTCTTGGATAGATCAGCCGAGTAATATCAAAAAGTGGGAGGAGAGCTTTTTCGGCCGGGATAAGGATAGTGCTCCATCGCCGGATTGCATCACAGACTTGTTTTTTGCACATTGTTGGGAGATTGTGGGGAAAGACATTTTTGCTACAACTCAGGACTTCTTTGAAAGAGCTTCTATTCCTAGAGCTAGTGGTAGTGCTCTTATTGTCCTAATTCTAAAAAAGGATAAGCCCTAACTTTTGCAGACTTCAGGTCGATTTCACTATACAACTTTGTCAACAAAATCCTTACAGAAATTTTGACTACTCAGTTGGGGACTATGCTCCATTTTCATTATTTCCATGAAACAATCTACTTTTGTGATGGGGCATAATATTGCAGATAATATTCTAGACATATTATCTCAAGAATTGATTGGTTTCCTTGGTAAAAAGCTCATGGTCATAACTTAATCCTAAAGCTTGACTTGATAAAGGCATTTGTTAGAGTTAATTGGGGTTTTCGTGTTGGAAAAATAATTTGAACATTAGAATTTCTAGAATTGTCCTCTCAAAATCTTTAGAATTATCTAGAATTTATTTCTAGATTATTCTTGTGACTAAGTGATCTAGAACTTTAAATTTTTCTAGTGAGTAATTATGAAGTTGGTTGAGTAGAAAATAATTGGGCTTTTAAAGTAATTTTAGAGTAGTCCTAAACTCCCTCTAAATACCCATTGTACCAAGCATTTGAGGTAAGAAAAAGTTGAGTGATATACACTTCTCCTCTCTAGTTCTCTTTCACATAACTAACGAAGTGGTATCAAAGCCAGGTTAGTGTAAAAAGTTTTGAAAGTTTGTAAAAAAAAAAAAAAAATAGAGAGTGAATGAGGTGTGAGATGAGAAATGGCCAATCTTGATATATTTCCGGTTTTTTCATTTCAATATCCCCGCCTCACAAAGAAGAACTACGAGAATTGACAATTCAAATGAAAGCTTTCCTAGGCTCACAAGATGCATTACAGATAGTGAAGAAGGAATACGACAAGCCACAAGATAAAAGTGCTTTGTCTCAAAATGCATGAAACAAATTGACAAAGACAAGGAAGAAGGACCAACAAGGCCTCACCCTCATCCACCAATGTTTGGATGATTCGATGTTTGCAAAGGTAAATGATGCAACCACCTCAAAAGAAGCTTGGGTTACAAAAGCCTTGCTAAGGAGTGGATAAGGTAAGGAAGGTAAGGCTTCAATCTCTAAGAAGAGATTTTGAAGCATTATAGATGAAGGAACCTAAATCAATTTCGGATTTTTGTTCGAAGGTGAAGGTTGTGGCAAATCTAATGAAGAGATATGGAGAAGTGATAGAGGATGTTTGCATAATGGAGAAGGTTCTTCGATCTCTTACTCCAAAATATGACTATATGGTGTGCTCTGTCAATTAAGGAATAAAAAAAATTGGAGGAGATGACAATTGAGCAATTAGAGGGCTCTTTGCAAGCTCATGAAGAGAAGATAAAAAGGAGAAAAGAAGAATCGTTGGAGCAAGCTCTCAAGGCCAAGGTCTCATTGAAGGAAGAGAAAGGAGAAACAAGCCAACAGGAGGTGGACGAGGAGGAAGTCGAGGTTGTGGATGTGGCCAAGGTGGAAGAGAAAGAGGTAGCCAAGACAATAACAGCAATGAAGAAAGAAGCTTTCAACCAAGTAGATGTCATACTTCTCTGTCTCTTATACACATCTAGATGGTATGATACAATTCGAGAACAAATGGAATATCGTAGTGGTTTGAATCCAATATTGAGTGCTCCAATTTTCATAAATATGGTCATTATTCTTGGGAATATCGTAGTGGTTTGAATAATGGTGAAGCAAGAGCTAATCTTGTGGATGGCAAGGAAGAAAAAAGAGAGTCAACTTTGTTGCTAGCACTCAAAGACGGGGAAAAGAATGACAGGAAGAGTTTGTGGTACCTACACAACAGTGCAAGCAATCATATGCGTGGCCACAAAGAAATGTTCATGGAGCTTAATGAGAATGTGAGAGGAAATATTACCTTTGGAGGCATATCAAAAATACAAAATGAAGGGAAAGGTACAATTCTTATCTCTTCCAAGGTTGGTAGCCATAAATTAGTCACTGATGTTTACTACGTGCCCAAGTTAAAGAACAATATCTTGAGCTTGGGACAATTTCTTGAAAAGGGATATGAAATGCTCATGAAAAAAAAGCATCTTTGGCTTTGAGATCAATACGCCAAATTAATTGCCAAGGTGTCAATGTCAAGAAATAGAATGTTCTTTTTGAACCTCAAGATCATTGAAGCAAGGTTTTGAAGGCTAATGCAAAAAAGGATGCATGAAGATAGTACATGAGATTTGGACACTTGAACTTTTGCACCCTCAAAGACATGGGAGAGAAGAAGATGGTGAAAGAGATGTCCTAAATCAACCATCCCAAATTAAAGTGTACGAAGCTTGACTTCTTGGAAAGCATGCAAGGAAGAGTTTCCTGAAGAAGGCCACATCAAGCACAACCGAGCCACTCCACCTTGTTCACACCGATGTTTGTTGGCCAGTCACTCCATCATCATTTAGCGATAACAAATACTTTGTTGGTCCAAAAGGGCAACCTAAGAGGGGGGTGAATTAGTTACTTCAAAAAACAAACCTTTTGATGTGCTTAATAGGAAATGCTAACTTTATGCAACAAATGAACACTTAAGCACAAATAATCATAAGTAAAAATTCAACAATTGAATCACAAAGAACCAATGAAAAGATTTAGATTAAGAGTATCAAACCAAACTCCCAAGCTTCTCAAACTTGGAGCTTACAACCACAAAGAGCTTCTTACAAGGCAACTACCAAGTTCTCAACTTGAAGTTTAGCCACTAAAAGTCTCTTCAAAGTAGGTGAGACAATAACCTCTTGTACACAAATGAGGATCACTCTTGCTCACACTATTGATTTCCTTCAGTTGAGCCAAGAGTTTTACACTCACAACCTTCCTTTGTTACAATTGTTATCTCTCCACTCTTACACTTGAAGAACTCTTACACTACTAAGCTCTTTTCACAAAACTACCTACACTATTACAACACTTGTACCCACTATTTCTCCCAAATAGCTCAACAATTACTTGTAATCAATGTAGAAGCCACTTATTATTTAATTCAGGCTTAGGGGTATTTATAGTTGCCAAAAACTACTTCCAACAACTTTCCAACGGCTATTTTCTGCTTATGGAAAACTAGCCGTTAGACCTTTCGGACGGCCACTGCTAACTTCTGCATCCGACGCTGCGTCCGTTCTCTGAGGGTATTCGTTCTGACGTCCGAGGATGCTTCGGATCGAAGCAAAGTCTTCTAGAAATATGATCGGACACTGTTCTTCATCCGAGACTGCTTCAAATTCTATGTCGGATGATTACCATCGTCCAAAACTCTGTCTTTCGGACAGTCATTTGCGTCCTCGTGGAGTCTTCTGGTTGTTTTGTTCGGATGATCATTTGCGTCCGAACCTACCTGTTTTTCTGCACACTTGTTTTCAAACTATTAGTGCGATTTGGTCATCATCAAAACATGATTAATATAACGGAGGTTCAACAATCTCCCCCTTTTTGATGATGACCAATCAATTGGACAATTTTAAAAGCAACCAAAAAATATGAAGCATAAGTTAAGAAGTTTTGTCCAAAAAAAAGTTTTGTCCATTATTTTCTCTCCCTTTTGACATCATCAAAGCGTAAGAAAGATAATGCAATTTAAGCTCTCCCTTAGTTTGTTCTCCCCCTTGAAAGGTGAATATAATTCGATATGAGTACATGGAGAATAAGTCAAGTTATGCAAAACGTTTCTTCCCTTCAAGAATATATATTCAAGTAGATATGAGGGAATTCATGCAAAGAATTAGGATCAAAACAATTTTCGCTCATTTCTCACCAAAAAACATCATCAAAACAATGAAGCATGTGTGATGCAATTTTTTAGATGCAAAATAATCCATTTAAAAAAAAATTGAATGCTCCCCGTTTCTTTTACAAGTAGTGACTTATTATAGACAAAAAAATTGGGAATACATATTCCCTATCATTCTAAACAAATTCAATCACATAGATGAGTAACATTCATAGTTCAACTTAATAAATGAAAGCACATTCTTAACACAAAATTTTAGATGTTACCCATTTTAATGTCATCTTAGCTCATATGCCTTGAACACCCTTCATTGATAATCTGTCTTGAATTCTTTGGTGCTCTCCAAGCATACCCACATGCAAAGTTAAGCAACAACTTTTGGTACCCAAACTTTCTTGGGTCCAATTGGATTAGTAACATGATTAATCACCCAAATAGAATTTATTCCCAAATTTTCATTTCTTTTAACATAACAATTTTTCTTTATATGGCCATGTTGATGACAATAATTACAAATAATAATCTTATTGCCATAAAAAGAAGATTTAGATTTAACAAAGCACAAATCATTTTTTCTAAAAAGGTGATAAAATTTTTGTTCAAAAACATATTTCTAGTTCTTTTCTTTTCAAAAACATTTTTCTAGTTCTTTTCTTTTCAAAAACATTTTCTTTCTTCTTTTTCAAAATATCATCAAGATCATCTAATCTCTTCTTCAAAGAAGCTTGTTCTTCCATGATCTTGGTTTTTCCAACAAATTTTTCTTTCAAAACATCATTTTCTTTTGTCAAGGAATTATTTTCATGCACAAGTTTTGAGTTGGTACTTAATAAAGCATTAACTTTAATTTTTGAGTCTTTGTTCTTAGCATATGATTCTTTCAAACATTCATGCATTTTAAAAATAAATGATCCAACATCATCATCATCTTTATCACATGAATCATCACAAGAATCACAACTAGAGGATACCTCATTATTGCCAAGTGCCATAAAAGCCATTTGAGCCTCCTCATATTCTTCTTCAACCTCTCCATCCGAATTGCAATCATCCCAAGTGATTTGGAAGTTGTTGAAGTGATGCAAACACTTGGCATGAAGGCTTCCTTGAGTCTTTTCTCCTTTTTGATGAAGCTTTAAATGCTATGCTTCTTTTTCCTTTTGCCTCCTCATCTTGTACTTTGTATTTCTTCTTCTATTCAAAGGAGGTTAGAGAATTAATTAAAGACTCGATAGGCATAGAATTTAAATTTCTAGACTCCTCTATGGCAATGGATTTAGATTCCCATTCCTTAGGTAAATCATTCAAAAATTTTATATTCTTCTCACCCAAGGAATATTCTTTACCCAAACCTTCCAAATCCTTTACCATATCATTGAACCTACAATACATCTTGTCAATGTTCTCATGAGGTTCCATTTTGAAGGATTCATATTTAGCCACAAGAAGTGACTTCTTTTGCTCTCTTTTATCTTCACTTCATTCATGGATTTCTTTAAATTTGTCCCATATCTCCTTGGCCGATTTGCATCCTAGGCATTATACAAAATATTAACAGCTTTAGCATTTAAAGATAAATTTACTTTGTCTTTTGCATTTAATTATTCGAATCTAGTCTTAGGCCTTAATCTATGAGTATTTTCATCAAGAATATTTGCCTCAAAAGGACCTTCATAAATAATATACCACAATTCAATATTAATAGATTGAACAAATATTTTCATTCTATCCCTCCAATAAACAAAATTAATTCCATTGAACATGGGAGGTCTAGAAATAGAATGCCCCTCTAAAAACAAGATTATTGGTTGCCATGATCTTTATTCTAATGCAATTTAAGCAAAAATAAAGATACCAATGCTCTGATACCAATTGTTGGTCCCAAAGGGCAACCTAAGAGGGGGGTGAATTAGGTTACTTCAAAAACAAACCTTTTGATGTGCTTAATAGGAAATGCTAACTTTATGCAACAAATGAACACTTAAGTACAAATAATCATAAGTAAAGATTCAACAATTGAATCACAAAGAACCAATAAAAAGGTTGAGATTAAGAGTATCAAACCAAACTCCCATGCTTCTCAAGCTTGGAGCTTACAATCACAAAGATAGAGAGATTCTTACAAGGCAACTACCAAGTTCTCAACTTGAAGTTTAGCCACTAAAAGTCTCTTCAAAGTAGGTGAGACAATAACCTCTTGTACACAAATGAGGATCACTCTTGCTCACACTAATTTCCTTTAGTTGAGCCAAGAGTTTTACACTCACAACCTCCATTTGTTACAATTGTTATCTCTCCACTCTTACACTTGAAGAACTCTTACAATACTAAGCTCTTTTCACAAATACCTACACTATTACAACACTTGTACCCACTATTTCTCCCAAATAGCTCAACAATTACTTGTAATCAATGTAGAAGTCACTTATTTTTTAATTCAGGCTTAGGGGTATTTATAGTTGCTCAAAAACTACTTCCAACAACTTTCCAACTGCTATTTTCTATTTACTGGAAAACCCGTTAGACTTTTCGGACGGCAGATGCTAACTTCTGCGTCCGACGCTGCATCCGACGCTGGGTCCGTTCTCTGAGGGTATTCGTCCGGACGTCCGAGGATGTTTGTCCGATCGAAGCAAAGTCTTTTGGAAATATGATTGGACGATGTTCTTCGTCCGAGATTGCTTCAAATTCTTTGTGTCGGACGATTACCATCATCTGAAGCTCTGTCTTTCGGACAATCATTTGCGTCCGTGGAGTCTTCTGGTTGTTTTGTTCGGACGATCATTTACGTCCGAACCTACCTATTTTTCTGCACACTTGTTTTCAAACCATTAGTGCGATTTGGACATCATCAAAACATGATTAACATAATTGGGGTTCAACATACTTCATCCTTTTCACTAATGATTTTAGTAGGATAGCTTGGGTTTATTTCTTAAAGCAAAAATCGGAGGCATTTGTAGCATTGAAGAAGTTAAAGGCTCTTGTAGATAAAGAGATTTACTACGAGATCAAGGCTCTAAGGTCCGATAGAGGAGGTGACTTCACCTCAAGAGAGTTCAATAAATTTTGTGAAACTCATGGAATTCATTGTCCTTTGATGGTCCCTAGATAGCCGCAACATGCAAAAACGGTGTCACTAAGGGAAAGAATAGAACAATTCTTAACATGGCTAGAAGCATGTTGAAGACAAAGAATATGCCAAAGGAGTTTTGGGCTGAACCAGTCTCTTGTGCAGTTTACATATCCAATCATTCGCCAACTTCAAGCATGAAGGATCGAACGCCGCTAGAAGCATTGAGTGCATACAAACCTAGCATGAATCACTTGAGTATGTTGGGGAATAGTGCATACAAGCCTAGCATGAATCACTTGAGTATGTTGGGGAATAGTGCTTACATGCACGTACCGAAACAAGAACGATCCAAGCTAGATGATACAAACGTCAAACATGTCTTTGTTGGATATGACACAAACTCCAAAGGCTACAAGTTGTACAACCCGAGCAATGGCAAAGTGGTGGTAAGTTGAGATATAGAGTTTGATGAAGATGGAACATGGAATTTGGAAGGAAAAGAAGAAAGTTGTTACAATTTCATCCCATACTCTTTCAAGAAAGAAGAAGAAACTTGGGTGCTTGGCACCAACACAATGTTGGCCCCAAAGAGCAACCTAAGAGGGGGGTGAATTAGGTTGTATCTAAAACAAACCTTTTTATGTGCTTAATAAAAATGCAAACTTTATGCACCAAATAAAAACTTAAGCACAAATGAATACAATAGATATTCAACTATTTAAGCTCAAAGAACAAATAAGAATATTGAGATTAAGAGAATCAAACCAAACTCCCAAGTTTCTCAAGCTTGGAGCTTACAACTGCAAAGAGCTTCTTACAAGGCAACTACCAAGTTCACAACTTGAAGTTTAGCCACTAAAAGTCTCTTCAAAGTAGGTGAGACAATAACCTCTTGTACACAAATGAGGATCACTCTTGCTCACACTAATTTCCTTTAGTTGAGCCAAGAGTTTTACACTCACAACCTCCCTTTGTTACAATTGTTATCTCTCCACTCTTACACTTGAAGATCTCTTACACTTGTAATCTCTTTTCTCAAAACTACCTACACTATTACAACACTCGTGTACCCACTATTTCTCCCAAACAGCTCAAGAATTACTTGTAATCAATGTAGAAGTCTCTTCTTGTTTAATTCAGGCTAAGGGGTATTTATAGTTGTCCAAAATTTGCTTCTAACAACTTTCCAACGGCTATTTTCTGCTTACTGGAAAACTAGCCTTTGGACCTTTCAGACGGCCGATGAAGCAAGCATGCATCTGAACGAACTAGCCGTTGGACCGCTCGGACGGCCACTGCTAAACCCTGTGTCCGACGTTGCCTCCATTCTCTGAGGGTATTCGTTCGGATGTCCGAGAAAGCATTCGAACCTGCGTTCGATCGAAGCAAATTCTTCTGGAAATATGATCGAACGTTGTTCTTTGTCCGAGACTACTTTCTTTGTGTCGGACGATTATCATCATCCGAAACTCTGTCTTTCGGATAGTCATTTACGTTCGTGGAGTCTTTTGGTTGTTTTGTTCGGATGATTATTTGCGTTCGAACCTACCTATTTTTCTGCACACTTGTTTTCATCAACTATTAGTGCAATTTGGTCATCATCATAACATGATTAACAAAACTGGGGTTCAAGACAAAAGACATAACTCTGCCTCTTTCACCCACTCCAGATGATCAAGGTAAAAATTTGAGTGAAAGATCCAGAAGAATGAGAAGACTTCATGATTATTATGATGAAATCGAATAAGTAACTCTTGATTTGTTTTGTCTCTTCATCGATGGTGAGCCATTAAGCTTTGAAGAAGCCACGAGAGACAAAAGATGGAGACAAGCAATACACGAAGAAATCAAGTCAATTGAGAAGAACAATACTTGGGAACTAGCAACACTTCCCAAGGGTCATAAGGTTATAGTTGTCCAAAGGGTTTACAAAGTAAAAGAGAATGCAAATGGTGAAATGGAAAGATGCAAAGCAAGGCTCATCACAAAAGGCTACAAGCAAAGGCATGGCGTTGATTACGAAAAGGTAATTGTCCATCTTGCCCGTATGGAGACTATTCGATTGCTTATCTCAATAGGCGGCTCAAATGAACTAGAGAATCTATCAATTAGATGTGAAGTCGGCATTCCTAAATGGCAATATTGAAGAAGAAGTGTACATTAAGCAACCATTGGGATTCGTGGTCCAAGGACATGAAGATCAAGTCCTAAGGTTGAAGAAAGCACTATATGGATTAAAGCAAGCACCAAGGGCATGGAATAGTGGCATTGACAAATATTTTCAAGAGCACGGGTTTGTTCGCTGCCTTAATAAGTATGCACTCTGTGTGAAGGCCTATGATAATGGAGACATATTATGGGTTTGCCTTTACGTGGATGATCTCATCTTTACTGGAAACAATCCAAGGATGTTTGAGGAGTTCAAGAAGGAGATGTTCCTTGAGTTTGAAATGACCGACATAGAGCTCATGTCCTACTATTTGGGTCTAGAAGTGAAGTAAATGGAGGAAGGAATATTTGTCTCTCAAGAAGGATTTACAAGAGAATTTTTGAAGAAGTTCAAGATGCTTGATTGCAGATTTATCCCGAGAATACACCCATGCAATGTGGAATGAAATTGTCAAAGTTTGAAGAAGGCAGAAAGAAAGATCCATACTATTCAAAAGTCTTTGGGAAGTTTGAGATACTTGACAAGTAGAAGGCCCGACATCCTTTATGCCATTGCAGTAGTGAGTAGTTTCATAGAAGCTCCTACCACAACTCATATGAAGGCAGCAAAAAGAATACTTTGATATTTGAAGGGTACGTTGGAATATGGATTACTCTATACTTCCTCCAATGATTTCAAGCTCGTGAGATATTGTGATGATTATTTTCTAGGGTATATTGATGACAAAAAAATACTACTGGTTTCATGTTCTACCTGGGTGATTGTGCAATTTCGTGGAGTTTAAAGAAGCAACCACTTGTTACACTTCTACTTGTGAATCTGAGTATGTGGTGGCAACCTCTTGCACCTGTCATGCAATATGGCTTAGGAGATTTTTGAAGGAACTTCATTTAAGCCAAGAAGAAGCACAAGAGATTTCCTTCCATTGACAATAAGTCTGCCCAAGCACTTGCCAAGAATCCAGTGTACCATGATCAAAGCAAGCATATAGACACAAGATATCATTTTATTATGGAGTGCATTGCATGAAAGGAAGTGGAGGTCAAGTATGTGAAGACTCAAGATCAATTTGTAGATATTTTCCTGAAGCCACTCAAGTTCAAAGACTTTAAAAGACTAAGATCAAGACTGGGGATGAAGAAGAAAACTACAAATTAAGGGAAAGTGATGCAAAAATATTTGAACATTAAAATTTCTAGAACTATTGTCTCAAAATCTTTAGAATTATATAGAATTTATTTCTAGATTATTCTTATGACTAAATGATCTAGAACACAAGATTTTTCTAGCGGATAATTAAGAAGTTTGTTGAGTAGAAAATAATTGGGCATTTGAAGTAATTCTAGAGTAGTCCTAAACTCCCTATAAATACCCATTGTACCTGTTGACCTAAAATTTTTGTTTTGATGATGACAAATAAAATCACAATAACAATTTGAACTTAAGTTGAGCAAGAATTCTATTTTATCTGCTCATAACAGGGTTTTCAGACGCTGCACATCGTCCGAACAGAACAAAGTTGCTCAGACATAGAACTTCGTTTGAACAGAATTTTCTCGGATGCAACACACCGTCTGAAAGGTCAGAGAGAGAGCAAGGTTCTGAGGCACTTACAATGGGCGCGCCTGACTGTTTGAAGGAAATTTTATTGGATGCGTCTAATTGTCCAAAAGCATAGCAACCCTGGACAAGCACTAAACTTTTTAGACGCATTACTCTGTTCGAGGGTCGGACTCATCAATCTAATTGTTTCAGATGCAGGAACAGATGCAACCTCAGTCATCCAAATGAAGATTTCAACTCCATGATATCGTTGAGTGGACGCTTGTTCGGACGCTTAAAAACAGACCTCGAATGTTCGGAACCTATAACGTCTAATTTCTCAGCATTTATTACTTAGCCATTAGGAAGTGGTTGGGAGATGATTTATTGCAACTATATAATGCCATCCCATCTGCATTTTGATATACCAACTAACACATTGAATACAAGCGAGTACAAAAGCAATTTGAGTGCAAATTAGCTCTTTAGTAATATTGTATTAGTTTGTACTTAAGAGTGCAATTCAAAATTATACAGTGGAGTGATAATCTTGTACAAAAGTGAGGTTGAGTATAAAATCCTTGGCTCAACTAAAGAGAATTAGTGTGAGCAAGGGTTATCCTACTTTGTGTACATTTGGGATTATTGACTCACCAAATTTGAATGAGCATCTTAGTAGATTACTACTCCAAGATTGCTTCTTGGGAGTGTTGTTTGTTTAATCTCTCTCTCTCTCTCTCACTCTCTTTATTCATTCTATACATTTTGTGCTTAATTGATTATATTGCTATTAACTTACTTGACAGCGTAAAAACTTTTATTTGTACATTATTTGCAAATTATTTTTAAGAAGCCTAATTCACCCCCATCTTAGGTTGTTTTGGGGCCAACCATTGGTAATTCAGAGCATTGGTCTATTTATTTTGCTTAAATTGTATTTGAGTAAAGATCTTTTATGGCAACCAATAATGCTTTATTTTTTGAGGTCAATCCATCACTAGACCTCCTATGTTTAATGGGGTGAACTTTATTAGTTGGAAAGACAGAATAAAATCTTTTTGCAATCTATTGATATTGACTTGTGGTATGTTGTCAATGAAGGTCCTTTTGAAGCCACCATTGTTGATGATCACACAAATAGAAGAAGAGAAAAAACAAGAGATGAACTCACTCCACAAGATAAAGCAAACTTGACTTTAAATGCTAAAGCCATGAATGTTCTATACAATGCCTTGGATACTAATGAGTCTACCGTGTCAAAGGATATGTTTCAGCTAAGGAAATTTGGGACAAATTGAAAGAAATTCATGAAGGAACCGATGATGTTAGAGAACAAAAGAAATCCTTATTTGTTGCCAAGTATGAGTCGTTCAAGATGGAAACACGTGAAAATATTGATACAATCCTGTATTGTAGATTCAATGATATCATTAAGGATCTTGAAGCCTTGGGTAAGGAATATTCTTTGGGTGAGAAGAATAGAAAAATCTTGAATGCTCTATCGAAAGAATGAGAGGCAAAAATTATTGCTATAGAGGAAGCAAAGAACTTAAATTCCATACCTATTGAGTCATTGATTAACTCTCTCACTTCATATAAATTGAATCTCAAAGCTAAAGTGGTGGATGATGAACAAGCAAGACCAAAGAGAAGAATTGCCTTGAAGACTTCTCAAGACGAAGATGAAAGTGGCACCATAAATTTAGAAGAAGAAGATCCTAATGAAGGTGATCTTGCACTCATCACCAAAGGATTCTGTTGAACCCCAGTTATATTAATCATGTTTTGATGATGACCAAATCACACTAATGGTTTGAAAACAAGTGTGCAGAAAAACATGTAGGTTCGGACGCAAATGATCGTTCGAACAAAACAACCAGAAGACTCCATGGACACAAATGACTATCTGTCCAACGCTAAAAGACAGATCTTCGAACGATGGTAATCGTCCGACACAAAGAATTTGAAGCAAGTTCGGACGAAAAACAGCGTCCGATCATATTTCTAGAAGACTTTGCTTCGATCGGACGCATGTCCGGATGCATCCTCGGACGTCCGAAAGAATATTCAGAGAACGGAAGCAGCGTTGGACGCAGGGTTTACCAGCGGCCGTCTGAACGGTCCAACGGCTAGTTCGTTCAGACGCACACTTGCTGCATCGGCCGTCCGAAAGGTCCAACTGCTAGTTTTTCAGTAAACAGAAAATAGCCGTTGGAAAGTTGTTGGAAGCATATTTTGGGCAACTATAAATACCCCTAAGCCTGAATTAAATAAGAAGAGACTTCTACATTGATTACAAATAATACTTGAGCTATTTTGGGTACAAGTGTTGTAAAAGTGTAGGTAGTTTTGTTAAAAGAGCTTAGAAGTGTAAGAGTTCTTCCAGTGTAATAGTGGAGAGATAACAATTGTAACAAAGGGAGGTTGTGAGTGTAAAATTACTCTTGGCTCAACTAAAGGAAATTAGTGTGAGAAAGAGTGATCCTCATTTGTGTACAAGAGGTTATTGTCTCACCTACTTTGAAGAGACTTTTAGTGGCTAAACTTCAAGTTGTGAACTTGGTAGTTGCCTTGTAAGAAGTTCTTTGCAGTTGTAAGCTCCATGCTTGAGAAGCTTTGGAGTTTGGTTTGATTCTCTTAATCTCAATATTCTTATTTGTTCTTTAAGCTTAAATAGTTGAATATTTATTGTATTCATTTGTGCTTAAGTTTTTATTTGGTGCATAAAGTTTGAATTTCTATTAAGCATATAAAAAGGATTGTTTTAGATACAACCTAATTCACCCCCCTCTTAGGTTGCTCTTTGGGGCCAACAGATTCCTCAAACACTACATCAATAAACGGAGAATGAGAAAAAGAGGAGCAATCAACTCAAATAATTTCAAAGGGAAGACCAAGCTTGAAATTAAGAAGCAAAATGAAAAATACTTTGAATGTGGTAAACCTTTCCAGGATACTTTGAAAATGAGTGTCCTTCCAAGAAGAGGAAAGAAGGAAGGAAGCCCTACTTCAACAATTTTCAAATCACATGGGATGATTGCAACTCGGAAGGAGAAGTTGAAGAAGAGATGGAATCGGCACAAATGGCCTTTATGGCAATTGGTGATGATGAGGTAACAAGTACTTATGATTCTAATGATGAACATGATGAAAATGATGATCTTGAAGCTTTCATTTTAAAATTGCATGATAGCTTAAAGGAATCATATGTTGGAAATAAGGAGTTAGTCAAAAAAATAAATGCCTTATTGAATGCTAACTCCGAACTTGTGAATGAAAATAATAGGTTATCACAAGAAAACGCTAATTTGAAGAAAAGAATGCATGTGAAAATAAAGATCAAGGAAGAACAAGGCTCCTTGAAGAAAAGATTGGATGATTTTTATGTTCTTTTGCATAGAAAAAGAGAAAATATTGTTGATACGAAAAAGAATAAAAATATGTTACAAGAGAAACTTTGTCACTTTTAGAGGGAATGACTTATGTTTTGTAAAATCAAAATCTTATTTACATGGAAATAAGAATATTATTTGCAACTATTGCCAACAATATGGACATGTGAAAAATAATTGTTATGTCAAGAGAAATGAAAAATTTGGAATAAATACCGTATGGATTTTTAGTCAATTTACTAATTCTTATGGACCCAAGAAAATATGGGTACCAAAAGCTATCACCTAATTTCTTGTGTACGTAATGAACATCACCAAAAATGCTAAATGGTTTATCGATAGTGGGTGCTCAAGATATATGACAGGTGATGAATCTCTCTTCACCAATCCAAAGTCCAAAACATAGTGGAAAGGTGACTTTTGGGGATAACATGAAAGCAAAATCAATTGGCATTGGTGATGTAGGTAAAAATGGTGAGACTTTGATTAAAAATGTGGTTCTAGTTGATAATTTAAATTATAATCTCTTAAGTGTGAGCCAATTATGTGATAAAAATGTATGCACTTAGAGCCTGTTGTTCTTTACCAAGCATGAATGTTTAATTCTTGATAAAAATTTTGCTGTTTTATTTAAAGGTACTAGGTGTAATAATGTTTATGTGATATATCTTGATAATATTTGTGGTGGCAATGTAAAGTGTTTAACCGTTTCTATAGATGATCCTTGGCTTTGGCATAGAAGGCTTTGTCAATTCAACATGGATTTGATTGAAAATCTTGCTCAGAAAGAATTGGTAAGAGGTTTGCCAAAATTAAAGTTTGTGAAAAACAAAATTTGTGATGCATGCCAATTTGGTAAACAAGTTAAAGTTTCTTTTAAAGAAAAAAATTATGTGTCTGCTTCTAAATCTTTGGAATTATTGCACATGGACTTGTTTGGTCCAACTCAACATGCTAGTCTCAGTGGTAGTAAATATACTTTTGTGATTGTTGATGACTATTCTAGGTATACTTGGGTGCTATTTCTTATTCACAAAAATGATGCCTTGGAAAATTTCATAAAGTCATTTTCCAGTAAATGCAAAATTTGCTGAATTTGAAAATTGTTCGTTTGAGAAGTGATAATGGAGTTGAATTTAAATTTGGAGGTTTTTTCGAGTTTTGTGATCGCAACGGTATTTTGCATGAATTTTCAGTTGTTAGAGTGCCTCAACAAAATGGTGTTGTTGAAAGGAAAAATAGAACACTTCAAGAGGCCGCTAGAACCATGATTAGTGAGTCTGACTTACCAAAGTATTTTTGCGCTGAAGCCATTTACATGACTTGTTATGTTATGAATCGAGTTCTTTTGAGGCCTATTTTAAACAAAACATCTTATGAACTCTTGTTTTGTAAAATACCAGTTGTGAACTATTTTAAAGTTTTTGGTTGTAAATGTTTTATTTTAAAAATTAAAGAGAATCTTGGAAAATTTGACAAAAAAATCAGATGAAGGGATTTTCTTAGGATATTCTAGTGACAAAAAAGCATACCGAGTATACAATAGAAGAACTCTTTTGATTGAATAAGTTGTGCATCACATTTCTTGAAATCAGTTATGTTTGATGAGGCTAATGATGTTATTTCAAGAAATGTTTGTGAAGATGAAGATGCAAGTGTGCAAAAGAAACTTGAAAAGCTCACCATACATCAAGAGACCAAGGTAAGCAATGAGGACAATGTCCATCACTTGGATGAAGAAAGAGAAAAGAATGAAGATTCTACAAAAGATCTTCCAAAAGCATGGAGATTTGTCTCAAGTCACCCTCAAGAATTAATCATAAGTGGTCCGTCGGATGGGGTAAAAACTTGTTCTCAAAAACTTTTGAATAATAATTGTGCCTTACTTTCTCACATTGAACCTAAACGTGTGGATGATGCTTTGAATGACGAATCTTGGGTTCTTTCTATGCAAGAAGAACTTAGTCAAACCGAGAAAAATAATGTGTGGACTTTAGTTGGAAGACCCCCAACTCATCCCATAATAGGAACAAAGTGGGTTTTTAGAAACAAACTAAATGATAAAGGTGAGATATTAGAAATAAAACTAGAGTTGTTGCATCTTTTTAGCGAAGGGTTATGCTCAAGAAGAAAGAATTGATTTTGATGAGACCCTTGCACCCATTGCTCATTTAGAATCTACTCGTACGTTTTTAGCATATGCATGCTTTAGCAATTTTAAATTATTTCAAATGGTCATCAAAAGTGCCTTTTTAAATGGTTTCATTGATCAAGAAGTCTTTATTGAACAACCCCCTGGTTTTGAAAATAAAGATTTTTCAAATCATGTTTTCTAACTCTCAAAGGCTTTATATGGGTTGAAACAAGCTCCTAGATCTTGGTATGAAATATTAAATGGTTTTTTAATTGAAAATGGTTTTAAAATGGGTGTTGTTTATACTACTATTTTCACCAAAACTAGTCTTCATGATTTGTTGGTTGTTCAAATTTACGTAGATGATATTATTTTTGGAGCTATTCATGAAAGTTTGTGCAGGGAACTTTCTTGCTTAATGTAAAAGGAATTTGAAATGAGTATGATGGGAGAATTAAAATTCTTCCTTGGACTTCAGCAAGTTCACCAAACAAAAAAAGGAACCTTCATCACACAAATCAAGTGCACAAAGGAGCTTCTCAAGCGCTTTGGAATGGAGGATTGCAAATAAGTTGGAACGCCAATTTGTACCTCAACCAAGCTTGACAAGGATGAAGAAGGTAATGGTGTTGATGAAAAACACTATAGAAGTTAGATCGGAAGCCTACTTTATTTAACAGTTAGTAGACCGGATATTATGTTTGCCGTTTGTCTTTGTGCTAGGTTTTGATCTTGTCGTAAGGAATCACATTTAATTGCTGCAAAAAGAATTTTTAGATACTTGAAAGGGACGTTGAATTTTGGACTTTAGTATCCTAAATCCTCTAGTTTTGATCTTGTCGGAAGGAATCACATTTAATTGCTGTAAAAAGAATTTGGGATGAAACTTACTCTAAAAAATTTTGGTGTTATTTTTTTATTGTGTGCCTATTAAATGCGATAATACTAGTGCAATTAATCTCACTAAAAATCCTATTTTGCATGACTTCTAAAACAAAACACATTGATGTCAAGTGTCATTTTATAAGAGATCTTGTTGGCAAAAAAGAAATTTGTGTTGAATTTGTTTACACAAAAGATCAATTGGTTGATATTTTTACTAAACATTTACCGTTGGATCATTTTGAATCTCTCAGAACTTGCTTGGGCATTATTGATTTCAAAAATTTGTGAGTTGTGTTTTCGAACGCAAATGTCCATCCTAAGTTCTCTGTTCTTTTGGACAAAAATATTCGTCCGAACTACCTATATTTTTTATCTTTTGTCTAGGACGTTTCCCTTAGTCCAACCTGTTCCCTTTTTTACCAAACTTTCTAGAAAATCGAACGGATGATCACAACTGTCTGACATCCCTTCGGATGCATAGTTTAGAATTTCGACCGTCCGTTCATTTGATATCGGACGCACGATCGGATTTATATCAATCGTTCGGACGTCCAAATGACTGTTCAATTCATTTAAAACCTTTCATTTTCCCCTTTTCGGACACGTTCCATCCCCACCGAACCTTAGCTCTGGCGAAATAAGAGAAAATCACCAAATTCCTTCAATTTGTCCTTTTATCTCTAAAATTCATCTAGAAATTCATCTTCCTATTTCTTCATCTATCCCATTTGAACTCTTTCTCACCTTATTAACATCCTCTTTCCTTCAATTTCCTTAAAATCCCTTCACTCTCATTTTTACACTCTCCAACTTCTTCTTGGATTCAAGATGGTTTGTTTGCGTGGAGGGTCTTTAATAGGCACAAGAAGCAAGAAATCAAAGGGAAAGACTCCAGTACAGGGCCAAACATCAACAAATCCTCAACCCACTCCAAATCCCACTTTGCTTAAATTCATTGATGCCAAGGCAGTGTCCTGTTTCTCAACGCTTATTTGATGAATTAAACTTATCTTTTATCAAGGAATGTTTTGAAAAACAAAAATCGGGGAATTAATTCATTTTGATTTGCCTATGTATCACGATACGGTATTACAATTCAATACTAACCTTATTACACAAAGGTTCAACTGTTTGAAACTTAGTGTCTCGTGTGCATCACATCAATCTTGAATTTATTTCCAATGTCATTAATTCGATTTTTGAATGTGAAGTTCTTTCTTCTGATGAAATCTCATACTTCTTTTCTTTAGATAAATGGCCTGCTGTTGATACTCGATTTGACATTGAGGAAGTAAAACAAATTTTTCATATTGATTTTAAACAGGTTTCGAAAGCCAAAACCACTTTGCTTAGTTATGAGCTCAATATTTTATACTCATTGGTTACAAATTTGTTATTACCTATTAATGGATATCGTACTGAGCCGAGAAAAATGCAATTGTATTTGTTCTATTTTGTTTTTAATGGAATCAAATTTGATTTTGGATATTTATTTTGTTCCTTATGGGAATTATTCCTGACTGACACTCAAAGGAACATTCTTTTTGGGAAATTCTTAACTAAAGCTTTCGATCATTTGGACATCTCGTTTACTGGGAAAAAACAATATCCCTCATATTTCACAATAAAGCTTACATTGAACGTAAAGGTTTGCATTTTTTCAATGACAAATGGTTCACTAAGGCTGATTATAAAATTGAGAAATCAAAAGATCATACTTCAAGTTTAGGACATGCACTACTCCACTCCACTCCTCCTCAACCCTCCTATTCCATACCTCTACTACCCCATTCCTGACAATTCCCTCTTCGAAACCCTCATTTTCACAACTGTGCACACTTGTCACAAATCTCAGCAATCAAATGAGCTCTTTTCAGTATCACACACTTCAGAAATTAAAAAGGTTGGAGACCAAACAAACCATTCTTCAAGAAACCTTAAGTCTCGGTTTGTCTGCCTTAGCTCAAGTTCAATTTGTCAACATTTAGTCGTAGTACATTGTCGAGTCCTCTTCCGATAGCGTCGGTGATGACATTGAAGATATCGACCATTCCAATCCTGAGCCCGAAGCACGTGAAGATCTGGTTGGTGCAACACATCCTGAGAAATCCACTGTTCCTAGAGTTGAGCATGATGATGAAGATGTTGATGATGAAGATGTTGATGACACATTTAATTGTATCATGCAATGCTGTGATCCTTAAGACCTAAGTGAACATGACAGTGAGGCTATGGATGATTATTTGCCTGATAAAAAATGCACATTGCGAGGAGCGCTCCAAGAAGAAAAATGATTTAGATTTCATCGCCTAGTTTACTTCTCTTCGAATACCTTTGCTTTGTTTGTCCTTAGATTCATGTGTTTGAACTTAAATTTTGCTGAACTTGGATGTATCTTTTTGACTATTTTTTCTATTTAATGATGCTCTTTTTACCTTTAGTTTATCCCTTCTTGTGGTTTGCGAAAGATGGAGCATTCTCTTAGGGGGGGCATGTTTTGTTTCGATGATGCCAAATGGGGGAGAAATATAGTTGATTGCTTATGATTGTGTTTGATTGATCATGATTGATGGATTATGATTGTTGGATTAATTATGTGAGCTAGCTATGATTGGGTATATTTGAGCTTATGATATGTGTGTTTGATTGATCATGGTTGATGGATTATGATTATTGAATTAATTAGTTGAGCTATGATTGGGTATAATTGGTTTGCTTTGTCCTATGATTTGTCATAATAAAAAAGGGAGAGATTGTTGACCTACAATCTTGGTTTTGATGATGACAAATGCAATCTAACAATTTGAACTTAAGTCGTGCAGAAATTTTGTTTTATTTGCTCATGACAGCATTTTTAGAGGTTGCACATCGTCCAAACAGAACAAAGTTTCTCGGACACATAACTTTGTTCCAGTAGAATTGTGTGGGATGCAACACGCCACCGAAATGTCAGGCAGAGAGCAAGGTTCTGAGGCACATACAACGGACGCGCCTGACTGTCCAAAGGAAATTATGTTGGACGCGTCTGACTGTCCGAAGGCAGAGCAACCTTGGACAAGTACTAAACCTTTCGGACGCATTACTCTATCCGAGGGTCGGACTCATCAATCTACTTGTTTCGGACTCAGGAACGGACGCAAGCTTGGTCAGAGGTCCAAACAAAGATTTCAACTCCATGATATCGCTGATCATACGCTTGTTCGTACACTTAAAAAAAGATCTCGGACGTCCAAAACCTATAATGGCTAGTTTCTCAGGATTTATTACTTAGCCGTTAGGAAGTGGTTGGGAGCTAATTTATTGCATCTATAAATGCCAACCCATCTGCATTTTGATATACCAACTTACACATTGAATACAAGCAAGTACAAAAGTAATTTAAGTGTAAATTAGCTCTTTAGTAATATTGTAGTAGTGTGTACTTAAGAGTGCAATTCAAAATTATAAAGTGGAGTGATAATCTTGTACAAAAGTGAGGTTGAGTATAAATCCTTGGCTCAACTAAAGAGAATTAGTGTGAGCAAGGGTTATCCTACTTTTTGTACATTTGGGATTATTGACTCACCAAATTTTAAGGAGCATCTTAGTAGATTACTACTCCAAACTTGCTTGCTTTGAAGTGTTGTTTGTTTAATCTCTTTCTCTCTTTACTCAGTCCTTGTTCTTTCTATACATTTTGTGCTTAATTGATTATATTGCTATCAACTTACTTGTCAGTGTAAAAGATTTTATTTGTACATTTTTTTGCAAATTATTTTTAAGAAAACCTTATTCACCACTCCTCTTAGGTTACTTTGGGGCCAACAGTACCAAGCATTTGAAGTAAGAAAAAGTTGAGTGATATACACTTCTCCTCTCTTGTTCTCTTCCATATTACTAACAATCTGGAAGCGATATTGGGTAAACTAGGGCTCATCTTAAATAATCTTCGGAGCAGTTCATTTTCTATTTTGATAAGTAGGGAAGTGTCTGGATTTTTTCAATTCAACTTGTAGAGACAAGGGTATCCGTTATCACCATTGCTGTTCATTCTATACTTGGAAGCTCTATCTCGTGGCTTGAATAGTTTTGTGTTGAACCCTAGATTTCATCTGTTCGCTTTTCCAAGGGATTATCCACTTATCATGCATCATTCTTTTGCGAATGATGTCATAATATTTACAAGTTCTTGAAGGATAAATCAACGCTTATAATCTTGATGACATTTTTGGAGAATTTTAAGGCTGGTTCTGGGCAGATGATCAGTTCGGCTAGATCTTAGTAATTATGCCTTCTCGTTGCTACTCATCCTTCAAGCACATGATGGAACATAGAACTGGTTTTAAACAAAGAGATCTGCCTCCCTTGTATTCTGGTAGCTTACTTTACAGGGGCAGAAAGAATGCTTTGCTTTACCAACATCTTGTTGATAAGTTTCATCAAAGATTTGCAGGATGGAAGAATATACTCCTTACTCCAGCGGGTTGACTAGTTCTTATGAAACATGTTTTATCATTAATCCCGACTGATAAATTGGCTATCTTGGATCTTTCGAAGTCTGCGCTCAAGAGATTGTAAGCAATTATGGCTTGTTTCTTTTGGGGTGATTCAGATTTCAGACATCGAAAGCATTGGCGTACTTAGAGTGGCATTTGCTACCCTGTCTATGAAAATGGTTTGGGAGTGCGTAGTGTATGTTATCTGATTTAGTGGATGCTTTCTCTGTTAAATTATGGTGGATGCTTTCTCTGTTAAATTATAGTGGATACTTTCACGAAGCATGGTGTAAATAATCTACTCTCTTAAATCCATCGCATGTTTGGAGACAGATGTGTCGAACTAAACATTAGGTTGATGATCACATTCAATGGATTACACATATAGCTGAGATTTATTTTGGTTTTCAAACTGGATGGGTAATGGTGCATTATTCGACCAAGTTGAAGATATCCAGCAACCTAAACTAAGGTTAAATCAATTATATTCTAATTGAATTGGATTGGATTTCATTACACTGGCTAAGCTGCTTCCAGTCAACATTGTTGACGATATAAGGAGCTTCAATATCTTCCTGACAGAAGATGAAGACCTGGCTTGTTGGAACCTTTTCTCATCTGGAATTTTCTCTTTACCCTTGGCTTTTGATTGCGTTAGAGAGAAAAGGTGTTGGCTGATATCTCGCAAGTATATTTGGTACAAACGGATACCTCAGAAAATATCCATCTTTATGTGACGTGCCCTTAATGGTCTCCTTCCTTATGCTGATGTTCTTATGAGTCTGGGATTCAATTATCCATCCAAATATGGCACTTGTAACTCATGTGAAACTTTGGATTGTTACTTTGCTTCGTGTACTACTGCTAACCGAGTCTGGAGCAATTATGAAGTTTTTTTTGGGTTAAAGTTAAACAGAGTCGTTCAAGCTCCTTGATTGGTAAATTGCAGAATTGGTGGTATTCTTTCTCTTCAAGCAATGGAGAGCAAACTGTTATTCCATCATTTATCTGATGGGGATTTTGGACATGAAGAAATGGTTGGCTCTTTGGTAGAATTTCTAGGAATCCAAGCCAGACTGTTAGAAGAGTTTTAGGCATGATTATAGACATTAATTACGACAAGCCTTTGCACCTCATTCCCTGTCCTAACATGCGAGTGTTGCCTTCGAAGTTTTGTGAATCACAAAGGCAGTCCCCTACTCGTATCTAATATTGCAATTGCCTGGAGCATAGTTACTAGAAACGCGTGACGAGTATAGGGATGCGATTCACTATTTTTTAAAGTATCAGATACGTAGTGGTAGGTTTAGTCGTTACATCACGATACGTCACTTCTTAGAAAAAAAATTGCTACATTATAGGAATAAGAAGGTATTTGATAGTATATAGTATTAAATTTGTAATAAATATTGAACTTTTAGTGACTAGAGAAAATAAAATGTTCAATTTTCAAAAACTGTTGTCTTCAACCCAATACTAAAAAGTTCTAATTAGGTAAATTTAGAAAATATTTTTTCATGTTTTTAATAAATAAGAATTTACTACCTTTAATATTCCGAAATGTGAATTGCGTGTGTTGGGATATAAATGAATCGCATTTCGATATACATGAATCGGTATGTAATTCGTACGGGAGGAGAGAGTTTCCGGTAACTATGATTTGGACTCCCGCAATTTTTGGCAGGTTTAAATTGAACCTTGATGGCTCTTCTCTCGGTGTAATCCGAGCAATGCGCGTATTGGCGGTGTTTTCAAACCTTTATTAGATGCAGTTCAGTAAATTCTGTCAAATGCAAAAATCTTAAAGGACCTTTGTACTTTTAAATGGAAGTCTGGTACACGTGGGCCTCGAAAAGTAATTTTCATTATGCATGTTAGTTCAAGTTTTCTTAGTAATCTTCCTCCTGAATTTAATGATCCTACTATTCCCACAATTACTTGTTACATTGCTGAGCACAAAATAGATAAAGCATTTGCTGATCTAGGGTCTAGTGTCAATCTGATACCCTACTCTTCATATGAAGAATTAGGATTAGGATAGTTGAGACCTACTGACTTCACTATCCAACTTGTTGATCGGCCTGTTAAAATTTCTTGATGTAGAATTAATGATGAACTTGTGAAAGTTGATAAAGGTTATTTTCCTGTTGATTTTGTTGTGTGAAATTCCTATTTATCCTTATTAGACCTTTCCCAGCAACCATCGGCACAACCATTAACTATGAAAGACGAAGATTATGGAAGTGTCAATTTTGAATATACAAGTAAAATTAAATATCTTCATAGCATCCGACCAGCCAGTGCATGACGTAATTGATGATTATTTCATTGTTCATATCATAGGTGGGGTAAAATACATACCTTGGAAAACTAAAACAAAGAAGAGAAGAACTTTGACTAAATTTGTTTCTGCCTTGAATGCTAAGAATATGTTCAGTTGGGTTCTTGACTTTTTGCTATTTGGAAAACCTGTGAAACACCTAGATGGTCCATTAAAGTTGATAATTTTTTCACTTTATGGTCTTAGGTACTAGCTATGCTAGAGATTGGCGTCTCTAGTGAATTTGAATACATGGTTTACTTGATGGTGTGATAATGCCACACTGTCAAAGATCCACCCAAAATGATAGGTTCACTAAAACCTAATCGAGTAAATTAATGTAGTCAGACAAACCATTTGTACAGTATAAATGTTATTTAATTATTGATTATATCTAATAGGCCCTGTTGATTTTTGGTGTTGTTGCTATTTAGTTTTATATACATTTTGTTAACATATTATTTCCCTATGCATTCGAACTTGTTTTGGAAGGAAATCTACACCAAATTTAGAATGCATAAAGGAAGGCCCAACATTTACTACTAGCTGAAACTTTCATGATTTTTAGCCATGGACAGGCTTCACTTTTGTTGTGGCGAGTGTGATCTTGAATTAAATGCTAAGAATCCTGAGAGCAGTGTATCTAACAACACTAGGTATACTTTCCACGAAGAGTGTGTCATTACAAAAACCCTAATTTTTCAAATTTTGGATGCTAGTCGCAGCTAGTAAGGCTTTAGCTGTGGCGAGCGTGCATCGATTTTGAAATATATCAGAAGCGAGTTTTGGTTATTTTTGTCATTCTTAATCTTTATTTTGTCTTCTATCCTGTGAAGTACGTAGTTTTCTTGATGTTTTGTGTGTTTTATTAGGGACAGTACTACTGTTGGGTGAATTTCAGCACTTAACTTGTTGGAAGTATTCATTCGTTTAATGGAAGATTTAGTTCTTTTCCTCGATGAACTGTGATATTAATCTGTTGGATTTTTTCTCTATCGTGGTGCTTTCGTGGTGTTAGGATTATTGAATTTCCTGGTATAGTCTAATCTATTGCTTATCTCTATTTATTATTTTATTGTGATGGGTCATGAAAGATATAAGGCTAATGAGACGTCGTCCTCTAAATATACTGTTAATTTAGACAAGAAAAAATTCATTAACACCAAGACTGTTTCGATAAATATACCGTCCAGTTATCCCAGTCATTTATTTCAGAGCGTTGTTTTGCATGGTTCCCTACTTGGGTTATATATGGCCCCGTTTGGCTATCTACCAAGGGAGATTATGACTTAGACAGGTTGGGATAATTATGGTAAGTCATTGCATACAGGTGTCCAAGAAGTAGTCAGAGAGTTCTATGCTTAAGCACAATTCCTACAGACTACGTGGTTGGGGTTAGTGGTAGTAGAGTTGATTGTTTTAGCCCTTCTACTATTTTTGCTTTACGAAACACTCCTTCCTTTGATAATTTTCGGTTTGATGAATTTCGAAAACAGAAGTAGCAGGGTTTTGGCGATACTAAGAATGTCCTATGTGAGGACCAAAGAGTTTGGCATACAGTGTGTTTGGTGCGCTAATTAGGTTGATGTGTAGTTCTTTATTCTTGGGAGACAAGGTTTGGCTCTAGTATATGTGTGCTACTATTTTCCCCATTAATCATTACAGTGATGCCACTTTGGATATGGTTTTAATGGTTTATTCTATTATGACTTAGTGGACTGTGGATCTCAGGAAGACAATTACCAAGGAGACTGTATCCATTCCTGGTATGTCTGTTAGAGGCTTGAGATATCCATTGCTTATTTCCGGTCTATGTTTGCAGGCATGTGTCCAATAGATTGATGAGGTGGCCAACCAATATGTAATACAACTTGATACTGATATTAATAAGAAGTTTGCGAATACTATTGTTAGAGTCAGCATACGCGTTATGGTGTGGCCAAGAAAGGTATAGCACCAAGAGAATGCCCATAGATGACGCTACTAACCCTAAGCTAGAGAGGGGAGAGATTGGAGATTGGAGATAGGTATGGGTGGCAAGCATAGTTCAAGCAGTTAACTTATCAAATGCGAAGAGCAACATTGGAGTGGATTGGAGTGTATGCTTCATTTTTTCCTCATATGCTTTCTCTACTAGATTGGTTGGACTATGATGCGGCAGATACGATAGGAGCTGGTCCGTCAGGAAACAGAGGTGTTTTTGCATATGCTGAGGGAAGGGATGGTTCTTCTGGTAGTACATGAGGGGGTTTTCGAATTAGTAATTTCATAACATTTATGTTATTATCGGGATTGGAGGTGGTGTTATGTGTTTATGTTAGTGATTGTTTAGGGTTATTTGGTTGTGTATTTGTTTTATTTTTAGAGCAAAGTGCCTATTTAATTACTAAATTAGTTATCAATTTAGTTACTAAACTTGTTGGGTGGCCGAGAAAGAAATATCACCTAACTTCTAAAATTGCATTTAAGGGATTGCTCCGTCTATTTTTCTGTTAAATTCTTCCTTAGTCTAACTCGCCTACATGTCATGTCATTTTTATAAGGGGTAAAATTGTCAAAGCCAATCCTAATTTTTACGCTCCTATTTCTCCTTCCTTTCTCATCTATTCTTTCTGCCTTTGTTATTCCTTCCAATCAAACGGTGCCTTAAATATTAAGTTCAAAGAATGAGGGCTCGAAGAGATGGGATTTCTCGAAGGATGGTTGCCCCTATCTTTTTAGCCAACGATTTCTTCATTATCATCAACCTAAAACCAACATCCCTTGTTTAGCTATATTTCTGGGTTAATTACACTGACCATATTTAACTTTTACTGCGAACCAAATGGATCCTTGTTGTGAGCAAAGGACAATAAGCCCTTTGAACTGTCCTCTTCTTCTTTTCCTTCTTAGCAAGAAATAACAAGGCTTTGCAAAAAGGTCAAGCTTTGTAGCCATGGCAGTGTCACTAGATTTTCCCTTGCCTTACCTTTACACAGATCTGAGCCTGACCCTCAATCTTTTAAAATCTTTAAATATAAAATTAGTTTTTTTTTTTAGAAAAATGATTTATTACAAAATTTTTGATTTTTGATTACATAAGAAAAAAAATTTGATTTTTTCTACGGGGAAGGAAAGGGAGAGTAGAGGCAGGCAGAGAAAGGGGAGCAAAGGCGGGGAAAGGAAGAAGGGAAGAGGAAGGAGAAATAGGGTGTACATAATATTTTAGACATAAATTCTTAATTCTCAATTATTAAATATGTTAACAACTGATAATATTCTTAATTCTTACACTTAAATATCTTTTTTTTTTTTTTGTATAATTATTAGAGTTATTAGTGTAATATTTGACATCTATACAATTTATATACTTATACATTAATATAAGTGTTTAATGTAAGACTTATATTTTAATAACTAATTAAATGGATTACTAATTCCTAATTGATAGCTCTAGTAAACTAGAGTTATTTACTTCTAAATCGTACTGCACTTTGTTGGTTTAAATTCTGAATTTTAGTGCTTATTTAAGTATTTTAGTTAATTTTTACATTATGTGTTTGCATTTTTATTCTTAGCGAATATTATGAGTTTTTATTGAATTTTAGTCAAATTTGTTACTTATTTAGTTTAATATTATGCTTGTTAATAGTTGAAAGTTGGAAGTTAAAATGAGTAAAGTTTGAGGACCAAAAGAGATTATAGAATAATTAAAAACCTTTGTTGAAATAGTGTTGATGTCGTGGCATAGAAATCGATGTCGCGACATTCAAGCGAAATTTGGCTTATGTAACTTCAGCTCGATCATTCGATGTTGCGACATCGAGGTGCGTCTATCAAACGTACCTATGGAATTTTTTAAAATTTTGGCTACTAAATTTTACGTATTGACTTGTATAATACTCCAAATATATATAGATTTTTAGTAGGTGTTAGTACACACACCAGAGTAGAGTAGTTAGTAGATTTTCACATAGTTAGTAGTGGAGTTAGGGTCTACTGTAGCTTAAACTTTAAACCTTTTTAGTTTAATATTAGTCATTTTAAATTTTCCTTAGATCTTGTCTTTAATTTGTTAAAAGTTTCAAATTTGATTGGATAGTTTTAGTGAATGGGTTAATCTTTAGCTACAAGTAGATATAATTTTTACCTGTTTTCTAATTTAATTTCTTGAAAATTTCTTTACTTCCATTTCATGCTTTCATAGTAAGTTTTAGGTTTCTTCCAATTTAGTTATCTTTAGATAAATTTTTTTAAATATTTGCTATAATTTCTAGTGATTTTCATTAGCCTTTCTTTTATTAATCTATAAATCCAAAAAATATTTAGTTTAAACTTGATTTTACTTATTAATTTCATTAGGTCAAAAGTAGTAAAAAATGGAGTTTACTTGGTTTACGTGCTTTCTATTTGCTTTCCTTAGTCAAGTTAGATTTATTTGCCTTTCAATTCTAGTTTATTTTTCTTTATTCTAGTTAATTTAGGAGTAATTTTACTTTCTTTCATAATCATAACTTTATTTTCTTTCATTCACTTGCTTTCTTTAAATTAGGTTGGTTAATTCTCTAATTAGTATGTCTAGTTGCTTCCTTTAATCGTTTTAGTAGATAAATTAGTCTTTAGTCTTAATTTACTTGCTTATTCAATTCATGGCTTTGAGTAGAATTAGTACTTGTTTTCTTTTATGAATTGCCTAACTATACAATGATCTCTAAATCTTGGTAATTGCCAACCAACAATTCTCGTGGGAACGATATCCGCTTATGACTATCTGCTACCTTCCCCGTATACTAACGAGAGTGTGGGTAAAATTTAGTACAAAAGTGAGGTTTATTACCTATTTGAGTTCGTAATTAATTTTAATTCTACCTAGAACATGCACTACAATTAAGTAATTAAATATAGTCTAATACTTAGTTAAATATCTATATGTCCATACATGCACGTCCTGATGTTCATATAGAATTAGACTTAAGTAATTAATATACTTTAATACTTATTGAGGAATGTTGAGATTGCAACCCTTTGTATCTTGGTTATCTATATGGTTATGTATTTTGGTTGATTAGCTATAAACTTATAATTTTTGAATTAATTTCTATTTATAGTATGCCATATTTTAAATTTTTGGAATGATAGTATGTGTTATATTTTAAATTTCAAGAATGAAGTACTAAAATTTGGAATTAATTATGGAATTTATCAAAAGCTGTACTAAATTTTGAAATTAGAATATGAAATGAAAATGAATTTTTGTTTGACTTGTTCAACTTATTTGATTTACCAACCAAATATATCAAATTTAAATGACTCGACTTTAATTGACTTTGGATTTATATGACTTGACTTTGATTTTGAAATTTTCAAATCGAAAGTCAAACAAGTCAAGTCAAATAAGGCAAAATGTCGAATTCCAACTTCCCTTCTTGAATATCAATGAGTGCACCACCGGTTGCAAGGAAAGGTCTCCCAAGTATGATCGGTATCTCTTCATCCTCTTCCATGTCCAGCACAATAAAATTTATTGGCCGGAAGGTAGAGTTTGTCGATTTTAATGATCACATCCTCAATGATTCCCTTTGGAAATTTTATGCTACAATCTGCAAGTTGCAAAAAGACATTTGTCGGCTTCAAATTTCCTCCATTTAATTTCTTGAACACAGCATAAGGCATGAAGTTTATTGAAGCCCCCAAATCACACAAAGCTTTCCCAAATTGCAAACCTCCAATCTCACAAGGTATGGTGATGGATCAGGGGTGCTTAAGCTTGGGTGGTAACCTTTTTCTGAGAAGTGCACTTCAAGTCTCCATTGGACATAAAATTTCATTCCCATGCAATTTCCTTTTTGATGTGAGGACTTGTTTCTTGAATTTAACATAAGCGGGCATGTTCTCAAGTGCCTCCATGAGGGAAATGTTAATTTAAAGTTTTTTGAACTTTTCAAGAAACTTTTTGAACTTCTTTGCTTTTTCTTTGTCCTTTAATCTTTGAGGGAATGGTATGTTCAATTACTTAGATTCTTGATAAGTACGGATCCTTACCTTCATTGTTTTGTATATTGGGTATAATAGGCTTATTCATCTTTCTTCCTTGTCCCATTGAAAACTCCATTTAACCTCCTATTTATCTTCAACATTTTCCTTTTCTTTACCCTTGAATGAGTGTATTGCAATCCTTTCTTCCACTTTCTTGCCACTTCTAAGGGTGATGGCCTTGCACCTCATTTGGATTTGGTATAGTTTCATTCAGAAATGCCCCTATTTGTCTTTCATTGTTCAATCTTGCCAATTAACCTATTTGAATTTCTAAATTCCTTGCTGATGCTCTTAAATTCTCTAAGTCTCTTCTAAGTTCTACCTTATCCCTTCTTTTTCTTTCCAACTCCCTTCTCAAGTACTCCGCCTCTCTCTTCCAACCATCTTCATAGACATTCTCTCTTGGAGAAAATTGGTCATTATACATAAGTTGGAAGAATTTGAATGTTGGAATGGAGGCCTTGGTTGTTGATTTTGAAATGGAGGATTAGATGGAAATTGATGTCTATAGGAGTTGGCTTGGAAGTTTCCTTGGTGTGGAGGTTAATAAGATTTAGAGGATGAACTGGAAGCTTGGTTGTGAAAGTTTTGTGATGGGCGATTTTGTTGATAAGGAGGGTTGGATCGATTGTTTGGATTGCTCCATGAAAAGTTTGGATGATTTCCCCCAAGAGAGATTATATGTTTCCCATAAACTCCAAGCGAGTTCCTTGGAAAAGATGGCTGATTAGACACCCAATTGAGTTGCTCATTGGAATCATATGGCATTTCACACTGCCTATTTGCATGCCCACTCCAGAAAAATAACACACCATAGGCGGTTGGATCGGAGAAGAAGACATTGCATTCATACTTCTTGGTCTCCCTAAGTTCTCCAAAACTTTTGCAACATTGTTCATCACATGCATAAACATACTTTGTTGAGCTAGTAAAGCATCTTGCACATTCAAATTCAATTGTCCATGTTGCGCATTAGATTGATGGGCTTAATGTTGAGCTACTGGCAGAGTCATTGGGCCCATGATAGTAATGGTTATAAGCCATTTTGTTGAGTAATTCTTGACCTTCCTTTGGTGTCTTGTTGGATATGGAACCATCGGCGGAGGTATCTACTGTTGATTTCGTCTCGTGTTAATCCATTGTAGAAGGTTTGAATTTGAAGCCATAGTGGAATTGAATGATGAGGGCACTTCCTGAACAAATCTTTAAAATGCTCCCAAGCCTCACGTAAGCTCTCTCCAACATCTTGCTTAAAGGAGGAAATCTCGTTACGCAACTTGGCGGTCCTTAAAGGTAGGAAATGTTTTGCCAAAAATTCTTGTTCTAGTTGATTTCACACGGTGAACGTCCACTGGGCATGAGATTGAAGCCAAGATTTCACCCTATACCTTAGAGAAAAAGGGAATACACTCATTCTCATACAATCTGGGTGCACACTATTAAATTTAAATGTGTCTAAAGCCTCCTCAAATTTCTTTAGATGTGTGTATATATGTTCATTAGAACCTCCCCCAAACATTGAAAGTGAGCTTGTAGCATTCGTATCAAAGCAGGCTTTATCTCAAATTATTTTCTTACACGGGCATCCATGTAATGTTAGAATTTTCCACATCAAAGCTTGGTACGACATATTCTGTCAACGGTCTATCATTCATATTCATACCATTCCCATTTCCATATCCACCAGTTCCATGATTTTCAACAACTTCTTTTTCATTATTCCCATTGTTCAAATTCCTTTAATTTTTGTTGACATTCGCCATTTCAATTCTTTCTAACTCTTATTCCACTCTTTTATGCTTTCGGATTTCACTCAACTCCTTTTCTCTTTCGCCATCTAAGCAAATTAAATGTCCTTTTTCTCTTCTTACTATGCACTGCAAAAGCCAAATTGAGTAATTAATTCAAATGCAAGATAATTCAATAAGAAAGATCACCAACATAAACAAATAAACTAAAATTAAGAACTAAATTAAACAAAAATGCCTAATCTACATAGCATGTAATGTCACGCCCCAAAAACGTGACTCATTCTGTAACACGCCACGCTAATGGCACACCGGTCCAAAGAGCAAGGTACAAACGAACAGAGCAACAAACTTAACCGCAATGTAATAGAACCATCAAACCATTTCTTAACTATAAAACCGAATATTTCATTTTACACAAAAAATACGAATTACAAAATTCCTTCTTAGTACAAAAGATGGTACAACAAAAACAAAGTTCATCAATACAAAACCTATCTAATTTTCTACCCATATGTGACCTAAAGAGAAGCTATGAATGCTTATCCACAGAGTCCTACCAGTAATGTGGAATCTGGAGAAAATCTAAAAGCTGCTAATGCGGTCTCTTATACAAAACGAGCACCTAATCTGAAAAATTATAAATCACGTGGGGTGAGCATAACTAGCTCAGTGGATATCATAAAAGCTCTTCAAATGGGGCCAAGCATTTCGATAAAAAGAAAACATAAAGATAATAATATTTGTGGAAACCATAGTCATGAAGCAGTTTCTAAAATGTCTCATGCTTCATTTAAACGTCAATAAACCATAATCATAAGTAGTTTCTAAAATGTCTCATGCCATTTAAACGTCAGGCATGTCCAAAACATAGTCAAAAAGATCCAATCACTTCAAAACATAGTATGCTAAAGCATAGCGTAGCCAAAAAGATCCAATCATTTCAAAACATAGTATGCTAAAGCATAGCGTAGCCAAAAAGATCCAATCATTTCAAAACATAGTATGCTAAAGCATAGCGTAGCCAAAAAGATCCAATCATTTCAAAACATAGTATGCTAAAGCATAGCGTACAAATCTAAGTACAGTTTCAATCCGAAATATAGTAAAATAGCATGAGTATCTTTTAGGCTCAAAGGTATGACATACAGTACTAGTCAGATCTAGTAATCTACCACACCTACTAGTCTGACCGGGAGGTCAAGTTATCCCATCACAAGACCCCGCAGTCAAATAGTTCATAATATCACACCATGGCGTCCCATGGATGACTATAGAACCGGTTCTCCCCAAATCAAACATTTCCAAAGACATCCAAAATTATATACCTAGGTCACCTAGGAGCCAAAACAGTTATAAAATGCTTTCATATCAAAAGAGTTTGTAAACATATCAATTGATTAACATAAAATAGCTTGGTCCCGATTTCATATGTAATAGTTCCAAAACTTGGTAAAAGTGCAGTTCCAAACATCATACACATTCTAAAATCCATCCAAACATATTTCGAAAGTCGTTAAACAAAATACAAGTGGAAGAGGGTCTATGTTACCCACCTATCAAAGCAAAACTGCACAAATGATCACAGAACGCGATAAAAGCTCTTCAAATGGGGCCAAGCATTTCGATAAAAAGAAAACATAAAGATTGATTCGTCTAGATGTAGTATACTGAGATAGATCTAGCTCAAATACCAGAAAAACCGAAAACTTCGCCTCCCTAGGCTATAATTAGGCTATCCTCCCTGAAGAATCAACAGCAATTCCAAGATACTTGACGTGCAGCACCTGTGGTTACTTTACAACTCAAAACAACATATTGGATTGTACCAGTGATCTCCATAAACGGAAAGATTCATTGAGCAATAGCCGGGACTATATCAATAGCATTCCACAACAATCCATACCCCATAACCACTACAATTAACTCTATTACAACATTAGAGCAACAACCTATGGTTGGAATTCCTCTTAACTACCAAACTGAAATTTTTACCGATTAGCCACACGCATGATTCAAACATGCTTCCTATCCAACCCACTACCAAGGAAACACTTAAAACCATCAAAAGATCATTAAAGATCCTTCAAACATAACCAATTATCCAAATTATCCTAGTTGCGCCAAACTTCCGCTTACTTACAAAATGAAGGGAAACTCAATCAATTCCACTTGGTTTCAAGTCTCAATTCCTATCCAAACTAACCTTAAAACACTCTTAAAACATCATTATGTGCATAGACATAAGCATTCATAGCATAACACTCTAGGCCACATATGGAAGACAAAACCCTAACTCATAATCTTAAAATTTGTAATCTAACCATGGAAAGTTGTTAAAAATCAACCCCAATCACTTCCCAACCTCCAAAACACTAAAAACAACCCATAACATACATAAATCATAACTTACAAGGCTGCAAAGAGGGTTTATTTTCAGCCATAAAGAATCCTACAAAACTTGAAATTAAAGCTTGGATCATAAAGCCCATAAGCCATAAATGCTAAAATACATAAAATCTTACCTTCCAAGTGATTCCTACTTGAAATCCAAGAAAATTTTTGGGGGAAAATGGAGAAGAGAATTTCGGCTGCTGCTAGGAAGAAATGAGGAAGAAACAACAAGAAGAAGACTTAAAAAACTTCCAAAGTTGACCCAAATAGTTACCCAAGTTGACCAAATAGTCTCCAAGTTGACTATTTAACCCAAAACTAATTTTTTGCTACTAAATTAACATTTTTTTCTGAATAATTCAGCCATCTTACAACACTCACATGTGTACAATGCACTAATTACTTCCTAGTCCAACTTATACACATCTAGATGTGTATAAGAGACAGAGCTGTCTCTTATACACATCTGAAAAACGAATAAGTTGAAGTACTTTATGACTAAAAATAATATGAAAAATATTTTAAACCAGTTAAAAATTAAAGAACAAGGCTAGTAAAATACTGGGTTTCACATTCTACCCCCCTTAAACAAAGTTTCGTCCTCGAAACTTACGAAATCACGAAGCAAACAAAGCTGGATACTTCGATCTCATGAGGCTCTCAAGCTCCTGTACGTTGTTTGTTTTGGTAGAATGTGGATCCCAGCTACGCTACTGCCCTAGCATCTTATGTTTTGAAGTGATGTGTATGCTTGACAGATTTGGAGAGCCTTCCCTAACCACTAGGATATCCTCAATTATGGTATTTACTTTAGCAGAGTCTTATCACATAAGAAATAGCTTGAGAAACATTTTAAGACTATATGATTTCCACGCCTGAAACTATACGTGATATTTTCTTTTATTCCTTATGAATTTCAGTATCTTTGAAAAGGTTTTATATGTTTTGAGAATATTACGCTTCGGGGCTCCGCTATTTGAGCCTACTATTTTGAACTTAGTTTAATACCTGTCTCTTAGAGGCCCAGCGGTTTACTACGATCATTGGAGACACCAGAGTGGAAATGGGAGCATATTACTATGGATTTTGTACAACATCTACCACGGACTAATAAGCTATCAGAGCATTTGAAGGATTCCTGTATGGAGAGCCTGTCTCTTCAAGGTTTATCTAGATGTGCTATAAGAGACAGGTTTTGAGAGGTCCTCTCTTAAACCCCCCCAAAACAAGTCAATCAATAACTCCAGGTCAAAGAATTCCACAGATCCTGTAATGTCGCGAACAAAACAGAATCTTATATAATTCTAAGCCCGAGCACATCGATTTAAACCTTGAAAGATTACTGGACTTAGGATTCAAACCTATGCTCTGATACCACTAAATGTCACGCCCCAAAAATGGGACCGTAACACGCCGCGCTAATGGTACACCGGTCCAAAGCGCAAGGCACAAACGAACAGAGCAACAAACTTAACCGCAATGTAATAGAACCATCAAACCATTTCTTAACTATAAAACTAGGTTGTTGCTCTAATGTTGTGTCTCTTATATATACACATCTAGATGTGTATAAGAGACAGAACAATGTCTCATGCTATTGTTTTGTCAATAAACCATAATCATAAGTAGTTTCTAAAATGTCTCATGCCATTTAAACGTTAGGCATTTCCAAAACATAGTCAAAAAGATCCAATCATTTCAAAACATAGTATGCTAAAGCATAGAAATTCTTCCAACTTATGTATAATGACCAAGCTCTCCTTGTGAATTTCCATGAACACATCTAAATGTATATACCTAGGTCACCTAGGAGCCAAAACAGTTATAAAATGCTTTCATATCAAAAGAGTTTGTAAACATATCAATTGATTAACATAAAATAGCTTGGTCCCGATTTCATATGTAATAGTTCCAAAACTTGGTAAAAGTGCAGTTCCAAACATCATATCTGTCAGCTAGATACACATCTAGATGTGTATAAGAGACAGATATATGTGCGTCGTTTTCTGATTCCCTAGGCTATAATTAGGCTATCCTCCCTACCAATAAAATCCAATTCCAAGGTATTCAAGGGACCTTGGTATACAACCCAATGTGTACAAAGATTCAGGTCTGGTACTAGCACACAAGCTCTCCTTCACAGTGGAATGCTATTAAACTGCATGATTCAAACATGCTTCCTATACAATTTGACCAAGGAAACATTTAAAACCATCAAAAGATCATTAAAGATCTTCAAACATAACCAATTATAGGAAATGTATCCTAGTTGCGCCAAACTTCCGCTTACTTACAAAATGAAGGGAAATCAATTCCACTTGGTTTCAAGTCTCAATTCCTATCCAAACTAACCTTAAAACACTCTTAAAACATCATTATGTGCATAGACATAAGCATTCATAGCATAACACTCTAGGCCACATATGGAAGACAAAACCCTAACTCATAATCTTAAAATTTGTAATCTAACCATGGAAAGTTGTTAAAAATCAACCCCAATCACACTTCCCAACCTCCAAAACACTAAAAACAACCCATAACATACATAAATCATAACTTATAAGGCTGCAAAGAGGGTTTATTTTCAGCCATAAAGAATCCTACAAAACTTGAAGCTTGGATCATAAAGCCCATAAGCCATAAATGCTAAAATACATAAAATCTTACCTTCCAAGTGATTCCTACTTGAAATCCAAGAAAATTTTTGGGGGAAAATGGAGAAGAGAATTTCGGCTGCTGCTAGGAAGAAATGAGGAAGAAACAACAAGAAGAGACTTAAAAAACTTCCAAAGTTGACCCAAATAGTACCCAAGTTGACCAAATAGTCTCCAAGTTGACTATTTAACCCAAAACTAATTTTTTGCTACTAAATTAACATTTTTTTCTGTATTTTTTGGTCAAAATGAAATATTCACAACAAAAGTAAGAAATAACTTTGAAACATCTAGATGTGCTAGCATTTATACATGTGTATCGAGATGCGTAAATCGAAAAATTTGCCGAATTGAAAAACGAATAAGTTGAAGTACTTTATGACTAAAAATAATATGAAAAACATTTTAAACCAGTTAAAAATCAAAGAACAAGGCTAGTAAAATACTGGGTTTCACATGTAAAGCGCTCAATATTGCCAAATACCAAGGACAATTCCCGGCAATAGCGCCAAAAAATTGATGCATGTTTACCTTAGGTAGAGATAACACAAAATTGCACAAATAATAAAAACTTACAAATCACTATACTCTTTTGTACAACCGCAAGTATTCGACATGAATAGTAGTACAGAATGAGTAGGTATCGTCCCACGAAGATTAATTACCGAGTTTCACCAGTTCTTGTATAGTTAGGCGATTCAAATATGAGTAATGGATCTAAACTACTCAACAACTTGATAAAAAATAAAATGCATATTTTAATTCTCAAATTAAGATAACGTATCTAACAAAGCAAGTAATGAGAACACCATCTACTCAATTAAAATACTAACTACTCTATGCAAAGGAAAGCAATTAACTGAGCAAGCAAGCAAACTAAATCCAATTTACTAAGAAGACTAATTTTATTCTAGAATTGAAAGAAACATGTAGTCCTAATTTAAACTAAGGAAAGCAATTAAAGAGCGTGAAGACAAAGCAACATCCCTTTTCGACTACTTTAAAACTACTGATTTTGAAAAAAAACTAAGTTCTAAACTAAATATTTTTGGATTTTTGTATTGAAATAAGAAATCCCACTCACATTAACTAGAAATTAATGCAAGGATTTGAATAGTTTGAATTAGAATGCACTAAATTAACAAGAACCTTAATTACTCTAAGAAAACTTGAAATGGCAGTAAAGAGATTTTCAAAATTTAAATTAGAAAGCAAGTAAAAATTCTATCTACTGGAAACTAATGGTTAACCAATTAAAACTGTGTAATCAAAATCTAAACTTGCAAGGAATTAAAAGCTAGATCTAAAGGAAAATAAAGAGGACTTGTATTAAAATAAAACTTGAGAGTCAAGCTAATATATTCTATTCTAATCTAATCTGAAAACTACAAACTACACTATCTACTATGTGTATTAACACATATCCATTGTACCTTAAATAGTTAGAGTATTACACAAGCCAAAAATTAGGAGTTGGCTGCTGAAATATTATATAAATGCCATTACTATTTTGTTGAAACGCGCCTGCATGTCACGTTATGGAGAAAATGATATCGTGACATGGCCTAAATATATGTTAATCCAATTCCGTCTCCATGTCGCGATTTGGAGAAATTCATGTCACGACATGGACCTTGTTTTCAGCCAATCATCAATTCTTCTTCATTTACACTTTGGTCCTCGTACTTTGTTTATTCTAGCTTCCAACATCCAATTTAAGCTTGCATAATATTGAACCAATTAAGTGGCCAATTTAACTTAAATTCAAATAAAAACTCATCATATTTAATAATAGTTAAAATATAAACACGTAGTATGAAAATTAATAAAAACATTCTATTAATAACCAAAATTCGGAATTTAAACTAACAAACGCATGCCATGATTTAGAGTACAATAACTCTAATTTACTAGAGTTATCAACTGTGAAGGAGAGCTTGTGTTTCTGCTAGTACCAGACCATGATGATTCCTAGTAGCTTCCCACCTGCTACTAGACTTGGATTACCCTTAGAAAGACCATATATGTTGAGCATGAACCAGTTCTGTGGTATACTATTCCAGGTAAATAAGGTCACTCTTTGTTGAATAGTTATTGGTTGGAGATGAATCCCCAACTATCTCATATGAATATCTAACTGCCTGAATGCTGTTATGTGAAACCCAGTATTTTAATAACCTTGTTCTTTGATTTTAATTGGTTTAAAATGTTTTCATATTATTTTTAGTCATAAAGTACTTCAACTTATTCGTTTTTCAATTCGGCAAATTTTTCGATTTACGCGATTTCGGTACCGGCGGGTAAACGGGTCAAAAGTTGGACTAAGTGTAATTAGTGCATTGTGGTGTGTGAGTGTTGTTTGATGGCTGATTTAAAATGTTAATTTTTAGTAGCAAAAATTAGTTTTTGGGTTAAATAGTCAACTTGGAGACTATTTGGTCAATGGGGAACTATTTGGGTCAACTTTGGAAGTTTTTTTTAAGTCTTCTTCTTGTTGTTTCTTCCTATTTCATCTAGATGTGCAGCCGACTACTCTTCCTCCATTTTCCCCCAAAAATTTTCTTGGATTTCAAGTAGGAATCACTTGGAAGGTAAGATTTTATGTATTTTAGCATCTTTATGGCTTATGGGCTTTATGATCCAAGCTTTAATTTCAAGTTTTGTAGGATTCTTTATGGCTGAAAATAAACCCTCTTTGCAGCCTTATAAGTTATGATTTATGTATGTTATGGGTTGTTTTTAGTGTTTTGGAGGTTGGGAAGTGATTGGGGTTGATTTTTAACAACTTTCCATGGTTAGATTACAAATTTTAAGATTATGAGTTAGGGTTTTGTCTTCCATATGTGGCCTAGATGTGTATAAGATGAATGCTTAAATCTATGCACATACTGAGGAATTCCTGTTTTAAGAGTGTTTTAAGGTTAGTTTGGATAGGAATTGAGACTTGAAACCAAGTGGAATTGATTTCCCTTCATTTTGTAAGTAAGCGGAAGTTTGGCGCAACTAGGATAATTTGGATAATTGGTTGTTTGAAGGATCTTTAATGATCTTTTGATGATTTTAAGTGTTTCCTTGGTAGTGGGTTGGATAGGAAGCATGTTTGAATCATGCGTGTGGCTAATCGGTAAAAATTTCAGTTTGGTAGTAAAGAGGAATTCCACCCATAGGTTGTTGCTCTAATGTTGTAATAGAGTTAATTGTAGTGGTTATGGGGTATGGATTGTTGTGGAATGCTATTGATATAGTCCGGCTACTCCTGAATCTTTCCGTTTATGGATTTTGTTGGTTGGTTGAATATGTTGTTTTGAGTTGGGTTGTAACCAAGGTCCCTTGAATACCTTGGAAATGGATTTTGTTGGTTGGTTGAATATGTTGTTTTGAGTTGGGTTATAACCAATTGAAGGCAGGTCCCTTGAATACCTTGGAATTGGATTTTTATTGGCAGGGAGGATAGCCTAATTATAGTATAGGGAGAGGCAAAGTTTTTCGGTTTTTCTGGAAAACTGAGCTTATTATCTCCTAATCTAGCTGTAATACGAATTTGAGGGGTTAACTAAGTGTTTTGACTGGGGTTTTAGCTTGTCGAAATTGGTCAGAAATTGTGAAAAGGTCATTTTTTACCAAAGAGCTATTGGTGTCGTTTTCTATCGTTTCGCGTTGTTTTCGTTTCCCTATTCATTCTTTAAATTCTACATCTCTTCTAAGAGTCCTCTTATATCTGTTTTAGGTACCACGCCACCTACCGGCGATCGCGTTCTGTGATCATTTGTGCAGTTTTGCTGGTACCTAAAACAGATATAAGAGGACTCTTCCACTTGTATGTTGTTTAACGACTTTCGAAATATGTTTGGATGGATTTTAAAATGTGTATGATGTTTGGAATTGCACTTTTACCAAGTTTTGGAACTATTACATATTATGAACTATTTGACTACGGGGTCTTGTGCTGGGATAACTTGACCTCCAGGTCAGACTAGTAGGTGTGGTAGATTACTAGATCTGGCTAGTACTGTAGGTCATACCTTTGAGCCTAAAAGATACTCATGCTATTTTATTATATTCTGGATTGAAACTGTACTTGGATTTGTTCGCTATGCTTTAGCATACTATGTTTTGAAATGATTGGATCTTTTTGACTATGTTTTGGACATGCCTGACGTTTAAATGGCATGATACATTTTAGAAACTACTTATGATTATGGTTTATTGACTTTTAAATGGCATGAGACATTTTAGAAACTGCTTCATGACTATGGTTTTCACAAATGTTATTATCTTTATGTTTCCTTTTTATCGCAAATGCTTGGCCCCATTTGAAGAGCTTTTATGATATCCACTGAGCTAGTTATGCTCACCCCACGTGATTTATAATTTAAAATCGAATAAGTTCATTTTTACACAAAATCGCGTTAGCAGCTTTTAGATTTTCTCCAGATTCCACATTACTGGTAGGACTCTGCGGATAATCTTCCAAGCTTCTCTTTTGTTTGGAGAGGGGTAGTGTATTAGATAGGTTTTGTATTGATGAACTTTGTTTTTGTTGTAGCATCTTTTGTACTAAGAAGGAATTTTGTAATTCGTATTTTTGTGTAAAATGAAATATTCAGTTTTATAGTTAAGAAATGGTTTGATGGTTCTATTACATTGCGGTTAAGTTTGTTGCTCTGTTCGTTTGTGCCTTGCGCTTTGGACCGGTGTACCATTAGCGCGGCGTGTTACGGTCCCGTTTTTGGGGCGTGACATGTTAGGTGGAAGGCTAATGAAATGTTTTCCATGCTAGATTTAATACCAACAATAAGATAGCTTGAACACGTGGAAATATCTTTGTATAAGCTTCCGTTCCTTGCTCTCCAAACTTCCAGCAAATAAGGCTTGGAATAAGCTTTAACATCTGTCTAGAGACAGAATTGTTGGAGTCTAACCACCAGCTATTTAGGTATTGCCTTTCCTCCTCCAAAATTAATTAAAAAGTGGTTCTGAAATGAGCCCAGATATCTGATATTTTCCAAACCTTATTTTGATGATGACATAAACACTTAACTCTGTAAAACAAGCTTTTGCAGGAACAGCTCTTTCGGACGCACAGAACCGTCCGAACTAGGTCAAAAGCTCCTCGGACGCATTGCATCCTCCGAACAAATTGGCAGAAAGAATGGAAGTCTACTGCCTTTTCTTCGAACGCTCAGGACCGTCCGAAACCTCTGTTCCTGCAAAAGACTTGACATACAGACAGGAAAGTCCGAACGAAGCATCTCAATAAACTGAAAGAAGATCGGACGCTTCCTCAGACGCATTCAATCCTTCTCGGACGTCTTAACCCCAACGGCTATTTTTTGTGCATTTATTACTTAGCCGTTAGGAAGTAGTTGAAAGCTCTATTTATTGCTCTTATAAATAGGTTCTTTAAGAACCTGAAAAAATCATCTAATACATTGAATACAAGCCTAAGAAAAGAGTAATTTGAGTGCAAATTGACTATAGTGGTTTGTTGTATTAGTGTGAAGTTGTGAGTGCAATTCAACTTTGAGTGGAGTGATAATCTTGTATGAAAGTGTGGTTGTAAGTAAGAATCTTGGCTCAACTAAAAGAGTTTTAGTGTGAGCAAGAACTTCCCAACTTTGTAAAGATTATTGGCTCACCAAGTGTGTGAAGCATTCAAGAAAATTGATACTTCAAGCTTGCTAGCTTGGAAGTATTGTTTGTTCAATTTTTCTCTCTTTACTTTACTGTTCTAGTAAAAATTTATTATATCTGCATTTGAATTTAAAAAGCTTACTATTTTGTGAAAGCATAATTTTTATAAACCTAATTCACCCCTCCTCTTAGGTTGCTTTGGGACCAACAATGGTATCAGAGCTTGGTCTCATTATATTGCTTAAACTGCTATTGAGAAAAGAACTATGGCAACCAACAATGCTCTATTTTTTGAAGGCCTATCTGTTTCTAGGCCTCCCATGTTTAATGGGGCAAATTTTATTAGTTGGAGAGATAGAATGAAAATATTTCTGCAATCTATTGACATTGAGTTGTGGTATGTTGTCAATGAAGGTCCATTTGAAGCTTCTATCATTGATGATCACACAAATAGAAGAAGAGAAAAGACAAGAAATGAGCTCACTCCACAAGACAAGGCAAACTTGACGTTGAATGCAAAAGCCATGAATTTATTGTATAATGCCTTGGATGCAAATGAATCAGCTCGCGTGAAGGGTTGCAGTTCTGCTAAAGAAATATGGGATAAGTTGAAGAGAACTCCTCATCAAGGCTTCAAGATCTTTGATAAAGAAATCTCTACTTGTTGCCAAGTATGAGACAGGCAAGATGGAACCACATGAGAACTTAGACAAAATGTACTGCAGGTTCAATGACATTATCAAAGATCTTGAAGCCTTGAGTAAGGAGTACTCTTTGGGTGAGAAAAATAGAAAAATCCTGAATGCTCTATCCAAAGAATGGGATGCCAAAACAATTGCCATAGAGGAAGCTAAGAATTTAAATTTAATGCCTATTGAATCACTAATCAATTCTCTTACATCTTATGAACTCAAGCTAAAGGCAAAGGTTGTGGATGATGAAGAAGCAAGGCCAAGAAGGGGCATTGCTCTAAAGACCTCTCAAGAGGAAGATGAAAACAGCTCCATCAATCTAGAAGATGAAGATCTTGATGAAGGAGATCTTGCACTCATCACTAAAGGATTTCTTAAACATTACATCAACAAACGAAGAATGAGAAGAGGCGGAGCTGCAATCCTGTCAAGACTAGAAATAAAGAAGCAAAATGACAAATGCTTTGAATGCGGTCAACTCGGGCATTTTGCAAATGAGTGTCCTTCCAAGAAAAAGAAGGAAGGAAGAAAACCAAGATTCAACAACTTTCAAATCTCTTGGGACGATTGCAACTCCGAAGGAGAAGTTGAAGAAGAAATGGAGTCGGCACAAATGGCCTTTATGGCTATTGGAGATGATGAGGTAAATTCTAACTATGACTCTAATGATGAAAATGATGAAGATGATCTTGAAGCTTTCATTTTAAAATTGCATGATGGCTTAAAAGAATCATATGCTAGAAATAAAGAGTTAGTAAAAAGTTCAAATGCCTTATTGAATGCTAACTCTAAACTTGTGAATGAAAACAATAGGCTATCACAAGAAAATCGTGATTTGAAGAAAAGAATGCATGTGAGATCAAAGATCAAGGAAGAACAAGCCTCCTTGAAGAAAAGAATGGATGACAGGGCTTTGAATGCTCTCTTAGCTAGAAAGAAAGAAAATGTTGTTGATATGAAAAGAAATAGAAATGTAGCAATCAACAAAAAATTTGTCATGTTTAGAAAGGATGACTTATGTATTGTAAAACCAAAATCTTCCTTATATGGTAATAAAAGCATTGTTTGTAGATATTGCCAACAACATGGACATACTAAGAATATGTGTTATGTCAAGAAAAATGAAAAACTTGGAATGAAAGTTGCATGGATAGTAAGCAATTTCACTAACACTCATGGACCAAAAAGATATGGGTACCAGAAGTTATCAATTGATTTATTGTGTAGGTACTTAACATCGCCAACAATGCTAAGTGGTTCATAGATAGTGGATGTTCAAGGCACATGACGGGTGATGCCTCTCTCTTCACAAACCTTACATCCAAAAACAGTGGAAAAGTCACTTTTGGAGACAACAACAAAGCAAAATCAATCGGCATTGGTGATGTAGGTAAAAATGGTGAAACCTTGATTGTAAGAATGTACTTCTTGTTGATAATTTGAACAATAATTTATTAAGTGTTAGTTAACTTTGTGACAAAAATTTATATGTTTTCTTACCAAGCATGAATGTCTTATCGTTGATAAAAATCATGTTGTTTTGTTCAAAGGCACTAGGCACAATGATGTTTATGTGATTTATCTTGATAAAATTAGCAATAGCAATGTAAAATGTCTTACCGCTTCCATAGATGATCCTTGGCTTTGGCATAGAAGACTTTGTCATTTTAATATGGATTTGATTGAAAAAATAGCCAAGAAAGATTTGGTAAGAGGATTCCCAAAACTGAAATTTCTGAAAAATAAAATTTGTGATGCTTGTCAATTTGGTAAACAAGTCAAAGTTTCTTTCAAACCTAAGAATTTTGTGTCTACTCATAAACCTTTAGAATTGTTGCATTTAGACTTATTTGGACCCACTCAATATGCTAGTCTAGGTGGTTGCAAATATGCATTTGTTATCGTAGATGACTATTACCTGACTTTTGTGATCAAGCTTCAAGAAATCTTTCATGAATTTTCGGTTGTTAGAGTTCCTCAACAAAATGGTGTTGTTGAAAGGAAAAATAGGACTCTTCAAGAAACGGCTAGAACTATGATTAGTGAGTGTGACCTTCCACAATACTTTTGGGCCGAAGCGGTTAACACGGCTTGTTATGTCATGAATCGAGTTTTATTAAGATCTTCTTTAAATAAAACTCCTTATGAACTCATTTTTTGTAGAAAACCCGTTGTGAGCTATTTCAAAGTTTTTGGTTGCAAATTCTTTATTTTAAAAATCAAAGAGAACCTTGGAAAATTTGACAAAAAATCGGATGAAGGAATTTTTCTAGGATATTCTAGTGACAAGAAAGCATACCGAGTTTACAATAGAAGAACGCTTTTAATTGAAGAAGTTGTGCATGTTACATTTGATGAAACTAATGATGTTATCTCAAAGAATATATGTGAAGATGAAGATACAGGTATTTTAAAGGAGCTCGAAAAGCTCGTTATTCATAAAGATCATCAAGAGATTACATCAAGCGTTGATATCAACAACCATCAAATTGTTTGTTCAATTTTTCTCTCTTTACTTTACTGTTCTAGTAAATTTATTATATCTGCATTTTAATTTAAAAAGCTTACTATTTTGTGAAAGCATAATTTTTATAAACCTAATTCACCCCCCCTTTTAGGTTGCTTTGGGACCAACAATATCTTTTACCAAATGGCAATGGAGAAATAGATGCTCAATACTCTCTTCATTTCTATGCAATTGGCATTTGGAAGGCAAAATAAATCCTTTATTCTTGAGGGTGTCATCCAAAGCAATGTAAGAGTTGAGTATTTTCCACATGAACTGATAGATATTTTTTTCAGGTGTCCTCTTATCCCAGATCATTGGCCTGGAGAATAAAGTTAGCCAGCAATTCTAAAACAATCAATAACTGAAGAAATTGTGATTTGCCTAATGGAGTCTTCTTCCAAGTGAACAAATATTTCCTCTCTGAAAGCCACATCTTTTCATTCTCAAGCTGATGTATAGGATAAGTAGGACAAAGAGCTTGAATGGTCTGGATATTCCAACCATTTTTTGTCCAAGCCTAGTTAATCCTTAAATTAGCTACAAGAAGGTCATTCATTTGAATGATCTCATTTTCCTCCCAATGATCATGCCAGAAGGTAGAATTACCCTCTTACTAGAACTGAAGTATTAATTTCCACTAATTCTTTAACTTGTAGCATTCTCTTCCAAGTAGAAGAGGAGGTTAGACTGGCAACCACTTGACTAGGATGAACAACTTTGGCTAGATATTTAGAGGTCATGTATCTACTCCAAAGTGTGTTCCTAGTTTTGAAAGACCACCACAACTTCTGTTCATTGAAATTGCTTGTACTTTCTCAGATAGATTTTGTATAGCAAGTCTACTTCATTTGAAAGGCAAAGTGATTTTGCTCTTACTACACCAATGCATCTTATTGCCACCAGCTGAATCCTCCTAGAAGAAATCAGCAAAGAGTTTCTCAATTTGTTTAAGCACTGTTTTAGGAGGTTTCAACACACTCAACAGATAAATAAGGATAGAGCTAAGCACATGTTTTATAAGCAACAGTTTCCATCCCATAGATAGTAGCCTCCCTCTCCAACCAGACAATCTTTGTCCTATCTTGTCCACCATAGATTGGAAAAGAATCTTGGATTTCCTTCCCTTTTTAATTGGACACCCGAAATAGATAAAAGAAAAACTTTTCTTCTGGAAACTAGTTGAGTGACTAACCAACTTAACTTGAGCATGAGAACATTTCGGGGAACATAAAAGGAAATTTTTTGCTTGTTAATTAGATGACCAGAAGCTTGTTAAAAATTTTGAACAAAAGCCATAAGATGTTTGGTGGACTTCTTTCCTCCATTCATGAAAATGAGCACATTATATGCATAAGAAAGATAGGAAATAGGAAGACCACTCCTTGAGGCTTTGTAGTATTAAATATTACTTGAATTAAACTGCTTACTCAAAGCCCTACTAAAAGCTTTAGAAGTAATAATGAAGAGTGTTGGAAAGAGTGGATCCTCTTGCCTTATTCCTCTTGAAGATTTAAAGAAACGAATGGGAATGCCATTGAAGAGAGGAGAAAACCAGTTACCCAAAACACAATTAGCAATCAAGTTGATGAATTGATTTGAGAAACCAAATCTGGATAGGATCTTATAGAGGAAACTCCAAGATATCCTATCAAAAGCCTATGTCATATCTAACTTCAACATTATATTACCTCCTTTAACTTTTTGGTCAATATGCTCAACCAACTCTTGAACTAATAGGATGTTATTAGCTATATTCCTTCCATAAACAAAGGCACTTTGCACCTCAGAAATGATCTTGGGAAGTCATGCGCTATACAGGCTTGACCCTATTGGCAATGATTTTAGTGATAGGCTAATAGGTCTGAAGTCACTAATGGTAGACGGATTGTCTACCTTGGGGATTAGACTCATAAGTGTACTTGTAAAGGCCTTAAGTAGTTTAGCTCTTTCAAAAAACTCCACTGTTGCTTTGAGCAAGTCAAGAGAAATCATGTCCCAAGAACATTTGTAAAAGGTTCCATTAAAACCATTTGAACTAGTTGCACTTTCTGAACTAAGGGAGTAGACCATCTCTCTAAGCTTTTCCATGGTTGGTAAAGCCATCAGATTGATGTTATCTGATACATTGATAATGTGTGGAATACACTCCAACAAAGAATATGCCTGAAAAGTGGGCTCAGCAGTAACTTTTCAAAGGAAGCAACTAACTCATTTTTTAGCTCCTCAATCATCTGACTAGGTTCCATATCTTTTCTTCAATCTTCTAATTCTAAGCTTTTTTTTTTATTTTAGTATTTTAGGAGTAAAAGAATGATATGTTAAATGACTCTATCTAGTTATAAAAATTTAATCTCCTAAGCCAACTATTAACTAGATAACGCACCGCAAGTGTCGGGATCAATAGTAAATAACGAAAGTAGGGGTCAAACTCACAATAATTGGTTTAGCAATTACCAGTTATATGTCTCAAACGCTATTTGAAGAAATCATTATGGAAGATATTTGACTAAATTCATCTAAAAGATAAAATTATAATTAATCTACGAAAGAAAATGAACTACTCTACCCATTAATCTATGAAAAGCAATTAAAGAAAACATTAAATTAAAGGCATGGAAAAATACTTCTAAACCCAAGAAAGCATTTAGATGGACAATGAAACTAAAATTAAATGGTATAAAAACTATTTTTAAAAAAATTCAAGAATGCTTATCTACTGAAGAATAGCAAGTTTTTAGTCCAAGGTTGTCAATCTTGAATATTTTCTTCAACTCTTCTTGACAAATAAAGAAAACCCTAGTATAATCTTGTAGCCCCGAGAGGGAAGCTGAAAGGTGGAAAAAATGATTTTGAGATCCTAAACCCTATTATTTATAGTTTTTAAATATTATATACCATAGGGCTTTGAATAAGTTTCGAAACACATATTCACGAGCCCAAAATCACATAACAGCCCAACATAGGCGAGCACAACGCACGCGCACATGCACACGGGAACTCATGCATGTGCGTGACAGGATCATTCTAGAACTTTGATTCTGGAATTTGCGCACATGCACAAGGATTCTAGCACGTGTGTATGGTTTCAAGTGCACATGTACTAAATTCCACCTCAATTTTGACCTTGATGCTTGCAGAATTTGGGAAAACACAAAACAATACAAGTTGTATCCCTATCTCTTAGCTTTCCAAAACATCTTGAATCTCCTCAAACGAAGCTCTGACAAGAAAGTTATGCACAAAATATCAAACAGTGTCCAAGCATGCGCGCAATTTCCTACACTTGCGCTGCTTCACCATTTTGCTTTTAAAATCTCCGTCTGACGTCCAATGGATACGCCGTTTTGAACTTAATTCTTATGCGACCCTAGAACAAAAATACACAATATTATCTATAATATAACTACAAAATAAAAATTAAAAATTTAATAAAACTAAATAGAAATGAAGAACAAAAATGCACAAAGAACTCTAATTTCAGAAAGAATTAGGTAAACAACCTAAACACAACCCTAAACACATAAACACATAAAATATAAGTTAAATAGCATCAAATAAACACTAAAAACCTATACTTAACATATATTAACACAAAGAAATAGAAATGTATGAAAACGAACACATAAAACCTAAAAGCACCGAAACTAGTGCACAAATCGTATGAAAAAGAATAAAAATAACCCTAATATCTTAAGGCTATCAAAGAATTTAGTATTTTGATCTTCTTCCTTTATCCATTTCATCCCAACTTTCTGTCTATAAAAACCCTCCTCATTAGCAAGACATTTAAGAAGATGAGCTTGAGCCAGTGAGAGGTCCATTTGAGAGATGTTAGTAGGGTTTTGTTGAAATTGGCTTCTTCATAAGGGTAACATTGTCTTGAGTATCCTTGACTATCTGAAAAACATTCACAAAATGCATGTGATTCCAAGCTTTGACATCAAATTTTAGCCTCTTAATAATGGCTGAAAAACTTTGCGAGGAAGTGCCAACTAAATACTACTTCCAACTCCTATCTACTTCAGAATGAAAAGTAGTGTTTGATATCCAGATATCTAGGAATGTGAACAATCTAGGACCTTTGAATTGAGAGGAGGCAAAAGACAACAAAAGGAGAGCATGGTCAGAGCAGGTCTTATTGAGATATATAACAACTACATTGTGGAAAGTAGTCAACATATGTTGGTTAGGGAGACTCTATCGAATCTCTTCCAAACATGTGATTCCTTTCTCTTACCATTCTAGGTGAATTTAGAACATGAGTAAGGAAAATCTAACAAGGCACAATAATGAATAGTATCACAGAACTCAGAAATTCCTCTTAATGACATCAGCATACTTAGCTATCTTCTTAATGCCATTTAAAAAAGTCCCATCCTAGAAACCAGGGTAAAGAGATGCAAGAATTTGAGAAAGAGTGCAATGAATCCCACAGTTCTCTCTTACCCTAAATATTGCATTTAGCATAAACCAAAGAGGCATAAACAACATCTGGAAAAGAGTTATTATCCATTTTAAAGTGGATAACTTATTTTTCTATAGCAATACAATAAACAGCCAAAGAAAAATCTGACAAAATCGAAATAGAAGAATCTACATTAGGCAAAGAGCCTGCAAACCCTAATTTAGGTTGAAGGCTGCTAAGATTATTTGACGATAACATAGGCTCAAAAAGATCAACAAATTGAATCTTGTGTAGTTTAATCAAAGATTTTATGTCTGTACAAAGATTTTTTATTACCTATTCCTCTTATATTCCAAAGAAGTCCAATCACTGAAGAAGTGAGGGAGAAGGCATTTCAATTTGTGCCATGGCAGCACTTCTAGTGGTAATGGAGGATTCGTTATTGTAATGAATCTGGTTCTTCTTCCTATGCCTTCTTCTTTTACTTACAACCAACATCAACTCACTATGATTCTGATCAAGCTTTGCATCTAGATTGTTAGCAAAGTTTCCCAACTCCTCTATTTGCTTGTCCCTAGAGGCATTAGGGATTGGCAGTGTTGCATGAAAATCTTCTGTGTCTGTGGTTGAAACATGATCCATTTCTTCATCCTCAAGATCATTAGGAATAGCAACATTATCGTCAATGATAGCACCAGTAAATCTATTTTGCTAAGGAATACAAAACCCTAATTCTTTTTTCTCGTCATTAATTGCTGGCTCAACATTAGGAATGGAATTAGGGTTTTTGGGTAGTTGATCCTGAGATGGATTAGTATGATTGGATTCCTTGCAAAAAGTAATAATCTCTAGCTAATTTTTCTATTGCTGGATTTTCTATATTTTGAGGTGCTGATTGAGGATTTGAAATTTAATTCAAATCTATCTCATTTGTTGCTAGATGTGGATTTTGCTGAGATTGCTTAACTTTCCATTGCGTTTGGGCATCTTTTGAAATTTGGATGCCACCTTTGCCTTCTTGATTTACACACATTTATGGATTTTGTGATTTGGATTGCTGGGGTGGTGCCTAAATCTACTCTTTCTACTTCACTAATTGAGTTGGTAGTTAATCCTAGCCTAGACCAGTCTTAGCATCTTTGCAATCCTTATCCCGGTGTCCATGTTTCTTGCAAATTGAGTAGTGGAGTGGTAGATCTTCATAGAAGATATGATGGTCAATGTGCAACCGTGGTTTGCAAACTTTGCTAACTACTTGGAAGTAGGAATCCTTCCCTCAACAATGACCTATCAGCAGAAGAAGAAGTTCTCTTCAAACTTAGAGAACTATTACTCGAATAAACCTTTCTTATTAAGATAGCGTTCTGACTAGATTATTAGAAAATATGTTCCGAAAATTTTTTTGACAAATTTTGTATCACTATCTGCATCACCTATTCATGGACATTTTGGAGGAACTAAACTGTGCTAAAGTTTTACGAAGAGTATGCAATTTGTTGGCTCATTTTGTTCAAGGATGATCACAAATTCACCAATTCATGTGATAAGTGTGAAAGGATTGGAAATATATCTCGGAGACATGAAATGTCGTTAAATAACATTTTAATAGTTAAATTAATTGATGTTTAGGGAATTGATTTTATGGGCCCAGTCCCTTCTTCATATTCTAATTGTTATATTCTTGTTGATATAGAGTACATGTCCAAGTGATGGAAGCTGCAACTCTCCCTACCAATGATTCAAAAGTGGAAATGAATTTTGTAAGGAAGAATATATTCTCACAATTTGGTGATCTAAGAGTTATAATGAGGCACACATTTTTGCAATCGCCATTTTGAAGCATTGTGAAGGAAATATGGAGTTACTCATTGTGTTCCGACTCCATATCACTCTCAAACAAGTGGCCAAATGGAGGCATCCAACCGTGAACTTAAATATATTCTAGAAAAAATAGTGAATACCTCAAGAAAAGATTGTGCATGCAAAATTGACGACAACATTAAGACTGTGCTATTAGCATACAGGACAGCCTTTAAGACACCAATTGGCATGTCACCTTTTCGATTGATGTTTATAAGGCATGCCATCTGCCTGTGGAGTTAGAACACAAAGCTTACTGAGCAGTTAAAGCGCTAAATCTCGATATGAAATATGCAAGTGAAAAGAGGACACTTTAGTTGGGAAAATTAGAAGAGATCCGGAATGAGGCTTATGTGAATGCAAACACTTACTAGGAAAAGACAAATAACTAGTAGGACAAGCATTTTTTGTGGAGGAATTTTGAACTAGGATAGAAAGTATTATTATACAAATCAATACTTTGATTATTCCTTGGAAATTAAAACCTTTTATGGTGGTGAAAGCTTTCAAGAATGAAGCAGTGTAGTTATTGAATAACAACGATCAAATGTTCATGGTGAATAGATGAAGGTTGAAATATTACTTTGGCAATGATTGGGAAGTTCTGGGAAATTTCGTATCCTAATGATTGATTCATTTTAGTAACGTTGTTGCAATTAGTTATAGACGTTAAACAAAGCACTACTTGCGAGGCAACCCAAGGGTTTTCTTTGATTTTCACATTATTTTCAGTTTTGAGTCATTGTAATTTACGATTGTTTCATGTATTTTATAACTATTTGGTGTGTTTTGTAGGTCGTAGAAGTTTTCGAGATTGCATTGGAGGTCAAACAAAGCAATTTGGAGCAAAAAACGGAAAGCTAGCAGAGGCCATGTAAGGCTGGGCACTGAAGCCATCTAGCAAGCCTCTAGACATGTCCAGCAGCTAGGAGCCACTGATCACTGGTCATTGCAATGTCCAGCGAGGCCCTAGATGTTCCCAACCCACAAACAAATTGGATAAAGAAAAATTTCAACTTAGTTTTTCAATTTAAATCCATTCCAAACAACTCCAAAATTGTACAAATCAATCTAAACTCTATGTAGTGCCTGCATAGCCAAAACCCAACATATTTCAACCATCAATCTTGATATTAGCACCCCAAAATCACAAATCAAAGTACCAAATTTTTTGCAATTTTTGTTTTGTAGGTGATTTTAACCAAGAACTCCTCAAGAACTCAAGTAAGGTTTGAGTGAGACAAGACTGCAAGGGAACTTCAAAAAGACACTTAAAGGACTCTAATTTGGTGATTTTTAACATTTTCAAACTTTTAAAATTTCAATTTTACTACTTGATTGAGAATTTCGTGCTAGAAATCTATTGAAGTTCTTTGGTCATGTTTTGTGATTTTTGCTCCAATTACTTGCACTAGTTGAGTTAAGTTGTGTTTAAAGTTGTTTGTTTTCATTAATTTGAGCGTTCTTAAGTTTAATTTCAAGGTTGAAATTTGAAACTCTTTTTTAAAGTGTTGAATCATGCTTCGTCAACCAAGTTCATCTAAAGAGAAGGAACCACAAGGAAAATATTCAAACTTTGTGCTACAAAGACAACCAACTATAACAAGGAAATTTTCTTTCCGAGAGGCCACTAATTGATGTAACTTCCTCATGGTTGATAAGAGAAATCATAGTTAAGAAGGGGTTTAGTTTCACAAAACCATGGGACCTTAAAGAAGTTTGTAAACAAATTCAGGAAATAATTGCAAAAGGAAGTTGGAAGCAATTTTGTGAACGTCCGTATGTTCACCCCTAATGAAAAACTTCCAAGAAATTCATTAAATTCTTGAGTGATCTTCATTCTCCCCTAGCAGTAATAATCATGTCATCAGCAAAAATTAGGTAAGTAACAATTTGGGCAATGTCTGGGAAAAGCATATGCTGTTAAACAGCCTTGATGTGTGAGAGCTGTCTATCCTCCAGATGAACCTTTAAGCATAATATGAATAACAATGGTGAGAGTGGACCTACCTGCTTGATTCTTCAAGAACATTGGAAATAACCACAACTACGCCCATTAAGAAGAATGGAGAATCAACTACATCTATGATTAGTCAATATTAACTCAATTAGAAGAGACTATAAACAAAATCTTTTTAGAACTGCTTCGAAAACCTTCCAAGAAACACTATTGAGTGTTATGCCTTCATGATATCTAGCGTAAGAATGATATTAGAGCCTCTGACCTTCTTATCCAAAGAATGAATGATCTCTTGTGCAAGTAGAACATTGTTAGGTAGAGTTCTGACATTTATGAATCTGGATTGCTCGAAGGATATAGTACCGGGTAGTACAACTTCTAGCCAATTTCATAGCATCCTAGTTAACACTTTGTTTACGAAATTGCAAAGAGCAAGAAAGGTTGTTGGGTTAGTCATTTTGGGAATAAGGACTATTAGGGCGAGGGCGAGGGCGATGGCTATGGCTATGGCTATGGCTTTTGGAGTTGGAACTCCCATAAAGTATTAAATAATAGCCTGGTAAACATCTACTGATACAATATCCCAACATCTAGCAAAGAATTTCCTAGATAAGCCATTGGACCAGCCGAGCTATCCACATCCAATTGAAACACCACTTCTTTAACTTTTTTCATGGTGACTACCCTAAGAAGAACCCGATTTTTGGATATTCCAATGAGTTTAGGCAATGAATTAACAAGATGCTCAATATTTACTTGCTCTGGTCCTTCATTTGCAATGAGTTGTTGAGAAAACCTCACTACTTTATTGCTAATTTCCTCTAAAGATTCCAACCAATTACTCTCAGGATTTTTAATTCTGCCAACAACTTGAGATGAGCATTTTTGCATTATTGTAGCATAGAAAAAATAAGTGTCCCTATCATCTTCCTCAAGCCATTTTATTTGTGATTTCTGCCTCCAATATGTTTCTTCCATCTGCAAGTGTTAAAGAAGAACAGCTTGGACTTCATAGAGTTGCTGCCTGGTTGTAGGGCTTGGATCCCTTTCATACATCACCTCAGAATATAGAACCTTCTTTTCTGCTGCCTTTCTAGCATCAAAGATGTTACCAAAGACATTCTTGTTCCAGTCTAATTCAAAGAAAATATTCACTTGCCATAACTCTCTGTTTGTAACTCCCAATTATCCTTTACCACCTTGAGAAAATATTCATGTTTGAGCCACATATTTTGGAATCCCTGAGTTTTAGGGCCATTCAAATCAATGGATTTGAAATCCAAGAGGAAAAGAGAATGTTCTAAAGTTGCACAGTTTAAGTTATTAACTACTGAATTCGAAAGAGTTTTCAATAGTCTTGATTATACATAAGCCTATCGAGCCGCTTCCAAATTGGTCTACCTTGCCTCACCCACATCGAAGTAAAGTTGCTACCAGTATGTGGTATATCATTGAATCCACAAAAAATAGTGCAATTAAAGTCCCCCAAAAGCCCTAGCCATTTAGGAGATATCCCCAAATATAATGTGGCAGAAGTAATAGTATTGAAATCTCCTCCGATTAGCCATGCACTGACTAAACAAGAAGATATTTCATTTAGTCCATCCCACGACACCATTATTTCATGGACCGACACACTTAGATGTAAATTCGGCATTCAAAAAGCCAATTTTTGTTCAAAAAATTTAGCAAGCAGGAATTAAACCCCGACCTACTTTTAATTTCCTCCAATTTCATAGCATCAATTATCGATTCTAATACTACAAGTAAGCATATAGTATGAGTATGAATTAGTTTTTTCAATCTTTGAATTGTAGATTTACTACCAATACCCCTAAAATTCAATACGAGTGCTTTAATCATCATTAGGAAGTAGTGAAGCAAATCGATTGAAGATGCGTACTGCCTACCTCGTCAATACTATACCTGGTAGACGGAATAGTTTTTTTCTGGGTATGTGGTTTCTTGATTGTACCAATATCTATCCATTGCAAATCAATGTCTCTTTTTTTATTGGAGATTTTCTTTCTAAAAAAAACTGCAAAATTGCTTCAATGAATCAGTCAAGTCTTCCCTTGTTGGACAGGAGATCATATCAGAATCTGAGTAAATTCCCTCACCGTCCCCTGCAGCTATTCGACATTTTTTTTTTGCTCTTCTGAATTTGGTGTGATGATCATCCATCAATGGTATTAAGATCAAGCATCCATTTGATCTAACTTCCAATAAATTATTGTTTATGAATTGCAGAATTGGTCTGATAGCAGCATTCTATTGTTGAATCTGCTGTAGAATCTACTCGTCCAGTTGCATAGAATTAGATATTGAAGGAATAAGAAGCTTTTCTGAATATGATATCTTTTTGCGCCAGTAAATCCTCCAGAGCCAATTGTTGGAATTAATTGGTACCATCCAGCTGTTGAGATTTTTTAGGTTTCCGGACTTGTTGATCTTCCTAATTCAGTGTTTCATTGTGATTCTTAGCCTTTGATGCCTCCATAGGTTGATCTACTCGACATGTTGAAGTTGTGTGCCCTAGCTTAGAGCATTTTGTACAATAGTTAAGTAGATGTTCATAATCAACTTGCTGCCAAAAGTCACTATTAGATCTGTTTCCAACCAATGCCCTAGAAATTAGGTTGTTTGTGAGGATAATCTCCACAAAACTCTTGCTAACCCTGCTCGTGATACTGAAATTGTGGATGCATCAATTCCAATGGCTCTTTAACAAGCCTACCAATTGAAAATAATGTTGTTTTAATAAAATTTATATGGCAAGGCAGTTGATCTAGGGTTATCCAAGTAGGCACTAGGGGTGACTCAACATCAATCCCGAAATCAGGACCCCATTTATCCTCATCCCAAACCCTAGGAAGCTCCAGAATACCCTGCACCAGAAACCAAAATAGTCCTTTCCAAGATTAAATCGGATTAAAACATGATAATAGTCGAGTAAACCCAGGTTAAAATTGCCCTTGTAGCCATTCGTGAATAACTCTTTGCGCTGTGCCACCATTGAAAGTCTCTCCTTGGAATACTTTTAGATCAATGCAAACTTGTATGGCTCTAATAAACGTTGAATATTTCTTGATTGAACTAAATCCTTGGTTCTCCATTATAAGTAGAAGGAAATTTGATATGTGGGTCAGGTTGGGAAGAAGCCTCAACAATAGAACAAAGGATTTGATTGAAGGAGATGGAGTTAAAGGTTACCCTTGTTATTGACTGAAGGGCAACCATACAAACGTGAAAGAAAGAAGTAAAACCCTAGGAAGCTTCTCTTTGGGAAAGTCAAGAAAGAGGGGAGAGCAATTTTTGGAGATTTCTACAGTCTCGTTGAGGGTACTATTCCCTGGGTTTTAAAGACTTGTACAGTACAAGATTTTAAAGTACATAGTGTTGTACTGTACAAGCCCTTAAAGCACAAGAGAATAGTTCCCTAAAAGGGACTATAAAATTTTTTGCAAATTTTTTTTATAATTTTGTAAATGTGCGTCGATATATATATATATATGTATGTATATATTAAAGTAACAAATTTGTTGAACTAATGTTGGAAAATATTAAATAATACTACACAATTTTAAATAGATAAAGGTTATTGAATCTAATATTCTACTCACTTAACAATAAACTATAATTCACTAATTACTCTAGCTAAACTAGTGTAACTACTTGAGAAAGAAAATAAAACCCCAACCTCACTAGTAAGTTTAGTTATAATGTAGTGATTCAATAATATAGTTAATAGTTGTTTATTGGAATCCTAATAAATATACATATATTATTTTCATATTCTATTTATAAGATGTAAAAATCTAAAATTTTAATAGTTTATTTATAAAAAATTTTATTGGATAATGTGAACTTGGGCTAGTTCGATCAAGGTCCAAATTCTGAATAATTTTGTGAGTCGAGTATGGATTGCATTTTTGCAAGCCTTATCGTGCCGAGTTTGGGCTCGGATGAGCGATTTTGAAATGTGTCAAGCTCATGCTTTGTGAAGTCTAACTCAGAAAACCAAATTTCTAGTCCTAATAGAAAGATAAACAACCGATTCTTAAACAAAAATAAAAATAAAAACCTTAAGAAATCAATGTCTTCACATTGTCCCTCTTTATCTTCTTATTGTCACCATTTATCGGGAGGGTGAAGCAATTTTGGGCAAAGAAGTACAAACTAGTATGATTAGATGTAAGAGAAAATTGCATTTTTGGTCCCTCTTGTTTGGGGTATTTAATAAAGTAGTCTCCAAAATTTTGAAAACACAAATTTAGTGCCCAATATTCAATAGAATTTGAATGAAGGTAGGACAATTAACAGAAATTAAAATTTCTAATAAAAAAGGGCCATGTGCGCATCACATGGCCATTATGTTTTTAAAATTAAAAACAAACTTTCAAATGCTATGAGAATTATACAAAACGAGTCCCCAAATTTTGTAAAAAATACAAAATAGGTCGGTAAATGCAAAAATTCTAATTAATAAATTTTTTTTATCACAAAAATCTTGGTTTCAATGTTAAATCAATTGGCGCCATCAAAGATTTGGGGAGAGAGGAATGATCTTGTATTCTCAAAAATAATTTCAACTGATTAGTGATCTAATCCAAGAAATATTGTGTGAAACAAAAGTTAAAGGCTTGTTGTGTTGAATGATTAGACATGAAATAAAATTTTGAAAACAGATAATGTTTGAATTTGTCAAATAATAAAATACATATTTCTTGAAAGCTAATCGTATACATCTGCTATAAAATTCTATACTTAGAAATTAATTTTTCACAATATTATAATCTACTGATATTATAAATTTGTCCTTTAGTTTTATTATCATTGTTTTATTACAAGAAATGTAATATTATTATGAATTAAAGCTGGAGCTAATAAGCTAGATTTAGTGACAAATTCAAAATAAAAAAATTAACAGTATCAAGTTTCATGTCACAAGTTCTTTCCAACATTCTCTTTTAAATATTTCTTTTTACCATATAAAAGAAATATTAATATATAAATGGTAACACAATTACATCATATGCATAATTACTTTAAATTTAGGAAGATAATTCCTTGTCTAAAATCCCATTTCAACCTGGGAATATGATGATGTAATATCTTTACTGTTGATATTAGTTTACCAAATTTGGTAATTGAATGTCGTTCAATTTATAATTTACAACATCTAGCAAATTTAGTATTTATCAACACGTTTATTTGCGCTAATAATACTAAGACATTTTATAATATCACTACTATAATAAATATTATACATATTTAGTTTATTAGAATAATATTTTACAGCTCTATTTGATGTATAAGATTAGTTTCGTAACAAGTATTTATATATCATTTAAATAATTCAATTTTTTTTTTTCAAAAACAACCAAGTTGGAGGGCTCCTTTTATTAAGTGATGCTGAAAAGTACAAAAGCCAATGAGAGAGTCATATAGACTTTAATCTGACCAAAGGGACTTCCAATCTATCTAGTTCAAGGATTCCTTCAAGAGTCTGGGTGTAATAAGAGGCAAAAAAAAAAAAGAGACCATAGACGAAGACCTTATTCGAGCTAAATGATCCGCTGCGGAATTTGCTTCTCGGAGGACATGATGAAGAGTAAAATTTCCTTGAGACATCCAAGAACGTATCTCCCAAATAGTAGCATCAATCTCCCATGGAATTGGAACAATACCACGCACCATTTTACACAATGTGTCCGAGTCTGATTCAACCACAACCTCTTCAAAGCCATTGGCGACACACATCTTCAAACCGTCCAACATAAGCCTCGGAGTGCAAGTTGGTTGCTATGCACGAAATAGTTTGCAAAGGCTCTAAGAACTAGATCTTCAGAATTTTAGATAATCCACCACCACCACCGGCATGTCCTGGATTTCCAAGCGATGATCAATCCACATTAAGCTTGAGGATACCATAACCCGATTTTGTCCAAGTCACCAGTATAGGATTCGGTCTTGGCTTGCTAATCATCTTACAAGGTAAGACAGAAGTCACAAACCCAAGGCCTGATAGGGGATGTATATTTCAAGGATCAATAGCAAAGCTTATCACCCTAGAAATACGAGTAACTGAAGAAGAAATGCGATTATTGTATAAGAATTCATTTCTAGCTAACCAAACTTGCCAACAAATAAGAGGAAGAAAACATCCACCAACATTGCAATTTCTGGAGCATCGAAGAAGTCAGCTGAGGAATTCCAAATGTTGATTCACAATCTTCCCAGACCCTTCTCACCCACCAACACTCAAAAAAGAAATGATCCAAGGAATCCACGACTTACAAAAGATGCATTTCGAAGGTACCAAAGTAAGATTCCAAACTCCATAAGGATATTAGCAAACAAGAGAAAATGGTTCAACAGCTTCAAAAGAAACACCGAAATCTTTATTGGAATCCCAGAAATTTAATTAATCATTCAAAATGCCTTTATTGGAAGTGTTCATTATTTAGTTGCAACTATTTTTTACATTAAAAAAATCCTTTTCTCTTTTCTCAAATCACCGATGGCACGCGTCATTTTGACATTGAAACATTTAGGATTTCGACATTAAAAGAAAACTATATTACTTTCTTGTTTTTGAAGACCTATTTTTCATTTTTTGACAAAGTTTGGGGACTAGATTTGTGCAATTCTTTTACAATTTATAATCTTGTTTTGAATATTTTTTTTTTAACATAACAGCCATGTGACACACATGTGGCCATTTTCTATTAAAAATTTTATTTTTTCGTCAATTATCCTAACTTTGTTCAAATTAACAAAGGGAACTAAGCTTGTTTTGTCAAATTTTGAGGACTACTTAATGAATACCCGATGAACAAGAAAGACCAAAAATACATTTTTTCCCCAAAATAAAGACAAAATATTTTAACTTTAAACATGGGATAAACATTCGAAAAAGAACACATGAAACTTAACAAAAAATAATCAATCTCTAGTGGCTTACCGAAGTTTAATGGAGTTACCTACTTTTGCCAGTTACAGAAATCATATCAAAAATGGTTTATAACAAAGAATTAAAACAAATAATTCAGGGATTAGGCTCTCTTGAAGTTGTATACATATCTTGTCTTGTGAATCAAGTTAAACGTAACTCATAACTATGGAATTGTAATGATAACATTTGGACTGTCATATTATTAAGAATCATCCTAGCCTAGAAACATTTGGGATGTTGTAGTGAATTTTGAGATGCAATGCCAAATTGTTGGTGAACTCAATAGAAACAGTATAGTTTTGGACTGACAGACTATCATCCTCAGTCTAATTTGTATGCGGATCGAACAAGTAAGACAGAGTAAGTAGAGATCATTCTCACAAGGAAACTATGCTTTACTCCGCCAACAAGTACGATAATGATACACAGACACATGCAACTCTATCTAAACAATAAAATAGTGAAATAATGATGAACAAAAGAAACAACTAATTAACTACAAAACACAAAATCAATATAATTAAAACCTTGGATTTATTCTTCATTTACCAATCCAATTAATTAAGTCAATTTACTATTCCTTAAGGTCCACATCATGGTTTCTAATCTAGGTGGTGATATGGCATGTCCGGTTAAGACACATTGAAAATTTATTATTCTTGACCAGTCAACTATATGTTTATGTGGATTAAAACCTCGATTAATGCATTTAGCAACCCTAATTGACTACCTAAGATGAGCAAGTATGTTTCTATCTGTACTCAAGAAATGGTTCAACCTATGGGCGGTTGTTCCAAACAACAGCTATTTGAACTCGTCCTAAGTTAGATTTCCTCTGTTGATTCTAAAAAAGGATACAAATCACTCAAGATAGTAACCAATCATCTATGTAAGGCTTTAAGATTAATTCAAATAAACAAATGCATCCTCATAGAATCAAAAGGAATAAATAACTATCATTAATCATTCTTAATGGTAATATCTAAATGAATCCTAGTTGAGGGTTTAGTTCATAATCATGGAGTAAAATATATCAAAGGAATAAATTACAACCATTGAAAGAGTAATAAATGACTAAGAAGAGAAATAGAAATGCAAATGATGCTTAGTCTCAATCCTAGCATCTCCTCCGAGCAATTCCTCCTCTTGGAACGTTGTTCTTCACTCCTCTTCATGATTCTCTCTTGGCGGCTGCTCTAACCCTAAACTGATGTTGCAATGTTTCTTCTATCTTTGTTATGTTTTCATCATATTAATAATAGTCCAGGAACACTTATTTATTGCCCCTATTAGGGTTTTAAAAGTATGGAGGTAAAAAATGTACTTAAGAAGTTGTACAAGTCAAAACATACTAAACCTGCTTGGAGCGCGTAATTTAGGCGGGGCTCAGCTCTTACAACAGTACTGTGCCTAGCACACGCCCACTCCTAGGGAACAGTTTCTGGATACAACTCTAGTTTGCCAAGTGTAAGCCTAGGCCTTGAAGGCTAGCTTGTTGTTTTTGCTCCATTTTCAATTATTTGGCCTCCAATGGATCCTAAACCTATATAAACACCGTAAAACACTTAAGTGCATTTAAATAATAAAAACACATAAAATAATATTTAGACACTAAAATTCTAAAGTTATCAAAATACCCTTAATTAATTAAAAAGACACCTTAGAAGACGACTAAAACTCAAGCTAAAATGCATGTAAATAAATCCCTTTTAGAGAGTAACACATCCCTCAACTTGAACTTTTACTCATCCCGAGTAAAATAAACACATAATGGATAAACATAACATCAACTTCTTTTAACATGCCAATTGTTATAACAAAGATAAAACTAAACAAGAAGAGATATGGATTCAGAATGGATATAAAAGAACAATACTAATCAACCCCAAATCATCATCGTTAAAGTTTTAATCTCTCTTCTCATGTAAAAGAAAATAGCACTCACTCACTAATAAATAAAAAACCAATTGAACATAAGCTTAACAGGGATCAAGTAGGTCTTTGAACATTCTAACATAGGCTAAGGGATCAAGGTAGGATATATATGGAATAAAGTAACTTAAATCACCTTAGACACGTTAGTGAATGACTTCGAATGATACTCTAGTACATTCCCCAAGTAACCGTAACATTAAAGCCACCACAACTTTCGATGGCAAAATGCACCTTCTTTATTAGTTGAAGGAATTGTCCTTCTTTATACATAACAACGGACACAAACTTAGAAGGATTTGTCCTTCTTTTATTTTATTTTATTTTTTCTTCTCCTTTTTCTTTTTTTATTTTTTTTCTCAAAACATTACAAAACATAGAGGATTATTAGAATGTTCAATCCATAGACTTGACCATTTCCCCAACAAAACATCTCATGTTCTTCCTAACCATCCATATCATCGTGCCCGTAGTATTGATGTTGCGCACTTGTGTAACACTACCAGCACTACTTACTAAGGTGCTGAGTAGAAAGAAGGATAAAATAAAACGAAGTAAGTCAGCCAAATAACATGATTAAATAAGAAAATACGGTTTATAAGGCTCAAAAGGAGACGCTAAGGATAAAATGTTATTTAGGTAGTTTTTTGGCTCAAACTGCCCAAAGAACTTGCCAATGATGCACAAATAAAATTTTTTACACTAACAAGTAATTTGACAACAATATAATCAATTAAGCACAAAATATGTAGAATAAGTAAAGAGAGAAAGATTAAACAAACAACACTCCCAAGCTAGCAAGCTTGGAGTAGTAATCCACTAAGATGCTCCTTCAAATTTGGTGAGTCAATAATCCAACTTGTACACAAAGTAGGATAACCCTTGCTCGCACTAATTCTCTTTAGTTCAGCCAAGGATTTTATAGTCGACCTCACTTTTTACAAGATTATACTCCACTCTATAATTTTGAATAGCACTCTTAAGTACATACTAATACAAATTAATCACTAAATAGCTAATTTGCTTTTTTACTTGATTGTATTCAATGTGTAAGTTTTTTTTTTTTTTTTAAATATAGATCGGTCGGCTTTAGATGATGTAATAAATCAGCTCCCAACCACTTCCTAATGGCTAAGTAATAAATTCTGAGAAACTAGCCGTTATAGGTGTCAGACGTCCGAGATCTTTTTTAAGCGTCCGAACAAGCGTCCGATCAACGATATGATGAAGTTAAAATCTTTGTTCGGATGGCTGTGGTTCCATCCATTCCTATGTTCGAAGCAAGTTGGTCGATGAGCCATATCCTCGGACCGAGAAGTGCGTCCGAAAGGTTTAATGTTTGTCCAAGATTGCTCTTCCTTCGGACGGACAGGCGCGTTCGATAGAATTTCTTTTGAACGATATTGAGCATCCGTTGTCAATACATCATAACCTTGCTCTCTGCCTAATCTTTCGGACGGTGTGTTGCGTCCGAGAAAATTCTGTGCGGACGGAATCCTGTGTCCAAGCAACTGTTTGCTTTGTCCCGATCAGACGATGTGCAGCGTTTGAAAACCTTGTTGTGACAAATAAAGCAGAATTCCTGCACAACTAATTCCTGATTAGATTGTGTGTGTCATCATCAAAATAAAGATTGTAGGTCAACAATCTCTCCTTTTTTGATGCGAGATCTTTTTTAAGCGTTCTAACAAGCGTCCGATCAACAGTATCATGGAGTTGAAATCTGTGTTCAGACAGCCGAGTTTGGGTTTGTTCCTACGTCCAAAGCAAGTAGGTCGATGAGTCAGATCCTCAGACAAAGTAGTGCGTTTGAAAGGTTTAATGCTTGTCCAAGGTTGCTCTTTCTTCGAATGGTCTGGTGCGTCCGATAGAATTTCTTTCGGACGATATTGAGCATCCATTGTCAATACTTCATAACCTTGCTCTCTGCCTGATCTTTCAGACGGTGTGCTGCGTCCGAGAAAATTCTGCTCGAACAAAGTCCTGTGTCTGAGCAACTTTGTCCCGTTCGGACGATGTGCAGTGTCTGAAGCAACCCTGTTGTGGCAAATAAAGCAGAATTCCTGCATAACTCAAGTTCAAACTATTATATTGTATTTTTCATCATCGAAACCAAGATTGTAGGTCAACAATTTCCCTCCTTTTAGATGATGACAAATCATAGGGCAAAGCAAACTAATCACAGGGCAAAGCAAACAACCATAATAAATCAACCACAAACACTCAATAATAAACAACCATAAGCACTCAATTATAAGTAATCATTATTTCTCCCCCTTTTGGCATCATCAAAACAAAACAAGTTCTCCCTTACTCTAACCACAAGAAAGGATAAAACAAAGGTAAAAGAAGCATCATTAATTAGAAGAAGAAGTCAAGACAGTACATTTAAGTTCAGCAAATGGAATGTAAGTTCAAACAAATGAATGCAAGGAAAAATGAATCAAAGGTAATCTAAAAGAAGTAAACTAGGAAGTTGAATCTAAATCATTTTTCTTCTTGGATCGCTCCTCGAGTTTGCACTTTTTTCCGGGCAAATCATCATCCGTGGCCTCACTGTCGTGCTCAGTGGTGTTTTGAGGATTACAGAATTGCATGATGTAATTGAATGTGTCATCGACATCTTTATCATCACCAGCCTCGACGCTAAGAATAGTAGATTTCTTTGGATTGGAGGCACCAACCGGGTCTACATGAGCTTCTGGCTCTGGATTGGAATGGTCGAGATCATCGATGTCGTCATCGTCACTATTGGAAAAGGACACGAGAATGTATTGTGACTGAATTTTGGTAAATTGGACCTGAGCTGATGTAGAAATACCAAGACTTGAGGCTTCCTGAAAAATAGTCTATTTGGTCTCCAGCCTTTTGAATTTCTGAAGTGTGCGGCGTTGAAAAAAGCTCATTTGATTGCTCAAATTTGTGACAAGTGTGCACAGTTGGGAAAGGGAGGGTTTAGAAGAGGGAATGTGTGAGGAATGGGGCAGTGGAGGTGTGGAAGAAGAGGGTTGATAAGGAGTGGAGTGAGGGAGTGTGTGTCCTGAACTTGCGGCATGATCCTTTGATTTTTTAATTTCATAATTGGCTTTAGTGAACCATTTTTCATTAAAAAAAAAAAAACACAAACCATTATGTTCAATGTAAGCTTTATTAAAATTTGGGGGATATTGTTTTTCTCTAGTAAAAGGAATGTCAAAATGATCAAAAACTTTAGTTAAAAATTTCCCAAATGGAATGTTCCATCGGGTATCAGTCAAGAATAATTTCCACAATAAACAAAATAAATATCCAAAGTTAAGTCAGATTCCTTTAAAAACACAATAGAGCAGATACAATTACATTTTTCCTATCTCAGTACGATGTCCATCGGTATGCAATAGCAAATTGGCAACCAATGTGTACAAAATGTTGAAAATCAACATGAAAAATTTGTTTTACTTCCTCGATGTCAAATCGAGTATCAACAACAGGCCATTTATCCATGAAAAAGAAATATGAGATTATATTGGAGGGAAGAACTTCACATTCAAAAATTGAATTAATATCATTGGAATTGAACTCATAGAGATTGATGTGATTTACACAAGACACTAAGGTGCGAACATTGGAACCTTCGCAAAGATTAGCGATTGTAAGACCATATCATGAGGCATAGGCAAGTTGAGATGAATCAAATCTCCCTATTTTTGTTTTTCAAAACATTCCTTAATAAAAAACAAATTTAATTCGTCAAACATGCTTTGGGAAACAGGACGTCGCACAATAATAGATTTGCTAAGCGAGTATTTGGGCAAGGTGGGATTTGGAGTGGGTTGAGGATTGGTTGAGGTTTGGCCCTGCACGAGAGCTTTTCCCTTTGATTTCTTGCCTCTAGTGCTTGTTGAAGAGCCCCTACGTAAACGAACCATCTTGAATTAGAGGTAGGAGTTGGAGAGTGTGTGAATGAGAGTGAAGAGATTCTAGTGAGATTGAAGGAAAGGGATGTTGATAAGGTGAAAAATAGTTGAAATAGGGTTGATGAAGAGATAAGAAGATGAATTGCTTAACGAATTTTAGAGAAGTAAGGTAGAGGAAGTGAAGGAATTTGAAGCTTTAACTTTTCACCGCCAGAGCTAGGGTTCAGTGCTGTGGAATGTCTGAAAAGAGGAAAATGAAAGGTTTTAAATGAATAGAATAGTCTTTCGGACGTCCGAACGATTGATATACGTCCGATCATGCGTCCATTCTCAGATGAATGGACGGCCGAAAATCTTGACCCAGGATCTGAAGGGATGTTAGACGGTTGTGATCATCCATTCGTTTTTCCAGAGAGTTCAAAGAAAAAGATGAAGCGTTCGGACGAAAGAAAATGTCCAAAACCAAAAGAAAGAAAAACAAAGCGTTCAGACGGATATTTTCGTCCAAGAGAACATAGAGCTTAGGACGCACATTGTGTCCAAAAACACAACTCACAAGAATTTAAATTCTAAAATGCCCAAGCAAGTTATGAGATATTCAAAACGATCCAGTGGTAAAGGTTTAGTAAAAATATTAGCCAATTAATCTTTTGTGAACACAAATTCAACACAAATTTCCTATTTTAGCAGACAAGGTCTCCTATAAAATGGTGCTTGACATCAATGTGCTTTGTTCTAGAATGCAAAATAGTATTTTTAGTGAGATTAATCACACTAGTATTATTGTATCTTATTGGAACATAATAAAAAATAACACCAAAATCTTTTAAAGTATGTTTCATCCAAAGAGTTGAGCACAATAATTTTTAGCAGCAATATATTCAGTTTCAGACATAGACAATGAAATGGAGCTTTGTTTTTTGCTAAACCAAGACACCAAGAAATTACCTAGAATGATCCAACAGAAAAGTTATGCAAAATACCGTTGTGATCACAAAATTCGAGAAAACCTCAAAATTTAAATTTGGCTATGTTATCGCTTCTCAAACAGACAATTTTCAAATTTAGCAAATTTTGTATTTTGGAAAACAATTTTATGAAATTTTCAAAGGATTCATTTTTGTGAACAAGAAATAGTACTCAAGTATACCTTGAATAGTCATCAACAATCACAAAAGCATATCTGTGACACTGCTACTGAGACTAGAATGTTGAGTTGGACCAAACAAGTCCATATGAAATAATTCCAAAGGTTTAGAACTAGACACACAATTTTTTGGTTTAAAGGAAACTTTAACTTGTTTACCAAATTGGCATGCATCATAGATTTTGTTTTCGAAAACTTCAATTTTGTCAAACCTCTTACCAATTCTTTCTTAGCAAGATTATCAATCAAGTCCATGCTGAAATGACAAAGCCTTCTATGCCAAAGCCAAGGATCATTTGTAGAAGCAGTTCAACACTTTACATTAACATTATCAATATTATTAAGATAAATCACATAAACATCATTAAGCCTTCTACCTTTGTGCAAAACAACGAAGTTCTTATCAAGAATTAAACATTCATGTTTAGTAAAGAACACATACAAATCTCTATCACACAGTTGAATCACACTTAAAAGATTATAATTTAAATTGTCAACTAAAAGCATATTTTTAATCAACGTCTCACCATTTAAATTGCCAATACCTATTGATTTTGCTTTCATGTTATCTCCAAAGGTCACCCTTCCTATGTTTTTAGATTTGAGATTAGTGAAGAGAGATGCATCATGGATCATGTGTCTTGAACAACCACTATCAATAAACCACTTAAAATTTTTAGTGGTGTTCTCTACCTGCACAAAGAATTAAGAGATAACTTTTGGTACCCATATTTTCTTGGGCCCATAAGAGTTAATAAATTGACTACAAATCCACATGGAATTTATTCCAAGTTTTTCATTTCTCTTCACATTACAATTATTTTTCACATGTCCATATTGTTGGCAATAATTACAAATAATATTCTTATTTCCATATAAAGAAGATTTCAATTTTACAAAATATAAATCATTCCTTCTAAAAGTGGCAAAGTTCTTGCTGATCAACACATTTCTATTCTTTTTCATATCAACAATTTTTTCCTTTTTCTATGCAAAAGCACACATCAAGATCATCCAATCTTTTCTTCAAGGAGGCTTGTTCTTCCTTGAAGTTCTTTGTTTTCACATGCATTATTTTCTTCAAATCAGCATTTTCTTGTGATAACCTATTATTTTCATTCACAAGTTTGGAGTTAGCATACAATAAGGAATTTGTTTTTTTGGCTAACTCCTTATTTCTAGCATATGATTCCTTTAGGCTATCATGCAATTTTAAAATGAAAGTTTCAAGATCATCATTATCATCATTTTGATCATTACAATTATAAGTAATTGTTACCTCATCATCTCCAATGTCCATAAAGGCCATTTGTGTCAATTCCATCCTTTCTTCAACTTCTCCTTCGGAGTTACAATCATCCTATGTGATTTGAAAATTGTTTAAGCGGGGCTTCCTTCCTTCCTTCCTCTTCTTGGAAGGACACTCATTTGCAAAGTGTCCGGGTTGACCACATTCAAAGCATTTTTCATTTGCTTCTTAATATCAAGCTTGGTCTTCCCTTTGAAATTATTTGAGTTGATTGCTCCTCCTTTTCTCATTCTCCGTTTATTGATGTATTTAGAGTGTTTGAGGAATCCTTTGGTGATGTGTGCACGATCACCTTCATCAAGATCTTTGTCTTCTAAATTGATGGAGCCATTTTCATCTTTTTCTTGAGAAGTCTTCAAGGCAATGCTTCTCTTTGGTCTTCCTTTTTCATCATCCACCACTTTAGCCTTAAGCTTCAATTAATATGAAGTGGGAGAGTTAATAAATGACTCAATGGGCATGGATTTTAAGTTCTTTGCTTCCTCTATGGCAATAGATTTGGCTCCCATTCTTTTGATAGAGCATTCAAGATTTTTCTATTTTTCTCACCCAAGGAATATTCCTTACACAAGGCTTCAAGATCCTTAATGACATCATTGAATCCACAATACATCTTATCTATATTTTCATGTGGTTCCATCTTGAAAGACTCATACATGGCGACAAGTAAGGATTTCATTTGTTCTATAACGTCATCACTTTCTTCATGAATTTTTTTCAATTTATCCCAAAATTCCTTAGCCGAAACACATCCTGATTTGACAGGAGTAGACTCGTTAGCATCCAAGGCATTGTATAGCACATTCATGGCTTTAGAATTCAAGGTTAAGTTTTCTTTATCTTGTGTAGTGAACTCATCCCCTATTTTTTCTCTTCTTCTATTTGTGTGATCATCCACAATGGTAGCTTCAAAGGAACCTTCATCTACAACATACCATAAATCAATATCAATAGATTGCAAAAAGATTTTCATTCTATCTTTCCAACTTGTCATCCCATTAAACATAGGTGGTCTAGTGATTGATTGACCTTCAAGAAATAAAGCATTATTGGTTTCCATAAAGATTTTTACTCAAATGCAATTTAAGCAAAATAAAGAGGCCAATGCTTGATAACTCTAGTAAACTAGAGTTATTTTTCTCTAAATTATAGCATTTTGATAGTTTAAATCCCGAATTTTGGGTAATTAATTGAAGAATTTGGTTAATTTATTTCATATGTGTTTGTATTTCCGTTCTTGATTAAATATGATAAGTTTTCATTATTAAATTTTTAGTTCAATTAATTGGTTAATGGTGTTAATATTATGCAGGTCAAAATTAGAGGTTAAAAGCTGGAATGCACAAAACTCAAAGGACCAAATTGCAATAATGAAAGAAATGAAGAATGCTGACAAGAGAGTCGAGAGAGCGATCTCAAACTCTCCATATCGCGATCTCGACTGGGGAAATTGTCTTAATGTATTAGAGTCGAGATCGCGATCTCAATTGTTCCATATCGCGATCTCGACTCGGGAAATTGCCTTAATGTATTAGAGTCGAGATCGCGATCTCAATTGTTCCATATCACGATCTCGACTCACTGAGAGTTAAGTTGTTAGGGCAATTTGTTAAACTTTCAGCCAACAACTCTTGATTTTTGCCTTGTGTAACATTACACTATTTAAACTACTTAAAAATTAGGAAGTAGATAGTTTAGTTAGATTTTAGGATAGTTTAGGATATCTTGAACTCCAAGTTTTCTTCTTTAATAGAAATTTCTCTTTAATTGTCTCTTAGATCTTCTTTTAAATGCTTGTCAAATTCGAATTTTGATAAGATAATCGTAGTGTGTTAATCACAAGCTTCGCGTAGATATAATTTTTATTCGCTTTCTAGTTTAATTTAGTAAGAATTTCTTTACTTGCAATTTAGGGTTTCTTAGGTAAATTAGGGTTCTTGATAATTTCTTGCATTTCTAGTTAAGAATTTTAAATTTCTTGCATTAATTTCTAGTTAATTGCTAGTGGGCTTTCTTTATTTCTATCAAAAATCCAAAAATATTTAGATTTCTAGTTGAACTCTTTTCAATTTCTAGTTTAGAAATGATTGTTTTTAGTCTTCAAGGTTTCTTATTTGTAGTTCTTTTAATTGGGTAATTTGCTTGCTTTCAATTTTAGTTTTTATTTTGTTAATTTAGGTTAGAATTAAGTGCTTTCTTTTACTTGCTTTACTAGAATAGATTAACTAGTTTCACAATATCGTAATTGGTTATTTTCATTTACTTTCTTCTAATTTAGTCAATCTAGCTTAAAATTAAGTTTTCATCGCTTTCATTTAATTATGATTTTTAATAGAATAGTTCCATCAACCCTTGTTTGATTTTTCTTAACTACACAAATATCCGTAAATCTTGGTAATTGCCTTAAAACAATCCTTGTGGGACGATACATACTCATCCTACACCACTATCAACTCCGTATACTTGTGGAAGTTAGGTAGAGTATAGTGAATTAGTGTGGTTAATTATTGCTTGTTTGTCATTTCAAAGGTGAATTCTACCTAACGAAGCAATCAATGCTTTGATACCAATTGTTAGCCCAAAGCAACCAAAGAGGGGGTGAATTAGGTTTCTTAAAAATAATTTGCAAATGATGCACAAATAAAATTTTTACACTAACAAGTAATTTGATAGCAATATAATTAATTAAGCACAAAGTGTGTTGAATAAGTAAAGAGAGAGAGATTAAACAAACAACACTCCAAAGCTAGCAAGCTTGGAGTAGTAATCCACTACAAAGAAGACGATCCTTCAAATTTGATGAATCAATAATCCCAATTGTACACAAAGTAGGACAGCCCTTGCTCACACTAATTATCTTCAGTTCAGCCAAGGATTTCATACTCTACCTCACTTTTGTACAAGATTATCTCTCCACTCTATAATTTTGAATAGCACTCTTAGGTACACACTAATACAAAATCACTAAAGAGCTAATTTACTTTTTTACTTTCTTGTATTCAATGTGTAAGTTGTTTTTTTTTTTAAATATAGATGGATTGTCTTTTATAGATGCAATAAATCAGCTCCCAACCACTTCCCAATACCTAAGTAATAAATGCTGAGAAACTAGCTGTTATAGGTTTTGGACGTCCAAGATCTTTTTTATGTGTCCGAACAAGCGTCCGATCAACAATATCATGGCATTGAAATCTTCATTCGAATAGCCGAGGCTGCATCCGTTCCTACGTTTGAAGCAAGTAGGTGGATGAGTTAGATCCTCGGACAGAGTAGTGCGTCCGAAAAGTAAACTCACTTTTTAATGCTTGTCCAAGGTTCCTCTTCCTTCGGACCGTCAGGCGCATCCGATAGAATTTCTTTTGGACAATATTGAGTGTCTGTTATCAATACTTCAGAACCTTTCTCTCAGCCTGATCTTTCGAACGGTGTGCTGCATCTGAGAAATTTTGTTAGGACGAAATCCTGCGTTCGAGCAACTTTGTCCCGTTACGACGATGTGCAGCGTCCGAAAACCCTTTTGTGACAGATAAAGCTGAATTCTTGTACAACTCAAGTTCAAACTATTAAATTGTATTTGTCATCATCAAAACCAAGATTGTAGGTCAACATAATTATAACACTTCATGATTAAAATAGCAACAGATATTTTATATACATTTTCAATCCATAAATTCTAACAAGATTAGTTCCACTTTGAAACATTTTTAAAATTTTGACACGTATCACAAAAATTAACGAACTCAAATAAGTAACTAAAATAGAAAATCCTTTTATTTACCCTTCACAATACATCAAGAAAATAGGAAGTGTATAGAAATATTGAAGGCTTCCATTCGGTAGTTATGGAGTATTTTATATAGTCAGATCCTTAAAACTAATAAAAATTTCGTAAACAATGAAAAATCTTTTTATGTTGTTGGAAATTTTTTTTGAAAAGAAAACCTAATTCTAAACAAATATACCATAAAGATGAAATAAAAACAATCAAACATTCCCAGCACATAGCACATAGCACATATATCCAAAGCACTACAAAAAACATAAACATACCCCCAACTTAAAGTGAAATATTGTCCCTAATTAATGTTTCTACACATCACTTAAGTCAATAAAAACACTAAACATATAAAGGAAACAACTAAAACAATGCTACCTTGGTTTTGCTTGTAGCTTACTTAATCATCCTCTTCTTCATTTTCATCATCTTCATTCTTGTTTTCATCCTCAAAATCACTTGAATCATCCTCTGCTAGCTCTTCTTCATATTCAGGAGTAGCCGGAAAAATTGGGCTTGACTCATATTAATGTCTGAGAGGCCTTACCAATGTAGTAGATTAATTGTCCTATGGCCTTCATGTATTGGTATTAATGCTCCATATGACACTCAAGATTCGTCAAGCGACTCTCCATACTTCTCTTTGCGATTGGAAGATTGGTTAAACTTAATGTCTTGCTTTTGCTTTATTTCTTCGAAATTGGATTCATTCTTGTGACCGCTATACTGTCAATCGACTTATCGTAGAAATCCTTATATTAACTTCATTATCCCAACGAACAGCTACATCAGTGCACAGCTGAGTGATCAACCAAGGAAACCAAAGCCCCTCACTCTTAGTTGTAGCTGAATTAAAAACTTTATCATGAATAACACGACCAATTTCTATGCTTTTCCTTTTCAACAAACAATATAGAAACATGATTCAATTTTTAGTATTATTGCTTGTGTGCAAAGCTAAAAAAGTTGAAGTGTCAATGAAGTTAAAACAAACTTTTTCAATCAGAGATAAAAATTTCATTGGAAAAGAATTTTCGTTTCCAACTACCATTTTTTGCTACATTCCAAGTCAATCTACATTTGTACAAAGAAATTTAGACATTTTAACCAAATCCAAAACATATTGCCTTTGGTACTTAGCATATCCATCTCTATCCATGGATGAAACTCCAAAATAGTCATTTAAAGAATCACAAGTCAAATGAACTCTCTTTCCTCTAACCAAAACAAAACCATTGTCATATACAATAACATTTGCATAAAATTCTCCTACTACTTGTTTAATGGCAAATTTTTTGATGCATACAAAATTTAACTCAACCTCTCTTCACAATGACACTTTCAACTTCATTCAAGAGGTCATTATGTGCCCCTGAAACATCAAGTTTAAAGGCCTTTTCAAGAATTAACTTCTTGTTATTTGAGTTTCCCTATCATGAGCTTTATCATTAGGGAATTGAGATTTAGAGTAACTCCTTGAAGAACTACTAGCTTTAGCAATAACCTTCCCTTTAGAAGCCATGATTTCAAAATTCAAAAGAATAACTCAAGGAAAATAATCTTGAAATATGTAATGAACAAGAATAAGAACAACAATTAAGTCAAATTAAGAAGCCTCAAGTTCTTCTTATGCAATTTCAATACCTAAACACTTAGAAGACTACAACTTTCAACTAAGAAATTTCACCAAATTAAGCACAAATAAAGCCAACAATTTAACTTTAAAAGTGCTAAAAGGGATAGATATCAAGAATTTAGAAGCTTATAAACCCTTCTTGGAACCTCCTTGAGTTGTTGGAAGAATCCTCCAAAAGCTTTGCCTTTTTGATGTTCTTTTAAGAACTCCCTTCTTCTACTTTGGTAAGCTGAAAATTTAAACAAATATGAGTTCTTTGTGATATTTATTCAAGATTTCAAGTGTAAATCAAGTGGGTTTTGTGTTAGAGAGAGTTTAGAAGTGTTTAGAAGAGTTCTGGGGTTTTTTGGAAACGAAAGAATCACAATTAGATGGCTAAATAGGCTGCAATTCGCACCCTTCCCCTTAATTTGGTCCAAGCAACTTGGACGTGGCTCAACCTATGAGGATGCACCCGTGCCCAGCCAAAGTGGCTAGGTGTGGATCAACCTCCGCAGGAACAACCGCGCTCGGTTTGTTTGACCGTGCTCGGTTTTTTGGTCATTCCTCTATCTATTTTCCATCTTTTTTTGATTTTTAAGCCTAGAATCATATCTATACTTTTTTTGTAACACCTAAACACATAACAATCAAAAAGTTAGTTCCAAATTATAATGTTACAAGCATGCAAAATAACTAAAATTAGATAGGTACAAAATTATTGAAACAAGGGTTGCCTCTCACAAAGGGCTTGTTTAACGTCTCTAGCTAGACATAACTATTAGATCATGTGATTGAACTTCTCAAATCTCCTTTAAGGATTCCCTTGACTTGTGCTCACTCTAAACACCCATATGGAAATGCTCCGACTTCCATCACATTAAATGTAATTGGATCATTTCCTACCCTTAGTTTGACTTGTTCTTTGTTCATGCAATTAAAACTTTTGCCTCAATAGCAAAGAATGCCTTTCCAAATATGATAGACATATAGCAAAGAATGGCTTTCCAAATATGATTGATATATCATCCTTATCTTCTTCATCCTTGTCTAGGACAATGAAATCAATTAGAAGATTGGGTTTCCCTACTTTGACTAACACATTATGTAATTCTCCCATTGGATCTACAATTCTCCTATCTTCCAATTGAATAAGTTGGTTTCTTTCCTTGAGGTCCATCAACCATATTCTCCTACAAAGTGGTAAAGGTATTAAATTCATACATGACCCTAAAGCATATAAAGCTCGATCAACAAAAATATCACCAATAACACAAGCTACAGTGAAACTCCCTGGATCTTTCTTCTTTTTAGGTAGTATGCTGAAGCATTGTCTGTTGTAAATTTTTACAATTTTTAGCACTTCTTTATTCTCCCTCGACTTGAGCATTTCTTGTATGTTTGCATAACCCTCAGTATCTTTATAATATTCTAGAATACTTAGTACCTGCACATCATTACATGCATATTTATTCAATAGATTAGAACAAGCTTTACTCTTACACTTCTCAAGTCTTAAAAAAATAGGTAGATGAGAAGCTCGATCTTTTTAGATATTTATGAAAATAGCTTGGCAATATATAACAAATTTCCATCCCGTAAACGCAATTGTAGGCTCTGACTTATTCTTCTTACTTTCCTGCATAGTTTCCTTATCTCTTCTTGGTATGCAATTAATTAAGGGATTGAGTTAAGGATGCTTTCATCTACCTGTTTGAATACCTTATTTTCATCATTTTTTTTCCATTCTAGAGTCAAACTTGCTAGGTTTTCTTTGGAGCTTTTAACTATAGCTTCACCTTTGACTGCATTAACTGCTAAACGCTCCTCATTTTGGTTAGGCATTTTCATAGCTTTAAAAGCTTTAAATTTTAGCTCTTCGTTGTTCACTCTCATGGTGAGTACATCTTTTTGCACGTCAATGAGGGTTCTACCCATAGCTAAGAAAAGTCTACCAAGAATTATATGAGGAATTTTTTCATCCTTTCCAAAATCAAGGACAATGAAATCAGCAAGAAATATAAATTTATCTACTTTAAACAATATGTTTTCCATAATTCCCCTCGGATATGTAAATGAGCGATCCACAAGCTAAAGGGTCGTCAAAGTTGGTTTCACTTCACCCACATTTAATTTCTTGAAAATAGAAAGAGGCATTAGGTTAATACTTGTACCAAGAACATATAAAGCTTTACCTAAGAAAAGTGTTCCGACAGTGCACGGTATTGTAAAGCTTCCAGGATCTTTTAGCTTAGCTGGTAGCTTCTATTTTAACAGTGCACAATACTCCACCATTAAGGAAATAGTCTCGAATTCTTCCAATCTTCTTTTCCTAGGCAAGATGTCATAATGAACTTCACAAAACTTGGCATTTGTTCCAATTCCTCGAAAAATGGTATATTGATATGAAGCTTCTTGAAAACCTTTAAGAATTTCTTGAATTGACCGTCTAGCTTCTATTTTTGCAATTTTTGAGGCAAATGGCACCTTCAAAAGTACCACTTCATTGTCTAGATATCTTTTTGTGTAACCAATTCTAAACTTACATCTTTTTCCCTACCATTTGAATCGGCATCTTTTACCTTAACATTGTAGTAAGAAATCCCAACTGTTTACCACTTCTGATTGTCACCGCCTTGCATTATTCTTTACCTTCCCTTATTTGGTTTATCTCAGTGTCACTCATGAGAATACCTTAGGGCCCAGTGTTGATAGAATTGGCTAATCGCCCCATTTGACTCTCTCGATTCCGAATAGGTGTTGTGTGGCTCTACAATATGGAATTCATGCTTTGAAGTGTTGCATCATTCTTTGCCATCTATTGCCTGAACAAATCCTCCACGGTCTTCTTCTTTTCCAAGCATTCTTGTGATCTTCTGGTTTGATTGTGGAACCCTGGTGGTGCTTGTGGTCTCATGGTTGATAATGGTCCACCTTGGTGATTATTAATCCATGAAAAATTTGGGTGGTTTTGCCAACCTCTTCCTAGATTGTAGGTATTGGAGTAGGGATTTCCTTGCTTGTGATTGTAGTTGCCAACATAGTTAACTGCCTCCTGGTTATTAGGGCATTGCTCAGTAAAATGTCCCTCATGGCATACCTTACAAGATATGAAAGGACTTTGAAGTTGTCTACCTTGAATACCCATATTATCAATTTTGTTGCTCAATGCAACTAATTGTGCTGTGAATGCTGTGAGAATGTTAACCTCATAAACCCCTGCCATTCTCCTTGGTACGGCTCTCTCATTTGATCACCGGGAATTTTTTGAAGACATATCCTTAAGCATTTTAAAGGCTTCATCATAAAACTTACTGATCATGATAGCTCCACTAAATGCTGCATCAACGATGGTTCTAGTTGACCCTTGTAACCCATTATAGAAATGATGAAATTGCAACCAATCTAGAATACCATGATGTGGAAATAACCTCAGTAGGTTCTTGAATCTTTACAATACTTCAAAGTAAGATTCAGTCATTTTGCATAAAGCCAAGATGTAATATCATTCCTCAATTCTGTTGTTTTTTATGACACAAAGAACTTTGTCGAAAATTTCTATGCCAGATCAGTCCAGATTGTAATTGAACCTGGTGGTTGAGAGATTAACCAGGCCTGGCTTTATACCATAGTGAGAATGGGAAAAGCCTTAGCCTTATTGTATCGTCTGAAACTCCATTGTGTCTGAACGTGTCATATATCTCCAAGAAGTTAAAGATGTGAACGTTCGAGTCATCACTCGGTCTCTCACCAAACATTGCTGAAGACTGTACCATCTGGATAATCTGTGCCTCCAGCTCAAAATTGTTCCCCTAAATTAGCGGTTTAGGATGCTCGACTGAAATCCATCAGCTGTAGGTACGACGAATTCCCTTAAAGACCTATGTTCAACTGGATTTGATTGTGCTTGAACTACTAGATTGACAAGGTTATCATTGTCAGCCATGTATAAGAACAGATGAAAACCTTTCCTTACATCTTTTCTCAAGCGATTGGGAGTACACGAGATAGATTTCAATTTCTAGGCTAAAAGGAAGTAGTATAATTTTTGACCTTCTGGATATATACCTGATAAAAAACTTGCAAAACAAACAATAAAAAGAAAAAAAATAAAAGAAAAGAAAGAAAAATGCTTAAACTAAGGTTAGTGTGCTTCATCTAATATTGTCAAAATATAGCCAGCTAAGACAAAGTCCCCAACAATTATGCCAAAAACTTGTCTGCAATCTAATATACACTCAAAGTGCGTCCGCATGTATACAAATTGAACATATAATACAGAGTTAGTAGAGATCGTTCCCATGAGGACTATGCTTAACACCGTCAACAAGTACTAGAATGACACACACACACAACCCTATCTAAACAATAAAATAATGAAATAATGATGAAAACAAGGCATAACTAATAACTAATAAACACAAAATCAATATAATTAAAACATGATTTATTATTTATTTACTAATCCAATTAATTAAGTCAATTTATTATTCCTTCAATTCCACAACATGTTTACTAATATCTAGGGGTTCGGTAATAATTGCAAGTTCGGTTAAAACACATTGCAAATCTATTAATCTTGACTAGTTTACTACATGTCTGTGTGGATTAAAGCCCCTACTAATATATTCATGCAGCCCTATTCGACTACCTAAGAAAAGCATGTATATTTCTCTCCTTACCGACAAAATGATTCAACCTAAGGGCAGTTGTTCCAAACAAAAACTATTTAAACTCGTCCTAACCCTAGATTTGGCAGTTGTTCCAAACAAAAACTATTTAAACTCGTCCTAACCCTAGATTTCCTCTATCGATTCCAAATAAGGATATAGATCACTCTAGATGGTGACCAATCATCTAAAGGTTTTAAGACGAATTCTAATAAGCAAATGCATGCATGTAAAATTAAAAGGAATAACTAAATATCATTAATCAATCTTCATGACAAAATCCAAATAAACCCTAGTCCCGGGTTTAGTGCATAATCATGGAGTCAAATACACCAAAGGAATAAATTACATACCATTGAAAGAGTAATAAATGACAAATAAGAGAAATAGGAATGAAAATGATGCTTAGTCTCAATCCTTGCATCTCCTCCAAACAATTCCTCATCTTGGAACGTTGCTTTTCGCTCCTCCTGATGATTCTCTCCTGGTGGTTACTTTAACCCTCAACTGATGTTGTGATGTTTCTCCTCTGTTCATTATGTCTCCATTATGTTAATAATAGTCTAGGAACACTTATTTATAGCACTTACTAGGGTTTCAAAAGTTTGGAGGTAAAAAATGTCCCTAGAAAGCCGTACAAGTCAAAAACTCACTAAATCTCTTTCTAAACCGGCAGCCAGGAGCCGCTGAATTCCCTAGGATGAACCCACTCCTAGGGTTTTGGTCTAGCTTAGTCCCCCAGGCATACCCATGCCTGGGCCCTGTATACTAGCTCACATTTTTTGCTTCTTTGCTCCGTTTTCGATCTGTTGTGCCTCTAATTGATCCCAACCTATAAAAATACCATAAAACACATAAGGACATAAGTGTATTTAAATACTAAAAACTCATAAAATACTATTTAGATGCTAAAACCCTAAATTTATCAAAAATATCCATAATTAATGAAGAAGACACCTCAGAAACCAACTAAAATTCAAGCTAAAATGTAAATAAATAATTCTCTTTTAGAGAGTTAGCAACAATGACTCGACATGACCTAGAAATATCTGGATGCCTGATATAGATGTTTGGATATTGTCCTCCCGATGGACGACTACTTGGGATATGGTGCACTATTTAGATGATAAATTGGAATACTATCCTCTCGATGGGTGATAATTTGGAATGCTTGAAAAGTTTGGATTACTAGACTATGATTGATAAAGTAAAAGTAAATGCACAAGTTGTCAAAATAGAATACTTGAAAACTTTGAGCTGGTAGACTATGAGGCCGTGCCATCCTACTAGAGTGTATGAAGTCAAATGAAATGATTATTTAGGATATTTACTTCCCATTGGACTAGATACATGTTTTCTAATATTGGATGAAATTGAATGTGTTGCTTGCCCTCTAATAAGGAATTTGACTGAAATGCATGACATCTAATAGGACTTGGTAAAATGAGTGCTATCTTGCTGACAGGCCCATTGTAATGTCATACTAATAATGAATTTGGTAAAATGTTATGCTTCTTTTCCAGAAACAGTGTAAGTTGTATTTCCACCAAGACATGCTTACAGCAAAAGAAAAACTGCCTTTACAATTTCCTGTGAAGCTCTAGACAACCACAGGGGGTAGGAGTCTTTCCACGTAACATCATGTTTTGGCTTACAAGCAAACTTAGCTAGGTAACGACTAGAATAATTACATGTCCTTTTAATGAAAGAAAATAGGTACTGATGAAACATATTAGCAAGGCAATTAATGTCTTCCAATACAATGTCTAACTTAGCATTCCTAAGTTTCCTGAGTTGATCATGTCCACTACTCCTTTGTAGTCAGATTTGATGTGGATTCTTTTCCAACCTGCCTCACATGCTTTGGTCTATAATTCATACCTAATGGCTAAGGCTTCTTCTTATTTTGGTGATTTACGTTTTCCCTCTCTGATTCCCCAAGCTGCAATCATTCCCCTCTCAAGTATTTTGCTACCCCTCTATAACCCATTGAGTTATACTTGTCATCTACTATAGCATCTGTGTTTATCAGGATGGTGCCTTCCTTAGGAAATTTCCCTTGCATGTCTGTCTGTCCTGTTGAACCTCTTCCTATTTTATCTCTATTCCCCCCATTGTTCTATATATTTGCCTCAACAAATTCAATCCATTCATTAACATTTTTTTTAATGGTAGTGTAGGGGTGAAAATGATTTTCATTGAATTGTCTTGCATTTCTTTCCTTCCAGATGTACCATAGCAAGTATGCTATTGGCCCAATATACTTCAAGCCTTCAGTTCTTATCATAGCAACCTGGAGCTTCTCCCACATCCCAAAATTGAATTATGGAATCCCTAATTCCTTCACACTGCAGCGGTGCCATCCTCCATATATCATTAGTTTCAACATGTTTGTAGAAGAATAGCATATGTTCAATAGTCTTTCTGTCCTCGCCACATTCTTGCATACGGGGTCCCCTATGTCCGTTCTTCTGAAGATCAGCTCATTTAAGGAAGACTTTGGTTGGGAAACTTTGAAATAAAATGTTTTATCTTTTATTTTATGTTCTGCCCCCAAAGCTTTGCCCATACTTTAGACCATGGTTCAAAGACTCGGCTGAGTCGGAATCAGAACGGAAGCCACCGGTACAAGTCGGAACCGGAACATGTTAGAGATGCCAGAACCAGCATCAGAACGGGCAGACTCGTTCTGTTCTTGACGCTTCGGGCAGTTGCAATGGTAAACCGGTCGAGTTGTCTGAGTCTTAATGAGTCAACTCGAAGGTTCCTCAAACGTGTGCAGGAGAAATGGACCCATCAACAGATCTTATGCAAATCTTCCATCCTGATAAGTCGTGCTTGCCTCAAACGTGTGCAGGAAATGTCACGATTGTCTCAGTAACTAGTCAGGCAAGATCTAAAGAGAGGAAGAAACTTCATCATCGTCGTCGATCGTATCATCCACGGCAACGATTGCTAAAGTCTATTTATTAAGCTGCTGGAAAGAAGAGGACTAAAAGATGAAGAAGACGGTGGCTGATTAGAACTTTTGAATCATGCCACCTCCATGATGTGATGCGAGAATTTTGTTTAAGAGAGTAACAGAAGAAGGATTTATTGGGGTTATAGATGTTCTTGATGTTAAGAAGCCCTCTTTGGATTCCTTTTCTCTTATTAACAGGGCAGCATACAGATTAGTCATCCAAATAAATGGTGAGGTGGAAGACACTGCTAATCTAGATAGTGTATTGCAGGATTATAAACAATTTCGATCACTTGTTATTTGTAGCTGTTTGTTTCGATGAAGAAGCACCTGGCCGATGGGGATACTTAATTATAATACTCCAGTGAAGCCAATGCAATTAATTCTCCCATGACCGAAAGGGCTGAGAAGGCTACTTGAGAGAGGAAGGAGAGGAGACGAGCCGACATGAGATTGCTGAATTTAAAATTGTTAAAGAATGGTGGGTGAATTGAGACGAGCAAAAATGTAAATACACATGCCTAATGAAAATTAGCTGGTTGCGGTGATGGATTTGGTGGAATCCAAGAGATGGAAAAAAGCCGTGGACTCGATAATTTAGAGTGTAAGCTTTTTATCAGAGGGGCATTTTTGCCTGATTGAACAAATTTGCTCTGATATAATATAATTTGCTTTGACAATAACGTCACCCAAATTACTTACGTATAATCTCATAAGATGAAAACAAGACTACTTAAACTCTCCCTCTATATATAGAGTGAAAGAGAGCACGAAAAGTACAGATAAAAAAAAATTAAAATAAATAAAATTAACAAAATTAACAATATTTATAAATGTAGATGTTATGAAGTTTTATACTATTTAATTTTTATTTATATAGATAATATAAGCAATCGTTAGTTTTATGATATCTACATTTATTGATATTATCAATTACAATATTTACGTAGATTTCTATACTATTATTTATATATATCAATCATTTAAGACCTCTTTGTGGTAGTATATATTTTTTAGTTTTCATTTTAAAATTTTTTAAACTTCGTATATATGAATATCGCCCGATACGTTACACCGAGACCGATATGGAACAATACGTTCCGCGACTTTTACTGCGACCGCAACTTTGAACCATGTTTTAGACCCTTGGCTGTTGCTACTAGAGCTAGCATTTTGATGTTCTCTTCCCTTGTTTCTATTTCCCATATGCTTGGCCACTGCATAACTAGACTGGACGGTGTCCTAACCACTTTGGGAGTAATGCCAATACCACATGTCCTTTTTCCAAAATATTCTTAAGGGGATGCCACTGACGTCCTTCACCTCCTCAACACTGAAAAGTTGAGCCAGCAGTTGTGATTCCACTTCTCCTTTGTGATCATCTCACTCACCTTCTCTAGAGTACTATCTTGAGGCCTTCTAGTTTGTATCTTCTCATTGGCATTGCTTGTGAGCCATATTGTTGTCCTTCCACGTATTTTATTTATGCTCCTTCATCCCCTATCCTTTTCCTTAACTTTCTTGTTGCACCTTTTTAGCACTCATAAAGCTTTTCCATATTCAAGAACTTGCATTACTTGGTTTAGCATTCAGCAAAGAACATTTCCTGACATGCTCTGATTCGACTACCTTGCTAACTAAAAGTTTGGGTCGAGACACAAATCTCATGCATTGTTTTGAAAGCAAAGAAGAATTGAAGTGTTCTAGCTCTTTGAAGCCTAGCCTTCCTTTACCTCTGACTCCAGTTATCTTATTCCAACTAACCTAATGTATCTTCTTGTTTTCATGATTACTTCCCCACCAAAAGTCGGCCATTATCTTCTTTAAGTCCTTGCAAATCCTGTTGATAATCTGAAGCATGACATAGTGTGTGTTGGCATAGCTAGGATTACTGAATTAGCAGTACCTCTTTTCTAACCTGGTCAAGAAAATATATTTTCCAATTGTGTAACTTTGCCTCAAACTCTATCTCTGATATAGATAAAATTTTGATTCTTTGACCTCCCAATTATCATTGTCAACCCAAGATACTTTCCTTTAGAGACCAACTGAATGATGCCAAGTATTCCACTAATTTCATCCATCTTCCCTTAAGTGGTGTTTTTAGTTAGAAATACTGCAGATTTCTACAAATTAATGAGCTTACCAGATGCCAATTCATATTCCCATAGGATTGCTTTAATTTTATTTGCCTCCTTAGCTTGGGCTATGCAGAAGATGAGGAAATCATCTGCAAAAAATAGGTAAGTCAAAGAGGGGCCTTGTCTACTGATCTTCAATCCATTTAGCTTCCTTTTCTCCCCTGCTTGTCTGAGTAAACTGGATAAGCCTTCTGCACCGAAGAGGAAAAAGTAGGTGATAAGGGGATTAGACAGATGAATCTCCTATCACCTACTTTTTCGTCTTCTGTGCAGAAGGCTTATCCAGTTTACTCAGACAATCTGTGGAGAAAAGGAAGCTAAATGGTTATTGAAGATTAGTAGACAGGGCCCCTCCTTGACTCACCTATTTTTTGCGGATGATCTCCTTTCCCTTCCCCATTGAAATTAAAAGAGTATGAAACTCAAGTATTGCAAGCCATCACCCACTCAATCCATTTGTTACAAAAACACATTTTATCCATTACCCCCTCCAAGAACTGCCATTCCACCCTTTCATAGGTCTTAGGCATGTTTAATTTTAATTCCTTGTAACCATGTTAACAAGTTCTTTTAGTATTTATGTAATGAATGCATTCATGAGAGACGATAAAGTTGTCAATGATTTGACAAGGACAAATGCAGCTTGAGTGACGCTAATACAAAACGTGAGAACATGCTTAAGCCTTTCAGTCACAATCTAAGAAATGATTTTATACAACATAATGCACAAGTTTATAGGTCTATAATGAGAAATGAAAGTAGGATTATCAATCTTTGGGATAAGGGTAATGAGAGTGCCATTTACATAACGGTGAAATATCATAATAACGATGAACTTAACAACATGCCATACTATTGGACTTAATATTTTTCCATACTACTGATGGACTCGATGAAATGTCATACTGCTGATGGATTTGATGAAACATTAAAATATCATGTTGTTCATGTATCTAAGGACTTGCCATACTATTGATGGATAGAGTGTTTTGTCATACGACTGACGGATATGATGAAATACCACCGTACTAATGGATTTGATGAAATATCATGCTTTTGGTGATCCTAATGAGTTGCCATATTATTGATGGTTTTAGTATCTGGCTACCCTAAACCAAACCCTTTTATATATGGCTACCCTAAACCAAACCCTTTTATAAATGGCTACACTACTGATGGACTTGATGAAATACCATATTGCTGATGGATTTGATGAAATGCCATGTCATTGACATAAGTTCTAACCAGTAGACCATAAAGCTAATAAAAGCAAATTAAACTTACGAAATAAAAATAATCTTAATCCATGATTAAGAGAACTAATCATAGTCCGGTGTTTATATTGTCTAATTAAGTCTAAATTAAATACTAATTAAACACAGTAACTTTTAAACATAAGGACCAAAATGAAAACCTTCCAACGAACTATATGGGTAAAACAAAATGACACCAATACCCAGGAAAGGTTGAAAAAAAAAAAGAAAAAGATAAAAGACTGAAGTAGCAATTTTTTGCAAAAATCTAGCAACCGATCGAATTGGTCAAACATTAGCGAGATTAGACGTTTTTTTGTGTTGTTGGTCACACAGTCCCTATGAGTATGGGGACCAAATTATCAGCGGTGAGGGTGCAAGCATCTACGCTTCGGCGTGTTGACAAGGTGTTTAAAAAGTCAGTGAAGTCTAATTATTAATTCGAGTCAAGTTAAAAAAAAAAATTTATCTTAATTTGTTCGACTCTCTACTCAATTTTAATTTGAAATTAATTAATTAATTGAGTTCTCTATTGTACTTTAACTTTAACTTCCAAATCAATGCACAGACCGAATATTAATCTAGTATTAACATATGATTGACTTGACTAGTTTATTTACCGAATAAGTTGTTTGACTTTTCCGTATTGAATACAAAGTCAAATTAGTCGTATGATTATATTTTTTTGGTCAATCTTGAAAATACTTATATAGACCCGCTTGTAAAATTTTGTGGTGTAAATTATATTTTATAAAATAAATGAAATTAACTAATGTAAGTGAGATGATATAAAATTTGATTCTAGCTACAATATCTATAGTGAGGCCCAAGACCGAGTCAACTTAAGTATTAGTCAAGTTATTCAGGTAACATTTTACATTACATATAACTTATGTACATCTATATCATATTAAAAGAACGATTTTGATTAGATGTTTTAGATTTTTTTTTTCTTTGAAGTTACCTTTGCTATATAATTTAGTGACTACATCAGTTATTTAAATTGAATATCTTTTTCGCAATTTCTAAGGCTATATACGTGCACCTAAAGAAAGAAAAAGGAAATATAACCAAATTTTAGGGTTCATAATAGGAACAAAATAACTTAATTGAAATAAATTTTCTTTTACAATAAAATCACTTAGTTAGAAAACATTCTTTTTTGAATGGGCTAACTTACCTTTATTAGATAACTGACTAAATACGATAATCCATTGCTCTCTTTTACTTATTATTGTTACAACTAAAATAAAATATGCATTTTATATTAAAAAGAATGTAGTCCAATCATTATCAAAAAATTAAATATAACTTTATGATTGTTATACAAATCAAATTGTCTATGCACATAAATTACTACAGTAACTACAATGAAATAGTCCGTGCAAAATCTTTTGATGATTTGGACAACATGACCTTAAACAACATTAATTTTCAACAAAAATAAAGTAGTAAAATGTGAACTATTATACCTAGAAAAAAAGTAGCCATTATCAAAATAAAAAATAAAAAATATTGTCTAAAATTTCACTCAAGAAATTTTGAAAAACAAATATTCATGATGATAATATAAAAGAGGTGGTATAGCACAAGGCAAAACATGTATAAGTCGCTCATAAGGACTATTCATTAAACTGGAATTTAAAAACAAAATAATATGAATTGCATCTAATACTTTTCTGATCTTTTTCAAGAATGCAAGATTCATATAAAAAATAATAATGATAAGTTGATCAAATAATTTCTCAATGTTTGAGAAGGAATGGTGGAAAGAGAAAATATTTGAAAGGTTAAAAGATGTAATGGGTGTAGTGGCCAATAAAATAAAGGTAAATTATCATAGAAAAATATGGTAGTGTAAATGATGATCTTTTAGTCTGTTTGGTTATTAAAGAAAGGTTAGGGGTGTGTAAGAAATTTTTAGGGGTATGGAGATATCATTTGCCTTTTAATAACAACAGGAAAGAATATTTTTTAGATGAATTTAGCAATTAAATAACAATTGTTCCACTGTGACTCTTTCTAATAAAAGAGATAAATCATTTAAAACTTTGATTCCCAATTAATTGTTTAGGAAACTATATTGGACATCTGCAATAAAATAAAAGCATTTGAGAGAAAAAATTCCTGTGTTGAAACTATTTGGACTGTGCGGTATAAAATAATGGAATGAAGGAAAGGACATGGAGAAAAATAAAAAATAAAAATAAAAAGAAGAAGAAGAGGAAAACAACAGTTGTAGCATTCTTACAAAATAGAAAGAAAAAGAAGAAGAAGAGATTTAGCTACTGATACTAAAAGGACTTGAAATAATTTTAGTGAGTTGAGGTAATTTCATGAACTTTGACCTTTATAATTTGCTTAAGTTATTATTCAATTGCTATACATGATAGCTTAACTTCCATTTGTGATATGAATGGTTTAGTTGGGAAAAAAAAGCACAATGATGTACGTAAAGTTAATTTAATCTAATTTTAAATTATTAGACTAATTATTATTATCATTGTCAAGGAGATACTGAATTATTATCAGATTAATTATCATTATCATTATTGTTGGATTTCTATAGAAATACATACAAATTTCATATTCGAGTTGAATTTAATCTTTGTGATGAAGAGAGAGGCCTTACTCTTACACAAGTTTCAACTTATGTTTTAGAGCTAGTACAATGTATTTAGTTAGATGGTATTGAAATATCTAACACCTTTCTCAAAACTGTATGAGATAATCAATTAAATTATTTATGGGGGTCTGTTGAACTATGAATTGACAAAGGCACAATTTTCAGTTTTCATAATATAGTTTAGTGTGTTAAGGGATTACTATTTTCTTATTTAGATTTGACCTAATAAATTACATCGTTTCGTAGAAAAAAATGCTTCCAATTAGAGGAATATTGTTTGAAGACAATATAATTGTGTGAAAAGATAACTATGGTATATGATCAACCTACAATATCTCAACTTTTTAAAATACAGTTCTTCAAAAAGAACATTCATTAATTGTTTGTCCAATTGTAATGTATGGTTGGTTGTATCTCAACTCTAAATGATCATGGAACAAATATCTCTTTCTTGAATTAATTACTATAGAGGTAACAATTAGTTGATTTAAAAAAAGACAGAGGCATAATGGATATAGGAAAAAAAAAGAAAATCAAATCAAGATATGCAATTAGGGAAAATTTAGAGTATTAAAAAAAATTTAACTGATATTTGTCACCAAAAAAACCTTAATAATAGTTGAGCAAATAGAGGTGGTTATTCATGTGGAAAATTTTGGATAGAAATAAAAACTCATATTGTTTAGGTTTTATTGAAACTAATTTTTAAATACTTTGTAGTTATTAAAAAAAAAAAAAAAACCCACACACACACACATTAGATGTACTATTTGAAACAACCACAAATTCTACAACTTTTAGAAATAGATTTTTACAGTGCTTGAAAAATGAAATTCATGTCAGCCTAAATACGATTATTCTTGATATAAAGTTCATAGTGCCTCCATTATCCTTATGTTGATAATTTAGTTGTCAAACAAAACTTTTTCTTTCTTTAGTTTTAACAAAAATATACAAATAATCAGCGTTTGAAGTAATCCAACAATGTGCAACGTATGAACTCTTAGACCAGTTAGCAATGTTATAAGCGTACAACTTAATAATATAACACTTTTTTTAACCACCAAAGAGGTAAGATTTTTATTTATTGAAAGTTGAGATGCAAAGATCTAGACTCGAGCAGACTTGCTAAGTCTAATTGATGTCATGCTTATTACATCAAGTCTAAGATGACCACGCAATATTTGAGGAACAAAATTAGAGTCAAAATTAAGATCAACAGATGTCGAAGAGCTGCCAAGTTTAGTTTATATATCTGCTGCAGTATTGGCCTCACAGAAAACGTCTGATGGTGTAGTTCCATCTCTCAAGCAAAGCTGAAATTTGCCGAACTGTTGCATCTATCGTCCATGGTGTGTGAATCTGCCCGACAATAGTCTGATGAAGAACTTAAGAATCAGTTTCAATATAAACAATTGACATTGCCGGCGCATGATAAAGCTGCAAACCACGCAACCGTCCTCCTCTCTAAGCTTTCTATCCTACTCAAACTCCTTGGAAAATTTCTAAAAATATACCTCTTTTTTCAAATTTGTTCTTTTTTTGTGCCTATTGCAAAATGTATTCCAGAAATTTTAAAAAAAAAAAAAAAAATTTCTTCTTGACCTCCCTCGCATTCAATGCGAGGTCTATTTGACTGACCTCACATTCCCGGAATGCGAGGTCAATTTGACTGACCTCGCATTCTGAGAATGCCAGGTCTTTAAATTTTTTTTTTTTTGATTTAGCAAATTTGACTATGTATATATATATATATATATATTTTTTTTTTTTTAGGATTTAGCAAATTTGACTATGTATATTGCGAATGGAAATCGTGCACTATTACAAAAATAGAAAAAATGAAGGATTTAGCAAATTTGACTATGTATATTGCGAATGGAAATTGTGCACTATTACAAAAATAGAAAAATGAAGGATTTGACTGTAAGATAAAATCATTTAAATACTAAACCGTAAATTATAAACTATAATATTAACGAAATAGTACGATATTTGGGAATAGTAAACCATTCGCCTTTAAATCATAAACTATAACATTTTAACGATATAGTACGCGAATGAAATGTGTAAACCCGCAAATTTAGGGAGAAGGAGGAGGAGGAGGAACTTTTTTTTTTTTTGTATTTGTACTATAGAGGAATTTAGATATTCTAGATTTCACAACTTGTTAGGATTCAAAGGGTTTGCCTTTGAATTCATTTTCTCATTGCTGGAGGGTTAGGCTTCACGTTAGCCTCCATGTACCTTTTTCTTCTTATTACTAAAAGGGAATACAAGACTTTTATCTCCAATGTTTTAAAAAAAAAAAAAAAAAAGCTACAAACCACGCAAGAGTGCAAATGTTTCAGCCTCCAAATTTTTTTGATGTGGTAAGGATTTTGAGAAGCTGAAAAGAACATGTCCTAATGAGTCATGAACAATGCCACTTATGTCGAAAAGGTTGTGTCTAAATTTCCTATTAACAATCCATCAACATTCATGTTGATTCTCACATGAGGTCCCAAGAAATTGCAATTGGCTGTCCTTGCTTTAGAAGTTTCCTGTTGAATAAAGAAATTAGAGCTAAGTCCCGAAGGTAGAGCCGAGCCGGGCTATTGCGAAGGGGTTTCCAGCAGTAGGTACGACAACATCTAGTGAATTTGATTGATTACCCAAGCTAGCCCTGTTATGAGACCTCAAATACATAATTGTTATTAGCCACCCACAATTGCCAGCAAATCAAAGCAGTTAATTCTTGAATCAATTGACCTTCCATTGAACTCGAGGAATGCATCCACCTTGGTGAAGAACTGTGGCTGCTGGCCATGGAGCCAACCCCAGAAGAGGTCCAAAAGTAGTCATGAGGTGCTGTGTTAAAGAGCAAGTGACAAAACAATGATCTATAACTTCAATGGAATAACAACAAAAGCACTTACATGGGAGGTTGAAACCCAAAGTCATAAGAACATTAGCAAACGGCAAAGTTCCATTGAGTAATCTCCACATTATTACCAAAAGCTTCCATGGGATTTTTGAATCCCAAATATATTTTTGGATCAAGCAATAAGCTGAAGCTTGTCAGAGACCGAGAACTTACCAGAAGCTGAGGGACTCCTGATAGATTTCATAATCTATAAAAAATGAATTTAATCTGTGCATAAATAATATCACAGAATATTAAATGCGGAATAAAATTGAGGAACGTACCTCCAGCCATTGATGTTGTTGGGTCACTGTCAAATAAAAGAAATAGAATAATAATTATCTGGATACTTCTAGACCTAGACAATCTGATACGATGGTGTATTTTTTATGATAGAATGTCAGGCCTAGGGACCCAAAATACTCTGTATACTTATAACGTTTTTCCCCATCAGAAAACGTAAGCCGTAAGAATAAGTAGTTATCACAAGTGTAATCCTTATCACAATGTGATAATTATCACAAGATATTTATTAAGTCAAATTGATAAATATCAGAATTAAATATTGGATCAAATATTTGGAATTTCAAAAATAAAATCACATGGGATAATTACAAAAATTCCAACATTTCTCCCACTTGATCCACATATTTCATTCGATATACAAACTATCAAGATTACTTATCTCACAAGTAAGATCCAAAATACATGAATCATGGCGACAAGTCCTCTAAGAAACAAGTATTGTCTTCCATGTATTACTATGCATTATGTCTCTTCAACACTAAACTTTTATGTGATAACATACCTTAATAAATAAGCCTTATGCTTATTATGTCCAACTTAAGTGTGTTTTCTCAAATAACTAAATAAGTATGCGCAACTGAATATGAAAAACACAATTGAATAAGAGTTTCAATGAAAATATTAAATGTACGTACATGTAAAATGAGGTCATATCATGGAACCAAGTCCCATTCTAACTATATGATCCCTAAAAAACTTTGGTGGCATGCCTTTAGTCAAGGGATCTGCAATCATCAATTCAGTGTTAACGTGTTCAATGACCACTTTATTTTCTTTAACACGTTCTCTAATGGCTAAGTACTTGATGTCGATGTGTTTACTCCGACTACCACTCTTATTGTTCTTAGCCATAAAAACAGCAGCTGAATTGTCACAAAAGGTAGCCTCAATGGCCTAGAAATAGAATCTACAATTCTAAGCCTAGACATGAAACTCTTTAACCATACACCATGCGAAGTTGCCTCAAAACAAGAAACGAACTCAGCTTCCATAGTAGAGGTTGCAATCAAAGTTTGTTTAGCACTTCTCCAAGACACAGCTCCACCGGCTAGCATAAAGACATAACCAGATGTCGATTTTATTTCTAGCAGCAAATTGAGTCTGAATCCGAGTAGCCAAACACCTCTAGTTTATCAGTCCGTCTGTACATAAGCATGTAATCTTTTGTTCCTTGAAGGTACCTCATTACCTTCTTTGCAGCTCTCTAGTGGTCTATACCTGGATTACTCTGATATCTTCCCAACATTCCTACAACAAATGCAATGTCAGGCCTTGTGCAGACCTGAGCATACATTAGGCTTCCTACGGCAGAAGCATATGGAATGTTTTTCATTTGTTCCAGCTCAAAGTCATTTTTCGGACATTGGTCCAAATTGAACCTGTGCACACCCTTCACAATAGGTGCCACACTTGGTGAACAATCTTTCATCCGAAACCTCTCTAAAACTTTGTTAATATAGGTTTCTTGAGACAAACCCAAAATGCATCGAGTTCTATCTCTATGGATCTTTATGCCAATGACATAAGATGCCTCACCCATGTCTTTCATATCAAAGTTTCTAGAGGGAAATTGTTTCACCTCATGTAGCAATCCTTTATCGTTACTTGCAAGTAAGATGTCGTCTACATACAGAATAAGAAAACAAATCTTACTCCCACTGACCTTCTGGTATATACATTGATCCATCTATTCTCTTCAAAATCAAATGAAGAGATCACACCATGAAATTTTAAATACCAAATGACGGGACAAATTGCTTCAATCAATATATAGACTTTTTAAGCTTGCAAACTAAATGCTCACCATTACTAGAGGAAAATCCTTCAGGTTGTTTCATATAAACATCTTCCTCTAGATCTCCATTAAGGAACGCCGTTTTCACATCCATTTGATGCAAATCCAAATCAAAATGGGCAACTAATGCCATAATAATTCGAAGAGAATCTTTCTTAGATACAGGAGAAAAGGTTTCTGTATAATCGATTCCTTCTTTTTGAGTAGTTCCTTTGGCAACAAGTCTCGCTATATATCTTTCGATGTTGCCTAATGAGTCTTTCTTGGTTTTGAAAACCCATTTACATCCTATGGTTTTTGCACCAATAGGCAACTCGACAAGATCTCAGACTCCATTCGATGCCATCGATTCTATCTCCTCTTTCATGGCATTGTACCACAAGTTAGATTTATTCCATTTTATGGCTTGTAAAAACGTTTCAGGATCATTTTCGGCTCCAATATTGTACTCAAACATTGCAGATATACCATATAGTCATCAGAGAATTGCTATTTTTCTTACTCTATAAGATCTTCTCAATGTTGTTCCAACATTATCCTGAGGAATATGTTGTTCAACTGGTTGTTCAACAATTTCAGGTATTGGTTGAACAGGATCTACTGTGGATCATTATCAGCAATTTGTGGAGTTTCAAGGACTGGTTGTTCAACACGTACTTGATCTCGGGGAGTGTCATGAATAACAATAGTCCGTCCATAACTAGAAGTGGAAGATTGTGGAACAGAATATTCTATCTCAGATCTAATACCCAATGATCTATCACTCCCACTAATTAGGTCATTCTCAAGAAACTTTGCATTTCTTGACTCCACAATTCTTGTACTATTAGATGGACAGTAAAATCTATATCCCTTAGACCTTTCAGCATATCCAATAAAATATCCACTCATGGTCCTTGGGTCCAACTTCTTTTCTTGTGGATTATAAACTCTCACTTCAGATGGGCATCCCCATATTCGTACATGTCGCAAACTTGGTTTCCAACCTTTAAATAATTCAAATGGTGTCCTTGGGACAGCCTTGGTTGGAACTCTGTTTAATATGTACACAGCCGTCTTGAGAGCTTCACTCCACAAAGATTCTGGAAGTTTTGAGCATGCTTGCATGCTATTAGACAGAGTTTTAATTTGTTTTTCACATTGTTTCTCTACTTCTGCTTTAAACACCTTAAAGGCGTCTAATGCTTCATTTTTGTTATCAAGCAAGTAGAGATACATGTATCGTGAGAAATCATCTATGAACGTGATGAAATACTTTTGACAATATGTGTCCATATTTGGACAACATATGTCAGTATGTATGATTTCTAATAATTACGAACTCCTCTTGGCTCCCTTTTTCGACATATTGGTCTGCTTACCTTTTATGCAGGCCACACAAGTCTCAAAATCAGTAAAGTCTAGAGTACTAAGTACTCCATCATCCACTAATCTCTTGATTCTCGTTGAATGGAGATGTGTCCCAATCTCCGGTGCCACAATATAGAGGAATCCTCATTCATAACACATCTTTTAATACCAACATTATTTTGAACATGCAAATTACTTAATGTTGCATTGTTTTGCAAATTAATTTGAAAAAGACCATCAAACATAATACCATTCCCGATAAGGTCAGATTTATAAAACAAACTAAATCCAACATTTGAACAATACCAGGAATATCCCAAAGGTACAAGTTTTGACAATGAAATTAAATTTCTAGAGAAATTTGGAACATAAAATGTCCTTTCCAAATCTAAAACAAAGCCACTAATGAGAACTAAACTGCATGTCCTAATTGCTTTCACGTGAGACCGCATCTTATTTCCTGAATAGATGTACTCCTCACTTTCCATTGGCTTCCTTAGGTTTTGCAATCCCTGCAAGGAATTCGTAATATGGATTGTAGAACCAGAATCAATCCACCATGTGTTATGATTAACATCTGTCATATTAGATTCATAACATACACAAATGAGATTAGGTTACCTTTCTTCTCAAGCCAGTTATGAAATTTGGGGCAATCCTTCTTCATGTGCCCCTTTTTCTTACAGAAGAAGCACTTGGATTCCTTCTTAATATCTCCTTGAGGAGACATCTTTTCCTTTCTTTTCTTCTTGGCTTGATTGTACTTGTTCTTTCCTTGAGTTGCCAGATGCACACTCTCTCCAGTTTCCATAAGCAGCCTTCCTTCCTCTTGCACACACATGGTCATCAATTCATTGATGGACCATTTGTCCTTATGTGTGTTGTAAGAGATTTTGAAAGGCCCATATTGCTGTGGTAGAGATTTCAGAATATAGTGCACAAGAAAAGAATCAGACATTGTAACCTCAAGATTTTTTAGTTGAGCCGCTATGTCCCTCATGTGCATGATGTGTTCACGCACTCCTTTGATACTGGTGAGCTTCATGGTAGAGAATTTCATGATTAGGGTGCTTGCTAAAGCCTTATCTGAAGACTCAAACTGCTCATCTCTTAATGGCCTTCAATAGCTCTCGGACATTATTATACTGATCGACAGAACCCCGAATGCCAGTTGAGATGTTGGTTTTTATGAACATCACGCTGAGATGATTAGATCGCTCCCACGTTTCATAAAGCTCAACATCATTAGGTTGGCTATTCTCAGTAATCGGAGGTGGTTCGTCTTTCCTAATAGCATAATCAATGTCCATCCACCCCAAATGAAGGAGAATTCTCTCTTTCCACAACTTATAGTTGTCACCCTTGAGCTCGGGAATGTCACATTTCATATCATGAAAATTCATAGGTTGAAAAACTGCACAAATAATTACATACACGCTTATATCAAAATTTGAGGCAAACTAACATTTATTATGTTTTACCAATGCAAAACATAGTAATAATATGAATTACATGACATAGAAATTGCCTGTAAGCTAAATTCCTAATTCAAATAAATTCATATAAATTTATATAATCAAAATGACAAAATATTAAATCATGTTCCTTTCCTTTAGATAATTCCTGTGGGTAAATTAAGGAATATAATTTAATATTTCATCCCTTTAATCACACAATATAATATAACAAAAATTCCTGTGGGATAAAATTTATTATATTAGAAGAGCTATAATTAACAATTAATGTCTTATATTATAGGTGATCTCAAAATTACAGAATTACTGTACACACACATATATATATTTTAATTAAAGATGTTGCGGCTACTATAATTAAAATATATATATACAGATCACAGACATTAATAATTACAGAAAAGTCACAAATATATATACATATATATATATATGTTCAAATAACAAACTGGAAGTATCATATATATAAATAATACATTTTACAACTAAACAATTTGAATAGTTCAATTGGTCAGACTACCTAACATTTAACCTGAAGGTCTCAGGTTCAAAACCTTCCAACAGCACCTCTGAATTTTTTTTTTTTTTTTTAAACAGAATAAAACTCTAAGTAGCTTATAACATTGTCGTGTTGCAAAATAACACAACTACTATTCTAATGGCTTGATGGTCAGAACGCGTGACCTTCATCCCCATGGTCACGAGTTCGAATCTCAGCAACCACTCTTTTTATTTTAATAATCAGAACTAGTTTATAGTATTATCTTATTCAAAAATTCCATAAACCATAGAGTGCTCCAGTGGACACAACATGGGCCTGCAACCGCAAGGTCACAGGTTCGATTCTTCCCACTTGAAAAATCAAATTTTTTTTTTTAAATTATGAAGATTATAATTAAAATATCTTATTCCAAGGTTGTCTTGCTGAGCATCCAGTGGTCAGAGCATGGGCCTGTGACCTTTTGGTCACAGGTTCGACTCTTCCCACTGAAAACTTAACATTTTAACCTTTTTTTTTTTTTACTTCTTCTTCTTCACCCGTTTGGGTCCAAACGGGTATGTGCGATCCGGTTGCGACCTGGTTGCGACCCGCACATATTCCCATCCATTTGGGCATCAAAAAATTGCGTTTTAATCACAAAAAATATAGAAATCTAATTTCCTTATGCTTATTTCTAACTTTAGTTTTCAATAAAAAAAAATCAAAATCATAAACCCATGTTCATGATCCATAATTCATATATTAAAAATATATGGCCATAACACAGCAATAAATAACACCAATAGATGTTTTTAATCAAGGAAAAAATCATAGAATCAATTTCAAATAAATTATAATTCTAGATTTTTTCTTGTCAACAGTAAACCCAAATCAACATATACATATATGCAAATCAAGGCAGAGAGGCATACATGCTCTGATACCAAATGATAGATTTCATAATCTATAAAAAATGAATTTAATCTGTGCATAAATAATATCACAGAATATTAAATGCGGAATAAAATCAAGGAACATACCTCCAGCCATTGATGTTGTTGGGTCACTGTCAAATAAAAGAAATAGAATAATAATTATCTGGATACTTCTAGACCTAGACAATCTGATACGATGGTGTATTTTTGATGATAGAATGTCAGGCCTAGGGACCCAAAATACTCTGTATACTTATAACGTTTTTCCGAACCATCAGAAAACGTAAGCCGTAAGAATAAGTAGTTATCACAAGTGTAATCATTATGACAATGTGATAATTATCACAAGATATTTATTAAGTCAAATTGATAAATATCAGAATTAAATATTGGATCAAATATTTGGAATTTCAAAATAAAATCACATGGGATAATTACAAAAACTCCAACAACTCCAACAAGCAATCTCCTGTTGCTAAGATAAGAAGATTGATGTGGCACAGATGCATTGTGCAATTTGAGGATCAAGAGGTTGATACAAAGCCATTAAATTCATACCACTATCATTCGAGAATACTTGAGCAATAGTGATATCTGGTTGAAATTTCCTCCTCCATCAGCAAATTATCATACCAAAATAAAGAGCTGGCACTATGCATCAATTTGTGAAAATTGGAGTCAGCCAAATCCTTATGCTTAAGCATTCTCCTCCAGACTTGAGAAGGGCCATGAACTAGTGGATTTCGATATCTAGCTCATGTGAAAGTAAGCCAAATTTGACGAGAATCCAAAGTATGGAAGTTCCACCACAACGTCAATGTAAAGGATTGGATTATATCATGGAGACTACGGAGTCCAAGGCCATTTTCCTCCATTGGTAAGCATAAATCCATCCATTTAACCCAATGAAGCTTGTGTCCTTATTCTGTCTCCCACAGAAGAAATTGGCCAAGATTTTCTCCATGGCTCGAATGGTTGATTTTGGGGAATGAAGGACAGCTAACTGATGAATCAAAATGGATGACAGAACAAGCTTAATCAACATCAATCGCCCTCCGGGAGGGGGGGAGGGGGGATGGCAACCTATTCTTCCAACTGGCCACTTTATTTTGCAATTTCTCCAGCACGTGCTGAAAACATACCACCTTTGGTTTACCTATAAAAAGATTGCAACCAAGATAAATAAAAGGAATGGCCTTTATGGAAAAATAATCATATGTTCAAGCAAAACCCTAGTCGAGGTAGGGCATCTCATTTAAAGGATTGATTAACTTTTTGAAGAATTGAGAATACATACATTGCCCTAAGCCTTGTCGATAACTATGCAAAAATTGCATCAAATTATGAATCATCTTCCATTCTCCCCTTGTGAATAACATTGTATCATACGCATAAGATAAAAGTGATATTACTAAACATTCCCTTCGCAACGCATATGGAACAAGATGGCCCTGTAGAGTTAATTCTTTTAAGCCTCTGGACAAAACCAAAGAACCCAAAATGAATAATAGTAGAGATAATAGATCTCCCTACTTCACGCTCGCATTGGCTTGAAAAAGCCTATCACCTTCCCATTGAGAAGTAGGGAAAACCAGCTACCTTGTAATAAATTCATAACCATAGTAATGAAACTCCAATGAAAACCAAAACTTTTAAGAACTACCTGAAGAAAAACCCATGAAATCCATCAAACGATTTTATCAAGTTCAATTTCATGATGATATTATGACCCCAACCTTTTGTGTTCAAAGAAGTGATCAATTGGTGAGCTAATAAGACATTATCTGGTAGGAGACTACTTTCTACTTTGGCAAAACCAAACTACTCTAAAGAAATGAGTTTAGGTAGTAAATCAGATAACCTATTGGCTATTATTCTAGAAAATATTTTCCTCACAGAAGTACATAGTGATATCAGGTGAAAATTCACAAAAGTGTTAGGGTTTTCCTTTTTCGGTATAAGCACAAGTAATATACTTCCAGTCACAGTAGGCAAAGAAGCACCAACAAACAATTCCAGAGGTGTGTTAAGAATATCCTCTGATATCACATCCCAGCAATGTGTAAAAAAATATTCTGTGAAACTATCTGGACCTGCCGAGTTATCCTTATCAAGCTAGAAAACAACACATTTAACGTCTTCTAGGGTATTCGATTGTGTAAGGATTTGATTATCAGCCTGGGTAACAATTTTTGGAATAAACCCTAGAAGCTTGCAAATCTGTGCCTTGTATGCCTTCAGCTGTTAGGAGTGTTCATAGTTTGGTTTAATTGAAAAAACTGACCGAACCAAACTAGTTTAGTATTTGATTTTCGGCCATAATCAGTGTTCGGATAAAATGAATAAAAAGATAACTTATATGGTTTAGATTTGTTTATTGAAAATCAATAACTAAATAACCAAATAATTGAAATTTTAGTTTTATTAGTTTTATTTTTAGTTTTAGTAACCAATTCCATTTTCTATTCTTATATTCAACACTTTACTATTGTTTTTCTTTGTTATTTTTTAGTTTCTAGTCTTACTTTTAGAAGTTTGAGGCTTTCATTTAATAATTTGATTAGTTTTGCATTTAATTTTATACTTAGTTTATAAATTAACTAGTGAATTTCGTTTAATCAGATAAGCCAAAAAATGTTTGGTTAAACAACCAACCGACGAAAAGTTCAAAAATTGAATAAATCAAAAAAATTTATCCAAATTACAGAAAAACCAGTCGATAAACACCCCTATCAATGGTCAATAAATGGCTGAAGAATTGAATCCCCTCTATTTTAATCTTATCTATGTCCTCAAGCCATTCTCCCTCCATGTTTTTAGTCTTCCCATGAGCTGCAACCAAGCCCATTGATGTGCTATGAGGCGTGAAAAAATTTAGTGTTACGATCTCCCTTAGCTAGTCAACGGATTTTTTATTTTTGCCGCCAATATGTATCTTCATACTTCAACAAATAAACCATTTTGCTTGATCTACATGGAAGGATTCTTGGGACTGTTTTGTTTGGTCCGATTCATAAAGTGTTGGCTTAGTTCCACTTCCCTCTCTACCTCTTTTACTCCGTCAAATATATATTTTACCAAAGACTCTTTGTTCCCATAACCGAAGGTGCAGCTTTAACCTCTTCAATTTATTAGATAATGCATGCATACCGAAGGTGGTAACCGATTGGTCCCAACTTGCTCAAACTTCTTGTATGAATGTCGAATGTTCCAGCTGCATTTGTTGAAAAAGGAAAAGCTTAGGCACTTGTTTTCCTTCCAAACCAATTTCCAACAATAGAGGGGAGTGATTAAAAGCCACCCCATTCAAATGCTTTACATGCGAGTTTCTTTGAAATAATTCAAGCCATTCATGATTGGCTAAAATTCTATCCAAATGTTTACAAATACCCCTTCAATTCCTAACCATGTCCAACTGTAAGAGCTGCCTGTGAATCTCAACTACTACATTCCTCAACTATTAATGGCTGAATCGAAATCCCCATAGCAAGAAGGTTTTGTTGTGAAGAACCCGAATACTCTGACAGAGATAACTATATATATGTATGTATATACACACACACTCACTCACTCAATCAAATGTGTGTAGATTTGTGTTTTCCATATTGTGTGTACCCATGGTAGAGTTAAATTCAAATCCAACAAGTAATAAATAAACGTACAAAATCACAATATTCTACCAACACTTCCGCAAGTATACCGAATTGATAGTAGTACGTATAGGATGAGTGAGTATCTTTCCATGAAGATTGCCTGCTAGTAAGTACTGATATTTATGAATCTTCGTATGGTTAGGCGAATCAAATAAGAAGGAAGTAAGCTACTCTACTCATAGTTACATGATCCAAATATGCAATTAAAATATAGATTTAAACTAATCCATCTACTAAAACAAGTAATGAAAGTAAGGGGACTATAAAATTAAGAGACTACTTAATCCTACCTAATGAAAGCAAATAAAATTATTTCTAAATTAACTAGATTAACTAAGGCTCAAATAGAATTGAAAGACAAGTAGTCCTTAATTGACTAAGGAAAACAACTAAAAAGTATGAAAACCAAATAAACTCCATTTTTCTACTAATTTAGACTTAACAAAAATTGCAAGTAAAACTAAGTATAAACTAAATATTTTTGGATTGATTAAAGAAAACCCACTAGAAATTAAAGTAAAGAAATGAAAATTTTAACTAGAAAACAATAAATTATCAAGAACTCTAATTACTCTTTGAAAGCTTGAAATAGAATCAACTAGAATTTGAAGAAATTTAACAAGAAAGCAAGTAAAAATTATATCTACTTTTAGCTAATGATTAACCCACTAAAACTATCTAATCATCACAAATTTAAACTTGCAATGAATTAAAAACAAGATCTAAGGGAAATTAAAAGAGAACTTGTATTAAACTAGAAGATTGGAAATTAAGTTACTCTAATCTACCCTAATCTATAATTACACACTACACTACCACTATGTGTCTTTTACTACTATTGCCTACTCTATATATGTTAAGTGCTTTACAAGTCAGGAAATAAAAATCTAAATGGCAAAAATTACAAAAATGCAATACAACATAAGCCAAACGCGCCTCGACATCGCGACATGGATTTTTGAAGTCAGAACATCGAGTTGAAAATTATTAATTCAATTTCTACCTGGATATCGTGACACCAAATATCCATGTTGCGACATCGAGCTTGTTTCAGCTCAAATCTTCAATTCTTCATTAATTCCACTGAAACCCTCAAACTTTTGTAATCTTTAGTTCCATCTTTCGTTTCCTAACCTGCAAACATACTTAGATAAATAAATAACCAAATTAATTAAAATTGTTAACAATTTATGATATTTACAAGAAATGCAAATGCAACAACGAAATGTAACTAATTAGATTAAAATAAATAATTTGACACCAAAAATGGGGATTAAACTAACAAAATGTCATAATTTAGAAGTAAAATAACTCGTTTACTAGAGTTATCACACCCCCAAACTTAGCGTTTTGCTAGTCCTGAGCAATACAAGAAATAAAAAGAACCTTACTAAATGACTTAACAAACACACCACCAAATTGACAACACAAAAATGATAAATGAATGTACTTATGAACAAAAAGGAATTTTTTCGAAGGACCTCAAATATCATATGACATTGAACTATTTCAATTGGTCACTCCAAGTTTTCTATTTTTCCAAAAATCATATGCGCAATTACTGCACAAAATTCCCAATTACTGGGTTGTATTAGCCATTCTCTTAAAGGTTCCCAAAAATTAAATTTTATTCATTCAAAACATCATTTTTTTTTCTCAAATTACATGTATTACAAAGTTGTTCAATCATCCCGACGTGGTTGACATGGAAATAGAAGTTCATTAGGAACCTACCTATATGAACATGTCACACAAGTTGGGAACATTAATCTATCAAGGAATGACAATGATAAGTGTTGCAAATATTTTCCCCTCAGCTTGTTGGTATCCTAAAACATAATTCCTAATGGCTGAATTCTGAGAAACAACATAGGCACATGTTAGAATCCCATACTCGTCTTATTACTACTCTAATTGCTTATTTTGGATAAACAACATGGGTACATGCCGGAATCCTGTACTCGCCTTATTCTTAAATGCATAATTTTTTTTTTCTTTCTCACAATATCTAAACCAAGGAAGAGGAATAAAATGTACCTAAGATTAATATCTAATACCAATCATTCACACATTAGAATAATATTCCCTATGCAAATACACAAAATATCCTAAATTTCTTCTATTCTATTTAAGCCACTTTTTCTAAAAGATAAATTAACCAACAAAGTAATATTTATGATTTGATCAAAAATAATATTTTAAGTGAATTTTCCTCCAATATTAGTCCTTCTTTCTGAAAATGGTAATACCAAGTTTTGAAATTCTTGTGTTGCAAAAGACCACTCACACACACTTAAATTTCATGAAATGTCCACTTCAAATAGTTCAATCATATAGTATTGTAAGTCAAGTATCATCATCGAGTACCAAATTAATTAATTTTCCGTCCAAGGCCATCAAACACACATACAAATATAAAAGGACCATTCTTGACACAAGAAAAAGACACCCCCAAACTTGACTCTTTTATTCATTTTGATGAGTAAAGTATCCTAGCTCTCACCCAGAATTCAAACATAAAGAACACATAAGAGAAAATCACTCAAAACAAGAACAAACTAAACCATGACAAAATCTTAATAAAACGCACATCACTAAGTGACATCACTAAGAGCACATCAAGTCATGCCACGCAATCCATCAATTAAACTCATAATTATCAATTCTAACATTGAAGCATCCATAATAATCTACATGACATCAGCTTAAGGCCTCACCCTTAGCTACTATCAAAATTTAAACAAGTAAATTAACTAAAAGCAATTAAGCATTAAACCACGTATTCTACCATGAAATTCTAAACAAATCAATTCTAAATCAAGCATCGACTAAAATCACTAGGGCATCAGCCTAAGGCCCTTAGCCAGTCTACTGTCAAGAGTAAAATATCAAAACCAAAATTTCTCAAAACACAAAAGAAACATGATAAAATATTAAAACAGTAAAGAAATGAAAATGAAAATATCTTCAAGTATCTCAAAATCGCTCAAATGAAATTCTCCCACAATGTCTCCAAAGCTATCATTCGCCACCACTGGCTACCTCAAATGTCTTGCTCTATCTCCTTGCGACCATCTTCTACATCACTATATTGGCTCTCCTCAAAGTCCTCATCAAGTGTTCTACTGGTGTTACTTGCCTGTTGTGCTTCACCTTGCTGTGTCAATACTACTAGTTATGTGTAATAGGACATTCCACGAGGTAGGCCATAATGCCAAAGTTAAGAGGCAATGGTGGTTGAACCTAAGGACTAAGTGAGGTAGTCCAGAGAGCTTATCCTATCACGGCCAAATTGTTGTGCATAACTAGTTGACTGTTTATCCAATATTCTTGCAATTCATTACACTCCTCTTCTGTAATTGGTCCATTGCAAGCATAGCCAGGTTGTAAAGGAATGAATGATGTTCTTGGGGACAGTGCGGAGGCATTTGGCCTTCTCCAGGTGATGTTTATCATATTCTCAGACAATCTTGTATGCATACTCCTTATTGATTCTGCCTCTCTGATTCATTATGGGTTTGTCCATGGAGCAATTGTATCTTGCAATAATACATAGATGAGTAATTAGACTGGGTGCATAAAAAATAAGTCTTCCGTACCTCCCACTATCAAGGAATCCCTGTTTATCAAACTGCCCACATCCAATGGCATCCCGGTCAATATAGCATAAACCAATATCATTTTATTCCTCTAAATATAACTCAAAGAATTTAAACCTCAAATTCAAGCAACTGATGAAATAAAACCACAATTTTGCCACAAGAGATAAATCATGATGAGGAAATTTCAACTCCACTATTTTTGTTGTATTTAATACCCAATCAACATCAACATCACACAACATTCTTTTAATTTCATTCATATCATTGTCCTTATTATGCACAAGAACATGGTACTCATCAGATGGAACAAAAAAGTACATTAAAATAAGTATTAATCGTATCGGCATTGAAATCAACTAATACTTCCTTGACTTTCACTTTTCCATCCTCCAAATTGCATAAATTGAACTGGAACTCCTCGACTAGCTGTATATACCCTAGCTCAACTGCAATATCAAATCGCTTCCAATGCCTCACCTTAATTTGTGTCTCTATTTTGTTTCTTGCATTCTCATAATCACCCCAGTGCATAGGTAATCAAATCCCTTTCTCTAATAACCTCATATTTCACATTATTTTGAAATTACACCTTGGCTCGCTGATTTATAAATTTTGGTTACATCACTGTGAAAGTTCATTGGCCCCACTCTGCTCATCAATTGCTCCCTCATTACTTGTACCTTCCCCCACTTTCCCTTTTTCTAACTTTTCCTCTACCTACTTCTTCCTCTCCTACCACCATTATCATAAACTCCCCGCATTATTTTTTTTAGCAAATTTCAATCAAAAGTAATAAACAAATTCTCTAACAAAATATTCAAGTTCCCAGCCAATTAACAAGAACAACAACACCAAAAATTCACCACAAAATTCACCAATTGAGCAATTTTAAACCAATTAATGAACAATCCACCACAATAATTAAATCCCACAAAATTTCTAGTCAAATGGTAGAAAACAACCCACAAATTCGCACCAAGAAGAATTCCCAAAATTGATCACAATTTCTTCATAATGCCAAGCAAACAATAAGAAAAATTACAAATAATTCAACCAAAGTAGTCCACAACAATGATTTTATGGGCTTAAGAACAAATAATTGGAAGGTATTACCCATATAAATTTGAAGAAAAATCCATACTGCTTGAATTGTGAAGAGTACTCCCTTCAAGCTTGAATTTTGTCCTTGAAAAGCCCAAATTTGTGGATGATTGATGATAAAAATGATTTGTGGGGGTGGATTATGAGTGTCTATGGAGGAACTAGTGGAGAAATTTGAAGAATTGAAGGATTAGAGAGGATGACGTAAGGCTAGGGTTTTTTATTTAGGGAAGAAATGAACAAGAAGAAGAACAAAAATCAATTTAAACTTGATTCTATCCATTATCGATGTCACAACATCACTTTCAATGTTTCGACATGGACTGAAAAGTAGATTTTTAAAAGGCATTTCGATATCGTGACATCAAATTTGATATCGTAACATGGATTAGAACATGTAACCCCCATGTCCTTCGATGTCGCAACATCGAATCCCATGTCATGACATCAAACCTAGTTGAATATTTTACTGAGTCCCGAATGTTCATGTTTGATGTTGCGACATCAAATTTGATGTTGCCATATCGACTAAATGACCGAAATGCTCCTCTTAGAAGATTGAGTTTGATGTACCAACCCTATTCCAGGAAGAATAAAATTTTCAACACTTAGGAAATTTTTGCTTCTTCTTCACCATATCTCTTCATTCCATCCACCACTTACATACATTAAAAACACAAGTTCATAAGATGAATTCCAATCTTTCTTAGCACAATTTATTGAAATTAAAAATAAACTTTTCAAAACCAAACCTAATCCTTAACAAAAAAATCAGACCCAGGTAAAACTAAACATAAAATAACACTAAAAATAAGCAAAAATAAAGAATGTAAAACTTGGGTTGCCTCCCAAGAAGCACTCTTTTATAGTCACTAGTTTGACTATGGCAATAGTGAGCATTCTTGAATAAATTGGACGGTTTCCCATCCCTCATTGATGACTTCTCCCAATTAAAGTTTGAGTTGATGACCATTGACCTTAAAATTGCCCGTTTCTCCTTTAATCTCCAGTGCACCATGAGGAAAAACTTGAACTACTTCAAACAGGACACTCCTCCATCTCGATTTGAGTTTTCCTAGAAATAGTTTTAGCCTTGAGTTGTAGAGTAATAACAAGTCGTTGGTCTTGAACTCCTTTCTCAAAATAAGCTTATCATGCCATGCTTGGTCTTTTCCTTGTAGATCAAAGAATTCTCATATACTTCCCTCCGAAATTCATCTAACTCATTCAAATCAAGAATTCTCTTTTCACATGTCTCCTTCATATCAAAATTCGAACTCTTGATTGTCCAATATGCCTGATGCTCAATTTTTACAGGTAAATGACATGCTTTGCCATAGACAATATGACAGGCAGACATGCCAATTGGAGTTTTGAATGCTGTTCGATAAGCCAAAGAGCATCATCCAACTTGGCTGTCCAATCCTTTCTCGTATTGTTCACCCTTTCCTCCAAGATTCCTTTTAATTCTCTATTCAACACCTCAACTTGACCCAAAGTTTCAGGATGATAGGCTAGAGCAATTTTGGGCTTTACACCATACTTCAACATCAAGACTAATTGTTCAAATTGAGAATTTTTGAAGTGTTTTCTCTCATCACTAATAATAGTTTTAGGCATTCCAAATCGAGAAAATGTGTTCTTTCTAAGGAATTTGGTCACCATTCTTGCATCATGGATTGGGGTGGCTATTGTTTCCATTCACTTTGATACGTAAACCATGTTGGTCCCAAAGCAACCTAAGAAGACGGGTGAATTAGGTTTCTTAAAATTAACTAGCAAATAATGCTCAATTCAAAATTCTTGTACTCGATAAATAAGATGATAAAAAAATGAGCAATCAAGTATAAAATGAATGGAATAAATTAAGAGAGTGATTAAACAAACACCACATCCAAGCTAGCTAGCTTAGAGTAGTAATCCACTAAGATGCTCATTCAAATTTGGTGAGCCAATAATCTTCGAGTGTACACAAAGTAGGATCACCCTTTCTCATACTACTTCTTTTTAGTTGAGCCAAGGATTTTACACCAAACCTCACTTTTGTACAAGATTACCACTCCACTCCAATATTTTGAATAGCACTCTCAAGTACACACTAATACAATATTACTAAAGAGCTAATTTGCACTCAAATTGCCTTTCTTTTGCTTGTATTCAATGTGTAAGTTTATTTTACATAATACAGAAGGGTTGGTATTTATAGGTGCAATAAATCAGCTCCCAACCACCTCCTAACAACTAGAAAATAAATGATAAAAAAACTAGCCGTTATGGGTTTCGGACGTCCGAGGTTATTAATGAACGTCCGAACAATCGTCCGATCTGAAATATTAGATAGTTAAGGATGCCATTCAAACGGCCGAGCTTGCGTCCTTTCCTTCGTCCGAACTAGGTATGTTGAAGAGTTCAGTCACCAGAAGGTATAGTGTGTCTAAAAGGTTTGGTGCTTAACTGGGGATGCTTTTCTTTCGAACAGTTAGCCTTATCCGATATAATTTTCTTTGGACAGTTACATGCGTTTATTGCTGTTGCCTCAAAATCTTGCCTCTGCCTTGACCTTTCGGATGGTACTGATTTGTATCTGAGATAAATTCATATGGACAAGCTTATGTGTCCGTTGTAAGTGCTCCAAAATCTTGCTTTTTGCCTAATCAGTCGGACGGTGCATTGTATCCATGATAATCTCGTTTGGACGAGCTTCTACATCCGAGAGACATAATATTGTTCGGACGGTGTACTTCATCCGAAAACTCTACTAAGAGCAAATAAGCTAGCAATCCGGCACAGCTCAAGTTAAGATGATTAAATTACATTTGTCATCATCAAAATCAAGGTTGTGGGTAATCAATCTCCCCCCTATTTGATGATGACAAATCACAAGGCAAATTAACCTACAACAACCATGATCACACAATTAGTTCATCACGCAATCAGTTTAAATAGCCATCACAATCAGTTCAAATAGAAATAGCCATCTCACTCCCCCTTTTGGCATCATCAAAGCCAAATAAGCTCCCCCTTACACAGGCAACAACAAAAAAACAAACAAGCAGTCATAAAACAAAAACTAGAACAGTACTGGAATAATCATAACCAAGTTCATAACCAAGTGAATAATCATAACCAGAACAGTCAACTGCAACAAGTGCCTAAGTACATTAATCACATGGAATTAAAGAGAAACTAAGGGATGGAAGTTGAGTCATTCTTCTTCGTGGAGCGTTCCTCACGTTTGCATTTTTTGGCCGGTGCATCATCCACCATAGCCTCGCTGTCTTGTCCACTTAAGTCTTGAGGATCACAGCGTTGCATGATGTAGTTGAATGTGTCATCAACGTCTTCGTCATCATCATCATCATCAGCACCACGAGTAGTAGATTTGTCAGGATTGGTGGTACCAACTGGATCTCACGGTCTTCGGACTCAGGATTTGAATGATCACCAACTTCATTGTCGTTGTCATCGCTGTAGGAGAAGAACTCTAGAATGTATTGGGACTAGATATTGGCAAACTGAACCTAAGCTGAGACAGACATTCCTAGACTTAGCTCTTCTTCACTACAAAATAATACGCGATTAGCGACGAATGTTTCTGATTAGCGACAAAAATTTAATGCATTTTTTGTCGCTAACTGTTTGAGCGACAGATTTAGCGACAAAAAATGGAACGTCCTTTTTTGTCCGTCGCAAATCACTTAGAGACGAAAAAAGGACACCGACGCTAATTTAGTGACGAAATTTGCAACACAGTTTGCGAGAATATCTGCGACAATTTAGCAACACAACATTAGTGATGTTTTCCAAACCTTATTTTGATGATGACATAAACACTTAACTCTGTAAACAAATTTTTGCAGGACTGTTATCTATTTTGCTAGAGACAGGGCTTTCGGACGCACTGAACCGTCCGAACTAGGTCAAAACTTCTTGGACGCATTGCACCGTCCGAACAATTAGGTAAAAAGAAATGGGATCCTACTGCTTCTCTTTCCGGACGAACATGACCATCCGAAGCCTCTATCGAACAAAGGAACGGACGCATGCACGGACGTCCGAACGAAGCTCTTCAACAACTGTATAAAGATCGGACCCTGTGTCGGACGGCATCCAATATATCTTGGACATCCGAAACCCCAACGGCTACTTTTTGTGCATTTATTATTTAGCTGTTAGGAAGTAATTGCAACCACCATTTATTGCTCTTATAAATGGCTGCTTTGACATTCAGAAAAAATGAGCTAATACATTGAATACAAGCCTTAGAAAAGAGTAATTTGAGTACAAATTGACTATAGTGCCTTGTTGTATTAGTGTGCAGTTGTGAGTGCAATTCAACTTTGAGTGGAGTGATAATCTTGTATGAAAGTGTGGTTTTAAGTAAGATTCTTGGATCAACTAAAAGAGTAAAGTGTGAGCAAGAACTTCCCAACTATGTAAAGATTATTGGCTCACCAAGTGTATGAAGCATTCTAGTGATTGAATACTTCAAGCTTGCTAGCTTGGAAGTATTGGTTGTTTAATTTTTCTCTCTTTACCTTATTGTTCTATTGATTTTATTATATCAGCATTTAATTTGAAAATCTCAATATTTCTGAAAGTATATTTATTTAGGAAAGCTAATTCACCCCCCCCTCTCTTAGGTTGCTTTGGGACCAACAATTAGCAACGAGTTTTGCGATGAAAAAATAATAATTTTTTTATGAATAAAAAGTGAGCGAAAGTTTTAGTGACGAATTTTGGTATTTGATTTTTTTTTTTTTAAATATGTTTAGCAACGAATTTGTTTTTTATTTTTTATTTAAAAAAAACTAGCAACAAATGAAAGAAATAAAATTAAAGATTCAAATACATAACAAATTAAATGCAATTATAATATATAAAAGATTGTTCATAGTACATGAAATATGAAAACAAAAAAATCTAAATCTAAAATCCGTTGCACGAACCGAATAATTAGACTAATTTTGACTTAGTAATTAGGTGATTTCTTCCCAAAGAGCGTGATCTCCTCTTGAAGAGCATCAAATGCATCGATGAGTCCATCTAGACTCTGGGTCATGATATGCATGATTTCTTCCCTAACATAGAGCTTTTTCCAGCGTTGATACACTTCAGTATGAACTCGGTCCTTGTTTGCCTAGTATATACCAGAGGATGTATTAGTTGTTTATGTTATAGTACACTAATAACACCACTAAGATTAATGTAAATAATCTATAAAATGGTACTCAAACCTCATAAAAATGAAACTACACAAGGAAAATACCAATAAAGTAGTATAAAACTAGTGCCTTTAAAATTATATTACTAAAAAAAAAGTACAAAAAATATAACATCAATATAATTTTCATGAAAAATAGCACTACACTGGACAGATGTTATATATTATTACTACTGGTTTTAAAATAGTAATACAATATTAGTAGTATTTGTTTATGTACTAAAGCTTTAAAAAATAGTAAAAATATTTACTAAAAAAGTTTAATAAACATAATATTTATTAAAGCATTAATAATAAAATTAATACTAAAAGTGTCTACTAAAGCTAATAAATTACAAACTTATTTAATCTTTACCTTAATTAAACCTTAATATAAACTTATTTATTAAAGCCAAATATTTATAAAAAATATATCGGCAAAGTCTCCCCTATATTTTGACCTTTTTCCCAAATTTTTAGAACTAACCAACAATCAAAATATTCAACCATATGAACCAAACAAATATCATAAAAAACATAACACCAAATAGTACTACTTTTCATAAACTAATTTAAACAAAATTCACTAAATTGTACTCAGTTAACACATAATTACTTACATCGAATGCATAAACTGGTATTAGCTAAAGTTGGAAAAGCAATTCTACATTTAACTTACATAAAATTGAACTTAATTAAACTTTCTTATTGTAGTTTATATGGTTCGTTCATTATTTACAATACACCATAATACCATTGTGCAATCTAAATTGTCTTGTAGGTCACAAGTTTTTAACACCTAAAACATTAAAAAGGCGAGACATACTTAGATAACAAAGCCAAACAATTAGAAGTGAACTAATATCAGATGTAAAAAGAAAAATGAGTAGCACCTAAATATTCGTTTGACTAAACACTAAATTACCTTTTAACTCCTAGACTTAGATGTTAATTTCAATAATCCTAACATAGTTAAATATTTAGAGTTATTATCAATATATATTTTCAAACAATTAGAACAATATCTCAATATATAAACATTTCTTGATTTTTCTCTTGTAAGACTATTATATTGAGTCTATTAATATTGTCTTATTTAATTGTTTCATTTAAAGTGTCTTATACTATAAGTTAAATGGATTTTTTTTTAATTATACTAAACCAAAAAAATATATATTACAAGTATGAAAAATAAATAACCCTAAAATTGCACTTAAAATTAACTTTTCATAAGAGCTAAATTACACATAAATTTAATCCTAAAACTCAAATTTCATATATAATTAACTAACCCTAAACCCAAAAATATAAAGGCAACAAACATTAAAATCATAAAAATTTATAGAATTTAGAACCAATATTACAAGTATGAAAAATAAATAAACCCTAAAATTACACTTAAAATTAACTTTTCATAAGAGCTAAATTACACATATATTTAATCCTATATAAAACTAAAATTCCATATATAATTAAATAACCCTAAACCCAAAATACAAAGGCAATAAACATTAAAATCATAAAAATTTATGGAATTTCAAACCAATATTACAAGTATGAAAAATAAAAAAAACCCTAAAATTACACTTAAAATTAATTTTTCATAAGAGCTAAATTACACATATATTTAATCCTAAAACTAAAATTCCATATATAACTAAATAACCCTAAACCCAAAAATATAAAGGCAACAAACATTAAAACCATAAAAATTTATGGAATTTAGAACCCTAATTTACATTATAATTGAAATTAAATAATAATGAAATAAATAAAATTTACTTACTACCATGAGAGAGAGGTGATTGAAGGTGGCTCACAGTGGTGACAGGGGCTGAGGGTTGTGCTAATGGTGGTGGGTGGTCCTAGTGGCGGTAGAGGTGAAATGGAGTAAGAGTAGGTGAATTTGTGTGTAAGAGGAAAGAAAAAGATAGAGGAGGGAGTGAGATTTCAGACAAAGAGAGAGTATATAGCTAGCTAGGGAGGAAAATGGTAGAGAGATGTGAGATTATGCTGTTAAAGATGGAGAGAAAAAGAATGAGTGAAATGAGAAGAAGAAGAAATGGCAGAAGATTAAAAGGTCAAAAAATAGCGACGGTTTTAGCGATGAGACGGATTCGTCGCTAATTAGCAACATCTTTAGCGACGAAACAAACTATTGCATGCCAGTTGTATGCCATTATGTACAGTTGTTAGCGACAAAAATAAAATTCGCCGCTAATCCGGTAATTAGCGACGAATTCAGCGACAAAAATTTTTAACTTTCCCGCTCAATAATTGTTTAGGCGGGATAAAGGTTAGCGACGAATTTATTCCAACCATAAAAACGTAGTTAGCGATAAGGTTTTTTTGTTGCTAATTTAGCGACGAAAATAGCGACGATATCTCGTTGCTAAAGTCCGCGCCCTTGCGCGCTATATAGCAGGCCATTTATCCAAGGAGAAAAAATATGAAATTTCATATCAGGAGAAACAACTTCACACTCAAAAATGGAATTAATTATGTTGGAGGAAATCTCAAGGTTCACGTTATTGACACGAGAGTCTAAGGTTCGAATAGTTGAACCCTTCCTAAGATTAGGGATGCCTTTACATACCTAATTATAAATTTATAAAATACCTAAATCCTACTACTAACTAGGTGGCATCCCGCAAGTATACGGTTGTCAACTAGTAGCAAAAGGGAAGTATGGATCGTTCCCACAATGATTGTTGGAGGGCAATTACCAAGATTTATGGGTACTTGTGTAGTTAAGCAAAATCAAGCGATGGATGATAGAACTATTCTAATAAAAACCATAATTAACCGAAAGCATTAAAAACTTAAATTAAAGCTAGATTAACTAAAAAGTAAATAAGTGAAAATAACTAATTATGAAATTAAGAAACTAATTAATCTATTCTAGTAAAAGCAAGTAAAGGAAAGCACTTAATTCTAACCTAAATTAACCAAATCAATACTAAAAATTAAAAGCAAGCAAATCACCCAACTAAAAGGACTACAAATGAGAAACCTTGAATATTGAAAGCAATCATTTCTAAACTATAAATTGGATAGAGTTAAACTAGAAATCTACATATTTTAGGATTTTTGATAGAAATAAAGAAAGCCCACTAAGGATTAACTAGGAATTAATGCAAGAAATTGAAAATTCTAACTAGAAATGCAAGAAATTATCAAGAACCCTAATTTACCCAAGAACCCTAAATTGCAAGTAAAGAAATTCTTACTAAATTAGACAAGAAAGCGAATAAAAATTATATCTACGTAAAGCTTACGATTAACCCACTACGATTATCTAATCAAAACTTGAACTTGACAAGAAATTAAAAGAAGATCTAAGAGAAAATTAAAGAGAAATTTCTATTAAAGAAGTAAACTTGGAGTTCAAGCTATCCTAAACTATCTAAAAACTAACTAAAACTATCTACTACTTACTCTTACTAATTTTTAAGTAGCTTAAATGATAAGTCTAATATTACACTGGGCAAAAAATCAGGAGTTACTGGCTAAAAGTTTACAAAATTGCCCTTACAACTTAACTCTCAGCGAGTCGAGATCACAGTCTGGAACATTTGAGACCGCGATCTCGACTCTAATACAGTATGACAATTTCCCGAGTCGAGATCGCGGTCTGGAACAGTCGAGATCATGGTCTCGGCTCTCCTCCCAACTTCTTCATTTCATCCATTTTTGCAATCTGGTCCCTTGAGCTTTGTTTCTTCCAACTTCTAACCTTTAATTTTTAACCTGCATAATATTAACACCATTAAGCACTTAATTAAACTAAAAATTTAACAAAACTTATCATAAGAAAATACAAAAACATATGAAAGAAATTAACTAAAATCCTCAATTACTTATCCAAATTCGGAATTTAAACTATCAAAATGCTATAATTTAGAGGAAAATAACTCTAGTTTACTAGAGTTATCAATTAGCAGTAAATTGCAACACCAAATCATGATAGACAAGCAAAGTATCCAAGTGAGCTAAATTACCTCAGGTTTGTTTTTCAAAGCATGCCTTAATAAGAGGTAAATTCAATTCATCAAAAATGCTCTGTGAAACAAGTTGTTGAACAATAATGGATTTGCTAAGAAGATAGGTGTACCTATCGGATGCCTTGGCATCAATGAATTTTGGCAGAGAGGAATTAGAGCTGGATTGAGGATTTGAAGATGTTTGACACCGCACCGGAGCTTTGCCTTTTGATTTTTTCCCTCTGGTGGGCGTTGAAGATCCTTCACATGATCGTACCATCATGAATTTGAAGAGAAAGATGAAGAGGAGAAAAGGTGAGATGAGTGAATTTTAAAAAATTCTAAGGAATGTGATGTTAAAATGTGAAAAGAGGTTTAATAGAGGTGGGTAAGGAGTTGGGAAGAGAGATTCCTTGAGTAATTTCAGAGAAGAGGAGACGAATTGAGGTAATTTGGAAGTGGCTCTCTTGAGTCGCTAGAGCTAGGGTTCGGTGGGAGGGAAGTGAGTCCCGATAAGGGAAAAATGAAGGGATATAAACGAGTAGAACAATCGTTTGGACATCTAAAATATTTGTATACGTTCGATCGTGCACCCGATTACAAATAAACGGACGACCTATAAGCTATGTTGTGCGTCCGAAGGAATATAGAACGGTCATAATCGTCTGTAAGAATTTCTAGAGAGTTTGAAGAGTGAGAGGGAAAGTTCGGACGATTGTAAGCGTCCGAGACTAAAGAGAGGAGTTCAGACGTTCATGTTCATCTGAGAGAACAAATAGTTCAAACGTTTATGTTCGTCTGAAAGATCTCATACCATTGGATGCATATTTTCGTCCAAAAGCATAATTCATATAGTTTTGAAGTCAATAATGCCCAAACGAGTTCTAAGAAATTCAAAACGATCTAAAGCCAAAGGTTTAGTAAAAATATCAGCTAGTTGATTTTTTGTACAGACAAATTCAACACAAATTTCCTTTTTGCATACAAGATCTCTAATAAAGTGATGCTTGAGCATCATCAATGTGTTTGGTTCTAGAATGCAAGATAGGATTTTTAGTGAGATTAATTGCACTAGTATTATCGCATCTTATAGGCACACAATAAAAAATAGCACCAAAATCTTTTAAAGTATGCTTCATCCAAATAAGTTGAGCACAACAATTTCCAATAGCAATATATTCGGCTTCCGCCATACATAGGGAAATAAAATTTTGCTTCTAGCTAAACCATGACACCAAGCAATTGCCCAAAAAGTGACACATACCACTAATACTTTTCCTATCAATTTTACAACCAGCAAAGTTAGCATCAGAATAACTAATTAGATCAAAATTAGTGGATTTAAGATACCATAGGCCAAACTCTATCGTTCTTTTTAAGTACCTAAAAATTCTTTTTACCGCAATTAAATGTGATTCTTTAGGATAAGATTGAAACCTAGCACACAGACAAACCGCAAACATAGTATCCGGTCTACTGGCTGTCAAATAAAGTAGGCTTCCGATCATACCTCTTTAGTGTTTTGACTTCATCAACACTATTACCTTCTTCATCTTTGTCAAGTTTAGTTGAAGTACACATTGGTGTTCCAATGTGTTTGCAATCTTCCATCCCAAAGCGCTTGAGTAGTTCCTTTGTGTACTTGATTTGTGTAATGAACGTTCCTTCTTTTGTTTGGTGAACTTGAAGTCCAAGGAAGAATTGTAATTCTCTCATCATAATCATTTCAAATTCCTTTTGCATTAAGCACGGGAATTCCTTGCACAAACTTTTATTAGTTGCTCCAAAAATAATATCATCAACATAAATTTGAACAATCAACTTAAGATTAGTTTTGGTGAAGAGAATGGTATCAACAATACCTCTTTTGAAACCATTTTCAATCAATAATCCACTTAACCTTTCATATCAAGCTCTGGGAGCTTGTTTCAAACCATATAAAACTTTTGAAAGTTTGAAAACATGATTTGGAAAATTTTTATTTTCAAAACCAGAGGGTTGTTCAATAAAAACTTCTTGATCAATAAAGTTAGTTTAACTCCATTTAAAAATGCACTTTTGACTTCCATTTGAAATAATTTGAAATTGTTAAAGCATGCATATGCAAGAAACATGCGAATAGATTCTAAACGAGCAACGGGTGTGAAGGTTTCATCAAAGTCAATACCTTATTCTTGAGCATATCCCTTTGCAACAAGTCTAGCTTTATTTCTAATAATCTCACCTTTATCATTTAATTTATTTCTAAAAACCCATTTTGTTCCTATCATGGGATGAGTTGATGGTCTTTCGACTAAGGTCCACAATTTATTTTTCTAGAATTGACTAAGTTCCTCTTGTATAGAAAAAATCCAAGATTCGTCATTCAATGCATCATCCACACGTTTAGGTTCAATGTGAGGAAGTAAAGCACAATTATTATTCAAAGGTTTATGAGAACGAGTTTTTACCCCATCGGACGGAGTACCTATGATCAACGCTTGAGGGTGACTTGAGACAAATCTCCATGCTCTTGGAAGATCTTTTGGAGAATCTTCGTTCTTTTCTCCTTTTTCATCCAAGTGATGAGTGTCGTCCTCATTGCTTGTCTTGGTCCCACGATATTCTTCATGTATGGTGAGCTTCTCAAGTTCCTTTTGTAAACCTACATCTTCATCTTCACAAATAATATCATTAGCCTTATCAAATGTAACATGCACCACTTCTTCAATTAAATGAGTTCTTCTATTGTGCACTTGATATTCTTTCTTGTCACTAGAATATCCTAAGAAAATTCCTTCGTCCGATTTCTTGTCAAATTTTCGAAGATTTTCTTTGATTTTTAAAATAAAGCATTTACTACCAAAAATTTTGAAATAGCTCACAACAGGTTTTTTGCAAAACAAGAGTTATAAGATGTTTTGTTTAAAATAGGTCTCAAAAGAACTCAATTCATAACATAACAAGCCGTGTTAATGGCTTCGGCCCAAAAATATTTTGGTAAATCACACGTACTAATCATTGTTCCAGCGGCCTCTTGAAGTGTTCTATTTTTTCTTTCAACACAACAGCATTTTTTTTAGGAACTCTAACAACTGAAAATTGATGTGAAAAACTGTTGTGATCAAAAAATTCGAGAAAACCTCTAAATTTAAATTCGGCTCCATTTTCACTTCTCAAATGAATAATTTTCAAATTCAACAAATTTTGTATTTTGAAAAATAATTTTATGAAATTTTTGAAGGCTTCATTTTTGTGAGTAAGAAATAATACCCAAGTATACCTAGAATAGTCATCAACAATTACAAAAGCAAATTTACTACCACCAAGACTAGCATGTTGAGTTGGACCAAATAAACCCATATGCAATGATTCTAAAGGTCTAGAAGTAGACACACAATTTTTTGGTTTAAACGAAACTTTGACTTGTTTACCAAATTGCCATGCATCACAAATTTTGTTTTTAACAAACTTTAGTTTTGGCAAACCTCTTACCAACTCCTTTTGAGCAAGATTTTTGATTAAATCCATGTTGAAGTGACAAAGCCCTCTATGCCAAAGCCAACGATAGCTTTAGATCTATTGAGGCGGTTAGACATTTTACATTGCTATCACCAAGGTAGTCAAGATAACTCACATAAACAACATTGTGTCTAAAGCCTTTAAATAAAACCGAAAAATTCTTATCAAAAATTAAACATTCATGTTTGGTAAAGAATACATATAGATTTTTATCACAAAATTGGCTCACACTTAAGAGATTGTAATTTAAATTGTCAACTAGGAGCACATTTTTAATTAAAGTCTCACCATTTTTACCTGTATCACCAATGTCGATTAATTTTGCCTTCATGTTATCCCCAAAAGTCATTTTTTCACTGTTTTTGGATATGAATTTGATGAAGAGAGTTGCATCACTCGTCATATGCCTTGAGCACCCACTATCTATGAACCATTTGGCATTCTTGGTGATATTCATTACCTACACAAGAAATTAAGCGATAACTTTTGGTACCCACATTTTCTTGTGTCCACAAGAGTTAGTAAAATGACTACAAATCCATACCGTATTCATTTCATGAGTTTTTCATTTCTCTTGACATAGCAATTATTTTTCACATGTCCATATTGTTGGCAATAGTTGCAAATAATATTCGTATTTCCATATACAAAAGATTTCGATTTTACAAAACATAAATCATTCCTTCTAAAAGTGACAAAGTGCTTGTTGATCAATACATTTTTATTCTTTTTCATATCAACAATATTTTCCTTTTTTTATGCAACAGAACATTCAAGTCATCCAATCATTTCTTCAAGGAGGCTTGTTCTTCCTTGATCCTTGTTTTCACATTATTCTTTTCTTCAACTCAGCGTTTTCTTGTGATAGCCTATTGTTTTCATGCACAAGTTTAGTATTAGCATTCAATAAAGCATTTGATTTTTTACTAACTCCTTATTTTTAGCATATGATTCCTAGCTATCACAATTTTAAAACAAAGGCTTCAAGATCATTATCATCATTTATATCATTAAAATCATAAGTAGAAGTTACCTCATCATCACCAACGGCCATAAGGCCATCTTGTGTGCCGATTCCATCTCTTCTTCAACTTCTCCTTCGAAGTTGCAATCATCTAAGTGTTTTGAAAGTTATTGAAGCGAGGTTTCCTCCCTTCCTTCTTCTTCTTGAAGAGACACTCATTTGCAAAGTGTCTGGGTTGACCACATTCAAAGCATTTTTCATTTTGCTTCTTAATTTCCAGCATGGCATTCTCTTTGAAGTTATTTGAGTTGCTTGCTCCTCATTTTCTCACTCTCCGTTTGTTGATGTAGTGTTTTAGGAATCCTTTGGTGATGAGTGCAAGATCACCTTCATCAAGATCTTCATCTTCTAAATTGATAGAGCCACTTTCATATTCTTCTTGAGAGATCTTTAAGGCTATGCATCTTTTTGGTCTTTCTTCTTTATCATCCACCACTTTGGCTTTGATCTTCAATTCAAATGAAGTGAGAGAATTTATTAACGACTCAATGGGTATGGAATTCAAGTTCTTTGCTTCCTCTATAGCAATAGTCTTTGCCTCCAAAGCATTCTTTGGAGAGAGCATTCAAGATTCTTCTATTCTTCTCTCCCAAAGAGTCAATTCCTTCCCCAAGCCTTCAAGATCCTTGATGATCTCATTGAATTTACAATAAATTTTATCAATGTTTTCATGTGGCTCCATCTTGAAGGATTCATACTTAGCAACAAGTAGAGATTTCTTTTGTTCTCTAACATCATCGCTTCCTTTATGAATTTCCTTCAATTTGTCCCAGATTTCTTTGACCGAAATGCATCCTTTGACACGAGTTGATTCCTTAGCATCCAAGGCATTGTATAGTACATTCATAGCTTTGGCATTTAAGGTCAAATTTGCCTTGTCTTGTGGAGTGAGTTCATCCCTAGTTTTTTCGCTTCTTTTGTTTGTATGATCATCAACAATGGTGGTTTCGAAAGGACCTTCATTTACAGCATACGACAAGTCAATATCAATAGATTGCAAAAAGATTTTCATTCTATCTTTCCAACTAATAAAATTTACCCCATTAAACATAGAAAGGAAGGTCTAGTGATAGATTGACCCTCAAAGAATAACGCATTATTGGTTGCCATAAGGGATCTTTACTCAAATGCAATTTAAGCAAAATAAAGAAACCAATGCTCTGATACCAATTGTTGGTCCCAAAGCAACCTAAGAAGAGAGGTGAATTAGGTTTCTTAAGATTAACTAGCAAATAATGCTCAATTCAAATTTCTTGTACTAGATAAATAAGATGATAAAAATATGAGCAATCAAGTATAAAATGAATGGAATAAATTAAGAGAGTGATTAAACAAACAACCCATCCAAGCTAGCTAGCTTGGAGTAGTAATCCACTAAAATGCTCCTTCAAATTTGGTGAGCCAATAATCTTCGAGTGTACACAAGTAGGATCACCCTTACTCGTACTACTTCTTTTTAGTTGAGCCAAGGATTTTACACCAAACCTCACTTTTGTACAAGATTATCACTACACTCAATATTTTGAATAGCACTCTCAAGTACACACTAATACAATATCTACTAAAGAGCTAATTTACACTCAAATTGCCTTTCTTTCGCTTGTATTCAATGTGTAAGTTTATTTTACATAATACAGAAGGGTTGGTATTTATAGGTGCAATAAATAAACTCCCAACCACCTCCTAACGACTAGATAATAAATGATGAAAAAACTAGCTGTTATCGATTTTGGACGTCCGAGGTTATTAATGAGCGTCAAAAATATCATAAAGTTGAGGATGCCGTTCGGATGGCCGAGTTTGCGTCCATTCCTTCGTTTGAACCAGGTATGTTGAAGAGTTAGTCATCGGACGGTGTACTGTGTCAGAAAGGTTTGGTGCTTAACTAGGGATGCTTTTCTTTTGGACAGTTAGCCTCGTCCGATAAAATTTTCTGTTGGACAGTTAGATACGTCCGTTGCTGGTGCCTCAAAATCTTGCCTCAACCTTGACCTTTCAGATGGTGAATTGCCTCCGAGATAAATTTGTTCGGACTAGCTTGTGCCTCCGTTGTAAGTGCTGGTTTATCCAAAATCTTGCTTTCTGCCTGTTCGTTCAAACGGTGCATTGCATCTGTGGTAATCTTGTTCGGACGAGCTTGTGCGTCCGAGAGACATAGTGCTGTTCGGACTGTGTACTTAGTCCGATAACTCTGCTAAGTGCAAGTAAGCTAGCAATCCTGCACAACTCAAGTTAAGATGGTTAAATTACATTTGTCGTTATCAAAACCAAGGTTATATGTTATCAATCCACTGCGACCAAAATGAACTTGTTAGAATATGATGTTAGTAAGGGTCCCATAAAATCGATACCTCATGTATCAAATACCTCCAACTCAACAATACCATAGAGGGCATCTCTTGTCTCCTTGAGATATTGCCTGCCCTTTGACATTCATCACATTCAAGCACAAATTTCCTAAAATCCTTGAAAAGAGTTGGCCAATACAAACCACATTGAAAAACTTTAAAAGTCATTCATTGTGCCACATGGTGACTTCCTACAAGAGATGAATAAAAATGTTTCAAGAGAGATATGTGACATTCACTTCTCCTTCCAAAAAATACCTTCTCAAGACTTGATCATTATATCTCCAAAAAAGATAAGGTTCTTCCCAAAAATAGTACTTAATTTCCACAAAGAAGTTCCTTTGCTAATTAATATTAAGCGTGCTTGGCACCACTCTTGCAACTAAATATTTCACAATGTTCACATACCAAGGACTTGCCTCATTCACTTCAAGCAACTTCTCAATTGAGATTCCTCAACAATGGCCTTTCTTTCTTGATTCACATGCCTAGATGCTTCAATCCTTGATAAATGGTCCGCTATCACATTTTCAACACCCTTTTTGTCCATAACTTTTCAATCGAACTCCTGCAAAAGATCTATCTCAATAAGCGTGTTTGGCGTCTTGTTTAGAGAATACATACTTTAATGTAGAGTGATCGGTTTGCAAAATTACCTTGGAACTAATGAGATAAGATCTAATGTCAATGCAAAAACTATAGCAAGTAATCCTTTTTCGTAGTAGAATAATTAGATATTTGTGCCTCATTCAAGGTCCTATTAGCATAATAAATGACATGCAACATTTTATCCACTTTTTGACACGAAACGGCACCTATCACATAGTCACTCGCATCACACATAAGTTCAAATGGAAGAGACCAATTAGGTGTCACAATGATTGGTGCTTTTAACAGGGTATATTTCAACTCAGTGAGTGCATGCAAACAAGAATCATCAAAGTTGAAAACACAATTTTTTTTGTTGTAAAACGCATAAAGGCCTAGCTATATGTGAAAAGATTCTAATGAACCTCCTATAAAAACCCGCATGGCCAAGAAAACTTCTCACACCTCTAACATTAATCGGTGGATGCAACTTTTCAATCACCTCTATCTTTACCCTATCAACTTCTATGCGCTTTTGATGAAACTTTATGACCCAAAACAATTCCTTCTTGCACCATAAAATGACATTTCTCCCAATTAAGCACCAAATTAGTCTCAACATATCTTTTCAACACTTTAGCCAAATTTGAAAGGCAATTATCAAATGATATACCAAATATACTAAAATCATCCACAAAGATTTCTATGGATTTTTCAGCCGTATCACGAAACATAGCAAACATGCAACGTTGAAATGTAATAGGAGCATTGCAAAGCCCAAAGGGCATTCTACTATATGCAAAAGTATCAAATGGGCATGTGAAGTTGTTTTCTCTTAATCTTCCAAGGAAATAACAATTTGACGATAACCAGAATATCCATCAAGAAAGTAATAATATGAAAATTTGGGCAATCTTTCAAGCATTTGATCAATAAAAGGTAAAGGAAAATGATCCTTGCGAGTGGCCTCATTCAATTTACGAAAGTCAATGCATATCTGCCAACTTGTGACCAACCTAGAGGGGATGAGCATATTAGTTTCGCTTACTATTATGGCAATTTCACCCTTTTTAGGAATGACTTGAGTGAGACTAACCCACTCACTATCGCTAATAGGGTATAGGATACTGGTATTTGAGAGCTTAATTACCAGTATCCTTCCTCGTGAGCTCTTTCAAGATGGGGTTCAACCTCCTTTGGGATTACCTTACCGGTTTGTTCCCCTCATTCAACAAGATTTTATGCATAGAAACGGAACGACTAATTCCCTTAATATCATTAATAGACCAAGCAATAGTACTTTTTCTAAGCACCACAATCAATTTGTCAAGTTACTCACCTGTCAAAAAAGCATTAACATTCACTAGGTGTGTCTTATGTTCACCAAGATACACATACATCAAATGAGTAGGAAGACGCTTAAGTTCTACCTTAGGGAGTTCGTTGGTCAGAGACCCCCTTTACCTTTTTCATTGCCTTCCTCTTCCCCTCTTTCAATGGTGCATTATTCTCTAATTGATTAAGGCATTCCAACACTTCTTCATCTTCTTGTTCTATATCATTTGGAGTTAACGTCGCTATTTCCAATGAAGAATTCACCAACTTGTACCTACAAAAATCATCAATTAGATCATTCACTATATTTATGCTCTTAACATCATGACACACACAGAAGAAATTTTTAATGAATCAAAAACATTGAAAGTAACAATTTCATCATTTATCCAAAATTCTAACTTTCCTTTTTGAACATCTATAATTGCACGCCCAGTTGCAAGGGAAGATTTTCCAAGAATGAGTGGCATCTCTTCATCTTGTTCCATATCTAAAACTATGAAATCCACCGGAAGGTAAAGTTTGCCAATTTTTATGATCACATCCACAATAATTCCTCTTGAAAACTTCATGCTTTGATCAGCAAGTTAGAACGAAACACTAGTGGGCATCAAATCTCCTCAATTTAACTTTTTGAAAACCACATAAGGATGAGATTAATTAGTTGCAATTTAATGACATAAGGCCTTTTCAAATTGCAAACCTCCAATTTCACAAGGTATGGTGAAAGAGCCCGGGTCCTAAGCTTAAGAAGTAACCTCTTTCTGAGTAATGCACTACAATTTTCTATTAGAAATAGAATTTCATCTCCATGCAATTCTTCTTTGATGTGAGGGACTTGTTTCATGAATTTGGCATAAGTAGACATGTTTCCAAGTGCCTCCATAAAAGAAATATTAATTTCAAGCTTTTTAAACACCTAAGAAACTTTTGAATTTCTTTACTTTTTCATTCTCTTTCAACCTTTGAGGAAAAGGTACCTTAACTTGCTTGGAGACTTGGAATGTAGGATCCTTGCCTTCATCAAATTGCACATTGAGTTTGGTAGGCTCTTTTATCATTTTACCTTGACCCATTGAAGACTCTCTTTCAACTTCTTCACTATCTTCAACTTTCTCCTTCCCTTGGCTTTTCAATGAATTTTTTGCACCTCCTCAATCTACTTCCTTACCACTTCTCAAGGTAATAGCTTGAACTTTCTCTTTTCACTTATGCTCTCTTAAATTTGGAATGGTGTCACTAGGAAAAGCCCCCATAGACCTTGCATTGTTCAATCTTGCCAATTGACCTAATTGCATCTCTAAATTTCTTTTTGTAGCTCTCAAATTTTCATAATCTGGGTTGACTACCTCCTTTGTTCTTCTCTTTCCCTTCTTTCTCTTTCCAATTCCCTTCTCAAAGACTTCGCCTCCTTTCTCCAACTATCCTTATATGGAGGTCTTGGTTGATGTTGAAATGGAGGGTCAGATGGAGATTGAAAGAAGTTGGATTGGAAGTTTCTTCGGCGAGGACGTTGATAAGGTCTAGAACAGGAATTTAAGGCATGATTTGGGAAGTTTTGATCTTGAGGATTGTGTTGGTATCAAGGATTTTATTGGTTGTTTGGGTTGCTCCAAGAGAAATTTGGATACTTCCTCCATAAAGGATTGTAAGTATTTCCTTAAGTTCCATGAAAATTCCTTGAGGATGAAGGCTGGTTAGATACATAGTTGATTTGCTCACTTGTCCCAAAAGGAGCCTTATATTGTCCATTTGAGTGTCCATCACCACAAAAGTCACATACAAGGTTTGATTGAAATGAAGAGCTAACGGCATTTACGATATTTGGTCTTCCAAAATTCTCCAACACCCGCTTGTGAAATTATTTATGACATTCATAAGCATGCCTTGTTAAGCAAGGAGGGCATCATTTAAATTCAAATTCAACATACCACTTTGTTGGGCATTGGCTTGATTGACTTGTTGTTGAACTATCAGCTGAGTCATAAGATCATGATAATAATAATTTGAAGCCATTCTATTGAGTAACTCTTGAGTTTCTTCCAATGTTTTGAAAGAAATGGAGCCATCAACAGATGCATCAACAATAGATTTCATTTTTTGTACCATCCCATTATAGAAAGTTTAGATTTGTAACCAAAGCAGGGTGGCGTGATGAGGGCATTTTCTTAAACTCTTTAAAGCATTCCCAAACCTCGCTCAAACTTTCACCAACATCTTGATTAAAAGAAGTGATCTCATTACAAAGTGTGATGGTCCTCAAAGGAAGAAAATGCTTCACCAAGAACTTTTGTGCCAATTGGTTCTAAGTAGTGAAAGTGCCTTGAGCATGTGATTATAGCTACGCTTTGCTCTTCTATCTCTCAATGAAAAGGGAAAGACTCTCATACGCACGCAATTCGGATAGACTCCATTGAATTTAAATGTGTCAAATACTTCTTCCAAGTTCATTAAATGCATGCATGGGTCTTCATTAGGACTATCTCCGAACATTGCATGTGTTTGCAACATTTGTATAAAGACTTGCTTTATCTCAAAATTATTTGCTTGAACAGGTATCCTTGCAATATTTGAATTGGCCCTGTCAAATTTTGGCATTGCAAATTCTCTCAAAGGACACCCATTCATATTTATACCATTTTCATTACCAAAGCCACTAATTCCATTAGTTTCCATGACTTCCTCTTGTTCTTTATTCTCATTGTTCACATTTCTTTGATTTTGATTAGGATTAGCTATTTTAATTTGCTCTAACTCTTGTTGAACCCTTTTGTGCTCCTAGATTTTCCTTAATTCCTTCTCTTTTTCTTAGTCCAATAAAATCAAAGGCCCTTTTGTCTCTTCTTACCATACACTACAACCTTAACACAATTCAAACAATTAAGCACAAGTGCTAATTCACTTAACCAACAAAAATCATCAACATAAACAATTAACACTACTAAAGAATGACAAAAATTAACATCTAAAACAATAAAAAGTGCTTAATCTATACGACCTGTAAAGTGCTCAATATTACCAAAAACCCAGGACAATTCTCGGCAACAGCGCCAAAAACTTGTTCGCCATATTGTGTGTACCGAAGGTAGAGTTCAATTCAAACCTAACAAATAATAAATAACTGCACAAAATCACAATACTCTACCTACAATTTCTCAAGTACACAGAGTTAGTAGTAGTATAGGATGAGTGAGTATCGTTCCCACAAAAAACTATCGGTTACCAAATATTGAGATTTACGAATCTTTTATAGTTAAGCGAATCAAATAGTAAGGAAGTAATGTACTTATTCATAGACATGATCCAAATTATGCAATTAAAATCTAGATTTAAACTAATCTATCTACTGAAATAAGTAATGAAAGTAAGGACATATGGACTAGTAAATTAAGAGACTAATTAATCCTACGTAATGAAAGAAAGTAAATGAAAGTAAATAAAATTACTTCTAAATTAACTAGAATAACTAGGACTAAAATAGAATTGAAAGACAAGTAGTCCAAAATTGATTAAGGAAAGTAATTAAAAAGCATGAAAACCAAATAAACTCCATTTTTCTACAAATTTAGACTCAATGAAAATTGCAAGTAAAACTAAGTTTAAACAAAATATTTTTGAATTGTTGGATTGATTAAAGAAAACCCACTAGAAATTAACTAAAAATTAAAATAAAGAAATGAAAATTTTAATTAAAAAACACTAAATTATCAAGAACTCTAATTACTCTTAGAAAACTTAAAATGGAAGCAACTAGAATACGAAGAAATTTAACTAGAAAACAAGTAAAAATTATATTCACTTGTAGCTAAAGATTAACCTACTAAAATTATCTAATCAAAATTTAAACTTTCAATGAATTAAAAACAAGATCTAAGGAAATAGAAATTAAAAGAAAAGTTGTATTAAACTAAAAGTTTGAAAGTCAAGTTAGTCTAATATACCCTAATCTACAATTACACACTATACTACCACTATGTATACTTTTACTACTATTGCCTACTCTATATATGTTACGTGCTTTACAAGTCAGGATATAAAAATCTAAAAGGTAAAAATTACAAAAAAGCCATACAACATAGGGCAAACGCGCCTCGATGCAACGACATGGATTTTTGATGTCGCGACATCGAGTTGAAAATTACTAATTGAATTTCCGTCTCGATGTCGTGACACCAAATATCCATGTCACGACATCGAGCTTGTTTCTGTTCAAATCTTTAATTCTTCATTAATTTGACTTTGGCCTCAAACTTTTATAATCTTGACTTACATCTTTTGTTTTCTAACCTACAAACACGCTTAACTAAATAAGTAATCAAATTAATTGAAATTGATTAACAATTCATGATATTTATAAGAAATGCAAATGCAACCACGAAATGTCAACTAATTAGATTAAAACATTTAATTCGACACCAAAAATTAGGATTAAACTAACAAAATATCATAATTTACAAGTAAAAAACTCGTTACTAGAGTTATCAATTTGTATAATTGGTAATCAATTTTTATCTCATACATACAATATGTACTTATTATGAATTACATTTTGTACAATTTGAGTATTTATAAATTATAGCTACGAGTGATAAAAAAAAAAAAAAGTATATCTTAAATGGTAAGACACTTCTTCTATGACCTATTAGTCAATTATTCGAGTCACTAAGGAGGACTTGTGGGTTTTCTTTTTTCTTTTTTTCTTTTTTAAAAAAGGATTATACTTATAAATTATAAGTTATTAATCTATACAGATATATGTACATAATACATATGAATAGTTTTTTCATTTAATTTCTAATTTCTAGTATGTCACATTTATTTATTTGTGAGATAAAGTACTAAAATTTGAAATTATGTATTATAAAATGAAAAATTATATTAGATGAAATAAAGTAATTATTTTTTTTAACTTATTCAACTTTCTAATTGAATAAGTCAAATTTAAATTTATACGACTTGATTTTAATTTCAAAATCTTCAAGTCAAACGTAAAATAAGTAGATTGTCTACCCACTAACCGAACACCCTTATCTTGCCTATTTGAAGTTTTGAAAAATGTGGTAAACTGCAGAAAATCTAGTCTAAGAGACAGTCTAGTATTTTGAACATTTACTGCCGCCAGGATCTTTTCGGCAATCGAAACATCACCACCTTTTCATGTGATATTTAGCTGAATACTTTTACATACATTTCATTAAAAAATTTCCCTTGAATGATACAGTTCCAGGTTTTAACTTGTGAGGTACACGGACATCCTCAAAAGTTTCTATATCCATTGTGATACAAATCAAGGGCCTGCAGTGTTGAGTTCGCCTCTAGAACACGGCACGGGGTATGGACGAAAGCCATTCTAAATCTCAGTTTCTCGTTACCCTTTCGAATTCTTCTCGTCATATGCCTACTGGAACTTTTTAAAGAATACGTCCAATTTAAGTTGTTCTGACCAACTCCATCAACATCAACCCCAGCTAAGGTACATTCTATTACAATTGTTTCCCTTCAAAACGCAAGTATATGCAAGTCAGTAAAGAGGGTGCAGATCTCTTATTTAACTAAAAAGGAGAAGTGAAACATGCACAAGCATTGTATGCAAATGTAGAAGAACTTGACAATTGGCTATGGCTCAAATAAATAAAGTTTGAGAGGACAGGTAGAGCAGATATCCTCTATCTGAGGTTCGAGGCAGTTGACTTGAAAGGCCTATGGGCCAAACAATGCTGTAAAGATTGGAATATATTTTGGGGGATGAAAAACGATGGGGATTCAAATCACACCATATGCAGACATCAAATCCAATGTAAACAAGCTATAATGAGACACCACAACACGCGTATCTCTCATAAGTGACAACCAACATTCAACATGCGTCTATCCTCTCCCTCCATCCCCTCAACATTGTTAGAGATTTTAGCATTCAGCTGATTCACTGCAATGGACAGATGAAAAGTTAAGAAAGAATTATCATTGACTCGACTGCAGATACTTCCTTGGAATATTTTCTAAACCATACACAAACCACCCACCTCAGCATCCTCACCACCAACTTTGTCAGCACCATCAATCTTCTGAGCATCTTCTGTAAAATAAACGAAGGAAATAAATTCAAGATCAACATGTTCCTCAGGGTATCAAGAGGTTCTTTTTACCAATACAAGAATTAAAGTTTAAACCAACGGTAAAGTCAATCAGTAGGCACAAAAACATCTTCTGTAAAATAAACAAAGGAAATATATTCAAGATCAACATGTTCTTAGGGTATCAAGAGGTTCTTTTTACCAATACAAGAATTAAAGTTTAAACCAATGGTAATGTCAATCAGTAGGCACAAAAATCGCCATATACCAATCAAGACCCACAGAATCCAAATAAGTTTTTAAACCATGTAAAAATGGGACAGTTACTACAGGATCTACATTTGAGATCCGTAGGGAACATCCTCATGTTGAATTAAAGTTACTTCCTCAAAGGCAAAAAATTTTAAGGGTAAAATGCAAAGAACCCCTGTGGTATCCGAATAAGCACTTTACCCCATAGTTATCAAATGTGCGATTGACCCCTTGTGCATCAAAACCTTCAAAACTAACCAGCAATGCATCTACACCGCATTTGGAAGTGTTCAAAAAAAAAAATTAACACTAAAATAAGACTTGAATCGACTTTTTAACCCCCAAAAAACCCTAACCTTCCTAATCCTTCTCCTACAAGAACCTCCTCTCCCTCACCCTAGCAGCCACCACCATCATCAACACAGCCCCACCACTCTCCTCTTCAGCCTCCACCACCTTCACCAGCTGCCTCCACAGCCATGGTCTCCCCTCGCCTTCCACCTCCCACATGGCAACTTCACCAGCAACATTTTCTCCCAATTTAGCCCACCAACACCAGAGGAATATCAGGGATATTGGGTGGGAGGAGGGTGGGAGACTGAGGGATATCGGGCCAGGGGCAGGACTAGGGAGGGGATCGGTGAGGTGGGGGAGAGATCAAGGGGAGGAGGACAGTGGCAGGATAAGAGGGATTGGGTAATGAGTTCGGGGGGATGGCAGTTGTTGCAGTGGGGGGAAGGGGTGGATGCTGTGTAGAAAAGGGGGAGGGGGTGGCCCTTCCTCATCTAGATGTGTAAGGGGTGGCTAGCTGCTGGTGGAGGGGAAGGCATGCGGAAGGGGAGAGGTGGGGTAGGGGAAGGGTTAGAGTTTTTTTAATTTTCAATTTGACCTTGAAACTTTGAAACCTCTTTCTTATTTTCAATTTGACCCCAAAACTTGTGAAATTGGTTAGGGACATATATGACATTTCACAAGTCGGTGTTAGTTTAGACAGTTTTCATCCATTTTGCAAAATAATTGAAGTACAAAGGGGTCGAACGCACATTTGCTGCAACGAGTTAGATGCTTATTCCAGATACCACAGGGGTTATTTGCATTTTACCCAAAATTTTAAAGGTGACTAGAAGGGATGTCAAGATATATTTTGAGAAATCAATGTCTTGAGAATTGAAAAAGATGTCAAATCAGATCAATCCTGATCCAAATATATAATGTGATAATCTTCTTAATGCAAAGTGCAAAAATTTACCTACTTAAGAACCTCACACCATCAGAGGATTCCCAAGATGATTAGTGGCCTCCTCCTTTATACCACAAACAAAAAAACAAACCAAACCTTAATCCTAAGTAGGTCGGCTGCATGAATCATGCTACGTCATTGCGTTCTATCATGGACCATATCCTCCTCAATTCCTAGATGGGCGATATCTTTCTTACAAGTTATCCACCAAGTCTTTTTTGGTCTTCTCTTACCTCTCTTATGTTGACTACTTTCTCTAAAATCTACTAGCCTAGCAGGCACTTCTACTGGTCGTCTTAACACATGACCTAACCACCTTAAGCGTGTTTCTTTAATCTTCTCATCAATAGATGCTACTCCAATCTTCTCACGAAAGAAGTGCCTATGCTCATTGCGTATTTTGTCCATCCTACTGTACCCACACATCTATCTTAACATTCGTATTTCTGCTACTCTCGTCTTTTGCTCATGTGTGTAATTCACTACCCAACACTCAGACTCATAAAACATCACTGGCCTAATTGTCTTCTATAGAATTTACCCTTAAGTCGTAAAGGAATTTAGCGGTCGCATAATATTCCCGATGCCATTCTCCATTTAGACCAACCCGCTTGTATTTGATGTGTAACATCTCAATCTATGCCACCATCACTCTGAAGAACTGATCCTAAATATTTAAAATTTTCACTTATACGTATCTCCTCATCTCCGATACTAACCCCTATTCCATTCCTACTTGCACCCTTGCTAAACTTAAATTTCATATATTCTGTTTTTGATCGACTAATTCTAAACTCTTTGCCTGAATTGTCTATCTCCAAACTTCGACTTTAGCATTAACCCCATCTTTTGTTTCATCTACTAACACAACGTCATCTGCAAATAGATGTACATATACCATGGTATTTTCTCTTGTATGTGCCTTGTAAGTTCATTTATAACCAATGCAAATAGATAAGGACTTAGAGCTGAACGTTGGTGTAAACCTATACTTATAGAGAATTCTCGTATCAACCCTCCTAGTGTTACATCTCCTTTATTGATTCTATATATGCTACTCTAATTCCTCTTTTTTCTAAAACTCTCCACATAACTTCTCTAGGGACTCTATCGTATGCCTTTTCAAGATCAATAAAAATCAAATGTAAATCCTTTTCCTTATCTCGGTATCTCTCGGTAAGTCTCCTTAAGAGATGTATGGCCTCAGTAGTCGATCTCCCTGGCATGAAACCAAACTGATTATTTGACACCTTAGTCTCGTTTCTTAACCTTCTCTCTATCACCCACTCCCAAAGTTTCATCGTATGGCTTATTAAGTTAATACTTCTATAATTCGCACAATTTTGTATGTCCCCTTTATTTTTAAATATGTGTAGGAGAGTACTCTTCTTCCATTGGTCATGCATCTTTCTACTCTTCAATATTTTATTGAAAAGATTGGTAAGCCTACTTATGTCCTTCTTTCCTAAGCATTTCCATACCTCGATTGGAATATCATTGGGGCCAACTGCTTTTCCTTTCTTCATCTTCTTCAAAGCCTCTCCCACCTCTTATTCTTAAATCCTTCGATAATACACTACGTTTCTATACTTCTCAAACTTAGCTAACTCTCCTAAAATGATATCGTCACCATTGTCTTCATTGAATGGATGATGGAAGTATCTCTCCCACCTTTCTTTAATTTCCTAATCTCTTACTAGCACCTTTTTACTTTCATCCTTGATGCACTTAGACTTGGGTTAAATCATTCATTCTATGGGCTCTTGCTTTAATAATTTTATAAATATCTGGCTCCCCCTCCTTAGACTCTAATTTTTGGTAAAAATCTTCAAAAGCCCTATCCCTCGCTTCACTTACAGCATGTTTTGCCTCCTTTTTAGCAAGCTTATATTTCTTAATACTTTTTTCGTCACTTCTACAACTATATAGAGCCTTATAGTTAGCCCTCTTAACTTTGATTTTATCTTGTACACCTTCATCCCACCACCAAGATTCCTTGTTCATGGGGACATAACCTCTTGACTCTCCAAATATCTTCTTAGCCACTATTCTCACTCTACCTGTCATGCCATTCCATAAAGTGTCAGATTCTCCTTGTAAGTCCCAAATACTTTGCCCTAACAAATCTTCCTTAAAAATTTCTTCTTTGTCCTTTAAATTCCTCTACTTAATTCCAGGTGATCTACGTAGGTTCCTTTGCCTAATATGATGTTTAAGCCTCAAGTCCACTACCAAAAACCTATGTTATGAGGTTAAACTTTTTCCTAGTATAATTTTACAATCTCTACAAACCCTTCTATCTCTCTTTCTTGTGAGGAGAAAATCAATCTGTGACTTTGTTGAACCACTTTTAAAGGTAACTAAATGTTCCTCCCTCTTCTTGAAAAAAGTATTGATAATGCAAAGGTCGAATGCCATTCCAAACTCCAAGATTGGTTTTCCTTCTTCATTTCTTCCCCCATAACCATATCCACCATGCACTTCTTCATAATCTTCGTTACCTCTTCCCACATGTCCATTTAGATCACCTCCTATAAAAATTTGCTCACCTTGGGGGACACTACCTATCATCTCATTTAAATCCTCCCAAAACTTAGCCTTAATAGACTCATCTAGACCTACTCAAGGCACATAAACACTAAAGATATTAATAGTTTCACGTCCTAAACTTAGTTTAAGTGACATAATCCTATCTCCTCTATAAGAGTCACCTGCAAACATCATCCTTCATCGACCTATCTATAATAATACCTACCTCATTTCTAGTCCTGTTTGCTCCAGAGACCAAAGTTTAAATCCTGAATTATCTAGTTTACCCTTTTCTCCTACCCATTTTGTCTCTTGTAAACACAAAATATTAATTCTTCTCCTAATCATTATATCTACCACCTCCATTGATTTACCAGTAAGACTTTCCAATATTTGAAGTTCCTATTCTAATCCTATTCTCCAAAACATTTTTCTTCCCCACTACCCTTCCCCTATTATGTGAGGACACTTGCATATTTTTCACTACACCCGAACCCCCATGGAGATGTAGCGGCCTAGCCCACTATTCGCCGCACTCAGGCAATGCGACGCGTTGCTTACGTGGAACGCCTTAGCATTAGCGCAATATTGTAATGGATTCATCTCATAAGATTGACAAAGTTTTACGTTGGCTGTCGACCTAACGCAACCCTCCTCCTTTACCTAGTCTTGGGACCGGCTATGCTAAGAAAAACTCGACACAGGCGGAGTTTCCTCCTTTATACCAGTATCAAAAAATTTAGTGGAGACAGCAAAGCATACAGATAACTTATTCACAATAATAATAATAATAATAATAATAAAAATAAAAGAGTATACAGTTTATTTTGGAAAAAGTTGCCTAATGTTCCCTGACATTTCTTATGGTAAACGACCCTACATCCACTATAAAACACCGTAAACACACCTCTCTGTAATCCTCAGATGGGATTTCATGAATATAGAATAAACAAAGGAACGACAAGAAATAAAAGAAATCCAACTGCAAAACCATGCATTACATAACAAGAGTATACATCACAAATTTATAACAGCTTTTCTAGTTACCTGCATCTTCTGGGATGTCAGATGTCCATAGGGTGAGGTTGTCCCTAAGAAGCTGCATGATTAAAGTACTATCTTTGTAAGACTCCTCGTTAAGGGAATCCAGCTCAGAAATTGCTTCATCAAATGCTTGCTTGGCAAGGTGACAGGCCCTGGCAGAAGAAAATTCAGTCATAAGCTGAAGAATCAAAGAGTGGGTCTCAGAGTTTATTCATCAAAAGTGATGGCAAAGAAACCAACCTCTCTGGAGAATTCATAATCTCATAGTAGAAGACAGAAAAATTCAAAGCCAAGCCCAACCTAATGGGATGAGTAGGAGGTAAATCAGCGTCTGCAGTACTGGTCAGAGCAGCCTGAAAGCATGTTTGGAAAGGAAAAAAAATAAGGATACAACTGTACTTGATTCTAAACATTGAGAAAGCAAAGAAAAACAAAATAAGTACATTTATCAGCCAGAATACAAAAGCAAAGGGGAAATGGAATATTTTTTAGAGCAATAGATAACAAATACTGACAGTGTCTGAAGTATTACTCATTACAAGAAAGCTCCCTAATCAAAAATATTTCAGAAAGCATTTAACAGTCATTTGTCAAACTAACAACTAATCAATAAGCAAAAGCAGCACTTACTTTAAACAGAAACATAATCAATCATCCTCATGAACTGAGATGCAAATGTACAAAATTAATACCGGATTGCAAGTGAATAATCACCTCATATGCTTTCAGCGAAAGATCAGCAACCTCTTTTCTGTTATTACCAGTCTTGAACTCTGCGAGATACCTATAATAATCCCCTTTCCTGCAAGAAATAGCTACTCTTTACACACACTCGAACAAAGATTGCATAATTTTATACATTAAATAACACGCAATCAAGTAAAAATAAGATCAAAACACATAAAGGAAACATGAAAACAAGCAACATTTAAACCCTCACATTTTATAGTAAAACACAGATGATTCCCCAGCAGTGCATGAGGGAATAACATGTTCATCCATCACCATCATGATATCGCTACAAATATCGGTAAGTTCATTCTCAACCTTCTGCCTATATTCTTTTATCCGCTTTGCATTCTGCTCATTCCCTCTCGAATCCTCTTTCTGCTCAATGGAAGACAAAATCCTCCACGATGCCCTTTGCGCTCCAATCACATTTTTGTACCCCACAGATAGCAAATTCCTCTCCTCCACCGTCAACTCCACATCCATTTTAGCCACCTTCTTCATTGCATCCACCATCTCTGCCATCAATTCATCCCAATTTTAACTCAAAATCCAAATCCATAAGTATCCAAACTGAATTAGCTAAACAACGCTCAAATTCTTCACAATAAACTTTTTACCATATATTTACAATTAAACTAAAAAACAAAAACACACACGCACACATACACATGAAAGAATGCTGAAAAAATACAACAAAAGAATTAAAAAAAAAAAAAAAAAGTTGAAACAATTTTCTCTTCTGTTTAATTTTTCATTTTTTTCTCAACTTTTCCACAAAGACTTAGTAATTTTTATAGTGGATCGAATTAAAAAGAAAAAGGGGGAAATGTATACAATTAAAACTGAAAATCAGAAAGAAAATGTTAAAAGAAAAAACCAGTTCAGTATCAGCAAAAAATGGGTAGCTAAAACAAAGCCCCATTTTTTCTAATAAAAGGGCCAAAAAATAAAAACAAAAACAACATCTGTTCAACAGGAACTACCATTTTCCACAATAAACCCAGTAAATTAAAGATAACCGTGATAAAAATAAATTACAAATAAGATCCGGCGATACAGTCTAGTTAGTGAGTGAAAATTCTACCATCGTAGCGTTCAGCTTGCTCGGCAAGTTTAGCAACGTAGACGAAATCTTCACGTGAGTCTTTAGCAGCTGCCATTGCCGATCCGTAAGAAACTCAACGGTTTTTTTGTTTTTATTTCTTTTGGTTACCCCCTTTTTTTAAATTTTTTTTAGAATGGCTCGACTGTGGATTCAGGTGATGAAGTAGCGAAAATGGCGAGTTGACTCTCGTGAGAAGTTCTTTCTTCTGGTCGGCTTCTATTTTTCGGCAGTGAAATAGGGTGAGAAACGAGAAAATTTGGTGGCTTTGTTTAAATTAACGTGGAGACACGTACTTTTTTTATTATTTAAAATATTAATTATTTAATTTTTATTGCTATAATTAAATAGTAAACTATATTTAGAAATATTAATTGTTTGATTTATTATTTCACCTTATTTTCTTCTTATATGATTCCTCCTCAGTATAACTAAATCAAAGAATATTTTGTCAGATATGATAAATATTTGCTCATACATGATTTTTGTGTATTTCTTATATATACTTTGCCAGAAATATAAAAGATTTTTTCAGTTTAGTAGTTCGTCAAGTAATTTCATAAAATCTAAATAATTGTTTTATGTGAATAACAAATTTATCTCGTAAAATTAAAAATAAAGTTTCTTTGATTGAAAATTATTGAAATATTCTACCATGAACTCATTGGTATTCTTTACAATTTTGAATATAAGAAATGTTTAAAGGATCATCATATTGGAGTACAATGTATGACATGAAATAGTATTAGATTTTATTAGTATATCCATTTTTGTAAGTTTAGTAATCAAAGAAGGGCGTCTCGAAAAAAAATATTGACAAATTTTAGATATTATTGAAATCATTTATTCTCTTTAATTATTCAAGGATTGTCCTAATAATTTTAGATTTATCAAGTATTAGGCTATTTGATTATTCTTGACTCTGGCCGTCTCTTAGAACCAATGTGAACAAACCATTTGTGTGCAAATACTAATTGTGATTTCTAATTTAGAAAACAAGGATCTCACTTAAAGATATAGTTTGCACAACTATAGAAATTATATCTTGATAAATAGAAAAAGTGAAAAATATTCTATCATTTGACAAGTTATGGCGTAAAATTTACTGATTAACACATTGTATTAAAACTATCAATTTAGAATAGAGCCAACCACATATAGCTGTTGTAGCTATCAACCTGTACAGTAATAATTCAAATGCTAGCAATAATGACAGAGCAACAATTTTCTTATCAATGTAAATTATCCATGAATGTCAAGAATATCACTCAAAGAGTCCCTTCCACTTTAACATTTATCTTTTTTCTTCACATCACTCTTTTTTTAATTCATGCCGCTCTACCCTCCTCTCTCCAAATCTTATACCACTCTTTCCCTCTAAATTATATTTGTCTATAAATTTATCATAAATCATAATAAAAATGAGACATTTAGAATCCATTACTTTGATGTACTTATTTTTCGATTCAAGTACCTCCATATAGATAAAGTTTGATGACATTGTTATCTTTTTTAATTTTTTTTCAATCTCATTGATGTGGAACCCAAGAACTCCTTATAAACAATTCCGATTTAACAGATTCAAACCCTTTGATTAAGAAATCAAGAATTTGAAATATTTGTTCTCGACTGTTACGAGATATCGATCCGTTATCTATAATGAGACAAGAACTAATAGTGTTCAGGATAGGTAATTACAAGAATTAATCTTGCAAAATATCCCAAATCTTTGGAAGATTAGTTGGAGAATAAACTCACGTAATATTCTTGTATGGAAGAATGAAAGTTTTGGCTGTATGGGTGGAATAAATAATGTGAAAATCAGCCCCAAACATCCTACGTGGGAGTCCTACCGAAACTAGGAATTCTAATTTGCCAAATCTAAACAGGTTTAGGATTGGTACACAAGATTAAAAATTGGCTATCAAACTAATGTGGACTAACACTTGTCCAAGTTAAGAAAACACATAAAATAATAACTTCTAAGTAGGGTTGGCAATTTCAGACACGACACGAACACGACATGAAATTAACAGATTATGACATTACCCGAAATTTATCGGGCTCATTATTATTGGGTCAACCCGTTTATGATATGAAATTAAACGGGTTGCGTTAAGTCAACCCATGAGTTGACAGGATTACCTGTTAAGTTACTATATGAACAAATTTTGCTGAATATTTTCTTTATTACAATTTAATATAGTAAACTTTAAAATTGTGAATAATAGATTTAATATTAGATTATTAAATCAAACATAATAATTATTTTAAATATTATGCAAAAGTTTTCAATAATTTTAGTTATGTGTTTTAAATTACTGTGATAACAAGATTAGTATTAATAATTGTTTAACTTATTAAATAATTAAAATTTGAGAATTTAACTCACATGGATCGCAAGTCATGTAATTTCTTAAATAGGCTGATACTCTCTGTCAATAGTAAACAGGTTAGACACGAACACGACACGAGTTTGAACGGGTTAGATACGAACACGACACGATAAGAATTGGGCCCCACATGACACGACACGACACGACACAATAAGAAATGGGTCACACTTGATACGACACGATAACCTGACAACCCGACCCACTTACACCCTTACTTCTAAGAACAAGTCTTGAAACTAAATCCTAGGTTAAAAAGGATTAAAGTGGCCGATTCTAGAATATGGTTGAAACTAGGGTTTCCTTGACTCTTTCATGGTGGATCAAATTCGTCTTCAAGCCTTGAGCCTTCGGACTTCACTAAATCGAACCCTTGCCTTGTTCGGACTTCAAACTTGATTTTATTGACTTGTTGACCTCCACCGTTTATAAGCTTGATGTCTTGAAGGAGTTGAACTCTCTTCTTGGATCGTTCCCTCCCTCATCTAAAGGATTCATCCTCGAATCTGAACCTAGATGGAAGGGATATTCATTAAACAAAGTAGACAAAAATTTAAACAAATGATCTCACCAAAATAAGAAAAGATGCAATATCTGTGATTCAAACGCAAAAGTATCAAACACCAATGTTGAAAACGGATGGTGGGAAAATGACTTGTTAACTAAAGATATCATGGGGCACACCATTTATGAAATCCTAAATCATAGAGCGTATTACTTTGGCTAGCAAATAAAAAAGTACCAGAAGATATTTCTGAAAGGTTGAACCAATTACGCTCAAAAAGATTATCATGCCACTTTAAAAATTATTGCATTTTGAAAGAACAAAAGAACTTATGCACATTATGATGTTTTCCAAACCTTATTTTGATGATGACATAAACACTTAACTGTGTAAAACAAGCTTTTGCAGGAACAGATCTTTCGGACGCACAGGACCATCCGAACTGGGTCAAAAAGGCTTTGCAACGCATTCATCGCTTGAACAAATTCTGGCATTATAATCTAGAATGTGTATTAAGAGACTTTTCTATACGGACGCTCAGGACCGTTTAAAAGAATTTTTACATATCTGAAGGGTACAATGAATTCCGAACGATGGTATCCAACAGTCCCTGTAGATCGGACGCATCTAGATGACGCATACAATCCTCCTCGACGTCCAACCCCCAACGGCTATTTTTGTGCTTTCAACTACTTCCTAACCTTTAATTCTATTGATATTATTATAACTGATTTTGTTATAACTGATTTCATCTTGAAAATATCAATATCTCTTAAAGTAATTTTTAAGAAACCTAATTCACCCCCCCTCTTAGGTTGCTTTGGGACCAACAATTGGTATCAAGTATGAGCTTGGAGCTTGGTCTCATTTTATTGCTTAAACTGCTTTTGAGAAAAGAACTATGGCAACCAACAATGCTCTATTTTTTGAAGGCCAATCTATTACTAGGCCTCCCATGTTTAATGGGACAAATTTTATTAGTTGGAGAGATAGAATGAAGATGTGTATAAGAGACAAAGACATTGAATTCATGGTATGTTGTCGTATAAGGTCCATTTGAAGCTTATATCATTGATGAGCACACTAATAGAAGAAGAGAAAAGACGAGGATTGAGCTCACTCCACAAGACAAGGCAAATTTGACGTTAAACGCAAAAGCCATGAATGTGCTATACAATGCCTTGGATGCAAATGAATCAACTCGCGTAAAGGGTTGCAATTCTGCTAAGAAAATTTGGGATAAGCTGAAGGAAATTCACGAAGGAAGCGATGATGTTCGTGAGCAAAAGAAATCTCTACTTGTCGCCAAGTATGAGTCCTTCAAGATGGAACCACATGAGAACATAGACAAAATGTACGTGCAGGTTCAATGACATTATAAAAGATCTTGAAGCCTTGAGTAAGGAGTACTCTTTGGGTGAGAAAACAGAAAAATTCTGAATGCTCTATCCAAAGAATGGGATGCCAAAACAATTGCCATAGAGGAAGCTAAGAATTTAAATTTAATGCCTATTGAATCACTAATCAATTCTCTTACCTCTTATGAACTCAAGCTAAAGGCCAAGGTTGTGGATGATGAAGAAGCAAGGCCAAGAAGGAGCGTTGCTCTAAAGACCTCTCAAGAGGAAGATGAGAACACCTCCATCAATCTAGAAGATGAAGATCTTGATGAAGGAGATCTTGCACTCATCACCAAAGGATTCCTCAAACATTACATCAACAAACGAAGAATGAGAAGAGGAGGAGCTGCAAACACAAATAATTTCAAAGGGAAGTCAAGACTTGAAATTAAGAAGCAAAATGATAAATGCTTTGAGTGCGGTCAACTCGGGCATTTTACAAATGAGTGTCCCTCCAAGCGTATATAAAAAGAAGGAAGGAAGAAAACCAAGATTCAACAACTTTCAAATCACATGGGACGATTGCAACTCCGAAGGAGAAGTTGAAGAAGAAATGGAGTCGGCACAAATGGCCTTTATGGCTATTGGAGATAATGAGGTAAATTCTAACTATGACTCCAATGATGAAAATGATGAAGATGATCTTGAAGCTTTCATTTTGAAATTGCATGATAGCTTAAAAGAATCATATGCTAGAAATAAGGAGTTAGTAAAAAAGTCAAATGCTTTATTGAATGCTAACTCTAAACTTGTGAATGAAAACAATAGGCTATCACAAGAAAATTGTGATTTGAAGAAAAGAATGCATGAGAGATCAAAGGTCAAGGAAGAACAAGCCTCCTTGAAGAAAAGAATGGATGATTTAAATACTCTCTTAGCTAGAAAGAAAGAAAATGTTGTTGATATGAAAAGAAATAGAAATGTAGCAATCAACAAAAATTTTGTCATATATAGAAGAGATGACTTATCAGTGTATTGTAAAACCAAAATCTTCTTTATATGGAAACAAAAGCATTGTTTGTAGATATTGCCAACAACATGGACATACTAAGAATATGTGTTATGTTAAGAAAAATGAAAAACTTGGAATGAAAGTTGCATGGATAGTAAGCAATCTCACTAACACTCATGGACCCAAAACTATCTATGAACCACTTAGCATCAATTGATTTATTGTGTAGGTACTTAACATCGCCAATAATGCTAAGTGGTTCATAGATAGTGGATGTTCAAGGCACATGACGGGTGATGCCTCTCTCTTCACAAACCTTACATCCAAAAACAGTGGAAAAGTCACTTTTGGTGACAACAACAAAGCAAAATCAATCGGCATTGGTGATGTAGGTAAAAATGGTGAAACCTTGATTAAGAATGTACTTCTTGTTGATAATTTAAACTATAATCTATTAAGTGTTAGTCAACTTTGTGACAAAGATTTATATATTTTCTTTACCAAGCATGAATGTCTTATACTAATTGGATTGACAAAAATCATGTTGTTTTGTTCAAAGGCACTAGGCACAATGACGTTTATGTGATTTATCTTGATAAAATTAGCAATAGCAATGTAAAATGTCTTACCGCTTCTATAGATGATCCTTGGCTTTGGCATAGAAGACTTTGTCATTTTAATATGGATTTGATTGAAAAATTAGCCAAGAAAGATTTGGTAAGAGGCTTGCCAAAACTGAAATTTCTGAAAAATAAAATTTGTGATGCTTGTCAATTTGGTAAACAAGTCAAAGTTTCTTTTAAACCTAAGAATTTTGTGTCTACTCATAAACCTTTAGAATTGTTGCATTTAGACTTATTTGGACCCACTCAATATGCTAGTCTAGGTGGTTGCAAATATGCGTTTGTTATCGTAGATGACTATTCGAGGTTTACTTGGGTATTATTTCTTGTTCACAAAAACGAAGCATTTGAAAAATTTGTAAAATTGTTTTCCAAAATTCAAAATTTATTAGATACAAAAATTGTTCGGTGCTCATCTGACAATCTTCTTGCATTTAGTTGTGGGGGTTTTCCCGACTTTTGTGATCACAACGGTATCTTTCATGAGTTCTCGGTTGTTAGAGTTCCTCAACAAAATGGTGTTGTTGAAAGGAAAAATAGGACTCTTCAAGAAACGGCTAGAACTATGATTAGTGAGTGTGACCTACCACAATACTTTTGGGCCGAAGCGGTTAACACGGCCTGTTATGTCATGAATCGAGTTTTATTAAGATCTTCTTTAAATAAAACTCCTTATGAACTCATTTTTTGTAAAAAACCCGTTGTGAGCTATTTCAAAGTTTTTGGTTGCAAATGCTTTATTCTAAAAATCAAAGAGAACCTTGGAAAATTTGACAAAAAATCGGATGAAGGAATTTTTCTAGGATATTCTAGTGACAAGAAAGCATACCGAGTTTACAATAGAAGAACGCTTTTAATTGAAGAAGTTGTGCATGTTACATTTGATGAATCTAATGATGTTATCTCAAAGAGTAATTGTGTGAAGATGAAGACACAGGTATTCTAAAAGAGCTCGAAAAGCTTGATATTCATAAAGATCATCAAGAGGTTACATCAAGCGTTGATATCAACAACCATGAAGTTGATGATGAAAAGAATGAGGATGCTCAAAACGATCTTCCGAAAGCTTGGAGATTCGTCTCTAATCATCCTCAAGATTTAATTATAGGTGATCTATCCGATGGGGTAACTACTCGCTCTCATAAACCTTTGAATAATAATTGTGCATTACTTTCTCACATTGAACCCAAACATATAGATGTTGCCTTGAGTGATGAATCATGGGTTATTGCTATGCAAGATGAACTTAGTCAATTTGAGAAAAATAATGTATGGACCTTAGTTGAAAGACCTTCTTCTCATCCCGTTATTGGCACTAAATGGGTGTTTAGAAACAAATTAAATGACAAAGGTGAGATCATAAGAAACAAAGCTAGACTCGTTGCAAAAGGTTACGCTCAAGAAGAAGGCATTGACTGATTTGATGAAACCTTTGCACCCGTGGCTAGATTAGAATCCATCCGCATGTTTCTTGCATTTGCATGTTTCAATAATTTAAAATTATTTCAAATGGATGTCAAAAGTGCTTTTTAAAATGGTTTTATTGACCGAGAAGCTTTGTTTCGAATGATCTCACCCTGTCTCTCATGTGGTTCCAAATTATGTTTTCAAACTTTTCAAACTTTATATAGTTTGAAACAATCTCCAAGAGCTTGGTAGACTTGTTTAAGTGGATTCTTGTTAGAAAATGGTTTCAATACACATCTGTCAAATACATAACCAAACAAAAATAGATTTAAAAGGATTGTTAATTGTTCAAATTTATGTTGATGATATTATTTTTGGAGCAACTAATGAGAGTTTGTGCAAGGATTTTTCACAACTAATGCAAGAAGAGTTTGAGATGAGCATGATGGGCAAGTTGCAATTTTTCCTCGGACTACAAATTCATCAAACCAAGGAAGGAACATTTATTACTCCATCACAAATCAAGTACACAAAAGAGCTGCTCAAACGATTTGGCATGGAAGATTGCAAACAAGTTGGTACACCAATGTGTACTTCAACCAAACTTGATAAAGACGAAGAAGGTAATAGTGTTGATGAAAAACACTATAGAAGTATGATCGGAAGTTTACTTTACTTAACTGCTAGTAGACCAGATATCATGTTTGCTGTTTGTCTATGTGCTAGATTTCAATCTTGTCCTAAAGAATCACATTTGATTGCAGTTAAAAGAATTTTTAGATATCTAAAAGGAACAACAGATTTTGGTCTGTGGTATCCAAAGTCCTCTACTTTTGATCTAATTAGCTATTCTGATGCTGACTTTGCTGGATGTAAAATTGATAGAAAAAGTACCAGTGGAATGTGTTATTTTCTGGGAAATTGTCTTGTGTCTTGGTTCAGCAAAAAACAAAATTCCATTTCTCTTTCTACGGCTGAAGCCGAATACATTGCTGCCGGAAATTGTTGTGCTCAACTTCTCCACAATTTTTTTTTTGGATGAAACATACTTTAAAAGATTTTGGTGTCATTTTTGATTGTGTTCCAATATTATGTGACAACACTAGTGCAATTAATCTCACAAAAAATCCTGTTTTGCACTCTAGAACTAAACACATTGATGTTAAGCATCATTTCATTAGAGATCTCGTTTGTAAAAAGGAAATTCGTGTTGATTATGTGCCTACTTCCGACCAATTGGCTGATATTTTTACAAAACCCTTAGCTCTAGATCTTTTGAAACACTCAGAAAATGCTTGGGGATTTTACAGATAAATTGTGCACAAATTCATTGTTCGGACGCACTTATTCGTCCGAACATATTTCCTTTCGGACGCTCTGGATCGTCCGAAAGCATGTGTTCTTTGTAGGGCGCTTATATTCGTCCGAACAATATTCTATTTTTCCTTAAACTCTCTGGAAATTTTCCGGACGCACTAGCTCGTCCGAAAGAAACTTCGGACGCACTAGCTCATTTTCGCCGTCCGTTCTTGACGATTTAATAAATTGATCAAATGGTTTTTTGAGAAAGGTTTTCTCTTATACACATCTTTTTTAACTTTCTTTTCTTCCATAAACAATGGTGAAATCACGTGGCGGTTCCTCTTCGGCGATTCGCGGTAGAAAAACCAAAGGAAAAGCTCCTGTTCGAGGAGAATCATCCGCAACTCCTCAAGTTTCCACCACTCCGACTCTGTCCAAATTCATCGATGCCAAGGCATCGGAGCGGTACACTTCTCTTCTTAGTAAATCCATTATAGTTCAACGTCCTGCTTCGAGTAGTCTTTTCGATGAGTATAATCTTCCTATTACCTAAAATCCTGTTTTGATTCAACAAAGAACTAAAATTTAGTCCATATCGATTTACCTGTTTATCACGATATGGTGCTTCAATTCACGGCCAATCTTCGGAAAGGTCCTACCATTCGCACCCTTATTTCTCGTGTTAATAACACTGATATTGAGATTTCATCTAATATAATTAACACCATTTTTGAATGTGAAATCTCCGACCCTCTGATTTTTCCTACTTCTTTTCCTTGGATAAATGGCCCGCTGAGGATACTCAGTTTGATATCGAGGAAGTTCGAGCCATTTTCAATGTCCATTTTAAACAGGCTTCGGAAGCCAAGACTACTCTGCTCAGCCCTGAACTTAACATTATGTATACCCTTGTAACAAATCTTTTGTTGCCAACTGACGGGCATCGCACTGAGCCCGGAAAAATGCAACTGTACTTATTTTTCTGTGTCTTCAAGGGTATTTCTCTAGACTTTGGGTATCTTTTTTGTTCCCTATGGGAACTTTTTCTAACCGATACTCGAAGAAATATTCCTTTTGGGAAATTTCTCACAAAAATTTTTGACGTCCTCAACGTTCCCTTTACAGGAAATTGAAAGTGGCTCGAACATATATAAGAATAAATCATTATTTTAACAAAAAGTCTCCGGTTGTATCTTGATCTGTCTAATCATAGTCAATTTTTCTTTTCTCATATTGACTCGCTGTCTCTTATACAAGTCTAGATTGTTTCTTAGACAGGGTCACGACAGTGATAATTCAACTGAAGTGTCTGCACCATCTACAGATGCACCATCTTCCTCTGAACCATCTCTTTCACATATTTGATGAACTAAGAGACATCTTTGAGCACTCAAGTCGGTTCCTTTCATACACGTCAGAATCGCAAGCTCAAACGACTTGAAACTCGCCAAATCATTCTCCAAGAGGCACTCAGTCTTGGCATGTCTGCTTCGGCTCAAGTCCAGTTCGCTGAGATTCTAATGCACTAGCCACCCACTTGAGTCATCCTCTGACAGTGATGAAACTGAAGATGAACCTCCACGCGAAGACAAGAAGCTGCTCAAGGAGCTGCAAATGACGATAACGATAATGATGACGATGTTTCAATGACGATGAGGATGAAGATATTGATGCTACATTTGATTTCATAATGCAAGGTGCACTCAGGTCATCATGAGAGTGAAGGCACTGCAGAAGACATTCCATCTAAGCGCCGAAAAAACCGAAAAGCGCTCCAAAAAATGCCATGACTCTAATTAGTTCATTTACCTTTGTAGTTGCTTTCAGCTACTCTGTAGCTTGGTTATGTATTTGACTTTTGCAATATTGAATTTCTTTTATGAATTATTTCTTGTGTTCTATCAAATTACCTGCAGAATTCAAGGTTTAATGCCTTAGTATCTCGTTTTGCCAAAATGGGTGCATCTTGACCCAGTATAAGCAATAAGGGTCCTGTAATTGTTGTCTTGTGTGATTGCATTACTGACCAGGGCAACTTTCATTGTGTCTATCTTATTTTTTTCGGACATAGCAATGTGTTCATATCAAAGCCTGTTGTTATACATATCTACCTAGTGATGCTCTTACGGACGACAGCTCTTGTTGAGCTCAACAAACTGAAAGTGCTTTCGGACGCTTCCTCGGACGCATTCAATCCATCGTTACGTTGTTATTTCGGCTATTTTTTGTGCATTTATTACTTAGCCGTTAGGAAGTAGTTGAAAGCTCTATTTATTGCTATTATAAATAGGTGCTTTAAGAACCTGAAAAAATCATCTAATACATTGATACATAATACAAGTCTAGAAGAAAGTAATTTGAAGTGCAAATTGACTTTAGAGCCTTGTTGTATTAGTGTGAAATTGTGAGTGTAATTCAACATTGAGTGGAGTGATAATCTTGTATAAAAGTGTGGTTGTAAGTGAGATTCTTGGCTCAACTAAAAGAGTTTTAGTGTGAGCAAGAACTTCCCAACTTTGTAAAGATTGTTGGCTCACCAAGTGTGTGAAGCATTCAAATTTGATACTTCAAGCTTGCTAGCTTGGAAGTAGTTCTTTTTGTTCAATTTATTCTCTCTTTAATTTACTGTTCTATTGATATTATTATAACTGATTTTGTTATAACTGATTTCATCTTGAAAATATCAATATCTCTTAAAGTAATTTTTAAGAAACCTAATTCACCCCCCCTCTTAGGTTGCTTTGGGACCAACACATTATTGTGTAGAAACACACAATTGTTATCTAAAATATTATTGAATTTAACACAAAAAGAATGGAATCATGAGGCTTCCAAATGTTAGCTCAAGAAAGATAAGTATACAAGAAGAATTAAAAACATTAACAAGTAAGGAAAGGGACACACTATGAGTACTTAAAATATCAAAATTATAAGAATTTGACAAATCAAAATTTCTAAATACTCTCTTCACCAAACCATTGGCACTTAAATTCGAATGATGTATAGAAATCACTAGAGCTTTGCACATGGAAGATGCAAATTATAACTTTTCGTTGTCTCCACTTACTTCTTTGATTGGCTACACAAAAGAACTTGGAAGAAAATCATTAGGAAACAAAAGATAAAGACCCTTAAAACTTTTTCCTTGACAAACAAGTTATCTTCCTTTGGAATTACTATTAAAGCTGATTTTTCCTTAGGATTAGAGACGGCTTTCTCCTTACATTACTTTCAATTTTCAGTCAACAATTTAGAATGTTCTTCATGTGATCTTTTAATGTAAAGTTGCTCTTTATGGACTTGATCCAGAAGCAATGGCTTAAGAGTATCTTTTTACCGTCTGAGTTTCTCAAAATTATATTTATTTACAAATCCATCATGTGTAGCTTTCAGATCATATTTCCATGACCTACCTAACGAAATATGGCTAGCCAGCATAGACACTACCTCACATAAAACTTCATCATTATATTTTCCAAGAGTGTTAAAGAAATTAAGGCTTGCTTAGTGACTTTTAAATTCACTACCTTTATTTAACCATTATAACCTATATGGATGTGGATGTTTAGTGGTTGGCAAATTCAACTTATCTACCGTAAGTTGGTTAGCTACATTCACGCAACTATCACGATCAATGATCAAACTACATGCACGATTTTAAACCACACACTTAGTAAAGAAAATATTAGAATATTCTATCCCATTTTGGTTGTTCTTAGGTTGAGCGTGAGTGCCTGCAAAAACAACAAGGCAAGTTCCTCAGAAATATCTACTTCTTGCTCATCATTTCGAGCATGTCGGTGATTCCTTGACCTTGCACTTACATCATACAATTCGTCATTAGACAGCATTCATAGTCATTGGAATTTTAATTAAGACACATACCTCAACGAGCTTGTCTCGTCGTGCAAGCATAAGGCTTAACTCAGCTAGATTGCTGACTAGGCTCATTCTGTGCTTCAATTAATATCTTGAGAGAGCATTGACTACTTTCAAGAGACCTTGCCATTTTGGCAAAACGAGATACTAAGGCATTAAACCTTGAATTCTCTCATTCTTGAGACATTTTATACCTGCAAAAAAGAACTCAAAGACACAAGGAATTTCAAAATCAGGGTTAGTAAAACTAAAGAAGGACCTAATGGCACTCCCTAAGTGTTTACGCTCAAATTTGAAGATGTCACACAATTTCACTTGTGTTTTACTCAAATTCAAGGATTTCACCCTCTATTGACCTCACTACTCTTGCCTTTTTCCTCCCATACAAATTCTCCTCAAAATCTTTTGCAGACTTGAAAATACGTAGCAAGAATGACACAAATAATTACTATCACGTGGAACACAATTAGTATCAATTCCAATTATAAACTAATGAAGCAAAGAAATAACAACGTAATGATGGATTGATTTAATAAAGAACGCACACAAAGCACTTTAGGCAGTCGAACAACAAGAGGGTCCAGCAAAACTAGTGTTTCGGGTTAGAAAGGATTAACTCTAAGGGACAAGGTTATTTTTGGTACTTCACAAATTTTTTATGTAACCCGAGAGCAAAAAATAGACAAAATTGAAAAATATAAAGAAATTTTAGCCGAGAATTATGCCTTGGGAAAGTAGGAAAATTGCAGCATTTTACTTGAAATCCCGATAGGTAAAGGATTAGAACTACTCGTAGTTAGAGATAGGAATTAGTGTAATTTAACTGCAATAAGGATTCAAGATAATGTCATTTTCCAACTAAGAAAAGGATTTCAATTGTGAAAGTGCATAGAAAAAGGAATAGCAACAAGTTTCGGAAGCACTAGACAACCATGCAAACCCTATTCGACTAGGGTTTGTGAATTCAATTTTTTCTTTTTTTTTTCTCTAAGACCGTTTTTTTAAGAGCCTATGTATGAATTACCAACAACAAAATTCCACCAAAACTTGGCATAAAATAGACACAAAAATTTGAAGGTCAAGAAAATCACACAAGAAAACAATTTTGGAAGACAAACCCTAATCAACTAGGGTTATGTTTTTCTATTTGTCTTTGCTTTTTTTTTTTTAAATAGCATAATTTACACAAATTTCAGTAGCCAAACTCATCATAAAATGACCAGAAAATTGCACGAAAGGATGGAGTTGCAAAATCAAGAACAAAATGGAAGCAAAACCCTAAAACAGCTAAGGTTCTTTAGAAATGGTTTTTTTCCTTCTCTTTTTTTCCCTGGATTTTTTTCTATCAACAAGAACAATTGAAACAATTGGATATTGGTGAAAATTACAGCAATTGAATGGCACAAAAATGCAAGAAATAAGGCTGCAATTTCAAGAACCAAAAAAATGCATTGATGAACAAGAAAAAGACTAGGTCCAATTTGTTTTTGTTTTTTTTTTTTTTACACTATGTCAAAAAGAACAAAACAAGAACAAACAAGATATGAACAAGATGAATTTTTTTTTTTTTTGATGAACAGTACGATAAACAATAACGATGAACAGTAACAATTTTTTTTCAAATAAGCTGTACAGAACAACAAGAAAACAATGTAGAAATGTATGGAATAGGCAACAAACACGTTTAGGAACCAAACCTCTAATACCACACTAATGCAAACCCTGCAGATAAACTGACGAGATTGGAATCGATACAGAACCTAAGAACGCCTAAACAAATTTGACTTGACGGATTCAAACCGTTTGATTAAGAAATCAAGAATTCAAAGTATCTGTTCTTGATTTATAGGATATCGACCTGTTGTCTATAACGAGACAAGAATCAATATAGATAATTACAATAATCAATCTTGCAAAATATCCCAAGTTTTTGGAAGACAAGTTTGAGAATAAAATCACGTAAAATTATTGTATGGAAGAATGAATGTTTCCGCTATATGGGGGGAATAAATAATGCCTTTGCTGAAAATAAGCCCAAACACCCTACACGGAATTCTACCAACACTAAGAATTCTAACTTGCCAATTCTAAATAGGTTTAGGATAGGCACACAAGACAAAAAATTGGCTGTAAGACTAATGTGAACTAAACTTGTCAAAGTTTAGAAAACACATAAAATAATAATTTTTTAGAACAAGTGTTGAAGCTAAATCATAGGTCAAATAGGATTAAAGTGGTTGATTCTAAAGTATGGGTGAAACTAGGATTTCCTCGGCCCCTTTACGGTGGGTCAAATTCATCTTCAAGTCTTCAGCTTGTGGACTTTACTAACTCGAACCCTTGACTTCCTTGGACTTCAAATTTGATTTTATTGACTTGTTGAGCTTCACCATTCACAAGCTTGATATCTTGAAGGACTTGAACATCTCTTCGTGTGTCGCTCATGATACTCAAAATTGAGATTATGCAATTGTAAGTCTATGTTAGATTTTACATATGATTTTTGAGTTTTTGTTACGGGACTAAAAAAATTGTTAGATTTTTTATAATTCAAGATATCAAATTAGTTATACACAAAATAAATTTTATTGCATTAAAACAGTGTGAGTATTAACAAATTAAATACAAAAGGGCTATCTTTTGACATATTCATCATCTTTAGTTATTCCCTTGATTGGATTGAAGATTCTATCTATTATTTTGGTGCTTTGTTGTGTCAAAATAAACAAAAAAGAAAAGAATTTAATAACAAATTTCTTTTTATGGGATTGAGAATTTTATTGTTTTGATCCAAAAATATTAAGAATAAATTGAATAGGAAAAACATAACAAGATTAAAACATTATCCAAGAAGTTATAGGGAGAATGACATTGATATTGAGGAAGCAAAGAGAGTGTAGCTAAAATATTGTAGAAGAGAGAAAGAAGCTGTTGATATTCTTAACATTTTGAGAAGATGCTTTGGCTGGAAAATTACAACTGTGGAAATATCGCCCCCCTAATTCAAAGTAACAATAGATATTCAGTATTTAACAATTATTAGATAAAGAACACTTCAATTAAAATCTAATTAATAACTGATTTACTGTCCCTCTTTTTTTGTATTTAATTTATACTATTACTAATATTTAACATTAGATATTTGTAGGTTCAAACACAATAATAGTCTTTTTTTTTTTTTTTTGTAAGAAGACAATAATTATTTAACAATAATTTTAGAGTAGTATAGTTTAGGAACTAATTCTGACTATAGGCAAAACGTAACCTGTATTAAATATGTGCTAATTATTCAATGGATGAAAAAGAAACTAAAAGTAAAGTAAGATTACAAGATAAGGAGTATGGTCTTTTTGACAATGAAGTGCAACTTAAGTAGGAAGACACTTTCCCTATAACCTTTGATGATGAGTTTGAGTCACTAATTAAGGGGAAGGGAAAGAGATGCGTATTTCTTCTTTTTTTTTTTTAGTTGAGTATGGTCTTTTAAGAAAAGAAAAATAGATGGGTTACATTAAATTTTCACCCCCTCTCCTACTCATCTAGGAGATCGGTTTAATATACTCGAAAAGATAGGTTCTACATTATATATAGTTATTTTTAGTACACCACACAGAAGTCAAATTTTTTTGATCGTGTTCTAGAAAATAAATCTCTTTCATAATTACAAAGTCTAGACAATAATATTAGAGGCAAAATAAATGACATTGGATGAAAGAAAGTGAAAATTTTGACATCTATGAAAAGTTTATAAGACCTTGATACTTTTTAAACAATTTTATGTCTTCTTTATTATTTTGTTTCCTTTTTGGTATTCAAAATAGAAAAATATTTTAGAATTACTGAAAGAATCGAAAAGATTTATACGTGATAAGTCCTAATTTTTTTAAGAATAATTCCTACTATTATTTAACTGAATTTCTGATCCTAAAAAGGTTTTGTTTTTATACTTATAATTTTTAAAATTCATCCTTGAAAAAAAATGATATCAAATAGAACTCTTTATTCTACCTAGAATTTTACTTCAAAAGAATCTTATTCTAACTATAAAGTAATAATACATTAAGATTGAAAGTATGATTTTAAACTTGTGGCTTTTAAAGTGTTAATGGTTTTGCTATGTCGAAATACCTTTTCAACAGATTTTAGTTTTGAGGGTCGAATTAGAATCTTTCAGTTTTGAGGATCACATTGGGACATTTATTTTAGTTTAGAGGACCAAATTGAGACTCTTTCAATTTAGAGGATTATATTAGAAATTTTTTAATTTGAAAAGTCAAATTCAGACCTTTTAGTCTAAGAGGCCATATTGAGACTTATGTGAAGTTTTAGGGCCAAAACAATATTTAACCCTTTAAAATAGCCTTGCTTTCCTTCTTTTTTCAAACGACTTTTTTGTTTTTCTTTTTATAAACTTGTTAAAAAATTGTTAGTTTTTTTAATTGCATATAAATATTGTCTAATCTATTAAAGTATCCTCAACCAATATATGTTTATAACAGTTATATATATGCATAATTCTATTTAATGAGAAATTTTATTCAATTAAGTTCTTTTATAATAACTTTTTATTTAAATAAGTCTAAAAAAGTTAGTTTTATTTTCTCATTTACCTTTTTAGGTTTTTTTTTTTTTTTTTTTTCTCTTTAAAGGTCTTAGAGTATATCTAAAATATGTAAATTTATTTTCAATTAAATTTTATTTCCTTGTTATTGCTTGATTTCTAAAATTCATCCCAATAAATTATTTCCTACTCTTCTTTATTTTCTCAAACTCATTCCTAATATTCGACTATATAAGAAACTTTATTTCAATTAAATTTATTTCCTAATATGAAGGGTTAAAATTAGGTTTTATTTCCTCTTTTACTCTTCGAGGAGTATGTATGTAAATAACCTAAGCAATTATGAAAAAAGACATTCAATTCAGGGGAAATAACAAAGTCATTAAAGTTTATAGTGAGGGTAACTTTGGAAAGAAAATCAAAATCACTAAATTTAACTCCATCACCTATTATAGTATAGCTATCTAATTATTAAGGAAAAACATAATGAACCACTATTACCTTATTTTAGATGGTTATTTAGTCGTACTTAGTTCCTTCTTTTATAAATTTAGTGACAATTCATGACTTTATTAGTTTATATAGATGCACTTAATTATTAACTACTGTTTAAATAATATTTTACAATCATTATTCAAACACATTTTTAAAACATATTTTATGTCACATATATTACACAAGTAGCTACACACTATTCTAAATAATGTTCAAAATAATATCCCAAATAATGATTATCTATACGAAGCCAAGAATATCTAACATCGGCTAAATAAAACATGATATTTGCAATTTTCCTTCCGACTATAAAATTATATTATTTTATGACCATCTTTGAGAAATTTTAGGTCAAATTATACTTATATATCTTGTGGTTCGGTCATTTTTTCTATATAACCTCATTATGATTTAAAAACCTACAAATGCACTTCTAGTATAAGTGTCCAGTAGATGGCTACTAGTGGAGGTGATTGGGACGCATGCTAATATGCGCTTGATCATGAAAGTTTTAAAATCCTCCCTAGAACTTTTTGTTCCTAATTTACTGCTTTTTGAATTATTTTGGATTAAGAAAGGATGGGAAGTTGGGAAACGATGATGATAGGTAGGGCTTAGCAAGGATGGGAAGTGGATAGATAGGGGACTAAGATGGGGGATGAGATTTGAAAGTGGTGATGGGGATGAGAATAGGCAACCATAATATCTCCAAACTCTTCTGTGATCACTGTAAACGGTCAAGAAACACAAAGGAGATTTTTTTATAATTTCATGGCTATCTATATTTGTGGGAGAAGAACAAAAAAGGAAAGGGTAAGTCGGCTAATTCTAACCAAATTTCAAAGTTGAATGTGTGGCTCACTCCCTTGTAAGTGATCTAACAAAGGAAAAATATAACCAACTCATTTCTCTTTTAATCCTCGATAGCTCCAAGGGTGTAGATTCAGTGGCCAATTTTGTTCATAAGGCAGTTACATTCTTGCAACTAATTATGAATGATATTTGATTTAAGAGCTTATGATCGTTTGACTTGTCAGAGGAAGCTTTTAGTTATGAAAGAAAACTTCAATTTAACTCTAACATAACCATTCCAGATGGTTCATCTGTTATTGTTGATACTTATGGAGATGTAGCCCTTATTTCTTCATTAACTTTAAATAATATTTTTCACCAGCCCACTTTTGCTTACAATTTTGTTTCTATCAATGTGGTAACCCAATCATTGAATTGTGTTGTTCATTTTTTCCTTTCTTTTGTGTCCTATAAGACCTAGCCACAAGGAAGTTGGTTGGAATGGGTGAGTTAATGAATGGCTTTATTATTTTCAAAGTCAAGCACCAGTTTCAACTTTTCTATCAAATAAAGACCAAACTATTTTATACCATCAATGCCTTGGTCACATGTCTTTTAATTGATTGTCTCTCATTTTAGAACTTCAGTTCTTTAATTGCAATAATTTTGATAATTGTTGTGGTGCTTTTGCCATCAAGCTAAGCAAATTTGATAACCATTTTCTGTTAGTTCTATTAAAAGTAAATTAGCAGTTTTTGACTTTATTCATAGTGACTTATGGCTCCCTATCACAAACTTTCATTGTCTAATTTTCATTATTTCTGGACCATCGATGATGATTTTACCAGAATTATTTGGGCATATTTTCTTAAATCTAAAATTGAAGTTCGTCATTAATTAATTTCATTTCTTGCCATGATACATAGGCAATTTATTTGTCTTGTTAAAATTATTCACAGTGACAGCCAAAATTTACAAATATTTGTCATAAAAAATGTTTTCAATATGAAGGAATTCTTGATCAATTTTCTTGTATCTCTATACCCCAGCAAATTGATGTAGTTGAACATAAACAAAATGATGTGTTAGAACATAAACAAACATTTATTTGATGTTGCTAGAGCCTTAAGGCTTCATGCTGGTTTACCCATGAATTTTGGGATGACTGTGTGTTGACTGCTACTTATTTAATTAATTACATGTCCACACCTCTTTTATGTGGAAATATCTTATATGAGCTGTTGTTTTCATCCGAACCTTCTTATTCACATTTACGTATGTCTAGTGTCCTATGTTATGCTTCAGTAATTCCACGATCTTGTGACAAATTTCATGCAAGCGTATACCTTGTATTTTTCTGGGTAATCCATATGGTCAAAAAAGGGATAAGGTTTATGATTTCAAAACTTGTTATTTGTTTTGTGTCCCATGATGTAATTTTTCATGAGAGAATTTTTTCTTATAAACAAAATATTCCTTTTACCACTATATCACATTCTAGAATATCTTTGCCATTACCCATTGATGATGTATCTAATTCAGATTGAATTTTATTAACCAAAGTCCCCGACAAATAAATTCTAACCAAAGTTCAGTTTCCACTAAAATACATCCAAATGTGATGATTTCATGTGACACCAGGCTACCCTACAAACACATGATCCAATAATTGTATTACCAGTTGCATCGAGTATTGAGACTCAACCTCAATGTACCAAAACCTTACACGTCCTTTCAAAGATTTCCAACTCAATGACCTTCCACATGTCAAACATAGTAATTTTTATAGCGAATTAAATAAAAAGAAAAGGGGAAAGGTATAAGCAAAAAACTAAAAAATCTAAAAGAAAATACTAAAAAAAAACTAGTTTAGCCTAAAAAAAAAAAAAAGAAACTATAACAAAGCCCCATTTTTTTCCCAAATAAAAAGCCAAACAATAAAATAAAACCAACATCATTTCAACATAGAACCCACCATTTTCACAATAAATCCAACAAATTAAAGACAAAAAATGAGAAATTAAAATGCAAATAAGATCCAAAGATACAATATAGTTAATGAGTGAAAATTCTACCATCATAGTGTTTAGCTAGCTCGACAAATTTATCAGCGTAGATGAAGTTTTCATGTTCATTAGCAGCTGCGATGGTTGATCATTTAAAAAAGACTTGACTATGGGTTCAGGTGACAAACTAATAGAAAAAGTTGAATTTAATTACTCTATTGAGAAGCTTGTTTTCATGGTAGGCTTCTATTTTCGGGAATAAAAAAAATAGAGTCCTTATTCTCAAATAGTTATGAAATGCTATAAATTGTTCTTTTGAAAATGAGAAAAGCACTTTCGAAAAAAACAGACACAGAGTTGGTTTTGGAAATGGGTTTTAACTCTTATAAGCATGAAAACATAAATTTTAAAATTCTATTTTAAAATTTAAAAAAGCTATAAGCAACTTTGAATAAACTACTGAGAACAACCCTAGAGTGAAGGTCCTGAGGAAGGAGAAAAAAAAACCATAATATCTGACAAGAGCTTCTTAAAACCATGATATTTGCAATTCTGCCTCCTATTATTACATTATTATTGGAAAATTTTATACTCCTGTCAGGTATCTATACTATTTTATGACCATCTTTGAGTTTCACATTTTAGGCAAATTATACTTACTTTTCCTTGTAGTTTGCCTTTTTTTTTTTTTCTTCATATAATGCCTTATAGTTTAAAAACTACAAATGCCTTCTTGTGCTTCCAGTACAAGTGTCTAGTGGTAAAAAACTGAATCTACTCAGGTGGAGGTTTACTGAACACGCACTAAATATGTACTTGATCATAAAAGTTTTAAAAATCCTAACTTTTTCTTCCCAATTGACCACTTTGAATTACTTTGGATTAGGGAAAGTCTATATTGGAGAAAATGAAGGTAAAAACCAAAACTCCAAAATAAATAAAATAAGGGATCGGGAAGAGGCTAGTAGCCAAGGCTAAGTTAGGGGATGGGATTTGAAGGAGGTGATGGGGATTCTAAATCAGGGTTGAAAGGGATAGGAAGGGGTAGAAGGGTCGTATTTGAGGGTTGAGGTTGTTACGATCAGGGTGGGACTACAGAGGTGGAAATTTCTAGTTACAATTATATGATATAGGAAAATAATGTTATATTTTTCAAATTGACTTATTCAACTGGTAGATTGACTTGAAAGGTGAAATCAAAGTTGAGTGGAAGAGTTGATTACTTAATTGATTTTGAGTAAAAGTCAAGCCAAAAATTGAATAAGTTAAGTCAAATATTTTTTTCGAAACTTGACTTTATTCGATAGTTTGACTTGATGACTTTTGAACGTTTTCTAATTGTCCTATAAAGGGTTATGTAGTACAATACCATGTGCTTTAAAAACTTGTATCTTTCAAGCCTTTAAAACTAACAAAATGATTTCCAGCATGACTATAACACTTTCCTATTATATATTATGATGTCCAATCTTGTTAAATTTTCATATTTCTCACACAACTATTGTGTACAAGATCATCACTTCATACTAGAACTTGTAAACATACATGCGACATTGAATGAGTGGTGTAAACTATTCAATTTGCATCATTAATCATACTCCACAATCATTTTTAACCCTATTTCAATGCAACGCTTTCCAACCAAATAAATTTACACTTCTATATCTTTTCCTATTGCTTTTAAATTAGAGAGATCAATATTGAGAAATTCCCATGCTTTATCTAACAACATAGTAATCCTTATTAGGCAAAACTACAATGATGCTTAAATATAAGAAAGGTAACATACTTTTTTTGTTAAAATCTACTTCAGTCCTGGCTCACTACTCCTACTTGTAGAGTACCTGTAAGAAAGGTAGGGACTACCCCAATAAATACTCTAATGTCTAAGTCAGTAAGAGTTGTAAATGATAGAGGGTCAAACCTTGTAATTGACGAAGAAAATTTTGTGGTTTTGTGTTTGCTTCTATTGAGTTTGGAGAAATTGTGTCATATTTATAGAAGATATAATGGGTTTATCAGCCCAGCGGAGATATTGGGCTTAGTTGGAAGACTCAAGCCTGCTAAGATAGTTGGATAGAATACATTGGGTCCATGTGGTCCATGCCACATAGTGGTATTTTATTAACAAGTAAATTATATTGTAATAAGTAAAATGAATAAAACCTTTCTGGTATCCCAACTATGCACTTTACCTCTAATGTTTATGAAATGTACCTTTGGCCCCCTTGTGTTACATTTTTTGTTTAAAAATGGACGGAAACCGTCAAAGTAACCAATTTGTTGATCACGCACCTTATACCACGTTTGGGGCTGTTTAAAAAATATTAACACCTAAATTGACCTTTTTACCCTTGAAAATCCTAACCTTCCTATCCCTTCTCCTAGATAACCTACCACATCTACCTCTCCCTAATCTTAGCCACCACCACCATCACCAGCACAATAACTTTCCACCCTTCTTTCCAACTCTACCTCAGGCCCGTGATATGCTAAATATCTAGTTACAAAATTTATAATCACCTAACTCTACTATTAATTAGATAACATACTGCAAGTGTATAAAGTCAAATAGTATATAGTGGGATTAGGGGTTGAACACATAAAAATTGGTTTAATAAGTACCGGTTCTTTGGCTTGAATGCTATTTGAAGAATTGACAATGGTTGAGATAGTTGGATAAACTAGAATTAAAGAATTTAACTAATGAAAACAATGGATTAGGGTTAATACTAGCCAATTCCTGATTTTGATTAATTCATTCAATTAATTGGTCAAATTATAATGTGTGGAAATTCAATTCCCAATTATCAACCCAATCCTAGTTCCTAGCGCAATTGGGTCCTATCAAATTAATTAACAAGGGGTAGATTCTTCTGTGTCCTAAATTAATCAACTCGAGTCTTACTTGTATGGAACTACCATGAACTAACTAATTAATCTAGACTCTTTGATTGCAAATTAAATTAATCTAATATTTAACACAAGTCTATGACTAAAGGTCAACTTTCGTATTGCCTTGTCAAACCTAACCAAATCAAAAGTTAGCTACTCTCGAAAATTGTCAATTTGTGCTAATTATTATCCAATTCTTATGATTAATCCCATTAATGGTCAAGTTAATCATCACCAAAGGAATTGACATCATCCAACCTTAACCCATTATACTTAGAACATGAATAGGAGAAATAACACAAAAGAAAACATTGAAAGCAAGTAAACTAGTCTAAACATTAATCTAAGAAAGCGAATAAAGAAAGTATTGATTGAAGGAGAACAATTTAAAAGCAATAAAAATGGAGATTAAATAGCATAAAAAAGGTTTAAGAAATCTTCTGTAATGAATAATCACAAGTTCTTGGTACAAGATTGTCAATCTTGAACCTCTTCTTCAATTCTCCTTGAAAAAGAAATAAAATCCTAGAGTAATCTTGCAACCCCTGAAGCGAAGTTGAACGAGAACTTAGTTTTGAAGTCCTAAAAACCCTTATTTATAGTTTTTAAGAGTTACAAAATGGAAGACTCTGAATAAGTTTCGAAACGCATTAAAATAGGCCCAAAATGGACACCGGAACTCTAAAAGTCATCAAAATCGAATAGGCCCTCGGTCTAGTCGAACCAACTGTTGACAGTGCTTGATTTCATTTTATTCAGGCACTGAGAGTGCCTATGCTTCTTATGGAAGCACTGAAAATGCTTGAATTGCCTTGTCTAAGTGCTAAGGGTGCTTGTCATTGACGGCTTTGCACAGTTTTGCTGTTGTGACTCTAAAATTTTTGTCTGATATTCAATTGATTCGCCATTTGTTCCTATCTACATGACCTAGAAACAAAATACACATTATTATCTATAATAAAACTCTAAAATAACACTTATACAGTTACTAAAACTATAAATAATTGGTCAGTGCTGTCGTAGGCACCCAAAATTAAATATATCTCAATATTAATGTAACAATGGTGAGTCAAAGTCATTCCACAGAGAAAGGGATTTATTCTTGTGCTAAATGAAAAAAATGGGGGTTTTTGAGTGCTTTAAATTAGAAAACTAAAACAATAAAGAAAACTGGAGGGAATTCAATTTAAGAAGAATCTTGGTTCCGGTCATATCCAATATAAAAATTTAACTAGTCGATCCTTGATACCAAAAATAATCCAATTTCTATACCAAGGTCTAATTGTAAAATTAACTCGAATTCCAATTCAAAGTTGATTCTAATTTCTTTCTAAAGTTGATTAATTTTCAACACGTGATCCAATTAACTCTAACCATTAATTTAATCCAGACAGGCACCAAAGATTAATTAATAGAAGCATTAAAATCAACAAGAACAATTAGGCTAATTAAACATAAACACACGCGGTTATGCCAATTAGTTGATTATTTTTCCTCAATTCAATAACAATAATCGAGCAATTATCAAACTTAGTTGCTTCACATATTGAATTAAGCACACGCGGTTAAAACAATCTAGCAGTAGATTAATTCTAATAACTTATTATTCTACAGCAATAGCAAGTTAAAAAGAAGAATCATAAAATTAATCGCAGAAAAATAATCAATACTTGATATAAAAGTGAATAAGTTCAAGAACAAAAAGTCTCAAAATATAGTGGAATTGACCATGGCTTCAATGCCTTCAACCAAGAAAAAGGGTTTTAGGCACTAAGTGCCATGAAAGAATAACCAATAATTTTTCTTCTGAAAATCCTAGCTAAAACAAGGAAAAGACGTGTTCTCTCCTTCTACTCACCCTACACGGGGTATTTATAGAGAAATTTCTATTAGAAAAACTAACTTGTAGTTTAAGCTATCCTAATCATTACTATCTTGTCTAGAACTAATTAAAACTCTCTACTCTAAACTATCTACTCTCTAAAAACTACTTAGCTTAAATAGTGCAGCATTACACGAGGCAAAATTAGGGATTTTTTGGCTGGAAGTTTACAAAAATGCCCTTACAACTTAACATTTAGCGAGTTGAGATCGCGGTCTTGACTATTCCAGACCGCGATCTCGACTCGGGAATTAGTTTAGTTTACAAAATGCCTTTACAACTTAACATTCAACAAGTTGAGATCGCGGTTTGGAACATTTGAGACCGCGATCTCAACTCTGAAATAGTAAAACTAATTCCCGAGTCGAGATCGCGGTCTGGAATAGTTGAGACCGCGATCTCGACTCTCCTTCCAGCAATCTTCATTTCATCCATTTTGCAATTTGGTCCCTTGAGCTTTGTTCCTTCCAGCTTCTAACCTTTAATTTTTAACCTGCATAATATTAACACCATTAAGCACTTAATTAAACTAAAAATTTAACACAAAATTATCATAATTTAACAATTCAAAAACGAAAATATAAATACATATGAAAGAAATTAACTAAAATCTTCAATTACTTATCTAATTTTGGAATTTAAACTATCAAAATGTTATAATTTAGAGAAAAATTACTCTAGTTTACTAGAGTTATCACACCCCCAAACTTAGCGTTTTGCTAGTCCCGAGCAAAACAAAAATTAACAATAAATGAAACCTACTAACATTCAAAAATTTAAACACCTCCAAAGTTGACGTGACACTTGATGAATTATGGATTTACTTAGACCAATTAAGCGATCTCTCAAAAAATGTTCAACACTACGTGATATGTGAAGAATATGAGTAAATCAATCCAAAATTGAAATTTAATTTTACAAAGAAGCACAAATTCATTCACTACACAAGATTTCACATCACCAAGCATTACGATTCTCGAAAAGAGTTACCAAAAGTTTTAGTTCTTCTCATTTGAAACATCATTACTTCTAAAATCACAAATATTATAAAGTTAATAAACTCTCTTTGCAACTAAGCATTATGAAAATAGAAGTTCAATTAGGAATAAACTTAAATGCAATTGTCACACATTTCGGGAATAAACCTCTAACAAGGAATAAGTAATATGAGATTAACGATAAGTATTGCAAACATTTACTCATTAATTTAATGGTATACGAAAAACGCAATTCCTAATGGGTTAATTCGGAGAAACAACATGGGTATATGTCGGAATCCCGTACTCGCCTTATTACTACTCTAATGGCTTATTTCGGAGAAACAACATGGGTACATGTCGGAATCCCGTACTCGCCTTATTCCTAAATTTTTATTTTTTTTATTTGTTATTTGTTATTTTATTTTATTTTATTTTCGGCCCTAAACCAAGGAAAATGAGTGAAATGTACCAAAAATTAATCTCGAATATCAATTATTCACAAGTTAGAAGAACATTCCTTATTCAAACACACGAAATGTCCCAAAATTCCTTCTACTTCATTTAACTCATTTTTTTTCCAAAAGATAGTTCTTAATAAATCAACTGCATAATATAAATGATTTGATAAGAAACAACATTTCAAATAAATTTTCCTAAAATTTCAGCACTTCTTTTTGAAAAATAGCAATGCTAAGTTTATGAATTCTTCATATTGCAAATGAACTACTCACTCACACTAAAATTCTTGAAAAGAATCAATCATATACATCACTCATAAGGCGTTGAACATCAAAATTATCATCATTGAGTACCTAATTGATCAACTTTGCATCCATTAATCATCAAGTGGCAACAAAATGTATAAAATGACCATTTCCAACACAAAAAGTTAAACACCCCCAAACTTGTCTCTTTTATTCAAGTTGATGAATAATTCATCCTTTCACTCACCCAAAATTAAACATCAAGACAAAACCCAAAAATAACGAAAACTACTTAAACTATGTCCTACTTTTAAGCCTAGAATTAAAATTGAGTAAAAATGTCAAGAGCAACCATGCCATGCATCTCGCAAAGTAAGCTTCAAACAAAATCAATACCTTTTCCATTGAGCTCATCAACTATTGCAAAGATGGCATCAACTTAGGGCCCTTAGCCATATTACTCTTATTAGGCAATAACCAAACTTTTAGAGTGTCAATTTAAGAATCCAAAAGAAATTTCATCCATAAAGCATCAAAATGTATCACTTGGCATCAACTTAAGGCCATTAGCCAAACTACTTAAAAAGAAAAAAAAAACTGAAATACTTCAATTCCAAAAATTAAAAATAAAACAAACATAATCTAAAGTAATTAAAAGCTATGGTGTCCAATGAAAACAGCGAAAATCATCATCATCCGTCAAATTAATTCAATTATCAAGGTTGGTCTTCTTTCATGCTCAAACAAATGGTGGCTTCTTCTCTTCATTCAATCCTGTCTTGGCATTCTTTAGCGTCACTAGGTTGGGCCTCCTCATGATCATCATCCATGTCCCTTCCAGTTGCACCCGCGTGGCTAGATCCCTCGTGATGTGTGGTAGCCGCCGGTGGTATGTAGTACTGTCCACGAGGTGGACCAAAGTGCCATGCGGGAGGTGCTGGTGGCCGGACCCAAGTGCCTAATGAAGTACCCTGTAAAGCCTCTCCAATAACGGTCAAGTTGTTGTGCATCACCATTTGACTGTACGACCAGTATCCTTGTAGATCGTTCCTTTCTTCTTCATTTACTGGAGCATTGAATACTACCCCTGGGGGGTATCAGAATCATTAAAATTCTTTGAGGTGGTGGAGGCTGAGGCTGTGGCTGTGGCTGTGGCTGGGCAGGGTGCTCCTCTTGGTGGTTCTTCTCATATTCTCTCACCATTCTATAGACATATTCCCGATTGATCCTTCCTCTAAGATGTGTCAATGATTCCAAAGGACCAATTGGGCAACCCGCTATGGTGCAAAGATGGTGAATTAGGCTAGGGGCATAAAATATGAATCGTCCCGACCTACCACTCTCTAAAAACCCCTGTCTAATTAGATAACCAATATTCACCGGGATCCCAGTCGTAATGGCATAGACTAAGAGTACCTTGTCCCTCTCTCTGGATAAAGCTCACTGCATTAGACCCCCAAATACGGCTACTAATGAAATAAAACTATAACTTAGCCACTAATGAGAGTCCTTGATGAGAAAATTTTAATTCAATGACAGACGAAGTACTCTTAATCCACTCTACACTCTTATCACAAATGGCATCTTTGATTGCATTCATATCCTTATTTTTATTATTCAAGAATGACAAATATTGACAGGAAGGTATGGGGGATGTTAAAATACACATTAATCAAATCAGCACCAAAATCTACCAAACCTCCCCCCCCACGTATGCGCACCTTGCCATATTCTAACTCACATAAATTACAATGAAATTCTTTGACTAACTGGGTAGCCCCGGGGTCAACCTGAGCGTTAAAACCCTCCCAATGCCTTGACCTAATTTGTTCTTCTATCGCTCTCCTAGAATCTTCATATATTCCCCAGTGCATGGTTAGGTCAAAGTTCCTATCTCTAATTACCTCGTGCTTCTCGTTACTCTTGAATAATTGTTGTGAGCTCTATCACTTGAGAATTGAGGTTCAATTTGATTACCACCTTCAAATGGTTGTTCCGGTCCCCCTTCTCTACTTGTCCACTCTTCGGATTTCCTTTTTCTAGAATCAGTCCCTCTCCCTCTCATTCTCACCCTTCTCTCAGCACTGCCATATATCCCTCTCGTCATATTCTAAAAGGAATTCAATCACCAATTTCAAAAATCCAACTTTCAAGCAAAATTCAACACCACAAAATCACAGTCCAAATTCCTAAAGATTGTTCAAAAATTTCAATTCCACTCAATCACAATTCAAACCAAGAATTTCAACAATTGGACAATTCAAAATTCTTCTAGCACAAATTAGCACCAATTACTTGTCCACAATTCAACAATTCAATACCACAAAATTTTCACAATTTAATCCACAAAATTCCACAATTGTCTGCAAAAATTGCTTAGTACAACTAATAATTCAAGGAAAGATATTACCCGTTCTTTTTCGATTTGAAATTTTTTGAAGAATTATTGTATTGCCTTTGTGTTAATCCCCCTTGAAGCCAAATTTCTTCCACAAATCTTCAAAAAGATGGTTGCTTTGATGTTCCTATAGAAAAATAGAGTGAAATTAGTAGTGGGTGTGGAGTTTTTGGTGATTTTTGGTGAAGATGAGAGAAGAATTGGAGAATTTGGGGTTAGGGCTTTCGGAAGAAGGAAGAGGAATAGGGAGAATTTGTGAGAAGAAAAGAAGAATTTGATCTTTTTAAAACTTTCTGGCAGTCGAGACCGCGGTCTCAATTTTGAGACCGCGATCTGGCCTAACGTTGAGATCGCGGTCTCAGTTTTGGGATCGCCGTCTCAAATAGTTTGAGACTGCGATCTCAACTCGGTGCAAAATAAGCCTTTGCAGAAGTTTAGAGTTGAGACCGTGGTCTCAAATTTGAGATCGCGGTCTCGACTTTGCATAAAAAATGCCTTTGCAGAAGTTTGGGGTTGAGACCGTGATAACTCTAGTAAACCAGAGTTATTTTCCTCTAAAGTATGTAGAGCATTTGGATAGTTTAAATTCCGATATTAAATAAGTAATTGAAGATTTTAGTTAATTTCTTTCATATGTATTGGTATTTTCGTTTTTGAATTAATTATGATAATTTTGTATTAAATTTTTAGTTTAATTAAGTGCTTAATGGTGTTAATATTATCAGGTTAAAAATTAAAGGTTCGAAGCTGGAAGGAACAAAACTCAAGGGACCAAATTGCAAAATGGATGAAATGAAGATTGCTGGAAGGAGAGTCGAGATCGCGGTCTCGACTGTTCCAAACTGTGATCTCGACTCGGGAATTAGCTTTACTGTTTTAGAGTCAAGATCGCAGTCTCAAATTTTCTAGACCGCGATCTCGACTCGCTAAATGCTAAGTTTTAAGGGCAATTTTGTAAACTTCCAGCCCAAAAACACAGATTTTGCCTTGTATAATGCTGCACTATTTAAGCTAAAGTAGAATTAGTTTTAGAGTAGAGAGCTTTAGATAGTTCTAGATAGATTAGGAGAATATCTTAACCTACAAGTTACTTTTTCTAATAGAAATTTCTCTTAACTTTGATCTTAGATCTTCTTTAAAATTCTTGTCAAGTTTAAATTTTTATTAGATAATCGTAGTGGGTTCTTCGCAAGCTTCAAGTAAATATAATTTTTATTTGCTTTCTTATCCATTTTAGTGAAAATCTCTTAACTTTCAAATTCAGGTTTGTAGGAAAATTAAGGTTCTTTTCAATTTCTTGCTTTCTATTTAAGAATTTTCAATTTCTAGCTTTCATTTTTTAGTTAATTCTTAGTGGGTTTCCTTAATTCTAATCGAAAAATCCAAAAAATATTTAATTCCCTAGTTTATCTTTATTTCATTTTTACTTTAGAAATGAATGCTTTTTGGTATTAAAATTTTCTTTCTTCTTTAGTCTTTTTTTTTAGTTGATTGATTCTCTTGTTCTAATTTTAGTTTTAATTAGATTAAATTAGGTTAGAATTAAATTTATAGCTTTCATTAGAATAGTTCTATGTTCATCTACCAATTGATTTAGCTTAACTACACAAATACCCTTAAACCTTGGTAATTGCAATCGACAATCCTTGTGGGAACAATCCCTACTTCCCTTTGCTACTAGTTGACAACCGTATACTTGCGGGATGCCGTCTAGTTAGTAGTAGGATTTAGGTGTTTATTGAATTATAACTGGATGTGTTAAAGAAGGTATTAGACCGTGGTCTCAAATTTGAGATCGCGGTCTCAAGCTCAATTTCTGCAAAGTGAATTTTTACACTTAGCCGAAATTGCTTCACTCTTGACCACTTTTCTCCATTTACAAGGATAACCTACAAACAAAAAATTCACAAGTTAGGATGACAATTTTTACTCATTATTTAGCACCATTTATTCAACATAAAAACTCAACTCTCTGACACATAGTCCACCGCAACCAAAATGTACTTATTGGAGTTTGAGACCATAAAAGGTCCCATGAAATCAATCCCGCATGCATCAAATACCTCCAACTCAATAATGTCAGCCATGACGGGGCATTTCATGTTTCCTTGAAATATTACCCACCCTTTGACACTCATCGCATTTGAGCACAAAATCCTGGGAATCCTTGAACATAGTTGGCCAATGTAAACAACTTTGTAAGACCTTGAAAGCCGTCCATTGAGTTCCATGGTGCCCCTCAACCGGAGATGAATGACAATGTCTTAATATATCGGATATTTCACATTCCGGAACACATCTCCTTAGGACTTGATCATTGCACTTTTGGAACAAATATGGTTCTTCCCAAAAATAATGCTTAAATTCCACAAAGAATTTCCTTCTCTCATTGATGTTGAGCATCTTAGGTACTATCCTTGCCACAAGATAATTCGCAATATCCGCATACCATCGACTCACCTCTTTCACCTCAAACAACTTCTCAATTGGAGATTCTTCATTGATTATCCCTTCTTCACGATTGACAAGTCCAGATACCTCAATTCTTGACAAATAGTCGGCTACCATGTTTTCCACACCTTTTTATATGTATACATCTAGTTGTAATTCAATGAACACCTAAATCCTACTACTAACTAGATAACATCCCGCAAGTATACGGTTGTCAACTAGTAGCAAAGGGAAGTAGGGATCGTTCCCACAAGGATTGTCGATTGCAATTACCAAGGTTTAAGGGTACTTGTGTAGTTAAGCTAAATCAATTGGTAGATGATAGAACTATTCCAAAGAAAGCTATAATTTTTGTTCTAACCTAATTTAATTTAATTAAAACTAAAATTTAAAACAAGTGAATCACTTAACTAAAAAGACTAAAAAAAAGAAAAGTTGAATATTGAAATCATTCATTTCTATAGTATAGAGTAGATAAAGTTAAACTAGGGAATTTAAATATTTTTGGATTTTTCGAATGAAAGCCCACTAAGAATTAACCAGAAATTAAAGCTAGAAGTTGAAAATTCTTAAATAGAAAGCAAGAAATTGGTAAGAACCCTAATTTTCCTAAACACCCTAATTTCAAAGTAAAGAAATTTTAACCACTAAAATGGATAAGAAGGCAAATAAAAATTATATCTCCTTGAAGCTTGCAAAGAACCCACTACGATTATCTAATAAAAATTTAAACTTGACAAAAATTTAAAGAAGATCTAAGATGGAAGTTAATAGAAATTTCTATTAGAAAAAGTAACTTGTAGTTTAAGCTATCCTAATCTATCTAGAACTAATTAAAACTCTCTACTCTAAACTATCTACTCTCTCTACTCTCTAAAAACTACTTAGCTTAAATAGTGCAGCATTACACAATTCTAAATTAGGGGTTTTCTGGCTGGAAGTTTACAAAATTGCCCTTACAACTTAACATTCAGCAAGTTGAGATCGCGGTATGCAACATTTGAGACCGCAATCTCAACTATGAAATAGTATAACTGATTCCAAGTTGAGATCGCGGTCTGGAATAGTCGAGACTGCGCTCTCGACTCTCCTTCCAGCAATCTTCATTTCATCCATTTTGCAATTTGGTCCCTTGAGCTTTGTTCCGTGAGATAAGTTCCAGTTTCTAACCTTTAATTTTTAACCTGCATAATATTAACACCATTAAGCACTTAATTAAACTAAAAATTTAATACAAAATTATCATAATTAATTCAAAAACAAAAATACAAATACATATGAAAGAAATTAACTAAAATCTTCAATTACTTATCTAATTTTGGAATTTAAACTATCAAAATGCTATAATTTAGAGGAAAATAACTCTAGTTTACTAGAGTTATCAGCAGTACTGAAAATTTACTTTCTGGATACAGTGTACTTGCGCTGCTCAAACCCAGTGCATGTGCACTGTGAGCAATTTTTGTAATTTCCTCTCTAGAAATAGCGCCGGTGCACTATTCAAACCCAGCACATGTGCGCTGTACCTTAACACTGTACTTCACTTCCAGCTTCGATTTTGACCTTGATGCTTTTGGAATTTGAAGTGTAAAACACGAAAGTTGTAGCTATCCTTCTTAGATTTGAAACAAACTTTGAATCACATCAATTGAAGCTCGGGGCTGGACTTGAAAGTTACACTGGAAATATGAAACAACATTCAGAATAGTGTCATATCTCATGCATGGTTCGCCCTTAGCATTTGCTTTCACCTTTTTCATCTTTTTCAACTCTTTTTCACTTTAACCTTGCAAAAACTAAGAACAACCAAATTAAGCTCAATAATAACTCAAATCTTTCTTGTAACACATAAAAATGTGGTAAATGACACATAAAATATAGCACAATTATGAACTTATCAAATTACCCCACACATAGCCTTTGATCGTGCTCGAGCAAACATAAAATTAAAACACTTGAGCATAACAAAATTACACTCAACATATTCCCTCAAATATCCACATAAGTAATCATAATCAATCTACCAATCAGAGTAGTCTAAGAACCCAAGAATTCAAATGCTAATAAAACCAAAACATGAAATTCGTGTGTATGTGTGCATAGCCATTCAAAAATTTAGATTTGAAAATATTTAGATTAACTCATGAAGACCCTCAAAATTTTTCTATAAACATCCCATAGCTCATTCTTCTTACACCTCTCCACTAATCTAGACACTGATTCTATTTAAATTAGGTAGGACTTTTAGCTCGAACTATAGGTTAGGATATTAGTTAGCCAAAAATAGGGAAAGGATATAACAAATAGGAACAACAGTTTTATAGTAATGGTGGCCACACATTAAAATAAAATTTCTATTCACATGCGAAACATCATTCATCCACAACCCCAGACTTGAGTAACATACACCCATGAAAAATTTCGAACAACCAATAATCATATAAATTCCCCATTCCTTGAATTAGCCAAACATGCCAACCTCCTTCCTGACATATTTACATCATTACCTACAAATACAGGTACCAGTGATAGGGACTACCTATAAATATAAAAAACTCCCATTATTATTATTATTTTTTTCTTCAACAATTTTTTCCAATACCTCATTTTGCTTCATAAATGTCCACCACCCACTTCTCATAAGCTTCCACCCTTATATCCCCTAACATATAATATGTGCACCATAAAACTCTTAAAGGGAAAATTTAGGATAAAACAATTAAAAGAAATATTAGCTCAATAAGGGTAGGTATTGAGTTTAAGTGAAAGAAGGCGAATGATGTTTCCAAGGTACTTAAAAATAAATTGTTAAAATGGTTGATTAGAAAGGCTTAACAAAGAAGGCACTACCCTCATTTTAAAACTAAATCAGGTCTCTAAGAATTAGTTTCGAAAATGTAATAAAGTAAGTTTTTGGGATGCAACATAATAGAATCTACATAAATTTCTCTAAATATTCCAAATCAACAATTAATGTATGGCTTAGTTTCATGAATGGAAAATATTAACACCGACTACTCATTCATGCATGGTTCAACTAAATATTTATTATGCAGAAAAATGGAAAAATACGTTATGCAAAAACTTTCAAAAATTTTAAAAAAATTTTCAACTAATCCACAAAAATTTTGATAAGCTCTCAAATAAGAGGAAAAGTCAAAATATGTTGTAGCAAAATCTCTAAACAAAACACACCAAACAACTTCAAAATCCAAATAACTCCCCCATCCCACACTTAAAATTAAGCATTGTCCTCAATGCAAAGATAAAAGTATAAAACGGAAAAAAGAAAAGCTTCTTTGGATTTAATTTGCATTTGGAGAAGTATCTATGATAAAAATCCCTTTGTCGCAATGAAAGTCGGAGTAACACTAAACAAAATAGAACAAAACAAATAATTCCCTTGGGATAATAAGAAAAACAAGAATATTGAAGAAAAAGATCTTACAATAATCAAGAAAAAACTTATTCCCTTACGGAAATACACCACAGAAATAAACAAAAATACCATGACAAAAATAAAAACTTAAAATGTCTAACCAATAAAAATAACTAAACTGTACAAGAAATCAACTTGAAAAATTAAAAGATAAAAAAAATGGCCCTAAACATAGGGCATTAAACCCATAAAAGCTCAAGCAGCATTCAGCCCAAAATCCTACGGGAAAGGAGGAAAAGATGGAAGTGGTCGATGGGTCCTCTCCCCGCTCCCTTGCCATCTGGCGAGTCTCTATGGTCTGCTGTCAAGTATACTGGTACTGAATGAATGATGATCCACAAACCTTATTTTGCTGATGACAAATGCTTTTAACCTCTTAATCTAAGCTGTGCAGGTTTGACTGGAAACATAGCTTTTGGATGATGTACACCATCTGAACAGCATTATACTTTTCGGACGCACTGCAACGGACGCATCCAACCATCCGAAAGAAGTTTACATCGGACAAAACTGACTGTCCAAAAGGAAAAATTCCCTGATAAGCACTAAACCTCTCGGACGCGATATACCATCCGAAGTATGAACCTTTCAAATACACCTGGTTCAAACGATAGAAAGGACGCAAGCTCAGCCGTCTGAACGGCATCCACTACTTACTTATATTTAAGATCGGACGTTGGGTCGGACGCACAACAATAACATCGGACGTCCGAAACCTATAACAGCTAGTTTTTGAGAATTTATTATTGAGCCGTTGGAAGGTGGTTACAACCCAACTTATTGCACCTATAAATACCAACTCTGATAATAATGAAAAAAATATCTTACATATTGAATACAAGCAAGAAAAAAAGTAATTTGAGTGGAAATTGGCTATTGAGCAATATTGTATTAGTGTGTACTTTAGAGTTCTATTCAAAAATATTGAGTGAAGTGATAATCTTGTACAAAATTGAGGTTGAGAGTAAAATCCTTGGCTCAACTAAAGAGAATTAGTGTGAGCAAGGATTGTCCTACTTTGTGTACATTAGAAGATTATTGGCTCACCAAAGTTGTGATGCATTCTAGTGGATTAACACTTCAAGGTTGGTAGATTGGAAGTGTTGCTTGCTTAATCTCTTTTTTCTATACTTAATAAGCTTAATTGATTTTATCTTTGTCAAACTACTTGTAAGTACAAAAGGTTTTATAAGTTCATACTTTGCGAAATAATTTTTAAGAAACATAATTCACCCCCCTCTTAGGTTGCTTTGGGGCCAACAAGAGATTTGGTATCAGAGCGTTGGTCTCATTCATTTGCTAAAATTATTTTTGAGTAAAGATCTATTATGGCAACCAATAATGCTTTATTTTTTAAAGGTCAATCTATCACAAGGCCCCCATGTTTAATGAGGTAAACTTTATTAGTTGGAAAGATAGAATGAAAATATTTTTGCAATCCATTGATATTGACTTGTGGTATGTTGTAACTGAAGGTCCGTTCGAAGCTACCATCATTGATGATCATAAAAATAGAAGAAGAGAAAAGACAAGGGATGAGCTCACTCCACAAGACAAGGCAAACTTGACCTTAAATGCGGAAGCTATGAATGTGCTATACTATGCCTTGGATGCTAATGAATCAACTCGTGTCAAAGGATGCATCTCCATTAAAGAAATTTGGGACAAATTGAAGGAAATTCATGAAGGGAGCGATGATGTTCGAGAGCAAAAGAAATCCTTATTTGTTTCCAAGTATGAGTCCTTCAAGATGGAACCACATGAAAGTACTCTTTGACAAAATGTATTGTAGGTTCAATGACATTAAGGATCCCGAAGCCTTGGGTAAGGAGTATTCTTTGGGCGAAAAGAATAGAAAAATCTTGAATGCCCATCCAAAGAATGTGAGGCCAAAACAATCGCTATAAAGGAGGCTAAGAATTTAAATTCTATGCCTATTGAATCTCTAATTAACTCTCTTACATCCTATGAGTTGAAGCTAAAGGCTAAAGTGGTGGATGATGAAGAAACAAGACCAAAAAGGAGCATTGCATTAAAGACTTCTCAAGAAGAAGATGAAAATGGCTCCATCAACCTAGAAGATGAAGATCTTGATGAAGGAGATCTTGCACTCATCACCAAAGGATTTCTCAAACACTACATCAATAAAAAGAGAATGAGAAAATGTGGAGCTATCAACTCAAATAATTTCAAAGGGAAGACCAAGCTAGAAATGAAAAAGTAAAATGAAAAGTGCTTTGAATGCGGTTAACCCGGACACTTTGCAAATTAGTGCAGATCTCCTTCCAAGAAGAAAAATGAAGGAAGAAAGCCCCGCTTCAACAATTTCCAAATCACATGGGATGATTGCAACTCCAAAGGAGAAGTTGAAGAAGAAATGGAGACGGCACAAATGGCATTTATTGCCATTGGTGATGATGAGGTAACATCTAATTATGATTCTAATGATGAAAATGATGACAATGATCTTGAAGCTTTCATTTTAAAATTGCATGATAGCTTAAAGGAATCATATGCTAGAAATAAGGAGTTAGTAAAAAAATCAAATGCTTTATTAAATGCTAACTCTAAACTTGTGAATGAAAATAATAGGTTATCACAAGAAAATAGTGATTTGAAGAAAAGAATGCATGTGAAAACAAGGATCAAGGAAGAACAAGCCTCTTTGAAGAAAAGATTGGATGACTTGAATATTCTCTTGCATAAAAAAATGGAAAATATTGTTGATTTGAAAAAGAATGGAAATGTATTGATCAACAAGAACTTTGTCACCTTTAGAAGGTTATAATGATTTATGCTTTGTAAAATGAAAACCTTCTTTATATGGAAATAAAAATGTTATTTGCACTTATTGCCAACAACATGGATATGTGAAAAATAATTGCTACGTCAAGAGAAATGAAAAACTAGGTATGAATACCGTATGGATTTGTAGTCATTTTACTAACTCTTATGGACCCAAGAAAATATGGGTACCAAAAGTTATCACTTAATTTCTTGTGTAGGAAATGAATATCACCAAGAATGCCAAATGGTTCATAGATAGTGGGTGCTCAAGACATATGACGGGTGATGCATCTCTCTTCACCAAACTCATATCCAAAAGTAGTAGAAAGGTGAAATTTGTGATGCATGCCAATTTGGTAAACAAGTTAAAGTGTCTTTTAAACCAAAGAATTGTGTGTCTACTTCTAAACCCTTAGAACTATTGCATTTGGACTTGTTTGGTCCAACTCAACATGCAAGTCTCGGTGGTAGTAAATATGCGTTTGTGATTGTTGATGACATGAATTATACATATTCTAGGTATACTTGGGTACTATTTCTTGTTTACGAAAATTAAGCTTTTGAAAATTTTGTAAAATTATTTTCCAAAATTCAAAATTTGTTGAATTTGAAAAGAATCCGTTTGAGAAGTGAAATGTAGCCGAATTTAAATTCGGTGGTTTTCCCGAATTTTGTGATCACAATGGTATTTCACATGAATTTTCGGTTGTTAGAGTACCTCAACAAAATGGTGTTGTTGAAAGGACAAATAGATCACCTTAAGAGGCCGCTAGAACTATGATTAGTGAATGTGATTTACCAAAATATTTTTGGGCCGAAGCCGTTAACATGGCTTGTTATGTTATGAATCGTGTTCTGTTAAGGCCTATTTTAAATAAAACACCTTATGAACTCTTGTTTTGTAAAAAACCCGTTGTGAGCTATTTCAATATTTTTGGTTTTAAATGCTTTATTTTAAAAATCAAAGAAAATCTTGGAAAATTTGACAAAAAATCGGATGAAGGAATTTTTGTAGGCATATTCTAGTGACAAGAAAGCATACCGAGTATACAATAGAAGAACACTTTTGATTGAAGAAGTTGTGCATGTTACATTCGATGAAACTAATGTTGTTATTTCAAAGAATGTATGTGAAAATGAAGATGTAGGTATTCAAACGGAGCTTGAAAAGCTCACTATTCATAAAGAACATCAAGAGATCACGTCAAATAATGAGGACAACACCCATCACTTGGATAAAGAAAGAGAAAAGAACGAAGACACTCCAAAAGATCTTCCAAGAGCATGGAGATTTGTCTCTAGTCACTCTCAAGATTTGATAGTAGGTGATCCATCCGATGGGGAAAAAACTTAATCTCATAAACCTTTGAATAATAATTGTGCATTATTTTCTCATATTGAACCTAAACATGTGGATGATGCATTGAATGACGAATCTTGGGTATTTGCTATGCACGATGAACTTAGCCAATTTGAGAAAAATAATGTATGGACCTTAGTAGAAAGACCATCAATTCATATGTTTCATCATCCCGTAATCGGAACAAAATGGGTTTTTTAGAAACAAGTTAAATGATAAAGGTGAAATCATTAGGAACAAAGCTAGACTTGTTGCAAAGGGTTATGCTCAAGAAGAAGGCATCGATTTTGATGAAACCTTTGCACCTGTTGCTCGATTAGAATCCATTCGCATGTTTCTTGCATATGCATGCTTTTACAATTTCAAATTACTCCAAATGGATGTCAAAAGTGCATTAAGCTGAAATCAAAAAGAATTTTAAATGGCTTTATTGATCAAGAAGTTTTTGTTGAACAACCCCTTGGTTTTGAAAACAAAAATTTTCCAAATCATGTTTTCAAACTTTCTAAAGCTTTGTATGGTTTAAAACAAGCTCCTAGAGCTTAATGTGAAAGGTTAAGTGGATTTTTGATTGAGAATGAATTCAAAAGAGGTGTTGTTGACACCACTCTCTTTTCCAAAACTAACCCCAATGGTTTGTTAATTTTTCAAAATTATGTTGAAGATATCATTTAATAGTACATTTTGGAGCAACTAATGAAAGCTTGTGCAAGGAATTCATGTCCTTGATTCAAAAAGAATTTGAAATGAGTATGATGGGAGAATTACAATTTTTCGTTGGACTCCAAGTTCACCAAACAAAGGAAGGAACGTTCATTACACAAATCAAGTACGCAAAGGAGCTACTCAAGCGATTTGGAATGGATGATTGCAAACAGGTCGGGACACCAATGTGCACCTCAACCAAACTTGACAAAGATGAAGAAGGTAATAGTGTTGATGAAAAACACTATAGAGGTATGATCGGAAGCCTACTTTACTTAATAGCTAGCATACCAGATATTATGTTTGTTGTTTGTCTGTGTGCTAGATTTCAATCTTGTCCTAAAGAATCACACTTAATTGCTGTAAAAAGAATCTTCAGATACTTAAAAGGTACAATGGATTTTGGTCTTTGGTATCCAAAATCCTCCACTTTTGATCTAATTAGTTATTCTGATGCTGACTTTGCTGGTTGTAAAATTGGTAGAAAAAGTAGTAGTGGTATGTGTCACTTTCTTGGGTAATTGTCTAGTGTCATGGTTTAGCAAGAAGCAAAATTCTATTTCACTTTCTACTGCAGAAGCCGAATACATTGCTGCTGGAAAGTATTGTGCTCAACTTCTGTGGATGAAACATAAATTAAAAGACTTTGGTGTTATTTTTGATTGTGTGCCTATAAGATGTGACAACAAGTGCAATTAATCTCACAAAAAATCCTGTGATGCATTCTAGAACCAAACACATAGATGTCAAGCACCATTTTATTAGAAATCTTGTATCCAAAAAGGAAATTTTTGTTGAATTTGTGTGTACAAAAGATCAACTTGCTGATATTTTTACTAAACCTTTGGCCTTAGATCGCTTTGAATCTCTCATTAATTTCACATCTGTACAAACTCTAAGTTCGGACACACATGATCGTCCGAACCATATATTCTATCAGAAGCTCTTAAACATCCGAAACCCTTTTCTCTGTCTCGGACGCTTATAATCCGTCAGAATTCTCCCTCCTTTTTCATTAACTCTCTGGAATGCCTAACGGACGCTTATCAACGTCCGAAACTTCCTCGAACGCACAACGTAGAGCTTTGGCCGTCAGTTCATCTGCATTCAGACTCACGATCTGAAGTATTCAAATCGTTCAGACATCCGAATGATTGCTTTTCTCATTTAAAACTCTTCATTTCCTCCTATCGGACAATTCCTATCCTCCGAACCCTAGCTCTGGCGAATTTTGATCCTTCTCAAAATTTTCTCAATCTATCCCTGCTCCTGTCAAATTGGTTAGGGAATTTCATTTCAGAACCCTCCCTCATCTCTATTGAACCTTATTTCACCTTCCTACAATCTCCTTTCTTACAATTTTCCCCAAATCTCCTCAATCACACTTTTCCCTCTTCTTCTTCAAAATTACAATGGTTCGATCTTGTGGCGGATCTTCAACAGCTACCAGTGGACGAAAGTCAAAGGGCAAGACTCTGGTGTAAGGTCAATCATCCACAAATCTTGCTCAAACCTCTACCGATCATTCTCTAACCAAATTCATTGATGCCAAGGCATCTGACCGGTATACTTCTTTTCATAGCAAGTCCATCATTGTTCAAATACCTGTTTCTCAAGGTCTTTTTGATGAATTTAACTTACCTATTGTGAAAACTTGCTTCGAAAAACAAAATTGGGGTTATTTGGTACACATAGATTTGCCAACCTATCATGATATGGTACTCCAATTCACTACTAATCTTAGGAAAGGTCCCACTATTCGTATGTTGATATCTCGTGTGAATAACAAAAATCTTGAGATTTCATCCAATGTCATAAACTCTGATTTTGAATGTGAGGTTCCCTCACCTAACAATTTTTTCTACTTTTTCTCATTGGATAAATGGCCTGCTTTGGATACTCGTTTTAACATCGACGAGGTTCGAGCAATTTTTAATGTCAATTTTAAATAGGTTTCGAAAGCCAAAACTACTTTGCTTACTCCTGAACTCAACATTTTATACACTTTAGGCACAATCACTAATTTATTGTTACCCACTCTATTTATTTTACTGTGTTTTGAAAGGCATTCCATTGGATTTTGGTTATCTCTTCTGCTCTTTGTGGGAACTTTTCTTAACTGATACTCGCCGTAACATACCTTTTGGAAAATTCCTTACTAAAATTTTTGATCATTTTGACATTCCATTCACCGACAAAAAACAATATCCATCTTACTTTAATAAAGCATACATTGAGCGTAAGGGTTTAATAGTTTTCAACAACCAATGGTTCATAAAAGCAGCTCATGAAATTGAAAAATCTAAATTTCAAGCTTCTACCTCAGGTCTTGCACTTCCTCATTCCCCTCCTCCTCAAACACCTCCACCATCCCATGATCCCCATAACTGTTCTTCCGAACATTCCCTCTCTCGTATTTGCGACCTTCTTACTTCTTTGAGCGACCAAATGAGCTCCTTTCAGCGTTGCACCAATCGCAAATTGAAACGTCTTGAAACTAGTCAAACAGTTCTTCAAGACGATGCTTAGATTGGGCATGTCTGCTTTCACTGAAGTCCAGTTCACCAATATCCAGTCCTAATACACTCTCTAATCCTCTTCTTAAAGCGATGACGATGGTACCAATGATAATGATCATTCAATTGCTGAGAAGCACAATCGTCAGGACCCTACTGGCACTACCAATCTTGACAAATCTACTACTTTTGGTGCTGATGATGATGACGGTGAGGACGTTGACGACACTTTCAACTACATCATGCAACGACGAGATACTAATGCTTATGACAGTGAAGCTACCGATGATGATGTACCCACCAAGAAACGCAAGCTTGAAGAATGCTCCAAGAAGAGAAACAACTCCACTTAGCTCTTTTTTTTCATTGCTCTTGTTTCCTCTTTTGTATATTGTTGATGTTGACTATTCTAAATATAATTCTTAGGTTGGCTTGTACTATTTGACTGATAATGCTCTACGTATAGTTGTTAATGTTCTCTGTTTTACTCTTAATTTGCTCTAGTTTGAGATCCCATCCACGATTGCGAATGGTTAACTTGATCTAGGGCACCCCTGCCAATGGAACTTGAATGCCCTTTTCTTTTATTATAGCCCATTTAGAGATATCATTGTCGTACTTCTGTTACGCTGTTGCAGTTAAGAATCTTGCATCCCCAACTACCCTAGGTTGTTGAGACTCAGATGATGAGAATACTCCGGCACTCTTGCCTGTAGCTGTTTTCTTGCCCATTCACCCCATTCCTACAAAATATAAATAAGCATCATGGTCTTCCAACAATTAACTTCTACACCCCACACTTAAATAAAATTTCACTCCCTAAATCATAAGCCTTAGAATATACAAGAAAATTCAAGAAAAATAGTGCCTAAAACTAAGGCTCATATACATTCCAAGAACCTTATTATGCATGAAAATTAATGAAAAAGAGATCATATGGCATAATCAACATTCTAGGATTTGAATTCATGCATCAATGCCTTGTGTTTTAATATTTTTATTCATTGAGACACGATTTATCGAACACATGTCATGCATAGATAAAGAGCAAATTTGTGTATATATAATTAACATGAAATCACTCCTCAATCAACAATCCAAATATAAATCACTCCAATCACAAGTTTAAAGTTCAATCCATAACAGATTAAATCAATTAAAGCATAAAAAATCAAGGCATTCTTGATAATCAATTGAAACCCATAAAGGAAAAATTGAAAAAATTGAACGAAATTCGTACCTTGATGCAGTTATCTTTTGAAAAAGAAAGGTCTTGGATGTCAAATTGATGAGGTTGGAGTGATTTGATGAAGAAATAGTAGTGGGAAATATTGGGGGTTGAGGGGAATTGGAAGGAAAGAAGTAGAAGTGTTCGTGTGTTATGATTGTGAAGAATGGTTTTGACCCTTATAAACGGTCGCGCGCACATGCGCTGCAAATTTATCTCACATGTGCACACGATGCAGATAGCATGGTTGCCATTCTGCCTCACGCACATGCGCAAGAAACATGCGCACATGTAACGCAAAGAAAATTTTTTAGAAGTTTTTTAAAGCATAGAACAACTTTTAAAGCATAATTTTTCTACTTTAAATCACCCACACAACACACAAAACCTTCAAAGGGCCATTTCATCAGTTTGGCTTATAAATGAAGTCGATTTCCTACACTAAGAACACAATAAAATTATGCTAACCCTAAAATAAAATAACAAAAATAAAGTTGCAAAATTAAATAAACGGAACAAAATTTAAAATGAACATTGGTTGCCTCTCATGCAGCGCCTCTGTTTACTGTCATTGGCTCGACTTGATACTCTTCCACCAACTAAGTAACTCCCATGTTGAAGAGTCCAAGTATATTCCTTTTCACTATTCGCATAAATAATGGATTCAATCTCTTTTGTTCTTTCAGGATGCGAACAAGTTGCTCTTCTTGTAGATTGCTAATTTGACTTGAGATGATCACCTTCTCCTTATCTTTCAAAATTAAGTATTTAAGGTGACCAGGAACGCGGTTATAATCGTCAACAGAATTGTTCCTTGCACAACATATAGCATCAACTTCTCGTTAGAAAGTGGTAAAGCATTAGCACCTCTATTACTTGTTTCCTGCGACAAGTTCTTATTCTTTCCCTCAAAATGTTCTTCATGGTTCATGACCACCTCCTTATTGTTATTATGTCCATGAATTTCCTGCATTGGAGGCATAAACACATCGATTACAGAAATAAGGTTAGTATGGTCAAAAGATTCCACATCATCATAAATACTAAACTTAACACTTGTATCACCAAATTCCATACTAAGAGTGTCACTAAGAACATCTATCTTAGTTTGAGAAGTAGCTAGACATGGTCTTCCTAATAAAATAGGAGCACTCGATCACCTTGTTCCATCTCTAGCACATAAAAATCAGCAGGAAAAAACTAAACTTCCCTCTTGAACTAAGATATCCTCTACAATTCCCTTATGATAGGCTAAAGATCTATCAACCAGCTGAATTACCATACCAGTCTTATTCAATGGTATAATTCTCAATGCATCATAAACAAAATATGGTATTACGTTAATAGATGCACCTAAATCCAGCATGGATTTTTCGAATTGTGTGTTTCCTATCTTACAAGGAACAGAGAACATACTTGAGTCCTTACACTTTTCAAGTAGGAATTTTTGATTGATGGACGATACATTTCTCCCAACCTTTATCTTTCTAACTTTCTTTTCTTTTTGCTTTCTTTTGTGGGAAAACAATTCCTTCAAAAACTTGGCATATCGAGGTATTTGTTTAATAGCATCTAATAAAGAAATATTTACTTCACATTTACGAAAAGTATCATACAACTCTCTATTGGGATCCTCTTTTGAAAACTCCTTCAATGCCTTGGGAAATTGGGGTTTGGGTTTATATTTTGGCCACATAGAACTACCTTTTTCTTCACTGCCACTGCCTTTCTTTTGCTTGGAACAACCTCTTTTTCAGCTTTGGCCTCGTTGTTCTCGGCCTCAACATGTTCAGAAACCATTTTGTGTCGCATTGTTTAAGACCTCAACCTTCTTGCCACTTCTCAACACAATTGCACTTACGTTTTCCTTGGGATTGATGATAGTTCGAGATGGAAACTTTCAAGAACTTTGCGATTCCAATTGGCTAATTGCAGTCACAATTTGTCCCACTTGGTGCTGTAATTGCTAAATACTGGACTTGGTTTCCTGTTGGAATTGCATAGTATTAGCAGTTAAAACATTTTACATTTTCTCTAAATACTTACTAGTCTGATTAGTCGGATTAATGTATTGTCTTTGAGCAAATGGGGGCCTATATTGTTGGAAATTCTGCCTATTATGTTGAGGTTGTGGTTGTGTTGGATTCCTATATCTCAAATTAGGATGATCCCTTAATCCAGGATTATATGTATTAGAATAGGGATCATAATTTGTTCGTGGTTGCCCTGGAAATCCTCCTACAGGATTTACTTGCTCTTGATATTCCTCTTGTAATGTGGGACACATATCTGTAAAGTGTCGATAGTTTGAACAAATACTGCAGTGAGTCGCTTGTACTGTCTGCGCTATTTCTAAAGCCAATTGTCGCACAAAAGAAGTCGGATTAGCCATTTGTTGTTCTAAAGTAAAACATTTACATTGTTAACATGTTTGAGAGGTTGTTCATGTCGTGTCCCGAACTTTTGAGAACGTGCGACCATGTTTGATATAAGTTCACGAGTAGCATTTATATCAAATTATCTAACGCCCCTCCACGAGCGGCGTCGACCATTTTTCTTTCATTTGGCAACAAACCTTTATAAAAATACTGAATTAATAAGTAGTCACTTATTTGATGATGTGGACAACTTGCACACAGCTTCTTAAAGAGCTCCCAAAACTCATACAAGGATTCATCATTGAACTGCCTTATGCCACAAATTTCTTTCTCGATATTTGCAGTCTGAGAGGCTGGAAAATATTTTGCCAAGAATAATCTATTTATCTGCTCCCAGGTTGTAATGCTGCCCGAAGGTAAATCGAACAACCAATCCTTTGCCTCATCCTTGAGCGTAGAGAACAGAAATGCTTTCAATTTAATATGTTCCTCTGAAACTCCAGTGGGTCTCATACTCATGCAAATTACATGGAACTCCTTAAGATGCTTATTTGGATCTTCACCTGGCAATCCATGAAAGGAAGGTAATAGACGGATTAGTCTAGATTTTAATTCAAATGTAACATTTCCATTTAATTCAGATATGTAATGCACAAAGGTTGTTGATTTAAGATCGGCGCTTCTAATTCTCTCAGAGTCCTTTGCGCCATGCTTGTCTCTTCAAGCTGTTCTTTATTGTCAACAAAGATGAAATTGAACAATTGGTCTTTCCCCAACTGCCTTCCCCTAAGTTGCGTAGCGTTCTCTATATTTTCGGATCAAATTGAAATTCAACTTGTCCAGTAGATCGTGTCATTGGAATACAAAATTAGAGGAAGAAATAATAATAAAATGAAAGAAAACAAAAACTGAAATAAATAGCATGAAAATAATTCAAACCATTCCATGGCAACGGCACCAATGATGAAATTTTGGTCAGTGCTGTCGTAGTCACCCAAAATTAAACAAATCTCAATATTAATGTTACAGTGGTGAGTCAAGGTCGTCCCACAAAGAACGGGATTTATTCTTGGACTAAACAAAAAACCGGGTCTCTTATACACATGAATGCTTTTAATCTAAAAACTAAAAAATAAAGTAAACTAGGGGGAATTCAATTTAAGAAGAATCTTGGTTCCGGTCATATCCACCATGACAATTTTACTAGTCGATCCCTGACACCAAAATAATTCAATTTCTATACCAAGGACTAATTGAAGAAGCAACCCGAATTCCAATTCAAAGTTGATTCTGATTTCTTTCAACAGTTGGTTAATTTTCAACACGTGATCTAATTAACCCTAACCGTTAATTTAATCCAGACATGTGTCAAAGATTAATTAATAGAAGCATTAAAATCAACAAGAACAATTAGGCTAACTAAACATAAACACACGCGGTTATGCCAATTAGTTGATTATTTTTCCTCAATTCAATAACTCTCTTAACTAATCGAGCAATTATCAAACTTAGTTGCTTCACAGATTGAATTAAGCACATGCGGTGAAAAAAATCTAGCAGTAGATTAATTCTAATAACTTATTATTCCGCAAAAATAGCAAGTTAAAAAGAACAATCATAAAATTAATCGCAGAAAAATAATCAATACTTGATATAAAAATGAATAAGTTCAAGAGCAAAATGTCTCACAACATAGTAGAATTGACCATGGCTGCAATTCCTTCGACCAAGAAAAAGGGTTTTAGGCACTAAGTGCCATGAAAGAATAACTAAGAATTTTTCTCCTAAAAACCCTAGCTAAAACAAGGATTAGACGTGTTCTCTCCTTTTACTCACCCTGCATGGGGTATTTATATTGAGTACTAGGGTTACAATCATTGCCTTAAGATAAGAACGTGAAATCATATGAAAAAGAGTCCAATCAGACGAAGAAATCTGTCAAAAATAAAAAATCACGTAAGTTCACTGTATCAGGCGCACATATTCTGCTTGATTGCGCGCCCTAGGCAGTATTGAAAATTTTCTTTCTGGACATAGCACACGTACGCTACTCAAACGCAGCGCATGTGCACTGTGAGCAATTTGTTGAATTTCCTCTCTGGAAACAACGCATGTGCGCTATTAAAACCCAGCGCATGTGCACTATACCTTAACACTATTCTTCACTTCCGGCTTCGATTTTGACCTTGATTCTTTTGGAATTTGGAAATGTGTAAAACACAAAAGTTGTAGTTCTCATTCTTAATTTCCAGTGCATCTTGAATCACATCAATTGGAGCTCGGACTTGAACGTTACGCTTGAAATACGAAACAGCATCAAGAATAGTGTCATACTCGTGCATGTTTCGCCCTTAGCAATTCCTTTCAGCTTTTTCATCTTTTTCAACTCTTTTTCACTTTAACCCTACAAAAACTAAGAATAACCAAATCAAACTCAATAATAACTCAAATATTTCTTATAACACATAAAAACGTGGTAAATGACACATAAAATATAGACACAATTTTGAATTTATCAACAACTGACAATCAAGAACGCACAAAGAACTCTAATTCCAGTAGGAATTAGGTAAATAACTTGAACACAACCCCAAACATATAAACACATACATATAAGCTAAATAACATCAAATAAATACTAAAATAATACACTAAACATATAAACACAGAGAAATGGAAGTGCACGAAACACACACATAAAAACCTAAAAGCGCCAAAGCTAATGCAAAAATCGTATAAAAAAAGTAGGAATAACCCCAATTTCTTAGCATTATCACCCCGCCAGATGTTCCCCATCCTCATCCCAATCCCAATCATTGGCAATCCCTTCCCCCTATCTCTTCTAGCTCTCATCTCGCTATTATCACCCATCCCCTTTCCCCACGAAGCCCCGAAAGCCCCTGTCATGCCCTTGATCTTTTTTCCATGAAAAAATAAGTAATTATACAGTGTTGATTGGAGTATAGTTTTCTTGGTGGCATCGTAACCCCTTGGCATGTTCAGGTGCCTCATTCAGGGGTTCATCACAATCATAGTTAACACTTATCTCCATACCAACTATATTTATCTTGCTAGGTGTTGGCTGCAAGGTCCCAGATCCAATTTTGTTTTCTAGGTAACATTTTTAGGAGGAAAAAAGTTCAGTTGATCAATAGGACTAAGCCTTTGGACCTCCAGATTACACCCTACCGAATCTTTGCTTCCAAGACATCTATATAATATGTAGGTCATTCTTTTGGGTTTCTTGAATTTTTCAACTTTCAATTTTTTATTTCTTCTTTAGCTTCTTTTATTATATTATGTTGGTAATTTTTTTTTGTTTGATTGGTATTTATGAAGCCGTAAATGTTAACTGGGGATATAGAGGGGAGATCAAGGCCTAAGGGATAGACGAGGGGGACAAATATAGGGATGGGGCGGCTATTTGGTGGTGGTGGCTACTATTGTAGGAGAAAGAATGTTGTGTGGAGGAGGTTGTTAAGTGGTAGTGGTGGTGCTTGTTATGGTGGGTTCTGCCTGTGATTCCTGCTAGGATGGAGAGAGGTTGGTTTAGTAGTGGTAGTGGCTGTGAGATGGATGGTGATGGCTACTGCTAGTGGCCAATGAGTGGTTCGTAGGGTGGGCTGTGTAGGGAGGGAAAGGGAAGGGTTTAGTACTGTTAGTTTTTTATTTTTTAATTTCAGATTGACCTTATTTTATTTTTAATTTGATCCCAAAAATTTGTAAACCTTTTTTTACTTTGAATTTGACCACAAAACTCTGTGGGACACTCGAATTTGTTAGGGGCATTAATGACATTTTACAATCCAGTGTTAGTTTTGACAGTTTCTATACATTTTATAAAAATATTTAAAGCATAAGTTGGTCATACATAAATTTGATGAGCATAGGGGGGTAAAGTTTATAATCGCCTAACCACAAGAGTTATTTGTATTTTAACCTTATGAGAATATGTCAACTTTGCTTATGTTACTAAAGAGCTAAAAAACATTGTTGATGTTAAGAGTAAATTAGCATTTTATACAAAGGCCAAATAATAACTTGTCTAGTTGGCAAAGAAAAGAAAAGCCTTAAATTCTTCTAATTTTCATTGGGTTAATCTGTAGTTAATACACTATTGATATAAAAAAAATTCTACAACACAGGTATGGATGCTTGCTACAATTATACGAACGACGTTAAAAATTTAAACAATGCACAAGTGGCATGCATTTACACCCGATGGTGTATGAAAGATTAATACATTTTTATTTGCATGCCACATACGCATTGTTTAAATTTTAAAAGTTAATTTTGCACATGTAGCATGAATCTACACCCGATGGTATAAACATTTTTCTACACGACAATGTATGAAAAATTTACTCTTAACTTTAATACTGCACTTATACTTTCAATAATGGAAATGACCAAAATATATGTGCCCAAATAATTCAAATATTAAAACCTACTCAAAGTAGTAGTAAATAAAATTCATGAATATATTTTGAACACTTATGTAGTAACGAATAGAAAATGTTAAAAATATAGAACAGAATAATTACCAAACAAATTAAAACAATACGTCAATAAAAAGTACAGGCACCATATAATTTTTCTTACCTAATTATGAAAAATTATTATTGCTTTAACTAATTTTTTTTTCTTTAAGAAACTTTACACATTGATAAAAGAGTAAGAGATTAATCAAAAAGTGAATATCTAGAGAAGATAAAAATATTTGTTTTAGTAGCTAGTAGTGTATATATATATATATATATATATATATAGCGAGACTTTTATAAACTAAAAGGTTGTGGGAGTGTTTCAGTCATTTTTAGTGAAAAATTAAGGATGAAGTGCTTGAAACTTAATTGGAGTGCTAAAAAGAACCCGAGGTCAGTTAGCCACCAAGGACATAAGATTTTCATATAGTTGCAAATAGGGAATTCAAAACCGTTACACGGACTCTACGTTTGGTATGCAGGGATGACATGGAATGGAAATGGCTTTACTACTCAATCTTTCCATTTCATGTTTGATATATGAAATTTAAGTTGGAAAGTTTGATTATCATACAAGAAAATACTATTCTAACTTGATCTTGGAAAACCATTCATCAACAAAATTGAGGAAAGCCCCTTTATAACTACATTTTGGGAAGAGAAAATTATGTGATACCAAGTTTACTCATTTTTTTTTCGAATTCTATTCACAATTTTTTATTGCCATAGTTGTTATTTTATTGTGAATATACTTTCTTAAAAATAAATATTGTTTTACAGAAATCAAATATTTGAAAGTAAAAATTTTGTAATTTTTATCATTAAGATAAATTGGTTAAATTGAAACATCATTACTGAATGCACAATATAATTATTGTGATTTTTTTCATTAAGATAAATTAGTTAAATTTCATTATATAATATTAAAATTTTAAAAATTACATATTAAATTTTGTAATTACATTCAACTAATATAATTGTGTGTATAATTTATTATTTTAATTTAAAAGAGAATTGATATATTATTGTGTAGTTTATTTATCTTTAATACAAAAAAACTTAAGGTTTCTTAAGTTTTCATAATTGTGGAAGTAGAACATAACATGAATAAGAAAAAATATATATACTTTATTTATTTAAAATCCATTCTATTCTAACATTTAAACTAATTTTTTTTAGTTAGCTAACTACTGAAATCTTGGTTGGAGGAAGGGGGGCGCTAATCCGAGATTTTATTAATAGAGTGCATCTATACAAAGTGACAAATAAAATCCATTGATGTGTCACTAGATCTAGAAAAGAAGGAAACAAATCTGGTCATGAATCTAAAATTAAGGGATCATGATTTGATAAGATCTTGTCACATGGAGTGGTTTTGACAAGTAGTTATGAATATGTGAATTTGTAAATTATTATTTTTTTTATTAATAATGGAAAAAATAAGAGTACATGGAGGAGGATTAGGTCAAGACCTCCAATTAATTACCTCTATTGTACGTAGCTCGGATGTAGGGGATCTCCTGAATCCATACTAAGTAATCCTCTAATACAAGAAGGAGAATCATTACCAAGAAAATGAAAACTACAAAAATAAGGATCACTACTTCCCATCTTGGCTAGCTTCTCTGCAACACTGTTAGGTTCTCTGAAACAACATGTTGGTGATGAAATTTTCTTGTTGAAGGAGACCTTTAATCCTGTGAATTTTAGTGTCTAGATGCCATGGAATGAAGGACGAACCCATGAGCATATTAACCAAGATTTGAGAATCAACATCAACCACAACCTGTATATTTCATCAATGCAAACATTTTTGCAAAGCCAGCAACAAACCATAAGGTTCAGCTTGTAAGTAAGATCCGTTGCTAACATTTCTCGCAAAACCAAAAAGAAAATTACCAAGATGATCCCTTAGAACACCTCCACAACCCAACACTCCAGGATTCCCTATTGCTGAACCATCAGCATTGAGTTTAAACTAGCCAGTCGGTGGTTTAATCTGAGATAAAGCTTTGATAGAAATATTCTCATGATCCAGATTATCTTCCTTAACAAATTGCCTGACTGGAGGAATCAAAAAGATGATAGAGACCTATGTGAATTAATAATGTCCTTGACCACCTTCTAGCATTGTAGATGAAATCGTTTCTATGCATCCAAAGAGGAGTATATAATATGAGGGTCAGCAGCAAAGAGATAATGACACCCACTATAGAATAAGATCCTGCAGCCACCAAATTTGACACTGGAGCAACAAATTTATATGATTATGGGTGGAAATACCAAATAATCTGCTGAAGTGATTCCAAACCTCTCGAGCAAAATCACAATGGAGAAAACAATGCTTCAAGGAATCATCATTGTTGCAAAACGGACACTTTGAAGCCAATTGACGTCCTATCTCCCACACCACTTCAGGAAAAGGCAAAAAATTATTGAGAATTCTCCACATAAGAATGGACACCTTCAAAGGAATTCTAGAACTCCAAATATATTTTTGAGAAGCCAATTTTGATCTTGGTTGTCTAACACAGTCATGAGCAACTGAGATTGTGAAAATTCCCAAAGAAGAAGTATTCCAAATCAAGACATCCTGCATGAGATTCATTTGATAAATAGCTTCCGTAGCCAACACTTTAGATTTAAGCTAAGGACTAAAAATTTAGCACAAGAAAGAATGATCCCAACCAGATTCATTTGAAAAAACCTGGTTTGTATAAGTATTATCATGCATGTCAATATTCGAAGGACCATCACCCAGCCAATTATCTTTCCAAACATCACAATCCTCCTTCCTAACCGGGACTTGAATGATGTTTTGAAAGTTGTCTATAGCCTTCAACAATCAATTCCAAATAGGAGAAACATGAGTTGATTGTTGTTATACGTAGCCCTCATAAATTTCGCCCAAAGGGAGGAGGAATTATAGAAATTCCACCAAAGTATCAAAGTAAAAGCATCAATGACATACTTGAGGGAACGGATCCCTATCCATTCTCATCATTTTGACAAAAACTTTCAGACCAAGCTCTCCAATATCTCTTAGATTTCCCATCTTTGAACCCCCTAGAAAAAATTAGCACAATTTTTCTATAGCCAGCACAACACTCATTTTGGAGGTTCCTAGAGAGCAAATATGTGTGTTGGAATAGAGGATCAAACGTGTTTAATCAAGATTTATCTACCTCCCAAAGACAACAGCTTATGTTTCCAACCAGCCAGCTTGGCACTAATCTTATCAATCAAGTATTGAAAGTTGGCCTCAGTCCTTCTCCCCTTGAAGATCAAACATCCAAGATAAATCATGGGCAAATTCAAACACTCGTACCCGTAAGATGTTCAACCCTTCATATGAAAGTCGTGGAACTTGATGTCGGAAAAATGAGAGATCTCTTTGACAGATTAATTTGTTGACTAGAACCTTTTTGAAAAAGATCTAGAAAAGTCGTTAGGCTCCTCAAAGACTTACTATCTTCTCTAGTAAAGATGACAATATCACCAGCAAAGGCAAGATGCCACATAGTTGGGCAATTTCCTGGCAAAGCTAAAGGAGCAATTCTCGATTGATGAATAAGACCATTGAACCATCTCGACAAGACCTTAACATAAACAATAGAAAGCACTGAAGGAAGGAGTTCCCCTTGTTTAATTCCTCTAGTAGCCTAGAAAAAAATAATGAGTTTTACTGTTAATGAGCAATGAAATCCAACAGCATCTAAGATTTCCCAAAATCAGATTTATAAATCTTCTGTGGAAACCAAATTTCAAGTAGGACAGCCACCAAAATATTACATCAAAAGCTTTAACCATCACTACTAAAAAATAGTTAATTACCTGCATATTTTACTGCAGCTTTTATCCAAAAATCCGTAGGTAACAAGACTTTCCGGGATTTGGGCGCCAAAAAAAATTCGCGGGTAATAAGGCCGTGGATACTTATTTGCTACGGATCATAAAATCCGCAGCTAATTTGATGCGGATTTTGATGCAAAAATTTAGATGCGGATATTTTCCGCTTCTAATTCCGCATCAATATTTCGTTAAGAAATTGTTTAGATGGACTTTTAATGGGGATTTTGCTGCGAAAAATATCCGCATGTAAATTTCCGCAGCAAAATCCCTGCTATAAAATTCCGCAGCAAAATCCCTAGCAAATATCCCCAGCAAAATCCCCATGTAAGTATGTCGCAGCAAAATCCGCAAGTAATATCCGCAGGAAATTCTGCAGGTAAAAAATATCTACATATAATTCCGTAGCAAAATCCACAAATAATTTTCCCAGTAAATAATTTCCGCAGCAAAATCCCCTAATAATTTTCACAGAAAATTTTTGCTAATGTTGTTTGGTTTTTTCTTTCCCCTGTACCATTATGTCACATTCCATCAATTTCATCTCAAATAACAATTCACATTCAAAGAAATATAATACGAAACAAATTCAAATACAAATACAAACAACCTGTCTCTTATACACATCTAGATGTGTATAAGAAAGACAGCCCTTCTCATAAACTACAAGCCATCTGAGGAAGAGATTGGAAATCTGCATCAGGAGGTGGGGAATGCTGGCGACGAGAGGATCCAGGAAGAACGCCCAATCGCTCCATCAAAATATTCAACTGGCTTCTCGTTTCAGACAGTAAGAGACATGGGCTTGTAGTGAAGCTTGCTCTTTCTTCATTTCTTCCTTTCCAATCTCTTCCTTTCTAGTTGGGCTTGTAGTTTAGCACTAAGGGAGTGGACTGTGCTCCTGATCCTCTCATCAACATCCTCAGGTAGGCGTATGGATGTGAAGGTCTGGACGAGGAACCCTTCATAGTCCTACCTAAAGAACCAAGCCCAGAAACTCTGCCTTTCTTCTTTCCTCCCACGGCGTCATACCAAATATCCAAGTCAGATGGCAGATGTTGTGAGTGTTGAGAACCATCGGCAGACATATTGTCATTCTCAACAGTACTTTGAGAAGATATTTCACCCCTTTTCTTCTCAAAGTTCTCCTGCAAAAATCATACCAAAAAAGATCAACTTTTTGGAAACAAGAATATTAAAGGACAAATCAAAAAAGGATTGTAATCAAGCTTTAATGACTTACATAAGCAGCTTGGGCCCGAGGATGAACCCAATCTCCCTCCTTCTTCTTATGGGTGCGGAAATAGAAGCTGTACCTGAAACATCGAAATCAGAGAATGGTGGGTCTTCACCCCTCTCAACCTTCTGTAATTAAAACAAATAAATATTTTCACGTCATCAATAACGAAGGCATTTTAATATAATGAAGTATTAAAACTACAAAAAATTAATTAGTATTACCATTTTCTTGAAATGCACTCTATGCGGTATAGAACCGCCCGTATGCAGTGATACACCCGCATTGGAATCCCGATTCTTCTTATTTTGCTCGGATTTTTGTTTGAACTTTAGGGACTGCCAATATTTATTTAGGTCTGCCCATGCACTATCCCCCATCCAAGATGACTTTTTACTATCTTTTTGGACTTTTTGTAGCATCTGGGCAAGCCTTCCTGTCCCTCTTTTCTCAAAATTCTCTCACACTGTTGCATTGTGCCTAGGTGGCCATCTAAATTTTTTCTTCAATGCTCAAAGTAAGTTTTCATATAACAATATGAAAAATAGATTTATCTAATCAATTAATACATTGAAACAATGTAGACAAAAATGCCATAATGAAATTCCTCAAACCACACATCTCTTGTGGCTGTAGAAAACTTCTTCCACGAGGGTTTGCCTTCTTCAAACTTGGTCTTTATGAATGCAGCGATGCCCTCAATTGCTGGTTTGTGAGGCCAAAACCTAGTTTACAACCAAACAAGATTAATACAACACGTTATCTTTGGGTAAGAAATTAAATCACAATTTTATATTTATTATGAATAATATTAACCCATCTCCATCGGGTTCTATCCAAATCAGTGTGTCATTAGCATCATTTCCAATGGCACTAGAAGAACTGGCAGCTGTATGAAGGGCACCAGCAGGAGAGGGTATCAATAAGGGATTGCTTTGAGACTGATGAAGGGGAGGCTGAGGAATTGGTTGAGCCTGAGGATTTTGCTGAGATGTGGATGGACTAGATTGACACATGGCACGAAGGTTAGCAATGGGGATTAACTCAGGAATGTGGGCATTTGTTTGTTGAGTTTGTGATGCTTGGAGGCATGGCGGTGGAGGTGAACTTGGGCTGTCACGCCTGCTGCTGTCATACTCTGCCTCTTTTATTTTTTTCGATCTTTTTGGTTTTTGCTCCTCCTTTATCTCCTGCATCAACCATCTACAACAAACAATGAAACCAAGTAAGATACATCACAATCCAATACAAAATCACATAGCAATAATATAAGGATTCTTGAAAAATAAAATGAATATTAATTATGCAATCATACAACAATAGTAATGCAATATGTATGAGTGATGGTTCTTTATGTTAAAAATTTGGAAAGATCCAAATTAGAACATCCAAAACAAAAACATTTTTGGAATTATTATAGTTTATGTACCTGTAAAAAAAGAGCATAAATACAATAATTAATCAAGAATCTCAACATTCCAAGACTCCATATTTATAGCATTACAAAAATCAGCATTTGAACATGAATTGCTTCTCAGTCTAAGTTTAAAATCAAACAAGTAAATGTCTTTTGGCGGGAAAATCTAGACCAAAGATTGGACAACCCCCCTTCTGCTTGATCTTTACCTATTTTGTTGATAATACAATAGATATGCAAGACAAAATCACATAGCACTAATATATGCAATCTTGAAAAAATAACATGAACAAAAGATACATTCAAACCACAAAATAATTGAAATACAAAAATAATTATTCTTATACAAAAATTATTCTTCTTATAGAATTATTAGGATACTTATAGATCTACTATTCGTCCTGTTCTTCGTCTTCATCATCATCATCTTCTTCTTCTTCTTCATCATCATCATCATCATCTTTTTCTTCTTCTTCTTCTTCATCTTCTTCTTCATATTCTTCTTCATCTTCCTCTTCCCTGTCTTGCCTCCTACCTAAATGAACTTCTTCACCATTGTGTTCATCATCATGCAGTTGATCAATTGGGTCTTCATCAATCATTGCATTAAATTAGGCTTGATCCTCATGATAAGCAGTTTCTAATGCTTGTTTGTTATCCACAGCCGTGGTTGGCTTATTTTTAATAACTACCCACCAATCCACAATTTTGCCAATTTCTTTTCCAGGATAAGGGCAATAATAAACTTGTGTTGCCATTGCATCAAAAATAAAAGGGTCAAACTTTGTGTATCTTCGATTTTTCTTCACCTCAATAATTCCATACTTCCCGTGTACTTTCACACCACGTGGAGATGTATCAAACCACTCACAGTTGAATAATATTAGATTCTTTGTTGGTTGTCCTAGCCACTCCAATTCAAGAATCTCTTTGAGGACACCATAATAGTCATTGCACCTCGAGCCTTGTCCCGTTCCCCTAACACACACTCCACTATTGTATCTTTTTCTACCTTCACCCCATGAAGTAGTACGAAATTTGTAGCCATTAATGAACATGATAGGCCATGACTTTGCAACTCTCAGTGGTCCTAATGCCAGGTAATGCAATGAGGATTGTGTGACATGCGTTCCGCGTTATTAGTCACCTATTAAGTCTATCGTGTTAGTAAGATATACATTGACAATATTGTATACGTTATACATGACATCGAATTTAAATACTTACATATTCTCGGAACCAACAGGAGAAATCAACTTCAATTTGTTGATCAATAATAGCTTCGCTAACATTACCATACATACTTCTCACTTGATGCTCATATATGCTGCACCAGAATTGTTGATATGTTAAGAGTCTTATCCAACAAAACATATTTACAAACTTAAAAGGGGCACTACTTACCCATGATATTCTTTACCCTCCACACAATTTAACAAAATATGTAACTGGGCAGCTTGCAATTCTTTTTCACTTAGCCATCGAGTTGTGCTCTTATCGGTCGTACGCCTAGGAAAATTGAAGACTGAAAGAGGTGATTGCCTTTCATCATTGTCAACACCATCGTCATTACGATGAACTCTATGTCTACTATAGAGTACATGTGGCTCAAAGTAATGAGAACTAAAGTACGCTATTTCTTGAGCCAAATATGCTTCACATATGGACCATTCTACATGAGCTTTGTTCTTCACAGCCTTTTTAATCTTGTTGAGAAACCTAAATTTTGGAAAAAGCCTTGCAATCGTGAAATAAGTCATTTGAAGAATAGTTTTCAAATTTTACAATAAATTAATGAGCGGTTGGTTACCTTTCAAATGGATACATCCATCGATATTGGACAGGGCCACCTATCCTTGCTTCATAGGGTAAATGAATTGGCAAGTGCTCCATTGAGTCAAAAAATGAAGGTGGAAAGATGCGCTCAAGTTTGCATAATATGATAGGAATGTTTTCTTCCATTCTTAGTAAATGATCTTCTCGTAAAACTGTTGCACATAAATCCCTAAAGAATTGGCTCAATTCTATAATTGGATTCAATATCCAATCAGGAAGTGCACAGAACGCCATTGGAAGAAGACACTACATCATAACATGGTAGTTGTGACTTTTCATACCAAAAAGCTTTGCCTCTTTCTTATCCACACATCTAGCTATGTTGGACACATAGCCATCCGGCATTTTCAATCCCTGTATCCAGCCACATACATCATCCCTACCCTTTGGATTAGAGTTAAACAAAATTTGGCTTTAGGCTTCCTCCAATTCCCATTGGCAAGATGTTCCAAATGCAACTCCGATCGCCGACAATACTCTGCCAAGTCTAGTCTTGATTTTACATTGTCCTTGGTTTTAGCTTTGTTGTCCATAACAGTATCGAACACATTGTCAAACACGTTCTTTTCAATGTGCATGACATCGAAGTTGTGTCGAATGAGGTTATTTTTCCAACAAGGCAAGTCCCAAAATATGCTTCTCTTTGTCCAATTATGAGTTTGACCATATCCAGCAAAGCGGACCTGTTGACCAGTATCAGTTATCTTGAGAAGGTGACGAACTCTCTCCCATAGTTGGTCCCCAGTCAACATCGGAGGAGGGATAGAACGCTCTTTCTTTCCTCTTAAGAAGTCATTTGTATTCCTTCTAAAAGTATGATCAGGCTTCAAAAATTGACGATGACAATCAAACCAAGAATTTTTCTTCCCATTTTTCAAGTAGAACGCTTTTGAATGCTCCATACAAATAGGGCATGCTAGTTTTCCGGCCGTACTCCACCCTGATAACATGCCATATGCAGGAAAGTTTCCAATTGTCCAAATCAATGACGCCCGCATTGCAAAGTTTTGTTTCTTATATGCATCATAAGTCGAGACACCATCATTCCACAATTGTTGCAACTCATCTATCAGGGGCTGTAAATGCACATCAATTTTACTTTTTGGATTGTGTGGACATTGTACGGCCGGAAAACTAGCATGCCCTATTTGTATGGAGCATTGCATATATTAGTGCCTGTCTCTTATACACATAACAATTATGGATTATAAGAGTAAGGTGTTGCAGATTGGCTAAGGGAGTAAACCCATCAGAACACAAACCAAGTCTGACATTTCGAGTATTCAGAAGCAAAGTCAGGATAGGTGCGATCAAAATGTTTCTTATGCCACTCCACCGAATGGGTGACACAATACACCTTCCTCCCTACGATTTTCCTGGTGCCACCTCATGTGCCTTGCAGTGGTCTCCCGAAGCATATAAGCGTTGAAGTCGTGGAATAAGAGGCAAATAATGCATCTTTTTACGTGACACCTCTTTGCAATCATGTTTATGCCCTCTACGTTCTTTATAACGAGGTTCATGGCAGAACTTACATTCCCTCAAGTCCCTATCATGCTTCCAATACAACATGCATCCATTAATGCAGCAATCGATTTTTTGGCTAGTAAGACCCAATCCTGCTACTAATTTCTTTGTGTATAAAAATCAGAAGGAATCTTATTTGAAGAATGACAAATTTCATTCATTAGTTGTGCCATGCCATCAAAACATCTATGGGGCATATTGTAGTCAGATTTTAAACTCATCATCCTGACAGCTGCCGACAACACCGAATGCGTCTGACATCCAGGCCATAATGGTTCTTAAGCTAGATTCAACATATCATAGAACCTAGCAGTATCCATATTTGAGGTTCTTCCATATTTTGTTCACCTTCTTGACTAGATCCTAAACCTGCAGCATCATACACCATGCTACCTGATATCTATTGACATGCTCATAACCGCCTGTAGAAGGCCCACTTGTCTACCCATAATACATGTCAAAATCACCCCTTCCATCGGCTGAATCCATATCAAAGTTTAAATTAATTTGAGGTGCTTCCTCCCCGTGTGATGTCCAATACCAGTATCTAGGTTTAAAACCTTTCCTCAGAATATGAACATCACAATATCAGGGACATGGTGTCGTTCATTTTTGCACTTCACACACGGACATCTAATAACTCCCTCAGTTAAATATTTTGTTTGTTGTCAAGAAAAATTTATAAACCCCGCCAAACCCTCCAAAAATTCTTCCACATATCCCCGGCGATTTGGAAGAAGCCTATTATACATCCATCTTCGATGCTTCGGGATTTCCATTTTTCCTAACCAAACTAATGACTTACTTAGTCTCCTATTAAACAATTAATTTCCAAACAAATAAAGAATATAATTTTAAAAAATATATATCTTATATTAAATTATCTGTTATTATAAAAAATTAAAAAAATATTAAATAATTTTTTTTTAATTTTACCATGAATTAGCATAAAAATTAATATAATCTACTCTTTTAATCACCTTTTCCCTTTTCTCTCTTAATTAAAGTCTACTAATTATCATTCCAATACCTACATTTACATTACATGTCATTTTCAAAGATTATTGATGGTTTAATATTTTTCATATAATATGCATTATGAACTGGTTTAAGCAAAATTGTATAATCTTAGTAAAAAAACATGAATATCTCAAGAAATAGAATTGTTTTAAGAAATATGCAGTGTGTGTGTATATATATTAAAAGAACGAATTATGTTGTTTGTAGCCATTAATGTATAAGTGTAATTTAGTCCCTTTTTGACCTATATTTTTGTAAAATTGAGTCAATTTAATATTTTTTTCAATCCGTATCCACCAACTCAAAACAACAGTTATTTTGAAAATAGAAAAAGTATATTATAAGAAAATTTTATAGTCTCGTTAGGGTACTATGACGTTATACTTGTATAAATATTTGTACAATATAATAACACATGCACTTAAATAGTACAGGTATAAAGACATGGTATAATAATCTAACAAGAACATCGAATTCCCCTTATACGAAAATCCCTTCTCAGATGAGGTACGTATGTTTATGCATTCTAGTTCATTGTTTATGAAAGAAAATGTATAAGGCAATCTTGATATGGGAAATTGTTAGGTAAGTCATGATAATATTATGGATTCTTTAATTTAAAATCGCCCATGTGCATCACAATATTCTCCCATGTGTTATAGTGAAATTATTTCCCAATATGAACATTGGTAGTTTCGTAAATTTTGTTCGTTGGAGGTAAGATGTGTAATTTGGTTGAGCAATTGAGATTGAATTGATGAGTTTCTCTAATAACCTAAGAATTTGAGCTCTTGGAAGTTCTGGTTAGGGGTAGGTGCGGGACGGGTATTTAATTAACTCAATAATTCTGACCTTCACATTACGGATATCCATAGTAGGATACCCGATTGAGTGAGAGAAACCATTATTCATTTTAAAAAATCAAGACTAAACTAATTAACCTCATCATAAGAACCAAACTTTACGTAATTTTTATGATTAACAAGTTAACTAATAAGTATTCTATATATAATCCATAAGAAGAAAAAATAATCAATATTAGTTATTCCAAGACAAAATTTAAGTTAAAAAATTACATCATTTTTTAAAACTAAAACGAAAAATAAAAATAGTATGACTGAACAATCAGATAAAAATAGTATAACTGAAAAATTACTGAATAAAGGAAAGACAAATAAACTGTAACCTTCTTGAGCTCTCTAGACCTTTATTTTCCTCCACACAATTTGGCAATGAGAGACCTTTAATTTTCCCAGTGTGTGGTCAATAAAAACAATGATGCAATTCTTGAAGTTAAACATTAAATTTCAAGACTCTCTAATCTTTCGTGCATTCGAGTCATCTACATGGCAAATAGTAAATAACTCTAGATGCTTCACGAATGAAGATTCAACTTGGGGCCCAAAAAAATCATCCACAATGCATATAAAGCCAAAACAAAAACTGCTAGAAACATCTTATTTTATCCTATTTAAACTGCAAACTATGATTCCCTCCAAAATTGTCTAAGCAATATCAATTGCAGAAAACACACAAACAGCACAAAGTATTATTGTTAACATTGATATTGCTGACATAAATTTGAGAAAAATAATACAATGTCCCAGAAAACACACAAACAGCTCTATCTTTATCTGTGTCTCACTTCCTATGTGCAAATGCGAAGATTCTCCAAAAAATAAAACAATTAGAAATCGCTAGAAAAATAAAACTGAAAAATAGCAAAATAAAAATCTTAGGGAAATTATGATAACAAACAGTTGCAAAAAAAAAAAAAAAAAAAAAAAACACGGATAAAAAAATATAAAAAGTGGAAACATAGAAATACATTACCTTGCAACTGTTTGAGGAGGTGGCAGCTTGAGGTGGTGGCGTCTTGAGTAGGTGGCGGCTTGAGGAGGTTGCAGCTTGAGGAAGGTGGCGGCTTGAGGAGGTTGCAGCTTGAGGAGGTGGCGGCTTGAGGAGGTTGCAGCTTGAGGAGGAGAAATAAGCAACCTTGAAGAGGAGCAATCAACTTGAGGAGAGAAAGAAATGAGAAAGAAGGGACGGGAAGGAGACATGGAAATAGGAAGAAGACGGCAGGAAGAAAAAAGGGAAATAGGAAGAAGGAGGGCAGGTGAATGGTGGTAGAAGGTGGCGGAGGTGGGTGGAAAGGGGAAAGAGGGTTTTTTTCCCGATTTAATCTAGGAGGAGATGGGTGGGTTTTGTGATTTTAATTTTAAATTTGCTGCGGATTTTTGCTGCGGAAATTTCCTGAGGAATTAGCTGTGAATATTTTCGCATGCAAAATATCCGTAGCTAATTCCGCATGTAACTACATAAAAGGCTAAAAAATTCTTTCCAAAACTCTACAGCTATATCCGCAGCTACATTTGCAACAAAATTACACAGCAAAATCCACAGAAAATTTATATACAAATTTTGTCTGCATATTTTTTTGTAGGTAATACATTCCCGCATTATGGAGGGAATTTTACCTGCGGATTTTGATGCGAATTTTTTAATCCGTAGCAAAATTTTATTCTCAAAACTAGAAAACTAAAATCCGCAGTAAATTCCGTAGCTATTACCTGTGAAAAAAAGTCGCAGCAAAAATCCGCATGAAATTTGCAATTTTTTTGTAGTGCATGTTCAATTTCATCACCATGTTGGAACCCCTAGTCTTCTTATCCAAGAAATGAATAATTTCTTGTGCCAATAAAACATTATTAGAGATATTCCTCCCCTTAACAAACCCAACTTGCTTCTTTGAAATGATGAGGAAATAATAAGGAAAGCTAAGCTAGAAGTCTAGTGAACACCTTATTAATGACATTGCACAAGGATATCAATCTTGACGATACAGAAATTAATTTGAATCGCTAAAATGAGAATGAAGTAAAGAAAAGAAATGGAGATTGAGTAAATTAAAAGAAGATTCAATGTTGGGAGAGAAAAACGATTTATGTTATTGCTCGAGAGTAATAGATAACTTGTGTTGTTTTTGTTTTTTCTCATGTCCCATACAAGTGTCATTATATGTCTTATTTACAGTATCTAGGGGATAGTGGGTCCGTAATACTGATTGTGTACTAATGTTACATGTCTGACCTACCGAACAACCGAACTACTGAACTACTGAACTATCGAACTACTTATGTTGAAGTTCCATCATCAAATTGCAAGTCGAACTGTTTTGTATATGAGCCGAACTGCCTTTTGGGTGAACCAAGTAGGATAGTATTTGGTCTAGTTTTGGATTGATGTTGTTCTACTCAGGAGGTTGGTAAAGTTTGCCACGTGTCCCTTGTCTGAGTTGAGCAACTTTAGGTATCGTCATAAGCCCCCTCGATGGAGTTTGAATCATAGACTCAATTGCATCGAATAATATTCTGTTTTATATTTATTTGTCATGTCTTTTGAGAATTCCTTAATAAATTCTAGTAGCTTTACTTTATCCAAGCGTCATTTCCGGCCATATTTTTTGTATTAATATTCAAAACGTCTTGTCAATCATTTATTCAAACTTTCAAAACTTCCTCTTGTTTCAAACTTAAATCTTTTTTCTCACATTTCCTTCGAAGAAAAACTCATGGCTTCTAAATCAAGAGAAGGATCATCCGACAATGCTCCGATCGAAGACAAATTCAATCTGGGAGCCACGATGCAAGGCAGAAAGGCATCTAAGAAAGTGGTATGAAGAGCCCTGGAGAAAGCCACTCCAGTAGATCTACCAGTCTTAGAAGGAGGAACAACTTTTGGGAACTCCGAATTTAAAACTCCAAATCCACAATAGGTGGTGGAATATAGGTCGTCTTTTCTGAATGCAGATGAGGTATCCAACAAGAAAAAGAAGGCTGCTCAATCACCCAAGAGGGATACTTCTATTATCCCTATAAATGGAGCCCCCATGAACATAGAAAACCCCATTTTGCTACTAAACCCTGACTCGAAAAAAATTAATTTAGTGAGTGATTCATGATTCCAGAGGTGGAAAGGAACCACCGAAATCTTCTTCTACCGAAGCTCAACGTTTTGTGCCTAATTGGCCAATTTTGGAGGGTGACCATATCGGTGGATCTATCATGGCTGTGGATTATCTCTTCGTAGCTTTTTCGAAAGGAGACAGATCGGAAGCTGAAGCTTGTTCGAAAAAATTAAAAGCAATCCGAGCAGCTTCAGGTTGGTATTCCTCAGGATACTACATGTGTAGTAGCATCTTACCTTCTTGTCTTGAAGACAGGGACAAAATCTTCGAGCTGGAGAAATCATTGGAGAAGGCCAATGAGGACAAAGTCTCTATAATAGAAGAGGTGAAGAAGGCCGAACAAGAGAGACACCTCAAAGTGCAGGCCGATCTAGAGGCCAAACATAGTTAGAAATTTCAAGAATTCCAAACTCTCCATGACACTTAGATGTCTAGCAGTAAGGAGCAGTTCAAGTAGGTTTCTTAGAACTTTTCCTTTAAGTCCCACAACCTTATTCTACTCAATCAGAGGTTCAGAAGTTGAAGTCTGGGATATCTCATCATCTGACCTCTATTGAAAATTTGGAAGAAAAACTTCCCCTGCAGGGTATAAATTCCTTCTTGATATCTGATGCTTTGGGGGAAGACCTAGGTGTTTTTTGTACAATAATGAGTGCTGAAGATGGTTTTAATAAGGCTTCAGACGGGTCAAGACTCATTTTCCTGAACTAATTCTTGAAAAAGAGAATTTGATTTTTATGACCCAACTATTTCTTTTAATGGAATGACTAAGTTGGGTAGAACCTTTAGAAAACCCCAAACTACTTCTTCCCTGAATCAACTTGTTCTACCTGTGGGGTCGTCAAGGTAGTTGAAGAAGAAACAGAAATAGAAATACTAGAACATGAGGTAAATATTTCAGGTCTGATAGCTTGTATGAACATTAGATCTTGTTTCTCTTTTGATGCAGAGATTTTTGATATAGATCAAGATCCTCTAACCTTTGTTTATTTTCTAGACAGTCAGGATGTAACAAGAACTCCTACCTCGGTTGAAAATCCTTCAGTAGAGCAAGTTGAAGAAGATCAACAGAAGTAGAATATGGTCTTGTAATTTTCTTTCAAATGTAATAAAATATCTTTAGTCGTATTCTTCTTTGTAAATTTTCACTTATGTAATAACTTTGATCAATTTGCTCAGAATTTTTGTATTTTTTTCGATCAATCCTTATTCGGATCAGATCAGAGCTTTGTAAGATGAGTTATTCTTTTATGAAGAACAAGAACAACTTTCCTTTCAATAATAATTTGTGATCGATCATGTTTATATTACAAAATTGCTACTTGTACACATCGGTGAGCTTGACATTTAATTGATGTCATCAAATTAGGGACCTAAACCCACTTGAAGCACTTCGGCGAGCTAGCCCTTATCCGGCCAAACCATTTAAAGTACCTCAGCAGGTCGGCCTTTACTCTTCTGATCACAAAGAACTGGGACTTGTATAATTAGGATCCTATTGACAAAGATTTTCCATTAACAGTTAGCAATTTATGACTCTTTATTCATAAAAGACGTGTCCTAATTTTTAGGCACGTTTAATACTGGTGCATTTATTGTCAGCCCACTACTTTTTCAGTTTCGAAGAATTTAAAATATAAGTACTTCAATCCTTCCTCCTTCTTTTTCACCTTTCTTTCAAAACATCCCTTAGTAAATCTTAGCAACTTGATATATTCATCTCAAATTTTCTTCTTCTTCTAGTTCTATGGTTGTTCATGCTCAACCCATCAATTCAATTCCAATGACTGAGGAATCAACTCAAAGTCCACCTTCATCTACTCCTTCCAAGCAGCCCCCTGCCACAGTGGACATCAGATCCACTCTTCAGGTTGGGGATATACCTCAACTTAACCTACCAATAAAATCCCTGATACGGTAGCGATTCAAATTCCAGATGAAGGGGACAGGGGACAGGGCACACAACCTCTTGAAGGGTTGATCACTATTTTCAAAGACCAGCTTCGACCAAGTCTTCAGTTTTACTTATCGGGTGAAATGGGTGAAATCCTTCCTTCATTATGTTCCTTCTTCAGCATCTTCCTATCCCAACTGATGCCAAATTCCTTCTAGATCCTCATCGCCTATGCCCTAATTTGCAAATATTTGAATATTAAGGCATCTAGACACGACTTTAGGTGCTTTTATAAGGTGGTGCAGGGGAAGGAGTTCAGATTTTATTATTTTACTGGCCATTCAAAGAGGGCTAGCATTGCTTCTGATATGCCGAGCTCCATAAAGAATTGGAAGTCCAATTTTTTTTGCTACTCAGGCTAACATGGGAAAGGTCAAAACAAGATGGTCATTTTCTCATAGAGACCCCATCTTGAATTTTGACCCCTCAGGATAACTAGACCCAGAATCTTATCTTGGGGTAACAAGAATTGACCAATTGGATTCTGCCATTCTTTTCGGGGATAGAAATTCAATAGTAGATCATAACTTATTGATTTGGATAGATCTGGTCGAGAAGGCATCTCTTCCTCAAAATTTTAATGGATGTAAGTATGAAATGTCCGAGCTTTGTACACATTCCTAATCTTTCATGTCAACTTATTTTCTTCTTGTTTTTTGATTAGAGGCTTTGGTGAAGTCGATATTATCTATTTTGACTGAGGAAGATTCTCGCTTGACATTGCTGAGCCTCTTCAAATAGTATATCACTCCCTCTGACCTGCCGAGGAACAAGGGACAGCAGTAGCACAACAACAATTACTAAGAAGGGGAAAGCTCTTGCTGTTGCTGTTCCGAAAAGAAAAAAAGTCAAGATTAGCTTCAGTTCATCCCTTGGCAGCTCGAGCATAAGAGAAGAGAACTCTCAGATTTTTTTTTTGTTCCTTCCTTGATTCCTCTAATCCGAACTCCCTCTTCTGTTCTACTAGTTCTAGGTGGGTCATTTTGCCCTTGGTCATATAACCTAGGGCATTTTGTGTTTCAGGGAATAACAAAGTGATTACCTGGTATACAGCTCTAGGGCCTTGAGAATGGACATCCAAAGAAGAGTGGGTTTCCAATGGTTCTCACTGAAAATCTTTCTTGGACAGTGGGAACAGTCTAGCCGATTAGGAATTTAGACGGCGAACTAGAAACTGATCCTTTTAGTCCTTTATGGTCGCTGGCTGTAAATGATCAAGGGCAGCATGTTCGAGTCTCGAATAATTGGCTGTACAATGCCTTCTTAAAGCGAGACCAATTGTGTGCGGCTGATCTTCTTACAGCTCAATTGCAATCCGAGGCTGCACAATCTTTCTTTGCAGTAAAAATTTTGCTTTAACAATTTAATAAATTTTTTTTAACAATGTTCTGATATCTTGCAGCTCAGTAATGCTATAAGCGAGGGGCACCGTCGTAGCCTAAGGTTCGAGAAGCAAGTTGAACAGCTGGAAGAGTTACTGCTAATGCAAAAGCCTTGAAGCAACAACTGTATTCACAAGTTGTTGTGAATTCAAGTGAGATGCCCTCCTCCCCAGAAGAAGAGCCTGGGAATACCAATAAGGAAGAGCTGAACGATCTGAACAGTCAAGTGGAACATTGCATTGACTGAGCAGATGAGAATGAAATAGGAAAAGGCTACCAAATATAAGTTAGAAGCCAATCAACTGAAGTTCAATCAGTCTTCTTCATCTTCTTCTCATTTGGTTGACCATGTCAATCAATATCTAAGCTCGAAGGCTTTGAAGAGCGACCTAACGACATTCTGTCAACAGGCCTGCTATTTAGGTTATGAGGAGGCCTTAGAAGAGGTGAAGAAGAGGTTCCCAGACTTAACTTTAGATTTTTCTTCTTTTCCTGAATATAGTGAAGATGTAGATCGGGCTTTATTTATCGAGTTAGGCGATATTTTTGTAGAATCTCGATCAAAAGAAAATGATTTAAATTGTATTCACTGAAGATGAATAAAAAAAGATTTTTACAAAGAACTGTTTCGTTCACATTCCTCTGTAATACTTCTTTAAATTGATAATATTCCATGTTCGAGGAATAATTCATCCAAACTGATCAGACAATTTGTAATACCTCGAAGAGTAAGCTTCTATTATGTGGTCCATGTATCTTCCCAATTCTCATCAAATTTATTACTCCCTTCTGTTTGGTTAAATTCATTTTTTTGAAGAACCAAATCTCCTGGTCTGAAGTATCTCAACCGAATAGTAGAGTCATAATAATTTTTGAGACGTTTTTTGTATGTAGCTTCTTGGATAGCTACAATTAGTCTTCGCTTTTCTAGGATATCTAAATCTTCTCTTCTAGCTTTATTATTATCAATTTGGACGAATTTTCAATCCTTGCAAGTCGTACACCAATCTCTGGAGGTATAATAGCCTCAGCACCATATACTAAAATGAACGGTGTTTCCCCATGTGAGGCTCGTGGAGTAGTTTGGCAAAACCACAAGACGCTTGACAGTCCTTTTACCCATGTTCCCTTAGCTCGATATAATCGAGTTTTGAATCCGATCAACAAAATACGATTAGAGAGCTCAACTTGACCATTAGCTTGAGGATGAGCTACCGAGATAGTTTGCATTTGTATCCCTAACTCTTCACAGAAGGGGTCTGAATGGTCTTCCGACAAATTGAGTTCTATTGTTTGTCATGTTGTCTCGAGGTATTTCGTATCTACTGACAATGTTTTTGCAAAAGAATTTCTTCATCTTTTCTCAAAAAATTGACCGAAGTGGCTCGGCTTTGATCCATTTTGAAAAGTAGTCGACCGCCACGAATAGAAACGTAAAGTTTCCAGATCCTTTAGGAAGAGGTCCGAGAATATCTAACCCCCACTATTGAAAGGGCCAAGATCCAGGAATAAATGCATTTCGGCAGCTGACTTCTGAATAATAGGAGCGTGTACTTGACACTTATGGCAATATTTTACAATTTGATTTGCATCGTCAGTCAATAATATCCCACAAACATTAATTTTTGGACCAAGCTCCGAGCTCCTATATGGCTCTCGCAGATTCTCATGAATTTCTCGAAGCACATAATTTATTTCGTCTGGTGCTAAACATCTGAGGAGGGGGTTCAGGTACGAACGATAATATAGTAATCCTTGATGTATCTGTCGTATTTCATCACCCGAATGCACAGTCTTCTCTCCTGAATTCTGTCATCTGGAAGTTTCCCATTGGTCAAATATTCTACAATGGGAGTCATCCAATTTGGTTCTTCATCAATTTGAGTTATTTCTTGCTCGATATTTTGTTGTCACTTTAATGCAATATCGATTAACTATATCTGTGTGTGTGTGTATATATATATATATCAATTTTTGAAGCTTTCTCCTTCCTCACTCTTCTCTCTCTCGGCTGCTGTAGTTTTTCTAGTGTTTCATGTCTGTTAGGTTGCCCTTCAATCCTTGATTGAAGGGCAACCTTCTTCCTATATGCCCAAATCCTTTGTTGATGTGGTTAGTGGTCCTTGTCTAGTCATGAAGGTAAGAAAAGCAGCAGTTTACCGTGGAAAGCAAGCATTACTTTCTAGCGATGAAGAGATTAAAGTCTTATCTCGTCCCTTGAAGTATGCTCTGATTGGGAAGTTTGCAAAGAGCAAACCAAGCATGGCTATCCTTCTAGTGAGGATTTCGCAACTATTAGCTTAAGAGGTTTATTCATGCTAGGGTTTATCGATTATCATCACGTGTTCATTCGTTTTGATAAGGAGGAGAATTATCATCGTTGTTGGTTAAGAGGGTTTTGGTCGTTTGAAGGTTTTGCTATAAGGGTGCTCAAGTAGACTCCAGATTTTCTTGTCGAGAATTAGTCCTCTAGTAACTCTGGTATGGGTTTCTCTGGAGCATTTACCTTTACATTTGTATGACAAACAATCTTTGTACTCTAGTCCTTCAACGATTGGATAGTAGCTTAAAATGGATGCATCAACTGCTTCATTATCTCGGCCTAGTGTTGCTAGGTTTTGTGTAGAAATAGATGTCTCAAAGCCACTCTTGAAGAGATTTTGAATTACCAAAGGTAATTCTTGTCCTTTGCAATACATTGTGTATTAAGATTTTTCAGAATATTTCCCTCATTGCTTGAAGCTTGGACATTCATCGAAGGAATGTCACATCCTTTATGGCAAGTGTCAAAGTATTCAAACCCATCAATAAAAGCTCAGCTGCATGATGGAGCGGTGACCAAGCCTACACTTAAGGAGGCGTCTGCTCTAAAAGAAGTTGAAGAAAAATAAGCAATGGCAACCTAAGGGATTGTTGACCAAAGATAATCAAATCAAAAGCCTAGTTTTGGAGAGATCCTTGGGTCTCACCAATTCGAAAAAAGAAAATATTCCAGTGATGCCATCTTCGGACATTATTCCTGCAGCTCCAATAATTGATTAGGAGAGATTGGTTTCATTGTCACTAGTCATAGCTGGAAAAGAAAATCCTAATTCCTCAGAGGAAGCTCTTGTGGATACTACGACTATGATTCAATCAGAGACAATGGTTGCTTATATGACGTCGAAGAAACAATTGCAATTAAATTCTTCCAATTTGTCCTCTTCCAATAATCATAAAATTTTGATTTTCTGGAAGGTTCACTCGATTAGAAAGGCATGTCCAACTTGGGAGTTAAACCCAACTGCTGGATACTCCATGCATCGAGAATTTTGATAAATTTCAACCTCTCATGTTTCTTGGAACCCTCATTGATGATCATCATGCTGGTTTTCGTTGTTTGAAAAAGAAACCGCCAAGACAATTGCAAGGGTTGGAACCATTGTTGGATTCCGACTTGGAATTTCGGACTTCATTGTCACGTCAAGAACTTTCGGCTCAATTAAATGACTTCTTGGATTATTTATCAAAGCTTGAAGTTTCGAATTTAGAGGATGTTGATGATGTTGAGGATTTGGCTCCAGCAAGGTCAAAAAAAACAAAACAAAAGAAAGGAACAGTACACAGTTACTCATATGATGGTTGCAAAACAGTCGGTAAAACCATCCATTACCTCTGCCTTATCCAGTCATAATGAGCAATACTCTTATTTGGAATATTCATGGCATCTCAGGTAAATCTTCCATTTGTAGACTCAAAACATTAATTCAATGGCATCATGTTCCTCTTCTTGTTGTTTCGGACCTTTAGTTATAGATTCCTCTTAGCTAGAAGAATTCCGGATTCATCTATGTTGTGAATTTTGTACTCTGAATATCTCTAACAAATTGTGGATGCTTTTGAGCCCGCCTTTACATGTTAATGTTTAATAAAAGTTGGAGCAATTGCTACATGCGCAGTTACTACATGATGATTGGACTGGCTGGGTTATAGCCTCGTTCTTTTATGCCAAGTGCACAGTTTTGGAGCATTGTCCTCTTTGGAGTGATCTTTACCAGTTGACCTCGGTCGATTGCCCTAGGCTTGTTGGTGGTGACTTTAGTGTGGTGTCCTCCAGAATACTTCAGATCATTGAGTCAAAATATGTTGTCTGTGCAAGAATTTAATGAGACTACGAATTGATTGCGGTTGTTGCAACTGCCTTTCTCGGGAAACAATTACACATGGTCGGGGATTCGTCGGGGACAAGTTGTTTGGAAACGTCTGGATACGATCCTGGTAAACTTTGGTTGGCTTTACAAATTCCCCACTTCAGCCGTTACACTGCAACACTTGAATAGAGCTTATTCGGATCACTCCCCTCTCTTTCTCACTTTGGAGTCAATTGTTTCCTCTTTGCCAAAGCCTTTTCATTTTCAACATATGAGAGTCAAACATGCTAATTTTTTGTACGTTGCCAAGAATAATTGGAATTTGCCAGTTAATATTTTGGATATGGGATATTTTGCTTGGAAATTTAAAGGATTAAAAGCTATTTTTCGTAATTGGAACAAAGAAGTCTTTGGAGATATTTTTCAGATCATTGAAGATGCTGACGAGAAAGTTCGTGTGATGGAGGTGCAGTATGAATCCTCTCAATCAAAGAAAGATCGTTATCTACTTCACTCGGCTCAATGTTTGCCTAGGTTAGAGTACTAAACTAAGTAATAAAACAAACCACATTACACCTATTACTATACCTCTTTCCTGCAAGTATATGGGGTAGGTAGTAGTATATGACAACTAGGTATCGTCCCACAAGGATTGTTGATTTAGCAATTACCAAGATTCAGAAAGATCCTTGTATAGTTAGGCTAAGCAATGATATGAGGAAAACTAGCACACCACGTATTCAATTAGGCAAGTAATAAACTAATAAAGGACTATCTAAACGAATCTAATGAAAGCAAGTAAAATGACTTCTATGTAGACTAAATTAATGAAACAAAATGAGAATTACAAAGCAAGTAATACTAATTTGACTAAGGAAAGCATAAGAAAACTTGAAAGGAAAGAGATTTCTATTTTCTACTAAATAAAGTTATACAATGCTTTGTAAAGACAACTAGATTAAAACTAAATATTTTGAATTTTTGATTAAGTAAAAGAAAGCCCACTAGCAATTACTAGAAATTAAAGCAAGAAAATGAAGATTTTGACTAAAAAGTACTAAATTAGCAAGAACCCCAGAAACTTCAAAGAAAACTTGAAATGGAAGTAACTTTATTTGCAAGAAATTTAAAAAGAAAGCATGTAAAAATTATACCTACTTGAAGCTAATAAAAATCCCACTAATAGGGATTAGTTAATCAAAATTTAAACTTGCTAAGAATTGAAGACAAGATCAAAAGGAGAATTCAAGAGGACTTTAATTAAGAAAAGAAATCTTGAAGGTTAAGAAAGCTCCATTACTCTACTCTAAACTAAAAATACCAACTATACCCTAACTAAGTGTTTCCTACTCTAATTCCTAAGTCTACTACATATGGATCAATAGAACTTGAAATTAAAAAAGTTGACAAAATACAATTCTGAAACCCGTGTCCATATCGCGATATGGCTCCCAAAATTAAAATTCCAACTTACGTGTCCATTCAATATCGCGATATGAAATGCAATTTCAGAATCTTGGATTTTTCTCTTTTGCCCTTTCTTCTCACGACCGCTGTAATCCTTTATGCTTCACATCCTTTGTTCTAAACCTGTAAAACATTCAAGGACTTAATTAGGCACAAATTAAAATATAATTAATTCTAAAATGATGATATTTACACAAATGTAAATACAATTACTAAATGCAACAAAGAGGACTAAATAAAAACACAAAAATCTATTATAAAATCCAAAAATACTAACAATAAGCTATGTTAAATGGATAAAAAAAAAACTCTAATTTACTAGAGTTTTACACCCCCAAACTTAGTGTTTTGCTAGTCCCAATAAAAACAAGAAAGAAAATGAACCTTACTAAACAAGCAAACAACAACACACCACCAAAAATGACATCACAAAAGATGAATAATGGATGTACTTATGAATAATAAGGAAATCTCTCCGGGGACCTGAAATACCACATAACAATTGAACCATTTCAACTAATCACTCAAGTTTTCAAATTTCCTAAAAATCACAAGTTTAAATGCTATACGAGATTTCAAATAACCAAGCATTAACCATTCTCAAAAAGGTTTTTGAAAAGCATGTTCCATTAATTCAAAACATAGTATTTTAATATATCAAAAAGAGTTACCAAGTTTTTCAACCTTCTCGACAAGGTCACATAGAAATACAAGTTTATTAGCAGTCTACAGACATCGAGCCGTACACATGTCAAGCAAGTTGAAAATATTAACCTATCAAGGAATGAGTAGCAAGATATCAATGATAGATATTATAGACATTTCCTCCTAGACATATTACTATTCTAAAACATAATTCCTAATGGCCTATTTTGGAGAAACAACATGAGCACATGACGGAATCCCGTAGTTGCCTTATTAAAATTCTAATGGTTTATTTCGGAGAAACATGGGTAAATACCGAAATCCCGTACTTGCCTTATTGCTATAAGAAAAATGTTTTTTTTTTCACACAGCACTAAACCAAGGAAGAGTAAAACGTACCTAAGATTAGTATTCAACATCAATAATTCACAAGTTAGAATAACATTTCCTATGCAAACACACAAAATGTCCTAAATCCCTTCTATTCCATTTAAACCAATATTTCCAAAAGAAAAATTGACCAACAAAATAATACTCATGATTTTATCGAAAGAAATATTTCAAATGAATTTAGCCAAAAATATTAGTCACTTTTTTTGAAAAGGAACTGGGGCTTTAGTATACAAAATTTTGAAATTCTTGAGTCGCGAAGGAACTACTCAACACATACTTAAATTCATGGGGTGTCCAATTAAAATAGTTCAATCATATGATATTGCAAGTCAAGTGTAATCAACGAGTATCAAATTGATCAATTTTTCATCCAAATGTCATCAAACACATATATACAAGCACAAAAAGAACCTTCCCCGACACAAGAAAAGAACACCCCAAACTTGACACTTTATTCAATTGATGGGTAAAAATCCATCCAACTAATCACCCAAAAATTCACAAACAAAAACCAACATATGAATAAATTTGAACCATACTATCATAAATGAAAATAACTCTAATCAAACCAATCCAAATAAAATAGTTACCAAGAGCACATTCAGCCAAAATCAAGTATCTTGCATTTGGGTTCACAAAAAGTCAATCCAACTAATCAAATACCAACAAATAGTTTACTTGGCATCAACATAAGGCCCCTAGCTGACTACTAAAATCTCAATCAATGCGCATAAAGCGCTAAAAGCATCAATAAGCTAATAATCAAGCATTCATCAATCAAAACTCAACATGATCAATCCACACACCAATTCCAACAATTAATCTACTCAGCATTAAGTTAAGTCTCTTAGTCAACTAACATTCAAAATATTAAAAATCCCAAACTATCCAAAAGTAATAAAGACAATAAAGTAAATTAATATTAAAAGTATAAGAAAATGTAATAAGGAAATATGTCTCTCAAAGTTAAATTCTAAGATAAAAAGATAAAGTGGTGATGTTTCAACATCCAATGATTTTTCTGCTCCTCCATGATGATCCTCTTCATGATCGTCCTTCAGAGCCCAATCGGCTTCCTTAAATGGCCTGCTCCACTTACTTGTTCTTGCTCTACTTGAGTAGTTCCGTTGGTGATGTATAAAGATGTTGTCCAAGGGGCACTCCGTAATGTCAAGCGGATGGTGGCGATGGATGGATCCATGAGTCCATAACAACCGGTTTCAAATGCCATACTCATGAGTGCCACATTGTGATGAAGGAGCATCTAGCTGTAGGCCCAATACCCGTATAGCTTGTTATACTCCTCCTCAGTTTGAGGTGCATTGAAGATATTCCTGGGCTGTAAGATCATAGACTAAGTTGGTTGTATTGAGAGATCCTCTTGATGCTTGTCGGTATCCTTGAATATATTCAAAACATATCTCATATTGATTCTGCCTCTTTCACGCATTTAGGGGTAACTTGGAATAATTTGGCAACTTGATTCAGCACACAAGTAAGGAATTAATTTGGGCAGATAGAAACTTGGATGGTTAGACATCCCAATCCCAATAAGACCATGCAAAATTAATCTCCCGAGTTTTAACGGCATGCCCTCCATAATAGCATAAACAAGATAAGCCTTGTAGTTTGGAACCACATTAAGTGTAGTTAAACCCCAAATTTTGCAGCAAATTAAGCAGAACAAAATCCTAGGCAGCAATTTCAACCTCGTACGAGACAACCTCAAATAATTGAGTACTAGAGGCATTCATGATCCAATTCACATTCGGCTCAGTCAACACATTCTTTATTTCCCCCATGTCTTTCCTCTCCTTTACAAAATTAGATATGGATCATGTGATACATCAAGTATATTATAAAAAGCATTAATTATTTTAGTGGAAAAATCAACCAAAACACCACGTACACGGAATTTATTATCAACCAAATCATACAAATTGCAACGAAATTCTTGAAACAACCCCAATTCCTTGCATTTAACTATTCATACAATGCTTGTCTAACATATTCTAACTCTCCCTAATGCCTGGACAAGTATCATACTTTTGGTAATTCTCAAAAATTGCCTTGCTTTGTCACTAGCAAAAACGAAATCCTCACTCAACTCTATAAATTCCTCATTTAGCCCCTGGTCGGCTTTTCTCTTGTTGGATAATTCACCTCTTCCCATACTTTTACCCCTTGTCCCACTACCATACATACCCCTTGCCATGTCTTCAACGAATTAAATCAACATAATCACACAAATTTCACAACAAAAGTAATTCAAACAAGCCACTACCAAAAATTTCAAGTCAATATAGGAAACCCACACAAAAATCAACCTATATGCAACCAAAAATCTACAAGCCTAATTCAAATTTCAAATTTCAAATTTACAAAACCAAACCCCCAAAAATTCAAGGGCAAATGTGTCCAAAAAATCCAAAAATTTCTTCAATATCTCAAAATTGAAGGTAAGTTATTAACACTTACGGGCTTGAGTACGAAGGAAAATATTACCAGTAGATTGAAGATGAAATTAAACCCTTGAAGCCCATGAAGATTTGTAAAATTTGCACCTTGAACCCTTTGAAAACCCTTGATTCTTGCTTCAAAGTTAACGGAATCTTGTTCTTTGATGCCTGGAGAGGTTGATTTTGGATGTTTATGGTGGATTGGTAGTGATTTGTGGTGATTTTGTGAGAATGGTGGAGGGAAGAGCACGGCTGCTAGGGTTTTAGAAGAAGAGGAATGCTGAAGAAAATGGCTGAATTTGTGTTTTAAGCATTCTGGAAATTTGGTCTATATTGCAATATCAAACTTGTAACGAAAAATGATGTCGCAATATCGCCACAGTCAAAGCCCTAGTCAACTACCGATATCGAGATATTGACCCTCAGGCAAAAATTCTACCCTTCCCAAAGTTTGCATCCACATAGTGATATGGGATCGATATCACGATCTGGACTGCAGTTCATATTGCGATATGGAATCCATAATGCGATATTGATCAAACTTCTACAAAGGCCAAATTTCACACTTAGCCAAGTTTTGGCCAAACTTCCACCACTTCACTTCACACTTCTTCACCAACTAGAATCATAAAAAACACAAGTATTAGAAGAAAATTTTTATCCATTTCTTCGAACAATTTGTTGAATTCAAAAGCATACTTTTCAAAACAGAATTTAACCAAAAGTGAACCAAATCAAATCAAATCAAAACTAAACAAGAAATAACACTAAAAATAAACAAAAAGTGCTTGTTAATATAGTCATTAGTTTGACTATCGTAATATTTGATTAAATGACGCAATTAAAGATGGTTAGCCATTCTTCTCTCTTTGGTCTCTATGGGAAAAGCTTGATTCCTTCTTTTCAACTAAGAATGCTTGATTCCCAGCTTTCACATGCATTTGTCCCTTTCTTCAACTATGTGCAAGAGTTAATGAACCAAGAAACACACAAAATTGCTTCTCAAACCACCATATCTTCTTTTTACGTATTTTCACTCTTTTGTCAACATTAATCCCCCGATCCTTGGCAAAAACCTCTTGATTCTTCATCATATCATAACTAACATCGGGTGGCTTTTCCTCCAATTCATTTCTCACGTCTTTCTTTTATTCATCCCCCACGTTGAGTGTCTTGCCTTCCTCATCTTTGAGTACCTCCTCATTTAACCTATCAAGAATAGAATCAAGTGAGTGGTTGACACAATTTTTTTAAAAAATTAGAATATTATCATTATAATCAAAAATATCAAATTCAACTCACTCATCTTATTTTTAACTGGTAAGTTCAACTTCCATTTGTTCACATCAATCATTGCATGAAGGTCTCTCCAAGATCAATGGAATATTCGAGCTTTCTCCTATATCGAGCACTGGAAATCCAACGAAAAAATGAGTTTATCCACTTGCCCCAAAATATCTTTGAATAAACCATACGGCTCTCTCTCGGACATTTTACCAATTGGAGGGTGATATATGTCAATTTTGCACTATCCAATTTGTCATAGATTACCTTAGGCATCACATTTATGCTCACACCTAAATCATACAGTGATCGTTTCAATGAGTATCCTCCAATATACACTGGAATAGAGAAACTATCCGGATCTTTTACCTTTGGCGGCAATTCCTTTTCCACAATCGCACTACACTTAGCATTAAGGCACACATTTTCATCATCCTTCCGCTTTCTCTTCTTAGCTATAATCTCCTTCATAAATTGGGAATAGTGGAATATCTTTGTGAGTGCTTCAAGCAACGATATACCCATATAATTTGGAGCTTTTTGAATACCTCAAGAAAATAACTGAATTGTTTCTCTTTCTCTTCTTCCCTTGGGTCTATCAATCTTTGGGGAAACGGAATCTTCACCGAAGGATGAAGATTCAAAGATTCTTCAATTTGCTTATGCTTTCCCCCCTTTCTTTTTTTGCAAGTTGCTTTTACCCTCATCAATCTTCTTTTCATTATCACAATTGACTTCACTTTGAGTTTCAACCACCTTTGATTTTGGATTTTTCCTTTCTTTATCAATTTCATGCTTATCACTCCCCACCATCACTCCTCAAAGTTATAGCATGGCATTGCTCCCTTACCACTTGGTCTCTTCCATTTTGCTCTCTTGGATTGGAAAGACTTTTTATTTTGTTGTCTAACCATTGCCCCAATTGTATCTCTAAATTCCTTGTAGTGGCTATTAAATTCTCATACTCCCTCCTTTGATTCTCCATTTCTTTCCTTTGATTTTCATTTTCTCTCCTTTGATTCTCATGTTCTCGCTCCTTTGAAGTTCATAATCTCTTCTCAAATTTTCAAATTACATTTGGAGATCTTCAGCCTCTCTATGAAATGTTGATAGTTCAAGGGTTGTGGAGGGTTATGTTGTTGATATTCAGGCCATGGTTGGTTGTTAGAATAAGGAGGATTTTATTGGGATTGATAACAGTTGGTTTGGAATTTCCTTTGATGAGGAGGTTGATAATGTCTTGAAGATGAGAATGCTTGATTTTACAAATTTTGTGGTTGAGGGTTGGATTAGTAGGAAGGATTTTATTGGCCATTTTGGTTGCTCTAAGAGAAATTGGGATGATTCCTCCAAGTTGGGTTGTAAGTATTTCCATAGACTCCAGAAGGATTCCTTGAAGATGATGGTTGATTAGACACGTAATTCAATTGTTCATTTCATCCCATTGAAACCTTACGTTGTCCATTTGGATGTCCACCAACACAAAAATCACACACAAGAGGTGCTTGAGATGAAGAAGCCACGACATTTACGGTATTTCCTCTTCTCAAATTGTCCAAAACTCTTGTCAAATTTCTCATGACATTCATCATTAATCCTTGTTGAGCAAGAAAAACATCATTAGAGTTCAAATTCAAGACTCCTCCATGTTAAACATAGACTTGTTGAACTTGTTGAGCAACCGGTTGAGTAAATGGACCATGGTAGTAGTAGTTAGATGTCATCCTATTAAGTAGTGCTTGCACTTTCACCAGCATTTTGAAAGACAATAAACCATCTACAGATGCATCAATAATTGATTTGATTTGGTCTCTTGAGTCAAGCTATTATAAAAAGTTTGGATTTGAAGCCAAAGGAGGATGGCATGATGTAAGCACTTCCTCAACAATTCTTTGAATCTTTCCTACGCCTCACTAAGACCTTCACCTATGTCTTGCTTGAATGAAGTGATTTCATTGCGAAGTTTGGAGGTTCTTGAAGGAAGGAAATGTTTTGCCAAAATGTCTTGGGCTAATTGATTTGAAGTAGTGAATGTCTCCTTTTGCATGTGATTGCAACCAAGCTTTTGCTCTATCCCTCAATGAAAAAGTATAAAGCCTCATGCGAACTCAATGCAGATAGACTGCATTGAATCTAAAAGTATCTAACACTTCTTCAAAGTTTATCAATTGTGTATATGGATCCTTGTTAGGGCCTCCACTGATCATCGCATGGGCTAGAAACATTTGTATAAGGACGGGTTTGATTTCAAAGTTATTCTCTTGCACCGGCTTACGTGGAATGCTAGAATTAGCTCCATCAAAGTTTGGCATTGCATAATCCCTAAGAGAATGACCATTTCCATTAACTTCACTGCCAATAAAATTAGCACCTATGCCATTATTTCCCACTCCTTCTACTTGCTCATCACCACCATTGTTACCAATATTCTCATTCAAGTTCCATTGATTATGTTGAGGATTAGCCATGTTGAGTCTTGCCAATTCTTGTTGCACAGTTTTCTTCTTTCAAATTTCCCTAAATTCTCTCTCTTTTTCGATTGTCAAGGCAAATCAAAGTCTCTTTTTCTCTTCTAACCATCCACTACAAGGGCAATTTTAACCAATTAATCATAAGTGTCAATTCAAACTAAAAGCAAAAATTAAACATAAACAGGTAAAGACTACTAATTAAAAACTAAGATTAACTACTAAGACTGGTAAAAATGCCTAATCTATATGACCCTTAAAGTGCTAAATATTACTAAAACACAAAGGATAATCCCTGTGAACGGCACCAAAAACTTGTTCGCCTCAGGTAGAGTGCAAAGTGAACTAAGTAATAAAATAAACCACACTATACCTATTACTCTGTCCTCACTCTCGCAAATATATAGGGTAGGTAATAGTATAAGACAATTGTGTATCATCTCACAAGGATTGTTGGTTTAGTAATTACCAAGATTTAAAAGTCCTTGTATAGTTAGGCTAAGCAATGATATGAGGAAAATTAGCACTAAACATATTTGATTAGGCAAGTAATTACAAATAAAGGACTATGTTTACTTATAGAAAACCAATCTAATGAAAGCAAGTAAAATTTACTTCTAAATCCACTAAATTAACAACATAAAATGAGAATTATAAAGCAACTAATCCTAATTTGACTAAGAAAGCTTAAAGAGAACATGAAGGAAAAGAGATTTCCATTTTCTGCTAAATAAAACTATATAATTTTGTAAAGAAACTAGATTAAAATTAAATATTTTTGAATTTTTTATTAAGTAAGAGAAAGCCCACTAACAACTACTAGAAATTAAAGCAGAGAAATGAAGATTGTTGACTAAAAAGTACTAAATTAGCAAGAACCCTAGAAACTTCAGAGAAAACTTGAAACAAAAGTAACTTGTTTTGCAAGAAATTTAACAAGAAAGCATGTAAAATTATAACAACTTGAAGCTAATGAAAATCTCACTAAGATTAATTAATCAAAATTTGAACTTGCTAAGAATTGAAGACAAGATCTAAAGGAGAATTAAAGAGGACTTTAATTTAAAAAGAAGCCTTGAAGGTTAGGAGAAAGCTCCACTAATCTACTCTAAACAAAAAATACCAACTACACCCTAACTATGTGTTTCCTACACTAATTCCTACTTACTACTTACTTAGTACAAATCTAGTACAAAAGGATTAACAGAGACTAGAATTACAAAAGTTTGCAAAATACAATGCAGAAAGCCGTGTCCATATCGTGATATGGGATCGATATCGTGATTCGTCTCCCAAAATTAAAATTCCAACTTTCGTGTCCATTGAATATCGTGATATGGTGTGCAATTTTAGGATCTTGGATTTTTCTCTTTTGCCTTTTTTTCTTGCAACCGCATCAATCCTTTATGCTCCATATTCTTTGTTCTAAACTTGAAAAATATTCAAGGACATAATTAGTGACAAATTAAACTATAATTAATACTAAAATGATGATATTTACACAAATGTAAATGCCATTAGTAAATGCAACAAAACTAAATAAAAATGCATAAATCTATCCTAAAATCCGAAAAATACTAACAATAAGTTAAGGTTAAATAGGTAAAATAACTCTAGTTTACTAATGTTATCACTCAAGCTAACTGGTTTTCCAAACTCAGGGTTAAGGAAGTGTACAGGCATCAAAAAGTGAAATTTAAGTGGCTTGAGAAGGGGGATCTCAATACTAAATTCTTTCACAAATCAATAGTTAATCATTGAGCCAAGTTCACTTTGAGAAGGATCAAATATTCCTCGAGTACATGGTTGGATAATATTTCTAATATTCGGAAAGAGGGTGAACTCATTTTTAAGAATCTTCCAGCTGATGGAGGTACTGAGAAAGCAACACTTTCTCGGTTGCTTGATTTGATCTCTTATTCAATTTTCGATGCCCAGAGCGATTATTTAATTTCTCCTCCTACGGTTGAGGAGATCAAGAAAATTGTTTGGCACCTCGACAAAGAAAGCATGGATGTACTAGATGGGTACACTAGAGTCATTTTTGTTACCTGTTGGGAAATTATTACCAATGATTTGGTTGATGCAGTCTTGGATGTCTCTTCTTTGCTGGAGTTTCACTTCCTCACAGTGTTGCTAGTTCCCTTTTGGTTCGCACTCCGAAAAAAGATAACCCCAATTCTTTTTCATATTTCCACCCTATATCTTTATGTTACTTTATTAATAAGATTTTTTCTAATATCTTGGCTATCTTGGCTATCAGGTTGGCTAAAGGTTTGGCTAAAGAATTATTCATGTCTTTAGACAAGAAGGTCAAAGGCAATAATATGGTGATGAAACTTCACTACTAGAAAAACATATTTTAGCAAAAAATCTATTGCTAAATCAATTAGCGACGGTTATCCAACAGAAAAAATCCGTCAGAATATTGCTCGTTGGTAAAATTTAGCAACCGATTTACCAACAAAAATTTAGCGATGGAAATTTTCGTTGGCAAATCCGTCACTAAATTTGGTACAGGAATACCAACTTGAAACAGTTTAGCGACGGATTTTTTGGTTACTAAAAATAGCGACTGAAAACCCGTGACTAAGTGCCAAATCAGTGACGAGAATTTTTCATCGCTAATTCCCAATTTAGCGACGGATTTTTCGGTCACTATTTTTAGCAACCAAAAAATCCATTGAAAAAGTACATTTTAAAAATAAAAAATCTTTGCAATGATTTTTTAAATTATAGTAAAATAAAAATATTAATAACGTTAAGTTCTAAACCTACAATCGACAACCAAATCTAAACCAAATAGCATCTAAACATTCCAACAACCAAATATGCATTCAAATATGTCTACAATCACCATAAATCAACTACATATATATCATAATAAGAAATGTTCCATAAAACGAAATCTCTACAACCAAAGTAAAAGTAGCAAAATACAAGTAAATAAGTACAAATTTTATGAACAAGTATCTAATAGTAATGTGTAGAGGTCACTCATCCTACTCTCTTGCTTCTCGTTATCCCCTACCCCATCTTCATCTTCATCTTCATCCTCATCTTCATCTTCATCTTCATCTTCATCTTCATCTTCCTCTTCATCTACATGTATGAGGACGTAATGGCTTTTTTAGCTTTTTCACACCACTTCTACCATCATAAGATACTTGAGGCATTGTAGTACCGAGCAAACCCTATGGGCGAATAATGTGCCAAGAAATTGGTCAAAGTTTGACTTGGATGCTAAAAGGTCATATAACTCACTCCTAGAGATATCATTCTTTCAAATGATTCTAGTTTAGACTTCAAGCTACCTATTGTATCCTTGAGTTCATTCTTGCTTGTTTGCGAGGATACAATTGTTCTTTGAAGGCTATGGATGTGCTTGTTCTGTTCCTGAATCGTGTTCTCCCAGTAGTCAAGCATCCTAGATGTGCAGAGGATCCACTATAATCTGATCTACCCGCACATGGCAACCCAAAGACTCGTCCTTTCTTCATCCCACCAACAATGTTTGTCAATACTTCAATTTCACTAGGCAAGGAGGATTATTGTGATGGGCAACCTTCACCATTAGAACTCTGACTCGACTATACCTCAGACCACTTACTAACAAAAAGTAGAGCATTTTCTATTCATGTATCAATCATTCCATAAGTGATTTTTTAATGAAAGTAATTATAAAAATTCATAAGCGCTAGAAGTAGGTAATACTAGAAATGCTGTCAGACTCTCACACATTGAGTTTAAGCAAATCCAAGGTAATTTTAGAAGAATTTGGAACCATCCGTGAACAAATGGAAAAACAATAACTAGATTCTAATGGTCTTATTACTTACATCAATATTTTCTACTCATGGGGTTATCCATTGTCTAATGCCATCCTTATCTGGCTTTCTTGTGTGGGTGTGTAGGAAAGTGGCAGCAAGGCCAACATCGCGTCCATTATTTTCTTTTGTCTAACAATTTTAGAACATATGACATAATGCGATACCAAAAAGTAGAAAAAATAACACCTAGTGGATGAGCTAACATAAAACATAATTTATAAATGCATTACCAATTTACGTCGATGTTCCAAATAGGTAATACTTCCACCAGTAGGACAAGGATATCCTTTACCATTGCAAGTGTATAAGATGCACGATTCTTCTTATTTGTTTGACTTAAAGACTTAAACTTTCTCCATCTCATATTTGCAACAATTGAGCCAATGTGGAATCTCCAATCCATCCTAGTCGAGTCTCACCTTTACGAATACCTGCACGCACGTCGTGCATCAAATTCTTCATTCGTTCTGAGCCGCGATGCTTAAACATCTTGCAGATATCCTTTGTGTCCTTTGAAAGCCAACAATATGTGTTCTGTATACAAAGACAAAAACACCAATAAATTATAATAATAAAACTATAAGTAAAAAATATTAAAATAGAATAAACAAAAATGTAGCTCACTCCCTTCTCTAAATATCATGTCTCGTAGCTCTTTTGGCATCTTCTTCCAAGTAGGGTAAAGGACTATTGAAATTAGATTTGACAAGATGGGTGATACAAGAAACAACCTCATGCTGATAATGTTCAAACCTAGTTAAAAAATATGAATCATAAACATATAAACCTGAATAATTATTGAAGATCTACAGGCTGTTCAACCTTATTTTGATGATGACAAATATGATTTAACCACTTAACCTGAGCTGTGCAGGGCTACTATTATATTTGCTAGAAGCAGAGCTTTCGGACGAATTACACTGTTCGAACAGCACTATATATCTCAGACGCACAAGATCATCCGAACTGGATTACCACTGATGCAATTCACTGTCCGAACGATCAGGCAAAGAGCAAGTTTTTGGAGCATCTACAACAGACTCACAAGCTCGTCCGAAGGAATTTCCTTTGGACGTATTTTTTTGTCCGAAAGAGTAAGGCAGAATCAAGAGTTTTAAGGCAGTTGCAACTGACACATCTAACCGTCCGAAAGAAGCTTACATCGGACAAAGCTAACATTCCTAAAGAAAAACATTCCCAGTTTACCATTAAACCTTTCAGACACAATACACCATCCGAGATGTGAACCTCTCAAACATACCTGGTTCGGACGATGGAACGGACGCAAGCTTGGCCGTTCGAATGATATCCTCTACTTCCTGATATTTGAGAACGGAGTACGATGGATCAAACGCATAACAATCATATCGGACGTCTGAAACCTATTACGACTAGTTTTTGAGCATTTATTATTTAGCTGTTAGGAGGTGGTTAGAACCAAATTTATTGCACCTATAAATACCATCTCCTTTGTGTAATGAAAGAGTATCTTACACATTGAATACAAGCAAGTAGAAAAGCAATTTGAATACAAATTAGCTCTTGAGCAATATTGTATTAATGTGTACTTAAGAATGCTATTCAAAAATATTGAGTGGAGTCATATTCTTGTACAAAAGTGAGGTTTTGAGTAAAATACTTGGCTCAACTAAAGAGAATTAGTATGAGCAAGGATTATCCTACTTTGTGTACTTTTGGGATTATTGTCTCACCAAATTTGAAGGAGCATCTTAATTGCTTACTACTTCAAGCTTGCTAACTTAGAAGTGTTGTTTGTTTAATCTCTATCTGTTTATTTATTCTATACTTCTTAAGCTTAATAGATTTTATTTCTATCAAAGCTCTAGTTACTTGTTAGTACAAAAGATTTTATAAGTGCATATTTTGCAAAGAAACTTTTTAAGAAACCTATTTCACCCCCTCTCTTAGGTTGCTTTGGGTCCAACAATTGCTATCATAGCATTGGTCTCTTTTATTTGCTTAAATTGATTTTGAGTAAAGATCTATTATGGAAACCAATAATGCTTTATTTTTTGAAGGTCAATCTATCACAAGACCCCCTATGTTTAATGGGGTGAACTTTGTTAGTTGGAAAGATAGAATGAAAATCTTTTTGCAATCTATTGATATTGATTTATGGTATGTTGTCAATGAAGGTCCATTTGAAACCAACATTATTGATGATCACACAAATAGAAGAAGAGAAAAAATAGGGGATGATCTCACTCTGCAAGACAAAGCAAACTTGACTTTAAATGCTAAAGCCAAGAATGAGATATACAATGCTTTGGATGCAAACGAATCTACTCATGTCAAAGGATGTGTTTCGGCTAAGGAAATTTGGAACATATTGTCACTGAAAGAAATTCATGAAGAGAGCGATGATGTTCGAGAGCAAAAGAAATCCTTACTCGTTGCCAAGTATGAGACCTTCAAGATGGAACCACGTGAAAATATTGATAAAATGTATTGTAGGTTCAATGATATCATTAAAGATCTTGAAGCATTGGGTAAGGAGTATTCTTTGGGCGAAAAGAATAGAAGAATCTTGAATGCTCTATCTAAAGAATGGGAAGCCAAAAGGATTGCAACAGAGGAAACAAAGAATTTAAACTCCATGCCTATTGAGTCATTGATTAACTCCCTTACGTCTTCTGAATTGAAGCTTAAGGCTAAATTGGTGGACGATGAGGAAAAAAGACAAAAAGGAGCATTGCATTAAAGACTTCTCAAGAAGAAGATGAAAATGGCTCCATCAATCTAGAAGATGAAGATCTTGATGAAGGAGATCTTGCACTCATCACCAAAGGATTTCTTAAACACTACATCAACAAACGGAGAATGAGAAGAGGTGGAGCTAAGATCAACTCAAATAATTTCAAAGGGAAGACCAAGCTAGAAATGAAAAAGCAAAATGAAAACTGTTTTGAATGTGGTCAACCCGGACACTTTGCAAATGAGTGTCCTTCCAAGAAGAAAAAGGAAGGAAGAAAGCCCCGCTTCAACAATTTCCAAATCACATGGGATGATTACAACTCTAAAGGAGAAGTTGAAGAAGAAATGGAATTGGCACAAATGGCCTTTTTGGCCATTGGTGATAATGAGGTAACAACTACCTATGATTCTAATGATGAAAATGATAATGATGATGATCTTGAAGTTTTCATTTTAAAATTGCATGACAGCTTGAAAGAATCATATACTAGAAATAAGGAGTTAGTTAGAAAATCAAATGCTTTATTGAATGCAAGCTCCAAACTTGTGAATGAAAACAATAGGTTATCACAAGAAAACGCTGATTTGAAGAAAAAAAATGCATGTGAAAACAAAGATCAAGGAAGAACAAGCCTCCTTGAAAAAAAGAAACTGGATGATTTTGATGTTCTTTTTCATAAGAAAAGGGAAAATATTGTTAATATGAAAAAGCATAGAAATATGTTGATCAACAAGAACTTTGTCAATTTTAGAAGGAATGATTTATGTTTTGTAAAATCAAAATCTTCTTTATATGGAAATAAGAATATTATTTGTAATTATTTCCAACAATATGGACATGTGAAAAATAATTGTTATGTCTAGAGAAATGAAAAACTTGGAATAAATTCCGTATGAATTTGTAGCCAATTTACTAACTCTTATGGACCCAAGAAGATATAGGTACCAAAAATTATCACCTAAATTCTTGTGTAGGAAATGAACATCACCAACAATGCAAAATGGTTCATAGATAGTGGGTTCTCAAGACATATGACTGGTGATGCATCTCTCTTCACCAATCTCAAGTCCAAAAACAGTGAAAATGTGACTTTTGGGGATAACATGAAAGCAAAATCAATTGGCCTTGGTGATGTAGGTAAAAATGGTGAGTATAATACCTTGATTAAAAATGTGCTTCTTGTTCATAATTTGAATTACAATCTCTTAAGTATGAGCCAACTATGTGATAAAAATCTATATGTGTTCTTTACCAAGCATGAATGTTTAATTCTTGATAAAAATTTCGTTGTTTTATTTAAAGGTACTAGGCACAATGATGTTTATGTGATTTATCTTGACAATATTGGTGATGGCATTGTAAAATGTTTAACCGCTTCTATAGATGATCCTTGGCTTTGGCATAGAAGGCTTCGTCATTTCAACATGGATTTAATTGAAAATCTTGCTAAGAAAGAATTAGTAAGAGATTTGCCAAAGTTGAAGTTTGTGAAAAACAAAATTTGTGATGCATGCCAATTTGGTAAACAAGTTAAAGTGTCTTTTAAACCAAAGAATTGTGTGTCTACTTCTAAACCCTTAGAATTATAACATTTGGACTTATTTGGTCCAACTCAACATGCTAGTCTCGGTAGTAGTAAATATGCGTTTGTGATTGTGTGTGACTACTATTCTAGGTATACTTGGGTGCTATTTCTTGTTCACAAAAATGAAGCCTTTGAAAATTTTGTAAAATTGTTTTCCAAAATACAAAATTTGTTAAACTTGAAAATCATTCATTTGAAAAGTGATAATGGGACTGAATTTAAATTTGGAGGTTTTCCCGAATTTTGTGATCACAATGGTATTTCGCATGAATTTTCTGTTGTTAGAGTGCCTCATCAAAATGGTGTTGTTGAGAGAAAAAATAGAACACTCTAAGAGGCATCTTGAACTATGATTAGTGAATGTGATTTACCAAAATATGTTTGGCCAGAAGCCGTTAACACGGCTTGTTATGTTATGAATCGAGTTCTTTTAAGGCCTAATTTAAATAAAACTCCTTATGAACTCTTGTTTTGCAAAAAAAACCGTTGTGAGCAATTTCAAAGTTTTGGTTGCAAATGTTTTATTTTAAAATCAAAGAAAATCTTGGAAAATTTGACAAGAAATCGGATGAAGGAATTTTCCTCCTAGGATATTCTAGTGACAAGAAAGCATACCGAGTATACAATAGAATAACTCTTTTAATTGAAGAAGTTGTGCATGTTACGTTTGATGAGGCTAATGATATTATTTCAAAAATTGTGTATGGAGATGAAGATGTAGATATGCAAAAGAAACTTGAGAAACTCACTATACATGAAGAACATCAAGAGATTTTGAAAAGCAATGAGGTGAACACTCATCACTTGGATGAAGAAGGAGAAAAGAACGGAGATACTCCAAAAGATCTCCCAAGAGCATGGACATTTGTTTCAAGTCACCCTCAAGATTTGATCATCGGTGATCCATCTGTTGGGGTAAAAACTCGATCTCATTAACCTTTGAATAATAATTGTGCCTTACTTTCTCATAGTGAACTTAAACGTGTGGATGATGCATTGAATGATGAATCTTGGGTTTTTGCTATGCAAGAGGAACTTAACCAATTTGAGAAAAACAATGTATGGACTTTGGTTGAAAGACCCTCCAAAATTCATCCTGTGACAGGAACAAAATGGGTTTTTAGAAATAAATTAAATGATAAAGATGAGATTATTAGAAACAAAACTAGACTTGTTGCAAAGGGATATGCTCAAGAAGAAGGTATTGACTTTGATGAAACCTTTGCACCCGTTGCTCGTTTGGAATCTATTCATATGTTTCTTGCATATGCATGTTTTAACAATTTCAAATTATTTCAAATGGATGTCAAAAGAGCCTTTTTAAATGGCTTCATTGACCAAGAAGTTGTTGTTGAACAAGCCCCAGGTTTCGAAAATAAAAGTTTACCAATGTTGGTCCCAAAGCGGGGATGAATTAGGTTTCAAAAAAAATTATTTAGCAAAATAATCAACGCTAAAATCTTTTAAACTATCAAATGGATAAATGGATAATGAAATATAAAAAGGTAAAGAGAGAAATTAAACAAGCAAAACTTCCAAGCTAACAAGCTTGAACTGTTAATCCACTAGAATGCTTCACAAACTTGGTGAGCCAGGTGATAATCTTTACAAAGTAGGACAATGCTTGCTCACACTAAAACTCTTTTAGTTCAGCCAAGAATTTTACTCACAACCTCACTTTCGTACAAGATTATCACTCCATTCAAAATTTTGAATTGCACTCTAAGCTACACATTAATACAATATAGCACTATAGCCAATTTGCACTCAAATTGCTCTTTTCTAAGGCTTGTATTCAATGTATTAGATATACCTTACAAAATAATAGAGCAGATATTTATAGAAGCAATAAATTCTGGTTGTAACTACTTCCCAACGGCTCAATAATAAATGCACAGAAAGTAGCCGTTAAGGGTTTCGAACGTCCGAGATAAAGATGGTGCATCCGACACAGCGTCCGATCTCAGTATAGTTGTGTGAAGGATGTCATTCGGAAGGCCGTGCATGCGTCCATTTCATCATCCGAACTGGGTTTCAGACGGTCCTGTTCGTCCGAAGCAAGCTTTGTTTGGACAGTTGTATGCGTCCGTTGAGGAGTAATTCGGAATCATCATGATGTGGACATCTTCTTAGTAGTTCTTTATCTCTCCAAAGCCTCATGCAGTGTCCTCATATCCTCTTCCGCAAAGGTTATAATGTCATTCCCAAGCTTTGTTACCTAGATGGTGGAAAGAATTTGATTAGAAATTTTTGTGCAAGATCATTCCCGATTTTGATGGAACCTAGAGATTGAGAAATTAACCAAACCTTGGCCTTATCCTATAATGAGAAGGAAAAAGCCATAGCCTTATGGCATCATCTGAAACTCCACTATGCCATAATGTATCACAGATCCCTAAGAAATTAAGGATCTGAACATTTGGATCATCATTTAGTAGCCCACTAAACAGAGCTGAAGATTGCATGATCTAAATGATTTGCTTATTTAGTTCAAATTTATCTACGCTAGGTAAAACAAAGTCCCTTAAAGACCTTGGTTCAACCTAGTTGCTGATAGTCATCGGTAAAACCTTACAAAAAAATTTGACTAAATAGAAACTTGAGTAAAATAAAATCAAAATAAAGTAAAATGATTAAACTAGAAATAGTATGTTTGATCTAATATTGGCAAAATATAACAATGTTAAGATAGAGTCCCCGACAACAGCCAAAATCTTGTATGCTGTCTAATTAAAGACATAAAGTGCAGGTTGTATAACACTCGAATTTGCATCCGCAGTATACCAATTGAACATGTCTAGAGTACACATTCTAATTGTATTCCTGTTTTCTCTTATAATTAAAACAGTTATAAGAGACTAGAATGACAGAAATCAAACTCTATATAAATAACAGAATAATAGAATTGATAATGAAATAGTAAATTGTGCAACAAAATATCTAAACACGAAATCAAAAGATATTAAACCTAAGATTCTTGATTCTTATCAATCGACAGAAATATATGTCCGAGGGATATTTCCTCGGACGCGCATGTGCGTCCGTTGCAGGTGAATGAAGAAGTTTGCTTTTTTTGCCTGTCCGTTCAAACGGTGAAATGCGTCAGAGTGAGTCTGTATAGGACGCTCATGTTACTTTATTCGTCCGAGAAAAGTAGCATAGTTCGGATAGTGTACTGTGTCCGAAGGACCTGTTTCCAGCAAAAAAGATAGCAGACCTGTACAGCTTGTTTTTAGAATTTAGTGCTTATGTCATCATCAAAATAAGGTTTGGGAAACATCAATCTCCCCCTTTTTGATGATGACAAACAATTATTGAATAACCAAAGATATCTAATCATGTATATCAAAAATCAACAGATATGATTAATAGCACAACCAACAATTTTGCATATTCCAACTCCCCCTTTTGACATCATCAAAATAAGCTCCCCCTGAGAAAGTGCATTAAAATAACATCTAAATTCCTACTCCCCCTTTTGATACCAAAATCATCAAATTAGACCATTACATGATAATAACATCATCAACATCTATTTCAATTCCAAAACCAAAATAAAAGTAATACATAATAGTAATATCGAAATACAGATTAATGATTCAAGGAGGAACAGAGAATATAAGTCTAGTCATTTTTCTTCTTAGAACATTTTTTCAGAACTTGCACTTTTTGGTAGGTGCATCATCACCAGTAGCTTCACTATCGTCATCACTTGCATCACGTCGTTGCATGATAAAATTAAATGTATCATCAATGTCCTCGTCATCGCACTCATCCACATCAGCAGCACCTTGAGCAAGGGGTTCTTCACGATCATCCTCTTCTTCAGCATTGTCATTGTCATCACTTTCGGTACAGGAGTCAAGGGTGTACTATGATTGAATATTTGCAAATTAAACTTGAGCGGAAGCAGACATGCTCAAGCTGAGTGCCTCTTGCATGATCATCTAACGAGTTTCAAGACTCTTTTACTTGCGATTAGTGCGACGTTGGAAGGAGCTCACCTGAGTGCTCAAGGAACTGAGAAGGCTGCAAATGTGTGAAAGAGAATGTTCGGAGGAAGAAGGGCGAGGATCATGGACTGGTGGAGGTGTTTGAGAAGCAGGGAATGGGGAAATGCCAGACCAGAGGTAGAGACTTGAGTTTTGATCTTTCAATATCATAAGCAGCTTTGGTTAACCAATGATCATTAAAAAAAATGTAAGCCCTTTCACTCAATGTAGCCTTTCTTGAAAGAAGGAGGGTATTGTTTTTTGCTGGTGAAAGGTACGTCACGATATTCAAAAGCTTTTGTGAAAAATTTTTCAAAGGGAATGTTTCGGCGAGTATTGGTTAGAAATCTGTTCCCACAAGGAACAGAAAAGGTACCCAAAATTGAGAGGAATTCCTTTGAAAACGCAGTAAAATAAGTAAAGCTGCATATTTTTGGGCTCGGTGCGATACGCGTCAGTTGGTAATAATAAATTTGTGACAAGAGTGTATAAAATATTCATTTCAGGAGTGAGCAAGGTAGTCTTGGCTTCCCAGGTCTATTTGAAATTGATATTAAAAATTGCTCTAACCTCATCAATATCAAAACTAGTGTCCAGAGCGGGCCATTTTTCCAAAGAAAAAAATAAGAAAATTCATTTGGGGATGAGACTTCACATTCAAAAATAGTATTTATGATGTTGGAAGAAGTAAATTTCAAGATTTGTGTTGTTCACACGAGAAACTAGTGTGCGAACAGTGGGGCCTTTTCTAAGGTTGGCTGTGAATTGGAGCACCATGTCATGATAAACAGGTAAGTCAATGTGAACTAGGTGTTTTTCAAAACAATATTTGACAATTGGAAGATTAAATTCATCAAAAATAACTTGGCAAACAGGTCTTTGAACAATGATAGATTTGCTAAGGAGAGATGTATATAGTTCAAATGCCTTGGCATCTATGAATTTTGGTAGAGGTGGATTTGTTGAAGCTTGAGGATTAACTGATGATTCCCCTTGCACTAGAGCTTTCCCTTTTGATTTACGTCTCCGAGTTGCTGTTGAAGATCCTCCACGAGATCGAACCATTGTGAATTGAAAGTATATATAAAAGAAGAAAAAAATGTGATTTTTGGGAAGTTGGTGGAGATTTGAAGAAATTTGATGGCAGATTGGTGAAATGGAGGGCAATAAGGGTAATGAACAATTTGGGAATAAAGTTGCCAATTCCTCAAAAAATTTGGTAAAAAAAGGAAGAAATTGTAAGAATTTTGAGGGAGAAAACTTTTCGCCAGAGGAGGGTTAGGGGATTTGGGTGAATCCGAAAAGAGGAAAGTGAACAGTTTTTAGCGAGCAGAGTGATCGTTCGGAAGCCCGAACGATTTATATGCGTCTAATCTTGCATCCAAAAGCTGATGAACGGACGGCCAAAATACAAAGCTAGTGCGTCCGATATTTTCACGGACGATGAGGAGCGTCCGGTAGGATTCTAGTGAGTAAATGAAGAAAGTGAGGAGAATTCGGACGATCATAAGCGTCCGAGGTAGAGAGGAGGTTTTCGAAAGAGTGAGAGCGTCCGACAGAGGGTGTTGTTTAGACGAGCATGTGCGTCTGAACTAAGAGTTTATGCCGATGTGAACTTTAAAATCTCCAAATGATTTCTGAGAGATTCAAAACGATCTAAAGCCAAAGGTTTAGTAAAAATGTCAGCCAGTTGATCTAATGTAGACACAAATTCAGGACACATATTTTCTTTTGCAAACAAGATATATAATAAAATGGTGCTTAACATCAATGTGTTTGGTTCTAGAGTGCATTACAGGATTTTTTGTGAGATTAATTGTACTAGTGTTGTCACACCTTATAGGCACACAATCAAAAATAACACCAAAATCTTTTAAAGTATGTTTCATCCACAGAAGTTGGGCACAACAATTTCCAGCAACAATGTATTTAGCTTCAACGGTAGAAAGAGAAATAGAATTTTGTTTTTTGCCAAACCAAGCCACAAGACAATTACCCAGGAGATGACACATACCACTAGTACTTTTTCTATCAATTTTACACCCCGCAAAGTCAGCATCAGAATAAGTAATTAAATCAAAAGTAGAGGATTTTGGGTACCACAGATCAAAATCCATTGTGCCCTTTAAGTATCTAAAAATTCTTTCTACAGCCATTAAGTACGATTCTTTAGGGCAAGATTGAAATCTAGCACATAAACAAACAGCAAACATAATATCTGGTGGTCTAACCGTTAAATAAAGTAGGCTTCCAATCATACCTCTATAGTGTTTTTCATCAAAACTATTACCTTCTTCATCTTTATCAAGTTTGGTTGAGGTACACATAGGTGTACCAACTTGTTTGCAATCTTCCATTCCGAATCATTTGAGTAGCTCTTTTGTGTACTTGTTTTGTGTAATAAACGTCCCTTCCTTTGTTTGGTGAACTTGAAGTCCAAGGAAAATTCGTAACTCTCCCATCATACTCATTTCAAACTCTTTTTGCATCAAGTGTGAGAAATCCTTGCACAAGCTTTCATTAGTTGCTCCAAAAATAATATCATCAACATAAATTTGAACAATTAACAAACCATTGGAATTTGTTTTGGTAAAGAGAATGGTGTCAACGACACCTCTTTTAAATCCATTTACAATCAAAAAACCACTTAGTCTTTCATACCAAGCTCTTGGAGCTTGTTTCAAACCATATAAGGCTTTAGAGAGTTTGAAAACATGATTTGGAAAACAACCATTTTTATTTTCAAAACCGAGAGGTTGTTCAATGAAGACTTCTTGATCAATAAAACCAGTTAAAAAGGCACTTTTGATATCCATTTAAAATAATTTGAAATCATTAAAATATGCATATACGAGAAGCATGTGAATGGATTCTAATCTAGCAACGGGTGCAAAAGTTTCATCAAACTCAATACCTTCTTCTTCTGCATAACCTTTTGCAACAAGTCTAGCTTTGTTCCTTATGATTTCACCTTTATCATTTAATTTATTTCTAAAAACCCATTTTGTTCCAATTATAGGATGAATTGATGGTCTTTCAACTAAGGTCCATACGTTATTTTTCTCAAATTGACTAAGTTCATCTTGCATGGCAATGACCCAAGATTCATCATTTAATGCATCATCAACATGTTTAAGTTCAATGTGAGAAAGTAATGCACAATTACTATTCAAAGGTTTATGAGATCGAGTTTTTACCCCATCGGATAGATCACCTATGATCAAATCTTGAGGGTAGACTCAGACTAGAGACAAATCTCCATGCTTTTGGAAGATCTTTTGGAATATCCTCGTTCTTTTCTTCTTCTTCATCTACTTGATGGTTGTTGACATCATTGCTTGATGTGATCTCTTGATGATCTTCATGGATAGTGACCTTTTCAAGCTCCTTTTGAATACCTACATCTTCATCTTCACATATATTCTTTGAGATAACATCATTAGTTTTCATCAAATGTAACATGTACAATTTCTTCAATCAAGAGCATTCTTCTATTGTATACTCGATACGCTTTCTTGTCACTAGAATATCCTAGAAAACTTTTGTCTTCCAATATTTTGTCAAATTTACCAAGATTTTCTTTGATTTTTAAAATAAAACAATTACAACCAAAAACTTTAAAATAGCTCACAACGGGTTTTTTATAAAACAATAGTTCATAAGGTGTTTTGTTTAAAATAGATCTCAACAAAACTCGATTCATGACACAACAAACCGTGTTAACCAAAAATATTGTGGTAAATGTTCACATTCACTAATCATAGTTCTAGCGGTTTCTTGAAGTGTTCTATTTTTCCTTTCAACAACACCATTTTGTTGAGGAACTCTAACAACCGAAAATTCATGTGAAATACCGTTGTGATCACAAAATTTGGGAAAGCCTCCAAATTTAAATTAGGCACCATTGTCACTTCTTAATCGAGTGGTCTTCAAATTCAACAAATTTTGAATTTTAGAAAACAATTTTACAAATTTTTCAAAAGCTTCATTTTTGTGAAAAAGAAATAATACCCAAGTATACCTAGAATAGTCACCCACAATCACAAAAGCATATTTACTACCACAAAGACTAGCATGTTGAGTTGGTCCAAACAAGTCTAAGTGCAATAATTCTAAATGTTTACAAGTAGAAACACAATTCTTTGGTTTAATGGAAACTTTAACTTGATTACCAAATTGGCATGCATCACAAATTTTATTTCTCAAAAACTTTATTTTTGGCAAACCTATTTCCAATTCTTTCTTAGTTCACAAGTTTTTCAATTAAATCCATATTAAAATGACAAAGTCTTCTATGCCAAAGCCAATGATCATCTACGGAAGCGGTAAGACATTTTACATTGCTATTACTAATTTTGTCAAGGTGAATCACATAAACATCATTGTGCCTAGCACCCTTAAATAAAACAACATGATTTTTATCAAGAATAAGACATTCACGCTTGGTAAATAACACATATAAATTTTAATCACAAAGTTGACTTACACTCAATAAATTGTAGTTCAAATTATCAACAAGAAGCACATTCTTAATCAAGGTCTCACCAATTCTGATTGATTTTGCTTTATTGTTATCCCCAAATGTTACTTTCCACTGTTTTTTGATTTGAGATTTGTGAAGAGAGAAGCATCACCCGTCATGTGTCTTGAGCATCCACTATCTATGAACCACTTAGCATTGTTGGTGATGTTTAGTATCTACACAACAAATCAATTGATAACTTTTGGTACCCATATTTTCTTGGGTCCATTATCAGATGAGTTAGTGAAATTGCTATTAATCTATACGGCTTTCATTCCAAGTTTCTCATTTTTCTTAACATAGCACATATTCTTGACATGTCCATGTTGTTGGAAATACTTAAAAATAATATTTTTATTTCCATATAAAGAGGATTTTGATTTTACAAAACATAAGTCATCCCTTCTAAACATGACAAAAGTTTTGTTGATCAATACATATCTATTTCTTTACAAATCAGCAACATTTTCCCTTTTTCTAGTCAAGAGAACATTCAAATCATCCAATCTTTTATTCAAGGAGGCTTGCTCTTCCCAGACCCTTGATTTCACATGCATTCTTTTCTTCAAGTCACTATTTTCTTGTGATAACCTATTATTTTCATTCACAAGTTTAGAGTTAGCATTCAATAAAGCATTTGATTTCTTTACTAACTCCTTATTTCTAGCATATGATTCCTTAAAGCTATCATGCAATTATAAAATAAAAGCTTCAAGATCATTATCATCATTAAAGTCTCATTAGAGTCATAGTTAGAATTTACCTCATCATCTCCAATGGCCATAAAGGCCATTTGTGCCGACTCCATTTCCTCTTCAACCTCTCCTTCGGAATTGCAATCATCCCATGTGATTTGAAAGTTGTTGAAGTGGGGCTTTCTTCCTTCATTCTTTTTCTTGGTAGGACACTCATTTGCAAAGTGTCCGGGTTTACCGCATTCAAAGCACTTTTATTTTGCTTCTTCATTTCTAGCTTAGTCTTCCCTTTGAAATTATTTGAATTGGTAGCTCCACCTCTTCTCATTCTCCGTTTGTTGATGTAATGTTTAAGAAATCCTTTGGTGATGAGTGCAAGATCTCCTTCATCAAGATCTTCATGTTCTAGATTGATGGAGCCATTTTCATCTTCTTCTTCAGAGGTCTTTAATGCAATGCTCCTTTTTGGTCTTCTAATCTTCATCATCCACCACTTTGGCCTTTAATTCAATTCATAAGTAAGTAAGAGAGTTGATTAGTGATTCATAAATAGGCATAGAATTCAAATTCTTTGTTTTGGCTTCCCATTCTTTGGAGAGAACATTCAGGATTTTTCTTTTCTTTTCACCCAAAGAATACTCCTTGTCTAAGGCTTCGAGATCCTTAATGACGTCATTGAACCTAAAATACATTTTTTTGATGTTTTCAGGCGGTTCCATCTTGAAGGATTTATATTTGGCCACAAGCAGGGATTTCTTTTGTTCTCGAACTTCGTCACTTCCTTCATGGATTTTCTTCAATTTATCCCAAATTTCTTTGGTTGAAATGCATCCTTTGACACACATTGATTCGTTGGCATCTAGTGCGTTGTATAGCACATTCATTGCTTTTGCATTCAAGATCAAGTTTGCTTTGTCTTGTGGAGTGAGCTCATCCCATGTCTTTTCTCTTCTTCTATTTGTATGATCATCTATGATGGTAGCTTCAAATGGACCTTCATTTACAACATACCACAAGTCAATATCAATGGATTGCAAAAAAAATTTCATGGCCTATCCTTCCAACTAGTAAAGTTTACTCCATTAAACATAGGGGGCCTAGTAATGGATTGACCCTAAAAAAATAGAGCATTGTTGGTTGCCATGATAGATCTTTTCTCACAAGCAATTTAAGCAAAAGAATGAGACCAAGCTTTGATACCAATTGTTGGTTCCAAAGCAACCTAAGAGGGCGGGTGAATTAGGTTTCAAAAAAAAATCATTTAGCAAAATACTCACCAATAAAATCTTTTAAACTATCAAATGGATAAATGAATATAAAGACAATAAAGCTTATGAAATATAAAAAGGTAAAGAGAGAAATTAAACAAGCAAAACTTCCAATCTAACAAGCTTGAACTGTTAATCCACTAGAATGCTTCACAAACTTGGTGAGCCAATAATCTTTACAAAGTAGGACAATTCTTGCTCACACTAAAACTCTTTTAGTTCAGCCAAAAATTTTACTCACAACCTCACTTTCGTACAAGATTATCACTCCATTCAAAATTTTGAATATTGCACTCTAAGCTACACACTAATACAATATAGCACTATAGCCAATTTCCACTCAAATTACTCTTTTCTAAGGCTTGTATTCAATTTATTAGATACACCTTACAAAATAATAGATCAGGTATTTATAGGAGCAATAAATTCTGGTTGTAACTACTTCCCAACGGCTCAATAATAAATGCACAAAAACTAACCGTTAAGGGTTTCAGACGTCTGAGATAAAGATGGTTTGTCCGACACATCGTTCGATCTCAGTACAGTTGTGTGAAGGATGTCATGCGTTCGTTTCATCATCCGGACTGGATTTCGGATGGTCCTGTTCGTCCGAAGCAAGCTTTGTTCGAACAGTTGTATGCGTCCGTTGAGGAGTTTAGGATTCTTGATTCCTATCAATCGGACAGAAATATATGTCCGAGGGATATTTCCTCGGACACGCCTGTGCGTCCGTTGCAGGTGCATGAAGAAGTTTTGCTTTCTACCTGTCCATTCGAATGGTGAAATGCGTCCGAGTGAGCGATAGTCTGTATCGGACGCTCCTGTTCGTCCGAGAAAAGTAGCATGGTTCGAATGGTGTTCTGCGTCCAAAGAACCTGTTTCCAGTTGAAAAGACAGCAGACCTGCACAGCTTGTTCTCAGAGTTTAGTGCTTATGTCATCATCTAAAAAAGGTTTGGGAAACATCAACCAAATCATGTTTTTAAATTATCACAAGCTTTATATGGTTTGAAACAAGCTCCTAGAGCTTGGAATGAAAGATTAAGTGATTTTTTGATTGAAAATGGTTTTAAAAGGGGAGTTGTTGATACTACTCTTTTCACCAAAATTAATTTTCATGATTTGTTGATTGTTCAAATTTACATCGGTGATATTATTTTTGGAGCAACTAACGAAAGTTTGTGCAAGGATTTTTCTTGTCTAATGAAAAAAGAATTTGAAATAAGTATGATGGGAGAATTGAAATTCTTCCTTGGACTCCAAGTTCACCAAACAAAAGAAGAAATATTCATGACGCAAATCAAGTACACAACACAGGAGCTACTCAAGCAATTTGGAATGAAAGATTTCAAACAAGTCAGAACACCAATGTGTACTTCAACCAAACTTGACAAAGATGAAGAAGGTAATAATGTTGATGAAAAACACTACAGAGGTATGATCGAAAGCCTACTTTACTTAACAACTAGCAGACCGGATATTATGTTTGTTGTTTGTCTGTGTGCTAGATTTCAATCTAGTCCTAAGGAATCACATTTAATTGTTGTAAAAAGAATTTTTAAATACTTGAAAGAGACATTAAACATTGGTCTTTGGTATCCTAAATCCACTAATTTTGATTTGATTAGTTATTCGGATGCTGACTGGTGAAATGTTGGCGTAGGCACCCAAAATTATACAATCTCTCAATAAAAATGCAGTAGTGATGAGTCAAGTTCGTCCCACAGAGAACGAAATTTATTCTTGTGCTAAACAAAAAAAGGGGTTTTCTTGAATGGTTTTGAATTAAAAATTAAAAAGAGAACTCGATGTAAGGAAATTCTGTGGTTTCGGTCATATCCACCAGGGCAATTTCACTAGTCGATCCTTGACAAACAAGATAATTCAATTCTATATCAAGCACTAATTGAAGAATTAACCCAAATTTCAATTCAAAGTTGATTCTTATTTCTTTCTAAAGTTGGTTAATTTTCAACACACGATCCAATTAACGCTAACTATTAATTTAATCCAAACACGGGCCAAAGATTAATTAATACAAGCATTAAAATCAACAAGAACAATTAGACTAATTAAACATAAACACAAGCTGTTATGCCAATTAGATGATTAATTTTTCTAAATTCAATAACACTAATCGAGTAATTATCAAACATAGTTCCTTCACAGATTGAATTAATCACACGCGGTTAAAACAATCTAGCAGTAGATTAATTCTAATAACTCAATTATTCTGAAGGAATAATAAGTTAAAAAGACCAATCATAATATTAATTGCAGAAAATAATCAATACTTGATATAAAATTGAATAAATTCAAGCACAAGAAGGTCTGACACCATAGTAGAATTAACCATGGCTTCAAACCCCTCGACCAAGAAAAGGGTATAGGCACAAAGTGCCATGAAAGAATAAAGAAGAATTTTCTACTACTGAAAAACCTAGATAAAGCTAGAAAGTAAAGTGTCGATGCTTTTTATCTCACCCTGAAAGGGGTATTTATAATGAATACTTAGGGTTACAATTAAGGTCTACGGATAACAACGTGAAATCGGGTGAAAAAGAGTCCAACCGGGCGAATAAATCTGCCAAAAACTCAAAAATATGCAATACTGCTATTTCGGGCACACATGCACTGCCTATTTTGGGCACATGTGAGCCCTAGGCAGTGCTGAAAAGTTTTCTTCTGGTCCCAGCGCACATGCGCTGCACCAATCCAGCGCATGTGCACTGGACCATCACTTTCGATTTTGATTTTGACCCTGATGCAGATCGAATTTAGCAAAACTCAAAACATGAAAGTTGTACCTCTATATCTTAGCATTCCAAAACATCTTGAATCACCTCAATTAGAGCTCAGCTAAGACAATTATTCTCAATCTACCAAACAATGTCAAAATCACTCATTGTCGGTGCACATTTTCCAATTTTGCAATTTTGAATAAGATGCTTATAGAATCCTGGTCAAAACTCAGAAGTTGTAGAAATCTTCAATATATTTTCAAATCATCCAAAATCATCTCAATCGGAGCTTGGAATCAAAAGTTATGTTTGAGATATGAAACAACATCCAAAATGGCTTCATATTCGTGCGTGTTCCGCCCTTAGCATTTTCTTTCATCTTTTCCATCTTTTTCAGCTCTTTTTAACTTTAACCCTACAAAAACTAAAAATAACCAAATTAAGCAAAATAATAACTCAAATCTTGCTTACAACACATAAAAACGTGGTAAATGATACATAAAATATAGCACAATTATGAACTTATCAAATTACCCCACACTTAGCATTTGATCGTCCTCGATCAAACATAAAAAAGCTTAACACATTCCACTCAACATACTATTCCTTCAAATATCCACATAAATAATCAATAATCAACCCACCAATCAGAGTAGTCTAAGAACCAAAGAGCTCAAATGCCAATAAAAATCAAAACATGAAATTCGTGTGTATGTGTGTATAGTCATTCAAAAACTTAGATTTGAAAATATCTAGATTAAATCATGAAGACCCTCTAATTTTTTTCTAAACACCCCATAGCTCACTCTTCTTACACCCATCCCCAAATCTGGACAACTGATTCTATTTAAATTGGGTAGGACTTTTTGTTCAAACTATAAGTTAGAATATTTGTTAGCCAAAGAAGTGAGAGGATATAGAAAATAAGAACAAGAGCTTTATAGTAATGGTGGCCACACATTAAAATAAAAATTTTATTCATATGTGGAATATTACACATCCACAACTCCACACTTGAGTAACAAACACCCATGAAAAATTCAAAACCAAACATGCCAAACTCCCTCGGACATATATACATCACATCATCATTTCATTTTTTTATGTATTTCCGTTCACAATACGGGTACCAGTGGCAGGCACTACCCGCAATAAATAAACACGCAGGTACCAGTGATGGGTACTTTGCAAATACAGATACCAGTGTTAGGTACAACCTATAAATATTAAGAATACGTAGGTACCAGTGATGGATACTACCTGGAAATACAAAAGCTTCCATATTCATTTTTTTTTCAACAATTTTTTTCCAATACCCCCATTTCGCTACAAAAATGTACATCACTCACTTCTCACAAACTTCCGCCCTTATATCCCCGTAATATATAATGTGCACCATAAAGCTCTTAAAGGGAAAACTTAGGACAAAACAATGAAAAGAATATTAAGCTCAATAAGGATAGGTAAATTGAGTTTATGTGAAAGAAGGTGAATGATATTTCTCTTCACAAGACTAAGGCTCAAATAAGGTACTTATAAATAAATTGTTAAAATGGTTGGCGAGAAAGGCTCAACAAATGAAAAAGGCACTACACTCATTTTCAACTAAATCAGATCGTCTAAGAATCTCACTTCGAAAATGTAATAAAGTGAGTTTTTAGGATGCAACATAATTGAGTCTACATAAATTTCTCTAAATATCCCAAATCAACAATTAATGTATGGCTTAGCGCTCAAAAGTCTTAAAAATCATGAATGGAAAATATTAACACTGACTACTCATTCATACATAGTTCAATTAAAGATTATTTTGCAAAAAAATAGGGAAATATGTTAAGGAAAAACTTTTGAAATTTTAAAAAATGGTCAATTAATCCACAAAAATTTTCAAAATTTTCAACAAGCTCTCAAATCAAAGAAAAAGTCAAAATATATTGTAGCAAAATCGAGCAAAATACACCAAACAACTTAAAAATCCAAATAACTTCCCTACCCCACACTTAAAAATATGCATTGTCCTCAACGCAAAAATAAAAGCATAAAATGGGAAAAGGAAAAGCTTTTCTGGATTTAATTCGTATTTGGAGTAATATCCACTATAAATATCCCCTTGTCACGATGAAATCTAGAGAGATTGAGTAACACTAAACAAAACAAAACAAAACAAATAATTCCCTTGAGACAATAAGAAAAACAAGAATATTGTAGAAAATAATCCTACAATAATCAAAAAAAAAAAAACTTACTCTCTTAACCGAATACACAACAAAAGGAAATGAAAACACCATGACAAAAATGAAACCAAAAATATCTAATCAGTAAAAACAACTAAAACTTAAAAAAAAAAAAAAGAAATAAACAAAAATAAGAACTCAAAAAAAAATAGATAAAATTTAAATGGACATGAGTTGCCTCCCATGCAGCGCTCCTTTATAGTCAATAGCTTGACTGTGAACAAGATGGTCAGAATAACCATCTCTATACTAGAGGAAAGAGAGCTCAATAATTGTTAGCGATCGTGCATAGGTGCTCTCCTTGTAATTGCTCGTCGTATACTTATCCTCAATCTCCTTCTTGACTCCTTCAGTTATAAACTCAACTCTGACCCCATTGTCGTCTATGTAAGCCAACTTAATCTCTTCCTTATGGTCCAAGCCTTGGGAGACTCGAAGATATTGAACTCTTTATAAGCCACTTCATAATCTTCAACTTTTAAGATCGATCCATAAGAGAATAGGGGGTATAATGGCACCACAATACAATCCCTATTAACAGCCAAGTGGTGATCCTTCATAGTGGTTAGAATCTCTTGTGTTTCTTCCATAGCTAAGTCTAAAACCTTGATTGGTTGTTGCTCTGGAAGATCTTGAGGCATTGAAATCAGAGGCAATGAACTAGAGTCACCCTCAATAGGCTTGTCGTCTACTAATCCCATCTCTAGTTCTTGCTCTTTTTGTTCATCTTCTCCACCTTCAATCACTCGAGATTCTAGTGTACTTGTGAAAGAATCCAGTTGACTTAGTTGATGCTCTAAACTTTGCAGACTAGCTCTTGTTTCGTATTGAAATTCCAAAGTATTAGCAGCTAAAGAATAAATTAATTCTTCCAAAGACTTACCAGTTTGGGTATAAGGTTGTTGTGGCAAAATTGGATGTATACTTGACGAAAGATCTTATGATGGATAACCCAATTTAGGATAATCCATCCATCCTTGATTGTACTTATACGTGTAAGGGTCCTACCAAGATTGTGGTGGTAATTGCTCGATAATGAAATCGGAACAATAAACCTCATACGAATTGGAAAACATGATGGACATCAAAAAGAGATCAAGTAATAAGTACACACAGTTAAATATAAAAATTTAAAGCACAAAAATAATTCAAAGAGCTCCCCAGCAACGGCGCCAAAATTTTGGTGAAATGCTGTCGTAGGCACCCAAAATTAAACAATCTTTCAACAAAAATGTAGTAGTAGTGAGTCAAGTTCATCCCACAGAGAACGAAGTTTATTCTTGTGCTAAACAGAAAAATGGGTTTTCTTGAATGGTTTTGAATTAAAAATTAAAACAGTAAAATAACTAAAGAGAATTCGATGCAAGGAAATTGTTGATTTCGGTCATATCCACCATGACAATTTCACTACTGGATCCTTGACACACAAGATCAATTCAATTCTATATCAAGCACTAATTGAAGAATTAACCCGAATTTTAATTCAAAGTTGATTCTTATTTCTTTTTGAAATTGGTTAATTTTCAACACGCGATCCAATTAACCCTAACTATTAATTTAATCCAGACACGCGCCAAAGATTAATTAATAGAAGCATTAAAATCAACAAGAACAATTAGACTAATTAAACATAAACACAGGCGATTATGCCAATTAGATAAAAACAATCTAGCAGCAGATTAATTCTAATAACTTAATTATTCAGTAGCAATAATAAGTTAAAAAGAACAATCATACTATTAATTGCAAAAAAATAATCAATACTTGATATAAAATTGAATAAATTCAAGCACAAAGAATTGACCATGGCTTCAAATCCCTCAACCAAGAAAAAGGTTGAGGCACAAAGTGCCATGAAAGAATAAAGAAGAATTTTCTACTGCTGAAAACCCTAGATAAAGCTAGAAAATAAAGTGTCGTTGCTTTTTCTCTCACCCAAATTATTTTAAATGGGGTATTTCTAATGAGTACTTAGGGTTACAATTAAGGTCTACGGATAAGAACGTGAAATTAGGTGAAAAAGAACCAACCGGGCAAAAAAATCCGCCAAAAACCCAAAAATAAGCAGGACTGCTGTTTCGGGCGCACATGCGCTAACTATTTTGGGCGCATGTGTGACCTACGCAGTGCTGAATTGTTGTCTTCTGGTCCCAGCGCGCATGCACTGCACCAACCCAGCACATGTGCACTGGTTCATCACTTTCGGTTTCTATTTTCACCCTGATGTAGATCGAATTCGGTAAAACTGAAAACATAAAAGTTGTATCTCTATGTCTTATATTTTCAAAAAATCTTGAATCACCTCAATTAAAGCTTAGATAAGAAAGTTATGCTCAATCTACCAAACTGTGTCAGAATCGCTCCTTGTCGATGCACATTTTTGAATTTTGTAATTTTGAACAAGATGCCTATAGAATCCTGGAAAACTCAAAACACAGAAGTTGTATAAATCTTCAGTCATATCTTTCTAAATAATCCAAAATCATCTCAATCGGTTCTTGGAATCAAAAGTTGTACTTGAGATATGAAACAGCATCCAAAATGGCTTCATACTCGTGGATGTTCCGCCCTTAGCATTTTCTTTCATCTTTTCCATCTTTTTCAGCTCTTTTTCACTTTTAACCCTACAAAATCTAAGAATAACCAAATTAAGCTCAATAATAACTCAAATCTTGATTACAACACATAAAAACGTGGTAAATGACACATAAAATATAGCACAATTATGAACTTATCACTGACTTTGCTGATTGTAAAATTGATAGGAAAAGTACTATTGGTATGTGTCATTTCTTGGGTAATTGTCTGGTGTCTTGGTTTAGCAAGAAGAAAATTTCTATTTTCCTTTCTACGGCAGAAGCCGAATATAATGCTGCTAGAAACTATTATGCTCAACTTCTGTGGATGAAGCATACATTAAAAGACTTTGGTATTATTTTTTATTGTGTGCCTATAAGATGTGATACCCCACATCTAAAACACTAGTGCTATTAATCTCACAAAAAATCCTGTCATGTATTCTAGAACCAAACACATTGATGTAAAGCACCACTTTATTGAAGATCTTGTGTACAAAAAGGAAATATGTGTTGAATTTGTGTGTACAAAAGATCAACTTGCTAATATTTTTACTAAAACGTTGGCTTTAGATCGCTTTGAATCTCTCATAACTCATTTGGGCATCATTAATTTCAAATCTGAATGAATTCCGCATTCAGACACATATGAACGTCAACCTATCTGCTCTTTCGGACGTACCCAAACATCCGAACTACTCTCTCTTGTCTCGAACGCTTATAATCGTCCAAACTCTCCTTCTCATTCCTCTAACTATCTAAAATTTCTAACGGACGCTTTCACCGTCCCACAGTCCCTCGAAGGCACAACTTAGACCCTCGACCTTCTATTCATCTACATTCGGACACACGATCGGATGCATACGAATCGTTTGGACGTCTGAACGATTGTTCTACTAACTTATATCTTCAATCTTAATCCTTTCATTTTCTTCTTTTCGGACAATACCCTCCCACCGAACCTTAGCTCTGGCACCCAAGAACCTTCTCAAAATTCTCTCAATTTCTCCCTTCTCCTCTAAAATTGGTTAACAAATTTCTATTCCAAACTCCTCACTCATCTCAGTTGAACTTCATCTCACCATTGTACCATCTCAGTCCTTGCATTTTCCCACAAATTCATTCAATCTCACTTTTTCCTCTTCTTTTTCCTCTTCAAATTTACAATGGTACAGTCAAGTGGTAGATCATCAATGGCTACCAGAGGACAAAAATCCAAGGAAAAGGCTCCGGTGTAGGGACAATCGTCCACAAACCCTCAATCCACTCCTGATCCCTCTCTACCTAAATTCATTGATGCCAAGGTATCTAATCGGTACACTTCTCTTCTTAGCAAATCTATTATTGTTCAAAGGCATCCTTCACAAAGTCTTTTTGATGAGTTAAACTTACCTCTTATTAAATCATGCTTTGAAAAACACTTCAAAATTGGGGTCATTTAGTTCATTTGGATTTGCTTGTCTATCATGACATGGTGCTACAATTTACTGCCAATCTTAGAAAGGGTCCTACTATTCAAACGTTGATTTCTCGTGCCAATAACAAAAATCTTGAGATTTTCTCCACTGTCATTAATTCTATTTTTGAATGCGAAGTTGCCTCTCCTAATGACATTTCCTATTTTTTCTCTTTGGATAAATGGCCTGATTTAGATACTCGTTTTGACATTGAAGAGCTCTGACAGATTTTTAACGTCAATTTTAAACAGGTTTAGGAAGCCAAAATCACACTGCTTACACCTGAACTCAACATCTTATAAACATTAGTCACTAATTTACTACTTCCAACTGAATGGGCAACGCATTGAGCCCGGAAAAATGTAGTTGTACTTAGTTTACTGTGTTTTTAAAGGTATCCCACTTGACTTTGGCTATCTCTTTTGCTCTCTATGGGAACTCTTCCTAACTGATACTTGAAGGAACATTCCCTTTTTGGAAATTTCTAACTAAAGTTTTTGATCACCATGAAATCCCCTTCTTTAGAAAAAAAATAGTATCCTACTTTGAACGTATGGGATTGTGGTTTTTTAATGATCAATGGTTCACCAAGGCTGCCTATGAACTTGAAAAGTCTAAATCTCATGCTTCCACCTCCGGCCTTGCACCTCCTCATTCCCCTCCTCTTCCACACCTCCAATTTTGCATTGCCCCCATATTTCATCTTCTGAACCCTCCCTCTCTTATCTGTGCACCCTTGTTACTTCTTTGAGCAACCAAATGAGCTCCTTTCAACGTCGTACCATTCGAAAGCTCAAAAGGCTTGAGATGAGACAAACCACTTCAAGAAGCACTTAGTTTAGGAATGTCTATCTCAGGTCAAGTTTAGTTTGCCAATAGCCAGTCACAATATACTCTTGAGTCTTCCTCTGACAGTAATGACAGTGAAAAGACTGATGCTGATCATTCTAATCCTGAGACTGAAGCAAGTGAGAATCCCGTTGGAAACCGCTAATCCTGGCATATCTACAACTCCTGGCGCTGACGATGATGATGACGAAGACGTTGATGACACGTTCAACTACATCATGCAACGCCATGATCCTCAAGATTTAAGTGGACAAGATAGTGAGGCTACAGTGGATGATAATGCACCAGCAAAAAAACACAAACGTGAGAAATGCTCCAAGAAGAAGAATGACTCCACCTCCTCTCCTTAGCTTCTCTTTAGATTTCTTATGTACTTCAATAGTTTATCGACATTTACGTTATTTTGTCCTTGAATGTTGTCTTAAACTTTGGTTGATATTGCTTACTATAGTTGCATCTCTGTCCATGTTTGTTTATTAGTCTTTACGTAAGGGGGAGTATCCTCCTAGGGAAAGCTTATCTAACTTTGATGATGCCAAAAGGGAGAGTAATCTTGGGTGTGCTATTTGAATTGATTGTGGCTGTTTGTGTTTTGGGTATAGCAAGCTATTTTACTTCATAGTTTGTCATCATCAAAAAGGGGAGTAGGAAAAATTGATGATCTACAAACCGTATTTTGATTATGACAAATGTGATTTAACCACTTAACCTGAGCTGTGCAAGGCTGCTATTATATTTGCTGGAAGCAGAGCTTTCGGATGAATTACACCATCTGAACAGCACTATATATCTCGAACGCACAAGATCGTCCGAACTAGATTACCACGGACGCAATTCACTGTCCGAACGATCAGGCAGAGAGCAAATTTTTGGAGCATCTACAATGGACGCACAAGCTCGTCCGAAGGAATTTCCCTTGGATGTATTTTTCTGTCCGAAAGAGTAAGGCAGAATCAAGAGTTTTAAGGCACTTGCAATGGACGCATCTAACCGTTCGAATGACATCCTCTACTTCCTGATATTTGAGAACGGACGATGGATCGAACGCATAACAATCATATCGGACGTCCGAAACCTATTATGACTAGTTTTTGAGCATTTTTAATTTAGCGGTTAGGAGGTGGTTAGAACCAAATTTATTGCACCTATAAATACCAACTCCTTTGTTTAATGAAAGAGTATCTTACACATTGAATACAAGCAAGTAGAAAAGCAATTTGAATACAAATTTGCTCTTGAGCAATATTGTATTAATGTGTACTTAAGAGTGCTATTCAAAAATATTGAGTGGAGTGATATTCTTGTACAAAAGTGAGGTTTAGAGTAAAATACTTGGCTCAACTAAAGAGAATTAGTATGAGCAAGGATTATCCTACTTTGTGTACATTTGGGATTATTGTCTCACCAAATTTGAAGGAGCATCTTAGTGGATTACTACTTCAAGCTTGCTAGCTTAGAAGTCTCTCTCTTTATTTATTCTACACTTCTTAAGTTTAATTGATTTTATTTCTATCAAATTACTTGTTAGTACAAAAGATTTTATAAGTGCAAATTTTGCAAAGCAACTTTTTAAAAAACCTAATTCACCCTCCCTCTTAGGTTACTTTGGGGCCAACAATTATAACATTGAAATTAAACTTTATTATCAATATATAAACTTCAACCTGAAGTAAAATATAATATAGTTAGTTTGATCTCAATACTCAAGACTCATGGCTATAAAAATTTCTTCGTAGTATTACTCTAATTTCGAATGCCAGTTGAACCACCATTTGTAGATGCTACAGATGCTTTATTTGAAGTACCTAAAGACTGTGGTAAAGGATTCTGACTCCCAGTCGTACCAGTGTATCTTGTACAAAATAATTGCAAGGAATTTCTTGCATGCCAAGTATTAGGATGAAAGTTGTAGACGTGCTTGGATCGACATATGCTGGCATAAAATGAGGTCGCTGGCTCATAGGAAGATGCATACTAGACGACAAATATGTAGGTGGCTAGCTCAAAGGAGACATACTAAACGACACGTGGCTGGCTCAGAGGAAGAGAGATACTAGACGACACATATGTAGGCGGCTAGCTTAGAGGAGGCATACTAAATGACACATATGGCTAGCTTAGAGGAAGCATAGTAGAGTATCCAAATGTAGGTGGCTGACCCGTGGGAAGAGTCATTCTGTCTAGTAAAAGGGAGATGGCTCAAAGGGGCCAACATAGTAGATGGCACCGATGTAGGTAATTGGCTCGTAGGATGAAGCATACTAAATAGCACAGACGCAGGTGTTAGTCCTATAGTATTTATAGGATGAGGCATGAATGATGAAGTACTAATGGTAGACTTCTTCTTCTTACTCGTGCCAGCATTCTTACCTTTTCGTTTCTGTGTATTGGCGATCTGTTAATATTGCGCAAAACCAATATTAATAACAAGTTTCACAACATTATAAATACACGCCCCCAAAAAACTTAGCAATTAATAGATTACTTATTACTGCCGTTACTTAGTAAATAAAAATACTAATACTACTGTATTATTACTACACTAAATAATAGTTATTAAATATACTAATACTACAAACAAATAAAAAATAGAATTGCACGAATCCATAAATCAAAATAACAAAAGGGAAATGCAATACTAGTAAACAAATACCACAACAAAATATAGATAAGGAGAAAGTACAAAGATTCATTTATTCACGTAATTAAAATATTCATAAATTTCTATTAATTATCATCTTCTTCTTCTTCCTCTCTCTCTCTCTCTTCCTCTTCCTCTTCCTCTTCCTCTTCCTCTTCCTCTTTGTCTTCTACTATACCAACCATTGTAAACCTATAATGATCATAATTTCTTCAAATGCCCCATTACTGTCTACTAGAAATCCAATAGGGTCATTATCCATAACTATAGCAACAGGAGGATGTGTATCTTGGTAAGGATTTTCAATAGTATGATCTTTGTCAATTTTACCCCTAGGACGTGTCTTTATCATATTAAGCCAGTCCAATTGGTCTCTAATTCGTCTTGGATATGGAACATAACACACTTGAGATGCATGTTCTGGAAGTATAAAGGATCAAATTTCGGATACGTTCTTGTTTTTGTAACTTCAACAATTCCATATTAGTTATGAACTATAATGCCTCAACTGCTCACTGAATCATACCAGTCACAATTGAACAAAACTACTACATAATTCCAGCAAATATTTTATTGACCTGATATTGTAACTGAACCACCTCGTTAAGTATACTACAAAAGTCACTTGAACCTTCACTTTTGACACACACTCCACTATTAGTAGTTTTTCTAACATCTGCCCATTCATTTGTGAAAATTATGTATCCATTGACAAAGAATTTTGACCATGTTTCAACCTCTCTACTAGGGCCCCACATGAGATCATTCAAGTACTCATTACATACCATGTTCTGCGGATCGCAAACCTAGCATAAAAATAAAAATTTTAGAAAATTTTATTTTCTTTAAAATTAAATGATACTAGCTAGTATTATTACTTACATATTGATAGAACCACTTTACAAAATTTTCCTCTAATGATAGTTCAACTTCTTTGTCACTAACATGAGGCCACTATGTTCGTACAGCTTGCTCGTACATCCTACAAATATATTTTTTTTTATTTTAAAGACACTAAAGATTATCTTAAAATATCATAATTAAATTAAAAAATATTATGCTTACCTCAAGAAGGCTCTGTCACTTCATCACAATTCAAGAGTACATGCAATGCAGCTGTAGCCACCCCTGATCCATCAAAAATCTTCGTTTACACTTTCCTGTCGGCTGACACGGTTGATTGAAAATCGACAATGTAGGTGGTATGGTTGCATCCAATCCATCATCTTCATTGCATCCAATTCTTGTGAACTTACATTGAACATGGGATTCAAAATAGTAAAAACAAAAGTAGGAGGTTTCTAAACACAAGTATGCCTCACATATCGAACCTTCTAGACAAGCTCTATTTTTTACCATGCCTTTGAAGTCATGTAAAAATCCAGATGTTATTTGTACATATTAAAAGTTTCTTGTCAACAATGTTTTTAACCATGCATTACAAGTTCAGTTATTACCTCTCAAATGGATACGTCCACCTGTATTGAAGGGTCTTCTAACTAGTGCCTCATATGGCAAATGTATGGGTAGATGCTCCATAACATCAAAAAATCCTGGTGGAAATCTTCTTTCTAGTTTGCACAAGATTCAAACAATTTTTTTTTTCCCATTTGAATGAGCACATCTTCTCGCAAATCAATGCAACACAAATCGCAAAAAAAAAAAGACTCAACTCAGTGAGAGCCTTCCATATTGATTCAGCAATCCAATAAATGCAATAGGAAGCAATCATTCCATAAATACATGACAATCATGACTTTTCATCCCAAGCAACTTGCCTCCATCCCAATCTATCCATCTAGCAAATTTGAAGCATAACCATCAGGCATCTTTAACCCTCCAACCCAATAATAGATTTCTCGTTACTGGTCTAATAAGAACGTGAAGTTAACTTTTGGTTTTGCAAGTTTCCTGATATTTAAGGTTTTCAACTCCAATTCACGTCGCCTATAATAAACACTCAAATCCCTTCGTGCATTTGTATTGTCTTTGGTCTTGTTTTTGTTATCCATCACAGTATGAAACACATTGTCAAAAACATTTTTCTCGATATGCATGACATCTAAGTTGTGACGAATTAAGTTGTCCTTCCAATAAGGCAACTCCCAAAAAATGCTCTGTTTAGACCAGTTGTGTGTCACCCTATAACCATCAAATTATGGTGTTGAAATTTCAAATTCTTTTTTTTTGGTAGGTTTTCCACGCACTTCCACAATTCTTCACCACTTAATCTACAAGAAGGAAATGACCTCTCAGCACGATTCTTGTAAAAAATATCTTTATTCCTCCTAAAGACATGATCCTTGGGCAAGACTTGGCAATGACAAACAAACCAAGAATTCTTTCCCCCAAATTTTAACCTGAATGCTTTGGTTTGCTCCATGCAAAAGGAGCATGCCAATTTTCCAAATGTACTCCATCCCATGCCATATGCAGGATAATCATTAATCGTCCACATCGATGTTGCCCTCATTTTAAAGTTTTGTTTAATAGAAATGTCATATGTAGGGACTTCCTCTAACCATAATTGTTTCAACTCGTCAATCAAAGATTGCAAGTATACATCAATTCGGCTTTTCAGGTTATATGGACTGGGAATCAAGCACAGTTAAAATATATAAGGAGAAGACATGCACATTTCAAGTGAAAGATTATGTAGAGTTACAATAACAGGCCAACATGAGTAAGGTTTACCACTGTTGAAAGGATTAAAACCATCTGAACACAAACCAAGTCTAACATATCTCGGTTCTAAGGCAAAATCTTGGTGTTTTCGATTAAAGTGTTTCCATGCTTCACCATCCAAGCGATAGCATAAGACACCGGGCTCTCTCCTATTCTCAATGTACCATCTCATGTGTTCAGCTGATTTAGGAGATGCATATAATTTCTTAAGTCTTGGTATGAAGGGCAAATAGTGCATCATCTTGTAAGGAACTAATTTACTCCTTCCACCTCCTTTTTTGGGTGGTTTATATCGAGAATGCTTGTAATACTAGCAATCAATTCTAATACTTTTGTAATAAAGCATGCACCCATTTATACAACAATCGTACCTAATAGTAGATAAACCAAGTTTTTTCACTAACTTCTCTGTGTCGTCAAAATAGTGTTACTGGTTACACAATTACCTGGAGGAGTTGCCCGTTTCACAATATCACACATTCTGCCAACACAACCTTGTGACAAGTTATAGTCGGATTTCAAACTCATCAATTAAACAGACATGGACAACTCAGTAATTGTTTCACAACCAGGGTACAACTATTGTTGAGCAGAATGTAACATATCATACAAGTGAGTAGCTTTAATATTAGGAGGCTCCTCGACATTTACTTTATTTTGTTCCTCCTGACGGTAGTCATATCCAAAATTATTTCGACCAACTGTATCAAACACCATACGTTGGTACCTATTCTAGTGTTCATTATATAAGAATTCAAAATTACTTGAACCTGCCTCATGATCATCAACCCCTACTGGTTTAGACTCACCATGTACAGTCCAATACCAATAATCTTCCATGAAACCATATTTTAAAATGTGTTCAACGACATGATCCAGAATCATCAGTTTCCTATCTTGATCATTACAACAAGGGCACCTAATTTCTTTACCATTGAGCATATTGTGGTTGTTTGCAAGCAAACTAAACAAACTCTCAACCCTCTCTAAGAAATGCTGTGTATAACCAGTGCGATCAGGTAATAACCTATCATATATCCAATAATGACAAGACCGAATATCCATAATCTATGACAAGTAAATATTCAAATGTTTATTTCTCAAAGAATTCTTAGCATATATTCTAACATTCACAAAAACTAAAGATATTGTATAGTACTAACTAAACTTTGAAATTTCATATTACCTAACCCACACATGCAAAGCAAAAGAAACAATAGTTCAATTACTTGCCCATTCTTAACATATATTCTTACAAAAATTTAGTTATAGTTTCCCCTAATTTTGTACATTCCCCAATTCACAGACCAATTCAAATAGTCATGATGACCTGGCAAAGGTCGATTCAAACATATACAAAAACTTGAGATATTGTATAGTACTAACTAAACTTAAAAATTTTATATTACCTAACCGATGCATGCAAAGCAAAAGAAACAATACTTCATTCACTTGGCCATTCTTAACATATATTCTTATAACAATTTTGACATAATTTCCTCTAATTTTCTATATTCCCCTATTCACAAACCGATTCAAATAGTCATGATGATCTGGCAAGGGTCGATTCAAACATATACAAAAACTTAAGATATTGTAAGTACTAACTAAAATTTGAAATTTCATATTACCTAACCTACACATGCAAAGCAAAAGAAACAATAGTTCAATTACTTAGCCATTCTTAAAATATATTCTTACAAAAATTTAAACATAGTCCCCTAATTTTGTAAATTCCCCTATTCACAAACTATTTCAAATAGTCATGATAACCCGGCAATGGTCAATTCAAATATATATAAAAACTTAAGATATTGTATAGTACTAACTAAACTTTGAAATTTAATATTACCTAACCCACATATGCAAAGCAAAAGATACAATATTTCTATGCCTTGGTCATTCTTAACATATATTCTTACAAAAATTTCGACATAGTTTCCGTACTAATTTTATACATTCCCCTATTCACAAACCATTACAAATAGTCATGATGACCCGACAAGGGTCGATTCAAATATATAAAAAAAACTTAAAATACTAATTAAACTTTGAAATTTAATATTACCTAACCCACACATGCAAAGCAAAAAATACAATATTTCTATCACTTGTTATTCTTAACATTTATTGTTACAAAACTTTTGACATAGGTTCCACTAATTTATACATTCCCCTATTCACAAACCATTTCAAATAGTCATGATGACTCGGCAACGGTCGATTCAAATATATATAAAAACTTAAGATATTTTATAGTACTAACTAAACTTTGAAGAAAGAGACAGAAGGATGAATAACAATATACACAAACATCAAAGTGTTACCTTATTTGCTTTCTTGGAAATGCTCTCTAATTCAGGTTATTACTCCAATACCTTGGCCCAAAGAATAAGCAACCTTCTACCTTATAAGCTGCATAATAAGTGATCAAGTCAGATTTCTTTTCACATGAATCGATGTCAATGCTTTTGGGGTTCAATTAAAGAACTTGAGTTCGAAATTTTTATTGTTTTAACATCTTCCTTGAGATTTGACAACATTACACTTTGAGTTTAGACAACCACTAGAAAGCTCTCAACAAAGAGAAGATAATTTGGGCAATAACTGTAATCCTGATATGATAATAAGAATAATTTTAGAGATTAAATTAGTATTTAGTCTATGATTAGTATTCTTTTGTTTGTTTATCATAGATTAAGTATGCAGATATCATATTAGTTTAGTTCTAGAACTCATGATTACATCTTATGTTCGCTTTTTTTTTTTTTTATTTGTTCATTTTGAGAACTAAGATTATGCAAAATTAAGGAAGTTTTGGATCTGTGAAGACGGGATTTCTACCTAGCTAGCAACTAAGGATACCTTGATATGAGCTCAAGGTATAATTGGAGACTAACTTGGATCAAGTCAGTATTACTACTAATCCTTAGTACCATAGTTAATTTGCAATCAACATGACTTAGCTAGAAGACTACTGCACAAGTCTTCCATACTTCTTGTTGGCCAAGTTTGAACTTAATGAAGAGATTGATATTTATTAGGTTTTTTATATAATCTTACTTATTTGATTAAAATAATAATAATAAAAAACCGTCTTTAACTTGGTAGAAGTCTATATGTCATCGTATTTAATACATAAAATTACATCATTAAAGCAGAAAAGATGTGTATCAGTAGTATTAATTCCACTTTGATAAAAACTTTCCTTTTATTCTTCACCACACTACACATAAAAGAATGTAAACGTTCTTTCTTTGCTTTTACTGACAAGTAATACTAACATAGTTGCTCCAATCCACCTAAAATAGTTACAAAAGTATTAAAACATAAAACACATTTTCATTGAATTCATATTTTTTACTACTATCAAAATATTTCATTTCTTGTATTAGGGAACACATGAAATGACAAAATGTCCCAAATCCAAGCTCTACTTCACTGTTGTCAAATCCAATATAAACTCCTATACTAACTAAATACCCAACTTAATTTTATCTCAAGTGTGGTTAAAGAATTATACAGATTCAGCAACCTGTTGATAATTATGGTTAAAACTTCAAAGTAGCTTAATTGTTTAGTTTCATCTATAGTATATAATACAACCAGTATATGTTTGATTTTATATATATAACTAAATAATTTAGGACACATATAACCATGATGCTACCGTACAACCTAGACTACACAGCAAATGCCAGTACAAACTAAATGAAACCTGCTTGAAAAACAAAAGGCGAATGTGCTAATTTAATAGCCATATACAGCCAATAAGTTCAAAACATCACATTATAGGTCACTCAGAAGGATTGTGGAATTCAGCACTCCTGGTCGCCCACAACAAGCACTAGTGTTTCATATATTTGGCCAACAAGATTTCTCTTGATGAAAGGTCACTCAAAAGAATTAAAATTTTCAAACAAGACATAGAGGCTTACACACTAATATAGTGAAATATAAAACAATAGTATTACTATTAGCAAAGCACATCTACACTTTAAAGGTTTTGTAAAAAAAAAAAAAATATTAAAGGCTTTGTAAATATATAAGAAAATCTTCACAATTAAAGTTTTTGTAAATAAATTAAAAAATTAAATGTTTTGTTAATAAATCAGAAAGTCTTTATAAATAAACCCTAAAAAATAAATTTAAAAAACTCTACAACTTTAAGTTAACATGAAAATAATAAAAACTAATGATAAAATCCTAAAAAGAAAAGAATAGAGTTAGATCCTTTGAAGTGTCAATATATCATAATCCCTTTCTTTGTTTTAGTGGTCTAGCCAGTTTCAAGATTGTGAAAGAGATGGGAAGCACAGGCAAGTGGAGAAGAAACTTCTTGACAGGAGAGAAGGATAAATAGAAGGAGAAAGAGAAGAAAGCAAGTAATCTTCAGCCAACTTCTATTTCAACTGAACATGTTCCAACAACGCTAATAACAAGCCCACCTACGACTCTGAAAGAAAATAGGAGATCGAGTTTTCGAAGATCTATATCTGCAATTGCACTAGGTCTAAAGGACTTGAATTCAACACATATGATGATTGCCACAACACCACCAACACAACAGGCATTGCTAGAATTTGAGAATGACTAGAAAAAACATGCCTTTGCAGTGGCAGCTGCCACGGCCGCGACTGCTGATGCAACAGCCAAGGCCACTACTACTATCATTCAATTACCTATTGTAGCATCTAGGAGGACCTCTATGATTGAAGATGCTACAGCCATCAATATTCAATCTTAGATGGTGTTGGAACTTCCCTTGGTGCTGGTTACAGTCTCAAATAAAATATAACAGTCTCATGTATATTTCTTAGTGATTTGAAGGCCTCAATATGACACTTGAATTACCTATACATGCTTAAGTCTACAATTATTCCTATGTTTCCATTGGAAGTTTTTTCATTAATTCTTTTTTCTTTTTGGGCAGGGTGAGTTACCAAAAGCATTGTTAAATATTAACTTGCGTTGAGGTTTTGCAGTTAAATGGCTCAACAATTAACTATACACTTCAATTGTCTAGACTAGGTGTTGGATTAAGGAACTCAACAACATTACCTGGAATTGTTCATGATGATAATATGCGGATGTGGTTTGAACTCTTTCAATTGAGGTATTGAAAGATAGTGTCTAATAACAAATAAACATTCGTCAATGATTTTGACACTCCATTCAACTTCTTCAATGAATCAAAATGATTGAATATCCATGTAAACTTCTACTTACAAGATTATCTTTACATTTATAAACTTTTACCTTGTGTATCAATAATTCCATAAACTAACAATACATATGTTACAACTCTTGAGTTTGTCTTCAATATGTACTAAATTATTAAAGTCTATAATAAAATAATTCTCTTACAAGTTTAGTTAATTTGTGAAAAGTATGGTATTCGTATTCAAGTTAAGAACTAATGGCAATAAATTAGTATCTAGAATAGCTTAATACCCCATGTTACTACTCTAAACTTTTACAATTTGAATATAAAACTAATCATACAAGAACAAAATTAAATTAATTGAAAACTTAATTTGTTTCCTAATGTAGTTTACACACGTAGTAATCTGTTGAAGAAAATCTAAGTTGGAGTATTCAATAATTTTATATTCAAACAGTCACACCAAAAGTAACCAATTGAATAGATCTAACATTACAAGTAGGCCTGCTTACATATGCACACAAATCATCCAAAATGTAGCTAGACCATAACAAAGTAACAGAAATGCTTTTTACTTTGATATCATGGAAATTTGCATCCAGAAAAAAAATCAAGAATTTCCACATAAAATATATTCATTAAACAAGAACATTAATGCCTCGTTGCTAAGTATAAACAGGAACCAAGAAACTAAAATTCGGTGTAAATTGTAGAATTACTACATTATAACAGAGTTCTCAAACGCAATTAAAAACTGAAATAAACGTAAGCAAAGGAACCACATTATAACAAAACTGAAATAAACCAATTAAGACAATTAAGTGGGATCTCAAAGGCAATAAAAAAGAGTTCTTTAACAAGCTTTTATTAAAGCCAAAATTAAATTCAAGAAACAACATAAAGTAGAGAACTTTCTAATATTCACCAAATTATCACATCAAAGATCCAAAATTTAAAACATACAACTTGAAATCCAAGCAAATTAAGCAGAACCAAGATGGGAATTCACCTCAAGAAGCACAAATTCACCATCAACAAGAAATTTGAAGCTCAACTCCCAAGAAAGAGTAAATCAAGAACCTGCAATACATGTACAAACAAGATAGGGATATCATAGACCTCAACCAGCCATGAGTGGGATTTGATTACAATTATAACCACAGCACAAATTTTAAAACTAATTATACTTTTGGGCAATAAAATTAGTTACCTTTCAGACAAAAAAATAAAATCAAATAAAGCATAAATTTTAATTCTAAAATATTAAATAACAAAAAATCCAAGTAATTTAAAAAGGAAAAAACACAATGACTTTTAGCAAATTTTTGGCACAATACACTAATTAGGCACAGTAAAAAAAATTTACAAATAATTTTCATAAATGTAAAAAAAAATAAATTATTATTAAAAAATTAAAATAACTGCAAGGTTAAAAAATGAGATATACAAAAATAGTAAAACATAAACAGAGATTTTGAAAAAAAAATGGGACCGACAAAATAAATTAAATTACCTACAACACTAACACTTACCTAACAATTGAAGCTTTTCTTTGTGGTCGAGCATGGTAGTGGCGGACGCTGGTAGAGACTGATGGCAACGGAAGGTGGTCGAAGTGAGTTGGTGGCAGATTGATTCAGGTGGAACAAAATTAACAGGGAAAGAATGACATGGAGGAAATTGATAATTGTTGGGTTGATTTTAGATGAGAATGGATAGAGAAACGGTGGTGAGAAGGTAGAGGTAGTGGTAGAGAAAGGTTGATCAGCTACTGGATTGGGATGATTGAAGGCTTTCTAATCTGCTGAGAACTAAGGAGAGTTGGAGTGATATTTGGGTATTGCCTCTTACCAATGGATATTTCCATTGCTAAGAGATCACTTAGTTTTCATCCGATCTTCTTAGCAATAGATTTATTTGTTGCTACAGGATTTTTTTTTAAATTTTAGTTACTTTACCAACAGATAAATCTTGGTAACAATTACCAAAAAAAAAAAAAAACCTTTTTCAAAAATGTTGCCACAGATAAATCCATTGGTAAATTCCTTTAAATATTTTGGAAAAATAAAGAATTTGATAGCTAATTCCGTTGCTAATAGCGACTGATAAAATTGTTTTGCATAACTTGACTCATTCTCCGTGTACTCACTATATTCATCTTTCAAGGGAGAGAATAAACTTAGGGGGAGCTTAAATTGCATTATTTTTCTTGTGTTTTGATAACGCCAAAAGGGGGAGAAATAATGGACAAATTCTCATGTGTTGTACTTCATATTTTATGGTTATTTTTTGAATTGTCTAATTGATTTATCATCATCAAAAAGGGGGAGATTGTTGAACCCCAGTTATGATAATCATGCTTTGATGATGACCAAATCGCACTAACAGTTTGAAAACACAAGTGTGCAGAAAAATAGGGAATTTCGAACGTAAATGATTGTCCGAACACAATCAAGAAAACAACCAGTAAAACACTACGGACATTGATGATTGTTCCGAAAGGAAGACAATTTGGACAATGATAATCGTCCGACACAAAGAACCTGAAGCCATCTCGGACGAAGAACAGCGTCCGACCATACTTCCAGAAGACATTGCATCGACCGGACGCAGGTTCGGACGCTTCCTCGCACGTCCGAACGAATACCCTCAGAGAACGGACGCAACGTCGGATGCAGGGTTTAGCAACGGCCATCCGAATGGTTCAACGGCTAGTTTGTTTGGACGCACACTTGCTGCACCGGCCGTCCGAAAGGTCCAACGGCTAGTTTTCCAGAAAACAGAAAATAGCCATTGGAAAGTTGTTAGAAGTAGATTTTGGGCAACTATAAATACACCTAAGCCTGAATTAAACAAGAAGAGAATTCTACATTGATTACAAGCAATTCTTGAGCTATTTGGGAGAAATAGAAATATGTCTGGGTACAAGTATTGTAATAGTGTAGTAGTTTTGTGAAAAGAGCTTAGAAGTGTAAGAGTTCTTCAAGTGTAAGAGTGGAGAGATAACAATTGTAACAAATGGAGGTTGTAAGTGTAAAACTCTTGGCTCACCTAAAGGAAATTAGTGTGAGCAAGAGTGATCCTCATTTGTGTACAGGAGGTTATTGTCTCACCTACTTTGAAGAGACTTTTAGTGGCTAAACTTCAAGTTGAGAACTTGGTAGTTGCCTTGTAAGAAGCTCTTTGTGGTTGTAAGCTCCAAGCTTGAGAAGTTTGGGAGTTTGGTTTGATACTCTTAATCTCAATCTTCTTATTTGTTCTTTAAGCTTAAATTGTTGAATATCTATTGTATTCATTTGTGCTTAAATCTTTATTTGGTGCATAAAGTTTGCATTTCTTATTAAGCACATCAAAAGGTCTGTTTTAGAAACAACCTAATTCACCCCCCTCTTAGGTGGCTTTTTGGGCCAACAATTAGCATCAGAGCATTGGTCTCTCTATGTTGCTTAAATTGCATTAGAGTAAAGAACATGGAAACCAATAATGCTTTATTTTTAGAGGGGCATTCTATCACTAGACCTCCCATGTTTAATGGCATTAATTTTATTTTTTGGAGGGATAGAATGAAAAGTTTTGTTCAATCTATTGATATTATTTTATGGTATATTATTTGTAAATGTCCTTTAGAAGCTAATATTCTTGATGAAAATACTCATAGATTAAGGCCTAAGACTAGATATGAGTTAAATGCACAAGATAAAATAAATTTATCTTTAAATGCTAAAGCCATTAATATTTTGTATAATGCCTTGGATGTAGATGAGTTTTCTAAAGTAAAAGGTTGCAAATCGGCCAAGGAGATATGGGACAAATTGAAAGAAAGCCATGAAGGAAGTGAAGATATAAGAGAGCAAAAGATGTCACTTCTTGTGGCTAAATATGAATCCTTAAAATGGAACCTCATGAGAACATTGACAAGATGTCCATTGTAGGTTCAATGATATTGTTAAGGATGGGTAAAGAATATTCCTTGGGTGAAAAGAATAGAAAAATTTTGAATGCTTTACCTAAGGAATGGGAACCTAAATCCATTGCCATAGAGGAGTCTAAAAATTTAAATTTTATGCCTATCGAGTCTTTGATTAATTCTCTAACCTCCTTTGAATTGAATATGAAATATAAGGTACAAAATGAGGAGGCAAAAGGAAAAAGAAGCATAGCATTTAAAGGTTCATCAAAAAGGAGAAAAGACTCAAGGAAGCCTCACTTCAACAACTTCCAAATCACTTGGGATGATTAAAATTCGGATGGAGAGGTTGAAGAAGAATATGAGGAGGCTCAAATGGCTTTTATGGCACTTGGCAATAATGAGGTATCCTCTAGTTGTGACTCTTGTGATGATTCATGTGATAATGATGATGATGATGTTGAATCATTTATTTTTAAAATGCATGAATGTTTGAAAGAATCATATGCTAAGAACAAAGGGAGTTAAAAATTAAAGTTAATACTTTATTGAGTGCCAACTCAAAACTTGTGCATGAAAATAATTCTTTGAGAAAAGAAAATGATGTTTTGAAAGAAAAATTTGTTGGAAAAACCAAGATCATGGAAGAACAAGCTTCATTGAAGAAGAGCTTAGATGATCTTGATGATATTTTGAAAAAGAAGAAAGAAAATGTTTTTGCAAACAAAAGAACTAGAAATATGTTTTTGAACAAAAATTTTATCACCTTTAGAAAAGTTTGATTTTTGCGACTACCTATCTCGAACACTATCGATTCTTGTCTCATTGTAGAAAACGGCTCAATATATCGTACAGTCGAGACCAAATACTTTAAATTCTTGATTTCTTAATCAACGGGTTTGAATCCATCAAGTAGATTTGTTTAGCCATTCTCGGATTCTGCATCAATTTCAAGTCGCGTCAGTTTATCTACAGGGTTCACATCGGAATGGTATCAGATCTTTTGTTCCTAGGCACATTTGAGTTTTCTTGTTCCACATGTTTCTACATTATTTTCTTGCTATTTTGTTCTGTTTATTCAAAAAAAATTATTACTGTTCAATATGGTTGTTCACCATATTGTTCATCGTTACTATTCATCCACACAAAAAAATTAGCTTGTTAGTACATTGTTCATTCTTATTGTGTTCTTTTGGCAAAAAAAATATTTCCAACACAAAAAGAAAAACCCTAAACTATTTTTTTGGGGTTTCGTTGGTTGACACTTTGTTCTTGATTCTTCCCATCAATATTTTTTATGCAAATTTTTCTGGGATTGGATTCTAATTTTGTGCATATTTCTCTACGAGAAAACCCAAAAAAAAATCCAAAAAAAAAATCGTTCAACCCTAACCGTTTCTCGGGTTTCTTTGTTTGCGATTTTCTTGAGCTTCGAATTTTGTGGCTGTTTTGTGCCAAGTTTTGGAGGTATTTCATTGCTATAAATTCATGCCATAGGCTGTTAAAAAAGAAAAAAAAATAGCTGAGAAAAAAAAAAGAAAAAAGAGGCCGAATTCCAACCCTAGTTGAATATGTCCTTCTTGCATTAGAAATTTTGTGCTAATTCCTTGTTCCATATTCTTGCAAATTTTAAATCCTTGTCTTAGTTGGAATAAAACATTCACTTGAATCCTTGTTCCACTACGATTATATTAATTCCTATTTCCAACTAGGAGTAGTTCTAGTCCTTTTCCGATTGGGATTTGAAGTTCTACAATTTTCCTATTTTCCTAAGGCATAATTCTTGACTGAAATTTGTTTATATTCTTTTCAATTTTTTTGTCCATATTGCTCTCTGGTTACTAAAAAAAATTTGATGAAACATCAAAAATACCCTTGTCCCCTTAGGTTAATTTTTCTAGCCTAAAACTTTAGTTTGTTTTGACCTTCTTATTCTTTGACTTTCTAAAGTGCATAGTGTGTGTTCTTTGTTAAATCAATCTGCCATTACTTTGTTATTTCTTTGCTTCACTAGTCTATAACTATTGATTGTGTTCTAAGTGTTGAGGTAATTGTTTGAGACGTTCTTGCATCGTACTTTCAAGTCTGTAAAAGACTTTGAGGAAAATTTAAATGAGAGCAAACAGGCAAGAGTGGTGAGTTCATTAGAGGGTAAAATCCTCATATTTGAGTGAAACACAAGTGAAATTGTGTGACATCTTCATTTGACCATAAACACTAAGGCAATGCCGTGAAGTCCTTTAGTTTACTAAACCTAACTATCAAAAATCTCTTGTTTTCTTTTTGTTTTTATTCTTTGGAGGTTTAAAATGTCTCAAGAAGGAGAAAGTTTAAGGTTTAATACATTAGAATCTCATTTGGCCAAAATGGAAGGTCTATTAAAAGTATTCAACTCACTCTCGAGACATTAACTAAGACACGGAATGAGCCTGGTTAGCAAGCTAGCCGAGCTGAGCCTTATGCTCCCACAATGAGACAAGCTCATCGAGGTATACATCTTAATTACGATTCCAATGACTATGAATCTAATGACAAATTGTATGATGTTACAGGTGCAAAGTCAAGGAATCGCCGACATGCTTGGAATAATGAGCAAGAGATAGATATTTCTGAGAAGCCTTGATGATTTTCACTTCATGCTCAAATTAACGACGACCAAAATGAGGTATAATGTTCTAATATTTTCTTCACTAAGTGTGTGGTTCAAAATCATGCATGTGGTTTGATCATTAATCGTGGTAGTTGCGTGAACATAGCTAGCCAGCTCATGGTAGCTAAATTGAATTTGCCAACCACTAAACATTCACTTCCATATAGATTACAATGGTTAAATGAAGATGGTGAATTAAAAGTCACTAAGCAGGCCTTAATTTCTTTAACCCTTGGAAAATATAAGGATGTGATTTTATATGACATAGTGCCTATGCATGCTAGCCATATTTTGTTAGATAAGCCATGGCAATATGATATGACAGCTACACATGATGAATTTTAAAATAAGTATAGTTTTTAGAAAGGTGGTAAAAAGATTACTCTTAAGCCATTACTTCCAGGATCAAATCCATAAAGAGCAACTTTACATTAAAAGGTCAAATGAAGAACATGCTAAATTATTGGTTTAAAATCAAAAGAATGGTAAGGAGAATCCATTTCTAATCCTAATGAAAAATCATCTTTAATGGTAATTCCAAAGGAAGAGAACTTGTTCGTCAAGGAAAAAGTTTTTAAGAGTCTTTATCTTTTGTTGCCTAATGATTTTTTTCCAACTTTTTTTGTGCAGCCATTCAAAGAAGCTAGTAGAGACAATGAAAAGTTCGAATTTGCACTCTCCACGTGCAAAGCTCTAGTGACTTCTGTACATCATTCAAACTTAAGTGCCAATGGTTTGGTGAAAGGAGTACTTAGAAATTTTTATTTGTCAAATTCTTATAATTTTAGCTTTTTAAGTACTCATAGTGTATCCCCTTACTAACTTGTTAATTTTTCTAATTCTTCTTGTCCATTTGTTTCTCTTGAACTAATTTGTAAACCTCATGATTGACATTCTTTTTGCGTTAAGCGTTCAATAACATTTTGGGTAACAATTGTGTGCTTCTGCACAACAGTGTGAATAGGTTCTTTTGTTCATTCGATATGCATCAACTTTTAAAGTGGAGTGATAATCTTTCAAAAATATTTTCTAGTTTTTGTTTATTTTCTGGTCGAAGCAATATGCTCCATGATTTAGGGTTCGTGTGCTCCTTGATGTCTTTATTTCACAAGCCATTTTCTGGATATCCATTTTCAACATTGGTGTTTGACACTTTTGCATTTGAGCATTTGTTTAAATTTTTGTCTACTTTGTTTAATGTTTGTCATTTCCATCCAAGTTCAGATTCTAGGACGAGTCCTTTCGAGAAGGAAGGGAATGATTTGAGTATGGATAGGCTAAGGATGTACCAAGTTTGGGGAATGAAAACTAGAGCAAGTTTGGACTCAAGCTCGCCAAGATTGGAGCATATTCTTGGCGTTATGATCAAGTTGGATTGGATTATCCTCAATTCATCAATACATAAAGTCCATCTATTCTTCAAAGTAAAGCACAAGTAGTCAGATAAAGTCCAACTACAAGAAGATTCAAGTCCAAGAAGCCCAAGAATTGATGAGCTCCAAGATGGGTTCTAGAAACCCTACAACCGACCAACACCAAACTCGACCATACTAGTCCTATTTTACCTTGGATTTCATTTCAAGACTTGTTCTTAGGAGTTATTATTTTATGTGTTTTCCTAACTTGGACAAGTGTTAGTCCACATTAGTCTTTTAGTCTAGTTTTAGTCCTTTTTTTGTGCTAATCCAAGTCTTGTTCGGATTTGGCTAGCTAGTGTCCTAGTTTTTAGGAGTTGTAGTGTTATTCACATTTTTGAGGGCTGTGTTTTCATGTTAAATAGACCAGCCCTATAGCTAAATTGACATTCATGAATATTCAGAAAAAAAATTATGAGAAAATTCTCCAACTTGTTTTCTGAAGACTTGGTTATTTTGCAAGATTGATTCTTGCAACTACCTATCTTGAACACTATCGGTGAGTATTGTCTCGTTATAGACAACGAGTTGATATTTCATACAGTCGAGAATAGATACTTCAAATTCTTGATTTCTTAATCGTTGGGTTTGAATTCGTCAAGTCAGATTTGTTTAGGCATTCTTCCGTTCTGCATCAATTCCGGATCTCGTCAGTTTATTGCGGGTTCGTATCAACTCGTCCTCAGCTTGCTTCGGTTGCAGTTAGTTGGCATTAGTCGAATCATGGGAATTTTGAACTCAACGTGGAGGGTCCTCACTAGGAAACCCTGGCCATTTGGTAGGTGGGGGTGTTGTGCGAGATTCCATGGGTACTGTCAAGTTTGCTTTTGTGACCTATTTAGGAATTGGCACTAATATGGTAGCTAAAAATCGTGCACTACTAGAGGGTTTGCGATGGTGTATTAAGCATAATATTTGGGAAGTTCTAGTGGAGTCCGATTCTAAAGCTCTATCACATGATACTAGGCTGGCAACATGTTCCTTTGGAGGCTAGATTCTTTAATCTAATGGGAAATTACTATTTTGATGAATCAAGGCCATTTTACTCTTCATCACATACTTAAGAGAAGCTAACAAGGCGGCAAACTGTTTAGCTCGGCTAGGGTCTTCTTCATGCTCATCTATGTATTTCACTGCTCTTACTTGTCCTCCATCTCTAAAAGGGATTTTAGAGTTAGATCAATTGGAAATTCCTTCAGTTAGATGGAGGGTAGAGTATGTCTAGTCCTTTGTTCCTTTTTCGTTGTTTGATTATTTTTGCCATTTACTTTGTAATTGCAAGAGCTATTGGCCTAGTCCCCTCTTTGTACTCTAATTTTATTAATAAAATTTTGAGAGTAGTACCTCCCCACCAAGGTACCGGTGGTTAGCTAATTAACAAAAAAAAAAGATCTCGGCTAACTTTTCTTTTCGAAACTAGTTTATCGTTATTCCTTTATGCCTGCTAGAATTTGTGTTGGTTTCAAAATCTCTACTCTAACGTATTATTTTGCAAGTCTTTCTAGGCTTTCTCTTCATTACAAGCATAGAGTTCTCATCTTTTATGGTTTTAAACACCTTTTTTCAAGTGATGGATCTGAATTGTGATGTTGTGTCTCTCGTCTTTCGATAGATTTGGTTAAGTATTAATATTAGATTAGTTTGTTTTGTACTTAATTTACAAAATAAGTATTCAAGTAATTAAGTACTATATAACTTTTGTATTTGAGTACTACAAATTTTGTTTTGTTACCTTAAAGTTGTACATTCTTTGTTTGCTAATTTCGAAGTAGAATAACGATAATTGCACAATTGTAAGTACAATATTTAATTAAAATGACTATTTTATGTAAAAACATTTAATTACGTGGATTTTTTTAATCCCAAATGTATTATACATGGGAAAAAGCCTAATATAATCCATTTGTTATGTTCTTTATAAGTTTGTCTTCCATTTTTGGGTTTTCCTGAGTCTTTACATATTTTGTATTTGTTAATCAATGAGTTGTTGTTTTTGTCACCGTGATACTTTCCTATACTTACCATGTTCATGTGCAAATATATTATTCACCTTATTATAGCATTCTATTCTTTACTGTAGGCTAATTTTTAAATTACTTCAGATTTTGTTTTTTAAGCCTTTTATTAGAGTGAAATAAGTTGATTTTAATGAGTGTATCGTTGGCCTTTAAAGGATTCAGTATACATAATAGTACTAATTAAGAAAATTTAAATAAGGGAACATCTCACTTTATCCCTGTTCAACAAATGAAAGCAAAACTAATTTACTAATATGATATTTAATTTTGTATGTCTTTCTTTAATGTAATTATTAAAAGTTTCATGAAATTATTATCATTTTATTAACGTAATTAAAATATATAAATTAAATATATTTATCTTCTCATACATAGCACGAGTTTTTTTGCTAGTGTATGTGTGTGTATATAAATAATATTAGAATATTTGAAAAAATTCTACAGTTCCTTTAATATTTTTGAGGAAATTCATTCCCTCAATAGATATCCAATGATTTTTTGCCACCCAAACTGAATAAGGATAAAGACTACTAACATAGTAACAAACCAATCATGTGGTTGGAAACTTGCTAAAAACCTATTACAATTGGTAATACTATCAATTTTTCGATTTTGTACCTTTTTTAGAAGGAAAAACATAAAATTATAATCCATAAATGATGAATAATTCAAAATTAATAAATATAAATAATCATCTTTTATAGCTAACCACCGATATCATGGTAGGGGGACACTACTCCCAAAATTTATTAATTATCAAAAAAGCGAAATATAAATAATCTTGTTTCACTATCAAAGATTTAATAACTGTCGAGAATTATTATAACACTTTGAAGTAAAAATATGTAATCATTTAGTGACTATCAATTTTAAATGAATAAGTTGATTTATTAAATCTAAAAGTTTATCAAATAAATAAATATACAGCATAGTTATAGCGTGAATACTAAATAAATATTACTGATCAAACACCCCTAGCGATAACTAACTAAAACCATATTTTACAGAAATACACATGGAGGAAAAAAGTTCGTTAAAAACAAAGGTACATTTTTTAAAAAAATTAAACAATTATTACAAATACTATTCAAAATGCAATAAAATATTATTAGAAATATCAACCAGTACAAATTGAGATTTAAATGAAAGGTACTATTACATTTAGATATCATTGAAAAATAGTTTTTGGTGATGGAACAGAATAATACTATAAATATTAAAGGAAGTAGTATGAAAGATTTAAACGATACGTTATAGGAAACAGTAAAATCTACTTCCATATTCATTTGAGCAACTTAATTAAGAAAATTATTGCTCAATTGAGCATAGAAATCTCATAAACCAACAAATGGAAAAAAAATTATATTATAGGATACTTTTCATGATATTATCAACAAAATTTTAACAGATGAAAAATAGTACTCCCTCCGTTCCAATTTGTTTGTCAATTTTTGGGAATCTAACTTTTTAATAATAGTGTTTTCATTGTGATGTTAGTATTTTACTTTTCAAATTTGCCCTCTAGAAATTCAAAACTTGAATTATAATAATATGTTTACAGAAGTAATAGAAGCAACAATATTAGGAATAGTACTAAAAGATTCATTTGACTTTGTATATATTGGGACATTCTAAAATGAAAAGTGTGACACTTTCAATGCGACATAGAAGTATTATGTAAGACAAAATAACCTACAACAAAAGTATCAATATAATCTCAAACACCTCTAATGTACTATCCCATACTATCTTATATATTAAATTGACTGTAGAATTTGATTATCTATCATCACAAGCTAATCCATGGTGATGAAACATATGTTCCGATAATCCTATGGGAATATGAAATAAAGTATGATAAGAATTCTAAACAGTATTCTTTCTTATAGAAAAGGTACCACAAGTCTATTGTATCATCCTAATTAAGAAAATCAAAGCATAATTAAACATAAACAATTTCAAAAATAAGGCATGAGAAAGATTACATTATAGGTCACTAATTGCAAAATTATCTACTAAATAATACACACATGACAATATAGTACTCAACAAGGTAAATAAACCTTTTTTTCAAAATGGCATAGTATTATCAAATATAATTACAATATCTACAACAATATTAGTCCATCTAACATATTTTGAGATAATAAATTGAAAGTACTATTAGATTATTTGTAATATCACAAATATTTTTTCATGACAAAACATATGTTGTAATAGCAATTTTGGTGATAAAACAATATCACGATAGCTCAGGAAGTACTATTAGATTCTAAATAAGATTCTCTCTTATAGTAAAAGTACTATGGTCCATTGTTATTAACTTGTTTATGAGACTGAACATCAAAAGTTTCCAAAAAAATAAGGAAAAAACACATTATAGGTTATTAATCCTCAAAATATCAATTATATAGTAATAGTTTTTTTTATAGTAATAGTTTTATGTAAGGAAAAAACTTACCAACACATTTTCATCTGAATAGTTATAATATACTATACCTCACCTAGACATTAATTTGATGGAACTAATACCAAACTATTTGTATTATAGCAAAATAAATTTCGTGACGAAAAAAAATTCAATGCATAGAACATAGACAATATTTAAAATAAAAAGAAATGAAAAAAAAAGTATTGCATTAGAAGTTATTAATAGTGACATTATTAATAATTGTGATAGTTTAAAAAAATAATGTGATTTAACAAAATGAAGCCTATTATCAAAATGTTAATGTAGTTTATACGAGTATGGGTAGGCTAATAATGTACCAAATTCAGAAGATGAAAACTGCAGAAAGTTTGGACTCAAGCTCGCCAAGATTGGAGCATATGCATGGTGTTATGATCAAGTTGGATTGGACTATCCTCAATTCAGTAAAACATAAAGTCCAATTCTTCAAAGTAAAGCAAAAGTCGCCAAATAAAGTCCAAGTTCAAGAGTTTTCGAGCCCAAGAATTGAAGAGCTCCAAGAAAGATTCGAGAAAATGAAGGGTTCAAGAAAAACCCTAATTTGGCCATAGTCCCTATTCGGCCATCCATTTCTAATTAAATTAGGATTTTTTTTTTTTTGGCATTTGTTTATAGGATTTTTGTTTTATTTGGGATGAAAATATCAGCCTATATCAATGTTAGTTTAGCCAGTTTAATGTCTAGTATTCCAATCCTAAACCTGCTAAGATTTGGCAAGGTTGTTTCCTATTAGTATTAGGCCTATTTTGTAGGGTTTGGCTAGCCCCTTGTTACGTTAAAAACACCACCCAACAGATTATTCATTGTTCAATATTCAAAAAAAAAAAACTTTGTCAGAAATTGTCCAACTTGTCTTCCAATGACTTGGGCATTTTTGCAAGTTGATTCTTGCGACTACCTATCTTCAACACTATCGGTTCTTGTCTCGTTATAGACAATGGGTCGATATCTCGTATAGTCAAGAACAGATACTTCAGATTCTTGATTTCTTAATCAATAGGTTTGAAGCCGTCAAGTCAGATTTGTTCAAGCATTCTTGGGTTCTTTATCGATTCCAGGTCTCTTCAGTTTATCTGCCCCCGAAGGGTACGCATCAAAGTAGTATCAGAGCTTTGGCACCTAAACACGTTTGTTTTCTTGTTTCATACATCTTTAAATTGTTTTCTTGCTGTTTTATTAGTTTATTCAAAAAAAATTGTTATTGTTCATCCAAAAAAAAATCAACTTATTCGTATATTGTTTGTTCTTGTTGTGTTCTTTTGACCCAAAAAAAAAGATCAGATTCAAAAAGAAAGAAACCCTGAACCATTTTTTTAGGGTTTCGCTAGTTGATGCTTTGTTCTTGATTCTTCCCATCAATACTTTTATGCAAATTTTGTTGGGATTTGCTCTGATTTTGTGCATATTTCTCTGTGAAAAAATCAAAAAAAAAAATCGTTCAGCCCTAACCATTTCTCGGGTTTCCTTGTTTGAGATTTTCTTGTGCTTCAAATTTTGTGGCTGTTTCGTGCCAAATTTTGGAGGTATTTTGTTTCTGGAAATTCGTGCCAAAGGCTATAAAAAAATAACCAAGAAAAAAAAAAGGAGAAAATAGGACCACACGCTAGTCGAATTATGGTCCCCAAGTCCTTCTTGCATTAGAAATTTTGTGCTAATTTCTTGTTCCATAATCTTGCATATTTTCATTCCTTGTCTTAGTTGGAATAAAACATTCACTTGAATCCTTGTTCAACTTGGAATACACTAATTCGTATTTCCAATTAGGAATAGTTCCAGTCCTTTTCCTATTGGGATTTGAAGTCAAGTGTTGCATTTTTTTGGGTTTCCTATGGCATAATTCTCGACTGAAATTTGCTTATATTATTTTCAATTTTTGTTTATATTTTGCTCTCGAGTTACATAAAAATTGTTGAAATACCAGAAATACCCTTGTTCCCTCAGATTAATTCATTCTAGCCCGAAACCTTAGTTTGTTTGACCTTCTTATTGTTTGACTTTCTAAAGTGAGTAGTGTGCATTCCTTGTTAAATAAATCTGCCATTACTTTGTTATTTCTTTGCTTCATTAGTCTATAACTACTGATTGTGTTCTAAGTGTTGGTAATATATCTATTTGTGTCATTCTTGATTTGTGCTTTCAAGTTTGCGAAAGACTTTGAGGAGAATTTAAAGCAAGAGTGGTGAGTTCATTAGAGGGTAAAACCTTGGATTTGAGTGAAACACGAGTGAAATTGTGTGACACCTTCAAATTTGAGCGTAAAAACTCAGGGAGTGCTGTGAGGTCCTTCTTAGTTCTTATTAACCTAATTCTTGAATTCCTTGTGTTTTAGTTTTTTTTATTTATTTAACATGTCTCAAGAAGGAGAAAGTTCAAGGTTTAAAGTCTTAGAATCTCATGTTACCAAAATGGCAAGGTCTCTTGAAAGCATTCAACACTCTCTCGAGATATTAACTAAGGCACTGAATGAACCTAGTCTGCAATCTGGCTGAGTTGAACCTTATTCAAGCACAATGAGACAAGCTCATGGAGGTATGCGTCTTAATTATGATTCCAATGACTATGAACCTAATGACAAATTGTATGATACAGGTGCAAGGTCAAGGAATCGCCAACATGCTCGTAGAATGATTAGCAGAGGGTAGATTTTTCTGAGAAATCCACCTTGGTGATTTTGCAAGCACTTTATGCTCAACCTAACGACTACCAAAATAAGGTGCAACATTTTAATATTTTCTTCACTAAGTGTGTGGTTCAAAATTGTGCATGTGGTTTGATTATTGATCATGGTAGTTGTATAAATATAGCTAGCCAACTCATGGTAGATAAATTGAATTTGCCAACCACTGAACATCCACATCCATATAGGTTACAATGCTTAAATGAAGGTGTGAATTAAAAGTCACTGAGCAAGCCTTAATTTCTTTAACCCTAGGAAAATATAAGCCTGTGCATGCCAGCCATATTTGGTTAGGTAGGCCATGGCAATATGGTTTGAAAGCCACACATGATGGATTTGTGAATAAGTACAATTTTGAGAAAGATGGGAAAAGGGTTACTCTTAAGCCATTACCTCCTGATCAAGTCCATAAAGAGCAACTTTACATTAAAAGATCATATGAAGAGCACCATTGCTAAATTGTTGGCTGAATCGAAAGAAATGTAAGGAGAAAGCCGTCTGTAATCCTAAGGAAAACTCAGCTTTAATGGTAATTTCAAAGGACAAAAACTTGTTCATCAAGGAAAATGTTTTTAAGAGCCTTATCTTTTATTGCCTAACGATTTTCTTCCAAGTTATTTTGTGCAGCCATTCAAAGAAGCAAGTGGAGACAATGAAAAGTTTGAATTTGCACCTTCCACGTGCAAAGTTCTATTGACTTCTATACATCATTCGAACTAAAGTGCCAATGGTTTGGTGAAGGGAGTACTTAGGAATTTTAATTTGTTAAATTCTTATAATTTTAGTTTTTTAAGTACTCATAGTGTGTCCCTTTCCTTACTTATTAATGTTTCTAATTCTTCTTGTACATTTGTTTTTCTTGAGCTAATTTGTATGCCTTATGATTGCCATTCTTTTTGTGTTAAGTTAATTAACGTTTTTTATAACAATTGTGTGCTTCTACACGTCAGTGTGAGATAAGTTCTTTTCTTCTTTTGAGATGCATCAACTTTTAATGTGGCATGATAATCTTTTTGAGCATGATTGGTTAAATCTTTCAAAATTATCTTCTAGTTTTCTTTTATTTGCTACTCCAAGAAAAATGCTCCATGATTTAGGGTTTGTGCACTCCGTGATGTCTTTATTTCACAAGGCATTTTCCCAACATCCGTTTTCAACATTGGTGTTTGATACTTATGTGTTTGAGCCACATATATTGCATATTTTCTTGCTTTGGCGAGGTCATTTGTTTAAATTTTTGTCTAACATGTTTAATGTTTGTCCTTTCTATCCATGTTCGAATTCGAGGACGAATCCTTTCGAGGAGGGAGGGAATGATACGAGTATGGGTAGGCTAATATTGTACCAAGTTCAGGAGATAAAAACTGGAGAGAGCTTGGACTCAAGCTCGCCAAGATTGGAGCATATGCACGGTGTTATGATCAAATTGAATTGGACTATCCTCAATTCGTTAAACACCATAAAGTCAATTCTTCAAGGTAAAACACAAGTGGGCAGATAAAGCCAAAATCCAAGAGTTTTCAAACCCAAGAATTGAAGAGCTCCAAGAAAGGTTCGAGAAAACGGAAGGTTCGAGAAAACAAAGGGTTCGAGAAAAACCCTAATTCAGCCATAGACCCTATTCAGCCATCCATTTCTATTTAAATTAGGATTTATTTTTCAGCATTTGTTTGTAGGATTTTTATTTTATTTGGGGTGAAAATATCAACCTATATTAATGTTAGTTTAGCAGGTTTTATGTCTAGTATTCCAATCGCAAGCCTGCTAGAATTTGGCAAATTGTTTCCTATTAGTATTAGGCCTATTTTATAGGGTTTGGCGAGCCGCTTGTTACATTAAAAACACCCCCTAGCAGATTATTCATTGATCAATATTCACAAAAAACTTTGTGAGAAAATTCTCCAACTTGTCTTCCAATGATTGGGGCATTTTTGCAAAATTGATTCTTCCAACTACCTATTGAACATTTAATACTATCGGTTCTTATCTCATTATAGACAATGGGACAATATCTCATATAGTCGAGAACAAATACTTCAGATTCTTGATTTTTTAATCAACGGGTTTGAATCCATCAAGTCGAATCTGTTTAGGCATTCTTGAGTTTTGCATCGATTCCGGATCTCATCAGTTTATCTACAGGGTTCGCATTAGTAGTAGTATCAAAAATAACTAAAATGTACAATTCTCGTATCTATATAGTATTTCAAAATTGTCCTTAACTATATGAATGATCATGAAATACATGTGACAGGAAAATTTCATAAAAGTAGTACAAACTATTATTTATATTTAACAATATACAAAATAAATATGGTAAAATGTGCTACCAAAATATACAATAATAACATAAGAAAATTAATTTGAATTGTGTACGGAAGAAAAAATTAATGTCATGATATAAAAGTAATGAAATGTTAATGTTATCAATTGCAAGAATTTGTATGAAAATTTCACAAATAACATAATAGTTTTCATTGTTAGCTTACATACAACAAAAAATTTAAGAAATTATTCATCAACACAAGATTATACATGGAAATATAAAAATGAAAAAAATTGTTATTTTTTCTATGAATAAAGAAATTAAATCAAATAATAAAACAGTTAGAAAATAATGTAAGAAAGATAGTAGTTATGGATGATGGAAGGGAAGATATTCAGGTTTCCTAGTTCTAAGGAAAAGTTTGTTATATGTAGAAGTCCCCAAATTAAGTTTTGCACTGAAAGTATCCCAAGAATCCAAACCCTTTCATTTATCCAATAGTGAATATTGAAATAAGGGTATTGTATGCTAAAGGAACGGTAAAATCTCTCGAGTTTTTGTGTGGTCATTAAAATCCACCAATAAGAATATTCTAACACTTGGTTGGCACTTTGCTCTTATTGGCTAATATTTTGGTGCATCATATGTTTACCTTGGGAATAGAATTTTGGCAGGCTTTTGTCAAGCTTTTGTCCTATCAATCATCTAAATTAATTTTACAACACGCATGGTAGATATTGTCACTTTAACTGGCACACAAGTACATGTTTTATGTGCCCACTTTGCTTTTACTAACATTTTGCGTCACTTCATAGACATAAGATTACTTTTGCCTAAGTGACCACTTACTTTAGTTGCAACTTTTTACCAAATCACCTAACACAAATTGACACTTACTGCTTTAGTTTATTCATTCTTGTGTATGAGTTGGAGGGCAACCTATTTAGTGTAAATAGAAGACATCAAGTTCTACCAATATGCTTAAGGGCGATGTTTTTTCAACTTGGTGCAAAATCTTGTGTGTTTATAGTTATTAAAAAATCCTTTAATGGGGCAACTGGTCATTAGTTTCCTTCTTGTATTTTCTACAATTATTTGCAAAGTCAATAACGTGATTTGTTTGACTAATGTTTAGTCATAATCTGTATTTAGTGATTGCCCGTCTTAAAAACACGTTATAAAAATACACTTAAATCTACTAACTTTATTAGATGATAAACTCGTAAATATATGGTGTCAAATAGTAGCTAGTGAAAGTAGGGATTGTTCCCACAAAAATTGTGTTTAGTTATCGATTATTCGATTAGAATGCTAATTGAAGTATTAGTTAAAGAAAGGAATGTAATTAAACTAGGTTTAAAACTAAGATAAAACTAAAAGGGGATTAGAGTTTATGCTAGCCATTTCTTGGATTTTTGTTAATTAGGTTAATCAAATGATCTTGTATGCCAAATTAGAGGTTGATTCCCAATTGCAACCTAATCTCGATCCCTCGGCATTTAAGTCTATCAATCTAATTAACCTAAGTAAGGATCCACCTAACTACTTAAACTAACCAAACTTGATTAACTACCCATAGAATTCTAATAACCAGCTAGGTGAATTAGTCAACCAAGATCTAATTCTAACCCTAATCCAACATTGATCTAGATCTATAATGAAGTTTCAATTCCCATAGACCTTTAGCTAACCCAAATTAACTGATGAAGTAGCTAATTTTGCTTCTATTTAACCCTTAAACCCATTAATATTGTCTAATTAATCTAATTTACCACCTAATCAAACCATTAACCTCTACTCATATGGAATTGGCACTACAAAACCCTAACCTATTACTAATTAATGCTTAATAAACAACAAGAAAGCAAATAAATGCATGAGAAAGTAATTAAATGAACTAAATATGGATTATAGAAAAGTAGTACAAGAAATTTAAGGTATTGAAAGCTAGATAGTTGAAAGCATTAAAAGAAGACTTGAAAACTTGAATGAATATGTAATAAATGCATAAAGAAGTACAGTAAACATAAATTATGTCTTACAAAGTTGTAGAACAAATGACGCATCAATGGAAGAAAACTAGTTTGGGAAAAATGGAGAAGAAGACAAAAAATCCGCTCCAATTAGGAAGGAGAATAGAAGAAGAAAACTAAGTTTGAGGCCTTCAATTCAGTCCCTAAAATATGTTTTAATAGCAGGGTTAGGGATTGGGAGGTTTAGGACTGGCACAAGTGCCCTTGAAAAAAGGACCCAGAATTGGTCAAAATTGCGTCCCTAGAAGCCCTTTGCCCTCGGTGAGGTCCCTACTATTAGAGCTCACCAGCTAAGTCTCTAATGTGAGAGCTCGCTGCCTAAGCCTTGGAAGCTCGCCGGTTACAAGCTGCATAAACAGCTACGGTAGTCTCGGCAGTTTCACGCCTAAAATTTCAATTCGACGTTCGATTGATGTGTTGTTTTTCCCATGACCTTAGAACAAAAAGACACATTAATATATATAAGATAATACACAAACACTTAAACAAGACACTCATAAAAGCTAAAAATCAAATATGAACAAAGACAACAAAAACTCTAATTTCCAGCAGAATTAGGTTAAAAGAAACACACAAACTCTAAATACAAGAACATGGCAAAATAAGATAATTAACACCTAAATAAACATTAAAACACTAATTAAACATAGACTAACACATAAGAGTAGAAATAGACAAAAAAGCACACACTTGACACTGCTCTTGAAAAATATTCGAAACTAGTACCAAAACTGATAAATTTAAGATCATATAACTCTAGTTTTCTAGAGTTATCACACTCTCAAACTTAAGGTTTTACACGCCCCGAGCAAACAAGAATAAGTAAAGATTACAAACACAACAATAAACGCATAAGAAAACAAACACAAAGCACAAAGCACTTACCTCGCACTACTCACTTAACACTACCAAGTTCACAAATTATAAGTAATAGAATTAGAATATACTTTGAATCATTTGGAAACATCTCCAAAATCACAAATAACATATAAATCTGAGGTATTCAAAATGGTCATTCTCATGATTCTTTTCTCAAAAAACTAGATCAATTGCCAATAAAATTTTCAAATTACCAACCATTTTCCTCAATCAAAAAGGTTTTCACGAAAGTAACACGGTTTATGTACAACAAGTTTTACTCCACTCAAAAAAACAAAAAAAACAAAAGCTAATCATGCATTCCGAATAAACCACTTGGAAATGGAAGGACGTGTCAATAGGATTCTATCTAAGATGAATATGCCAAGCAAAGGAAGTATTAATCTAGTTAGGAACAATTAATTTGACATTGATAATGAATAGTACAGAACGCAACACCCAAACTTGTTGGCATTCTAGCCCCTATTGGCTTATTTCAAAGACATTGCTTCTACTTGCCTTATTGAACTATTCCAATGGCTACTTCAAAGGCACAACAATTGTGATGCTGATTCCTCTACCAACCTTATTCATAAAAGAAAAACATGTTCTTGATACTTTTCGAATAACAAGCAACCTAAGCCAAAGAAGTGGAATGAAATGCACCAAAAATCATTTCTAGAATTAATCACCCCTAAAATAGATCCAATACTTCCATAGTGCAAAAAGACACATATAGCGTAACTCATATCCAACCATTTAAAATATTTTTTTGAAAAGAATAACTTAACAACAATTAGCGCTTTTGAGAATTGAGCAAAAGATATCCCAAATAAATTATTTTTTATAAACTAATTAGCGATCACTACACTACTCTCTCTTTGATATCATGAATAGTTGGTTTTTTGAAACATTTTCTCGCAACAAGAACTATTGCAATTAACCACTAAAACCCCGAATGACCAATTAAAGTACTACAAGTTTATATATTACTATCATCATTGAGCACCAAAATGAATTTTTCAATCCAACTATCAAAAATTTTATTCACAAAACACAACCATTCCCAAATATAAACAAGACTAAAAAACATACCACCACTCATATCACTGAGACTCAAAAACACACCACCATTCATGTCAATTTATTCAATGATAAGTTACAAACTCATCCTACTAGTCATCGATTCACAAGAAGGAAAAAATACTACTAAAAAACATGTAAGCACATAAACTAGATAAGTATAATAATAGTGACTGAATGACTTTTTAGTATGCTTGGACAATCAAAAAGCTCATGTAGATGATGGATAATATTGGTCTAAGTGTATGTGAATGCAATCGAACATACAATTTCAACTCAAAGGTTCTTTCTAATTATTTTTAGTCATGGCAATCACCGACAATACAATAAAACCTTTACCAAGTAAGTGAGCAAATTAAACAAACCCCTAAAAATGCAAAATCTAACCAAAATCACAATTCAAGGAATTTACTCTCTTTGTTTCAACCAACATAACAAATCCAACTACGAATCATCGGGACTTCACAAGATTCAACTAATCAAAAAAAAAAAAACCTTCTAAAATAACAATAACTAGAAGGTAACTGGGTTTAACATAACAAAGGTCATATGTGCCCAATTCATCTTCCCAACTTAGTGTTTGCAATAATTAGAATCAAAAGGATTTGAATCAACCAAGAAAATAGCAATGTTGAACAAAGCATCCATAAGAATGCATCAAATCACTTAATTACTCAACAAAGAAAATATATCAAAAACTAGTATTCACCATTATAAGAGAACAAAAATCTAGTCTATGTTCAAATAGATATCGTACTACAACCATTATTCACAATATAATCTCATCATCATTATAGCATCATCAACTAACCATATTTATCCAAGCACTACGAAAGTTCAATTCACACTATCTAAGCATAAACTAAAATAACACAAGGGTACAAGCCTTTATTAATCCACCGGGTTCTTAAACTAGGGCATGTGAACTAAACTAAAGCATTACAAAAGGTAAGGAAAAGAAATACTCCCCTAACAAAGCCAAGAAAGCTTTCAGAGAGTGTTGAAATGCTTCGTAACATTGTTCCATTGATTTCCACATTAATATATGCTCCTTTAACCAGCTCTTTTTTCATGACATCACCAAATGGTACCTCTTTATTGATCATTGGGATATTCTCCCATTCATTCCAAGTTCATGTCAGTGATGCTTCCACACTAAGTGTTAACTAACCCGATTGTTGAGAATTCAAATCAGGCTTGAGTACTTTCACAACCCATCAACTTCAATTGCTCTCCATGTTGGTTGACTCCCTTAAACTTGCATTGGATCCATTGCCATTGATGAGTCTTGATTTATTGGTTCCGAAATGCATTTGCTTCTTCATTACCATACCATTCAATCGGGCTTGGGTTTCATCAAATTGAACTTGAATGTATTGTAGATAGCTACTTGTCTGCTCCATGATGGTTATTACATCATTTCCAAATTTGCATTCTTCTCTTCTTCATAGGTTGGTGAGGCTTGATTTTTTCCACATGTTCTACTAATGTATTGGCCATTTCATTGTCCATTTCCTGGACAATTTGAAGGTATTATCACAACCATAAATCATAAACCAAACCATTACAAAACCAATAAACTTGATAGCATAAGAAACATCTATTTAGCAAACATCATCATTAACCATAACCATAATAACTTCCAAATACATAATTCAAAATACAAACTAGCCAGATTAAATCTAGGTTTCATTTAGCTACTTCATACGTCTTTTAATACCATAAAAGTAACCTAATTAACCTACAATATGTATTCCAACATTATAAAATTTGAAGCTCCTTGGTCCTTTATGCATACTAAAATAATAGCACATTACAAAACACCATCATCCAACTCAAGGCAAGTACAATCCATGGTGCCCTTCCTTTAACTTTAAGTTTAGACATTTCTAATTTCAAGTTCTTGTTTCAGTTTCAGCAAAATTCAAGTTCCTGATTTGTTTTATCAATATATTGTTGGTCCTTTTGCACATGGGTGGATCATACCATAGGAAAAAATCACGTGCACCATGTTTCTACATTGAATAAAAGAATGTTACAACATTATCATTAATTATAAAATTGTCAAAAAAAAAAAGTTAATAATATGGAACACCATTACCCCATATTTATGGAAACAATAAATCCACCTTGCTCGGTTGATTTCTATCCAAGATGTAACAATTTTACAAGGGTCTCTACACTTGAAGAACACTATTTCATCTCCATCATAATGCTCAACTCTTCCTATAAATTTCCTTCAAGAATACATCTTCTTTTCCTCTAAGTATATAACTTCTTACTAAAATTGAGGATGATTTCCATAAGTCTACAAGTATTCAACACTTTGTATCCAAACCCTTCCCAACCTTCTCTCTTAACAAATCAATTGCATTTTGGATTGATTTTCGCAACCTTAATTTTTCCCCCAATTCCCCCAACTTCAGTCACTCGCAATCAAGCCAAACTGATGGGTTCTATTTATTTTGAGTTTAAGAAGAGTTTTGAGAAGTTCCTCTTATGCCCTTGAGATTGGCCACTATTTTAAAAAAAACAAAAAAAAAATGTTGAAGGATTGACCTGGCTAAAGAAAAAGTTGAGGGACTAAAGTAGCGAAAATAAAAAATTTCAGGGACTAATTCGGCGATTTTCCCAATAGGAAATGCATGATTTTAATCTATTCTCCCCCTAAACTATGTTGTTCTGGTTAAACTAAAATTTGATTTTAAAATGGCAAAAACTAAATTGAATTTAGAAGCTTCCTTTCATTTTTAAATGTCATTTTAATTACAGCTTTCCTCACGTATGCATCCCTCTCATATATACATTATTTACTGCACAAAAATAATTACAATCGATGATTAACAGTAGTTACTAAAAAAATAAGGAGATAAAAATTACGATATTTATTTAATTGAATACACATATTTTTACATTGAATGTCATGTTTTCTTTTACAAGTACTTTTCTACTATTTAGTTTAACAACTAATAACCAAGAAATACATAATTTTCTTCAAATTAAAGTTGAAAATTTTAAAAATCAGTTATGCAATAAAATTTCATACAATATCTTCATTCAGATCGTATGATATTTCCATTATCCATATTCATTTTAATATCACACTACAAATTAAATTGCATCTCAATTTAATCAACAACAATAATTCAACCACGCATTCCACTAATGTATCATCGTTCATAACTTTAAGTATGTTGAAACTACCAGTTGTTAAATATATCAAACTACTTGTATCGAATTTTTTTTTTCTTATTCTTTTGTTTGTTTCCTAATAAAACACTTTGAACTTGGACATTATGTACTACTTTTAATCACAAATTGTGTTTAATCTAACAAGTATTTTGATAGATTTTCATGATGTTTCAAATTAGGTTCATTATTAACTGTAATTGACAATGTATTGTTTGTTTGGTCGGTAACATATCATGCTTTATTTACTAATTGTTTTGGCTTACAACTTGTAAACCAAAATTACATGCAACATTTCCTAAATATATCAAGGTCATCAATATCTATTCACATATTTGACCAAGTGGTACAATTTCTTTGTTTTGTTTCTTGATTACTTTGTTCAATTATTTTTCTTTCAAAATTTTTCCTTCACCTCCTAAATACCAAGTTTTCACAAAACTATTAATTACTTCATTTTCAAAATTATGATTGACATATTTGGCGAATTATATATACCGCTTTTGATAAATTGTTTACTTGATTTTACAGTTCAAATTTCAGTTAGCGCTAATGTTGTAGTTTATATCTATCAATTATTATTTTTGGTTTGATATACATGTCAATCGGCATATATGGTAAATTGTACATACCCATCATTACGATTATTTACATTATTTGCACATACATGACGATTAAATTTCTTAGTTTACTATTTATGAAAATCATTATATAATTGTTTTATATTTATACCAATTGTGATGTATTATCTGTTACTATTATTTATTTGTAGTTTTTGTACACAAGCCCTAAAACCTATTCATAATTTCTTAATCATGTTTACATTTTAGATATATTTCTAAATTATTTGTTATCCATTAATAAGTATTTACTTCTCAACAATTTTTTTTTTTGTTACACCTATCGATTTAGGTTTTTGATTCCCTTTTAATATCAATCATATTTTTTTTGGTTTTCTTGTAATGCTAATTGTTTTAGTTTTTGCTTGATATTATTTGCTAACTGTAATTTTTCAAAACTTGTACTTCAAAAACAAATCATTCCTTTCTCACTTTGCACCAATAAAATTAGGCATATTGTTACAAATTTAACTATAATTAATACATAAAAAAAATATACTTTTAATGGGTTATGCAATCATGATTTCCAATAACATGTAATTTTTTTTTTCTTAAATAATTCATAAAATTTAATTTACAAAAATGCTTACAAAAGAAAGTTTTCTAGTTAAACTTTTTAGTATAGCAAAAGAAAAGAGAAAGAGAGAGCAACAAAACCGAGAGTAACCACTTTAATAGGTAGCTAAGGTTTCTTATCACTCCTCCGCATGTCAAGACCGCATTGGCCAACATAACTTCGTTTCAGCTATGTCCACTTTTTTAAGGCTATGGAGGTTCTATCCCACTCCTATTCCAAACTCTATCCCACTTTCTATAATACTGTCGAGTGTCCTCTATTAAAACTTATTACTATATTGGAAAAACACTTTCCAGTTGATTGAGGAGTGTCATAGAAAGTGGAATAAGAAGTGAAATAGAAGATCTTTACCTTTTAAGGTCCTTTTGCAGTTTTTGTGCATCATTGCATGGGGAGCATGCCTGCCTTCCTCATTTGGAGGAGCAATTAAGAAATTTTCGTGAATTGCAATCTAATGCTCTGAATTTCAGTAGTTTATGCGATTAAGATTGGTTGTCCTTAATTTAGAGTATAACTTTTCATGGAAATAATGCCAAGATATATGCCAGTGGCCTTGGGAATTAGGATGTGCTAACAAGGGTAACTACATCAAAACCAAAATGCCATGTAGAAGACATGCCGGTTTAGTTAGCATTGGCAATACACATTGGCTTCTAATTTTCAAAAGCAAATTTCATATCTGCTTCTTAGCTTCACTTAAAATTAATGCCTCACCCTTAAATTATCAAAAAAATTTACACAAAGATGGTCACTCTCAATAATGTGGAAGAAAGCATAAAATAATTTGAAGTCAATTAAGGAATCAACAAGAGTCATAAGTGCTAAGGCAAGCAATATTTTATCGGGAAAGGCATCACCCTTGATGCAACAAATTCTAATAATGATACCCTTTAATTTAGTAAATACGGTGCATCATAATTGGCAAGGAATTTGCTAGAGATTGGAGTTGAAGAGTACTGAAGAACAAAAGAAAGAAATAGACAAGGTTTTTAGTTTGAAGACTTTAAAAGCGAACGGGGAATAAGTGTGCACTGCCCTTAACAGTTTCATCAACTCAGTGGAGATTATGAATGCTCATGGATATGGTCAGATATTTCTTTAATTTTTGAGAGTTAGTTTGCGTTTGTTTGTGAACGTGGGAGGCAGAAGATGGGATTTGAATATTGTACGAGATTAAGAATTGAGAAATTTTGAAAGTTAAAAGGAAAGAAATAGAGGATTGGAACTTTGATTAAGAAATGATAAATGTTCTTTCTTTATTTATTAGAAGTTATAATGATTGTGGTTTTAAATAGTAAGGTAAGTGGTCGGATGGAAGATGTGAGATTAATGTGTTTTTAAATATTCCCCTGTTGGAGCAAATCGGCTAGCATAGCAGATAGTCTATAGAGTTTTATCACAAATTGACTGATCTAGTTGCTAATAGTTACTGTTCGTCCAAAAGCAATCTAAGATGGAGGTGTGTTAGTCCCAAAGCAACCTAAGAGGGGGGTGAATTAGGTTTCTCAAAAAATATACTTTCAGAAATATTGAGATTTTCAAATTAAATTCTGATATAATGAAATCAATAGAACAGTAAGGTAAAGAGAAAAATTAAACAACCAATACTTCCAAGCAAGCAAGCTTGAAGTATTCAATCACTAGAATGCTTCACACACTTGGTGAGCCAATAATCTTTACAAAGTTGGGAAGTTCTTGCTCACACTAAAAGACTTTTAGTTGAGCCAAGAATATTACTTACAACCACACTTTCATACAAGATTATCACTCCACTCAAAGTTGAATTGCACTCACAACTACACACTAATACAACTAAGCACTATAGTCAATTTGCACTCAAATTGCTCTTTTCTAAGGCTTGTATTTAATGTATTAGATCATTTTTTCTTTGTTTTAAAGTAGCTATTTATAAGAGCAATAAATAGTGGTTGCAACTACTTCCTAACGGCTAAATAATAAATGCACAAAAAATAGCCGTTGGGGTTTCGAACGTCCGAGATATATTGGTTGAGTCCGAAACAGCGTCCGATCTTCTTACAGCTTGTTGAAGAGTTTCGTTCGGACGTCCGTGCATGCGTCCGTTCCTTCGTCTGACAGAGGTTTCGGACGGTCATGTTCGTCCGAAAGAGAAGCATTAGGATTCCATTTCTTTCTGCTAGTTCGTTCGGACGATGCAATGCGTCCGAGAAGTTTTGACCTAGTTCGGACGGTTCAGTGCGTCCGAAAGCTCTGTTCCTGCAAAAACTTGTTTTATAGAGTTAAGTGTTTATGTCATCATCAAAATAAGGTTTGGAAAACATCAATCTCTCCCTTTTTGATGATGACAAACCTTTATGTAAAAACAGTTGGATATGACTAATCAATTTGCAATAAAGCACAATTGGATATCAATCATTTTGCATAGCACAATAGTATTCTTATACTACTCCCCCTTTTGACATTATCAAAAAAAGCTGTATAAAGAATATGCTAGTATTTGACAGAAATTTAACAGGCTTCATATGTCATTCAAGAGTTCTAAAGTCAAGGACAGAAATTTAACAGAATGCTAGTATTTGACAGAAATTTAAGAGTGCTAAAGTCAAGGAAATACACAACCAATCTACAGGAAGTTCTAACAACCAAAGAAATGCTGAAAACAAAATACAAATGTGAAAAGAACTAATGTGAGTCATTTCGCTTCTTGGAGCGCTTTTCAGTCTTTTGTCGTTTGGATGGAACATCTTCATCGGTGGCTTCACTGTCGTCCTCCTCTCCGGTGCGACGTTGCATGATGAAGTGAAACGTGTCGTCAACATCCTCATCATCGTTGTCATCGTCATCGGCAGCTCCTTGAGCAGCTTCCGCATTGTCTTCACGGGTATTTCCATCTTTAGTTTCATCACTGTCGGAAGATGATTCAAGTGGATATTGTGACTGAAGATTAGCAAATTGAAATTAAGCCAGAGCAGACATGCCAAGGCTGAGTACCTCTTGGAGAATCATTTGACGAGTTTCAAGTCGCTCTTAACTTTTGATTTGTGCGACGTTGAAATAAACTGACTTGAGTGCTCAAAGAGGTGAGAAGTCCACAGATATGTGAAAGAGATGGCTCAGATGTAGATGGAGGAGGAACATGGAATGGTGGAGGTGGTTGAGGAGTAGGAGAATGAGGAATAGCAAAATCAGAGGTGGAAGCATGGGATTGTGACTGTGCAATATCAAAGGCTGCTTTAGTTAACCATTGATCGTTGAAAAATCGGAGGCCTTCGCGTTCAATGTATGATTTGTTAAAATAAGGAGGAAATTGTTTGTTTCCGCTGAAAGGTATGTTAAGGAAATCAAAAATTTTGGTGAGAAATTTGCCAAAAGGAATGTTTCTTCGGTATCAGTAAGAAAGAGTTCACATAGGGAACAAAAGAGATACCCGAAATCAAGAGGAATGCCCTTGAAAACACAAAAAAATAAGTAAAGTTGCATTTTACCTGGATCAGTACGATGCCGTCAGTTGGCAATAACAGATTGGTGACAAGAGTATGTACAGAATATTGAGTTCAGGAGAGAGCAATGTAGTTTTGGCTTCCGAGGCCTATTTAAAATGGATGTTAAAAATAGCCCTAACTTCTTCGATGTCAAAACGAGTATCAATAGCGGGCCATTTGTCTAAGGAAAAGAAATAGGAGAAATCATTGGGGTTTGGGACTTCACATTCAAAAATGGTGTTAATGATGTTGGATGAAATCTCAAGATTGGTGCTGTTAACAAGAGAAATTAGAGTGCGAGCAGTAGGGCCTTTCCGAAGATTGGCGGTGAACTGAAGCACCATGTCATGATATACAGGTAAATCAAGATGCACAAGATGACCCCAATTTTGTTTTTCAAAACAAGATTTGACAATGGGAAGATTATATTCATCAAATAGACTTTGAGAAGCAGGACGTTGAACGATTATAGATTTACTTGAAAGGGATGTATGCCGTTCGGATGCCTTGGCATCGATGAATTTTGATAAGATTGGATCTGTGGAGACTTGGAGATTAGCCATTCAAGCTGATGATTCTCCTCGTACTGGAGCCTTCCCTTTAGCTTTTTGACCCCGATTTGCTGTAGAAGAACCTCCGCGAGATTTAACCATTGTCATGGAAGAAAAAGAAAAGAAGAAAAATTTGAAATTTTTTGAAGATTGGTGAGAATTTGAGGAAATGAGATGGTGGATGGGGGAAAATAGATGTGATTTAGGTGAGAAAAGCTTTGGGTAGGATAATTTTCCAACCAATTTTGGAAGAGAGAGTAGGAATTTGGAGGGGGTGGTAAAGAGACAATATTCGCCAGAGGGTTTTCGGGGGAGGTGGTGAGTCCGAAATGGGAAAGATGGACAGTTTTAATCAAACAAAGGGACCTTTCGGACGGCCGAACGTTTGGTGTGCATCCGACGAAGCGTCCGAAAGCTGAAGAACGGACGGCCGAAGGAAGAGCCAGTGCGTCCGATGTTCTTTCGGACGATGGTGCGCGTCCGGAAAATTTCCAGAGAGTTTGGTGAATAAAATGAATATCGTTCGGACGTTCCTATGTAAAATCCCCAAACATTTTCTGAGCGATTCAAAGCGATCTAGAGCTAAGGGTTTTGTAAAAATATCAGCCAATTGATCTGAAGTAGGCACAAAATCAACACGAATTTCCTTTTTACAAACAAGGTCTCTAATGAAATGATGCTTAACATCAATGTGTTTGGTTCTAGACTGCATAACAGGATTTTTTGGGAGATTAATTGCACTAGTATTGTCACACATTATAGGATAACACACAATCAAAAAATACACCAAAATCTTTCAAAGTATGTTTCATCCAAAGAAGTTGAGCACAACAATTTCCAGCAGCAATGTATTCGACTTCAGCCGTAGAAAGAGAAATAGAATTTTGTTTTTTGCTAAACTAAGACACAAGACAATTTTCCAGAAAATAACACATACCACTGGTACTTTTTCTATCAATTTTACACCCAGCAAAGTCAGCATCAGAATAACTAATCAAATACAAATCTTAGCAACTTTAGATATGAGAGTCTGTCCATTGATCACCTTTAGATGTCTAAAAATTCTTTTAACAGCTATCAAATGCGATTCTTTAGGGCAAGATTGAAATCTAGCACATAAACAAACAGCAAACATGATATCTGGTCTACTGGCAGTTAAGTAAAGTAGACTTCCGATCATACCTCTATACTGTTTTGCATCAACATTATTACCTTCTTCGTCTTTATCAAGTTTGGTTGAAGTGCACATTGGCGTACCAACTTGTTTGCAATCTTTCCATTCCAAATCGTTTGAGTAGCTCCTTTGTGTACTTGATTTGTGTAATAAACGTTCCTTCCTTAGTTTGATGAACTTGTAATCCGAGGAAAAATTGCAACTTGCCCATCATACTCATCTCAAACTCTTCTTGCATTAAATGTGAAAAATCTGTACTGTCACTTATACACATCTAGATTGTATAAAAATAATAGAATCAACATAAATTTGAACGATTAACAAACCATTTGAATCCGTTTTTGTAAAAAGAGTGGTGTCAACTACATCTCTTTTGAAACCATTTTCTATCAAGAAACCACTTAATCTTTCATACCAAGCTCTTGGAGCTTGTTTCAAACCATATAAAGCTTTGGAGAGTTTGAAAACATAATTTGGAAGATTTTTATTTTCAAAGCCCGGAAGTTGTTCGACGAAAACTTCTTGATCGATAAAGCCATTTAAAAAAGCACTTTTGACATCCATTTGAAATAATTTGAAATTATTGAAGCATGCAAATGCATGAAACATCGTGAATGGATTCTAATCTAGCCACGGGTGCAAAGGTTTCATCAAAATCAATACCTTCTTCTTGAGTATAACCTTTAGCAACAAGTCTAGCTTTGTTCCTTATGATTTCACCTTTGTCATTTAATTTGTTTCTAAAAATCCATTTAGTACCAATAACGGGATGAGAAGAAGGTCTTTCAACCAAGGTCCATACATTATTTTTCTCAAATTGCCTAAGTTCATCTTGCATAGCATTAACCCAAGATTCATCACTCAAAGCAACATCTATATGTTTAGGTTCAAAGTGAGAGAGTAATGCACAATTACTATTCAAAGGTTTATGAAAGCGAGTAATTACCCCATCGGATAGATCACCTATGATTGAATCTTGAGGATGACTAGAGACGAATCTCCAAGCTTTCGGAAGATCATTTGGAGTATCCTCATTCTTTTCATCATTGATTTGATGGTTGTTGACATCAACGCTTGATGTGATTTCTTGATGATCTTCATGAATAACAAGCATGAAGCTTCTTGAGCTCCTTTAAAATACCTACATCTTCATCTTCACATAAATTCTTTGACATAATATCATTAGTTTCATCAAATGTAACATGCACAACTTCTTCAATCAAAAGCGTTCTTCTATTGTAGACTCGGTATGCTTTCTTGTCACTAGAATATCCTAGAAAAATTCCTTCATCCGATTTTTTGTCAAATTTTCCAAGGTTTTCTTAGATTTTTAAAATAAAATATTTGCAACCAAAAACTTTGAAATAGCTCACAACGGGTTTTATACAAAAAAGGAGTTCATAAGGAGTTTTATTTAAAGAGGATCTTAATAAAACTCGATTCATGACATAACAAGCCGTGTTGACTGCTTCAGCCCAAAAGTATTGTGGTAAGTCACATTCACTAATCATAGTTCTAGCCATTTCTTGAAGAGTCCTATTTTTCCTTTCAACAACACCATTTTGTTGAGGGACTCTAACAACTGAAAATTCATGAAAAATACCGTTGTGATCACAAAAGTTCAGAGTCGGGAAAACCCCCAAATTTAAATTCGGCACCATTGTCACTCCTTAAGCGAACAATTTTTTTATCCAATAAATTTTGAATTTTGGAAAACAATTTTATAAATTTTTCAAATGCTTCATTTTTGTGAACAATAAATATTACCCAAGTAAACCTAGAATAGTCATCTACAATAACAAATGCAGACTAGCATATTAAGTAGGTCCAAATAAGTCTAAATGCAACAATTCTAAAGGTTTATGAGTGGACACAAAATTCTTTCGTTTAAAAGAAACTTTGACTTGTTTATCAAATTGGCATGCATCACAAATTTTGTTTTTCAAAAATTTTAGTTTTGGCAAACCTCTTACCAAATCTTTTTTGGCAAGTTTTTCAATTAAATTCATATTAAAATGACAAAGTCTTCGATGCCAAAGCCAAGGATCATCTATGGAAGCGGTAAGATATTTTACATTGCTATTGCTAATCTAATCAAGATGAATCACATAAACATCATTGTGCCTAGTGCATTGTAATGCTTTGAATAAAACAACATGATTTTTATCAAGGATAAGACATTCATGCTTGGTAAAGAATACATATAAATTTTTGTCACAAAGTTGACTAACACTTAATAAATTATAGTTCAAATTATCAACAAGAAGCACATTCTTAATCAAGGTTTCACCATTTTTACCTACATCACCAATGCCAATTGATTTTGCTTTGTTGTTATCTCCAAAAGTGACTTTTCCACTGTTTTTGGATGTAAGATTTGTGAAGAGAGAGGAATCACCCGTCATGTGCCTTGAACATCCACTATCTATGAACCACTTAGCATTGTTGGTGATGTTAATTACCTACACAATAAATCAATTGATAACTTTTAGTACCCATATTTTCTTGGGTCCATTTGAGTTAGTGAAATTGCTTTCGATCCATGCAACTTTCATTCCAAGTTTTTCATTCTTCTTGACATAACACATATTCTTAACATGTCCATGTTGTTGGTAATATCTACAAATAATGCTTTTATTTCCCATATAAAGAAGATTTTGGTTTTACAATACATAAGCCATCCCTTCTAAACATGATAAAATTTTTGTTGATTGCTACATTTTTATTTCTTTTCATATCAACAATATTGTCTTTCTTTCTATTTAGGAGAGCATTCAAATCATCCATTCTTTTCTTCAAGGAGGCTTGTTCTTCATTGACCTTAGATCTCACATGCATTCTTTTCTTCAAATCACGATTTTCTTGTGATAGCCTATTGTTTTCATTCACAAGTTTAGAGTTAGCATTCAATAAAGCATTTGACTTTTTAGCTAACTCCTTATTTCTAGCATATGATTCTTTTAAGCTATCATGCAATTTCAAAATGAAAGCTTCAAGATCATCTTCACCATTTTCATCATTAGAGTCATAGTTAGAATTTACCTCATCATCTCCAATGGCCATGAAGGCCATTTGTGCCGACTCCGTTTCTTCTTCAACTTCTCCTTCGGAGTTGCAATCATCCCATGTGATTTGAAAGTTCAAGTTGAATCTTGATTTTCTTCCTTCCTTCTTTTTCTTGGAAGGACACTCATTTGCAAAATGTCCGAGTTGACCGCATTCAAAGCATTTATCGTTTTGCTTCTTCATTTCAAGCCTTGACTTCCCTTTGAAATTATTTGTGTTGTAGCTCCGCCTCTTCTCATTCTTTGTTTGTTGATGTAATGTTTAAGAAATCCTTTGGTGATGAGTGCACGATCTCCTTCATCAAGATCTTCATCTTCTAGATTGATGGAGCTGTTTTCATCTTCCTCTTGAGAGGTCTTTAAAGCAATGCTCCTTCTTGGCCTTGCTTCTTCATCATCCACTATCTTGGCCTTTAACTTGAGTTCATAAGATGTAAGAGAATTGATTAGCGATTCAATAGGCATCAAATTTAAATTCTTGGCTTCCTCTATAGCAATTGTTTTGGCATCCCATTCTTTGGATAGAGCATTTAGGATTTTTCTATTTTTTTCACCCAACGAGTACTCCTTACTCAAGGCTATCAAGATCCTTTATAATGTCATTGAACCTGCAGTACATTTTGTCAATGTTTTCATGTGGTTCCATCTTGAAGGACTCATACTTGGCAACAAGTAAGGATTTCTTTTGCTCACGAACATCATCGCTCCCTTCAGGATTTCCTTCAACTTATCCCATTTTTCTTTAGCGGAAATGCAGCCCTTCACGCGAGTTGATGCATTTGCATCCAATGCATTATATAACACATTCATGGCTTTTGCATTATATAACATATTCCTTGTCTTTTCTCTTCTTCTATTTGTGTGATCATCAATGATAGAAGCTTCAAATGGACCTTCATTGACAACATACCACAAATCAATGTCAATAGATTGCAGAAATATTTTCATTCTATCTCTCCAACTAATAAAATTTGCCCTATTAAACATAGGGGGCCTAGTAACGGATTGGCCCTCAAAAAATAGAGCATTGTTTGTTGCCATAAGATTTCTTTTCTCAAAAGCAGTTTAAGCAATACAATGAGACCATCGAAACTCTAATACCAATTGTTGGTCCCAAAGCAACCTAAGAGGGGGGTGAATTAGGTTTCTCAAAAAATATAGATGTGAAATATTGAGATTTGCAAATTAAATTGTGATATAAGAGATCAGATAGAACAGTAAGGTAAAGAGAAGAAAACAACCAATACTTCCAAGCAAGCAAGCTTGAAGTATTCAATCACTAGAATGCTTCACACACTTGGTGAGCCAATAATCTTTACAAAGTTGGCAAGTTCTTGCTCACACTAAAAGACTTTTAGTTGAGCCAAGAATATTACTTACAACCACACTTTCATACAAGATTATCACTCCACTCAAAGTTGAATTGCACTCACAACTGCACACTAATACAACTAAGCACTATAGTCAATTTGCACTCAAATTGCTCTTTTCTAAGGCTTGTATTTAATGTGTTGGATCATTTTTTCTTTGTTTTAAAGAAGCTATTTATAAGAGCAATAAATAGTGGTTGCAACTACTTCCTAACGGCTAATTCGGACTTATAATAAATGCACAAAAAATAGCCGTTGGGGTTTCGGACGTCCGAGATATATTGGATGCGTCCGAAACAGCGTCCGATCTTCTTACAACTTGTTGAAGAGCTTCGTTCAGACGTCCGTGCATGCGTCCGTTCCTTCGTTTGACAGAGGTTTCGGACGGTCATGTTCGTCTGAAAGAGAAGCAGTAGGATCCCATTTCTTTCTGCCAGTTCGTTCGGACGGTGCAATGCGTCCGAGAAGTTTTGACCTAGTTCGGACGGTTCAGTGCGTCCGAAAGCTCTGTTCCTGCAAAAACTTGTTTTACAGAGTTAAGTGTTTATGTCATCATCAAAATAAGGTTTGGAAAACATCAGGGTGAATTAGGTTGTCTCAAAAAACAAACCTTTTAATGTGCTTAATGAAAATTCAAACTTTGTGCAACAAATGAATACTTAAGCACAAATGATCTAAGATAAATATTTAACAATCAAAGCTTAAAGAAGAAATAAAAGATTGAGATAAAGAATATCAAACCAAACTCCCAAACTTCTCAAGTTTGGAGTACATCCACTAGTAGTGCCTCTTCAAAGAAGGTGAGGCAATAACCTTCTTGTACACAAAGTAGGCTCACCCTTGCACCAACTAAGTTCCTCTAGTTGAGCCAAAGGGTTTTATACTACAACCTCACTTTTGTACACTTGTTATCCCTCCACTCTTGCACTTGAAGATCACTCACTAGTCTACTCTTGCTCATACTAATTTTCTCTAGTTGAGCCAAGAGAACTATACTACCCAACCCAATACAACCCACAATATTTTAGCCTATTTCTCCCAAAATAGCTCTTACAAGTGTTTGTATTGAATGTAGTAGTTCCTTACATCATTTGGATATCCTTGGGCTATTTATAGATAAAAAATGTGCTGAAATTTGAGCTCCAACGATAAAAAAAACTAGCTGTTAAAAACTAGCCGTTAGAGGTTCGGACAGTGGTTCGGACGTCCGTTCATGCGTCCTACAGCTTCATGAACAGTGTCTCGGACGGTCATATGCGTCCTACAGCTTGATGAACAGTGTCTTGGATGGTCATATAAGTCCTACAGTTCTAACAGAAAATTACTTCATTTCGAGCTCCTTTCTTCGGACGGTCTTCAACGTCCGATCTTTTTTGGCTTCGGACGGTCTTCAACGTCCGATCATCATACTTTCGAATTCCTTGTGTCGGACGGTCTTTTACTTTTCGAAGCATTATCTTTCGGACAGTTATCGACGTCTGAAAGATGTGTTCTTTCTCGATGTTGTCTGATCATGTTTCGGATGCTCCCTTGTGTCCGAGCTCCTTTCTTTCGGACGCTCTCCATCGTCCGTAAGGTGTTGTTCAACTTTTGGTTATTTTTCTTGATTGTGTTCGGATAATCATTTTCGTCCGAACCTCCCTATTTTTCTGCACACTTATTTTCAAGCCGTTAGTACGATTTAGTCATTATCAAAACATGATTATCAAAATTGCGGTCCAACAATTACAAATCGGCATATCATGACTGATAAATAGCTCACAATGTTGATTTTGAACTACTAATCAATCCATCGATGTTGATATTAGTACTGATGCTAATTTTGTGTACTAATAAGTGATGTTAGTAGTGGGTTTTTGGTGCTGATAAAGTATTGTAATAAGACATTGCCGATATCGACCAATTCATGCCGATACTATTTGTGCTGATATTAGTTATTGTCGATTAAATGCTATTATCAAATCAGTAAGGTAGGAAATAGATGCAAGCATGTCGTTACCGATTGTGCCGATCAGGTGTCATCATCAAATCGGTCAAAAGTGCTGATCTAGCAATTGATAGGAATAGTGACAATGAATATGGGTCAATCGCCATAATACATGGCAAACCAAAATCTACATGCATGGAGGCATTATCAGCCTAGAGTAGTGACAAAGATCATGGATAAACTAAAATGACACATGACATAATCAGATTATACATGGATGGAAATCAACCAATAAATAGGAATATGGTAGTTATAACCAAGTAGATAAGAAAATGAGGGAAAAGTTTAAATTTGAATATGACGATTGCTGAGACCAGTTTTTAAAGATGGAAAAAGCTTATAAAAACCAAGGAGTATTCAACAAAAACACAAAACAATCAAATTCCAATAAAATTAGAGAAATCAAATGACATAACCACACAAAACTCGTCTCAACAACGAAGTGTTCTAATCTCTAATTTTAGTGATTTTATTATTTTTCGGCAAACATTCTATGTACTTTTCATCAAACATTTCCCTTTCTAGTTTGTAAATTTCCTTTCATGCAAGTGGAATTCTAGTTTGCTTTTGATTCCCAATATTTCTTTTGCAAATTACTCTTCTATTATGAGTTCTAACTCTAAAATCAGCCTTACTTTCCTTTCCATTCTTTCTATATTCAATCCTGTTCAACAAGTCTATGTACTTGGTTCACAAGGCGGATGAACAACAATTATCTTAGAGTTCAAATTTACATTTAAACGCACCTTAATTTTCTCTTTACATTTTGCTTATGCAATGGCACACTCATCACCATCTCTCATTTGCACACTTAGTGATATATAGGCTTAGATGTGCCAAAAGAAGCACAAAGAACCCCTAACCAATTAAATGTGAAAAGACATGTATTTTCCGTCCAAACTAACTCTAGACTGTGGCTGGAGAGTAAAATTGTATATTTTTTTTGAAATATTGAGGGACCAAAACTCATTAATTAAAATGTGAGGAATTAAATAGTTATTGAAAAATATTTAAATAGATTTGGTCTTAAACCTCATTTATAAATCTTGTAATTAAAATTTAATTTTATAAAATTTTATATATAACAGTTCGTATCAATTATTACATGTGATTTAATACTTTCAGGAGTGTGACTAAAAAATCGGTACTACTTAAATATTTTCTACGAATAATTATTAAATGAGTAAGAATATTTGTACAAATTTCCTAAGGTGTCAGTGTTAGTAAATTAACAGCGGTTATTTGGTCATTATCCTAAATCCTTGGAAATTTTTTTAAATGATGAATCAATTCAAGACATGCCTTGAATCGGGATCCAACCAATAAATCCTTCTACATAGCAATTCTTTTCCCGGAAATATCTCAACCATCAAGACTCCCAGAAATTTTCTCCCCTCACACAAATCACATTTCCCTCCACACAAATCACAACCACAAACAACACACAGTACAATGGCAGTAGTGAACTGCCACATTTCCTTGACCTTATCACAAGATTCCTCAACTAATCCTTCCTCGGCAGCATCACCAACTCCAAGACAGACCAAGATTTTGCTTCCTAGAAAGAAGCCTCAGAAATGGTCTACTGGGATGGCTCCAGGGGAGTGGGGTGGCCCTCCGACTACCACCAAGCTCAGGAAGTATTGGGGTGGCCAAGTTGAAGACCCTTTAACTTGTGATGACTTTATTTGGAATAAAGATTTCATGGACCGCATGAAAAAACTCATTGAATACCCTGCTGATGATGAGAATTCGTCATCTGACCCCTTTATTTCTCCTTCAAAGGTGAAATATAAGAGAATGTCTCTGGCTTTTATTCACTTATTCAATGAATTTTGGTTCTTTTATGATGGGCTTTTGCTTATTTGAGCTTTTTCTTTAATTTCTTTTGTTTGAATTTAATTCTCAATTTTTTGTGTATCATATCAGGAAGAGTCTTCTGGATTTCTTAGCTTAAATAGAGTAATGAGTCTTGACAGGTATGACCTTATTTATTTCTATTTCTGAATTTCTTTGATTCAGTTGTCATCACTTTAGGCTTTTAGTGACATTGAGTTTTTGTGAATTTAGTTTGGAAGTAGATTTAAGCAAAGAATTAATGACCCCTTCAAAAACTATTGTGGAAGAAGATGCTGTGGAGACTCAAGTATGATGAAGTTCTATGTTTTTCTCGCTGTACTGTTTGGTTTAAGGCTAGTTGTGCTGCTTCATTTACCTTTTTGTTGGTTCCCAATGTAATGAATTTCAGGCTGCTGCTACTGCATCTCGAAGATGGAGACCTGCACCAACACGGCGTGAGAAAGAGAAGCTGGGATAGAGCTACTAAGACTGCAACTGGAGGCAGTGTATGTTATCCAATTATTATGAACTTTATTCTCTTCTATTTGCCTTGACTTTTTGTCCATGCATTACGAAATCCATTTTCTTCAGTGATCATTGTGTTTCATTGCAAAGTGTTATATCCAAACAAAAGTGATTCTTCACATTGTAATCCAGTGGTAAATTTCAATCTTCAGGATTTGATGCTCCGGGAAATTCGGCAACCAAAAGGGGATCCAGAAGTATTGGCTGCTCAGTATAGAGAGCAATATTTTAAGGTATGTGGTGACATCTAATGTCTGCATATGTTTTTAGGATCTTTAGCGAAGAGCTTTGAAACTACTTCTGTTCAATTTTGCAGTTGAAAAAGAAGTTGCAGTTCCTCACTCTAGGCATTGGTGGAATTGGTGTAATTTCAGCTTATATCTCCTATACTCCTGGCATAGCTGCCAGGCAAGTATGCTACAATGTTTTTTTCATCCCGACTCCAGCCTACTTATGATTGTAATTTTTGTCTTTAGTTTCTTTTTGGTTCTCCCTTAGAATTAGATTTGTCAGGTTCCTATTGAAATGTTTCTTAATTTGAACAGTAGACAATTCTAGCTCTAACATGGAACCAAAGATAGCCTTAGACTTTCCCTATATTATGTGTCCAAATGCTTTTGCAGATTTGATATCTATATTTTTTTAAAGGATTGTTACTTATCAATTTACAACTTTCTGATCATTAATACTATTTTTCTTCTTTCTACGTTGAAGGAAACTGTGCCGTTTATTATGAATCATTATCCTGATTGTGATCATATAGAACAACAATTTCTGAAATTTCGTAAGTTCTTTTAACATGCTTATGTTCTTTATCAGCTACGGTACTGGACTGCTTGGTTCTTTGGCTTATATGAGAATGCTGGGGAACACAGTGGACTCTATGGCGGATGGAGCCAAAGGGCTAATCAAGTAAACAATTCTCTGTTTCATTTTAATACGATATTTTAGTGAAACTAATAGCTCTTCTAATCCTGCACTATGCCCTCCTTGCATCTTCAGCTGTACAAGATGTTGATGTTTGTTTTTATCATCGAAAATTCAAATTAACACATCCTAATTGCCATGCTTTTGAAGATCAAGTATTTGAGAAGTTAAATAACCTTTTGTTGACAATGTATTCACACCAAAGAAAAAGGAAACCTTCAGTTGACTCTTCAATTAATAGTGTAAAACCCGCAATTTTCAGGTTAAATAAAAATAAGGAAATAAAATAAGTATTTGGAAGATTCTGACTACTAGAGTTTTAGTTAGAAAATAAGTGTGGAATAGTAATACATATTAATCTTGGAGACTGGCCTAAATTGTAGGAGAAATTTTAGGATTGCATTGTCTATAAATATTGGGTTTTAGGGTTAGAAAAACTACAACATATTTTGAGGAGAATCATGAGAAGAGGAAGAGGGAATTTTCTCACAGAAAAAAAAAAAAAGTAAGCTTCTTTTTATAATTACTAGTATTTTAATTTTTGTGAGTATATTTTCATGAATTGTTAGGGACCATATAGACTTAATTGTGTGATTTATTCATATTATTTTTACGGGTCAAAAATATATGTTCAATGAATTATTTTCGCATATAGATTAACTTGAGAATTTGATTTTGATTTGTTTTCATGGAAAAGAAAAGAAATGAAAAGAAAAGATTTTCAAACGAAAGAAAACAGGAAATAAAAAAAAAAGAGAAGACGAGTTGTTGTAGCAGTCGCTTCCAGCAAAGGTAGAAGATGATAGTTTATACTTTTTGCTGATTAGTCCCTTAAGTTTGTTAGAGTTTTCACTTAAGCCCAAAAAGTTTTTAAATGAAACAGATTAGGTCCTTTTCAAGTTTTGAAAACTATATTTTGACCCAAATGATTTTGAAATAACCACCATCAGTCCTTGAAGGTATTTTTAAATTTATAGAAAGGTCTCTAAAATTTATAGTTACCTCAGATAGGCCCTACAAGGTTTCTAAGAATACGAATCTGTGAATTGAGATATTTTGGTTGTGTTATAGGCAAGGATCCACAGGTTCCGGATTACTTAAGCTAGATTCGCCTATTTCGAATTGTTTAAGAGGTAAGTGGTTCCCATTCTCTTCCATGTTTTTCGAATTATTTTATAAATGTGCAAGTGTTTTCTAAACATTTATGTTATATATAAAATGGTTCGAGCATGTGTATTTGAATATTTTCATATATGTGAAATTATAAGTGGCACTTTTGAACGTAATTGTGTGATTGATGTGTCTTGTATCACTTTGGCTCATTGTATAAGCTTTGGTAGAGTCGGTCGGGAGCTAGTTCCTATCAATGAGTGACCCTTGTCCAGCGGGATATAGCTGGCTAGTGTTATGGCCCATCCTAGCGGGTATAATAGTTAGGACAAGGTATCTTGAATAGCCGATAATACCTAAGTCAGTCTTTGAGCCTATTGAATGTGAATGATTATGTGTGATATTGAATTGTTTTGAATTATTGATTCTAAAAAGGATAATATGTCATTGATTGGCACTTATCCTTGTAATGAATTATTGACTTTTCAAACGATCAAATTGCAAATGTCTTTCAAATTATCTATATGTATATGCATGTATTGATTGTATTTACTCGTTTTTTAAATTAATTATATAATAACATGCTCGATCCAATGGAAGAGAATATGGACTACTTACTGGGCAAGTGGTTGCTCACCCCATTATATAATATTATTTTTGCAAGTGTTCATAATTTTTCTAAGGCAAGTGATTGCAGATTTGAGGTTTTGAGTCCTGTGTCCTCGTAGTATGGTGAGGGCACGGCGAGTTGCGACCCCAGTTTTGGGGCGTAACAAATAGTGTCAAGGGTGGTGTTCGGGTTGTCATTGAGTTTTAACAACAAAACCATTAGTCTTCAGTTCATAATGAATTTCATCATTCTTTGCCTATGTCACAGGCTTGATTAAGTTGAACCATGTAAATTATGCCTGACAATAATTTTCTGTTGTTTGCTTTTGTAGCCTTAAGCCTCTCGTCTTGGACATGCGCATAACTAAAATATAAGTAACACAAAGAACATTATTTTAACCCACATTTGGAATTTGGAGATGACTGGTTTATACTCGACTTGCAATCAGCTTATATTAATGTTTTTACTTTCAGGGGAGCAGCTGGGCAGCCAAGGCTATTGGTTCCTGTTGTCTTGGTCATGATCTTTAATAGATGGAATGGGTGAGTCCTTTTGCTGGCATACTCAAATAATTTGGTTTCATAATCTGTTATACAGTATCCATTTAAAAGTGTTTGTGTCTGTTTTAGCCTTCCTTTGAATTGCTTCTTTGCTGGCTTCCGTGCATATTGGGCATTGTACCTTCTTTTTTAGGCTATTTTAGTATCTCAAAAGGCAATTTTTTATTTTTTACTAGACTGGTCTTGTATGATTTGTAGTGGAGAAAGTTAAATGGAATTCCCATTTGTTTTATGATATTCATTGGTTTCCTTTTAGGAAGCTTCCAACGTGACTCTCCAAACCAGAACTAATCCCCAACGGAAATATCTGTAGCAGAAATGCATATTCTGGATTTTTCTGTTGTTTTGTTGATGACAATAGCTACATGTGATTGATTGAAACGTACTGGAATTAGTTAGATTGTGAATATGTCTCAAACTTAGGTAGGAAAGAGTAAGATAGTACCTTACAAACTGGAGGTCCAAGACCCTTTCCCTGTCTCCCAACCCAAATACTATATATTCATAATCTCCTACGTGGACAAGCAAAAATGTCATTTCAGCCTGGTCTTTGTTGGCATATCAGGTGGGCAGGTGTGTGCATCTTCATGACATATCCCGTGAATTTCACTTTTGAGATTCCTTTCTCACACCACTATGCCAACCAACAGCCATAACTCTCTGGATACAATATAAGAGCCAGTTAGCTTAGTATCTGTCTCGCATCATTTTGTATGGGTGGCCAAGCATGTATTGATACATCCTCAATATGCTTCATTCTTGTCTGTGATTTCTGGAGTACCTACGACATAATACTAGGTGATGTCAGTCGAAAATCTTTTCCTGTCTTGTGCACTAACTGAGATACGCTTGATAACAGGATTTTAGTTCCGGAATATGGATTTATACACCTTGAATTGATACCTATGCTAGTGGGATTTTTCACTTACAAGATTGCCACATTTTTCCAAGCTATTGAAGAAGCGATAACTGTGACCGGAGAAAAGACACAAGTTTGATATGGAACCATCTGTTGCTTATACTTCTGATATTCTTTATAAAGTGGTCACTGCCTCACTGGTATCTTTTGCCTCGAGGTACACTTAATTTATAGAATTAAATTTTTTTCTACAACACATGTTAATCTATGAGATATTCATACTAGCTTTGCTTACTTTTCTGTTTAACTCTTGTCCAGAGATATCAGATGATTATCCTGATAGCCTAAAAAGAAAAGTACTCAAGACATGCCATACAAGGTAGGGATCATCAGATGATCTTTGATAGTGATCTCAGATGTTACATGATAATATGAATCATTACTCTCTAAGAGGATATGCATGCTTTGTGCATATGGTGGACATCTCAAAGAACTCTAAAAATCTTTCCATGTGCACTTGTATTTATTGTATTTCCACAAGAGACAACAACATTGCTTATTGTGTGTGAACTTTGAAATCTTTATTGTTAGTGGAATTCTTATTTTTTCTGGAATACTGGCTGCCCTGGTGTTATCTTTTAACGGAATTAGTATGGGAGCATGTGCTTTGCACGTTTGGAGATACTAATTGTTTGACTTATTTTTACTATGAATTAACTAGTAAAGTATGTTCGGATATACTAATTGTTTAGTTTTTTATTTCACTTTATTTTCCTCTTAATATAATTTTTGCTTAATGTGTAACCAAGTCAAAGAATTTTTTGTTAGATATTTACCTAGTGTATACTTAACTCGCATGAATTTAGAGAAATACTTGGTTATAGATGATTTTTATGCATTTTCTTATATATGCTTTGTTGGAAACATATGAGATCTGTTTAGTTTAGACATAGTTCAAATAATTTCATGAAACTTAAAAAATTATATCGTGTGAATAATACATCTACCTTGTAATTTTAAAAATAAAAGTCCATTTCCTTATTTAAGAATTATTGTATTCTACCATGAGTTTATTGGTATTTCTCTACAATTTTGAAGATTGAAAAAGTCTAAAGGATCATCAAATTAGAGCACAATGCATGACATGAAATAGTATTAACGTTTATTATTATATTCATTCTGTAAGTATAGTAATTAAAGAGAGGAATGCAATCTTGAAAAAAATGTTGGCAAATTCTAAAATTTGTTTGAACCCCTTATTTTCTTCAATTCTTCGAATGCTATCTTAACCATTTTAGATTTATCAAGTATTAGGATATTTGATTATTCTTGACTGTAGACCTCTCTTGAAACCAACTTGAAAGGAATCATTCGTGCGCAAATACTTAATTAAAATTTCTAATTTAAAAAATAAAAATCTCTCTTAAATTTGTAATTTGCACAACTATCAGAATTAAGATATCAAAGAAATAAAAAAGCAAAAAATATTATATCATTTGACAAGTTACAATGTGAAATTTACTGATTAATTCATTATGTTAAAATTATTAATCTAGAATAGAGCCAATCATATATAGTTTCGATGACTATCAACTTATATAATAATAAATCAAAGTCTAGCTATATTGTCAGAATAGGGATTTTTCTACCAATGTAAATTACTCATGAATGTCAAGAATGCCTCTCAGAGACTCACTTTTGCTTATTAATGTTTCTCTTTCTTCTTCATTTTGACATTCTTAATTTATGCTCGTCTTAATGTTTCTTTTTCTTTTTGACAAATAGTTAGGTACACCCAGTTTTTTGCTCCACTTGTAGACCCTGTGGTGTGGATTAAACTTTAGAGAATTTATGATATCAGCTAATATAAGCAAATTTTTTTAAGATTTAATCATGACCATAGGGTCTACTTAAGTATTTTCTTTTCTTTTTACATCAATGACGCTCTCCTCTCGTCTCTTAATCTTATGGCATTCTTCCCTTCTAAATTATCTCTCTACAACATATATTTTATTATTAATTATATAGTAGAATGAGGCATTTACAAAAAAATATACTTTGATATACTAATTTTTTTATTTAAGTACCTCCGTACAAATAAAGTCGGATGCCATTATTGTCTTTTTAATATTTTCCTTTCTCGGTCTCATAATATTCAAAATTGAGATCATACAGCTGCAAGCTTAGATCAGATTTTGCACATGATTTTTGACTTTTTGTTATGGGGTTGAAAGTTGTTTGATTATTTATAATTTGACATAGCAAATTAGTTAAACGAAAGAATTGATTTTGTTAGATTAAAACAATATGAAAATTAACAAATTAAGTACAAGAGGACTAACTTTTGACCTTTTTTTCATCATCTTTAGTTATTCCCTTGACTGAAATAAGGGTTCGAGTATTTAGGTTCATTGTTGTGTCAAAATAACCAAAAAAACAAAAAAGAAAAGAATTTAAGAACAAATTTCCTTTAGCTAGTAGGAACAATTGAGTCTTTTATTCTTTGGGTTCTTTATTGTGTCAAAATAGCGTAAAGCAAAAAAATTTAAGAATAAATTGAACAAGAAAAACAAAAGAAGATTAAAACATTATCCAAGAAGTTATAGGGAAAGCAACATGAGAGTGAGGAAGAAGAGAGAGTGTGGTGAAAGTATTGAAGGAAGAGAGAAAGAAACTGATGACCTTGTAGGGATATTCTTGATATTTTCATAAAGTTGTTCTGGCTGAAAAATTACAATTGTGGCAATATCGCCAGCCTAATTCAAAAGTAACAATAACATTTAGTATTTAAGTTTTATTAGATAAAGATATTTTAATTAAAATCTAACTAGTAACTGATTTGATATTTCTATTTTTTTTAGTATATAATTTATATACTTATTAATATTTAACATTAAATGTTTACAGGTCTAAAAACAATAATAATTTTTTTTTTATAGGAAAACAATAATTATCTATCAAGAATTTTAGAGATATAGTTTAGGAACTAATTGACAGATTGATTATAGTCAAAACATAATTTCGATTAAATTGGTGCTAATTATTTCATGCATGAAAAGAGATAAAGCAAAGAAAAAAAAAAGAAGTATGGTCTTTTGACAATGAAATACAACTTAAGTAGTAATACGCTTTCACTATAACCTATTAATCATGGGTTTGAATGATTAAGTGGTAGGGTGACAAGTGTGTTTTTCTTCTTCTTTCTTTTTATACGCTCTTTTTAAGAAAAACAAAATAGGTAGATCATATTTTTCACAATCTCTCCGACTCATCTAGTCGGTTTAATAATAATTGAAATGTAGGTTCTATATTATAGTTGCTTTTAGTACACTACACAGAAATCAATTTTTTTTTATCATATTCTGAATAATAAATCTCTTTCATTATTACAAAATCTAGACAATAATATTAGAGGCAAAATAAATAGTATTAGGTGAAAGAAGGTGAAGATTTTGACAATATCTATGAAGGATAACATCTTTGTTAATTCAAGTTTAGATGACCTGCCTCTTGAGACTTTTTAAGCAATTTAATGTCTACTTTATTCCTTGCTTCCTTCTCATTTTGTATCCAAAATAGAAAAAAAAAAAAAAATTAGAATTATTCTCTTAGAAGAATCTAAAAGATTTATATGTAATAGATTCTACTACTATTTTTTTTTTTAATGATAATTCCTACTATTATTTAACATAATTGATTCCAAATGCTAAAAAAAGTTTTATTTCCATACTTTTATAATTTCTAAAGTTCATCCTTAACAAAAATGATACTAGATGGAACTCTCTATTCTATATAAAATTTTCTTCAAAAGAATCTTATTCTAACTATAAAGTAATAATTAAGATTGATAGTATATTTTTAAACTTGTGTATTTTTAAAGGGTTATAAATGATATTTTATTGTGTACTTTTAAAGGGTTATAAATGGTATTTGACTATATCGAAATGCATTTTCGGTTTAGACGAAAAAATAGAAGCAATTTTTAGCTTGGAGGGCCAAATTCAGAATCTTTCAGTTTGTATATTAGAGGCCTTATTAGGATATTTATTTTAGTATAAAGGACAAAATTGAGACATTTTAAATTTGGAGGATTCTATTGGAATATTTTTCAATTTGGAGGCTTTTCAATTTAAAAGGCCATATTGAGATTTTTGCTTAGTTTTAGGGCCAAAATGGTATATGACATTTTAATATAACCTTGTTTTCCTTCTTTTTCATTTCTCAAATGAATTTTTCCTTTTTTATATATATACTTGTTAGTAAACTGTTAGTTTCTTTAATTGTATATAAATATTGTCTAGTGTATTAATGTATCTACAATCTATATATGTACATAATAGTTTTGTGTAATTCCAATTAATGACAAATTTTATTTAGTTAAGTTCTTGTTCTTAATAACTTTATTTAATTAAGTTTCAAAAGTTAGTTTTATTTTCTGTTTTACCTTTTTAGGTTTTTTTTCCTGTTTAAGTGTCAAAAAGTATAACTAAAATATGTAAGTTTATTTTTCAAGTAATTTTTATTTCTAAGATACTTATTATTACTTTATCTAAATTAGTCGACAGTTTATTTTTTCCAGTATTGCCTCGATGAATATTTTAGAATGATGAGAGTTTTTGAATTAATTTTAGATGAAATCGTTATTTTTTAAGACTTTAATTTCTTTTTTGTTTTTATTTTGGAAGTTGTATTTAGTATCATCAAATATCTCCATTCTTACGTGGAACTTACAAAATTTAGGATATGTAGTGGTTATGTAATACTTGGCTTTTTTCGCTCATTCCACGTATTTTCATACTCGATTTTATCTCTTTGAATACTCGTAAACATATTTTTCAAGAGTTAAATAATTATTTTATCTTTTTAAAACATTTTCAAAGTTTATAAGGAAAAAATATAATTTTACAAAATTTGAAAGACTAAAGTGAAAATTTTAAAAAATTTATAAGTCTTCTCGATGAAGTCTTATTCCTTAAGTCTGCTATTCCATTTCATCTTCACCTATAGCCAAAGCCCTCAAACTTTCTCCAAAACCCTTTGACATCACCTAAACCTTAATTCCTATAATTAGCTTAAGGAATTTTACTCTCCTAAATCAAATTGGTGATCAAGAATACTTCTAGACCTTTAATCTACCATTACCAGTAAGTTTTGTTCCATCTTTTATATGGTTTTCATTTTAAATTACAAATTCCTCAAGAATGAATTTGCTTAATTTTTTGATATTTATGGTTTGATTTTATGTTTATGAGCTACCAAGACTTGATTTGTGATTTGAAATGACTTTTTAGGTACTATTTTGATAAGATTTGAATGAGAGTTTCGACAATTCCTAATTCGGTGGTATATTTTGAAGTTATGAGTCCTAATTTTTGAACCCTGGTCTTGTTTTCATAGATTTAAATCAACCCGTACTTGTTGGCGTTTAATTATTGCCTAATTTGAGAGTTTGGGTGATACTCAAAAAGGATTCCTATCTCTATCTATTCTAATGGTATAACACTCTCCTAGTTCAGGTGTTAAGAGGATAGAGTTTTAGATTGCCGAAGTAGACATTAGGGTACGTCTACGAAGCCGATTTTCAAGGTAAGTTACGTTTACACTTTTTTATCGATCTCTTGTATATGGTTGGTTATGCAGTTCTAGAATAATTTATATTGTGGTACACTTGATTTGAGTAATCTTTATAAAGTAAGTGTCTTTATAATTCATGTGTTCCTTATATAATGTATCGTTTTGTTCTGTTTGTTGCATTTGTTAATGATTGATTTTGTGAAGAGATCAATGGGTCACTTGAATGGACTTGTCTATGATTGAGCGAGTGAAATGATATACTGAATACTCTACTTTATAAATGTTAGACCCAATCTATTGGGAAGACAAGTGATAGACACTTTGTTAGGCCTTATCTACTCGGGTAGATAATAGGTAGATCTGGATCCAATATTGGAAAGACTTTTGTGAACCATGAGCTCATTGATTGGCATTTATATTTTAATTATTGATAATGTCTTGTATATTGCGCTTTGTACTGATCTTATATATGTTATTTATAATATTATCATATTTGGGTTTAAACGTTATGTAATAAGCATTGTATGCTTATCCCGTTATTGTTCCACCTTTTATTTGTAGTCAAGGACTAGCAGGAAGAGATAGTAGGTCCTGAATCGATTACCGATCAAGAAAGGAATATAGTGCGGACCCCAACTACCGGAGTTAGAGTTTAAGTGTACCATTCCAGTATGAGGTTTGTTCCTTTGTTTAGGCCTCTATGCCTAAGGATTAGATAGAGTTTGTCTTGTGATCAAATTTTAGATTGTTGTTTTTAGTCGTGATTTGATACCTGTATATAGGTATGATTTGGTTATGCTATGAATTATTATGGTTATGGTTATACCTCTTGTGATTTTGTCTTGGTTGATTTGGAAGTCATGCATAATGGTTTGTTTATTGCTCTTGTACTGTGCATTGCATGTTTGGAGTGATCTCGAGGTGTACCATGTCATTGTCCTGTTTTAGGAATGTGACAGGTTATGAATAATTTTATTTGTATTTTGTGTGGATAATTATGATGCTATTAATGTGAAGTTGCCCCTTTACATATAGCCAACTCAATATTAATTCATGAGGTAATTTAAATTTCTTTTAATTGTAAACACATAAACATTAATTGTTAGTTGTAAGGAAATTTGATTGACATTAATACAAAACTAAACTTCAAGTGTGTAAGCAGTTTGTTTTCAAGTCAATGCTGCCAAACTTTGAAAAGCATGTGATTTAACATGATGGTAACTCAAGGTTTAGAAATGTACCTAAAACTATACAATTTTTCAATTGCTAACAATAAAAAAGCTGCACGTATACATCACCTTAAAATTTCCTTTTCTTAAAGTATTATTAATTCAGTGTACAAAAACAAAGGACATATCAACTTAAGTCTTTCGCTATTGAATAGGAAGCACCACACCTTAATTGCTAATTAAAAAAATATTTGACAAGTAGTAAAATCAATCTTGAAAAGCCCAACTCATTGCTAGTATTTTATTAGATAAAAAAATTTATTTCAATCAAATTGATTTCTTATATAAATTCATAAAAGTCGGTTTCAATTACTTATTTACTCTTCGAAGAGTATTTATATAAATATCCTAAACAATTATAAAAAATTCATTCAAGTTTCGGGACATACCAAAATACATTTAAATGTTATAGTGAGGGTAATATTGAAAAAAAAATCTAAATCACTAAATCAAAGAGTGCTTGTGAAATTATGAAATTAATTGTAAACCCTTGACAGTAAACCATTGTTGTGAAAAAGACCTACTAAATATACAGGGAGTTTTGTGTAATTAGACCTTTAACCTTTACAATTTGTAATTTCTTTTACCACCAAGAATAACTCAATGACAGCTTTGCCCTTAAGCCCAAACTTTCAACCCCAAACAATAGCTAATTATTTATGGGCCAAAATGTAAAAAATAAAAATAAAAATCTTTTTGGGCCCTTTATCGCCAATGTGAAATCTGATTTTGGGGGATTTCTATCCCAACTCTCACCTGCCAAAGTTGATACTTCTTCTGCTTTCTGTCCTAATTGATATGATAAGCGGATTTTTAGGTATCTCTAGTTTCTCCTTCCCTCCTCCAGTAGTAATCTTCTTTTCTCCTCTTCTCCATATTTAGTACTACACTTTCTCTCTCCCTTTCTTCCTCCAACAAACGCTCTCCCCCTTCTCCCACTAGTTTTATCCGCTATTTTTTTCCTCCCTTCTCCTCCTCTTTTTTCCCTCTAACTCTGATTTTTTTTTTCTATTTTGCTTGATAAAAGATGAGGATGTTTTTCACTCTTATTCAATCAGATATTTTTGTTGTTTATTCTCTTTTACATTCTCTTTTTTTTTTTTTTCCATTCAGTTCTAATTTATTCTTTTCTTTTTTGCAGGATAAAAGATTTTTTTTCATGAAGCAAAAATTCACCACCTCGCAATTATGTAACGAACTTCTAATCAAACTCAATTTGGTATTTTCTTTCCTTCAAAGCCCTTTTTATTTTTATTTTTTTATAGGTCTGTCGTTTAGCTGGGACATAATTATTGTTTAAGTCTTTATCTTTTGTTTAACTTGGACAGATATGTTGTTTAGATACTAGAAGTGTTCCATCCCAAACTTCCTGACATATTTACAGTCACTGAACTTTTCCTTTTTGAATTTTAATGCATGTGGGGGTAAAAGTTGTTATATTTTGTTTCTATGATTTTTTGGGCCTTGCTGGAATGCATCTTACCTAAAGCCATTAAATGATTTTTTTTTTGACTTCCTAGAAGGCACATTTCTTATACGATTCTCAACTTCTAATTGATTTATGCCTGATGATGAAATTTATTGCCTTGGAAAATTTGGACTAAATTAGTAGACAAATTAACCCAAAAAATAACTTCTTGTCAGCCGAATACTTTAGTTAAATGGATGTTAAATCCTAACTGATCTTTTTGTGTTTTGTCCTTGCAGGTTAGAAGATTAATGATTAGCTATTGAATCACTTGTCAACCATAAAACTTACAATTTTAGTGTGTGTGTGTGTGTATGTGTGTGTATATACATAGATATACATATGCAGATATAGTTTAATCATATATATTCTCTGTTTTTGGTGTTTTGCAGGTTGCTGCTTCCCATTTGTGTGGTATGTATATTGATTATAGCTTAGACAGATCGACTTGGCCGAAGATCGGTTCAGATATTATGATTAGGTTTTTCAATGTATTTTCACCTTTTGGTAATGAATATATGATTTTCTTTTTTGTGGTTTTGATATAGTAACAAGCGTGAACTTTTGGGACTTGATGCTAATGTTTTGATTTAGTTTATGACACATCTTATTATCTTATATAACTTTCAGTTTTTGATAAAAAAAAGTCTACATGATTTGATTAGATTGACATTTTATTTAATTAACTTGAGTGAGTGTTATGTTATAAGTTGAGATGTTATCATTAGATTTCATAGCTTGTGAATGATCATGTGAACTTGATGCAATCTAAATTACCGAAAATAGAAGGATTTCAATAAAGATAAATCCACCATCTTTATTCAATTTTATATAGGCTATAATGATCATTCTGATATATTAGTTTCAGTATATATTGGTAGTCAAGACTAGGTATGATGTATCATTTATTTTTACTTTATCTGTATTTATCAGCCCATCTATAGGCTCACAACGAATAATATCCTTACAATTTGAATATAATGCATCTTTTATGAAAAGAATCAATGATTTTTGATACACCTATGAATCTTACATTGTCATTATTTAATTTCTTAGTACACCTATCAATGAAAAGAATCAAGAATTGAGAAAAATACAAACTTGAATTTTAACGAAATCTTCGTATATTTTATCATGGATGCCACAGAGTTTTTACAATGCTATGTCAAACTCTTTTTGACTTTTTATCAAATGTCGTTCCAACTGATATTCTTTGTGAACTTATTGAACTTTTTAACAAATGGCATAGGATATTGATTGTCTTACCATTTTCCTTACTAGACATGCAAGCGATTATGGTATAATAAAGAGTCCTATAAGCAAAATAGTGTATGCAATAACTTGTGTAGTTACGTGATGTCAAGTGAGTTTTTAAAAACTCCATCTTAAAGTCCTCAATTTGTTTAGTAAGAAGAAAATTGTGAAAATCATTGAGTATCAAAACTTACCTGTTAATACCAAAGTCTTCATGTTAGAAAGGTCTGTATTATGAAGGAAAAGAATATTCCAGTACTAAGAATGTGCTATAGAGTCAATAGGTGATATTAAGGCATGACATCAAATCTTCAAAGGCTCGGTCCTATTGCTTTTGTTGCCTCCATTGGAACGTACTTTCTATCAAAGTATCTTATTTGAATGGAGTGCATTTTACCTGGTTCACAGTGGTGAAATCTCCCTTAAATCTCTAACTACAATTTTGGTTACAAAAAGATCGACACCTAATCATCGGGAATATTGGTGTCAAGCAGCTCAAGAAAAATATATCTGAAGACTCTATCATTAAAGGTGTTAACTGTTTAGAATTATCTGTTATCCAAACAAGGCTTGATATTTGCTGAGATTATTGAAGTCGTCATGCTGTGGATCTCTATATTCTACCACACTTATATAAAATGGAACTTTTTATTTATTTGTTGAATGGATTAATTGATTTTATATTTCCTGCACAATTCAAGTTCCAACATACCAATTTGTGATTGATTGTTATGTAGGATTAGAGTTATCCCTAGAAAGGCTATAATTGGATCCTCGCTTGATGCATACTTGAAGAAAAAAACTTAAATATGAGGTAAAAGCAAAAGATAATTAACGTGCAACCTTCTCATAGTCAATGATTCAAGTGTAGCATTTTTTTAATAAATGTGCAAGACTCTTATCATAGAATTCATATAACCCTGTTATATTATGGAACATGCCTTTTATATTTATTTGTACTTCCTTATATAGATGTTGTATTGGGAATTTTACCAAACATGGTAGAATCAATTATGGCTCTACATTTTTTTATGTTTAACATACAATTAGAATGGTGGTATTTTATTATTTTTCCCTTTTTTCCTTTCAAGTTTAAATATATTCGTAGAATTGTGTTTTAGCAAAATGATAGGCATTGGATATGCCTTGCAACTTATATTATTTGGATTAAGCATGTATACTCTCTTCGATTCTAATTTATATTTGATTGAGACTAGTTTATTGTATTGATGTGATGCAGTTTGAATGAGAAGACCCTTTCGGTTCATTTTTAATGGGTCTGAGGATTTGAATTCAGTTACTTGACAAATTTGGAATTTTTAAATAGATAAGGTTCATGTTTTGCTATAATGATTGAAGGTTGAGGAGACACTTTAATTGCAATGTAATATATCATGTCAACCATAATCATCTTTAAAAAAAAAATTATTACATTCAGCTATTGCTTTATTTAAAATTACATTTGAGTTGCAGCCACAGAACTATTTTTTCAACCTCAACATAATTGATTTTGGAAAGCCTGGGCCATGCCTTGCACAGTCTGCCTCTCCTAGTACTTGTGCATGTGTATATTGTCATGTGGCAATCCCATGCTTATACTTCAAGCATGAGATTGCCACATTCATGGCATTTTTTTTCTTTTTTTTTTTTTTGCGTATGAAAATTTGAAATTACTTCTAAACCCTTGACAATAATATATTCTTGTGAAAGACCTACTAAATATATAGGGAGTTTTGTGTAATTAGACCATTTATATTTACAATTTGTAATTTCTTTTAACGAAAGAAATAACTCAATGACAATTTCACCTTTAGCCCTAAACATTCAATCCCAAACAATAGCTAACTGTTTATGGGCCAAAATGTTAAAAACAAAAAACAAAAAAAAACAAAAAAAAAAACTTTTTGGGCCCTCTATTGCTAATGTGATGAATCCAGATTTTGGGGGATTTCTACCTGAACTCTCACCTGCCAAAGTTGACACTTCTTTTGCCTTCTATCCTAATTGATACGATAAATAGAGTCCTAGGGGTTTTTAGTTTCTCCTTCCCTTCTCCAGTAGCAACCTCTTTCTCCCCTCTTCTTCATATTTTGTACGGGCACTTACTCTGTCCCTTTCTCCTCTAGTAGATGCTCCTTCTCCCTTTTCTCTCCAATTTTATCTGCTACTTTTTCTCCTTTTTTCCCTTTTTTTTTTTTTTTGTAGGATAAAAGATTAGGATATTTTTCACTCTAGTTCACATATTTTCGTCGTTTATTCATTTCTACTTTCTCTTATTATTATTTTTTTATTCAGCTCTAATTTATTCTTTTCTTTTTTGTAGGATAAAAGATATTTTTTCCATGAAGCATAAATCCACCACCTAGCAGTTATCCAACAAACTTCCAATCACACATAGTTTAGTATTTACTTTCCTACAAAATCCTTTTATTTTTTTTCCTTTGCAAGTTTGTTGTTTAGCTGTGACAGAACTGTTGTTTAAATTTTATCTTTTGTTTAACTTGGATATATATTTTGTATCTTCTAGAAGTGTTCCATCTCAGACTTGTTGTTATATTTGCAACCCCTAAACTTTCCCTTTTTGGATTTTATCTAATGCATGTGGGCTAAAAGTTGTTATATTTTGTTTCTATGATTTTTTGGGCAACTTGCTGGAATGCATCTGGAATGCATCTTACTTAGAACCATTAAATGATTTTTTTTTGGTTTGCTAGAATGCACATTTCTTATATGATTCTCAACTTAATTCTAACTGATTTATGCCTGATGATGAAAATTTATCGCCTTGGAAATTTTGAACTATATTGCCAGACAAATTAACCCAAAAACAACCTGTTGTCAGCCGAATACTTTAGTTAAATGGATGTTAAATACTAACAAATTTATTATGTTTTATCTTTGTAGGTTAGAAGATTAATCATTTGCTATTGAATCCCATGGAAAAAATAGAGTTATTCTAAACTTTCGATCACTTTTTTTTTTCCTTTTTTAAAAATATTTAAATTATTTGAATAAATGCTCTATGGCTACTTTATTTATTTTACATGTTATAGTAAGTATGATTTTATTCTATTTCTGATGGCATTACCTTCAATTAAATATTTTCTACAGTTCTTGTAGAAGTGGTATGGTTGAAAAGATTATAGTCGTTGCAGCACGAAAATAGAATTTTATACTTGTTGAGTCATATCTCAGGCATTTCATTGGAATTGAAGTTTGATCAGCGAATATATTGAGGGTCTTGCATTTTATCCTAAAACAAGATTCAACCTTTGTACTAAAATTTGATTATTTTTTCACTTAATTCTAAAGTTTGAGAAATTGAGAGTGAAAAAAATGAATTTAGTAATGATCTTTGTAACAGAAAATGAAGAAAAGATTGATTTTTAGATCAAAAGTGTGGTTCTTGGTTGATTTTATTAACTAGGTCTTTAGCCTAAAAGAATGGGAGAAGGATTGTGAGATGAAAATCATGACTACAATAAACTCTATAGGAAGTGGAACATGAAAGGCATACATTATGAATTTTTTGTTTGAGGTGTACATGTTGAGAAAATGGTGATATAAATAAAATATTTTTCAAAATACTATTGGACGTTGTTTGGAGTTATGATATGTGCAAGTAGATTAGGGAAATTGCAGGTTTTATATTAGACTTCAAAGAGCCATCTCACATATGTGTGTGCGCGTGTGTATATACATATTGTTCAATCATATATATTCTCTGGTTTTTGCGTTTTGCAGTTTGCTGCTTCTTTTTGTGGTATGTATATATTCATTATGGCTTAGACTGACCGATTTTGTAGAAGATCAGTTCAGATATTGTGATTAAATTGTTCAATGTATTTTCACCTTTTGGTTAATGAGTTTGTGATTTTTTTTCTAGTTTTGAGATGGCAACAAGTATGAAGTTTTGGGAGTTGATGCCAATGTTTTGATTTAGTGTATGACACATCTTATTATCTTATATAACTTTCAGTTTTTGATAAAAAAGTCTACCTGATTTGATTAGATTGACATTTTATTTGATTAACTTGAATGCGTGTTATGTTATAAGCTGTATGTTTTTAGATTTCACAGCTTGTGAATGATCATGTGGACTTGATGTAATCTAAATTACCGAAAATAGAAGAATTTCAATAAAGACAAATCCACCATCTTTTTTCAATTTTATACAGGCTGAAGATCATATAATGATCATTCTTATTAGTTTCAGTGTACATGTGGTCAAGACTAGGTATGATGTATCCTTTTACTTTTTACTTTATATATACTGATCAACCTATCTATATGCTCACAATGAATAATACCTTATAATTTGAATATATGCATCTTTTATGAAAAGAATCAATGATTTTTGATACACCTATGAATTTTAAATTGTCATTATTTAATTTCTTGGTACACCTGTCAATGAAAAGAATCAAGAACTAAGAAAAATACGAACTTGAATTTTAACAGACTCTTCAGATATTTTATCATGGATGCCACAGAGTTTTTGCAATGCTACTTCAAACTCTTTTTGACTTTTTATCAAATGTCATTCTAAACAATCTTCTTTGTGAACTTATTAAAGTTTTTAACAAACGGCATAGGATATTGAATGTCTGGCCATTTTTCTACCTAGCCATGCAGGAGATTATGGAATAATGAAGCAGCCCATAAGCAAAATAGTGCATGCAATAACTTATGTTAGTTACATGACAGGTGAATTTTTAAAAACTCCTTCATCTTAAGGTTCTCAATTTGTTTAGTAAGAATAAAAATTGTGGAAATCATTGAGTTTCAAAACTTACCTATTAATGCCAAAGTCTTCACGTTAGCAAGGTCTATATTATGAAGGAAAAGAATATTCCAGTACTAAGAATGAGCTGTAGACTCAACAATAGGGGATATTAAGGCATGACATCAAATCTTCAACGGCTCGGTTCTTTGGCTTTTGTTGCCTCCCCTGAAATATACTTTCTATCAAAATATCATATTTGAATAGAGTGCTTTTTACCTAGTTCATAATGGTGAAATCCCCCCTTAAATCTCTAACTGGAATTTCAGCTGCAAAAATATCAGCATTTGATCATCGAGAATATTGGTGTCTAGCAGCTTAAGAAAAATATAACAGAGAACTCTATCATTAAACGTGTTAGCCATTTAGAATTATCTGTTATCCAAAATAGGCTTGATATTTGCTAAGATTATTGAAGTCATCATCATCTTGTGGACCTATACCTTGCCCCTCTTAAATAAAATGCAACTTTTTATTTATTTGTTGAATGGATTAATTGATTTTATATTTCCTATGCAATTCAAGTTCCAACATACCAATTTTTGATTGATTGTTATGTAGGATTAGAGTTATTCCTGGAAAAGCTATATTTGGATCCCTGCTTGATGCTTGCTTGAAGAAAAAACTTCAATATGAGGTAAAAGCAAAAGATAATTAATGTGCAAGCTTCTCATAATCGATGATACAAGTATAGTGTTTTTTTAAAAAAAATAATGTGCAAGACCCTTAACATAGAATTCATCTAACCCTGTTGACAAATGATTAATGTTGCCTTTGAACTTCAAGTGTTGTAACAAATGATGTGGCATATTATGGAACAGGTCCTTTATATTTATTTGTATTTCCTTATACAGATGTTTTATTGGGAATTTTACCCAACATGGCAGAATCAAATATGGCTCTTCATTTGTTTGTATCTTTAACATATAATCCCACTAGAATGGCGGTATGTTATTGTTTTTCCAATTTTCCCTTTCTGGTTTAAAGGTATTTGTAGAAATGTGGTTTAGGCAAAATTATAGGCATTGGTTGTTCCTTGCAACTTAGATTATTTGGATCAAGAATGTATACTATCTTCAATTCTAATTTATATTTCATTAAGACTATTATATTTATTGTATTGGTGTGATGTAGATTGAAGGAGAAGACCCTTTTGGTTCATTTTTTAATGGGTAGGATTTGAATTTAAGGCTGGCAACGAATCGAGTTGCTCGCGATGTACAGCTCGGTCAAAAACTCGACTCGACCTCGAGTTGACCGAACTCGAGTCGAGTGAGCTTGAGCTCGAGCCCGAAACTCATATTATACTCAAATGCTCGTCGAGCTTTCCGAACACCATATAATTTTTTTAATTATATTTAAAATTACTAAAATGTCCATACTTTTTAGAAAAATTATATATTTTACCTAAGAAAAAGACGAACTACTCGAGTTCGAGCTCGTTTTCAAACTTATTTCGAGCGAGCTCAAGCTCAAATTTTGAAGCCCGTTCGAGCTCAAACTCGAGTTCGAGTACTGTAAAAAATTTTGAATTCGAGTTCGAGTAGTGCACTATTCGTGCTCGATTCGACTCATTTACACCCCTATTTGAATTCATTTACTTGGCAAATCTACAATTTTCTAGTACCAATAAGATAAGGGGTACTGCTTTCAGCATAAAATTACCACATGGAATTTTTTTTTTTTGCTTGTGAGATTGTAAAATGACTTATTTAACTCTTGATAATAGACATTAATATAAAAAAAATCTACTAGGAAGTTAGGGAGTTTTATGTAATTATAGTGTGAAATAAAGTTTTCACCCTTGAGTTGAAAACTATAGGCCAAAATAGTATATAACTGTTTAGGAGCAAAGAAATTTCAAAAAAAAAAAAAAAAAACCATAGCACATGGGAGAATGTCCTGGGGTATTAGTGAATCCCGATCACATGAGATAATGAGGGCAAAATTTCTTAGTGATCCCTGCCTCATCCTGATTTTCAGGGATTCTTTTTAAAATCTCAGCCTTGATATCTTTAGGGATTTTATAAAAAGCTTTTCGATAAGCTCTAGATTTTTATCAGTCCATATTATTTGTTCTTTTTTACTTTCTTCCACCGTCTCCATCTCTTTGTTTTTCCTCTAGCCTTCCTCGCTTCTCTTCTAGTTCTACTTTTATTTTTCCTTTCCTTCTCTCTACTTCCCCCTTCTTCTAGTACTAATCTTTTTTTTTTTGGCAGGACAAAAGATGAAGATCTTTTTTGACTCAAAATCTAATCACCTATTTTTTTTCTACATTCCTTTACTATTTTTTTCATTCAGTTCTAATTTTTCCCTCTTTTTTTTTTTTTTTGGCACAATAAAAAGATGTTTTTTCCTCTTCTGTCATGATTTTTCACTTTTCTTTTGCAGGTTAACATATGAAGATTATTTTCAAGGATGGTATCACTCTAAAGCACTACCCTGATCTCTCCTCATCCACTCTCGATTTGGTGGTGGTTGCACTTACTCTTAATCGACTGTGTAAAGGAGAGTAATATGAAATTGACATAAGTTTTCTCTAAAAATATATAAGCCTTTCATCTTAGCTCTAGATCTTGTGAGACTTCTGCTATTTTTGTTGATTTTTGAAACTTTTCAGGTAATTGATAAGGAATGAAAAGAGGCAAACATATTTTCATCTAAGTTTTTTTCCTGGATTTTTCATTGTGTTAATTTTGTTCTTTACTTTTGGATTTTATGTATTTGTATTATTGCTGATTTTTATTTCTTTTTCGTTTTTTGCTCTAACGAAATAGGTGCAAGGTCAGAACTGGGAAGAATGAAAGATCCATCAAGTATAAGACTCCAATAAATTAATCGAGAGGTTTTTCTTCCATTTGAGTTATTATTTAAATGTGATCGTGATTTATTCAATTTTTGAACTGTTACATTTTTTTAAAAACTTATTTATAACTCTTTGCTAGCAATTACTAAAGATAATCTTAACTCTTTGGAAGCAGTTGTTGCTAAATGTTGTGTAATTTAAACAAGATTAATATATTTGGCTCTTTTCTTTCTTATTTTGCATGCCCATTTTCAATTGTTGGACTCAATTTGAACGTTAAAGTCATAGTGATATTTGTATTATCAATTCTATGGATTCTAAAGTTTAAGACTTTTGATGTTGTGGTTATTGCTTCCTAATGCTTTACTCTCTTTGTGCATTATTTGATCACATGTTGAAAGCTTTGTATATTACTATTGGAATTTAGCTTTGCCTTTCTGAAGTATGTATTGAACTTTAATTTACTTTTAAAACCAGCACTTTTTGATCCAATGAAAAAATAAAATTTTATCTCACTGGTTTACTTTTTTGAATTACTTGGCACATATGAATGAAGAAAATCATATTATTAGTCACTTAGCTTGGCATTATTTAGGTGATAGAAATAATTACTATTAGATAATGGTCTAGCATTATTTTGATTGTTCACAATAAGAAACACTACTCTTTTTGGACTTTGTTTTGCGAGAGCTCAAATTTTCCTTTCTTATTTATTGATGGGTACGAAGCCATGTTTTTCACAATCATTTTTTGTGGAATTTCTCTCTTATATATTATTCTCATTTCTGCAATGTGGAAAAGCCCACTTTATTTCGTGTATGCTAAAGGCTGATAGTTTGCGTGCAATTTGGTTGATTTGAGCTCTTTTTGACTAAACTCTTCCTCATATCCCTTTCAACAAAACAAAAGCTACGGACAAACAAGATAAATAATTTCAATTTCAATTAAGTTGTGATGATAACTAATACTTTCTTTAGTTGTATTTCAGGGCATGGAACAAATTAAGTCGTGGCTTGGTAGGACAACCTTGATGGCATTTTGAGGTAAATTTTGTATCGAATGCAAAAAGATTTGTAGCCATAGGTCATGCTACTCATTCTTTGCCTGACTTCCTTTTTTTTTTTTTTTTAACAAATCTAAGCCTTTTGATGTAGTTATACATGTGTTTGGAGATATATTATTTTGATGCTCTTTTTTTTTGAGTAGAAATTAGTTTATTAGATAAGATTTTTTTTTTTTTTTTTAGAGTTAGTGTGTATTTAAAGGTACAGTATTTTTTTCTTTTCTAGTACTTAAATGTTTTCGTGGCACATTTTTCTTGACTTCATTTTTTTCCCTTGAAGTAGAATATATTATTTGAAATCCCATCATAAATTGACAAGGTATTCATATGCTGTTCGGAGTACAAAATAGAGTGGGCAGTAAAGGTGTGCCAATGGATCTTTAGATTTAGAAACAACATGAGCTATATATATCTCTATGAACTTTTTAATGAATTTTTTATGGAACTCTTGTATTACTTGCATTTAAAAGGTGTGTTTTATTAAGAAAATAATGTAGAGCCCTTAATGTTGGAAATGAGGAAGATTATGAATTTTATTTTGGATTTTATGAAATGTTTTTAAACCCGGACTGGATCGGCCGATTCGACCGGTTGAGTAATCAAATTGGAAATGATAAATAACTGGTCAAAATCGGTAAGAATCTGCTGAACCGGTAAAAAAACCGGTGACCTGGTCAAATTCAATTTTGAACATTTTTTCATAGATTCAAGCCAAATCCATGAAAATCCCTAAAATCAAATCCAATTCAGCACCAATCCCTCCAAATCCACCGCATCCACGAGTAATGTTACTAAACTTGAAAAATTCTACAATCAAATTATCAACCCAGAAAAAAAATTCAATCAACAAAGAAAAAAAAAACTAATCATCCAAAAAATTTAGATTCATTTCAAATGGGGAAGGATGAAGGGATAAGAGAGAGGGTGGAGGTGGTGGACATGCTTGTCAATTGGGCAGATAATGTCGAAAAGCGATATAGAGAAGGGTAAATGAGTGGTGCCGAGAATGAGGAGGAGAAGAGAGAGGAAGGAGGGGGTTGGGGGTTGACAGGAAGGGCAAGAAGAAAGGAATAGAGGTGGTGTAGGGAAGGGAAAGGCAAGAGGACAAAAAGAAGAGGAGGTGGTGGCGTTGTTGAAGAGATAAGGAGGGTGGTGGATGGTGGTGATTACTGATTAATGGGAAGGAAAGGTTTTGCAAAAATAAAAAATAGTGATGAAAAAGAAAGATGAAAAATAAAAAGAGTCAAAAATGGTTGGGGAGGGTTTTGAACCCAATGTCTAGGCAATTTCATAATAAAAAAAAAATCTAAATCAAGACTAAAGGCCATCCTGGCAGTCAAGATTCAAAACTATATTTTTTCAATTTGAATTATATATATTATCTTTTCAATTTGAATTATATATATTATCAAAATAAAAAAAGTTATTGACCCGTCCAGTTCAATTGGTTCAACTGCTAACCGAAATGCTCACCAAGTCACCTTCTGGTCTGAATTTGAAAACATTGGTTACTATTCAAAAATTGTGCACTAAAATCAAGTACAAATTTTGACCCTTTCAGCATTCACAATGCATAAAAAAATGATTACCAATTTAACAATATTTATCTTGAATTTTTTTTTTTTTTTAAATATCTACATATTTAACTTTTTGTTTGTGTTGACAGATTCTTTCAGTTCAAAAATTTTATCAATCAAAATTTAACTAAATATAAATTGTGATAAGATTCATTATTTTTGGAATATATCAAAACCAAAGCTCTTGGGTCGCCTAGGCTGGGCCTACCAATACGATAAGAAGAAGTGCTTGAACTCTTGGGGAAATTCTTGGATGGACCCGATCCATGGCACTATGCCATGGATCTCTTGATCCTGAATCAGTCACATCACCCAATTCTTGGAAATTTTTTTGGATGGACCCAATCCATGGCACTATGCCATGGACCTCTTGGTCCTGAATCAGCACATCACCCAATTGGGTGATGCGGCTGATTCAGGACCAAAGGGTCCATGCACTATTGCATGGATCCAATCTACCTAAGAATCTCCCGAACTCTTGCTATGTGGAAAATATTTTTTTTTGTTTTTTTGTTTTGTGGAATTGTGAAATGACTTATATAAACTTAATAATAGTAAAATATTCTAGAAATACCTGCTAAATATATAAGGAGTTTTGTGTAATTGAAGTTCTAAGTTTTACACTGTATTTTTTTTAAACAAAATATGACACAATGACATTTTTGCCCTTCAAATTTAGACTTGAGAGTTGAGACCCAAACAGTTGCAAATTGTACCTGTACATGAGTCAAATTGTAAAGGAAAAACAGTACATCATTTTTTACCCGGCCTATAACTGCTCATTGTGATGATGACGGCTGATGATGATTTAGTGCCTGAAAATGGGGATAGTTGGTGCGAAAATTCTTTCATGAATTCCATTTATAATATAATAGGTAGAATAAAATTTTTAATCTATAGTTATCAATATTATTTTAATTTATTAAAAATAATTTTATTAAAATGATATTAATCAAGAGATTTATTTGAATTGGATTTCATGTAAAAATTTTCGCGTGCAGACCGGTTAAATAACAAATTTTTTTCATCTTATCATCTTTCTCTTTGCTCCTACTTATCTTTCCCTCCATATCCCTCTATCCTCACCCACACACTCATCATCATATCAATTACATGATATCATCCGAAAAGAAAAAAAGAAGTTTTCTTCACTCAAAATTTGCAGTTCTTAATTCTTTTGTTAAAGATCGAGACTTGGTACTAAAGTTCAAGTCATGGAGCAGATCGGCCCTGTAACTTGGCGGGACAACCCTGACACCATTTTTAAATAATTTCCCCTTAGATGCAGCTGGTTGTAGCCATGAACGGTTTTTTTTTTTTCAATATTTGCCTAATTTTTAAATGAATATAATTCTTCCGTTGTAGATCTAGATCTGGCTGTGCATGAGTTTTTCGTTTGTTCTTGAATTAGCGAAATATGGAGTTTTTAGTTTTCCTCATTACACATGCTCTTGCTGATTCTTATACTTTCATTTTTTATATGCCTTCTTTTCTGGATTTGATTAATTTGTTTCAATGCTTGTAATTTGTCAATCGCCTTTGATTAATTTTCCTTTTGTTTTTGAAGGGTTCAAAATGTTAAATTGTGTTCATCGTCATCTTTCTTCAGCAACCATGTCTTTCATCGAAGGGTAAGATTTCAAAGAATTCAATTTCAAATTAATTTTTTAATTTTTTCGCTCGAGATTTTTATATTTAAAAATCTTAACCTTATTTATCTGATGTGTAGAAAGCATGTTGTTTACGTTTGATCTTTTATGATTTTTCAGGCTTCATTCTGGTTTTTTGTTTCCAAGGCTAAAATTTAACACTATTATGAAATTAGACTTTTAACTTTGGATTGTGTTTCTATTTCAATGGGTTTTTTTAAGAGACAGAATTTATTGTTTAAATTTGCATTGCTCTCTATACATTTTTCTGTATTCATTTGGATTAGTTTCTGGTTGTGCAATAATTTTGTTCGCTTGAAAAAAATACATGTCTAATTTGATTAATTTTGCTATAATACAACTTCACACATTGCTGATATTCAAAGAGAAGAACTTTAAATATTTGATTGACTTAGAAATATGAGTCAATCAAGATTTATAAATGATTTTTTCTCTTATTTTTGCAGGACAAAAGATGATCACCATGTGAATTTTAGTTCAAAATCCCTAACATCAGTCCATTCTATACTTGAAAGGAAGAACGATATGGCTGTCTAGGTGGCAATTTTTTTAGGAATAAATTTGCTTCTTATTGCAGATCACATTTAATTCATTCCTGGGTTTTTTCAATGTGTTTCACAGTTGTCTTTCTGGTTTAAATTTCCAACCAAATCATCTAATTCCAGGATCTTTTAAGTATCTTATCATGTTTGTGATACTGATGAATTGGGATTTGTGGGCTTTTGTTGTTACTATTGCCTGCTACAATGATGCATGCCATGCATACTGGTTGAGCTAAGAATTTAATATTACTAAGGATCTTGGTTACTTGGACTCTTTGATGCAATTATTTTACTGTGAGCTTGGTCTTTTTTTCGTGCAGCAAAACAGGCTAGAATAAAACAAGCAAAGGAAGAGGCTTAGAAGGAAAATTGTGAAATTCCATGCACAAATGGAAGCTAAGTTTTAGAGAAAGCTTGCGGAGATAAAATGAGTAGGAGGGAGTCATATGATGTTGACTCTGATTTATTTGATGGATGATTAGTGGTTCAAATATTTTGTTCTCTGAATAGAATTGACACGCTAGCACACTTTTGTTCTAGTATTCGTTGTTATCTAATAGATGCCATGGAATCTATGAAACTTATGAAAGAAAACCAAATAGTGGACACCGTTAGGAGCTAATTGATTGTAAACCTTGGAATTGTCTTGAAAATCTGATAAACATTTTTGATGAACTGCTGGCTTACTGTTTGGCTATGTTATCTGATCAAAAGTTTTTATCAGATGATGTTCTACTGGGTTGCAAAGTATGAGGTTTTATATTATTAATATGTGTTCAGCACAAATGTACAATTGAGTGCTAAATAACGTGTATTGATTGCAGAATTTTGTATATCTTCATGTGTATAGTTTGTGTTCTCTCAAACAAGATTATGCACCTAAGAGTTTTAATTGCTGAGGATTAATTTTTGTTTCTGGTGTTTTATGCTTCACACATGCCAAGTTGCAGCTTATTTGTTGCAAAGGTTCACGGGCTTGATCTATTAAAGCATGGTTGCTAGGTCTACATTTTAGCTCTAGGCAATTCTGGAAGATCTGTTTTCCGGTTGAATTAAGGGAGTGATAAACCACACAAAAATTAAGGAAAACATGATAGTTTGTGTATAGAACTATATGGTATATACCATGTATAGAACAGGGGACTACTGTTTCACTTGTGTTGAGTACTATGTATTCACTTGTGTTTAACACTACTGTATGTAAAAAGCTCCTTAATTATTTACTTGGCACATGTGAATAGAAGCGCGGGCTGGCTTTTTGATCAATTTTTTTTATCTTTAATTATTTGTTTAATTATATATTTTGATGGTCATTGCACATAAGAATAGAAGAGCGGGCTAGCTTTTTGATCAATTTTTTTCTCTTTAATTATTTGTTTCATTATATATTTTGTTTATCAATGATCATCTCTGTAAATATTACCTATTCCTAATAAGCAATCCTTCATCATCTCCTCCTAGTTTTTTTTTTTTTTTTTCTAGAAATCATATTTATAAAAAATGGTGGGCATATATATATATAGAGAGAGAGAAAAAGATGAGCTACTTCACAATTACAATCTTTCATAAATTGCCACGTGTTCAGCCATTTCCCTTGAACTTGTATGAATGGGTGAACGTCATATGCATTTTTTTTTTGCTCGAGTTTGCCTTTGAGGTATGCGTAATGACTAATGTGCCATTAAGAATAAAGTTAAGACATGGAACGGTATCTAACCATTCGAGCAGTACATGTACATAGCCAAAAAACGTGTGAAATTGGATGAATTCATCAGCTGAAATGTCTTTGAGGTGGGTTTAATGACTATTGGACCCTTGAGAATACACTATAGGTGCGAAGTAGTGTATTGGTGTTTAAGGGTTTGGTTGTCCATGGACATTTTTTAAATTGGAGTATGATGGTTGGATAGGGTTAGAAAAAACTAGGTTTTACATATTCAGGCATGCTGATTAAATAATATCATACCTCAAAATTTTCGGAAATCTTTACAAATTCAGCCCAGGGAAAATAATTCTATCAAAATAATTAGAATGAGGATCAAGTTCAAGCTTAGGTTTGACAAATTTAGATTGTGCCTAGATTAATTAGGCCAAAACTCAACACGGTTCAGCTCATTTGCAAACCTATAATCCCTTGTGGATTATGGTACAAGATAACCTTTAATCGAGGGAAAACTAGGTTGAAGATAAAAAGTGGATGTCAATGCCTTCATCATCGCTGAATCTGCGGGGTAACATCTTGCCAAAGGAGTTGCAATTTACTTGGAAAAACCAGATGTCATGCAAATTGTTATTATTCGTGGAGGACAAAAGTGTACGATAAAATGCTAGTTCCTATCCAACCAACCGTGGATGAACTCCACTTTTCGGCAAAATGGTCAGCACGGTAAGGATGGAAAAACTTGGGTTATATGTCACCAATGTCACTATAATAAACTGATCATTTGGATGGGGAATATACTTAAAAAAGTGGATTTGGTTTTTAGTATCATTTGTAAATTCTATAGTTAAAACCTTATGGTTATAAGTAAGATATCATAATATTTAAGTCATACTACAAGATCTATAGGTGAAATATAAAATCGGTCTTTCTAAATTTTTTCTTTCGGATGTTAGATCATTTTCCATGTTGTCATACAGTGGACCGACCAACAAAAGAATTGCAGAGGTTTCAACATCGCTATCTGATGAACAAGAAGAGGTTCGGGGATATTTAGTAAGAAGATTCTAGAGAAAGAAAGTAGACGCAAATGTATTAAATGCTTTTGAATTTGATGGTGTGTATCAGTTCCATTTCTTGGGGATTGAACCCCTATTTATAGACGTGAGGCAGGGTTCAAAGCCCCTATCTATAAATCCTTTTACATTTTTACCCTTAATAAGCCTTCTTATATAATAATCATTTAGACAGACTTATCCATGTATCATCAATAGCCCCTTTGGCTGATCTTTCGGACAAGGCCGAAGGATGAGCCAAACTCAAACTAGGTTTTACAAGCCAAAACTACAATGATCAGCCCTAGTAATAGGCCAAAGGCACTTTATTGAGCTAATGATGAACTACCCAAGAGGTATGCCCATCAGCTAATTTTCTGTGGATATTCTTACCTTATCGCATCCGTTCTTGAACACATGTTTAAATTTAAAATTTGTGCTATCTTCTTGCCTTGTTCCACGTGTCCCTACCTGGCTGTCTTTCTCTTCACACATTTTCATTTTCCCTCTTATTTACTTTAAATTAATTACTCCACAATCACTTAATTTGTCCCTCTGCTTTTATTACTTCCCTAACCTTTACCATTTCTACTTTTTGCCATCTTCACCATTTCCTACTTGTTAGTTTAAAAACTTCCTACGAAACTTCTCCAAAAACCACTCAACATTCTACTTCAATTTTTACTAGAAACCTTTATCCAATCACCTAATTTTCCTTGTAATTCCATACTCCTTGCAGCAATGGCATCTTAGAGTTAACCGGGAATCTGACAAGCTTTCCAATGGTTCTGGCAACTCCGACCAATATGGACAACCACCACTAAGTCCTCTTCATCTAGATCCTTTGAACACGAGACCCCCAAGCCCCAGTTCGTCTTCCCGGTTAAAATAGAGGTCTCGAAAATAAAACCTGCTGACCTTTCTAATACAACATTCATAATTCTATTACACTAATGTGCCCGAGCCCACAGGGCCGATCCTACCAGCCTCCTGAGGCATTCTTTTCAAGTGTAAGAAGTAATTAATGTAAAGCAAATAAGGGAAAAATGAAAAGGTGTGAAGAGGAAGACAACCAAGTAGGGATATGTGGAAAAAGGCAAGAAGATAGCACAAATTTTAAAACTTAAATAAGCATTGAAGAACGAATGTGATAAGGCAGGAATATCCACAAAAAAAAATTAGCTAATGGGCCGACCTCTTGGGTAGTTCATCATCAGCTCAATAAAGTGCCTTTATCCTATTATTGGAATTGATCATTGTTGGTTTGGTTTGTCAGTTAAACCTTGTTTTGAGTTTGGCTCATCTTTGGGCATGCCTAAAGGATTAGCCGAAGGGGCCATTGATGATACATGGATAAGTTTGTATAAATAATTATTATATAGGAAGGCTCATTAAGGGCAAAAATGTAAAAGGACCTGTAGATAGGGGTTGTAACCCCTGCCTCATGTCTATAAATAGGGACTCATCCCCCAAGAAATGGAACTCATACACACAAATCAAATTCAAAAGAATTTAATACATTTGCCTTTACTTTCTCTCTCTAGAATCCTCATACTAAATACCACCACTGATACGAGTATGGATAGGCTAAGGATGTACCAAGTTCAGGAGATGAAAACTGGAGAAAGTTTGGACTCAAGCTCACCAAGATTGGAGCATATTCGAGGTGTTATGATCAAGTTGGATTGGACTATCCTCAATTCATTAATACATAAAGTCCAATTCTTCAAAATAAAGCACAAGTGGCCAAATAACGGCCAACTCCAAGAAGATTCAAGTCCATACAGAAATCCAAGAATTAAAGAGCTTCACGAAGTATCTAAAAAATCCTAATTTGGACCAGGGCCCTATTCGGCCACCCATTCCTAATTAAATTAGGATTTATTTTTCAGCATTTGTGTATAGGATTTTGTTTTATTTGGGGTGAAAATACCAACCTATATCAATGTTAGTTTAGCCAGTTTTATGTCTAGTATTCCAATCATAAGCCTGCTAGTATTTAGCAAGGTTGTTTCCTATTAGTATTAGGACTATTTTGTAGTGTTTGGCCAGCCCTTTGTTACGTTGAAAACACCTCCAGCTAATTATTCATTAATCAATATTCAAAAAAAACTTTGTGAGAAAATTCTCCAACTTGTCTTCTAAAGACTTGGGTATTTTGCAAGATTGATTCTTGTGACTACCTATTTTGAACACTTTCCGTTCTTGTCTCGTTATAGATAACGGGTCGATATCTCATACAGTCGAGAACAGATACTTCAGATTCTTGATTTCTTAATCGACGGGTTTGATAGATCTGTCAAATCGAATTTGTTTAGGCGTTCTTGGGTTCTGCATTGATTTCGGGTCTCGTCAGTTTATATGTTGGGTTAGCATCAGAGTGGTATCAGAAATTTGGCTCCTAAACACATTTGTTTTCTTGTTTCATACATCTTTAAATTGTTTTCTTGCTGTTTTGTCAGTTTATTTTTTAAAAAAATCGTATTGTTCATCATTACTATTCATCATTATTGTTCATAGTTACTGTTCATCTAAAAAAGAGTTTCAGCTTGTTAATATATTGTTCGTTCTTGTCGTGTTCTTTTGACCCAAAAAAAAGGATCTGATTAAAAAAGAAAGACCCTAAACTGTTTTTTTAGGGTTTTGCTGGTTAACGCTTTGTTATTGATTCTTCCCATCGATATTTTTATGCAAATTTTGTTGTTATTGGCTTTTGATTTTGTGCATATTTCTCTGCGAGAATATCCAAAAAAAAAAAAATCGATCAACCCCAACAGTTTCTCAGATTTCCTTGTTTGTGATTTTCTTGTGTTCTCTTCAAATTTTGTGGCTGTTTCGTGCCAAGTTTTGAAGGTTTTTTTGTTTGCTGGAAATTCATGTATTAGGCTGTTTAAAAAAAAAAAAAAACCGAGGAAAAAAAGAGTAGAAAAGAGGCCGAATTCCAACGCTAGTCGAATTAGCGTCGCCAAGTCCTTCTTGCATTAGAAATTTTGTGCTAATTCCTTGTTCCATATTCTTGCATATTTTCAATCCTTGTCTTAGTTAGAATAAAACATTCGCTTGAATCCTTGTTCCACTTGGATTACACTAATTCCTGTTTTCAACTAGGAGTAGCTCTAGTCATTTTCTTATTGGGATTTGAAGTCAAGTGTTGCAATTTTCCAACTTTCCTAAAGCATAATTCTTAACTGAAATTTGTTTATATTCTTTTCAATTTTTGTCTATATTTTTCTTTCGGGTTACATAAAAAAAATTGGTGAGATACCAAAAATATCCTTGTTCCCACGGGTTAATTCTTTATAGCCTAAAACCTTTGTTTGTTTAAGCTGTGTTAACCTTCTTATTGTTTGACTTTGTAAAGTGCGTAGTGTGCATTCTTTGTTAAATCGATTTGCCATTACTCTATTATTTCTTTGCTTCATTTGTCTATAACTACCGTTTGTGTTCTAAGTGTTGGTAATTGTTTGTGTCGTTCTTGCTTTGTGCTTTCAAGTCTACGAGGACTTTGAGGAGAATTTAAATGAGAGGAAAAAGGCAAGAGTGGTGAGTTCATTAGTGGATAAAAGCCTTGTATTTGAGTGAAATTGTGTGACATCTTTAAATTTGAGTATAAACACCCAGGAAGTACCATGAGGTCCTTCTTAGTTTTTATTATCCCTAATTCTTGAATTCCTTGTGTTTTAGTTTATTTTTGCAGATTTAACATGTCTCAAGAAGGAGAAAGTTTAAGGTTTAATGTCTTAGAATCTCATTTTGCTAAAATGGCAAGTTCTATTGAAAGTATTCAACGCTCTATTGAGACATTAACTAAGGGACGGAATGAGCCTGGTCAGCACCGACCTGATATCAGGCCAAGCTGAGCCTTATACCAGCACAATGAGACAAGCTTGTCGAGGTATGCGTCTTAATTACGATTCCAATGACTATGAATCTAATGACGATTTGTATGATATAGGTACAAGGTCAAGGAATCTCCAACATGCTCAGAATGATGAGCTGGAGGTAGATTTTTCTATGAAACCCGCCTTGGTGATTTTACAAGCACTTTATGCTCATCCTAATGACGACCAAAATGGGGTAATATGTTCTAATAGTTTCTTCACTAAGTGTATGGTTGAAAATCGTGCATGTGGTTTGATCATTAATTGTGGTAGTTGTGTGAATGTAGCTAGCCCACTCCTGGTAGATAAATTGAATTTGCCAACCACTGAACATCCACATCCATATAAGTTACAGTGGTTAAATAAAAGTGGTGAATTAAAAGTCACTAAGCAAACCTTAATTTCTTTAATCCTAAAAAAATATAAGGATGAGGTTTTATGTGACGTAGTGCCTATGCATGCCAGCCGCCCTGTCTGTATTTGTTAGGTAGGCCATGGCAATATGGTTTGAAAGCTACACATGATGGATTTGCAAATAAATATAATATTGAGAAAGATGGTAAAAAGATTATTCTTAAGCCATTACTTCGTGATCAAATCCATGAAAAGCAACTTTACATTAAAAGATCATATGAAGAACATACTAAATTGTTGGATGAAAATCAAAAGAAAGGTAAGGAGATAGCCGTATCTAATCCTAAGGAAAAATCAGCTTTAATGGTAATGCTGAAGAAAGAGAACTTGTTCGTCAAGGAAAAAGTTTTTAAGAATCTTTATCTTTTGTTGCCTAACAATTTTCTTCCAAGTTCTTTTGTACAGCCATTCAATGAAGCAAATGAAGACAATGAAAATTTTGAATTTCCATCTTCCACGTGCAAAACTCTAGTGACTTCTGTACATCATTCGAACTTAAGTGCCAGTGGTTTGGTGAAGGAAGTACATAGAAATTTTGAATTGTCAAATTCTTATAATTTTATGACGTTTTTTAAGTACTCATAGTGTGTCCCTTTCCTTACTTGTTAATGTTTATAATTATTCTTGTACATTTGTTTTTCTTGAGCTAATTTATATGCCTCATGATTGCAATTCTTTTTGTGTTAAGTTGAATGACATTTTGGATGACAATTGTGTGCTTCTACACAACAATATGCATAAATTCTTTTGTTCTTTCAATATGCATCAATTTTTAATGTGGCGTGATAATCTTTTTGAGCATGATTTGTTCAATCTTTCAAAAATATTTTATGGTTTTTTGTTTATTTGCTAGCCGAAGCAAAATGCTCCATGATTTAGGGTTTGTGTGCTCCATGATGTCTTTATTTTGGAAGCCATTTTCCCAACATCCATTTTCAACATTAGTGTTTGATGCTTTTGCATTTGAGCTGCATATATTGCATCTGTTCTTACTTTGGTGAGATCAATTGTTTAAATTTTTGTCTCCTTTGTTTAATGTTTGTCCTTTCCATCCAAGTTTGGATTCGAGGACGAATCCTTTTGAGGAGGGAAGGAATGATACGAGTATGGATAGGCTAAGGATGTACCAAATTCAGAAGATGAAAATTGGTGAAAACTTGGATTCAAGCTCACCAAGATTGGAGCACAGTCAAGGTGTTATTATCAAGTTGGATTAGACTATCCTCAATTCATTAATACACAAAGTCCAATCCTTCAAAGTAAAGCACAAGTGGCCAAATAACGGCCAACTCCAAGAAGATTCAAGTCCAAGAAGTCTAAGAATTAAAGAGCTTCACAAAGGGTTTGAAAAACCCTAATTTGGACCAAGGCCCTTTTCAGCCATCCATTCCTAATTAAATTTGGATTTATTTTGTCATTTTTTTATAGGAATTTTGTTTTATTTGGGGTGAAAATGTCAGCCTATATCAATGTTAGTTTAGTCGGTGTTATGTCTAGTATTCCAATCCTAAGCCTGCAAGGATTTAGCAAGGTTGTTTCCTATTAGTATTAGGTCTATTTTGTAGGGTTTGGTCTAAAGAGCCCTTTGTTATGTTGAAAACACCTCCCAGCTAATTACTCATTGATCAATATTAAAAAAAAACTGTGAGAAAATTCTCCAACATGTCTTCCAAAGACTTGGATATTTTGCAGGATTGATTCTTGCGACTACCTATCTTGAGCACTATCGGTTCTTGTTTCTTATAAACAATGGGTCGATATCTTGTACAGTCGAGAACATATACTTCAGATTCTTGATTTCTTAATCAACGAGTTTGAGGCATTCTTGGGTTTCGCATCGATTTCGGGTCTCGTCTGTTTATTTTTGGGGTTCGTATCAACCAAAAATCTATTCTTGTTCATCTAGTTGCACCGTCTGTGGGAATCAAACAAAAAGCTGAACTGCTCTCATCAGTTTTTCTTTCGATTTCAAATATCATTAAAACACAATGTTTAGATTCGATTGACTTATCCGTTAGTCTTGAAGAATAGACAACGAGGAAATAGTAGGGACGATCACCTTCTGATCGATATTCTAAGAGATAATGCTGAATTTCATGAAGGAGAAATTTCTCAGGCAGGAGAGAAACGTGTTCAAGAACAAATTTTGCAGTTCCTATAGGAAAATTTTGCAGTTATTCAATAGTTCATGGACATGCAGAAACAAGGTCCTCTGAATGCTATTCCAATTAATCTTGTTAATCCACCAAGACAAGATCATGGGGACGAAGATACTGCTAGCAGTACCCAACTTCTCAACAATCAGGGGCTTCAAGTCACTAGGATTGTGAGTAGACCAAGATTTGGTCAGTTCATGATCGATGCGGTCCAAGGAGGAACATGTTTCATAGGGAGGAAACCCCACAACTTTCGTCTCTGACACTCAACGCTGATATCATGGCAAAGGTAGAACTACGTGTTCAACAGTTACTATCTCAGAATAACATTGGACAACAAATTGTTTCAGATATTAACCGCAATCCATTCATTCCACTCATTAGCTTGGAACATGTTCTGCCTAACTTCAAAGTACCTGATTTGGATCATTATCATGGCAGGTACAACTAATCCAGTTGTTCATATTGCTCATGTATCTACCATAACAAGACTCTATGGTTATTCAGATACAATCAAATACAAGCTCTTTGCTACCACTCTTAGAGGATTGGCCCATAAATAGTTTAAGGAACTTCCTTGGGATCGGTTGTTTCTTATACCGACCTGGCTGAAAAGTTTTTAAGGTGCTTTATGAGCCACTAGGTCATCCAAAAGTAAGTTTCGCATTTGATGAACGTACGGCAGAAGAATGAAGAAACTCTTAGTCAATACATTGGATGCTTTAAAGATAAAACCGTTCAAGTCTGAGACATTGATGAAAAGTTAATGATTGCAACATTCTGTAATGGTTTAAAGCCAGGATTTTTCAATCATGATTTAGCTTCTAGAATTCCAAAAACCTTCTCTAAGCTCATGAAGACAGCTAAAAGTCATAAGAAGGGAGAATAGTCAAACAGATCAAAGAGGGAGTTGTTAGATTTTAAGCAGAAAGAAAAGAGACCAATGGAGGATAAGGCTGAAGGATTTGACAAAATTATGAAAACCAAGAATTTTGCATGAGCTGAACAATCTAACAAACAACCTCAAAATCCTATGTTGCTGGATGGTTGGGTAACATATTCGGGGTCTTATTACTTTAAACTTACCCGAACCAAAATCCTACCAAATGAGGATTTTACTCCTTTAAATGCTCCTCGTTAAACAGAATTTTTGACAGTCAAAATTTACCCCTTTCAAGGAAACAACAACAACAACAATAATAATAAAGTTGGTAAAAAAATGTTAAATGGTCAACTGAATAAAGGAAAAGAAATGTAGTAGTCATACACGAAATTAAAAGCTGACCTCGTCCAACTATTGTTCGAATTCAAAGACATCTTTGCCTGGCCAACTGCTGACATGCCAGGAATCCCAAGAGAAATAGCCAAATGCAAGCTAACCATCACCAATTAAGCAAAGAAAAAGGCTATTCAGACCCGAGTGAAGTGTAATCATTGAGGCTGAAATAGATAAACTTTTAGTTACTCGGATTATCTGAGAAATTTTATACCATGCATGGCTTAGTAATCATGTTTTAGTTAAAAAGTATGACATATCAAAGAAGCCAGAAGAGAACTAGCAGATGTATGTTGACTAATCTCAATAAACCCTGTCAAAGGACAATTATCCTTTGCCTCAGATTGATATGATTATTGATTCATTGGTCTCCTTTCTGTTCAATAGTTCTTTGGATGCCTACAAAAGGTATAATCAGTTATTTCTAAGTGAGGAAGATGAAGGAAAAAATACTTTCACAATGCCGAAGAGCACATATTGTTATCAAATATGCCGTTCGAGTTAAAGAACACAGGAGCCACTTACTAGAGGCTTGTTAATAAGGTCATCAAAAGTCAGATTTGACAAAATATGGAGGTTTATGTGGATGACATGGTTGTTAGAAGTTGAACAGAAGCTGAGGTAATAGAAGATCTTCGGGAAACTCCTGAGGTACTTCACAGGATTTGAATGAGATTAAATCTACTGAAATGTAACCATCGGAGTTCCATTGGAAAAAATTTTAGATTCATCATTTCTCAAAGGGATATTGATGCTAATTCAGAAAAAGTTCAGGCTATCATAAATATGAAGGCACTTTCATCGGTAACAGATGTTTAGAAATTGACTGGTCGAATAGCAGCATTGAATAGATTTCTATCCAAGTCAACCGAGCGAAGTCTTCTTTTTTTCAACAATTAAAGAAACGAAAGAACTTTGAATGGACTTAATAGTGTCAAAAACCTTTTGAACAACTTAAAGAATATTTGGAAATTCTTCCTTGATTAACTGTGTCTAAAGAGAAAGAAGAACTATATTTTTTTTCTGCTGCTTTATAAAATACCGTTAGTTCTGTCTTGATGGCCAATCGAGAAGGTATTTAGAGGCCAAACTATTTTGTAAGTAGGATTCTACAAGGCCTCGAGCGCAATTACCTTCCAATAGAAAAATAAGCTTTTTCATTAATAGTGGCAGCGAGGAAATTAAGGCCTTACTTTTAGGGACATAATCCTAGTGGGAAATTAGTGTCTATACAAATTTTCCCTTAAGAACATTCTTTGGAAAACTTGATGTATCAGGTCGAATGCTAAAGTGGTGGTTGAATTATTCGAATTTGATATTGAATTCCGACCTCTAAACATAATTAAAGCGCCAGCTTTGGTAGACTTTCTTACTAAAGGGACAGTCAAACCCCAGATCTTTGATAAGGTAATGAGCGTCTAGATTATAAGGTGTGGGAACTTCTTGTGGATGGAGCCTGATGTGAATCTGGATCAGAGCTGGAATCATCATTAAAACTCCCAAAGGAGATCACCTCACATATGCCCCTCGGTTCAATTTCAAATCTACAAATAATGAAGTTAAGTATGAAGCATTATTAATAGGGATGAATTTTGTCAAGAAAATAGGGGCCAAAGCTCTCAAAATTAATAGTGATTTCTTGTTGGTGGTCAATCAAATCTTAGGTAATTTTGAAGCCTGAGGTGTAGTTATGCTGAGATACCATCAAAAGGCAAAACAATATAAACAAACTTTGAAAAAGGTAGAGTTCATCAAGATACCTTGGGCTAAGAACGCTTATGTCGATGCATTGGCTAAATTAGCTTCACCTATTTATTCACATCTTACTAAAGAAGTTTTAGTCAAAGTTCAAGAAAGACGAACCATAGATGAAGTTGAGACTACAGAAATTGACAATGATTTTGGGTGGATAAAGTTGATATAAGATTTTTATCTTTAAGAACATTAATGGCTGACCAAAGATAAGCCCATAGGGTAATGCACAAAGCGGAAAATTTGAGTTTCTAGAATGGAATTTTGTATCAAAAATTACATTTGTGTTCCCTTCTTTGATGCATTGGTCCTGCTGAAACAAATTATGCTCTAAAAGAAATACATCAAGGAATTTCTGGAAGTCATAGTGAACCTCAGAGTATTGCTTAGAAGGCAATGATCATGGAATATTATTGGCCTACCGTGCACACAGATGCCAATACATTGGTTTATCAATGTCACAATTGTCAAATACATGCTCTCTGATCATAAGAAATCTAGCAGTAAATTTGACAACTATTTTAAGTCCATGGCCATTCGAATAATGGGGTATTGACCTGGTCGAACCATTTCAGGAGGCCCTAGGAAAATTAAGATACCTAGTTGTAGCTATTGATTATTTTTCCAAGTGAGTAGAGGCTGAACCATTGCCATCTATGATTGCAAAGACTGTACAAAAGTTTTTCTCGAAAATATTATTTGTAGGTTCGACATTGCTCATACTTTGATCTAAAATAATGGTACTCAGTTCGTAGCGAAGCCCTTCAAAAGTTTTTGTGAAGGATTGAACATTACTTTGCGCACTACCTCAGTTAGACACCCTTAAGCTAATGGCCAAGCAGAAGTTACTAACCGAACAATTATTGCAGGATTAAAGGCTAGACTAGATTGAGAGAAGGTCGATTGGTTGAAGAATTGCCGAATGTATTTTTCTCTTACAGAACCACTCCTCGATTGGCAACGGGTTTCACTCCTTTTAGTTTGAGGGCTGTCTCCGTTGTATGGGGCAGAAGCAGTTATTCCCATGGAGGTTGGGATGACGATTACTAGGACCTAACAACATCATCATATAAGTAATGATGAAGAAATGAGAACCGATCTAGACTTGTCGAAAGAGAGAAGGTTAATAACCTCAGTAAGAGAAGCAAAATACAAGCAATAGATAGCAAAACATTACAATGTAAGGTTTTGGCAAAGATACTTTAAACCATGAGATTTGGTTTTAAGGAAAAATAAAGTCAACCGAGTAGAGGCAATGAACAAGTTAGATCTAAACATGGAAGGACCATACAAGGTCATAGAAGCCCATCGATCAAGATAGTACAACTTGGCTGATTGGAATAATACAGAGATACCACGAATGTGGAATATTATAAATCTTAAAGGAGATTATCCAAGTGTATAATGAAAATATAAGCCGAGGTGGATAATATGAATAAAATGATTGATTTATCAATGTGTTTATATATATACACATATGTGTGTGTATACATATATATATATTATATATACACACACACACCCATACACACACATATATATGCTTAAAAAATCATTTGTGGCACAAGGCCGCACGCGATGCTTTCAATTGCCTGAAGGGATTTGTAACCCGCCGATGTGCCCCAGAGGTTTAGTATGGAGAACAAAAATGATCAAGGGAAGAATTTGATGAATATGAACATTTATTTCATGAAATTTGTTTAAGTACACAATAAGGTTGGTCAAATTTGTTTAAGTACAAAATAAGATCTGCTAGGCCGACCCGAATCATTACAAAAATCCCATCAAAACTATACTAAATTATAGTAAGGGTTGGCTGCTTGCTTAGCTTGAGAAGACTCAACTTCATCTTCTGTAGTACTGGCTGATGATATTGCGGCTATTGCCTGGAAGTTGTCTACATTAAGGACCCTATTCAGATCAAGAAGACCAATTGCCAAGCAAGAAACAATGAATAATTGGCTCGTTTCATTAATGAGCTCGCTAGTAGCCTCCTTGTTGTTATAACGGAATGGATGAAACATCAAAATCTACCTCAGGGAATTCCTCCAGGACATTATCTATGGCAATTGTGTAACCCATCTTCATGACTATGCTACTGAATTTGGCAATATCTTTCCGGTAGCCCTCGGAGTTTAGGAAGAAATTTATCTTAGAAAGCTAGTTAGTTGAAGTTTCAACCTTCAACTGATCAATTTTTTTAGGCTGAGGCAAGATCTTCCCTGCAAGTGTTCAGCTCGTCTGTTTGTTCAGCCAACTTTTTTTCAGGTCAGCCAACTGAGCTGAATGCTAGCTCTCTGGATTGGCCAAATTTTGAGCCTCATTCTCTAGTCAAGTTTGGAGCTTGGCTAAGGCCTCGTTTTTCTTGTTTTCCAACTCCTTCTCTAGCTTTAAAAAAGCCTCAACTTTATTCCATTCAAACTGATCAAGTATAGCTTTTAGCTGAATAGTCTTTGAATCCAACTCCATTGATAATCATTTTAAATTGTAAAGATGTAGGCCAAGTTACATACATGAACCTATTATGGAGCTAATATGATGATCGTAAAAGGAAAAATAATAAGTTGTCAACTCTTTATCTTGATGATGGCTTGAGCTGCTTTGCCCAAGCTTTCTTCTAGTGAGCAGCTCTTGGTGTAAGCTACATCACGAGCATTGTTATCAAATGACCAGGTAGGGACGAGTTTTTCCTGTCCCTCAGATCCTTTGACCTGGCTGATCATCTTTCTCATCCAAGGAAGACTTTGATAATCACTTGCAACTGCTTTCTCTTTAGGAGTCCATGGCCAATCTCCTGGTGGTGCATGCCATTCAACAACTTATTATTATGAGGGACACAAAAAGCTCTTGGTTTGTAAGACCAAGGGTAGAAGGACCCATTTGGAGCTATTAAGCTGATGGAAGGAGATCAGATCAAAAGAAGGGATGAAGATGTTGGTGAGACTTCTTACCAGTTGTTGAAATGATTGGCGGTCGGCCTGCTTCGAAGGTTCCAACCACTATCTCTTGAGTGGTCAGGCTAGGAGTAGAACTGGACCTTGGCTTGTTTTGTAGATAAGGTAGGAGAAGTGGTTTTTCCTTTTGGCTCTGGCCTTTGATTGGCACTCGACTGGGCAGGTGATAGATTTACTGGGACAGCTTCTTCATTGGATACCTGGATTGGCTCTTAGAGTGTCGACCTAGTAACTTCAACAGTGAAGGAAGTGGCCACCCCTTTTGTAGTTGGTTGGGTGCCTAATGGAGTTAAAGTTGATGAGGGATGGTTGGTTCTTCTGGGCTGGTCGTGGTAGTTTTCTTCTTAGCCAACTTAATTTTTTGAGGTTGAACCAATTAGCAGAGGGTTTGACCTGCAAAAGAATCAATGAGGAATTAAGTTGAACAGATAAAATGTAGGAATGATAGTTGATAGTCAAGTGTCAAGAGTTTTACGTGGGTCATAGCCTTCGAGAGGAGCTGATGACACCACGAATTGATTCTAAGAAAGAAAATGTTCTTCAAAAAGGAATTTCTTTTTGCCAAAGTTAATAATAAGGTTCGAGCTATATAAGGTCTCGACTTCGGCTTGAATTGCTTCAGATATAGAGGGAAAGGTGTTATAAGGAGATTGAACTTCTAATTGCCATTCCGGTTGAACCATGGTCATGTCTGCTTGTTTGGCGAAGAAGCAGGTGCTTTTCCACTTGTAGATAGAGATCGGGTAATCCTCTACTAGACCTTGACGGTTGGATTAGGCTAAAAAGTAGAAGAATCCTAGCTCTCGACTAATGGTTAGTTTACAAAAGTCTTGAAATCCCTGATGGGTAGGACAAACTTCTAAATGTTTGCATATAATACAATAGCCTACTGTCAATCTAACAGGGTTCGAGCTAAATTGGTAAGGGTTTATATTCCAACAGTTGGCTAAGTTCATAAAGAGAAGAGGAAAGGGAAGTGTGCATCGTACATTGAAAAGAATCCCTTAAGAGGCTGGTGGGCTTAGCCCTGTGGGCTCAGACACACTAAAGTAACAGAATTGGAAATGTTGTATGTCCTACGGATCTTGGAAAGGTCAACAGTGGTATGTTTTATTTTTGAGACTTCTATTTCGATCGGGAAGATGAACTGGGGCTCGAGGATCTCATGTTCAAAGGATGCAGAGTAACAGGACTTACATGGTAGTTGTCTAGACTCGCCTAAGTTGCTGGAAGTGCCGAAATGGTAGCTAGATTAACTCTGAGATGCCATTGCGGCGAGGAGTATGGGATTACAAGGAAAATAGGTCATTGGATAAAGTTTTCTAGTAAAAATTAAAGTAGAATGTTGAGTAATTTTTGGGGAAGTTTCGTAGGAAGTTTTTTGCACTAACACGTAGGAAATGGTGGTAGAAGTAGTAAAGGTTAGGGAAGTAATAAAAATAGAGGGGAAAATGAAACAATTATGGGTAATGAAGAGGCATGTAAGGAGTAATTAATGTAAAGTACATAAGGGGGAAAATGAAAAGGTGTGAAGAAAAAGACACCTAGGTAGGGACACGTGGAAAAAGGCAAGAAGAAAGCACAAATTTCAAAGTTTAAACAAGCATTGAAGGATGAATGTGATAAGGTGGGAATATTCACAAAAAATTAGCTGATTGGCCGACCTCTTAGGTAGTTAATTATTGTGTCAATAAAGTGCCTTTGGCCTATTACTAGGGTAGATTCTTGTTGGTTTGGCTTTTTAAACTTGGTTTGAGTTCAGCTCGTCTTTCGGCCTTGCCTGAAGGATCAGCCGAAGGGGCTGTTGATGATACATGGACAAGTCTATACAAATGATTATTATATAGGAAGGCTCATTAATGATAAAAATGTAAAAGGACCTGTAGATAGGGGCTCTAAGCCCTACCTCATATCTATAAATAAGGGCTCACTCCCCCAAGAAATGGAACTCATAGACACCAATCAAATTCAAAAGCATTTAACACATTTGCCTCTACCTTTTCTCTTTAGAATCTTCTTACGAAATAGCCCCCGAACCTATTCTCGTTCATCACTAACCCTAACGTTGAGTAGGCAACTGTTACCCCTTTTGTTTCTTCTATCGGGTAAAACGGATGTGTCCTGATCATTTCCCAACACGCAACACTTGGGCAGAGGTTATGTGCAATTGGTAGTGGTCGGCACCAAAACATGCAATTGAGCTTTCACATAGGGTGTTGGCATGGTTGGCACGCATCGGTAATCATTCGGCACACTTAAGCAGCATGAGGATGCTTGTCTTGGGGTAAATATGTGGGCGGATGGTGGATGTTAAGATGTTGGCATGCAACCTTAGTGCTTAGTGTAGGGAAACTATAAGCATACGCTACCATCGGCTAGGCAGCATGCTGTTAATGGGCAAACGGTGGGTAGAAACATGCACACTTAGGAACGGGAGATTTTCAAGTGTTGGCCATTGCAAATTAGTGATAAGGAGTATTTTACTATGTATTGGGAAGGGTTTGGAACCATTAAACCAGCCTAGGGGTTCCTGGAAGGTGCTGGGTAGGTTTCTCTTATTTTCAATAAAATGGTGTCTACTCCTGTCATTTGGAGTTTTTCTTTTTAAGCATATATAGGGAGGGTATATTTGCCTAGAAGTCTCACTTGCTTGGCTGAGGACTAGGTGTGACTAGGCATGGCCAACCTTGGCGTTGTGTGGGCATTGCTAAGGATTCTCCCCCATGCCTTGAGAAGGCAAGGCATGGCTTGTTGGCAAAAAACAACGATGTTAGCTATTGGGTGATTGTTGGCATTGGCAGCAGGCATGAATGGACCCGTGCTCACATGCACATGAGTTGGGGATAGCTTACGGCATATCTTGGTCAATGTTGGGAACTCAAGAGAAGTCTTGTGGGTGGCAAAACTTGTTGACAAAAGACTTGGCCGAGAAACGTAGGCAGTGGTTGCCTATGTGCTGGACAATTGCAGGCTTTGGCAAGGCAGCGTGCACGACGGTTACGTGTGCTTGAACGAAAGTTAGCCATGAGCTGAGCATGTCATTGTGGGTGCTGGACAAGAGTTATTTGGCCGAGGTTGGTCCCTTTCGGTAGGTTTTGTGCGTAGGAATTGGCTGGCTACATGTCATGGTGGTTAAATGAGATCAGTGGTAGTGGGAAATTACCCATGTGTTTGGGCATGTGCTGCTGATACAGTGAAAGTTTGCCTTAGGGCCTTGTTTTATGCTACTTGCACGTTGAAATCAGCTAATGGTTGGGCTTGTCAACTGTCTTTACCCTTATTAAAAGGTGGTAGTCAGAGATTTGGCATTATAGGCTAAATATTATTCTGCACACCACTCATTTGTGAAATCCTATTGTAATTTTTGACGGAATAAAGAGTTACAAAGGTTGGCCTTAGGGCTTTAAATTGTTTGTGTTCTTTACATTCGTGTGGTTGCTTTTAACATTGTTTCTTGTTGCTGTATACTTCTTTTGGGCTTGTGTTTGTGAGGAATCAAACATCTATACCGGGTACTGGTAGACTAAACACGAATATTGGTAAGGCTGATCAAAATTCTATAGTGAATTTTGGTGCCATCACAGGTTTCTTATTCTACCTTGCACGTTGATTTCATGTCAAGTGGAAGCCTTGTGACAGCGACTATGGTTAAAAATGTAACATCTGTGAATGTCAAACCAGCACTAGTACCCGGTACTTGAGGATTGTAGGAGACTTTTCACCCTGTTACCCGAGTAGAAGAATTCATCAAAAACTAATTTCTTATAAATTAAGCTTGCCAAAATGCACACAGATATATGGACAGAGTGAGATTTAAAGAACTGCTTTATTAATCTGGTAAATGTTTTTGCAGTGATGTAGATACTGCCAAACACAGTTCTATGAAACAATTACAACTCAATGAAACAACTACCACATGTTTTCGCACAACATTATGACTTAAACGCGCCTTAGTTACTAAAACAGACTACATGACCCCTGCTACCATATGTTTCTCCCAATCATTGTGATTGGATTAACTTAAAAGGCATCAATTTTAGAACAAAAGCAACGTGAACTATCTAACTATTCTTTAACCAGTATTTTGCAATCCAGCAGCAATTCCTTTCATCGTCAAGATAAGAGTGTCTTCCAATCCCGGAGCATACGATCGCTGCTTGGGTTAAGCTTGACCAGTTCAGAAGCTGATTTGCTTGATGGCAATGAATCTACGATATCCTTTGATAGATGTGGTCTCACGTTCACATTGTAGCTAGGGTCCCGGATCCTCTTTAATGTGTAGGCTTGGCTCACATTCAATGTTGTAATGTATGGGTCACGAAGTGTGAGTCTTTGCCTCAAGTAAGGGTCTCCTTCAAGAAGTTCCATGTGACCAGCAACCTAAAGCAAACAGCAAGCAAAATGTATTTCAAATTCCTTATGATGTGCTAAATGTACATTGCAGAAGCTGAACAATTATTTAAGTAGTTAAATATAAGTTCTCCATGAGTCAACTTGGAATAACCGATAAATACTAGACTAACATCACCAGGCAAACACATCCCCCCTCGTATATATCTTAAATATTGTGGACTTCTACCTTCAAAATTTCTTTAACCTTATCCAAATTAAGTAATATAAAAAAGGCATCATGTGTAAAATCTTCACATAAAAGAGTGTTTTACACCAAGTGAAAAATCCTTAAGAACATTAGGTGGGTTGAAAGTGCACCAGACAACCATGAGGATAAGGGTTCAATTTCCTCCCTTTAGGCATGCTCCCAACAACTATACACCGAAGACAAAAATTTCCTTTTTTAGTTCCGCAGGAGTCCAAGTGATTAGATGACGTGCAAAAAGATAGAATATGGTCTTCAAAGCTTTTGGTGAAAGTCTACAGTTTTGATTTTTACCTGAAGAATGAGATTCTTAGTTTCTTCATAATTAGCCCTCAAGCGCTCTCCAAGTGACCACAGTTCCTTAGAGACTAATAGCTTGTCATACAATGCTGCAATCCCTGGGTCTCCCTTGGCAAGAACCATTTCAATCAAGTCCGTTGTCACTCTAAAGAAAGGCCATTCTTTGTACATATCCTTGAGCATTTGGAGATTTCTAACATCCTTGTTAATGACGTGCTTAAATGCAGCTCCAAAGCCAAGCCAGACAGGAAGATGAAATGAAAGGTTCCTATCTTGTTTGGGTCCATGCAAATATCCAAGGAATTGCTCTGAGGGATTCAATTCCACCACTTGGCTTCCTTTTTGCTGGACGACTTCCAATGTTCATTCGACCATACTCTAACTCTGGTGTTGCCTGCAATGGTGACAAATCAATAATAAACTATATTCTGAAATGCAACCGATACGTATCCACAAAGGATGATACAACTGAGGTTGTTAAAAAGCTTGTTTAAGCACTCGTACTCCTAAATTAGCGTGATGTAGGAAAATGACTTGCAAAAGTCCACGTAAGGAATATGCAATAAGCTCTAGCTTAGGTAGCACACCATAGGGAGTAAGAGCCTCACAACTAAAAGTTAGGGGATAAACTCTTATTTCAAAACAGGGTTACCAAAGAAATATATTGTGTCAATTTGCATACTAGAATGTCATATAATCTCATGGAAGTACAAGAATTGAAACAAATGGTAAAATCATATTTGAGATACTTACAAGGCGGAAGTATTCAACAAATGGGGAAACCGAGGCTCCTGGAAAACTACAGAACGATACTCTTTTGTAGCAACAACAGCCATCTCATTCATAAGTGCACGCCATTCTGGCTTTGGTGAGACAGGGGGATGCATTCCATGCTCCAAAGTAGCTGCTGTAAAACGCTGGAGAGTTCTGAAACATAAATGCTCTTCCCCAAAAGACTGTTCAATAACCTCCCCTTGAACAGTAACCCGAAGTGACCCATGAATAGTATCTGGTGGCTGAGATAATATAGCAAGATGCGTAGGACCCCCTCCTCTTCCAACAGTCCCTCCTCGACCATGGAACATCGTAAGTTTTACTCCATATTGTTTTGCCACCTTAACAAGCTCTTCTTGAGCCTTGTACATCTGCCACGCTGCAGAAAGACGGCCTGCATCCTTACCTGAATCAGAGTATCCTATCATAACTTCTTGCTTACCATTAATCCTGTTACGGTACCAATCTATTGAAAAGAGCCGAGCCACAGCAGCTGGTGCGGCCTCAAGATCGCTACACTAGCAAGTTTTTCAAATAACGGAACGACCCTCAGTGGAGTTTTCACATGGCATTCACGTTGCAAAAGTTCAACAGCAAGAACATCTGATGGGGCAGTGGCCATTGAGATTACGTATGCCCCAAAATTATCTGATGGGAGTTCTGCAATGACATGAAAGGTATCCAATACATCAGCAATTTCTTCAGTTTTGGGAAGATCAGGACCAAATAGAGGACGCTTTCCACCAAGTTCAGACAAAAGCCATTCCTGTCTGCGTTCCTCTGACCACTCTCTGTACGATCCAATTTCTAGGTGTCTTGTGATGGCATCTAGAACATCAGTATGCCTGTCTGATTCTTGTCGTATATCGAGTCTCACCATTGACAGTCCAAATGTTGATACTTGCCTGAGAAAATCGAGAAGGCTCCCATCTGCAATTGGTCGATCACCACAAGCACACAGCGATCTATAACACAGCTCCAGAGGCTCTAGAAACTAATGACATAAGATAAATCATCAGATGAATCACATATGCTATTAATATGTGTCTATACTATATTAGACAAGGATTATATCACCAGATCTCATGAATCCTTCAAGAAACACAGGAGGAAAAAGTACGACACAGCTGCCAATTATATAGTGTGTGTGTGTGTGTGTATATATATATATTCTATACAAAGTCTAACAAATTTGATTAAACTGCTTTCTGCAAATTAAAAAAGCATCTCTATTATCATTTGGATGGTTGTGAGTCTGATACACAGAAAGACGCAGGCCGGCCAAGCTTCATATACACTAGCCTTGGGCATAGATGCAAAGTTAGCTTAGTCAAATTCCATGGGGCCCAACCATCTCCACAAACTTTTCCAACAGTCTATTTTAAACTTTCATACTAGATACCGATCCAGAAAATGTTAGTCCTTTTCCCCAATTTATTTCTCATTTCCAGGATGCTACAAATGTGTTTCGGGGGGCTTAAGGATATTACATATTCATTTCCAAAACCAGCATTGCTTGAAGTTTTTTCGACACTTTCTTTCAATAAGGAGACTTCATCAATTAATTCCATTTCTTTCTTTAAGTAAATTGTCCTAGTCAATAATGAAAAGTTTTACCAAAGCCACCTATTTTAAGTCTAGTGAGGATATGAGTTTAGTTTTACATATTTTTCACATGAAAAGACACATAGCAGTGCAGAAGAAAACAAAAAAAGGCATCTGCTGCCTCAATTCTCCTTGTTGCCAAAAAGTTGACAAAATATAGCTGCAGTTCAAAGTTAAAATTTGAAGGAAACCTACCTTATGAACGTTTATGCAGTTCAAACTCAAAAGCTGAAAGAAACAATATTCTGAAAACTTTTTGATGCATAGACCTGTTCAAGATTTGTAAATGATGACTCTTCAGGAATGTCAGAGATCCCATTGGCTAGCAACTGTCGAGAACGTTCACGAGTATTGTACAGCTTGTCCCTCACTTCACCAAGAATGACACGATAGGGCTCATTTATTGGAATTCGCTTCCAAAACTCATCTGAAATAATGCATTCAAGGTAAAGAAAGCACAATTTGAAAAAGAAGAGAAAATTTTAGTAAAGACTAAAGAGTCAGCAAGTACTATTCCCCAATAAAACTTACACCCATCAATAAAAACCATCTTCACAAACTACAAGGGAGTTAACCGAGCAGCAAGATTATGAAGAATAAAAAGAGTAAAATGAATTATTCTACAAGGATATGCTAGTGACTTAAGTGTCTTAGATCTGCATGAGATGTAAAGAATGCAAGATATTTTAATCATCCATCATGATTAAGATTTTCAAAGCTACATATGAAAAAACTTAAGTGCATATCTCCATTTTGAAAGAGAAATGGGAACTGTCAAGAGTATACCAATAAAGTGTTTTGTATCTCTTCTTGAAGACCTATGAAGTTCATCTGCATGAGCTTGAAGTTCTTCACTACAACGCCACATAGACAGCTGCAAGAGAGATTATGAAACCAAAAATGAACATACCAAAAACTGGACAATCATAAGTACTATAAAGATGTGAAAAGAAATGACACAAGAAGTCCTGTTGCTACCTCAAACATAAGATCCTCTATCTGAGAAAAGTACAAATTCGCAGCCATCATTCTAGCCAATAAGCACACATCTCTTGTAACTTCCGGAGTTACCCTCGGGTTACCTGTCACCATATAAAGTTTATATGAGGTGCTGAATATTTTAATCCACAATGCATGATTAAATAGATCCCAATTCATATTATAGTTCCAATTGAGATGATCAAACAATATGATAAGTGTCAAAGAGGAGTTTGAAACCACAGGAATATGCATTGAGCTTGTCTCAAGTGTAATATGCTAGTTTGGGATTGAAAATTAACAGCTTGCAGAGGGAACAGGAGATAAAGATTACCAGCTTGTGCATGTGTCAGAATTCTGATTCATATCATTTTTCTAAAATGTAAATAAATTAACAAGACAGTTGGAAGTCCAACAGTATTTCATTGCAAGAAGTAAGTTGACATGGATATAGATAGCTATCCAACAGCTTTACTGTTGATTCTGAGATGACGATAATCATGTTTGAAGTACCCAATAAGGTATGCAAAATGTCTCCAAGTCACATACTCAAATGTTTGTGGATCATAACTGTGGTTAAAAAGGATACAGTCCTCTGGGAAAACTTTTTGCATAATTACAAGCCAAGTTGCATAAGTTCAACAAGAATATCATACACTCATCTAGGATGCATAAATAACAGTTGGAAGAGTTTTAAGAACCATAAACTGTCTTATCTAATGATTTAGAACATGAAGCAAAAGAAAAGAAATATCTTTTGGTGAGAGAAGAAAAAAGGAGATAAACTACAATATCTTAAACTCTTGCATCAGGGAGAATAGGGGATGAACCCATATGACAAACCCCACTAGCTTAACTATGCGAAAAAACCCAATTCAAAAAGGAGGTTGGTGGAAGCAAAGTGAAGTCCTTTGTTTCTTAGGCGGGCAGTTTCTTGTCCAAGACAATCAGATAAAGACAAAATACATTTCCACATACAGATGACTCAGTTTACTATCCCGGGCCATGATACTGGGTTGCGAAGATTATATCTCTCCAGATTATATTTTTGTCTTTTGCTGCTTCAGACTTCAAACTATAGTATTGCACAAGAATTTTTATCCCCAAATTTCCCATTGACAAAAATGACAGTTAGTCCACAAACGTGAACTCCTTTAATTACAGTAACTTAGATAAATGTAGTCCAGCTTAGAATATCTTTATTGTAAACAAAATCTACATTTAAAACAATTCAACAAAGAGAATATTAGTTGTGAAGAAAAGAAATACCATCCCGATCCCCACCCATCCAAGAAGAAAACTGAATGACAGGAGCATTATGTGGAACACGTTCATCAATTCCAATGTTCTTTAAGGCAGTGTCAACACGGCGTAAGAATTGAGGGACCCCCTTCCATATTGTCTCATGGAAATAACTCATTCCTGCCCTCATCTCATCTTGTGGAGTAGGCGGATTTCTCCTGATTTCATCTGTGCGAGTGCTAATGCTGCTTGTATCTACATGCAACAAACAAGCAGAATTGTGGGAAATAATAGAATTCAACAGAGGAAAAAATAGAAAATAAAAGAACCAAAAAAGGAAAAGTATCAGCATCCAAAAATCTTGGGAATATCTGCGACATATACCTAATGCCAACTAATTTATAATAAAGCCCCTAGTACGTGTCAAAAGAGCTTCACTGTTCAAAATTATGCTAGCAACTAAAGATAGAGATGATGTTACACATCGAATACAAGCGGGCATAATTAGGTTCAGTTCTTTAGAGTGATGGTGATATAGATAGAGATGCTACACATCGGATACAAGCGGGTTGGATGAAATGGAGAATGGTATCGGGAATATTAAGGAATCTCAAAATTCCTTTAAGACTTAAAGGTAAATTTTATAGAACGGCCATTAGACCAGTGATGCTTTATGGGTGTGAATGTTGGGTAGTAAATTACACATACGAGCAAAAGATGAGAGTAGTAGAAATGCGAATGTTAAGATGGATGTGTGGGTATAATAGGTATGAACAAGATACGCAATGAGCATATTGGGGATAAGATTGGAGTACCACCTATCGATGAGAACATGCAAGAAACACGCTTAAAGTGGTTAGGTCATGTGTTAAGACAGTCAGTAGAGACGCCTGTCCAGCGAGTAGATTTCAGAGAGTAGTCAACATAAGAGGGGTAGGGAAAGACCAAAAAAGACTTTGTGGGTAACTTGTAAGAAAGATATAGCCCATCTAGTTATTAACAAGGATATGGTTCATGACAGAGTGCAATGGCATAGCAGGATTCATGCAGCCGACTCCACTTAGTAGGAATAAGGCTTGATTTGTTTGTTTATGTAACTAAAGACAATTTGGAACTAATATGTAGAGGATTTCATAACACAGAGATCTAAGAAAAAAAGGTCAACTCCCTACATAAAATGGGAGAGAGGTAGAGATACTAGGGTAGTTTATCTCACTGCAGGTTGCTCGGAAAAATTTTTAAAGCACTATTCTAGTTCTAGTTTCTTACGAACTTCATATCAGTTTTTTTTTATTTTTTATAAATGAGAAAGCTGTATAAAATACTGTAGAATGTATACACACAAATGCACTGCATAAAGGCAGGAGAACCACAGAAAACTGGATGCAGTTCCAAAGATGAACACAACTTTCCAGTTTCATTCCTACAGTCACTGAAACCGGTGTAAACCATGACTGTGCGACTATCATCGCTACCAAATCTTACAGCAGAGTAGTAAACTTCAGCACTCTACTTTCATATATTAGCTAAACACAAACGAAACTCAGATATTAAAAAGAAAAAAAAATGAAACAGGGCAGCTTAAGAAATAAAAAGACTTTGAAACATAGATAACAACAATACCAATCTTTGAAATCCATAATTCCATACCTCTCTTTGTAAAGCCTCATCAAGCTCCTGCTTTTCATCAGGAGTGATGTCTTTGGCATACAACTGAGTCAAACAATTCCGAATCCTGGCACATGAAGGTAAGAATAAACTGCCCACTATTCTTGTCATAAAAAATAAAGTTGCACAGGAAAGGACAACTTTCATTTTCCTGAAGTGTATGACAACTAAACAAGTAGGTACCTTCGCCTATAGAATCCCCAAACCCTGATGAGGTTTCCTCACCATCCATGTAAACATATCCCCTTTACTGTGGGATTCAGAGTCCCATGGAGCAAAATTAATAGAAAAACTGAAACTTCTAGCAGAATAAAGCAACAAACCTTGCGTGCTTTTGAAGCAGAGATCTACGAACAGATTGAGTTGGATGTGCTGTTAGGACTAGATCTACAGTTTGGTTCTTTAAAGCATCAAAAACTTCTTCTGGGGACTTCTTTAGTTGTCCCACAAGCCTCTTGAGGGTCTCCTCAATATCAGATTCAGTTGTTGCAGAGGCTTCATCAGAAAAATCACATTTTTTCAACTTTGACCTACGTCTATAAGCTATTTGAACCTCTTCAGCAAGGTTGGCTAAGTTAAGCATGTTAGAAAAGGCTCTTTGGCAACCACAATGGAATCTCCAGCATCCAAACTTGTAAGCACTTGTCCAAGCTCATCCAATTTTTGGGGATCACGCTTCCCTTCATACTCTGCAGAAAGCTCATAACAGTCTTGAACCTAGTCCATGTAAGTTCCATGGCCATCATCAGAAATCATTAAAAAAAATTGCTTTCATTGTACCCGGCTTATGGCAAAGAAAGTTTGAAGGAATAACAGCTAGCATAGCAATAGTATAAAATAGTGGATCATAATCAGTTCAGTTGGACAGAAAACATGAGAAATTGTTCAAGACAAATGGAGGCTTTTATTTCTTTGGGGAGAATATAAGAGGGAAAAAAATTAATTCAATATGTTTAAGTGCCATTAGCCATTAATGAAAATCAATGAAGGAATACTCTTACATAGAAGTCTTCGGGCAAGCACGTGAGACCGATGTCTCAAAAAGCTACTAACAGATTATGTAAGTAGAGTAATACAGTGCACAATAGAGCGCAAGTAACGTTATGCATTGTATATATGATTAATGTCGATTCAACACATGACAACATGCCCAACTTTCTGGAAAAACAAGATTGATTATAAAGATAAAAAGCAATCTGCAAACTACCTATCAAAGTCAGATAGGCGATTCCAATTGGGCTTCTGATTAATGGAGAACCGATTCATTATTCGTCGTTATTCGATTTCACAACAAATTTAAATCAATTTCCTTCATTACTATGCCAATAAACATTAAACATTAAACATATTCTACATGGATTCCAATCAACTAGCGAGCTTCTCCGCTAAAATCATAACATCAATAATACACATATTAAAATCTCCAATCAAAAACATCATTAGCTTAAACAGATTTGCAAAAATCACTAATCAGAGAATCATAAATGGTGATAAAAATCAAAACTTGTTACCGTTTCTCGAATTTCCTCTCCATGCAAATCCTGAAGAATGTCAAGAAAGCGATCCAGCAAAAGGGCATCATACTCCACCAACTTGTCATCCTCTGAGACCTTCCCTGACTGGTGCCAGTAACCTCAGCTGTGCGTCAATTGATGCCATCTTCTCAATGTTCCTACTCGCCATTTCCTCTCACCCCCTTTTTCACTCACAAAAAAAGTAATATTTTTCCCTGGCTTTTTCCAAAACTTCTCAATGCAAAAAAAAAAAGAAACAAGGCAAAATCAACACGGGATTTCCACTGATTCTATCAACCAGAATCACGGACTGAAATGGTTGTGATTATTCTTCTCATCACCCTCAAAAAAATAAAAATCAAAACCGAGCCAAGTTCTGGATACAATCAGCTTTTTTTTTCTCGGAAAGGACTGATTAAAAGATGAAAAAAAAAAAAAGGATCCCAGATGATATATCAGGAGATTATAGATCAAGAAAAGAAAGGAAATAGAATATGCAGAGCAAAGTTGATGTATTTGTCTATATATTGTATGGAGTCTGTCTCTGTGTGTGTCTGATGGGTTACGACTGGTGTGTCGTGCCTTCTGTTGTGTGTGAGAGAGACAGATTTGGTATGGCTCCTTTGTTTTTAATGAGTGACGACAAATTCACGTGGAGTTTAATAATGTCCAATATTTAATGTTGTTTTGTTGTTATTTATTTATTTATTTTTTGACAACAACAAAAGGAAATTTATTGAATCAAATCAGCCATATAGCGCTCTTGAAGCCACACAGATTTGTTTTGTTGTTACATAAGAGAGTTTACTTTATTTAGAAGTACTAAATTTGTGAATGATTAAGGTTCTAAGATGGATTTTCAACTCATATATTGGTGAAGATTCTCTGGAGACCAAAAGTATGCCGTGGAAGTTTAGGAGGATCCAAATTCTAATTTGACTTTGGAGTTTTTTAGTCAACTTCCTCCAAATTTTTGGGATAATATTTTATAACTCAATCATTCAATGCCACAAGTTTACTATTACTTTTATTTTCATAACAATTCAGAAAATCTTATTACTGTTCTTGGCCGTTAGACTTCTAGATACTTTTGGATCTTTTAACATTTTCTATTGGAAAAATCGTACTTCAAAATAGTCCCTCAACTTTTGCATTTTAACCAGAATAGTCTCTTAACTTTCTTTTTAGCCAGAATAGTCTTTCAACTTTTTTTTTAGCCAGAATAGTCCTTTAACTTTTATTTTTTAGCCAAATAAGTCCTTTTATGGTGTAAGACTAATAATTTTTTTTTTTTTTTTTTATAAATTTCAGATGAAAGGACTATCTTGGCTAAAAAATAAAAGTTGGAGGACCATTCTGGCTACAAAAAAAGTTGAGGGACTATTTTGGCTAAAGTACAAAAGTTGAGGGACTATTTCAGCGATTTTCCCTTTTCTATTTCTCGAAAAGAAATTACAGATTTTGCTTTAATAATAGCAATAGTTGTTAATTGTTATGAAATTAAAGTTGACATTTGTGAAGTCATACTGAATGAAACAATAGATTAATGTGTCTTAAGTTTTGTAAAGAAGGCAAATATCATAAGCAATGGCTAAACCCCATTCTTTCGTTACGGGATTAATTCACATTTTTTTTTTATATGATTACATGGGATGAGATCTCTACATTAAGTTTTTCTTTAATTTCTCTCACTTATCATTTATATTTAAACAATTAAAATTTCTACAAATTATCATAGTATATTAATAATTTTATTTTGATAAGTAAATTAACATACTTTAAAATTAAATATATTAAAATTTATTTTATCACTCAATTTATCCAAAACACTTAAATAGTGTAAAATTAGTCAAAATAGCGACAAAATTTAAGCGTTTAATAAAATGAAAAAACTTAATCTATTTATTTTCAAATTATATATATGACAAACATATATAATAAATTATATTATGAGTAATTGTGATTTTCAAAAAATAATTTCTAATTATATTTTGTGAAGTGCATTAGAGAGATTCTCTCTAATTAATGGAGTCAAGCCTCCAAGTGGGAATTGAATCACCAAAGTGCATATATAGAATTGAAATACCTAGACTTACCTACAATGAAAAAAATACTAGTATTTATGTAACATCTCGAGACCTGACTTTGAGTCCGCAGGACTTTTGAGCAGAAATAACGGGCAAAAATACTAGTATTTATGTAACACCCCGAGTCCTGACTTTTGAGAAGAAACGTATTTATGTAACACCCCGAGTCCTGACTTTGAGTCCTGACTTTTGAGCAGAAATAACGGGCAAAAATACTAGTATTTATGTAACACCCCGAGTCCTGACTTTTGAGAAGAAACATATTTATGTAACACCCCGAGTCCTGACTTTGAGTCCTGACTTTTGAGCAGAAATAACGGGCAAAAATACTAGTATTTATGTAACACCCCGAGTCCTGACTTTTGAGAAGAAACGTATTTATGTAACACCCCGAGTCCTGACTTTTGAGAAGAAACAACAGGTTCAAAATGGTTAAGCCAAGTTGTAAGTGAAATACCTAGACTTACCTACAATGAAAAAAATACTAGTATTTATGTAAGACCCCGAGTCCTGGGCTGACTTAATAACTTTTGAGCAGAAACAACAGGTTCAAAATGGTTAAACCAAGTTGTAAGTAGCTAGAAATGACCCAAGGTGTTATAAACAATACAATATCCCTTCCCACTTCCGATGTGGGACGGGGCATCACATTCACCTGCACATCACTTAGTTCTTGGACTCCATTGCATAATCGCGGCCCAATACCACTAGCCCAATCTCACCCTGTGCAGAGACCACACGAGATTCGCTCTGATACCAGCTGTAACATCCCGGGTCCTGAGCTGACCGAACAACTTTTGAGGAGAAACAACGGGTTCAAAATAGTTAAGCCAAGTTGTAAGTAGCCCATGACTCAAGGTGTTATAAACAATACAATATCCCTTCCCACTTACTATGTGGGACGGAGCATCACAATTTAACTTGATTAAAATTCACATACACCGTACAAATTATACAAAAAACTAACACTAATTCTACATTATTCTAATATACTACTACTTGATACTTGAGTGTTTCTTTTTCTCTTTGGTGAGTCTCCTTGCTTCTCTGTGTTATTGATTGAAAATGCTAGGATTAGACCATGGATGTTCAAAAAACTCCAGAAGTGATTTAAGTTGTTTCTAATGGCGAATAGCTAGATAAATAAAAAAATTCGATTATCATTTTTATCTTCTCGACCTTCTTGACCACAAACTAAAAATAGAAAAGAAAATAAGGAAGAAACTATAGGAATGTTTTCAATATTATACTTGTATATATCAAGTATAACTGTACAAGTCCTACCAGAGTATGAGAAATGTTTCATGTGTGTTTCGGTAATTGTCTTAGGTAAACATGACAAAATCAACCTTAAAATCTACATTTGATGGAAAATTCAATTTGTACAAATGTAAAATTGGTGTGCCTGATGAACTTTATTAATTAGTTTAAAAATCCTTGGGATGTGGGTTTGATTGGATTGGTTGAGAGTCAGGATTAGCAGAGAGCCCAAGAGTTGAAAATGCGTGAGAGAGTCTAAGAGTTGAAAATGAGTTGGGCTTTTTCGTGAGTAAAACCCAAGGTCTAACTTTGATACCATATTAAAAAATATGAACTTTGCAGCTAAGTCTAATTTCAAAACTAATTAACAATAAATGGTGTGATCCATAATCTTATTAATTAGTTTAGGAATTTTAGAGATATTGATGTGGGACTTTTTTTGTCTTTTAACACAATTAAAGCATCAAGAAATTTCTGACATAGTGTTGATTGGAGAAAACATTCTGTATCATTGCTGTTTTAGAGTTGTAGTTTTGCCAAGGTGTAGTTCGCATTCACTAAATGCGAATTAGCCTAGTTCTCATTTAGTGAATGCGAACTTAATCAAAATTATAATTTTTATTTAAAAAAAAAAAAATTGCCTTAATTCGCATTCGTTGAATGCGAACTAGGTAAATTTAATTTTTTTGGTTTTTTTTTTTAAAAAAACTGCCTTAGTTTGACCTTTTCCAAAATTTTAGCCTTCTTCTTCACCGCCACCTCTCCAAAGTCCAAACACATTTCTGCCATTACCGCCTCTCCAAACCTTGTTCCACAGCCACCACATCTCGAAACTTGAGATTCCACCACCACCACATATCCAAAGCCACGGAATTCCATCATCACAACCATCATCTCTACCTTGCCCTAGCCTGGTAGTCCCCCTCACACTCACTCATCACGTGTAGCCACCACCATTGCCTCGATTGCTGCGAAAAAATCACCATTTTTGTCAGATGCGAACTAAGGCAATTTTTATTTTAAAAAAAAAATTAAAATTTTACCTTTTAAAAAATATATAAATTAAAATTTTTACTAAGTTCGTATTAGCACTAGCCTAGTTTACATTTATCGAAGGCAAACCACACCTTACAGAATTACTACTCAGAAACAGCAATCGTACATAATATTTTTTTCAATCAGCACCATGTTAGAAATATCTCTTAAAGCATCTGACTTCTTGTTGGATTTGTCACGTTACTTTGATGATTAAAAGGAATTAGAAAAGTATCACTACCACAAGACGTGCATTACTCCCAGTTGCCATAGAGAGAAAAGCACAGATTCGTCCACACCCGGTATATTCGTTTAGTTAGACCAGAACTAATAGCATGATTTACTTTTTTTGTATTCTTTTCGTTTCCTTTTTACTAGAAATCATTCTAAGATTACTCAAATTAAGATGTCAACAACGAAACAAACAAAACTAGTCGTACAAATTAAGAGTACATGCAATAGTAGATTCTGCCAGCATATGAGAATTTTAATTTTCCTTTGGAGCAAAATGAGTAGCTTCTGCCTAACTTTTGGAAAGATGACAAGGACATTAGGTTCAAAGAATGTTCTATGGCTCATGGAGGCCGGATATGCGAGAATCTGTTCATAGTGGAAGAAAGGAAGGAAATTGTAATAATGCCAATCAGTCAAACAGGTGGAAAGGACAAGATGAACTAGAAATACTCGTCAACTGGAATTTGCAATGAGATCTCTTTGTGGTTTGACAAAGAAGAGGCAGCGAATGAATGCAAATGAAAACCAGACAACAGCAAGCAGAACAAGAATACTACAGCTTGGAAGTTCTTGGGGTTGGAATTAAAGCATAAATTGACACACAGTGTTTCATCTGAAAGTACCCTCATGGGTTGCTACGTACCGACGAATGAGGTTAATTATTAACTCAAGAATATTGAAAGGACGTGCAATATGTGAATGCTGTGGGGCGCTATTTGAATATTTGTTGTTCTTCTGTAAGCTTGGGGAAACTGTTACTAAGTGTATGTCCCGAAATTAATTAGTTTTAGTGATAAATTATATTTTTATATTTATTCATATTTTTTAATATGACATTCTTTATCTATTTGATATAATAAAGTTTTTCAAATAAAATTTATGAAAAAAATTATAAATAGTTATGATGGTGAGATTCTCTACGAAATTACATTTTATTCGTAAATATCTCTAATCGCAGTATTTTACACGGATAGATTAACACATAATTATATATGGATGCTTATTGAGAATAAGTGTATCAGATTAATCCGTTAACAGTATTCTACACGAATTATTATTCAAATGCTATTTGATTAATCTCCTATTCAAATGCTAGTTGACTACTCTCTTTGTGAAATATTAGTATAATGATTCTCGGATTTGAGATCATAACTTTATATTGACGGTATATTACTATACTTTGATTCTATTAGTTGTCACTCTTAACGAGTCACACCTACTATAGAGATCGAATGTAGTGTGAATCATGAAAAGATAAGATATGACTAATATAAGTTTACTATTTCTTATCATGGGAGAATGTAACCCAGTATGGTCACTTCTTGAATTATGACTCAAAAATCTTTGCGTAGAGTGAAAATAAAATTAAAATTGTTTTAAATTCTATTTCAAGTGAGTTATATTTTAGAAAGAAGTAAATTAATTAGTACAATAAGAGTTGTCATTATATCTATACTCTCGAGCTAATAGGAATATAATGTGGTGAAAGGATAATAATTACACGGTAACTAAAATTACTAATAGGGGAAGTCGAACCACTTGACATATCTCAATACTTAGGTAATAGGGGGAGTCGAACCACTTGACATATCTCAACACTCACTTAGGTGGTCATGATATTTTACCGTTAGAAGTCAATTTTGACTATAAGTGTAAATTAATTAATTACTGAATTAATGATCAATTAAAATTGTTTAATTTATCGAATTCTATTTGATTTAGGATTATAATTTATCTAATCCTAATTAATTTGAAATTATATTTATACTTATTACCAATGTGAATGGAAACTTAAATAGTCAAAGATAATTCATTCGAGATTAAATTGATTATTTGATAAGTATGAGCACTACTAGAAAAATATAAAATAGCGACCAAAATTAGCAACCCATTTTATAGGTTCCTAGTAACAACGGAATTAGAGACCGAATTCCTTATTTTTTATACCATTTAAAGGAATTTATGAATGAAAAAATTTGGGTAATTGTTAGCGATGGAATTCGTTGGTAAAGTAATTAAATTCCTTTAAAAAAAAAAATCCATAAATACGTTGGAAAGTAGCTCAGTTGATAATAACTGCTCTCTTAACAATGGAAATATCCATTAACGTTGCTAAGAGGCAGGAGTCGATTAAATTAAACTTATCAGTCCAAATCTCCATTTATAAATTAGAACCGTCTTCTCTCTATCTCATTCTCCTTAGCAGCTGCCAACAATTCTTCACTGCCACCTCCACCTTCTCACCACCTTCCTCTATCCACTATCATCCAGAATCAATCGTACCACTATCAATTCCATCTATCTCATTCTTCCCCTTGTCTTTCCCTGTTAATTTTCTTTCCCCCTTGACCAATGCCATCATTCCCTACCAACATCCTCCACCACCATCCTCCACCACAAAAAGCTTCAATTGTTAGGTAAGTGTTAGGATTTTCTTAGTTTTTATTATTTTTCAAATTTACTTACATTAATTTGTAGATTTTTAAAATTTTTTTTTTTGATGATGAAACTACCAAGGGTTTGATGGTCGAAAATCACAACTTTAGCAAGAATTACATGTTTGGATTCACGGCTTTGATGAATATCAGCCTAATTTTTTTTTTTATAGGTAAGACTTAATTAGAGTTATATAGAGAAACTAAATACTTAGTCAGAAACCTTAAAGAAGTCGGCTCTTATTCATCGAGCTCCTAATTATCTGGCTTACAATTACTAGACCATTAACAGAAGAAAATATCTATTTGTTTTATATTTTTTCTTTATTACAAAAATATAGGTCTATAATCTACATGACTTCACAGCTTGAGGTACTTGGTTGATACCTATCATAATACGTGACATAAAGTTTTTTCTCCCTAAAAAAACATAAAATTGTTTTGAAATATATAGGAGAATACAAATTGAAATCAGATAGTTTTATACCTGTGTACTGTTAGTAAAAATTAGAAAAGAAAAGGTTTCGATTAATTTCATTAATTTTTTTGAGGAGGAAAAGTGAATTTCATGGTTTTATATTTCAAGTTATAGTTGTCTCTAGGAGTTTCTCTATTTTCCTACTTCCCTTAGTTTAGGAAGGAGATATTTTTGAGTGGTTTCGATGGAAAATGAAAAACAATAGTCATCAATCAATATACACAAGCATGTCATTTGATGTCTTTTTCTCTTTTCCTTACTTTTAGCTTTATGTTTAAAATTGTGAGGAGCATAAACCATGCTATTCAAAAGATGTCACTGGTTTATATGGAGCAGATTGTTTTGCAAAAAAGTTCTAATCCACAACATACTATGGTTTATGTTCTATTTTGGTTGTTTGTGTTACAGTAAAGACTCAAATAAATTTGAATATTTACTTTCTTCATATGCTCTATAGTTAATTGGTTTATGTTCTATTTGGCGTGAAGTCAAATTGGTGCATTGCCAATAAAATCTTCCTAAATAATGAAGTAAGTCAGCACTTAGATGAAGACAGTATGTGTGTGTATATATATATATATATATATATATTTACATACTTCACATTCATGGTTGATCCAGGAATTGTTGACATTATTGAGATTGAGAAAGCCAGACATGGAAGGAAATCAAAGAGAGAATTTTGCTGGCATCACCCTTCTCTATCTCATAATTGTATTCTTTTTCTATACCTTGAAATCTTTCTTCATAGTATTATATTCCTTTTACATAAAAAGGTTTCAATAATTTTTATTCTCATCATTGTATTCTTTTTCTATACCTTTATCTTTCTTCATATTATTATATTCCTATTACATAAAAAGGTTTCAATAATTTTTATTCTTGGTAACTATCTTTTTGTGTTGTAATTTTTTTTCTTTTGTCATGTAAACTAATTTTGTGCTTTTCTCTATTCTACTTTAGTTATATGCTAGAGGAGGAGGTTGTGAGAATTTTATAAAAAAAGGGTCAATTAGTACTTATGTGCTCTTTTTCGTTCAGTCATTTTTTGGTTATGGTTTTGGTTAGTTCTCATAAATCATAAATGAAGAGATCATGTATTATTTCTTGAATCAACCTTTTCATGCCATGTTGTTCAGCATTAAATTCACTAATGACACAGCATTTACAACTTCAGTTTCCTTAGGGTGCAGGACATTTCCTGAATGAGGGATTGTATATGTTGATGGTTAGTCTTCATACGAGACCAGCTACAAGGTTTCCCAACTGTGACTTGAGAGGTCATAGTTCAACAAAAAGAAAGTAGTCTCTTTGCCTTTGGAGGTAAAACTGTGTATGCCTACTTTTGAGAAATTTCTTAAATTGTGCTTGTTTTGAAAATTGTTCTTTTTCGATGCTGATTTGAAATTGTATAACCGGCAGAGAGGAACTCGCATTCAACAAATGCGACTGAATGCGAGGTCAAAGCCATTTTTTTTTTTTTTACAAAAATTGACCGAACTGGTAGTGAACCGCAATTACATCAAGGAAATCTGTGATGACCAACAAAAATGGCTTTGACCTCGCATTCACAGAGTGTGAGGTCGTCAAATTTTTTTTTTATAAATTTTTACAATGTTTTTTTTCGAAGAGCTCGCATTCAACAAATGCGAGTTCACTGAACTCGTATTTGCTGAATGGGAGTTCCTCCCTAATGGAACTCTCATTTCAAATCAGCATCGAAAAGGAACAATTTTCAAAACAAGCACAATTTAAGAACCAATTTCTCCTACCTTTTTCAATACCAATGAAACGGAGGAGTCTAGTCTATAAAATTTCCTTTTCAAAATAAACTAAGTATTCAAAAGATTTTGACTTTTCAATCAACAGTTATTATGCTCCTGAATTTGTTTTAATATCTATCTCTAATAATGGTGTCAACTTGATATTATATTGCATAACTTTTCTTCTAAAAACAGGTGTTATCATATGTCCAATCTATGGCCAGTTGTCTTGAGTGACTAATGGAGTCACCAGTAAGTTACTTTTCTTGTTTATTGAATGTTTGGGTATCTAGGTTATGTTGTTGTGCTAAGCATTTTGGAAAAGAATATTTATTCTTTTTCATTTTCCCTAGGAATTATCTGGAAAAGATCAGCTATTCTATAGTATTTATTTCAAAATTTGAGTCATTTGACATTCTATAATTCATTTCTTGGTTTGAATTATTTGTTTAAATCATCTCAATGTGCTAGAAAGTATCATAAATGTGTTACTTTAACGCCATTCTTCTACACATCTGTCTAATGGTGATGACAAAGTTAAAAGTTCTTGAGGTGATAGCAAAAGTTACCGAAGCTTTAGGTTGGGGTAATGTTGTCTCCCCCTACAAAATGCTTGAAAAATTTCTAAAAATATGCCACTTTTCAAATTTTTTCTATTTTTGTGCCTATTGCAATGTGCAATTCCGGACCAGTGGAACTCGCATTCGGAGAATGAGAGTTCCAGAATTTTTTTTTTTTAAAAATGCGAGGTCAATTTGACTGACCTCGCATTCTCAGAATGCGAGGTCCTTTTTTTTTTTTTTTAACCTCGCATTTAAAAAATGCGTTGTAATGAATTTTTTTTTTTTTTTTTTTTTGATTTAGCAAATTTGACTATGTATATTGCGAATGGAAATTGTGCACTATTACAAAAATAGAAAAATGAAGGATTTGACTGTAAGATAAAATCATTTAAATACTAAATCGTAAATTATAAACTATAACATTAACGAAGTAGTACGATATTTGGGAATAGTAAACCATTATCTTTAAATCATTAAACTATAACATTAACGAAATAGTACGCGAATGAAATGTGTAAACCCGTTAATTTATTAATTTATCGTATTTTTGATAAAATTTTGACAGAACCTCTCATATTTTACGAACATTCTCCCTGCCAACAGGAGTAGGAGGAATTTTTTTTTTTGGTATTTGGGGCTTTATCTTCTGCGAGGCCAAGGCCTCGCAGAAGATAATGGTCTTCTTGACCTCGCATTCGAGGAATGCGAGGTCGGTCAATTTTGACTGACCTCGCATTCCTCGAATGCGAGGTCTGTCAAGAACAATTTTTTTTTTTTTTTAAAATTTTTTTTTCCTGGAACTCGCATTCGGAGAATGCGAGTTCCATTAGTCCGGAATTGCACATTGAAATAGGCACAAAAATAGAAGAAATTTAAAAAGTGGCATATTTTTAGAAATTTTCCCAAAATGCTTCCACATGGTGAAGGTTTGGCTTCCATTTGATAGGGTTATTTAATCTTTGATGGAATTGTCAGTGTAGATTTAGGAAGGCTCCTCCAGCCTGGTCCACAACCTAGTATGCAAGTGAGTTCTCTTTCTCTGTTCACTTACTCAAGTTATTAGCAGAATTCACCCTAAGCTAAATCATGTTTTATATCAAATTATATTTTGATGTTGACAAGCTTAAACTTGTTTCAGAATTTGAAAATATTTTTTTCTTTATATAATAAATCATGTCAATTCATGATAGCCGGCTGTAATACCTTTAGACTCTTCATGTTATTGTTATATTGCTCTTTCTTTAATGCATAGTTGTTCCCTATCGTGGTTAATTAATTAGTGTATATTCAATGCTCATACTCAAGGTCCTCTAGAGAAGCGCAACAGAAGGAACAAGAAATGATGTTGGCACCCAAAGGTAGGGGGAAACCAGTCACAGCCCGGACAACCATTTGTTGGTCAATTTATCCTCATGTTATGCAAATTCCCCCTGGTACTAGCTGCTATTGCTCTTCCATTACTTAATGTGGTATATTGCATAACTTGGATTGCCATATGTCTGTCAAAAATAAACTTTTGTGGATGGTTTCATAGTTGTAAACTAGAATTGTTCGAATTGTGACTTCTTTTAAGATTTTCCACTTATCTAACTTGATTCATGATATTCTTTTATAGGACGTAGCAATCATCGACAATTCCACACAAGCATATTCAATTTTTATGTAACTCTTGAAATTTTTTTAATAATGTTCAGGCTTTGCTTACTAATTGGTTTATTAAATGCATATGAATCTATTTCCGTTACTACTCCATTTTAGCAAGGTTAGCTTTTGATGATCTTTAGTTCTTAGTTTTGATTAGTATAATTCTACGTGGTATACGATTTTTTTTGTTTCTTTGATTCTTTGAAGCAGAGTTTTAGTTGTAGTGTACGGTCATACAAGGAGCTTTATCTTGTAGTGTACCTTTCATGCTTTATAGCGATTTTGCAATTTTATTACCTTTGGTTTCTTATCTATTTTTTTCCTCTTGTAGTGTACAGTCAAAAAGAATAATCAAGAATATATGCTAAGAGATAATGAAATGGTGGTAGGGATAATGAGGAAGAACATGAGGATGAGTGACCTCTACACATTAATACTAGATACTAGTTCACAAACTTTGTATTTATTTATTTATATTTTTCTACTTTTACTTTGGTTGTAGAGATTTCGTTTTATGGCACATTTCTTATTAGTATAGTTGATTTATAGTGATTGTAGACATATTTACATTTCTTATTAGTATAGTTGATTTATAGTGATTGTAGACACATTTGAATGCTTATTTGGTTGTTGGAATGCTTGGATGGTATTTGGTTTATGTTTGGCTATTATTGGTTGGTTTAGAATTTAATGGTATTAATATTTTTATTTTCTAATATTTTGAAATTAGTGATGGAAATTTTTGTCACCAAGATTTTTTTATTTTTAAAATGTATTTTTCCAACGAATATATCCGTCGCTAATTTGACACTTAGCGACAGATTTTTCGGTTGCTAAAAATAGCGACTGAAAGATCTGTCGCTACGTTTTTTTTTTAATTTTTAAAATGTATTTTTCCAACAGATATATCCGTCACTAATTTGGCACGTAGCGATGGATTTTTCGATTGCTAAAAGTAGTGACTAAAAAATCCGTCGCTAAACTATTTCTAGGTTGGTATTCATGTACCAAATTTAGCAACGAATTTTTCAATGGAAATATCCATTGATAAATTTTCTTTAGTAAATCGGTTGCTAAATTTTACAAACGAGCAATATTCCGACGAATTTTTTTCATTGAAAAATATGTCGCTAAATCGATTAGTGACGGATTTTTGACAAAAATCAATAATTAGTCGCTAAAATCTGTTTTTTTTAGTAATGGAGACACTTATGAGTTAATATATAAGATAAATTAAGTTTTGGGGCTTAATTATAATAAGTCATAAAATTTAGAGATTTATGTGTAAAATCAATAAACTCTTAGGGTTTAAGCTTATAAATATAAGCCTATAACCCAAGTGTATATATACGTAGATATGCATGCTGCCAAAGCATTAGCACGACAAAGCAATATATCATGTAAGCAGCAAAGTCACATTTTGAAAATTAAGAAAAAAATGTGGAAAAGAGAAAAGAAAAAAGGAGCTAACATTCTGTGGTTTAGGTCAATTAATCCTGAGAGGATCCTGAATTAATTATTTGTGTGGATACAATTATGGATACAATTAGAGGTCAGACATCTGTGAAACTTGTGGATCGACAGTCCTGACAGATTGGAGATTTTATCGCGTTTTGAGGTATAATCTCTATACTTCTCTTTTATTATGTATGAATTAATTAAGGTCATCAGTGGAAGGAAGTAAAAAATTTTAAATTTCGTTGCGTGTTGCATGATTTACTTTCTTATAGTGGCATTAGAGCCATCATTGATTAATTTATGATGTAATTGTGTATTTAGTTGTCATGAGTATTAAATTTATTCAACTTATATGAATTTTTCATATTATTTTTGAAAATATTGGAGAACAAAAAAAAAAAAAAAAAAAAAAAATCAATTGTGATTGACGTTTATTTGATTGGCAGGTCCATGATGTTGATGCACATATGTCATTAGATGACATCATCAGTTACGTCATCATCCACTATCACCTTTAGTGGTAGTTTGTTTTCTGTTACTAAAGTTCTTAATGAGTTAAATCACTTTTACTGACTCCTAATTTTATATTTTCAAATAAAAGATTTTTCTAAATTTGTTTTTGATACCACCAATTAATTTTTAACAAATGTTGTTAAAATTAATTGTTAATATTTAGAATTTTTTTTATTTAAATTTAATTAAAATTTAGAAAGTATACAACTTTTGAAAATATTTATTTAATTCCAATGAGATTGGAATGAGACAACTTTTTTAAATTTTAGAATTTTATTATTTTTCAATATGATTGGAATTTAATAAATATTCAAAAATTATTAAAATAGTTTTTCACATAATTTTTGAAATTCTATTATTTAAAGTGTTTATTTTCTAATGAGATTGAAAAATAATATTTCTCCATAAAATATTTTAAAAAGAATTCAAGAATAATATTTTCAATGATATTGGGATTATTGATGTCTAGTAATTCATAATTAGGTACTAAATGCAGGTTTTATGTATTTATTTAATTATTGAATTATATAATAGTATGATAGATGATTATGGATTTAAAACCTATGTGATTGTGTATAGTTTATTTTGTTCAAATTCAATAGTTGTAAATTTTTTAATGGGGCTTACGTGTTCTGCTTTTCTCTATTATTTGAAATGTAATTCTTTTCTAATCTCAATTCTCTCGAATATAACTCGAAATTTCTTGATCAATTATGTAATATATTTAGAGGTGGATTAATGATAGGATTGAATATTTAAAATGTTTAGATATAATTACATTTACAATGTACAAGATTATGGAGACAGCGCAAAGGTGCAACACGAAGGAAACTTTCAAGAGTTGAAGATTATCCTTAGCAGTTGACCACCTGATTTCCTTTTTGACTCAGGGAAACTAGTTTAGTAAAAGTCCATTATTATCTATGATTTTGTGCATGTTTTATTTGCCATACGTTGATATGATAATCTAAAATACAATCTATTGCATGCAAATTTGATAAGACCTAATAAATAACTAAAAAAATGTCCTTCAATCAATATTAAGTCATTAAATAAGTTGCCTTTCATTATTATAGCAACAAATGAGAGTTTTTATATATAATTTGTTGGGCTAATCTAAAGTTACTCTACATTGAATATGTTTAAACTATAAGATGAGATTTCCGAATAAATGGATAAAATTTAACAGAGGCATATAATTTGTTGGGCACACTCAAATTTTTATGTCTTTGAGGCAAAATTTAAGAGTCATATAAGATGTGTTATCAAGAGTTAATACCTAACTATCTAGGAATTACAAAGTATTGTAATTAGTAAGAGTTAGGCAAAATTTAGGAGTCATATAAGATGTGTTATCAAGAGTTAATACCTAACTATTTAGGAATTACAAAGTATTGTAATTAGTAAGAGTTACCTACCTTTGAAATTATTTTGGTTTGTTGGGTACACCCAAAATTAAAATAATTGATAGGATCCCAGCCAACTATACTTTGTTAGGGGTTTTGTGAAAATTTCAGAATCAATATGTGAGGGTTATTGATTTTAATTAAAAGAGTAGTAACAAAACCAAATTACATGAAGTCCATATTATATTTTTATTTTGTTTATGCATAAATAGCAACACTATTTTTATGTATACCTTTATTTATATGTTATAGAATATGAGTAGTAACGTCAATCTGCGTCCCATTTTAAATGATAACAAATTCACTGGGCCAAAATTTTTGACTAGCAACGCAACTTAAGAATTGTTATCAAGCATGAGAAAATTGGTTGTATCCTTAATCAGCCTATTCCTGATGAGCTAGCAGATGATGCTGATCAAGAAGATCGGAATGCTTATCGTAAGCATATGGAGGACAATAATACTGCTATTTGTATCATTTAGGCCGCTATGAATTTTAAATTGCAGTAACATCATAAAAATATAAATGCTCCTTCTATGATTCTTTATCCTAAAGAGTTGTTTGATGAAGATTTAAGGAATGAGGTATGAGACCTCTTAAGGAGCTTTTTTGTTGTAAAATAAAAAAGGGTATTTCAGTAGCTGTTCATGTTCTAAAGATGATCAAATTGATTGAACATTGAAACGATTGGACTTTGTGCAAAATCATGAGTTAAATGTTGATTTGATCTTGGAATCTCTTCTTGTACGTTTTTCACAATTGGTGATGAACTATAACAAGAATAAGTTGAAAACTGATGACTCACAACCTTGATTTGATGATGAGAAATGTAATCTAACAATATTAATTTAAGCTGTGCAGAAATTCTAGTTTATTTGTTTTTGGCAGAGTTTTCAGACGAAGTATATCGAACAACACTATATTTCTTGGACGCACAAGCTCGTCTAAATGAATTTACCACGGATGCAATGCACAATCTGAAAGATCAGGTAGAAAGCAAGATTTTGGGGTATCTACAACGGACGCACAAGCTCGTCGGAACGAATTTATCTTGGATGCAATGCAGTGTCTGAAAGGTCAGGCAGAGGGCAAGATTTTAAGGCACCTGCAACAAGAAACGCATCTAACTGCCCGAAGAAAATATTATCGGACATGGCTAACTGGTCGAAGGAAAAATGACCCTGGTTGAGCACCAAACCTTTCAGACACACTACATTGTCCGATGACTGAACTCATCAACATACCTGGTTCGACGAAGGAACGGATGCAATCTCAGCCGTGTGAACAGCATCCTCAACTTCTTGATATTCCATATCGGACGATTGTTTGGACGCTCAATAATAACTTTGAACGCTTGAACCCTTAATGGCTAATTTTTTAGCATTTATTATCTAGCTGTTAGATGGGGGTTGGGAGCTGATTTATTGCACCTATAAATGGCAACCCTTTTGTATTATGTTTTATCAACTTACACATTGAATACAAACAAATAGAAAGGCAATTTGAGTGTAAATTAGCTCTTTAGTGATATTGTATTAGTGTGTACTTAAGAGTGCTATTCAAAAATATTGAGTGGAGTGATAATCTTGTACAAAAGTGAGGTTTAGTGTAAAATCCTTGGCTGAGATTATCACTCCTTCAACTAAAAAGTAGTGTGAGCAAGGTTGATCCTACTTTGTGTACATTTGAAATTATTGGCTTGCATGTACATGCTTTAACAATTTCAAATTATTTCAAATAGACGTCAAAAGTGCATTTTTAAATGGTTTCATTGATCAAGAATTTTTTGTTGAACAACCCCTTGATTTTGAAAATAAAGATTTTCTAAATCATATTTTCAAACTTTTAAAAGTTTTATATAGATTGAAACAAGCTCCCAGAACTTGGTATGAAAGGCTAAGTGATTTTTTGATTGAAAATTGTTTTAAAAGAGGTGTGTTGGTACCACTCTCTTTGCCAAAACTAATCTTAATGATTTGTTGATTGTTCAAATATATGTTGATGATATTATTTTTGGAGCAACTAATGAACGTTTGTGCAAGGAATTCTCGTGCTTAATGCAAAAGGAATTTGAAATGAGTATAATGGGAGAATTACAATTCTTCCTTGGACTTCAAGTTCACCAACAAAAGAAGGAACGTTCTATTACACAAATTAAGTATACAAAGGAGCTACTCATCGCTTTGGGATGGAAGATTGCAAACAAGTCAGAATACCGATGTGTACCTCAACCAAATTTGACAAAGATGAAAAAGGTAATAGTGTTGATGAAAAATACTATAGAGGTATGATCGGAAGCCTGCTTTATTTGACAGCTACTAGATCGGATATTATGTTTACCGTTTGTCTTTGTGCTAGATTTTAATCTTGTCCTAAGGAATCACATTTAATTGTGATAAAAAGAATTTTTAGATACTTGAAAGGGATGATGAATTTTGGCCTTTGGTATCCTAAATCCATTAGTTTTGATTTAATTTGTTATTTCGATATTGACTTTACTGGTTGTAAAATTGATAGGAAAAGTAATAGTGGTATGTGTCACTTTTTGGGTAATTGCTTGGTATCCTGGTTTAACAAGAAGCAAAATTTTATTTCACTATCAACGGCAGAAGCTGAATATATTGCTGCTGAAAATTGTTGTGCTCAAATTTTTTGGATGAAGCATACCTTAAAAGATTTGGTGCTATTTTGTGTGCCAACAAGATGCGATAATACTAGTGCAATTAATCTCACTGAAAATCCTATCTTGCATTCTAGAACCAAACACATTGATGTCAAGCATCACTTTATAAGAGATATTGTGTGCAAAAAGGAAATTTGTGTTGAATATGTGTGTACAAAGGATCAACTAACTGATATTATTACGGAACCTTTGCCTTTAAATCATTTTGAATTTCTCAGAACTCGTTTAGGCATTATTAATTTCAAAATTGTATGAATTATGTTTCAGATGCAAATATGCGTCCTAAGGTATCTGCTCTCTCGGACGAAATCAACGTCCGAACGCCTCTCTTTTGCCTCGAACGCTTCCAATCGTCCGAACTTCACCTCTCTTTCTTCAAACTCTCTGAAAATTGTTACGGATGATTATCATCGTACGACATTCTTTCAGACGCACAGCGTAGTGTATCGGCCGTCTGTTCATCTGTGATCAGTTCCATTATCGAACGCACGATCGAACGTATATCAATCGTTTTGACGTCCAAACGACTGTTCTCCTCATTTAAAACCTTTCATTTTTCCCTTATCGGACACCTCAATCCCATTGAACCTTAGCTTTGGCGACTTAAGAGTCCCACTTCCAATTCCTTCAATTCGTCATATTTCCCTTGAAATTGCTCATGAAATTTTTTTACCCAACTCCTTACCCATCTCAATTAAACCTCTTTTCACCATTTTAACATCATATTCTCACTAGTTTCCTTTTCCAACTTCCTCTTCAAATCAAGATGGTACGATCACGTGGAGGATCTTCGACAACCACCAGAGGGAAGAAATCAAAGGGAAAAGCTCCAGTGTAGGGTCAAACATCATCAAATCGTCAACCACCTCCAATCCTTCTCTGCCAAAATTCATTGATGCCAAGACATCAGATAGGTACACTTCCCTGCTTAGCAAATCCATAATTGTTCAACGTCCTATTTCTCAAAACCTATTTGATGAATTGAATTTAGAAGGGTGCACCTCTTATCAAGGAATGCTTTGAAAAACAAAGTTGGGAAAATTTAATTCACCTGGATTTACCTGTCTACTATGATATGGTGTTACAATTCACTGCTAATCTTCTAAAAGGTTCAACTGTTCGAACCTTAGTCTCTTGTGTAAATAACATTAACCTTGAAATTTCTTCCAATGTCATTAATACAATTTTTGAGTGTGAAGTTCCTTCTCCTAATGAAATTTCTTATTTTTTCTCATTGGACTAATGGCCTGCTATAGATACTCTTTTTGATATAGAGGAGGTCAAACAAATTTTTAATGTCAATTTTAAACAGGTTTCGGAAGCCAAAACTGCTTTGCTTAGTCCTGAGCTCAACATGTTATACTTCTGGGTTACAAATTTGCCATTGCCTACTGATGGACATCGCACTGAGCTAGGCAAAATGCAACTGTACTTATTTTTTTGTGTCTATAAAGGCATCAAACTTGATTTTGTTATCTATTTTGCTCTTTATGGGAACTCTTTTTGACGCCTTTATAGATACTCGTAGGAACATTGCTTTTGAAAAATTCTTATCCAAAGTATTAGATCACTTTGACATTCCATATTCTGACAAAAAACAATAACCTTCTTATTTCAACAAAGCTTATATTGAACGAAAGGGTTCGCACTTTTTTAATGACCAATGGTTTACAAAAGCTGCATATGAGCTTGAAAAGTCTAACACACATGCTTCCACTTCTGGTCTTGCACTACCTTACTCTCCTTCTCCTCAACCCTCCTCTTCCACACCTCCACTATCCTATTCCCCACATATTCGCTCTTTAGAACCCTCACTTTTCCATTTATGCACACTTGTTACCTCTCTGAGCTATCAAATGAGCTCATTTCAACGCCGCACCCTTCGAAAGTTAAAGAGGCTACAAACTAAACAAACTATCCTTCAAGAAATGTTAAGTCTGGGAATGTCTGCCTCAGCTCAAATTCAATTTGCCGATATCCACTCCCAATACATTCTCGAGTCCTCCTCTAACAACGATGACAAGCATGACATTGAAGATGGTCATCATTCTAATCTTGAGCTCGAAGACTGTGAGGATCCAGTTAGTGTAACCAATCCTGATAAATCCACCGCTCCTAGCGTTGATATTGATGATGACGAAGACGTTGATGACATATTCAACTACTTCATGCAATGCCGTGATCCTCAAGATTTGAGTGAACAAGACAGTGAGGCTATGGATGATGATGCACCAGCCAAAAAGTGCAAACATGAGGAATGCTCCAAGAAGAAGAATGCTTTAGATTCCATACCCAGTTTCTCCTTAGTTTCTTATGATTACTGTACTTAGACATTTGTTGCTCTTGGTTGTAGTTGAATATGATTGTTCACTGTTCTGGTTTTTTGTTTTTTTTGACTATTTTTACCTTTATTTATCTGTGGCTTGCGTAAGGGGGATCATCCTCTTAGAGGGAGCATATTTTTCTTTGATGATGCCAACAGTGGGAGAAATATAGCTATTTGAATGTTTATAACTAATTGTGTGACCATGGTTAGGCACATTTGTTGGATTTTACTTGATTTGAGTTGATTTGTCCTGTGATTTGTTATCATCAAAAAGGTGAAGATTGATGACCTACAACCTTGATTTTGATGATGACAAATATAATCTAACAATCTTACCTTAAACTATGTAGGAATTCTAGTTTATCTGTTCTTAGCAGAGTTTTCGGACGAAGTACATCGTTCGAACAACACTATGTTTCTCGGACGCATAAGCTCGTCTAAACTAATTTACCACAAATGCAATGCATTGTCTGAAAGATTAGGCAGGAAGCAAGATTTTGGAGGATCTACAACAGACGCACAAGCTCATCCGAACAAATTTATCTCGGATGTAGCGCACTGTTCGAAAGGTCAAGCAGAGGGCAAGATTTTAAGGCACCTGTAACGGACGCATCTAACTGTCCGGAGGAAAAGCAACCCTGGTTGAGCACCAAATTTTTTGGACACACTACACCGTCCGATGATTGAACTCATCAACATACCTGGTTCGAATGAAGGAATGGAACGTCGCAATCTTGGCCGTCCGAACGGCATCCTTAACTCCTTGAAATTTCAGATCGGACGATTGTTCGGACGCTCAATAATAACCTCGAACGTCCAAACCCATAACAACTAGTTTTTCAGTATTTATTATCTAGCCGTTAAAAAGAGGTTGGAAACTGATTTATTGTACCTATAAATGCCAAGCCTTCTGTATTGTGTTTCATCAACTTACACATTGAATACAAACAAATAGAAAGGCAATTTGAGTGCAAATGAGTTCTTTAGTGATATTGTATTAGTGTGTACTTAAGAGTGCTATTAAAAAATGTTGAGTGGAGTAATAATCTTGTACAAAAGTGATGTTTAGTGTAAAATCCTTGGCTCAGCTGAAGAGAAGTAGTGTGAGCAAGGGTGATCCTACTTTGTATACATTTGAGATTATTGGCTCACCAAATTTGAAGGAGCATCTTAGTGGATTACTACTCCAAGTTAGCTAGCTTGGATGTGCTGTTTGTTTAATCTTTCTCTTAATGTTTCATTCTATTCATTTTATATTTAATTGCTTATATTTTATCATCTTACTTGTCAAGTGCAAGAAATTTGAATTGAGTAGTCTTTGCTAGTTAATTTTTAGAAACCTAATTCACCCCCTTTTAAGTTAATTTGGGACCAACAAAAACAACTCTTTCTTAACTATTGAATATGCTTAAAACTGCAGAGACAATCATAAAAAAGGAATGGAAACAAGTGTTGGTTATTGATTTTTTTGATAGGAAGAAAAAGAAATCCATGGTTGGCTTTAAGAAAGCCAAGCCTGGAGGAAAGCCAAGCCTTGAGTTAAGCCAATGCTTGTCGTCAAAAGGACAAGCCTAAGGGCACTTGCTTCTATTGTGGAAAGGATGGACATTGGAAGAGAAACTACAATGATTACCTGGATACTTTGTAGCAGAAGAGACTTGGTGAAACTTCTACTTCTAGTATGTTTATGATTGAAATCAATATTTCTACTTCCAAATTACATTCTTGAGTATTAGATACCGCAGATGATCTACATCTCATATTTGTAAAAATATGCAGGGTATGAAGAGAAGTAGAATGTTGGCTAAGGGAGAAGTGGACCTACGCGTGAGGAATGGAGCAAGTGTTGTTGCTTTAGCTGTAGGGACTTATTATCTTTCTTTGCCTAGCTGTAGGGACTTATTTTAGAAGTTAAAATATTTTATTGGAAATATTATTTCTATTTTGTGTTTAGACATTTATAGTTTCGTCATTATGTAAAAGAATAAATTTTTTTCTTTTTCACTTGATGGCATTTTGTATAAAACTGCTACTATGATTAATGGTCATTATATTTTAGACATGAAAAATCTAATTCTGAATATAAATCTTTAGAGGGCTAAAATTGATAATATGAAACATTCATTCCTTTGGCGTTGTCGACTTGGTCATATAAATGAGAAACGATGACCAAATTATACAATAATGGTTATTTGGGATAATTTGATTATGAATCATATGATATATATGAATCTTGTTTACTTGGTAAAATGACCAAATCACATTTTACTAGTATGGGTGATAGATCTATTGAATTGCTAGAGCGAATATATACTGATATTTGTGGTCCTATGTGAATCCATGTTAGAGGAGTTTTTTCATATTTTATTATCATTACAGATGATCATTCGAGATATGGTTATGTATATTTGATGAAGTATAAGTCCAAAAAGTTTGAAAAGTTTAAAGAATTCAGGAATGAAGTTGAAAAATAATTTGGTAAAAGTATTAAAATATTTTGATCTGATCAAGGTAGGGAATACTTAAACCAAGAGTTTCAAGATCATTTTAAGGAGAATGAGATTCTATCTTATACACCATAGCTAAATAGTGTATCTAAGAGACGTAATCGAATTCTATTAGATATGATTCAATCGATAATGAGTCTTGCAGATATCCCCAAATCGTTTTGGGTATATACTTTTAATACTGCCTTCTATTTACTAAATCGTGTTCCATAAAAAATTGTTAATACCACTCCGTATGAGATATGGTTTGGAAAGAAACGTAATATTTTATATTTGAAGTCCTACTTATGTAAAGAGGATAGAGTCTGACAAAATTGAAACTAAGTCAGACAAATGCCTATTTGTGTGGTTTCCAAGGGAGACATAAGGATATTATTTCAATAGCTCCATTGAGCAACAAGTATTTGTTTCAAAACATGTCGTTTTTTTTTTCAGAAAAAGAGTTTATTTTTAAAAGGGAGCTGGAAGCAAAATCAAACTTGAAGAAGTTCAACAAATACAATTTTACATTACAAGCCATGAAATTTGAGATGGATATCATGTATGAGAATAAAGTTCAAACCTTATTGAGGGGAAAAGTTTTCACCAGAGGAGGGTTCGGGGATTAGGGTGAGTCCGAAAGGGAAAAAATGAACGGTTTTAATCGAGCAGAGGGACCGTTTGGAAGTCCAAACGATTTGTATGCGTCCGATCGTGCATCCGAAAGCTGATGAACGGACGACCAAAACTCAGAGCTAGTGCGTCCGATATTTTCTCAACATACGATGGGGAGTGCCCGGTAGGATTCTAGTGGGAAAATGAAGAAGGTGAGGAAAATTCGGACGATCATAAGCGTCCGAGGTAGAGAGGAGGTTTTCGGACTAGTGAGAGCGTCCGATAGAGAGTGTTGTTCGAACGAGCATGTGTGTCCGAACTAAGTGACTATGCCGATGTGAACTTTAAAATCCCCAAACGATTTCTAAAACATTCAAAACGATCTAAGGCCAAAGGTTTAGTAAAAATGTCAGACAGTTGATCTAAAGTAAACACAAATTCAATACATATTTCTTTTTTGCAAACAAGATATCTAATAAAATGGTGCTTAACATCAATGTGTTTGGTTCTAGAGTGCATTATAGGATTTTTTGTGAGATTAATGGCACTAGTGTTGTCACACCTTATAGGCACACAACCAAAGACAACACTAAAATCTTTTAAAGTATGTTTCATCCACAGAAGTCGGGCACAACAATTTCCAGCAGCAATGTATTCGGCTTCAGCCGTAGTAGGAAAGAGAAATAGAATTTTGTATTTTGCTAAACCAAAATACAAGACAATTAGTCAGGAGATGACACATACCACTAGTGCTTTTTCTATCAATTTTACACCCAACAAAGTCAGCATCAGAATAACTAATTAAATCGAAGGTAGAGGATTTTGGATACCACAGACCAAAATCTATTGTGCCCTTTAAGTATCTAAAAATCCTTTTTACAGCCTTTAAGTGCGATTCTTTAGGGCAAGATGAAATCTAGCACATAAACAAATAGCAAACATAATATCTGGTCTACTAGCCATTAAATAAAGTAGGCTTCCAATCATACCTCTATAGTGTTTTTGATCAACACTATTACCTCCTTCATCTTTATCAAGTTTTGTTGAGGTGCACATAGGTGTACCAACTTGTTTGCAATCTGCCATTCCGAATCGTTTGAGCTGCTACTTTGTGTACTTGATTTGTGTAATAAACTTTCCTTCCTTTGATTGGTGAACTTGTAATCCAAGGAAAAATTCAGTTACTTTTCCGTCATACTCATCTCAAACTCTTTTTGCATCAAATGTGAGAAATCCTTGCACAAGCTTTCATTAGTTGCACCAAAAATAATATCATCAAGGTAAATTTGAACAGTTAACAAACCATTGGAATTTGTTTTGGTAAAAAGTGTGGTGTCAACGACACCTCTTTTAAATCCATTTACAAATCAAAAAACCAATTAGTCTTTCATACCAAGCTCTTGGAGCTTGTTTCAAACCATATAAGGCTTTAGAGAGTTTGAAAACGTGATTTGGAAAATTTTTATTTTCAAAACCGGGAGGTTGTTCAATGAAGACTTCTTGATCAAAAAAACCATTTAAAAGGCACTTTTGATATCCATTTAAAATAATTTGAAATCATTAAAATATGCATATGCGAGAAGCATGCGAATGGATTCTAATCTAGCAACGGGTGCAAAAGTTTCATCAAAGTCAATACCTTCTTCTTGAGCATAACCTTTTGCAAAAAGTCTAGCTTTGTTCCTATCTTATGATTTCACCTCATCATTTAATTTGTTTCTAAAAACCTGTTTTGTTCCAATTACAGGATGAATTGATGGTCTTTCAGGCCCATACGTTGTTTTTCTCAAATTGACTAAGTTCATCATGCTTGGCAAAGACCCAAGATCCATCATTTAGAGCATCATCTACATGTTTAGGTTCAATGTGAGAAAGTAATGCATAATTACTATTTAAAGGTTTATGAGATCGAGTTTTTACCCCCTCGGATAGATCACCTATGATTAAATCTAGAGGGTGACTAGAGACAAATCTCCATGCTTTTGGTAGATCTTTTGGAATATCCTCGTTCTTTTCTTCTTCATCATCTACTTGATGGTTGTTGACATCATTGCTTGATGTGATCTCTTGATAATCTTCATGGATAGTGAGCTTCTCAAGCTCCTTTTGAATACCTACATCTTCATCTTCACATATATTTTTTGAGATAACATCATTAGCTTCATCAAATGTAACATGTACAACTTCTTCTCTAATCAAAAGCGTTCTTCTATTGTATACTCGGTATGCTTTCTTGTCACTAGAATATCCTAGAAAAATTCCTTCTTCCGATTTTTTGTCAAATTTACCAAGATTTTCTTTGATTTTTAAAATAAAATATTTGCAACCAAAAAATTTAAAATAGCTCACAACGGGTTTTTTTACAAAGTAAGCGTTCATAAGGAGTTTTTTTTAAAATGGATCTTAACAAAACTCGATTCATGACATAACAAGTCGTGTTAACGGCTTCGACCCTAAATCACATTCACTAATCATAGTTCTAGCAGTTTCTTGAATTGTTCTATTTTTCCTTTCAACAACACCATTTTGTTGAGGAACTCTAACAACCGAAAATTCATGAGAAATATCGTTGTGATCACAAAATTCGGGAAAGCATCCAAATTTAAATTCGGCACCATTGTCACTTCTTAATCGAGTGATCTTTAAATTCAACAAATTTTGAATTTTAGATAACAATTTTACAAATTTTTCAAAAACTAACATCATTTTTGTGAATAAGAAATAATACCCAAGTATACCTAGAATAGTCATCCACAATCACAAAGGTATATTTACAACCACCAAGACTAGAATGTAGAGTTGGTCCAAACAAGTCTAAGTGCAATATTTCTAAAGGTTTAGAAGTAGACACACAATTCTTTGGTTTAAAGGAAACTTTAACTTGTTTACCAAATTGGCATGCATCACAAATTTTATTTTTCAAAAACTTTAGTTTTGGCAAACCTCTTACCAATTCCTTCTTAGCAAGTTTTTCAATTAAATTCATATTAAAATGACAAAGTCTTCTATGCCAAAGCCAAGTATCATCTATGGAAGCGGTATGACATTTTACATTGCTATTACTAATTTTGTCAAGGTGAATCACATAAACATCATTATGCCTAGCACCCTTAAATAAAACAACATTATTTTTTTATCAAGAATAAGACATTCATGCTTGGTAAATAACACATATAATTTTTTATCACAAAGTTGACTTACACTCGTATACAATAAATTGTAGTTCAAATTATCAACAAGAAGCACATTCTGTATCAACGTTTCACCATTTTTACCTACATCACCAATGTCGATTGATTTTGGTTTATTGTTATCCCCAAATGTTACTTTTCCACTGTTTTTGGATTTGCGGTTTGTGAAGAGAGAAGCATCACCCGTCATGTGTCTTGAGCATCCACTATCTATGAACCAGTTAGCATTATTGGTGATGTTAAGTACCTACACAACAAATCAATTGATAACTTTTGATACCCATATTTTCTTGGTTCCATTAGAGTTAGTGAAATTGCTATTAATCCATACGGCTTTCATTCTAAGTTTCTCATTTTTCTTGACATAGCACATTTTCTTGACATGTCCGTGTTGTTGGCAATACTTACAAAGGATTTTGATTTTACAACACATAAGTCATCCCTTCTAAACATGACAAAATTTTTGTTGATCAATACATTTCTATTCCTTTTCAAATCAACAACATTTTCTCTTTTTCTATAAATGTCAAGAGAACATTCAAATCATCCAATCTCTTCTTCAAGGTGGCTTGTTCTTCCTTGACCTTTGATTTCACATGCATTCTTTTCTTCAAGTCACTATTTTCTTGTGATAACCTATTAATTTCATTCACAAGTTTAGAGTTAGCATTTAATAAAGCATTTGATTTCTTTAATAACTCATTATTTCTAGCATAGGATTCCTTTAAGCTATCAAGCAATTTTAAAATGAAAGCTTCAAGATCATTATCATCATTTTCATTATTGGGTCATAGTTAGAATTTACCTCATCATCTCTAATGGCCATAAAGGCCATTTGTGCCAACTCCATTTCCTCTTCAACTTTTCCTTCAGAATTGCAATCATCCCATGTGATTTGAAAGGGGCTTTCTTCCTTCCTTCTTTTTCTTGGAAGGACACTCATTTGCAAAGTGTCCGGGTTGACCGCATTCAAAGCACTTTTCATTTTGCTTCTTCATTTCTAGCTTAGTCTTCCCTTTGAAATTAGTAATGACTCTAGATTTAAATTGGTAGCTCCACCTCTTCTCATTCTTCGTTTGTTGATGTAATGTTTGAGAAATCCTTTGGTGATGAGTGCAAGATCTCCTTCATCAAGATCTTCGTCTTCTAAATTGATGGAGCCATTTTCATCCTCTTCTTAAGAGGTCTTTAATGCAATGCTCATTTTTGGTCTTGCTTCTTCATCATCCACCACTTTGGCCTTCAACTTCAATTCATAAGAAGTAAGAGAGTTGATTAGTGATTCAATAGGCATAGAATTTAAATTCTTAGCCTCCTCTATAGCAATTGTTTTGGCCTCCCATTCTTTGGATAGAGCATTCAAGATTTTTCTATTCTTTTCACCCAAGGAATACTCCTTACCCAAGCTTCAAGATCCTTAATGATGTCATTGAACCTACAATATATTTTGTCAATATTTTTATGTGGTTCCGTCTCGACGGATTCATACTTGGCAACAAGTAAGAATTTATTTTGCTCTCGAATATCATCGCTTCCTTCTTGACATTTGTATTTCCTTCAATTTATACCAAATTTCTTTGGCAAAAATTCATCCCTTGACACGAGTTGACTTATTAGCATCCAAGGCATTGTATAGCACATTCATAGCTTTTGCATTTAAAGTCAAGTTGGCCTTGTCTCGTGGAGTGAGCTCATCCCTTGTCTTTTCTCTTCTTCTATTTGTATGATCATCAATGATGGTAGCTTCAAAGGGACCTTCATTTACAACATCCCACAAGTCAATATCAATAGATTGCAAAAATATTTTCATTCTATCTCTCCAACTAATGAAATTTGCCCCATTAAACATAGGAGGCCTAGTAATGGATTGACCCTCAAAAAATAGAGCATTTTTAGTTGCCATAATAGATCTTTTCTCAAAAGCAATTTAAGCAATAAAATGAGACCAAGCTCTGATACCAATTGTTGGTCCCAAAACAACCTAAGAGGGGGGGTGAATGTGGTTTAAAAAATTACTTTATTAAAGATTGAACTTATTGAGATTTTTTGTTTCTTAAACTAAGAAATAATATAATGAAGATAGAATCAATGAAGCTTAAGGAATGTAAAGAAAGTAAGAAAGGAGATTAAACAAACAATACTTCCAAGCTAACAAGCTTGAAGTATTAATCTACTAGAATGCTTCACAAACTTGGTGAGCCAATAATCTTTACAAAGTAGGACAATTCTTGCTCACACTAAAACTCTTTTAGTTGAGTCAAGAATTTTACTCACAACCTCACTTTTGTACAAGATTATCACTCCACTCAAAATTTTGAATTGCACTCTAAGCTACACACTAATACAATATAGAACTATAGCCAATTTACACTCAAATTACTTTTTTTTAAGGCTTGTATTCATTGTATTAGATACTTCTTACAGAACAATGGAGCAGGTATTTATAGGAGCAATAAATTGTGGTTGTACCTACTTCCAACGGCTAAATAAAATGCACAAAAACTAGCCATTAAGGTTTCGGACGTCCGAGATAAAGATGGTGCGTCCGACATAGCGTCCGATTCTCTGTATAGTGGGTGAAGGATGTCGTTCGGACGGCCGTGCATGAGTCCGTTTCATCATCCAGACTGGGTTTCGGACGGTCCTGTTCGTCTGAAGCAAGCTTAGTTCAGACAGTTGTATGCGTCCGTTGAGGAGCTTGAAAAAGTTTGCTTTCTGCCTGTATGTTCAGACGGTGAAATGTGTCAGAGTAAATCTGTATTGGACACTCCTGTTCGTCTGAGAAAAATGGCATAGTTCGGACGGTGTACTGTGTCCGAACGACCTGTTTTCAGTAGAAAAGATAGCAGACCTGCACAGCTTGTTTTCAGAGTTTAGTGCTTATGTCATCATCAAAATAAGGTTTGGAAAACATCAATTTGAGCAAGTAATCTTGCAAACACCAGGTTATGAGAAGATAATAAACACGCATGACACCATCTAGTGGATACATCTATCAAAACCATAAAATATCTAAATAGTCCACACGATGGGTGAATGGACCCACAGATATCACCTTGAATACGTTTCAAAATACTGGGTTAAACAAGATTCAATCTCAATTTTAACTGGTGATGGTCTAATAATTAGTTTTTTCTTGAGAACAACCAGCATAAGAAAATTCACTAAATCGAGGAATTTTTAGGTTCTTCAATAAATAACCATGTGAATTTACAATTATTTTATGCATCATATTGTTCTCAGGATGGCCTAACCGGTCATTCCAAATAATAAAAATATTTGGATCAGTAAACTTCTGATTTACTGTAACATGGGATTCAATTGTACTAATATATGTATAGTACAAACTTGAAGAAAAAGTAGACAACTTTTCCAAAACACATTTCTTTCCAAATATTATTTTGGTGATATATAGATACTCAATATATTTCTCATTTTACTCAATATATTTCTCATTTACAGTCTCAATATAATATCTATTTCTATGGATATCCTTAAAACTCAATAAATTTCTTTGAGATTTAATAGAAAATAATGCATTATTTATAATGATTTTGTTCCTTTGGGTAATAATATAGTGGCTTTTTCTGAACCGTAAATCAATTAATTCAGCATTACCCGATATTGTATTAACATTGGCATTATCCTTTATTAAATTAGAAAAATATTTCATACTTTTAAGTATCGTATGTGTTGTTGCACTATTAGTAAGACATAAATCTTCATTCTTGTTCTTGAATCCAATCATTGAATGAGAAATACTCATATTCTTTATTAAAAAAATAACTTAATCAAAATAAATGTTGCAAAAAGAAAAAATTGCACGAAAATAAATGTTGCAATTTAAACTAAAATTTTTTTTCACAGTTTTAGTCATTCCCAGCTCTTCATTCATAACTCTTAAAGAAGTCTAATGCATTCATATGTGTTATATCGGTGAGGTCAATGAAGGCATCAGGATTACAATTTTGAGTCATCAACTTTATCAGTAAAATTTGTCACAACTTTATCACCTGATAAGTCGTATTTGCTTCTACATTTTTCCCTTTTCCTTTGATGGATACTTGATAAAGATTAACAAGATGCTTAGTGATAACTCTAAAAAACTAAAGTTATATGTACCCTAAACTTGAAGTTTTGGCTACTAGTTTCGAGCATTTTTAGTGTTTTTGTGTGTGTTTTTGTCTATTTTGCATTCATGTGTTAGAATGTGATAATATGTGTTTATTAAGTGTTTTAGTACTTATTTAGGTCTTAATTAGCATATTTTATTTGGTTCTTGTGTATAGAGTTGTGTCGTGTCTTTGACTTAACTTCGTTGGGACTTAAGTTTTCGTTCGTCTTTGTTTGTCATTCGTCTTTTGGGCTATTTTGTGAGATTTTTTTAATATATATTTAGGTACTGTTTTAAGTGTTTATTATAGATAATAATATTCTCCTATGTGTTAGGGTCACATGAAAAATAATGGCGCATCAATCGGACATTAGATGAAGATTTTCAAAGCAAAACTATGAAGTGTTGCATTTTTGAAGTTTCAATCCAGATCGCGATCTCAAATTCCAGATCGTGATCTGGGGACGGCTGGAGCAAAAATGACTTTTTTCGGGGCTGATTTTTGCTGCATTATTACCCCACGACCCTAGCACTATTTATACACCTTTTAAGCATCATTTGAGGTAGAGAAGACCCATTAGAAAGCTAGTAGAAGTAGGCTAGATTAGAGAGTAATTTTCTTCCTTTTTCCTCCCCATTTGGGAGGGTTTTCTTAGATTAGAGTAGATTAGGACTTTTCTTTCTTGAAGATTTCAAATCCAAGCTAAAGATTGAAGCTTTTTAGTTGTAAGTGCTTTGTTTATGTTAAAACTCCTTTAGTCAAGCTCTAATTTCATGTTCCATTAGTTAATTAGTTTAATTTCTTTAATCTAATTGCTTCCTTTATTTGTTTTCTTAGAGTAATTGTTGGATTAGTTTATGGGCTTTCTTTAAAAATGCTTGTTTTACTGATAATTTGTAGTTTTGATTGGTTAAATAGGATTAGATTAGTTTATGGGATTTTCATGTAATTGCTTTCTTTACTTGCTTTCCTAGTTTAATTGGTAGATTAGTCCTAATGGGATTTCTTTAATTGTTCTTTCTTAATGTTAATTGGTAGTTAGGCTAGTTAATTGCTCTCTAAAAGTGCTTTATTTTTATATGCTTTCATTGAATAGTTTATGGGCTTTCATTAATTATAATTTCTTAGCGGTAATTAGCAGTCTAGATTAGTTAATTGCTTCGTTATGTTATTTTCTACTTTTAATTGCTTTCTAAAAAATGACTTCTTTTTACATGCTTCCATTTTACTTGCTTTCTTAAACATGCTTTCTCAGTGTTAGTCTTTACTTTAATGCAATAGATAGTCTTTAAATTGCTTTCTTAGTTCTTTAGTTCTTTAGTTCTATTTTAGTTAAATCTCTTTTCTTAATCAATTGCTTCAACTTATAATCTAACCAAATAACCGGTAATTATCGACCAATCCTTGTGGGTACGATCCCTACTTCCCTTTGTTACTAGTTGAAAACCGTATACTTGTGGGATGCCACCTAGTTAGTAGTAGGATTTAGGTGTTTTTCATAAATTTATAACTTGGTGTGTAAAGCATCAAGTTTTTGGCGTCGTTACTGGGATTGTCCTTGGTTTTTGGTAATATCAAGCACTGTACGGGTCGTGTAGATTAAGCACTTTAGTTTAATTTAGTTGTTAACTTTGTTTATTCTTTTATGTTTGTTGGTTGTCTTGAGAAATTGACTTGGCACTTCAATTGACTACTTGCTTTGGTTATATTGTAGTGCATGGTAAGAGGTGATAAAGGGCCATTAATTTGCTTAGACAAGGAAAAGGAAAAAGAGCTAAGGGAAATTCAGAAATTGAGAAGGGTACAAAAAAAGCAAGAAAGGATTGAAATGACAAATGCTAGTGCTCATCAATGGAATTTGAACATGGAAAATGATGATGAAGAGGTTGTTGGAAATAATGGGATAGGTGGTGGTTATGGGAATGGAAATGGCATGAATGGGAATGGAAGGCCATTGAGGGAATGTGCCTTGACGAATTTTGATGGAGCGAACTCTTACTCTAGCATTGCACGGATGCCTGTGCAAGCTGACAACTTTGAAATTAAGCCCACCTTAGTCCAAATGCTCCAAGCTCATGCCATTTTTAGGGGTAGTCCCAATTAAGATTCCTATACACACGTCATGAACTTTGAAGAAGTTTTGGACACTTTCAAGTTCAATGGAGTACACCCGGATTGTGTGTGAATGAGGGTGTATCCTTTCTCTCATCGAAATAGGGCAAAGTCATTGTCACAATCCCACGTCTAAGGAACATTTGTTGAACCCCAGTTATGTTAATCATGTTTTGATGATGACCAAATCATACTAATGGTCTGATAACAAGTGTGCAGAAAAACAGGTAGGTTCGGACGCAAATCTTCGTCCGAACAAAACAACCACAAGACTTCACGGATGCAAATAACTGTCCGAGTGACAGAGCTTCGGATGATGGTAATTGTCCGACACAAAGAATTTTGCTTAAATTGCATTAGAGTAAAGATCATGGCAACCAATTATGCTTTGTTTGCATTTGAGGGGCATTCTATCACTAGACCTCCCATGTTTAATGGCATTAATTTTGTTTTTTGGAGGGATAGAATGAAAATTTTTGTTCAATCTAATGATATTGATTTATGGTATATTATTTGTGAAGGTCCTTTAGAAGCTAATATTTTTGATGAAAATACTCATAGATTAAGGCCTAAGACTAGATATGAGTTAAATGCACAAGATAAAATAAATTTATCTTTAAATGCTAAAGCCATTAATATTTTGTATAATGCTTTAGATGCAGATGAGTTTTCTAAAGTAAAAGGGTGCATATCGGCCAAGGAGATATGGGACAAATTGAAAGAAATCCATGAAGGAAGTGAAGATATTAGAGAGCAAAAGAAGTCACTTCTTGTGGCTAAATATGAATCCTTCAAAATGGAACCTCATGAGAACATTGACAAGATGTATTGTAGGTTCAATGATATGGTAAAGGATTTGGAAGGTTTGGGTAAAGAATATTCCTTAGGTGAAAAGAATAGGTTAGGAAAAATTTTGAATTCTTTACCTAAGGAATGAGAACCTAAATCCATTGTGTATAGAAGAGTCTAAAAATTTAAATTCTATGCCTATTGATTCATTGATCAATTCTCTAACCTCCTTTGAATTGAAGTTGAAATACAAGCTACAAGATGAGAAGGCAAACGGAAAAAGAAGCTTAGCATTTAAAGCTTCATCAAAAAGGAGAAAAGACCCAAGGAAGCCTCACTTCAACAACTTCCAAATCACTTGGGATGATTGCAATTCGGATGGAGAGGTTGAAGAAGAATATGAGGAGGCTCAAATGGCTTTTATGGCACTTGGCGATAATAACTTTAACCTCTAGTTGTGATTCTTGTGATGATTCATGTGATAACGATGATGATGATGTTGAATCATTTATTTTTAAAATGAATGAATGTTTGAAAGAATCATATGCTAAGAACAAAGAGTTAAAAATTAAAATTAATGCTTTATTGAGTGCCAACTCAAAACTTGTGCATAAAAATATGAATTCTTTGACAAAAGAAAATGATGTTTTGAAAGAAAAATTTGTTGGAAAAACCAAGATCATGGAAGAACAAGCTTCATTGAAGAAGAGATTAGATGATCTTGATGTTGCTTTGAAAACAAAGAAAGAAAATGTTTTTGAAAAGAAAAGAACTAGAAATATGTTTTTGAACAAAAATTTTATCACCTTTAGAAAAAATGATTTGTGCTTTGTTAAATCTAAATCTTCTTTTTATGGCAATAAGAATATTATTTGTAATTATTGTAATCAACATGGTCATATAAAGAAAAATTGTTATGTTAAAAGAAATGAAAAATTGGGAATAAACTCTATTTGGGTGATTAAGCATGCTACTAATCCAATTGGACCCAAGAAAGTTTGGGTACCAAAAGTTGTTACTTAACTTTGCATGTAGGTATGCTTGAAGAGCACTAAGGAATTCAAGATAGATTATCTTTGAAGGGTGTTCAAGGCATATGAGCTAAAATGATATTGAAATGGGTGGAACATCTAAAATTTTGTGCGCTTTCATTTATCAAGTTGAACTATGTTGTGTTTGAATCTATTTAGAATGCTAGGAAATTTGTATCCCCATTTTTTTTCCTATAATAAGTCACAACTTGTAAAAGAAAGGGGGAGCATTCAAAATTTTTTTTTGAATTATTTTGCAAAAATTGCATCACTCATGCTTCATTATTTTGATGATGCTTTTGGTAAGGAATGAGCAAAAATGGTTTTTGGTCCTTATTCTTTGCATAAATTCTCTCATTTCTTATGGAACACATATTCTTGAACGGAAGAATCGTTTTGTATAACTTGACTCATTCTCCATGTACTCATTATATTCATCTTTCAAGGAGAGAATAAACTTAGGGATTATTTCTCCCCCTTTTGGCATTATCTCTTGATAATGATAAATAATGGTATAAGATAATGCACAAAAGCTGTGTGTTGTACTTCATATTTTGTGGTTGTTTTTTGAATTGTCCAATTGATTTGTCATCATCAAAAAGGGGGAGATTGTTGAACCCCAGTTATGTTAATCATGTTTTGATGATGACCAAATCATACTAATGGTTTGATAACAAGTGTGCAGAAAAACAGGTAGATTCGGATGCAAATGATCGTCCTAACAAAACAACCACAAGACTTCACGGACGCAAATAACTGTCCGAGTGACAGAGCTTCGGACGATGGTAATCGTCCGACACAAAGAATTTGAAGCAAGCCTCGAACGAAGAACAGCGTCCGATCATATTCCAGTAAACTTTACTTCGATCGGACGCATGTTCGGACGCATCCTCGGACGTCCGAACAAATACCCTCAGAGAACGGACGCAGTGTCGGACGCACAGGTTTAGCACATCTCTTGTCTCTCCACTCTTACACTTGAAGAACTTTTTCACTTCGCACTCTTGCTGCATCGGCCGTCCGAAAGGTCCAACGGCTAGTTTTCCAGTATACAGAAAATAGCCGTTGGGAAGTTGTTGAAAGCAGATATCTGGCAACTATAAATACCCCTAGGTCTGAATTAACTTTGTTTTAAATAGAAGACTTCTACATTGATTACAAACAATTCTTGAGCTATTTGGGAGAAATAGTGGGTACGAGTGTTGTAATAGGGTAGGTAGTGTGAAAAGAGCTTAGAAGTGTAAAAGTTCTTCAAGTGTAAGAGTGGAGAGATAAGAATTGTAACAAAGGGAGGTTGTGAGTGTAAAACTCTTGGCTCAACTAAAGGAAATTAGTGTGAGCAAGAGTGATCCTCATTTGTGTACAAGAGGTTATTGTCTCACCTACTTTGAAGAGACTTTTAGTGGTTGAACTTCAAGTTGTGAACTTGGTAGTTGCCTTATAAGAAGCTCTTTATAGTTGAAAGCTCCAAGCTTGAGAAGCTAGGGAGTTTGGTTTGATTCTGTTAATCCCAATATTCTTATTTGTTCTTTAAGCTTAAATTGTTGAATATCTATTGTATTCATTTGTGCTTAAGTTTTCGTTTGGTGCATAAAGTTTGAATTTCCATTAAGCACCTAAAAAGGATTGTTTTTAGATACAACCTAATTCACCCCCCTCTTTGGTTGCTTTTGGGGCCAACAATGTGAAACCCAGTATTTTAATAGCCTTGTTCTTTGATTTTAATTGGTTTAAAATGTTTTTCATATTATTTTTAGTCATAAAGTACTTCAACTTATTCGTTTTTGAATCGGCAAATTTGGACGATTTACGCGATTTCTTATACCGGCTGGTAAACGGGTCAAAAGTTGGACTAAGTGTAATTAGTGCATTGTGGGGTGTGAGTGTTGTTTGATGGCTGATTTATAATGTTAATTTAGTAGCAAAAATTAGTTTTTGGGTTAATTAGTCAACTTGGAGACTATTTGGTCAATTTGGGTACTATTTGGGTCAACTTTGGAAGCTTTTTAAGTCTTCTTCTTGTTGTTTCTTCCTCATTTCTTCCTAGCAGCAGCTGAACTCCTCTTCCTCCATTTTCCCCCAAAAATTTTCTTGGATTTCAAGTAGGAATCACTTGGAACAAGATTTTATGTATTTATAGCATTTATGGCTTATGGGCTTTATGATCCAAGCTTTAATTTCAAGCTTTGTAGGATTCTTTATGGCTGAGAAAACCCTCTTTGCAGCCTTATAAGTTATGATTTATGTATGTTATGGGTTGTTTTTAGTGTTTTGGAGGTTGGGAAGTGATTGGGGTTGATTTTTAACAACTTTCCATGGTTAGATTACAAAATTTTAAGATTATGAGTTAGGGTTTTGTCTTCCATATGTGGCCTAGAGTGTTATGCTATGAATGCTTATGTCTATGCACATAATGATGTTTTAAGAGTGTTTTAAGGTTAGTTTGGATAGGAATTGAGACTTGAAACCAAGTGGAATTGATTTCCCTTCATTTTGTAAGTAAGCGGAAGTTTGGAGCAACTAGGATAATTTGGATAATTGGTTAGGTTTGAAGGATCTTTAATGATCTTTTGATGGTTTTAAGTGTTTCCTTGGTAGTGGGATGGATAGGAAGCATGTTTGAATCATGCGTGTGGCTATAATCGGTAAAAATTTCAGTTTGGTAGTAAAGAGGAATTCCACCCATAGGTTGTTGCTTTAATGTTGTAATAGAGTTAATTGTAGTGGTTATGGGGTATGGATTGTTGTGGAATGCTATTGATATAGTCCCGGCTATTGCTCCGGTGAATCTTTCCGTTTATGGATTTTGTTGGTTGGTTGAATATGTTGTTTTGAGTTGGGTTGTAACCAAGGTCCCTTGAATACCTTGGAAATGGATTTTGTTGGTTGGTTGAATATGTTGTTTTGAGTTGGGTTGTAACCAAGGTCCCTTGAATACCTTGGAATTGGATTTTATTGGCAGGGAGGATAACCTACTTATGGCCTAGGGAGGCGAAGTTTTCGGTTTTTCGGAAAACGAGCTTATTATCTCCTAATCTAGCTGTAATACGAAGTTAAGGGGTTAACTAAGTGTTTTGACTGGGGTTTTAGCTTGTCGAAGTTGGTCAGAATTTGTGAAAAGGTCATTTTTGACCAAGGAGCCTATTGGTGACCTTTCTATCCGGTTTCGCGTCGTTTTCGCTTCCCTAGTCATTCTTTAACTTCTACATCTCTTCTAAGAGTCCTCTTATATCTGTTTTAGGTACCACACCACCTATCGCCGGCGATCGCGTTCTGTGATCATTGTGCAGTCTTTGCTTTGATAGGTGGGTAACATAGACCCTCTTTCACTTGTATTTTGTTTAACGACTTTCGAAATATGTTTGGATGGATTTGTGGGTAACATAGACCCTCTTCCACTTGTATTTTGTTTAACGACTTTTGAAATATGTTTGGATGGATTTGTGGGTAACATAGACCCTCTTCCACTTGTATTTTGTTTAATGACTTTCGAAATATGTTTGAATGGATTTTAGAATGTGTATGATGTTTGGAACTGCACTTTTACCAAGTTTTGGAATTATTATATATGAAATCGGGACCAAGCTATTTTATGTTAATCAATTAATATGTTTGCAAACTCCTTTGATATGAAAGCATTTTATGACTGTTTTGGCTCATAGGTGATCGAGGTATATAATTTTGGATGTATCTGGAAATGTCTGATTTGGGGTGCACCGGTTCTATAGTCATCCATGGGACGCCATGGTGACTTCTGTGAATGTGATGAACTAATTGACTGCGGGGTCTTGTGATGGGATAACTTGACCTCCCGGTCAGACTAGTAGGTGTAGTAGATTACTAGATCTGACTAGTACTGTAGGTCATACTTTTGAGCCTAAAAGATACTCATGCTATTTTATTATATTCCGGATTGAAACTGTACTTGGATTTGTTCACTATGCTTTAGCATACTATGTTTTGAAATGATTGGATCTTTTTGGCTACGCTATGCTTTAGCATACTATGTTTTGAAATGATTGGATCTTTTTGGTTATGTTTTGGACATGCCTGACGTTTAAATGGCATGAGACATTTTAGAAAACTACTTATGATTATGGTTTATTGACTTTTAAAAGGCATGAGACATTTTAGAAACTGCTTTATGACTATGGTTTTTCGCAAATGTTATTATCTTTATGTTTTCTTTTTATCGAAATGCTTGGCCCCATTTGAAGAGCTTTTATGATATCCACTGAGCTAGTTATGCTCACCCCACGTGACTTATAATTTTTCAGATTAGGTGCTCGTTTTTGACTCTCCACCACGTTAGCAGCTTTTAGATTTTCTCCAGATTCCACATTACTGGTAGGACTCTGCGGATAATCGCCAAGCTTCTCTTTTGTTTGGAGAGGGTCATTTCAAAACATCCCCAAAAGCATACTCCATTGGCTCCAAGTACAGATCAATCCAGGAATAAGAAGGAATTTTGTAATTTCAAATTAAAGACTAAAATGAAATATTAAACTCCATATAGTCTCTTATACACATGATAGGTTCTATTACATTGCGGTTAAGTTTGTTGCTTTGTTCGTTTGTGCCTTGCGCTTTGGTCCGGTGTACCATTAGCGCGGCGTGTTACGGTCCCCTTTTTGGGGCGTGACAAACAACGTTTACTACTTGGAAGTCTCAACTTGCTCAAGTGTTCTTAGCAAAGCATTTTCCACCCACAAGAACCGCCAAATAGAGAAATGAAATCACCTTCTTTAAGCAAGACATTGGTGAAAGCTTAGGAGAACCTTGGGAGCGGTTCAAGGAGTTGCTAAGAAAATGTCCTCATGACGTGATTCCTTTGTGGCTCCAAATCCAAACTTTCTATAATGGTTTGACTCTAGAGACCAAATCCATAGTGGATGCTTCTGCCGATGGTTCTGTCTCGTACAAGACTCCAGAGGAAGTTCAAGAGTTGCTCAATAGGATGGCATACAATCACTACTATCATGGACCGATGACTCCACTGGTGGCTCAACACCATGCCAATCAAGCCAATGCCTATAATGGAGTGTTGAATTTGAATATGCAAGATGCTATTTTGACACAACAAAGTATGCTTATGAGTACCCGACCAAGCACGGTATTTGATTTTTGTGGAGACGGTCATGGAAATGGACAATATGACATGCCTTATTGTTGTCCAATGAGAAACTTAATTATGTGTCTAATCAATCATCATTTCCAAGGAACCCATCCCGAGCTTATGGGAACACATATAATCCTTCTTGGAGGAATCATCCTAATTTTTCATGGACCAACACCAATAATTAATCCAATCCTCTTTACCAACCAAACCCTCCACCTCAAAATATCTAACACACTCAAGTCTCAAGTTCCTCACCTAGACCTTATTAACCGGCACATCAAAGAAATTTCCAATCCAACTCATATCAATCTTTTCCTAATCCTTCATTTCATAACCAACAACCAAGACCTCCTTTCCAATATGCAAATTCTTCCCAACCTATGTATCTTGACCAATACGCTCCTAGAGAGAGTGTGGGAGAAGGTGGTTGGAAAAGAGAAGCCGAGTATTTGAGAAGAGAGTTGGATAGAAAAAATGAAGAACACAAGAGAGATTATGAGAATTTGAAGGCATCTACGAGGAATTTGGAGATTCAATTGGTCCAATTGGCGAGGTGATAATCTCTCTTGACAGATCTTTTCTGAATAATGATAGACCTTTAGGGGTGCTTCCGAGTGTTACCATTCCAAATCCTATGGAGCAATGCAAGGCCAGCACCCTTAGGAGTGGTAAAGAGTTGGAAGAAAGGGTTGGGAGAAATTTGTTGAAAAGTAGAGTAAAAGAAGGAATTGAGGATGAAGAGAAGGAAAAAATGGAGTCTTCAAATAGGCAAAACAAAATGATGAATGAGTCTACTAAGCCCAACTCACTAAGCAATAAAGGCAAGGATTCGAAGCATCATGAGTCGAAGCATGTGAATGTGCCTTTTCCTCAAAGGCTAAGGGATGAAGAAAAGGCAAAGAAGTTCAAGAAGTTCCTTGAGATTTTCAAAAAGGTTGAAATCAACATTCCATTCATGGAGGCGCTTGAGAACTTGCCCGCCTATGCCAAATTCATGAAACAAGTCCTCATGTCAAAAAGGAAATTTCATGGGGATGAAATCTTCTGCTTAATGGAGAATTGTAATGCACTCCTTACAAAGAGGTTGAATCCCACCAAAGCTCGCGGACCCCGGATCATTTTTCATACCTTGTGAGATTGGGGGTTTACAATTTGGAAGAGCATTGCGTGACTTGGGAGTTTAAATAAATCTCATGCCTTTTGCCGTATTCAAGAAGTTAAATGGAGGACAATTGAAACCAACAAGTGTCTTATTGCAACTTGCAGACTGGAGCATAAAGTTCCAAAAAGGGGATCATTGAAGATGTGATTATGAATATTGACAAACTCTATCTTTTGGCCGATTTCATTGTACTTGATATGGAAGAAGATGAAGAGATACCAATCATTCTCGGGAGACCTTTCCTTGCTATCGGCCGTGCACTTATTGATGTTCAAGAAGGGAAGCTGGAATTCTGGATAAATGATGAAATTGTTACATTTAATATTTTTGGTTCATTAAAGCTTCCTTCAATTTTTGAAGAAGTCATGAATATAAACGTAGTAGATGATCTAATTGATGATTGTTGTAAGAATGCAATGGAGAATCTCTCAATGTAGTGAGGAGGAGATCTTAGAGTCAAATGCTCTAAATCAAGATGATGAAAAACAGATGAAGAATTTGAATCAATTGGAGAATGATACCTTATTGCAAAAAGAGGAAGTAGAGAATCAAGAAAAAGGTAAAGGGGGATCTCTGACCAACGAACACCCCAAGTTGGAGCTTAAACCTCTTCATACTCAATTAATGTATGCATATCTTGGTGAGAATGAGACATACCCGATGATTGTGAATGCATCTTTGACAAGTGAGCAACTTGAAAGATTAATTATGGTGCTTAAAATGCATAAAGATGCCATTCCTTGGTCCATTGATGATATTAAGGGAATTAGCTCTTCCTTATGCATGCATAAAATCTTGTAATGATGGAAATAAACCGGTAAGGCAACCTCAAAAAAGATTGAATCCTACTTTTAAAGAGGTTGTGAGGATGAAGGTTATCAAACTTTTGACAGCCGGTATTATTTACCTTATTAGTGATAGTGAGTGGGTTAGTCCCTCTCAAGAACAGTCGTTCCAACAAAGGGTGGTCTTACTTTAATTATAAGTGAAACCAATGAACTCCTTCCCTCTAGATTGGTTACGGGTTGGCGAATGTGCATTGATTTTTGAAGTTTGAATGTGGTCACTCGAAAAGATCATTTTCCTTTACCTTTTATTGATCAAATGCTTGAGAGGTTAGCCGGTTTTGCATATTATTGTTTCCTTGATGGTTATTCCAGTTATCTCCAAATTGTCATTTGTCCAAAAGATCAAGACAAAACAACTTGTACATGCCTATTTGGTACCTTTGCATATAGGAGAATGCCCTTTGGGCTTTGCAATGCTCCAAGCACATTTCAACGTTGTATGTTTACCATCTTTCATGACATGGATGAAAAGATCATAGAGATCTTCATGGATGATTTTAGTGTATTTGGTGTCTCATTTGATGATTGTCTTGCAAAATTGTCCAATGTGTTGAAAAGGTGTGTAGAAACTAATTTGGTTCTCAATTGAGAAAAGTGTCAGAATGTTTCATGGTGACGGAAGGAATTGTTTTGGGTCACAAAGTTTCATCAAATGGGATAGAAGTTGATAGGAAAAATGTGGAGGTGATTGAAAAGTTGCCTCCAATTAATGTTAAGGGGGTAAAAAGTTTCTAAGGTCATGCATGCTTTTATAGAAGATTCATTAGGAATTTTTCACATATCGCTAGACCTTTGTGCTTATTACTTCAAAAAGATTGTCCTTTTCATTTTGATGATTCTTGTTTGGAAGCATTCAGTGAGTTAAAAAACGCTCTTGTGATTCCACCGGTCATTGTAGCACCAAACTGGTCTCTTATATTTGAGCTTATGTGTGATGTTAGTGTCTATGCAATAGGTGTCGTTTTATGTCAAAAGGTAAATAAGATGTTGATGTCATTTACTATGCAAGTAGGACCTTAAATGATGCACAACTTAATTATTCTACAACGGAGAAGTAACTACATGCTATAGTCTTTACATTTGATAAGTTTAGATCATATTTGATTGGAATCAAAGGTAATTGTTCATACTGATCACTTCGCATTAAAATATTTATTTTCTAAACAAGATGCTAAGCCACGTTTATTGAGATGGATACTTTTGTTGTAGGAGTTTGATTGGGAAGTGGTCAACAACAAGGGTGTGAAAAACATGGTAGCCAACCATTTGTCAAGGATTGAAGCATCTAGACTTGTAAATCATGAAGAAAGAGCCATCAATGAAGAATCATCAACTGAGAAATTGTTTGAGGTGAACGAAGTGAGTCCATGGTATGCGGACATTGTGAATTATCTTGTGGCAAGAATAGTACCAAAGATGTTAAATGTCAATGAGAAAAGGAAATTCTTTGCAGAACTTAAGCATTACTTTTGGGAAGAGCCATATATTTGTTCCAAAGTTGAAATGATCAAGTCCTTAGGAGATGTGTCACGGAATGTGAAGTACTCGATGTATTAAGACATTGTCATTCATCTCTGGTTGGTGGACACCGTGGAGCTCAACGAACAGCTTTCCTTCAAGGTTCTTCAAAGTGGTTTATATTGGCCAACTATGTTCAAGGATACCCGAGAATTTGTGCTCAAGTGTGATGAATGTCAAAGGGTGGGTAATATTTCAAGGAAACATGAAATGCCCCTTCATGGCATTATTGAGTTAGAGGTATTTGATGCACGGGGAATTGATTTTATGGGACCTTTACCGGTTTCATATTTCAACAAATACATTTTGGTTGTTGTGGATTATGTGTCAAAGTGGTTTAAAGCAATTGCCACCCCAACCAATGTGGCCAAAGTAGTTTTTAAATTCCTTCGAAAGAGCATCTTCTCTCGATTTGGAGTGCCTCGGGCCATCATTAGTGATGAGGGTTCTCACTTCAAAATTTCTCATTTTGAGGCCTTGATGACAAAGTATGGTATGAAACAAAAGGTTGCTGTAGCCTGTCATCCTCAAACATCGGGTCAAGTTGAGGTTTCAAACCAAAAATTGAAGAGGATCTTAGAGAAGACGGTGAATAATGTCTAGGAAGGATTGGACACTTAAGTTATATGACACATGTGGGCCTATCGGACGACATTTAAAACCCCCCATAGGCATGTCTCCGTACCGTATTGTGTATGAAAAAGCATGTCATTTGCCGATGGAACTTGAGCATAGAGCATATTGGGCAATAAAGAACTTGAATTTTGATTTGAAGGAAGCATATGAAAAGAGGATACTTGATTTGAATGAGTTGGATTAATTTTGGAGGGAAGCATTTGAAAATTCTTTGATCTATAAGGAGAAAATTAAGGCATGGCATGACAAGCTCATCCTAAGGAAGGAATTTAAAGTTGGTGATTTGGTGCTACTTTACAATTCACGGCTCAAGCTATTCCCAGGAAAACTCAAGTCAAGATGGAGTGGCCCCTTTGAAGTGGTTCAAACTTTTTCTCATAGAGCAGTGGAAATAAAAGGGAAAGAGGGAGCTTTCAAAGTTAGTGGTCATCGGCTCAAACCCTACTTTGGAGGAATCATTGAATGCGGTTACGAGAGATCATCCAATTTGTGCAAGAATGAAGTCGTGCCATAGTCAAGCTAGTGACTATAAAAGAGCGCTTCTTGGGAGACAACCCAAGTCTTTAATTTAGTTATTATTGTGTTCTTTTTGGTGTGATTTTTCATTAGTTTGATTTTGAGTAAATTAGTTTGAATTAGGTTAGAATTTTAGTTCAAAATCTAAGTTTTTTTTAGTTGAATAAATGGTGCTAAAGAATGAGAAAAAATTTGTCATCCTAACGTATTAATTTTGTGCTTGTAGGTTGTGCATGGAATTGGAGAAAAGTGATGAAGTGTAAAAAAATACACTTTGCAGAAGTTCAGCATGAGATCGCGATCTCATCTCAAATTCCAGATCGCGATCTTAAGCTCAAAGTTCTGGAAGGCATGATCGTAATTTGGTCGATATCATGATCTCAAAATTGAGATTGCAATATCAAAACCAAACTTCTACCAATGCATTTTTTTCACCGAGTCGAGATCGCGATCTCAACTCCTGTCGAGATCGTGATATGAAAATCGAGATCGCGATCTCGACTCATAGACCCATTTAAATTCTTTTTTTCTTTTCTTCTTTTCTCAAAATTTTCTTCTATTCTTTTTTTCTCAACTGAAAACACCTTCCCCAATCCCTCAAATTTCTCCATAATTTTTACTCAAAAATCATTCCACACTACATAATCACCACTAACATTATCTTATTTCTCTCTAGGATTATCAAAGGAAGCATTTTTTGGGAGATTTCTTGGAGATATTGGAACATCAAGAAGGATTGACATACAAGACCTTTTGGAAAATTTTCAATGTATTTTTTCTATCTGGTAATATGTTTCTTTAAATTTGGAGTTCCAATTGCCAATTTCTTGAAGATAATTGTTGAGTTTTGTTGATGAATTTGTGGTGGAATTGTTGTTAGCCTGGCAAAAATTTGTGCGAATTTTATCAAGGAAAAATTCTGCAATTAAATTGTTCAATTATCTGAATTATTGAATTGGTATTCGGAGCTAGTATGGTTTGATTTGTTGTTGAGAAGTTTTGAAAGTGTGTTAACAATTTGGTGAATTGATTGTGTTGGCTGTGATTCTTGGAATTGTTGGAAATTGTCTGAATTTTGATTGAATTGTGCTTTTAAAATGACTAGGGAGTTTATGGTAGTGCTGAAAGGAGGGCTAGAATGAAGGGAAGAGAAGTGGGTTCGAGAAAGAGAAAAGTCGGAGAGGGAACTAGTAGGGAAGAGGGCATGGAACAACGTTGGAGGGTGGTGGTCTTGTAGAACCACAATTCTTGAGTGATAGGGCTCATTAGTTGTATAAGAACAATGAGAAAGATGAGGTTATTCAAGAGCGGAATTTCGACCTTTTTATGTATTGGGGAGCTTATGATGAAGCTAGAAAATCTATTGAGGAGCAAATTAGTTCGAGGCATTGGGAGGGATTTAACACTCCAATTGATTCTTGGTCTTCCCAGTTAGTGAAAGAGTTTCATTCTAATCTATGTGAATTGGAGAATGGTCTATGGTGCGAGTATGGGAGGTGTTAGTGGATTTTAGTGCGAATTTGATTAATGCTTATTTTAACATACCTCCCGTATCTTCCAGTCAATATTTGACATTCTTAAATGACAAGGAGAAAGATATGAATGTAATCAAGAATGCCATTTATGATAAGCAAGTTGATTGGATTAAGAGTGCTTCCTCGATTATTGAGTTGAGATTTGCACGACAGGGGCTCTCTTTGGTAGCCAAATTATGGTTTTACTTTATTAGCTGCCGAATTTGGGGTCTAATGCTTTGAGTTATATTCAGAGGGATAAAGTTAGTGTATGCTATTATGATGGGGGTGGTGTCGGTAAATATTTGTAGCTTTGTCAGGCAGGGGTTCTTAGATAGTGGGAGGTTTGAGCGACCTATATTTTATGCCCTAGCTTGATTCACCATTTGTTGACGTTAGTAGGTTGCCCGATTGATCTTGTAGAGCCGATGACCTATCCAAGAGGAAGGATTAATCAGGAGTATGTTTCCATCTTGACTTAGATCGAATGGTGAGAGAGTACAAAAAGCACCATCAAGAAGAACACCGTACCCAGCCACCGCCACCAGCACCGCCACCGTTACCGCTACCTCAGAGTAGTTATTTTATTCTGATGCCTCCAGGTTTTGTTTTAAATGCTCCGATTAATGAAGATGAGAGGAATGAATTGCAATGGTATCAGATATACAGTCAGATGGTGATGTATAACAACTTGACCTTGATTGGAGAAGCTTTTAAGACCACTTCATTGGATACATGGGTTAGGCCACCACCACCTCCAGCATGGCATTTTGGTCCACCTCATGGACAACATTACACACCACCTGTAGTTTCAGCAGACCAGGAGGGATCCAGCCAAGCGGGTGTGACTGGAGGAGAGCTAGATGATGATTATGAAAAAGCCCAACCCAGTGATGTCGAGGAAGGTCAAGAGGAGATGGAACAAGAGGATGACGCCACCAACTGTATTGAGCATTGATGACATTCAACCCAAGCAAATGAAGCAATTCCATGTGGAAGATGAACAATTTTATATGTTTTTCATTACTTAGCACCTTGACATTTGGCTATTTTTATTTTATTTTCAGTCATTTAATTTGGAACAGTTTAATTTTCCTTTTTAGTAGTTTGGATAATTGCCTTAAGCTAAAGCCAAGTAGATATCTATTTTGATGCTTCATGGATTAAATCTTTTTGGGAATTCCTTATTGGATACTTGGTGTAGTTTCGATCGTGTTATTGCCTAATAAGAGTAGAATGGACGAGGGCCCTAAGTTGATGCCATTTTTGTATTTGTTGATGAATTGAATTAGATGTTGGTTTTTGTGGACTTAATTGATGAGATGCATGGCATCATCTAACACTCTTAGCTCTTTTACTCAGTTTTAATTTTCAACGTTAAATTGTGTCATAGTTGAGTAGCTCTTATTACTGTTGGATATTTCTTTGTGTTGGATTTTGGGTGAGCTATAGGATGACTTGTACTCATCATTTGAATAAATGCCAAGTTTGTGGGGTGATTATTTTTTGTGTTGGGATCGGTGGTTTTGTGCATGTTGATGTCACTTGATGCATAATGGATGGAAAATTGATCAATTGAGTACTCAATGATGATGAATTATGACGTACAATACTAAATGATTGAAGTATTTGATTAGGTCATTTCAGGGACTTAAGTGTGAGTGAGTAGTTCTTTTACAACATAAAGATTTCCAAAACTTAGAGTTACTATTTTTCAAAAAGAAGTGCTGAAAATTTAGGAAAATTCAGTCGAAATATTGTTTCTGATCAAATCACTTATATAATTTTGTTAGACGATTTATCTTTTGAAAAAAATGAGTTAAATGAAATAGAAAGAATTTGGGGACATTTTGTGTATTTGCATAGAAATCTGTCTTATCTTTGCAAATCATTCAAAATCAAAGCAATCTCTCGAACAAGAAATCATGTTTGATCTTTTGAACTATATTTGATTTGCACCATGCCAGTGGATGTTTTCCTCCGATATTGTGACCACCATTTTAACTTATTCTTCACTCAAACCCTACAAAACTCAAAATAAAATGTTTTAGCTCATAATTACTCAATTATTACTCAAATTACATTAAAACAGAGGTAAATGACACATACAATATACTACATTTACGAGCTTATCCAATACCCCACACTTAGTTTTTGATCGTGATCGAGCAAAATATAGCAATAAATCACAAACATACTCAACATATTTCATCAATCTTCCACATAAATAACCAAGAACCAAATCATCATAAGAAAAGCAGTCAAATGATAATAAACCCTTATACATGAATTCTTGTGTAGGTGTGTGCATAGCCATACAAGAAATAACTTTTAAAACACAAAGATCAAATCATGCAAACCCTTTAAATTTTTCTAAACACTCCATAGCTTACGCTTCTTACATTTCTCCACAAATGTAGATAATCGACTCGACTTAAATTAGGTAGGACTTAGTGCCAAAAAACTACAACATTGTAGGTCTATTAGTGCTAAAAAATTTTTAGAAACCATGATAGGAAAATATTAACATCGACTATCCACACTTATGACAACTTAGCTAAAAAATTATCTAGTAGAAAATCGAAAACACAAGCTAAGCGATTGTAATTCGAAAATTTTAAAGATTCAACTAATTCGGACAAAAATTTTCAAAAATCTTAAAAATCTCTCAGATCACAAGAAAAGCTAAAATATTGAAGCAAAATTGAGCAAACTACACCAAGGAAATATAAACCCAAATAACTCCCCACCCCACACTTAGAAATAAGTATTGTCCTCAATGTTAAAGAATATAAAAGCATAAAAAGGGTAAGGGAAATCTTCTCTGGCAATGAAGAACGGATGGTGCAGAATATCCTATCATAACTATCTACGAGGCGAGTTGAAACTTGTGAACTGCTTATAACTATACTTGATTAACCTACCATCACTGTCATTAGCTACACAAGTATAACTAAAAGCAAATCACAATCTAAAACACAAAAACTTAACTAATTACGAGGCATTAAAACCTTTATTACCCCATCGGGTTCTTAAACTAAACCACATAATAAATTAAAGCGTAAATAAATAAAATAGAATTAAAAGAAATACTCTCCTAGTAAAGCCAAGGAGGCTTGCCGAGGATGTTGTAATCCTTAGTATATGTGCTCCACTGCTTAGTGCATCCGAAATCCCCAAGGAACTAAAGTTCGGCATAAGTCGATTGTATCTCCCCGACCTCCTCTAGAATGTATCCTTCTTCTTCACTCCTTCTAAAACTGGCTACACCCCAAATAGAACCTCCTTTGTTGTACCCAGGACAAACTCACACTATGTACCAGAAAAGTTGGTGATTCCTATACATAAGCATTGAGTGTCTCGGTTGTTGGAACTTCAACTTCATGAGGCTCTTGGGAACCAGTTTCTTGCAAGACATTTTCATTTTGTTCTTCTTGAATCGGTTCTTCACCCATTGGTAAAGAGGTTGGAGTCCAATGTTCTTCACTATTTACTACTCCTGGAATCATTTCATACTGAAAAAGTTGGTCTTGTAACTGATTATTGGATGAGGCTTGTTTTTCACAGAATCTAGACATCTTTTCTTGAAGTTGAGCTTGTTCTTCTTGGAGTTTAGCACACTCTTCTCGAAGTTTTTGAATTCCAATCCACAAGTCTATTGATCCTACCTCATCATACTCTTGGATTGATTGGTGAAAGAATTGGGGCTCCATTGATTCATATAAAGGCTCTATAGGCGTGAAGAAAGAATAAGGTTAATCTTGGTAATTTGAGAAAGAATTTGAATAGTTTGACCATCCCGTTTGATAATCATAAGAGTAGGGAGGATTATCATCAGAAACATGCTCATTGGTCATGCCTCCATAGTCATAAGGATGATAATATCCTTGGAATGAGTTATTCCAATTCATTCCTTGTATGTTCTTACAAGATCGACAAAAAAAAAAAAAAGTACTACCACAAAAGCACACAAACAAGAAAAATTGGGAGAATTTAGACTAGTAGCTAGCCAAAACTATGCCACTAAAAGAGAAAATCTTTTTGAATTTTTCTTAATAAAATTGACACAATCCATATGAAGGGAAAATTTTTTTGGTTTTTTTTTTTAAAAAAATATTGAAAATACAGAACGAAACTAAAACAAATAAAACTAATTTACACGTCAAAGTAGTATTCTTGTCAAATTATACTTCTCCGACAACGGCACCAAAAACTTGATATGTGAAATATCTAGTTATAAAATTTATAATCTCCTAATCCAACTATTAACTAGATAACGCACCGCAAGTGTACGGCATCAACAGTATATAATGGAAGTAGGGGTCAAACCCACAAGGATTGGTTTAGCAATTATCGGTTATTTGACTCGAACACTGTTTGAAGAAATCATTATGAAAGAGATTTGAATAAATTAATCTAAGAACTAAAATTATAGCTAATCTACAAAAGCAAATAAACTACTCTAACTATTAATCTACGAAAGCAAGTAATGAAAGCATTAAATTTGAAAGCAAGGAAAAATATATAACCCTAGAAAGCATTAAACAATAAAAGAATCATGAAACAAGAACTAAACAACATAAGAAAAGGTTTAAGAATACTTCTCTAATGAAGAATCACAAGTTCTTGGTCCAAGGTTGTCAATCTTGAACCTCCTCTTCAATCCTTCTTAAAAATAAAGAAAACCCTAGTCTAATCTAATGAATTTCTATTATAATGGCTAATCTAACTAATAGTTGATGTCCCTCCTTCAACTCCCCTCATAATGGGGTATTTATAGGTGTTTGTTGGGATTTGGGGTTCCAGAATTATAAGTACATATTTTTCCACGTAACCTGGCCCACAAGAGGAATTTTCGTGCTACCCTCGATTGACACCTGGGCGCTGCACTTTTGTAGCACTTGGGTGCAGATTCCAATGAGCATGAGCTCTCTCACCAGACTAGGCGCTTGGGCACTGCGCCTGGGCACGATTTCTAGTGAGTTCCTTAAATTCATTTTCAATTTTTTCCACAATGTAGGCAAATTTTGGGATAAGAACATCAAAACATGAAAGTTGTATCTATATCTCTCGAATTTCTAAAACATCTTGAATCACCTGAATTGGACATTGGACAAGAAAGTTATTCTCAATATACCAAACCGTGTCAGAATCACTCCTCGCCGGTGCATATTTTCCAAAGGTATGAAGAGAGGAAAATAAATAAGAAGCTAATATGTGAAACGGGATAAATTGTACTTGGATTGGGCACATAATGACCTAAGGTCCAAGGTAGGGAAAAACATTAATAAACGACACTAGGATAGGTGTTGTACACAGTCAGATTTTGCTATAGACGAAATTGTTAGAGAGTTCTATGCTAATTTCTTAGAACATGATAATGGAGTTGTGTTTGTACGAGGAGTAAAATTTTTATGCACTCATGAATCTTTGAATTCTTTATATCGGATTTGGATATGATGGTTAAAGCACTATATAACAGTGTTGATATTACTTGGAAGAGAGCACAAAATGCATCAAGAACAAAAATTTCTTTTCCAAGTATGTAAGTCATTTGAGTCCAATTGCTAAAATTTGGTTCAATTTCTACTTTAATTCCAGCTAGTCATGCCACACACAACACTGTTGATAGAGTTTTGTTGTTATTTCGTCTTCTTGGAGGTACTTGATTGATTTGGTTGTCTTATTCATTCACAAATTTTGTGAAAGGCCAAAATCAAAAGTAAGGGATTGTGGTTTCCTTGCTTGATCACCCAATTATGTCTCTATGTCGGTGTCTAATTGAATGAAGCCGTGAACACAAGAGTTTCCACATTGCAACCCATTGATGGAAGAGCTATGATGCGAATTCTTTCGAAAAAGGAAAAGAACTCCACAAGAATTGGGGCAACCTCGAGTCAATATGCGAGGTTAATTCGATGCATGAAGGATTGGTTGTCAAGGATGGAGAGACCATTGGAGCATCAACAAAATTATATGAAGGCCATAGGGTAGGTTCATTACCTAAATTCAAAGGCCTCTAGGGTTGATATGAATGTAGCTCCAATCTTACCCAGGACACCTAACTTTGATGAGAGTGATGTCGAAGACAATGATGATGACCATGATGACGAGGAAAAGAAAGATGCGACGAGTAATGACAATGAGGATGATGGGGATAAGAAGTAAATGCACCTCATGGAAATCAGGGGAGTGTTTATTTTCTTTCTTTTATTTTTGTGTCTTTGTTAATTTTTTTCTTTGTGTTCAAAACATTGGGAACACTGTTTCATTTTAAGATGGGGTGTATGTGTTTGTGTTTTGTTATTGTGGTTGTGCATATGTGCTATGTGTTAAGAATGTTTGTTTTATTTATGTTCATCTTTGATGGTGTGTTTTGTTTAGAATTGGGTCTTCTTTTTGAATTTTTTTTTTAAAAACTCAAAAGATTTTTCATTTGTAAGAAGTTTTATTTGACTGTAGAAAAGACTCTTTAGGATTTCTGTGCCCTCTTTGCCTGAAGTATTTTAGAGGTCTAAACCAAAAAGATTTTCTTTTTAGAGTCTTATTTGCATTCATTTAGTTCTAATTTTTGTGACACGTGTCAATGGTTTAAAAACATTTCAAAGTGGAATTAGAGTTTTTGGATAAAAAATGCATATATGTTTTCTATTTCTCTTTGAACTCCTTGAGTTATGAAGTATTATCACTATACACTTAAATATATTTTCTTTAGTTAGGGTGTGAAAGTCAGGCAACTTATTTAATAACCACTTTACCCCTTACCCCTTGCTTCTTCATGTTTTGAGAGAAAATTACCCTTACTATTTTAATAGTTTGATTTTTCTTTTTTTTCTTTTCTTACCAATTTATTTATTTTCCCTCTCATAATTTTCTTTTATCTTCTTACCCATTATTTCTTGCTATCACTAAACTATTTTACTACTAGTAATTGGTTAGTTAAAAGCCCTAGTTTTTTACATGTGTATAAACAATTTATAAAATAAATAATTTTTAATACAAGAAGCATATATTTTAATAATGTAATATATATTTTGTGAGTTTTACTAATGCTATAATTAACAAATAGTTAGAACAAACTATAAAAAGATAAAATAATTTGTCAAAGCAATTAAAATATAAATTCTAAGTATGGAAACAAATTTCTTTTTGCCGAAGCAGATAGTTCACAATGCTTATTCTATAGATACTAGGAAAAGAAAGGCACAATGCCAATGAAACTTCTCAAAATTCTTTTCATTGGCATGTCATATTTTGGTTAATTTTAACATAACTCTAAAAATCCTTATATTAGACAACCATAACATTTTCTTACTATATTTTGTCAATGTTACACCAATAATAGAAGGTTGTACACATTTTTTCATTATATAATTTTATTTGTATACTAAAATAAAAATTTTAATTTATTGTAGTTCAAAATTTTATTTTTTATTTTTTAATCTTAGTATTAATCGTTAATCACAAACTTTGTATTATGAAAAGGTATATTTATTGTATTAAAGCGTGACAATCTATATTTTAAATTATTTAGCCATATGTAAATAGTTAGAACTTTAATTAATTAATTATTAATTTTCTAGCAATGTAATTGTTTAGTATTAGCAAGAGAGAATGGTAAAAAGAAAAAGAAAAACACTATAGAGAAAGTAAATAAAAGGAAAAAGGAAGAAGAAAAAGAAAAACAATAATAATTAAAATAACGGGGGTAATTTTGTGTTAAAGCATAAAAGAGGGGGTTAAGTACTTATTAAATAAGTTGTGGGGGGACAAACTGCAACTGTGGTAGAAGTTCAGGGGGTTTTATGCATTAATCCTTTAATTTATTTTGTTCATGATTATGATCTTATGCTTGATTGGATTAATTAGATGGTATTAAATACATTTATGAGCTTCATCAACGTATAAATTGATTTGTATGCCTAATTCAGAAATCGAAAGGGGAGTTTTAGGGTAAAGAATTGGTCTAATTAGCCTTTGTTCAAAAGTTCTAGGGAAAGGGATGAAAGTTTCATGAATAAAGATTGAAAGATACCTATCTAGTCTACTAAGGTAGAGATCAATTTAAAACAACAAGTAATAAGAACCTCTAGAAACACAAAACAACTACACTCTACCTCATTTCCGCAAGTATACGGAGTTAGTAGGAGTATAGGATGAGTGGGTATCGTCCCACAAGGATTGTTGGAAGGCAATTATCAAGTTTTACGAGTCTTTGTGTAGTTAAACAAGATCAATCAATGGATGGTAAGATTACTCTACTCAAAATCATAATTCAACACAAGCAATTAAAATCTAATTTTAAGCTAGATTATCTACTAAAGAAAGTAAGTGAACTAAATAATTATGAAATTGAGAAACTACTAAATCTATTCTAGTAAAAGCAAATAAAGAAAGCAATTAATTCTAATATAAACTAACTGAAATAGGACTAAAATTAAAGAGCAAGTAAATTAACTCAATAGAATCACCATAAAAAGACATTGCAAGGTTAGAAATTAACAATTCTAAACTAGAAATTGAAAGAGTTAAACTTCAAATCAAAATATTTTTGGATTTTTGGTAAAAATAAAGAAAGCTCACTAAAAATTAACTAGACAATTAAAGCAAGAAATGAAAGATTCTTAATTACAAAGTAAAAATTTAACTAAAACCCTAATTTTTCTAAGAACCCTAATTTGCAAGTGAAGAAATTTTTAATAATTTAAACTAGAAAGCATGTAAAAATTATATCTACGTGAAGCTTGCGATTAACCCACTACGAATATCTAATCAAATTCGAACTTGCTAAGAAATGAAAAGTAAATCTAAGAGACAATTAAAGAGAAAATTCTATTTAAGAAGAAACTTGATGTTCAATAAATCATAATCTATCCTAAAATCTATTTTTTAAAACTACTATTACTACTCCTACTTACTTAATTCCATCCTCTAAAAGTAGCTTAATTAGTACAAGTAAAAACTAGAAAGTAGTCCTTGATCTATTACAAATTTACCCTCCATACTTAAGCATTCGCGAGTCGAGATCTCAGTAAATATTTTAAGTGACTTCCCCGAGTCCAGATCGCGATCTGGACTTTCTTTCAGCAGCCCCTCTTTTCTCATTGAGTATTGCATTTTGGTTCCTCGAGCTTTGTTTAGTCCAACTTCCAACTTGTAATTTTTACCTGCAACAAATTAACATAATTAAACCATTAATTAAGAAAAATTTTTAACAAAAACTTAACATCTTTAACAAGAACAAATATATAAACACATATGTAAGAAACTAATTAAAATTACCAATTACTACCCAAATTTTGGGTTATACACTATCAAAATGCTATAATTTAGAGGGAAATAACTCTAGTTTACTCGAGCTATCAATACCTATTCATCTTAGGTAATCCTGGAGTGGTCATCTGTGCATTAAGTTTGACTTAAATTTGCATAGAAATATAGTGAATTGGCTCGATTTAATAGATTTTTGAAAGAAGTCAATAGATAACTCATAATTATGCATGTCTCTAGACTAATAAACAACACAAGTAAATCAAGAATTAATAGAATGAATGAATTGATCAATTGTGGGGATTGGTAAGGGATGAGTGAACCCTAGATATATCGTTATTATCAATTTTCTCTACTACTTTGTGATTTATTGCTTTGTTTTCATTTTGTGTTCTTCATTACTTCTCAATACATTGTTTCTTAGTTTAGATATGATAAAAAGTGTGACGTTTAAGTGGTTCATCGGGTGTTAGCATAGTCTCCGTAGGAACGATGCTCTAGTTATCAATATATTGATTGTTTGATATGTGTACTTGTATATTTCGTGAGTCGTGTCTAGTATGAAATAATCATAGCACACGAACACATACCATAATCCAAGAAAGGGGTTTTGACTTGTCTAGTTATTAGGGAAATATGAGGGAATTCACGATGAAATTAAGATTTAGTTAAAAGAGTATCATTTGGAGTTCTTTGACAACAATGTTGAACCAGTATACACAAACTTTGTAAAAGAATTTCATTGCAACTTGTGTGATCTAGTGGATTATAAGTGCAAGGTTAGTGTTCAGCTTGTTGATTTTAGTGAAGAAAAGATAAATGAGTACTTTAATGTGCTTCGAAGGCATTTATAATAGTGGTTTAAAGAATCTCATGGCCGACATCGGTCCAAATTATTATAACATGAAGATCTAGTTATGCTATGCTAATATGGCTTGGGAAATGAATGCCAAAAGGAACAAGTACTTGAGATTCCCTAGGAGTGGTCTTTAGTTGCTACCGAAAATTTGGTTTTACTTTGTGAGTTGTCATATTAGAGGGTCGAGCACTGTCAGCATTGTTCAGAAGGAAGGGCTTGCTTGGTCTTTGCCATGTTAGAGGGTTTGTCTTTTCATCTTGACAAGATCAGCCGTTCAGACTTCTTGAGGTAATGGGCAACTCGGGTTGTTTTACCAAGCTTAATATCTTAACTTCGTATTGTTACAGGTTATCAGATTCTTCACGGAGAGCCCATGACATATCCAAGAGGGCATATTGATGGGAATTATCTTCACAACATGGTCAAGGAGATTGAGAGACACCATAAAGGAGTTGAACAACCAAATACACCACCTCTAGAAGCTCTCTACATTTACATGTCAATTGGACATGTTTTCAATCCTCCACAAACTGATGAGGAGAGGAATAAAATGCATGGGTATTGACTTGTAGCCAAATAGTCCTACACCACAACCTAGCCCTTATTGGCCAAGCCCTTCAAGAAACAATCCTCAACAATTGGATTCATCTGTGCCCACCTCTACTTTGGCACTATGGATTTCAACGGGGACCACCTTTCTTCCAATCATATAAAGAGTCAACGAAGAAGGCGAACAAAGTGATGAAGGAGTTGGTTTGGAGGAAAACTTTGAAGAGAGTCAAGTTGATGGCAATGATGCAAAGGTTGAGGATGATTCTAGTGAGAAGAAGAAAGAGGACTTCGAGGAAGAAGATGATGACAAATGATGCTTGCCACCCTAAGAAAGTCCTTTCCCTTAGTACTTTCTTATCCCTATTTCTCCTTATTTCACATGATTGATTAGACATTTCCTTACATTTTCCTAGTTCTAAAATTTGTAATTTTTTTAGTTTTGTTTAGATTACTAGTTTACATTAGTTTTCTTTGAATGATTTAGCCTACTAGTTTACATTAGTTTTCTTTGAATGATTTAGCTAAGAAAATATCAACTGAGGTCAAATAGTTTACTTTAATGTTGATGACAAATAGATAGTACTTCTATTGATCTTCATATGATATCTACTTGACTTTAGTTGATTGTTTCTTAGTTATTTAGGTGGTTAATTGATGTTGCTTTTGTGTGTTAAGGGAACCTTTGGGCCGGTTTGGAAAGTTTACCTTTGGTATATATGCATTTGTGTTGGGTTTGTAAGCGAGTCTTTGGGCCAGTTTGGCTAGACTTCACTTTGAAATATGTTGTTGGTTGTTTAAATTGCTTTTATATCTCTCTTATTAGATTTTTTTTTTTGTGATATGGGTAATTAGAAAGATAAGTAGTACTCATCATTGAATAATATGAAAAGTATGGTGGTATGTTTTTAAGTGTTATTTTGGTCTTGGGAAGGTATTTGTTTTCTTGTATGTAAAAGTTGAGTTTATTGGATGGAAAAGGATCAACTTGATACTCGATGATGATGTTTTGACCTAAAATGACACATAATTTTTGGTATTAATTTGGTCACTTTAGTTTTCATGATTAAAATTGTCTAAGTTCGTTTTGTGGATGCTTGTTCCAAAAACCAACTTTTTCCAAATTCAAAAAAAGGAGTAGTAATTGATTTCGAAAATGGTTTATTTGAAACATCTTTTGCTCAATACTCAAATGTATTATTTGTTATCGAGTTATTCCTTAGTAAAAATGTTTAAATGGTTGGAGATTACTTAGGCCATTTGTATGTTTGCATTTCAAAAGTATTATAGCTAATTTATGGGTGATTAATTCTAGACTTGGTTTTGGGTGCAACTCAATCTCTTCCTTGGTTTAGGTTGTTTGCATTCCAAAAGAAAAGAAAATTCCAAAAACATGTTTTGCTCCTAGGAATAAGGTTAGTAGAGGAATTGGAATCACAAATGTCGTGCCTTTGAAATGGCCATTAGAGGAGAAAATAAGACAAGTAGAAGCAAAGTCTACAAAATATGCCAATAGGTGCTAGTATACCAACAAGTAGAGAGTCTTATGTTGAGTTTAATCCATTGATCATTTAAGTTTAATAGTTGCTCCTAACTAGATTAATGCTTCCTTACATGACATATGAGATAGAGTCCTAATGATCCCTCCATTTCTATGTGGCTTACTCAGGAGTGCTTGTTGACTTATGGTTCTTCTGAGTAGAGTAAAATGTGTTTTGGATAGACTAAGCTTTTTTTTTTTTGTGAAAATACCTTTCGATTGAGGAAAATATTTGGTATTTGAAACTTTCATTGGCAATTGAACTATATTTTGAGAAAATACATCAATTAAGTGACCATTCGGATATGTCATTGGTGGTTTTTGTAGAATGGCATTTGAATGGAAATACCTCCGATGATTATTTCTTTTTTTGTAAAATTTGGTGGTGTTTTTGAAAAGTTGTTTATAGTCAAGTCTTCTTTTTCTTTCTTGTTTTACTTGGGACTAGAAAAATGCAAAGTTTTGGGATGTGATGACTATAACAAATAGAGTTATTTTGCTTCTCGAACTATGGTGTTTTGTTGTATTTTCCCAATTTAGGTGTTTCTATGTGTATTTTTCTTTAACTTGATTCTAAACAGTATTCTTAGATGCATTAGAGCATTATTAGATTTTTAGTATTACTTTTATGCTATATATATATATATATGTATATTAGTACTTATCAAGTTTCGGTGTTTTATTATAGCTCAAATTTGCAAATGGACAGAAGTTTGAAGAAATAAGAAGTCAAGGACCAACTTGCAAAAAAAGAAGATTTCAAGACAAAGTCTAAGGGTTCAAAGGTTCAGACCGCGGAGTCATTCTTAAAGAAGGAAATCCCATACAGCGGTGCCAAGGGTCAAGCTCCTTAGTCCAGGCAAGATTCGAGCTATGATATGAAAATTTGACAAAGGAAAATTGATACTGTGGTTCGAAGGCACTTAGGAACTTGGCCAATTTTGTAATAACTTGCAAGATTTGAAAATAGGATCCTTAGTATAGCAAAAACATATAGTTGATAGTCTAGCAGTTAGTCTAGTGTATTTTTTACCTTAACCTCTCAGTAATTTAGTTTCTATTTTAAATTTCAATACTTCTGATTCTTTAATTTCTAGTTAAATTCATTGCAAGATTAAAGTTTTCTTAGGTTTAATTGTTTCCCTTTTTTACTAGCTTTCTTTAAATATAAAAATCTTTCATTTCTAGTTGAATTACTTGGTTTTCTAGAAAGGCTAGTAGTAGTTCTTTATTTTTGATGTTCGTTCTTGCTGTTTTAGCGTTGGTGGTCATGTGTTGTCATTTTTGTTTGTTGTTTGTTTATTTAAGCATGAGTAGCTTTCTTTGGCATTGGGCTATGGAAATTTGATATCTATTTATGTGTGGTTGATTTTAAGTGGAGGAACATGAAATTAGTAGACAGATGTGTAGTGGTAAATGCTTTGAGATAAACTATTTATAGTCTTGGTGAGAGAAAAGAGCCCTTACTTGAATCAATTTAGTGAGTTTTAGCACAGTATACGAGCGTTGAGTGTTATTTCTTAGATTAGTTTCCTACTTGATTGGGAAGATTAGAAGTTGGGCCAAGATGCTAGCTTTTCTAGTTGATTCCTTAAACTCCATATTGATAATTAGACTAGAATCATGAGTGGTGATGCCTTACACACCTAGTTATAAATTAATAAAATACCTAAATCCTACTACTAACTAGATGGCATCCCACAAGTATACGGTTGTCGACTAGTAGTAAAGGTAAGTAGTGATCGTTCCCACAAAGATTGTTGGAAGACAATTACCAAGATTTATTTGGTACTTGTGTAGTTAAGCGAAATCAAGCGATGGATGATAAAAGTATTCTAATAAAAGTCATAATCAAATGCTAGCGATAAAAACTTAAATTAAAGCTAGATTAACTAAAAAAATAAATGAGTGAAAATAACTAATTATGAAATTAAGAAACTAGCTTCGTTAATCTATTCTAGTAAAAGCAAGTAAAGGAAAGCACTTAATTCTAACCTAAATTAACCAAATTAAGACTAAAATTAAAAGCAAGCAAATTACCCAACTAAAAAGACTACAAATGAGAAACCTTGAATATAAAAAGCAATCATTTCTAAACTATAAATTGGAAAGAGTTAAAATAGAAATCAAAATATTTTTGGATTTTTGATAGAAATAAAGAAGGCCCACTAAGAATTAACTAGGAATTAATGCAAGAAATTGAAAATTCTAACTAGAAATGCAAGAAATTGTCAAAACCATAATTTACCTAAGAACCCTAAATTGCAAGTAAAGAAATTCTTCCTAAATTAGACATGAAAGCGAATAAAAATTATATCTACACGAAGGTTGCAATGAACCCACTACGATTATCTAATCAAAATTTGAACTTGACAAGAAATTAAAAGAAGATCTAAGAGAAAATTAAAGAGAAATTTCTATTAAAGAAGTAAACTTGGAGTTCAAGCTATATCCTAAACTATCTAAAAACTAACTAAAACTATCTACTACTTACTCTTACTAATTTTTAAGTTGCTTAAATAGTCTAATATTACACTAGGCAAAAAATCAGGAGTGACTAGCTGAAAGTTTACAAAATTGCACTTACAACTTAATTCTCAGCAAAGTCGAGATCCCGGTCTGGAACATTTGAGACCGCGATCTCGACTCTAATACAGTAAGACAATTTCCCGAGTCGAGATCGCGGTCTAGCACAGTCGAGATTGCGATCTCGATTCTCTTCCCAGCATTCTTCATTTCATGCATTTTTGCAGTCTGGTCCCTTAAGCTTTGTTTCTTCCAGCTTCTAACCTTTAATTTTTAACCTGCATAATATTAACACCATTAAGCACTTAATTAAACTAAAAATTTAACAAAAACTTATCATAATTAATTCAAGAACGAAAATACAAATACATATGAAAGAAATTTACTAAAAACCTCAATTACTTGTCCAACTTCAGAATTTAAACTATCAATTATTTTTCAATGCTATAATTTAGAGGGAAATAACTCTAGTTTACTAGAGTTATCACACCCCCAAACTTAGTGTTTTGCTAGTCCCGAGCAAAACAAAGATTAACATTAATCGAAACCTTCTAACATTCAAACATATAAACACCTCCAAAGTTGAAGTGACACTTGATGAATCATGGATGTACTTAGAACAATTAAGCAATCACTTAAAAAAAAAATGTTCAACACTACGTGATATGTAAAGTATATGAGTAAATCAATCCAAAATTGATATTTTGTTTTACATAGAAGCACACATTCATTCACTGCACAAGATTTCACATCACCGAGCATTACCATTCTCAAAAAGAGTGACCAAAAATTTTAGTTCTTTTCATTTGAAACATCATTACTTCTCAAAACACAAATACTATAAAGTTAATCAACTCTCTCGACTAGGCATCATGAAAATAGAAGTTTAATTATGAATCAATTTAAATGCAATTGTCACACATTTCGGGAATAAACCTCTAACAAGGAATAAGTAATATGAGATTAATGATAAGTATTGTAAACATTTACTTCTTAACTTATTGGTATACTAAAAACGCAATTCCTAATGGCTTAATTCAGAGAAACAACATGGGTACATGTCAAAGTCCCGTACTCGCCTTATTACTACTCTAATGGCTTATTTCAGAGAAATAACATGGGTACATGTCAGAATCCCGTACTCACCTTATTCCTAATTTTTTTTTCTTTTTCGGTCCTAAACCAAGGAAAATGAGTGAAATGTACCTTAAATTTATCTCAAATATCAATTATTCACAAGTTAGAAGAGCATTCCCTATGCAAACACACAAAATTTCTCAAAATTCCTTCTACTTCATTTAACTCATTTCTTTCCAAAAGATAGTTCATCAACCAAATAATATAAGTGATTTGATAAGAAACAACATTTCAAATAAATTTTCCTAAAATTTCAGCACTTCTTTTTGAAAAATAGCCATGCCAAGTTTGTGAATTCTTTATGTTGCAAACGTTCTCAACTACTCACTCACACAAAAAATTCTTGGAATGAATCAATCATATACTTCAATTATAGAGCATTAAGTGTCAAAATTTATGATCATTGAGTACTTAATTGATCAATTTTCCATCCATTAATCATCAAGTGGCAACAGAATGTATAAAATGACCATTTCCAACACAAAAAGATAAACACCCCCAAACTTGTCTCTTTTATTCTAATTGATGAATAAATCATCATTCCACTCGCCCAAAATTAAACGTCAAGACATAACCACAAATAACAAAAACTACTTAAACTATGTCCTACTTTTAAGCCTAGAATAAAAATTGAGTAAAAATGTCAAGAGCAACCGTGCCATGCATCTCACCATTCAAGCTTCAAACAAAAGCATCATTCAATTCAACTCATCAACTAATGCAAAGATGGCATCAGTTTAGGGCCCTTAGCCACTCTACTTTTATTAAACAATAACCAAACTTCACCAAGTGTCAACATGAGAATCCAAAAGAAATTCCAAATCCATAAAGCATCAAAATGTATCAACTTGGCATCAGTTTAAGGCTATCAGCCAACTGGTTAAAAAGAAAAACTAAAATACTACAATTCCAAAGACTGAAAGTAAAACAAAAGTAATCCAAAGTAATCAAAAGCTCTAGTGTTCAATAAAAAAAGAGAGAATTATCATCATCCATCAAATTGATCCAGTGATTAGGGTTGGTCTTCATCCACGCTCAAGCAACTGGTGGCTTCATCTCTTCGTTCCATCTCTTCTTGACCCTCCTCAGCATCATTAGGTTGGGCCTTTTCATGATCATCATCCATGTCCCCTCCAGTCGCACCTGTGCAGCTAGATCCCTCATGATGTGTGGTAGCCACCGGTGGTGTGTAGTACTGTCCACGAGGTGGACCAAAGTGCCATGTTGGAGGTGGTGGTGGCTGGACCCAAGTGCCTAATGAAGTAATCTTTAAAGCTTCTCCAATAATGGTCAGGTTGTTGTGCATCACCATTTGACTATACGACCAGCGATACCCTTGTAGATCATTCCTTTCTTCTTCATTTATCGGAGCATTAAATACCAAACCTGGGGGTATCGGAATCATTGAAGTTCTCTGAGGTGGTGGTGGCTGTGGTTGTGGCTGTGGCTGGGTAGGGTGCTCCTCCTGGTGGTGCTTTTCATATTCTCTCACCATCCTATAGACATATTCCCGATTGATCCTTCCACTAGGATGTGTCAATGGCTCCAAATGACCAATCAGCCAACCCGCTATGGTGCAAAGATGGTGAATTAGACTAGAGGCATAAAATATGGGTCGTCTTGACCTACCACTCTCTAAAAACCCCTGTCTAATAAGGTGACCCACATTCACCGGGACCCTAGTCATTATAGCATAGACTAAGAGTACTTTGTCCCTTTGGATAAAGCTCACAGCATTGGACCCCTAAATGCGGCTACTGATAAAATAAAACCATAACTTTGCCACTAACGAGAGTCCTTGACTAGCAAATTTTAATTCAATGGCGGACGAACTGGTACACTTCATTTGCTCTATCCTTCTATCACAAATGGAATCTTTGATTAAATTCATATCATTATTTTTATTGTTCAAAAATGCCAAATATTAACTAGAAGGTACGGGGGGTATGTTGAAATACACATTAATCACATCTGCACTAAAATCTGCCAAAACCCCCCGTATGGGCACCTTGCCATCTTCTAACTCACATAAATTACAATGAAACTCTTTGAATAACTGGGTAGCCCCAGGGTCAACCTGAGTGTTAAAACCCTCCCAATGCCTTGACATACTTTGTTCATCTATCGCTCTCCTAGCATCTTCATATAATCCCCAATGCATGGATAGGTCAAAATTCATTTCTCTAATTACCTCATGCTTCTCGTTATTCTTGAATAATTGCTGAGCCCTATCACTCAAGAATTGAGGTTCAATTTTTTCAGCACCCTTAAATGGTTGTTCCGAGCCCCCTTCTCCGCTCGTACCCTCTCCGGATTTCCTTTTTCTAGAACTAGTCCCTCTCCCTCTCATTCTAACTCTTCTTTCAGCACTGCCATATACCCCTCTCGTCATTTTCTTTATGCAAATGGAATTCAATCACCAATTTAAAAATCCAACCTTCAATCAAGAACCAACACCACAAAATTACAATCACAAATTCCCAAAAATTTTCCGAATATTTCAATTCAACTCAATTCACAAATCAAACCAATAATTTCAACAATTGGACAATTCAAAATCACAATTCTTCTAAAACAAATTGGCACCAATTACTTGTCCACAATTCAATAATTAAATACCACAAATTTGCCACAATTTAATCCACAAAACTCCACAAATGTCTTCAAAAATTGCCAATTACAACTAATATTCCAAGGAAGGATATTACCCAATCTTTTTCGGATTGAAATTTTTCCAAGAATTGCTTGTGTGTCAATCCATCTTGAAGCCAAATTTCTTCCAAAAATCCTCAAAAAGATGCTTGCTTTGATGTTCCTAGAGAAAAACAAAATGATATTAGTGGTGAGTGTGGAAAGTTTTAAGTGATTTTTGGTGAAGATGAGGTAAGAATTTGAGGAGTTGGGGTTAGGGCTTTCGGATGAGAGAAGAATAATAGGGAAAATTTGTGAAAAGAAAAGAAAAGATGGAAGCTTTTAAAAATTTTCTGGCAGTAGAGATCGCGATTTCAGTTTTGAGATCGCGATCTGACCTGATGTCGAGATCGCGATCTCAAATTTGAGACCTCGAAAAATAGCCTTTGCGAAAGTTTGGAGTTGAGACCGCGGTCTCAACCCAAATGACCATTCTGCCCTCCAGAAGTTTGAGTTTGATATCGCGATCTCAAATTTTGAGATTGTGGTCTCAAACTCAATTTCTGCAAAGTGAATTTTCACACTTAGCCGAAATTGCTCTACTCTTAACCACTTTTCTCCATTTGCAAGAGTAACCTACAAAAAAAAAAATTCACAAATTTGGATGACAATTTTCACTCATTATTTAACACCATTTATTCAACTCAAAAACTCAACTTTTTTTTTTTTTTTTCTATATAACAAAAATTCTAACCTAATTCAAACCAATTTACTCAAAATCAAGCCAATTAAAAATCACACCAATAGAAAGCAATAACAACTAAATTAAAGACTTGGGTTGCCTCCCAAGAAGCGCTCTTTTATAGTCACTAGCTTGACTATGGAATGACCCTCATTCTTGTGTTAATAAGATGATTTCTCGTCAACCTTCAATGATTCCTCCAAAGTAGGGTTTAAACCGATGTCCATTGACCTTGAAAGCTCCATCTTTTCCCTTTATCTCTACCGTTCCATGTGAAAAGGTTTGGACCACTTCAAAGGGACCATTCCATCTTTACTTAAGCTTTCCTGGAAATAACTTGAGTCTTGAATTATAAAGGAGCACCAAATCACCGACTTTAAATTCCTTCCTTTGGATATGCTTATCATGCCATGCCTTTGTCTTCTCCTTATAAATTAAAGAATTTTCAAATGCCTTCCTCCGGAATTCATCCAACTCATTCAAATCAAGCATCCATCATTTTTTCATATGCCTTCTTCAACTCAAAATTCAAGTTCTTTATGGCCCAATTTGCCCTATGTTCAAGTTCTACCGGCAAGTGACATGCTTTTTCATACACAATACGGTACGGAGACATGCCTATGGGAGTTTTAAATGCCGTATGATAAGCCTACAAAGTGTCATCTAACTTCAATGCCCAATCTTTCCTGGCATTATTCACCGTTTTATCTAGGATTCTCTTCAATTCTCGGTTTGACACCTCCACTTGACCTGATGTTTGTGGGTGTAAGCTAAAGCAACCTTGTGTTTCACCCAATATTTTGTCATTAATGCCTCAAATTGAGAATTCTTGAAATGTGTTCCCCCATCACTAATGATAGCCCGCGGAACTCCAAACCGAGAAAAGATATTCTTGCGAAGGAATTTAGTAACCACCTTGGCCTCATTGGTTGGAGTACCAATTGCTTCAACCCACTTCGACACATAGTCCACCACAACCAAAATGTACTTATTGGAGTATGAGATCAATGAGCCGGAAAAGGTCCCATAAAATCAATCCCCTATGCAACAAATATCTCCAACTCAATAATGCCATGAAGGGGCATTTCATGTTTCCTTGAAATATTACCCACCCTTTGACATTCATCACATTTGAGCACAAAATCCCGGGAATCCTTGAACATAGTTGGCCAATATAAACCACTTTGTAAGACGTTAAAAGTAGTTTGTTGAGCCCTATGGTGCCCCCCAATCGGAGATGAATGACAATGTCTTAATATATCGGATACTTCACATTCCGGAACACATCTTCTTAGGACTTGATCATTGCACTTTCGGAACAAATACGGTTCTTCCAAAAAATAATGTTTAAGTTTCGCAAAGAATTTCCTCCTCTCATTGATGTTGAGCTCTTTGGTATTATCCTTACCACAAGATAATTCACAATATCCGCATACCATGGACTCACCTCCTTCACCTCAAACAACTTCTCAATTGGTGATTCTTCATTGATTATCCATTCTTTAAGATTGACAAGTCCCAGAGCAGATGTCTCAATTGTTGATAAATGGTCGGCTACCATGTTTTCCACACCCTTTTTGTCGACCACCTCCCAATCAAACTCCTGCAACAAAAGTATCCATGTCAATAAACGTGGCTTGGCATCTTGCTTAGAAAACAAATACTTTAATGCGAAGTGATCAGTATGAACAATTACCTTTGATCCAATCAAATATGATCTAAACTTATCAAAAACAAAAACTATAGCAAGTAGTTCCTTCTCTGTTGTTGAATAAATAATTTGTGCATCATTTAAGGTCCTACTAGTATAGTAAATGATATGCAACATCTTGTTCACTTTTTGACATAGCATGGCACCTATTGAATAGTCACTACATCACACATGAGCTCAAAGGGAAGAGACCAATTTGGTGCTATAATAACTGATGCAATGACTAGAGCATGTTTTAACTCATTGAATGCTTTCAAACAAGAATCATCAAAATGAAATGGACAATCTTTTTGAAGTAAGAAGCACAATGGTCTAGGCAGGAAAAGCATTATGAGAAAATTCCTAATGAATCTTCTATAAAAACCCGCATGACCTAAGAAACTTCTTACCCCTTTAACATTGATCGGAGGAGGTAACTTTTCAATTACCTCCACCTTTGCCCTATCAACTTCTATTCCCTTTGATGAGACCTTGTGACCCAAAACGATTCCTTCTCTCACCATGAAATGACATTTTTCCAAATTGAGAACTAAATTAGTTTCCACATACCTCTTTAACACCTTGGACAAATTTGCAAGACAATCATCAAATGAGCCACAAAAAACACTAAAGTCATCCATGAAAATCTCTACGCTCTTTTCAATCATGTCATGAAAAATAACAAACATACAACGTTCAAATGTACTTGGAGCATTGCAAAGTGCAAAGGGCATTCTCCTATATGCAAAGGTAACAAATGGGCATGTGAAAGTTGTTTTATCTTGGTTTTCTGGAGAAATGACAATTTGAAGGTATCCGGAATAACCATCAAGAAAACAGTGATATGTCATTAGATGTACAATACTGGCCAACATCTCAAGCATTTGATCAATAAAATGAGAGGGAAAATGATCCTTTCGAGTGGCTTCATTCAACTTTTGAAAATCAATGCACATTCACCAACCCGTAACCAATCTAGAGGGGAGGAGCTCATTGGTTTCACTTATGATTACGGTAATACCACACTTTTTGGGAACGACTTGAGTGGGGCTAACTCACTCACTATCGCTAATAGGTTAAATAATATCGGCTTTCAAAAGCTTAACAACCTCCTTCCTCACAACCTCCTTTAAAGTAGGATTCAATCACCTTTGAGGTTGCCTTACCGGTTTATTCCCTTCATTCATCAAAATTTTATGCATGCATAGATGGAAGGCCTTATTCCCTTTATATCATTAATAAACCAAGAAAAGGCATCTTTATTCCTTTTAAGCACGACAATCAATCTTTCAAGTTGCTCATTTGTCAAAGATGCATTCACAATCACCGGGTATGTCTCATTTTCACCTAGATATGCATACATTAACGGTGGGTAGGAAGGGGTTTTAGCTCCAAATTGGGGGGTTTGTTGGTCGTAGACCCCCCTTTACCTTCTTCTTGATTCTCTTCATCTTCCTTTTGCAATAAGTTCTCATCCTCCAAGTGATTCACATCCTTCATTCTTTCTTCATCATCTTGATTTGGCGCATTTGACTCCAAGACCTCTTCCTCCATTAAGAAATTCTCCATTGCATTCCTACAACAATCATCGATTAAGTCATCTACCACATTTATATTCATGTGTATCAGACAGAATTGAAGGAAGCTTTAATGAATTAAAAACATTAAATGTAACAATTTCATCATTTATTTAGAATTCCAATTTCCCTTCTTGAACATCAATAAGTTCACGGCTGGTAGCAAGGAAAGGTATCCCAAGAATGATTGGCATCTCTTCATCATCTTCCATATCAAGCACAATAAAATCGGCCGGAAGATAAAATTTGTCAATTTTCACAATCACATCTTCAATGATCCATTTTGGAAACTTTATTAATGGCTTCGATCCACAAGTTGTAATGAGACACTTGTTGGCTTCAATTGACCTCCAAGATTCTTGAATACTCCAAAAGGCATGAGATTTAGTGAAGCTCCCAAGTCACATAATGACCCTCCAAATTCCAAACCCCCAATCTCACAAGGTATAGAAAATGAACCGAGATCTTTGAGCTTTGGAGGCAACTTCTTTGTAAGTAGTGCACTACAATACTCCGTTAAGCACAAAATTTCATCGCCAAGCAATTTTCTTTTTGAAGTGAGGACTTGTTTCATGAATTTGGCATAGGTAGGCATGTTCTCAAGTGCCTCCATGAAGGGAATGTTGATTTCAACCTTTTTGAAAATCTCTAGAAATTTCTTGAATTTCTTTGCCTTTTCTTCATTCCTTAACCTTTGAGGAAATGGCACATTAACATGTTTTGGCTCATGATGCTTAGGATCCTTGCCTTCATTGCTTTGTGAGTTGGGCATAATAGACTCATTCATCATTTTGTCTTGCCCAGGGTGGATTATTGAAGACTCCTCTTTTTCTTTATCTTCATCCTCAACCCTTTCTTGCTCTCCATTCTTCATTGAATTTCTCCCAAATCTTTCTTCCAACTCTTTACCACTCCTAAGGGTAATAGCCTTGCATTGCTCCTTAGGGTTTGGAATGGTGTCACTCGGAAGCACTCCTAACGGCTTCTCATTGTTCAACCTTGCCAATTGTCCAAATTGAATCTCCAAATTTCTTGTCGAAACTTTCAAATTCTTGTAATCTCTTTTGTGCTCTTCCGTTTTCCTATCCAATTCTCTTCTCAAATACTCGGCTTCTCTTTTCCAACCTTCTTCACCCAAATTCTCTCTAGGAGTATATTGATCATGATACATGGGTTGGGAAGAATTTGCATAATGGAAAGAAGGTCTTTGTTGTTAGTTTTGAAACGAAGGATTGGGGAAATTTTGATATGAGTTGGGTTGGACATTTCTTTGATGTGGCGGTTGATAAGGTCTAGATGAGGAATTCGGGACTTGGGTGTGTTGGGCATTTTAAGGTGGGGGATTTGGTTGGTAAGGAAGATTGGATTGGTTGTTGGTGTTACTCCATGAGAAATTTGGGTGATTCCTCCAAGAAGGATTTTAAGTGTTCCCATAAGCTTCGGATTGGTTCCTTAGAAATGAAGATTGATTAGCCACATAATTGATTTGCTCATTAGCTCCATATGGCATCTCACAATTCCCATTGGCATGGCCGCCTCCATAAATATCACATGTCATGCTTGATTGAGTTGGAGAAGTAGTCATAGCATTTACACTACTAGGTTTCCCTAGATTCTCCAACACTTTTTCCATGTTGTTCATCACACTCATGAACATGCTTTGTTGAGCCAAAAGGGCATGCTACATGTTTAGATTCAACGCTCCACTACTTGCATTGGCTTGATTAGCTTGGTGTTGAACCACCGGTGGAGTTATCGGTCCATCATGGTAGTGGTTGTATGTCATCCTATTCAACAACTCTTGAGCTTCTTCCATTGGAGTCTTATATGAGATAGAGCCATCGGCAGAGGCATCTCTTGAAGTAAACCATTATAAAAGGTTTGGACTTGAAGCCACAACGGAATGGCGTGATGCGGGCATTTTCTTAGCAACTCTTTGAATCTTTCCCAAGCTTCCCCTAGGCTTTCACCAACATCTTGTTTGAACGATGTAATCTCATTCCTTAATTTAGTGGTTCTTGCTGGAGGAAAGTACTTCGCCAAGAACTCTTGAGGAAGTTGGTTCCAAGTGGTGAATGTTCCTTGGGCGTGGAATTGCATGTGTTGACTTTGCCCTATCATGAAGAGAAAAAAGAAAGACCCTCATCTGCACACAAATCGGGTATACTCCATTAAACTTAAATGTGTCAAAGACTTCTTCAAAATTCATGAGGTATGTGTAGGGGTCCTCATTTGGTCTACCTCCGAACATGGCATTGGCTTGGAGCATTTGGATTAGGGCGGGCTTGATGTCGAAATTGTTGGCTTGCACGGGCATCCGTGTATACACAATGCTTGAGTTTGCCCCATCAAAATTAGGTAACGCATACTCCCTCAATGGCCTTCCATTCCCATTCATACCATTTCCATTTCTATAGCCACCAATTCCATTATTTCCAACTACCTCTTCGTCTTCGTTTTCCATGTTCACATTCCCTTGATGAGCATTAGCATTTGCCATTTCTATTCTTTGTTGCTCTTGTTGTACCCTTCTCAACCTTCGAATGTCTATTAGCCCTTTCTCCCAGTCCTTGTCTAAGAAAATGAATGGCTTTTGAACTCCTCTTACCATGCATTACACAAAAGTCAATTGAAATGCCAAGTCAATTCCGCAAGACAACCAATCAAACATAAGAATAAAAAAAATTAACAACTAAATTGAACTAAACTAAAATGCTTAATCTACACGACCTGTAAAGTGCTTGATATTGCCAAAAACCGAAGACAATCCTCGGCAACGGCGCCAAAAACTTGATGCCTTTACTCACCTAGTTATAAATTTATAAAATACCTACAAATCCTACTTCTAACTAGGTGGCATACCGCAAGTATACGGTTGTCAACTAGTAGCAAAGGGAAGTAGGGATTGTTCCCACAAGGATTGGTCGGTAATTACCAGTTATTTGGTTAGATTTCAAGTTGAACCGATTGATTAAGTGAAGAGATTTAACTAAAACTAGAAACAAAGCAATTTAAAGAAAAGATTAATCGCTAAGAAAACAATTAAAAAGGAAGTATCTTTAGAAAGAAAATAAACGGAATTACAAGGAAAAGCATATTAAGCAAGCAATTAGTTAATCTAAACTATTCATTCTCCCCAAGCAAGCACAATTAGAGAAAGCCCCCAATCTATTCTAAGAAAACATGTAAAAAGGAAGTATTTTTAAAAAGTAATTAACTTAACCTAAACTACAAATTAACACTAAGAAAGCACAATTAAGGAAAACCCATTAACTAATCTACCAATTAAACTAAGAAAGCAAGTAAAGAAAGCAATTAAATGAAAATCCAATAAACTGCCAATTTATCCTAATTAACCAATCTAAACTACGAATTACCACTAAGGAAGCATAATTGAAGGAAACCCATTAACTAATCTAACAGTTACACTAAGAAATCATGCAAAGAGACAAAATACATGAAAGTAATTAGACTAATTAATCTCAGAAAATATGAAATTAAAGTTTAACTAAAAGAGTTTTAACATAAACAAGGAACTTACCACTAAAAAGTTTCAATCTTTAGCTAGGAAATTGTGATTACAAGAAAGAGAAATCCTACTCTAATCTAATCTAAGAAAACCCTCCCCAAATGGGGAGGAAAAAGGAAGAAAATTGCTCTCTAATCTAGCCTACTTCTACTAGCTAAGTTCTCCCCTCAAATGAGGTTTAATAGGGGTATATATAGTGCTGGGGTAGTGGATAATTGTGCAGCAAAAATCAGCCCCGAACAAAGTCATTTTTTACTCTAGCTGCCTCCAGGTTGCGATCTCAAATTTGACATAGCGATATGGACTGAAACTTCTGAGAATGCAGCAATTCACAATTTTTCTTCCAAAATCTTCATCCGATATCCGATTAATGCTCCTATTTTTTTCATACGACCCTAACACATAGGAGAACATTATAATATATAATAAACACTTAAAATAACACCTAAACATATAAATAAAATTCTCACAAAATAGGCCAAAAAATGAAGGACAAACAAAGACGAACGAAAACTTAACCCCCAATGAAGTTAAGTCAAAGACACGACACAACTCTAAATGGAAAAAACTAATAAAATATGCTAATTATCACATAAATAAGTACTCAAACACTTAATAAACACATACTAACACTTTCTAACACATAAAAGAAAAATAGATACAAACACACACGAAAACACTAAAAATACTCGAAACTACGAGCAAAATCATCAAGTTTAGGGTACATATATGTCTAGTTTCCTAGAGTTATCAAGTGGGACTACGGAATTGATTCATAATTAGGAGGAATCCTCAATTGGACATAATGATTGGTCACCCACTATCAAAAGAAACCACCTCGTAGAAGAAATGTTTTCGTAACTCGATCCCCTTTTATTATTGTTGATTAATTAGTTCTTTGCAACTTGTATTTACTTTCTATTATTACTTGGTTCTAGATTTAGCTTACAACTTGAATTGATTGTGTTGATAGTACAAGAATCTCTTTAATCCTATTACATGGTAAGACAAATCCTTGTGGAAACGATCCTTTGCCACTAGCTACAAATTTTTCCTGTGTCCTTGTGGGAGTATGGATTGTAATCTAAGTGTTTTTAGAAGGTTTATTACTTGAGTGATTGTTTGAATTGCTATCACACTTAACTCATATCACTTTGCAAGTATACAAGGTCAAATATTGGTAACTAGAAGTGGGGATCATACTTACCAGAATTACCTATGTAACTACTAGGATTTGAGACTAATTGCTATCTAGACTACAAAAATAAGAGGATTTTGGGTTTTTAAAACTAACTAAAAAGACAATTATATTTAAAAAGTAATTATATAAGTACTAAAGAGATTTAAACTACACTAAAGAGATTTAAAAATATATAAAGCATGTAAAATGATTTGGATTTTCAAGATAAAAAAGTGAGTTAGGTCTCGACTAACTAATTCTCAAATTTTTGATAATTCATTCGATTACTTGGTCAATTGTTCAAATTAGTGGTTAATTCTCAATTACAACCTACTCCTAATCTGTCTGTCAAGTAGAGTCTCTCATCAACAAATTCTGAATATGGATTCCTTCTATCAATTTAAAAGACCCAAACTTGATCAATTATTGTTTAGAATTATAAAAAAACAAAGGGGAACTACTCGGTCAAGAGGTAATTCTTTCCTAATCCAGGTACCAAGTTAGGTTTCTAATCAAGATTTAACTTATGTCATTACTTTAATTAACCAAATAATTAAAAATGGCCAATTTTCCTAATTACACCCTTAAACCCATTAGTAATTGCCCAATTAGTCCAATTTTCCATCTACCAGTCTAATTATCCATCACTCCATTGGGAATTAGTATTGTCTAAACCTAACGCATATCAAATTATTTCATAATTAATGAAAAAAAAAAGGGCAAAATCTGAATAATTAAATCAAACATAATTAAAGCCAACAATCAATCGCAAAAATATAAACTAAAGAAGATAAAATAAAAAAAGTCCAATAAAATTAAACCAAAAGTGCAATAAAATTCAAAAAATATATGCATAAATTAAAGGAAAAGAATAAATATGGTCTTACAAACGTCTCTCTTGAAAAACTATCCTAACTATTCTTCCTATCTAGCTTATGCTGACTTAGCTTATTACTCAATGTGCAAGACAGTTTCTTTTCCCAAAATTTCTATAAGCTGGCTGCGTCCAAGAAAATTTATTCTTTGAAAAGCTGGCCATGGCTTGTGTCCTTAAAGAAGCCACATGTATTGCCATGCGGGTCGCATCACACTAAATATGGCCTTCAATAAGCTAGCCAGGACCACTTTTTAAAGATCTTGAAAATCTTTTTTAGTGTTGAGCGATCACATTTCTTGCATGAACCTTAGCTTTAACTAACCTACAGAAAGAAAGTATACTTAATTAGTACTAAAAGCACGTACTTCAAAACACTCAAATTTGTATTTTAAATTATTAAAGCATAGAAACAAACATGCACCAGCTGACTTTTGTGTACTCTATTTTTTTTGTTGAATTTGGGAAAAATTCTCTCTTTAGATTGTTAGGAGCGGTTACTTGTTGATTAAGCTGATTCATGAGTTTCTCTACTCGGGCCATACGATTTTCTGCTCTTATAGGTCTAGACACTTGCAATATTCAACCTGGGAAGTTGTTGAAGGTTGATTTGATGGCTAGTAGCCGGTTGATTGTGGATTTGGATATAGTGGAATTCCCTCCATTAGGATCATAGAAGAAGTCCCCAAATTTGAAATCTATATCTAGCTTAGGGTTGGAGTAGCAGGCTGTTGGTTCAAAATCTTGGGCTGAAATTGCTGGTGCCATCCACGGAGGTATTGCCTTGCAGTGTGTGCCTTCTCCTATGAAGAAGGAACCTGTGTGGTTGTTGTCGGAAGTTGTAGGGCTTGAGATGTAGGAGAATGCAGTAGTGGGTTTTACTGTGGGATTCTTTCCTCCCTATTCTATGATGAATAAATTTATAGAAGCCAGATGGAGAGAATTTGGAGGTGTGGAGATTACTTCACTCAAGCATCGAGTTTTAGCATTCACATTTGCGACTTGTGAGAGTAAGCTTTAGACTCAAGAACAGGGCCTATGGCCTATGGCAAGCAAGATGCTATTCTTGAAACCTAGAGCCCAGATCTTGATATGAGTAAGGAGTCCTTTGATGCTATGCATATGTGGGTTAGTTTCCTACATTTGAAGCTTCACTATTACATGGTAAAGGGGTTAAGCAAGTTGGTTAGTTTCTTGAGGAAGCCTCCTACATTGATAAGCCAATTGCCAGTTAGAATAAAGTGGCCTATGCTTGGATTTGTGTTAAAATCGAGGTTGGTGCTAAAAGGACTATAAAATTCCTTCTTGTGAATGATTTTGGTGTAATAGTGCATCAGGATGATGAATATGAGTGGGTGCTTCTCGGTTCTTCGCACAATTCTAAGTTTGGGTATAATTTATTGTAGTGTCATTTTCAAGTTAGGAATGCAAAAATATGGAGGCCTAAGTTGGTGCAGAGGGATGCAGATGTTGTAATGGCAAAGCTTACTTCTCACAATACTGGAGGTAGTGTTTTGCAGGAGAATATGCAGGTTCCATGCAAGCTTGATCATTCTCTTGATCAGGCAAAATGACATGGTGATCAATGCTCTGGTTGCTCAGAAAGAGTAGTAAGGTAGGAATAAGAAATCTGGAGAGAGTGCTGATATATTGAGTCCCATTAGGTAAAAGTAGGACAGATAAAGGTAGGATCTCATTCTGGTAAGAGCTCTCAAGTGAAGATTCTGCAGAGAGGGACAGTGCCTAATAAAAATACTAATAGGCCTTAGTGGATATTGAGGTTGAGCAAGGAGGGATAAGTAGCTGGAGACGAAGTACATGGTGTAAAGCTGGGCATGAGAGCTCAAAAAAAAGTAAGTAGCAAAATGCTCTCTGGTCATTTAATATGAAGATTATCTGCTAGAATGTTAGATGGATAAATGATCCCATTAAACAATTGGCAATTAAAAAGTTCCTATCAGAATATCATTATTATTCTTGTGGACAATGAAGTGAGAGTGGAGAATGTTGATAGTTTGACAAGGAAATGTATGCCATAATGGTTGTTTGTCCATAATGGATATCTTGGCTCTGTCTGTAGGGTCTTGTTTTGCTGGAAAACTAGTGAGGTAAAGTGCACTCTAGTTCAGAACCATGATCAGTCTGTTACTTATTATAAGGAGGCTATGACAATTAAACAAGGTTTCATGGTAACTTTAATGTATGGAAGGAATAAACTTGAGGAACTGCAGCCCTTGTGGAATCACTTGTTGTCTTTAAGCCATGTGGTTAACCACCCTTCGGCTATTTTAGGGGATTTTAATGTCATTAGATCTCTTGACGGAGAGGGTTGGGAGTGATGATATCGACAAAGAGGCCATGGAAGATTTTAATAAATGTATTGAAGAGATGGAAATAGAGGAGTGTTGAGCTCATAAATGTAGTATATTTCCTGTGTCGTTTATCTCTGTTTTTATGTAATTTGAATAATAATTGAGTGAAGTATGAGCCTAATTGTTTTATTTTTAGTTTGTGAAGGTCTTGAATGAAAAAGGAGCCAAAAAGCCCAAGAAGTAGGAGAAAAATCAAGAGGGTGTAAAATGGGCATCGACAGGGTGCGAATTATTTTGAGCATAACTTTCTTGTTCCACCTCCAATTGAGGTGATTCGAGGTGTTTTGAAAAGATAGAGAGAGAGCTACAACTTTCATATTTTGAGTATTTCCAAATTCCATCAGTATTAAGGTCAAAATCGAGATTGAAATAAAACTGGTGCACTAGAATTTGTGCACATGCAAGAATAAAAGTCTGTGCATGTGCACAAGTTGAGAAAAAGAAATTTAGCTACTGGAATTTGTGCAATGCGTGATATATTGCTGCACGTGCACACGACGAGCAGTTGGTGATGTAAATTACTTATTTTGGAAGTTTTTTCCACTCAGTTGGATTCCTTTTCATTTTTTGGCATATTTTAACCATCTTAGGGGTCAAAACTCTGATGTTATCCCCTATAAATACCCCATTATGAAGGAAGTTGAAGACAAGTAGTAGCCATTAGTTAGATTAGACATTAGATTAGGAAAATCATAGACTAGGGTTCTATTCTTTTTGTTCAAGACTTCAAGCACGTCAATTTTTGTTCCGGCTACCTATTGAGTTTGCTTTCTTCAATTAAATTAAATTTAATTCTAGTTCTTATTTCAATTCCAAAGTTTTGATTTAAATTTTCTGCATTTAATTTTCTAGTTCATTAAATTTATGTTTACTTATGGTAAATTTTATTGCTTTCGCTGGTTTTAATTAGTTTTGGTATTTGTTCTTGTTTTTTGGTGGTTAAAATTAATCTAGTTAGTTGTAGAACAAAACTCTTGTAATTAATTTTTTTAACTAGTTCGTAGGTTTGTGAACCCTAGTACTTGACCAATAGTCCTCGTAGGAACGATTCTTACTCATCTGATCTACAAAGATACCTTGTATCCTTGCGAGTGTGTGTAAGTATTGTTTAGGGTTAATAAAGCTTAATTATTACTTGTTTGTGAATTGAATTATCCAATCAATATTTAACCGAATAAGTTTTTGGCGCAATTGCGGGGACTATTCTTGGCAAAATATTTGGTTAGCGAGCCTAACTAGATTAGACATTTTATTTTCTTTTAATTATTTACAATTGTTTTCTCTTCTTTCAATTTTTTCTTTTGAATTTTTGCTGTAATATTTAAACTTTGGTCTTTTTCTTATAGTCTATGATAAATAATCTTTCTTCCAACCAACCACTATTGTCAGGCGATTTGGAAATTGAACGAACTCCGACAAAAAATTGCAAGAAACCACAAAAATCAAACCAAGAAGAGAATTTAATCGACAGTCGAATCCAAATCGTAATATTGGAGATCAAGAAGAAGTAGTGGGTAATCATGGAAATGGAGGTAATGCTAATCCAAGACCTCTTAGAGATTAAGCTGTACGAAATTTTGAGAGGGCAAGTTCTAGCATTGCTTGAATACCCGTATAGGCCAACAGCTTTAAGATCAAGCCAGCTTTAATTTATATGCTTCAAACCCATGCAATGTCTGGAGATGGGCTGAACGAGGATCCCTATACCCATCTAGTGAATTTTGAAGAAGTCATTGATAAATTTAAATAAAATGGAGTACATCTCAATTGTATTCGAATGAGCGCTTTTCCATTTTCTCTACAGGATAGGGCAAAGGTTTGGTTGCAATCATTCTAGCAAGGTACTTTCATAACATGGAATTAGCTATCTCAAAAATTTTTGGCCAATTACTTTCTATCGTCAAGGACTGTAAAGTTCCGCAATGACATTACATCATTCTGACAAATCACTAGGTTTAGCCTAACTGAAGAATGGGAGTGTTTCAGGGAATTTCTTAGAAAGTGTCTGCATTATGCCATTCCATTATGGCTACAAGTATAGACATTTTACAATGGATTATTTCCGGAGAGAAGATTGATTGTCGATGCAAGCGCAAGAGGCGCTTTTCTTCTTAAAACTCCGAAAGAGGCACAAGAGATGTTGGAGATGATGGCATCAACTCATTACTATCATGGCACACTCACTCCTTTGGCTGGGCAACAACCGCAACAATAAGTCCATCAAATTAAAGCCCAACAAAGAGGTATGATTAATTTTAATGGTGCATTCTTGGCCCAATAGGGTATGATGTTGAATATGATGACCAATCTAACAAAGACCTTGGAAAATTTGGGAGGAATTTGGCGAATTCCATAGATTCAGCACCTGAAGGGATCTTAGCTTGTGACTTTTGTGGAGGACATCATCAAATGGCCTTTGTAACGTACCCATGCCATAAGCTGAGCAAGTTCAATTCATTGCCAACTAGAATTCAAGGTCTTCACAAGGAATCTGCCTAGTTCACATGGTAATACCTATAATCCATCTTGGCGCAACCATCCGAATATAATGTTCAAAATCCGTCCTTCCAACCTAACCAACCACAGTTAAATTCTTCCAACCAAACTTCATCCTCTTGACCATACCAACCACCTCATTAGAGGAATTTTCAAAACTTTCCACCTCAACCGCAAAACTCATACCAACCTCCACCACGAAGACCCCCAACTACAAAACCCAATTATCCTTCATATGTAAACCATTATCAATCTGTTGAGGAGGGATTTTGAAGCTTTACGGAGGGAGGGAGAATTTGTGAGCTTTATCAAGGAACATGGAACTGCAATTGTGACAGCTAGCGAGTGGAAAGGAATTCGGTGTACAAAACGACAAGAAAAGGGTTGATAAGGAAGTTGAGAAGCAAAAATCCGAGATAAGTGAAGATATACTTGAAATTAAAGGTGAGGATGGGAAGATTACTAAGGAGAATACAATGAAGGAGTCGTCAAGGAAGAAGCAAGTGGATGAACCTTAGAAATTGGATCCTACAGTGAAAGTGCCAATTCCTTAACGACTTGTTGATCCAAGAAAGGAGGAAAAAGAAAAATAATTCCAAAACTTCATCGATATGGTCAAAAAGCTTAATGTAAACATCCCTTTGGTTGACATTCTTGACAAGATGTCTAATTATGCTCGGTTCATGAAGGATCTCTTGGCTCGAAAGTTGCAGTGGGATGATGATCAGACAATTTGCCTCAATGCCAAGTGCAGTGCTATTGTTCAATGGATATATCCCTTAAACTCAAGGGTTAGCCTCAATGCCAAATGCAGTGCTACTGTTCAATGGAGATATCCCTTAAACTCAAGGATCCCAGTAGTTTCCCTATACAGGTGAACATCGGAGGACACACATTGCATCGATCACTTTATAATACGTTGCATCGATGACTTTATGATTTGGGGGTGAGCATCAATATCATACCGAAGTCCATTTTATGATAAGGTAGGGAAATCACCAATGCAAAACCAACCAACATTACACTCAAATTGGTGGATTTATCTGAGACAAAACCTTATGGCTTGTTGGAGGATGTACTTGCTCAAGTGGAAAAGTTTGTGTTTCTTGTTGATTTCTTGGTGTTGGACACCAGTGAGGATAATGAAATTTCATTGATTCTAGGGAGGCCTTTTCTTCAATCGCACATACTTCAATGGACATTTATAAAAGAAAGTTGATTTTTTGAGTTGATGATGAATATGTTGAAATTGATGTTTTTAATTATGATGATAATGTCCCAATATTTGAAAAAAAGGGGTTAATTATTCCCTTAGTTCATTCATTGATAGATTTGAAGACGAGGTACCCAAGGTGGGTCAAGGTAATGCACTCAAAATGGCTGTTGATACAATTGAAGATTCAAAAATTGACTTGGAGAACAAACCACCAGATGAGGAAAGTGAGATGAGAAAGACTAATGGAATGGTTTCACAAGAGTGGTAAGGTGAGGGTTTAAGGCAAAAGGACCATGAGTAAGAAGAAGAAAAAACATTTCAAAGAACAACTTGAGGCAATCATTTGTGTACTATCTCTGATAAATGCTTGGAAACAAGGGCAAGTTCAAGTTCAAGTTGGGAATCAAGCTTCATGAGTAGTGAAAAATGGTGTTAAACTTTCCTCATGGAAGTAAAACAAAAAGGATAGCTGATCACCCTTAAGTGCTTGAACTGATCTCATGTGCTGAAGTCGAGGCTTAGACTATAAACAAGGGCGCTTCTTGGTTAATACATATAATCCATCTTGGCACAATCCCTCAAATTTTTCTTTGACTTCAAAATCCATCCTTTCAACCATCACAGCCGCAATCTAATTTTTCCAATCAAACTTCATCTTCTCGCCCACATCAATCACTCATCAAAGGAATTTCCAAAACTTCTCGTTTCAACCAAATAACCTCTACCACCAAGACCTCTACCCCAAAATCCTAATTATCTTCCACATGTAAATCATGATCAATCATAATGAGGATACTTTGAGGAGGGATTTTGAAAACTTGCAAGGGAATATGAGAATTTGCAAGCTTCTACAATGAACATGGAAATGCAATTGGGACAGTTAGCTCAACAAAATAATGAACGACCTATGGGAACATTGCCAAGAGACAAAATTCCAAATTAAAATGATCAATGCAATGCTATTTCACTGAGGAGTGGGAAGGAATCGATTATACAAAATGACAAGACAAAGGGTGATACTAAAGCTGTAGAGCCAAAATCCAAGACAATTGAAGAAAATTTTGAAATTGAAGGTGACGATGAGAAGATGACCAAGGAGAATGCAATGAAGGAGTCGAGGAAGAAAAAAGTGGATGATTTTATTAAATTGGAACCTACAGTAAAAGTGCCATTTGCTCAATGACTCATTGATCCAAGAAAGGAGGAAAAGAGCAAAAATTCTACAAGTTCCTCAATATGCTCAAAAAGTTGACTGTAAACAAACCTTTGGCTGATGTTCTCAACATCNCTGCAGTTGCCTAATTATGCTCGGTTTATGAAGGATCTATTGGGTAAGAAGTAGCATTGGGATGATGATGAGACAATTTGTCTAGATGCCAAGTGCAGTGCCATTGTTCAACAGGGATTACTTCCTAAGCTCAAGGATCCCAGTAGTTTCTCTCTACCGATGAACATCGGAGGACACACATTACATCGTTCACTTTGTGATTTGGGGTCAAGCATCAATATTACGTCGAACGCCATCTATGATAAGCTAGGTATCACCAACGCAAAACCAACAAACATTACACTCCAATTGGTAGATTTGTCTGAGATAAAACCTTATGGCTTGTTGGAGGATGTACTTGTTCGAGTGGAAAAGTTGGTGTTTCTTATGGATTTCTTGGTGATGGACATTGGCGAGGATAATGAAATTCCATTGATTCTAGAGAGGTCGTTTTTATCAATCGCACATGTTTTAATTGAAGTTAATAAAAGAAAGTTGATTTTGCAAGTTGATAATGAATTTGTGGAAAATTGATGTTTTTAATTATGACGATAATGTCCCAATATTTGAAGAAAAATGTGCTAATTATTCCCTTCGTTCATTTATTGATAGGTTTGAGAATGACGTACCCAAGGTGGGTCAAGGCAATGCACTCAAAAAAAGCTATTGCAATAAATGAAGACTCCAAAATTGACTTGGAGAATAAACCACCGGATGAGGCGAGTGAGATGAGAAAGACTCATGGGATGATTTCACAAGCACGAAAAGGTGAGCGTTGGAGTAAAGTGAAGCAAGAAGAAGAAAAAATGGTTCAAGGAGGAACTTGAGGTGATAATTTGTGCACTATCTTTGGCAAATGGATGGAGCAAAGAGCAAGTTCAAGTTCGAGTCAGAAATCAATCATCAAGAGTGATGAAAAATGGGGTCAAATTTTTCCCATGGATGTCACAAAGAAAAGGATGGCCAACCATCCTTAAGTGCTTGAACTGATCTCAAGTGCCAAAGTCAAGCCTAAAACTATAAACGAGAGTTGTTTCTTGGGAGGCAACCCAAGCTTTAATTGCTTTCTTATTGTTTTTTACATTTAATTACTTAAATATGTTAGGTTGTGTTTATTTTTTTTTCTTAATTTCTTAACGGATTTAACATTTTGTTTTTGTTTTTAGTGCTATGATGTGTTTCAACTCCTCTTATGGATATTTGTAATGGGATACACTACACCAACCGTTCCACATTGCCAGAGAAGCTTTCCCTTTCCCTCTTTAAACTTTTAATTTCTTAACATTGGGGACAATATTTATTTTTATGTGTGCGGTGGAGAGTTATCTAGATTTATATTTGCTTGGGGTAGTTTGCTCATTTTTTTCTTTAATATTTTAGCTTTCTTCTGATCTTAGATTTTTTTCAGAATTTTTGAAAATTTTTGTGCTAATTACTGGAAATTTTTGAAATTTTTGAAAAATTTGCAATCACTTATTCTGTCTCATCGATTTTTTGCATGATAATTTTTGAGCTGAATCTTCATAAGTGAGTATTTGATTGTTAATAATTTCATTACATGATTTTTAAGAATTTGAGCACTAATAGCCATAAAATATTTTATTTTTGACACTTAGAGATAATTATGTAAACTCATTTATATTGCATCCTAATCCTTGTCTTCTTACATGTTCCAAGCAAATTTATAGACCACTTAATTTGATTTAAAGATGAGGGTAGAGCATTTCTTTGGACGTTTGAGCCTTTCAAACCAACCCTTGTTAAAATTTTCATCCCTAGTACCCTATTTGAGCCTTAATTGTAATGAATGGAGAGAAAAACCATTTGCTTTTGTTTAATAAAACTTATTTTACCTATTTTGATAAGCTTAATAATTTCTTTGATTTTTCTAACCTAAATGTTCCTTAAGAGCTTTATTGCACACATTTATTTGGGGATATAAGGGTCAACTATAGTTAAATAAGGGTAGTAAATTGTATGAGTGAGTGGTGTACAATTATAGGGCAAATAGGGGGTCCTAAAAGAAATTTTGAATTGAGAACGTGTGAAAATTTTTAACAAGTTCAGGTAGTGCCTATCACTAGTATTTGCCTTGTTGTGATATAGGTAGTGCTATCATTGGTACCTGTATTTGCAAGTAGTGCCCATCACTGGTACTTGCAATGGTGTGTTTATGGGTAGTGCCTATCACTGGTATTTGTATTAGTAGAGGATATAAAGAAAATTGATAGATAAAAGTCTAGAGAAAAGGTTGACATGTTGGGCTGAAATTGAAAAAAAAGAAGAAGGCTTTTTGTTTGTTGCATGAAAATTTTATGGATGTTTATTGATTAAGTGTGGGGTTATTTCTTTGAAGGAATGGTGCTTGATGTTTTAAAGGAAAGTTTAATTTTGATGTGTGGCGAACATTAAATTAAAGCTCTTTCTTTGTCTTGTGATATCCTTTTCCCTTCCTTGATTGACCAATACCTTAGCCTAGCATTACAAAATAAAAGTCCTACCTGATTTAAATTAAGTTAGTTGTCTATATGAGTGGAGAAGTGTAAGCAAAGTAGTAATCTATGGGGTGTTCAAAAAAATTCTAAGAGTTTGCATAATTTAATATGAGTGTCTGGAAAAGTGAGTGTGTATTGAATGGCTATATTCACACACACACATCGGATTTCATGTATAGGGTTTTATTAGCATTTGAACTCTTGAGTTCTTATATTACTTATGATGATGGCATGGCTCTTGATTATTCATATGGACAATTGTCGAGATGTGTCGGATGCGTTTGTGATGAGCTTCTTTGTTTTAAACTCATTTTTTCTCGAGGACGATCGAAAGCTAAGTGTGGGTATTTGATAAGCTCATAAATGCTGTGTAATTCATGTGTCGTTTACCTCCATTTTCGTGTAATTTGAGCAATAAAGTAGTTGAATATGAGCTTAATCATTTTATTTTTAGTTTGTGTAGGTCATGGATAGAAAGAGGAAAAATGATCAAAAAATTGGAAAAAAATCAAAAGGATGCAAAGCGTGCACCTGTAGGGAGCCAATTTCGATGTTGTTCTACAGTATCTTATGGAATTTTAAACATTAAGCATAACTTTATTGTTCAAGCTCCAATTGAGGTGATTCAAGATTTTTTGGAAAGCTAAGAAAGAGGGATACAACTTTCATGTTTTGAGGTTTTCCAAATTCCATAGCATCAAGGTCAAAAGTAAGGTGGAAGATGGAGATGACAATCTGGAATTTGCGCACATGCCCAAAAAAATCCTACGCATGTGCGCAAGCCCAGGAAAGGGAACTGTTGCTACTGAAATTTGCACACATGCGCATGGAAATCCTATGCATGTGCACATGTGGAGCTGCGGCTTATGTGAGTTGCGTGTTTCAAAAGTTTTCTCCACCCGGTTGGACTCTTTATCAAAAGTTAACATATTTTTATCATCTTAGGGGTCTAAAACCCTGATGTAAGCCTTATAAATACCCCATTATGAGGGGAGTTGAACATAACATAGCAGACTTTAGTCAGATTAAATATTAGAATAGAAACTCATTAGATTAAGGCTAGGGTTTCATTCTTCTTGTTAAAGACTTGAAGACAAATTCCATCAACTTTTCGTTCTGGCTACATTATAGAGTTTGATTTCTTGATTTAAATTTAATTTAATTTTAGTTCTTATTTCAATTCCATTGTTCCAATTTAATATTCATGTGATTTACATTTCTATTTCATTAGTTTAAATTTGCTTATGATAAATTTTATTACTTTTGCTAGTTTTAATTAGGTTGGTATTTGTTCTTGATTTCTAGTAGTTAAAAGTAGAACCAAAATCTTGCAATTGATTTGTCTAACTAGTTCATAGGTTTGTGAACCCTAGAACTTGACCAGTAGTGTGAAACCCAGTATTTTACTAGCCTTGTTCTTTGATTTTTAACTGGTTTAAATTTTTTTTCATATTATTTTTAGTCATAAAGTACTTCAACTTATTCGTTTTTCAATTCGGCAAATTTTTCGGTTAACTACGATTTCAAAAATAAAAATCTGTCAATTAAAATTGGACTAAGTGTAATTAATGCATTGTGGTGTGTGAGTTTTGTATGATGGCTGAATTATTCAGAAAAAAAAATGATAATTTAGTAGCAAAAATTAGTTTTTGGGTTAAATAGTCAACTTGGAGACTATTTGGTCAAATCTAGAACTATTATAAACCTTGAAACCTTTCTCTTCTTCTTCTTCTAGTTTCTTCCTCAAGAGACAGTTAGCTGCTGGCCGAACTCCTCTTCCCCATTTTCCCCCAAAATTTTCTTGGATATCAAGTATAAATCACTTGGAAGGTAAGATTTTATGTATTTTAACACTTTATGGCTTATGGGCTTTATGATCCAAGCTTTAATTTCAAGTTTTGTAGGATTCTTTATGGCTGAAAATAAAACCCTCTTTGCAGCCTTATATGTTATGATTTATGTATGTTATGGGTTGTTTTTAGTGTTTTGGAGGTTGGGAAGTGATTGGGGTTGATTTTTAACAACTTTCCACGGTTAGATTACATATTTTAAGATTATGAGTTGGGGTTTTGTCTTCCATATGTGGCCCTAGATTGTTATAAAGCTATGAATGCTTATGTCTATGCATATAATGATGTTTTAAGAGTGTTTTAAGGTTAGTTTGGATAGGAATTGAGACTTGAAACGAAGTGGAATTGATTTCCCTTCATTTTGTAAGTAAGCGGAAGTTTGACGTAGCTAGGATAATTTGGATAATTGGTTATGTTTGAAGGGTCTTTAATGATCTTTTGATGGTTTTAGGTGTTTTCCTTTGTTGTGGGATGCATATTGATATAGTCCCTGTTGCTGTCTCTTATACACATCTAGAACAACATATTCTAACAGGAACCAGATCACTGTCTCTTATACAGTGGTACCTGTGTACAGGAGACAGAGGACTATATCAATAGCATTGTAGGAGTCGTAAAGAATGGGTGGGGAAGCAAAAACGACGCGAAACGATTCAGTGAATAGGTCATTTTTGACCAAAGAGCTGTTGGTGTCGTTTTCTATCGTTTCGCGTCGTTTTTGCTTCCCTAGTCATTCTTTAACTTCTACATCTCTTCTAAGAGTCCTCTTATACCTGTTTTAGGTACCACGCCACCTACCGCCGGCGATCTCGTTCTGTGATCATTTGTGCAGTTTTTGCTTTGATAGGTGGGTAACATAGACCCTCTTCCACTTGTATTTTGTTTAATGACTTTCGAAATATGTTTGGATGGATTTTAGAATGTGTATGATGTTTGGAACTGCACTTTTACCAAGTTTTGGAACTATTACATATGAAATCGAGACCAAGCTATTTTATGTTAATCAATTGATATGTTTGCAAACTCTTTTGATATGAAAGCATTTTATGACTGTTTTGGCTCATAGGTGACCTAGGTATATAATTTTGGATGTGTTTGGAAATGTTTGATTTGGGGAGAACCGGTTCTATAGTCATCCATGGGACGCCATGGTGACTGATCTATGACTGTTATGAACTATTTGACTGCGGGGTCTTGTGCATGGGATAACTTGACCTCCAGGTCAGACTAGTAGGTGTGGTAGATTACTAGATCTGGCTAGTACTGTAGGTCATACCTTTGAGCCTAAAAGATACTCATGCTATTTTATTATATTCCGGATTGAAACTGTACTTGGATTTGTTCGCTATGCTTTAGCATACTATGTTTTGAAATGATTGGATCTTTTTGGCTATGTTTTGGACATGCCTGACGTTTAAATGGCATGAGACATTTTAGAAACTACTTATGATTATGGTTTATTGACGTTTAAAATGGCATGAGACATTTTAGAAACTGCTTCATGACTATGGTTTTCACAAATGTTATTATCTTTATGTTTTCTTTTTATCGAAATGCTTGGCCCCATTTGAATAGCTTTTATGATATCCACTGAGCTAGTTATGCTCACCCCACGTGATTTATAATTTTACAGATTAGGTGCTCGTTTTGACTCTCCATCAGCGTTCTATAAAAGGTAGGACTGTCTCTTATAATCTTCCAAGCTTCTCTTTTGTTTGGAAAGGGGTAGTGTATTAGATAGGTTTTGTATTAATGAACTTTGTTTTTATTGTAGCATCTTTTGTACTAAGAAGGAATTTTGTAATTCGTATTTTTTGTGTAAAATGAAATATTCGGTTTTATAGTTAAGAAATGGTTTGATGTTTCTATTACATTGCGGTTAAGTTTGTTGCTCTGTTCGTTTGTGCCTTGCGCTTTGGGCCGGTGTACCATTAGCGCGGCGTGTTACGGTCCCGTTTTTGGGGCGTGACAAGTAGTCCTCGTGGGAACAATCCTTACTCAACTTATCTACAAACATACCTTGTATCCTTGTGAGCATGTGTAGGTATTGATTAGGGTTAATAAGGCTTAATTATTACTTGTTTGTGAATTGAATTACCAGATCAATATTATACCGAACAATTTTCTATGTGGACAATTATTGTAGATGTATGGGTGCGTTTTCTATGAGCTTATCTGTTTTAATTCTACTTTTTTGCTCGAGGATGATCAAAAGTTATGTGTGGGGTATTTCAGAAACTTATAAATGTAGTATATTTCATGCTTCCTTACCCCTATTTTCTTGTAATTTGAACAATAATTGAGTGAAGTATGACCGTAATTGTTTTATTTTTAGTTTGTGAAGATCTTGAATGAAAAAGGAGCCAAAAGGACCAAGAAGTTGGAGAAAAATCAAGAGAATGCAAAATATACACCAGTAGGGAGTGAATTTGGACACTGATCGGCATTTTGAGCATAACTTTCTTGTCCGAGCTCTGATTGAGGAGATCAAGGTGTTTTGGAAAGGTAGAGAGAGAGCTATAACTTTCGTGTTTTGAGTATTTCTAAATCCATTAGCATCATGGTCAAAATCGAGGTTGAATTCGAAACTGGTTCACTAGAATTCGTGCACATGTGCAAATAAAAGTCTGCGCATGTGAACAAGTCAATAAGTAAAGAAATATAGCAACTGGAATTTGTGCACACGTGCGAGCAATTGCTATGCATGTGCACACCACGAGCAGCTAGTGACGTAAATTACTTATTTTGGAAGTTTTCTCTATCCGGTTGGACTCCTTTTCATTTTTTGGTGTATTTTGACCATTTTAGGGGTCAAAACCCTGATGTATGCCCTACAAATACCCCATTATGAGGGAGTTGAACATAAGTAGTAGCCATTAGTTAGATTAGATATTAGATTAGGAAAATCGTAGACTAGGGTTTTATTCTTCTTGTTCAAGACTTCAAGCACATCAACTCTTGTTCCGGCTACCTATTGAGTTTGCTTTCAACATTTAAATTCAATTCAATTCCACTTCTTATTTCAATTCCATAGTTTTAATTTAATTTTTCTCTGTTTAATTTTCTAGTTCATTAAATTTAAGTTTGCTTACAATAAATTTTATTGCTTTCACTACTTTTATAGTTTTGGTATTTGTTCTTGATTTCTATGAGTTATTTAAAATTAATCTAGTTATGTTTAACAAAACTCTTGCAATTGATTTGTCTATCTAGTTTGTAGGCTTGTAGACCCTAGTACTTGACTAATAGTCCTTGTGGGAACGATCATTACTCACCCAATCTACAAACATATCTCGTATCCATATGAGCGTGAGTAAGGATTGGTTAGGGTTAGTAAGGCTTAATCATTGCTTGTTTGTGAATTGAATTACCCAATCAATATTTACCCAAACAAGGAGCACCCTAGTAGAGGATTCTGTTATACTTGGTATAATAAGAGAGACCTTGGTGGGTGAATAGCAAGATTGATAGAATGTTATCTAATAAGGCTTGCTTGCATACTTTTACAGGTTCTAGTACTGAATTTTTAGGACCTGGCTTCTCTGATCATTCACCCATCTCTATAACTTTGAAAGAAGATATTAATTTTAGTCTTAAACCTTTTAAGTTTTATAGTTTTTATATGAAACATAGGGATTTTCCTTGCATACTTAATGAGGAGTATGGCAGGCATTCCTAAGTGACAACTTAAACCTTTTTCATAAACTTTGTTTGAAGTTGAGGAATTTGAAGATGATACTGAATGAGTTCAATAAGAAATTTTATATTAATATTTCTAGTAGCATGGATCTAAAGAGGGAACAATTGTTTCAAATCCAAGTTTAGTTGCAATCTTAACCCTTTTGATGAAGAGTTGCTCAGCCTAGAGAAGAGTACTCGACTAGAGTATGCAGCTTTATTAAAGCATGAGGAAGAGTTCTATAGAGATCAATCCAAGGTGCAATGGATTAAAGAAGGTAACAGGAACACATCTTTTTGTTTGTAGTCTAATAGGAACTCAAAGTGCTTCCTCAAGTATACGGATCAAAAAAGTAATATAAAGCAAGCAGTTATCATTTTCACAAGAACTATGCTTAGCTCTATCAACAAGTACCAAAATGGCATACACCTCTATCTAAATAATAAAATAAAGAATTAATAATAAGCAAGAAATAACAAATTAAAGTCATCTGGAATAAATAAGCATGAGATCAATATATTTAAAAATTAGGATTTATTCTTCATTTTACAATTCAATTAATTAAGTTAATGTGTCATTCTTTCAATTCCACATTCGTTTACTAATCTGGGGATTAAGTGATAATTGCAAGTTCAGTTAAGACACATTGCATATCTTTTAATCTTGACTTGTCCACTATATGTCTATATGGATCAATTCCCGACTAATGCATTAATGCAACCATAATTGTCTGCCAAAGATGAGCAGGTATTTTCCTATCTGTACTCATGAAATGGTTCAACTTATGGGCTGTTGTTCCAACCAAAAGTTACTTGAACCTGTCCTAACCCTATGTATCGTCTGTTGATTCCAAATAGGGCAACGGATCACTCAAAGTGGTGGAGCTGCATTTAAAGGATTTAAGATTAATTCAAATAAGCAAATGCATGTATGCGAAAATAGAAGGAACAAATAAATTGCCTTTACCAAGCTTCATGGTAAAATCTGAACAAACCCTAATAAACACAAAAAAGAGTTTAGGGTTTAGTGGATAATCACAGAGAAAAATACATCAAAGGAACAAATTACAGCCATTGAAAGAATAATAATCAACAAAGAAAAGAAATAAGAAACAAAACCTTCTTCGTGCAAATCCTTCTTTTAGAACGTTGTTCTTCGCTCCTATGGATGATTTTCTTCGACCGGCTGTTCTAACCCAAAACTAATGTTATGATATGTTTCTAACATCTCTGTTATACAAATAATACTTTATGAAAATCTATTTATAGCCCCTATTAGGGTTTTACAAGTTTGGAGGTAAAAAAATGCCCCTAGGCAGTCGTGCTAGTCAAAAACTTGTTGATCCCTATGTTGTCCAAGCAATCCAGGCTTTGCTTGGCTTCCCAGGGTGTAGCCATACCTAGGGCTTAGTCCCTGGGTGCGGCTCAGGTTCCCCAAGTGCAGCTGCGCATAGCCCCTATAGGCCAGTTCGCTGTTTTTGCTCTATTTTACACTTTTTTCAATAGGTTTGGCCATTAAGTTTTGATCCTAAGCCTATAAAAACACCATAAAAAACATAAATATGTGTATTTGAATACTAAAAGTACATAAAATAGTATTTTGGCCCTAAAATCTTAAAATGACCAAAATATCCCCAATTAATGAGCAAGACACCTTTGGAAACCTATTAAAACTCAATATAAAATGCATGTAAATAACTCTCTAACACTTTCTTCCATAGGAAAGGTATGACACATAATGCTAAGAATAGAATTTTGGTATGACACATAATGCTAAGAATAGAATTTTGGCACTAAAAGTGATGATGGTGAAACTATTGTTGATTATGATGTAGTTAAGGAGATGGTTGCTGATTTTTACAAGAGTTTATTTAACAAGACTTTCGATGAGCATGTGGATGAATATTATGATATACTACAAGAAGTACTTACTGATGTGTTTCAGAGGAACAAAGTGCACAGTTAAAATGTGACATTTTTTAGGAAGAGATCATTCAACTCTGTTGTGTTTTCAAAAGCCAATTAGAGGACTAGTAGGGAAAGATGTGGCAGAAACACTGAGATATAGTTTTTTCGCTTGCTACGTGTACTACTCATTGAATTGTACAAATATTACCCTTGTTCCTGAAGTGGATAATGCTAATAAGATAAAGTATTTAGGCCAATTTCCTACTGTAACATTTTGTACAACTATTTTTTTTTGGAATTCTTACCAACGGACTAAAAGCATTACTGACATGATTGATTAACAAAGTTCAAAATGCTTTTGTTAAAGGTAGGCAGATTTCTAAGAACCTTTTGATGATGCACGAGCAAGTGAGAGGTTATTCCAGAACTGGTGGAGTACCTAGAGTTGTGGTTAAGGTGGCTACTATGAAAGCATACAACATTGTGAGCTGGGAGTTTTTCTTTATAGTCATGAGGATATTAAATTTTCCATAAAGGGTTGTTGAGTAGGTTAAGAAATGTGTCTCTACTTGTCACGTCCCCAAAACTGGATAATAACACGCTGCACCTTAGGATCATGCTAAGAATGCAACACAAGCACAGTACAAGAGCAATATACGAACCATAATTATTCAACCATTGAAAACCAACCATAACGGTTCAATAAGTAACATCACTTACACAAACCAAGTGTACTTATATACGAGGCATCAAAACATAAATTAAGGCAGTAACAAAGTTCTATGTACATATTGAAATTTAATCATTGGCACATAGGTCAAACAAAGACAAAAGCCTCACACTAAACAAACCATCAGCACTAAACTCTAGGGCAACAAGCTTCTTGGTTGAGTCTTCTACCTCAAAATAGTATCAAACAACAGGGTGAACAAACATTGCTTAACAAATAGAACTTAAGCCTAGTTATTGAATGTAAGGATATAATTTGCGTAGTGTTCAATGTAAACAATATAACAGTAATCAAAATATGCATGACAAATTCAGTGAACTCAAGGTTCACATTAGTTGAATATTTTGCGCATGTCATTTCTACTTAAGGCATGTCAGATATCCTACAAAGATTTAATGCATGGTCAAAAATGCCCAAACCTCAAAATTTGAAGCAATTGAGGGGATTCTTGGGATTGACGGGGTATTGGAGGAGTTTTGTGAGAGGTTATGACAAAATTGCCAAGCCATTCATAGATATGCTTGAAAAGGATAATTTCAAGGGTTGTGAAGAATCTGAAAAGGACTTTGAGAGATAGAAAATGAGTATTGGCACTGTTCCAGTAATTGCTTTTCTTTATTTCAGTCAATCTTTTGTGATTGAGACTGATGCATGTGTGGTGTGATTGGAGTTATGATAATGCAAGATAGAAAACCAATAACCTACCATATCAAGGCTCTCACTCAGAGACATAGGATAGTCAATCTATGAGAAGGAATTGTCAGTAATAGTTATTATAGTAAACAAGTGGAGGGATTACTTGGAGAGGCATCATTTCATAATTAAGGTTGATCATTTAAGTTTAAAAAATTTAGTTGAGGAAAGAATCACTACACCAATGCAACAAAAGTGGTTGACTAAATTGCTTGGTCTGCTGTTATGAAATTGAATACAAAGATGGAAATGAGAATGTAGTAGTTGATGGTCTTTCTAGAAGAGCAGAAAAAGAGGGCGAGCATAGGGCAATAACTTCAGTCATTCTTACTTGGGTAAACGAAGAAGTTAGTAGTTATCAAGGGGATCCTGTGGCAAAAAAAAAAAAGTTTGTAAGTTAACTTTGAGATCTGAAGATCATAGTGATTGGAGCTATCAGAATGGTATTTTGCGATCTAGAGGTAGATTGTATATTCGAAATCCCAGTGATGTCAGACGAAAGGTGATAGAGGAATTATCCTCATCGTAGTTGGGAGGACATTCAAGAGTTGCTGCTAGCTACATGAGGGAAAAAGCAATGTTCTATTGGTCTAGTATGAAAAAAAGGAGTTCCAACAAATGATTGTTAGCTGTGATGTATGCAAGTGGTGTAAAAATAAGAATCTTCCCAATCCTTGCTTGTTGCATCCATTTCCAAAATCTTAGCGCACTTTGTCTCATGTTACCATGGATATGTATAATAGAGGGACTGTGCAAGTCAAAAAAGAAAAAAGTCATTCTAGAGGCTGTTGATATATTGACTAAGAATGCCTACTTTCTAGGATTGTCTCACTTATTTACAACAACTATTGTGAATGAAATATTATTGGATCATATACACAAAATTTATGGGATGCCTTGGACTATTGTGATAGACAGAGATAAGGTATTTCTTGTCATTTTTGGCAGGCATTGCTCAAGGCCTTAAGGACTAATTTGCGCATGGGTATAGCATATGTTCCCCAGACTGATGGTAAAAGTGAAAGGGTGATTAATTGGAGATATATCTCAAAAGTATAGTGTATAAAAGAGTAAAAGATTGGCATAAATAGCTCTTTGGTTGAGTGGTGGCATAACACTTCTTAGCATTTGTTCATTCGAAGGGCTCCATTTGAGGCTCTATATGAGATAAAAGCCTCAAATACTAGCACTTGGCCCTTATTTGCAAACCAATGTAGTAGTAGTGGATGAATTGCTAAAAGAAAGAAAAAAACCAAGATTTATAGTTCAACAGGAATTTAGCTAAGGCAAAGGCTAGAATGAAACTATATACTGATAGGGGCAAAAGTCAAAGGGAGTGGAAGACTGGGTTTACTTGAGGCTAAAAGCAAATAGGCAACTGACAATGGGAAGAAGTAATGAGAAATTATATGCCAAATACTATGGACCTTATCAGATCATACAAGAGTGGGAAAGGTTGCTTACAAGCTCAATTTATTAGCTCAGTCAAAAGTTCACTCTGTATTCCATGTGTTACTTTCGAAGAAAATTTTGAGATCACATGTTATGCCAATTCAAGAATTACTTAGGGAAAGGAAGAATGACAGAAGGAGGTGGTTCCATATGCTATAATAGCAAGAAGGTTGAGCAAAATGGGGCAATGAAGCTGGGGTGAAGTGGTTGATCAAATAGAAAGGAAAGGATCAAGTTGAGGCTACTTGAGATGTTCAAGGAATTGATCCTTGAGGCAAGGATTTCTTCAGGGGAGGGATAATTGCAACAGATTTTGCAGCTTGTTAATGAAAAAGGAATGAGGGGCTGATTTGTAAATAATGAAGTTTTGAATTTCAGTTATTAGTTAGTTGCAATATGAAGGAGGGAGAATATCAGAAAAAGGTTGTGTGCGTCTTTAAAGAATCACGTGACGGGGGAAATATTGGGAAATAAGAAACGATGTCGTTTGGTGTTGGGGAAAATATTGGGAAATCAAGAAACGATGTCGTGTGGTGTTGAGAAAATATTGGTGTGATAGAATAACTTTTGATAAAAGGAGGAGGAGAGAAGATGGAGATGGATGGAAGCGATGATGGAGAGAGTATAAATTTCATGAGTCTTACCTATAATTGAGAGATTTACATCAGAAAAATTAGACAATATCTTCAATATCCAACAAAAAATAGTAGGCTTACCTACACAGTTCAAAATATAATCAAAAATAGAAAAAATAAAATAAAAAAAAACTATGTGAGTTGCACACATGGGACTACTACGTAACTCCAAACTATCAAGTCGTTTTTTATACTATATATTTAAGAAGCAAAAAATAGAAAATAAAACCATCCACCTCCACAAGACAATAACTTAAGCTTTTAGCATTTTAATTTTTACATAAAAAGAAAACAAAAAAATATGCGATAGACCAATTGATCTTCCTGACCTTGCAAGCACATGGCATGTTTTTGTTTTAAAATTTTAACAAGAGCAAAAATAGTTGTACTTGAAAATTGAAAACAAAAAAACTTCAACCATAAAGCTCAACCAGTTGGACCATATTAATCGAGAACCAATTACTTATTCTATTCAATTTTTGGTCCGAGTTTTAAAATATTTAATGTCAATGTATTATTTACCCCCATTATTGGGTCAAAGAAAAACTTAATTTGGTTAGAGAGCTATTATTCTTGTATTATTTGTATTATTCATTATTTTTCCTCTTCAATTTTCCAAATAATCCCTATTCATTATATACACTGTATTTTCATCCTATTCAGTCCCTCCAACTTAAATCATCCATTATTACACTATTGATTATTTATCTTATTTATATGCTACATTCATCATTTACACTATTCATCGTTTACTTGCACTACTCATTAATTATTTGCATTATTGATCCATTTTTGCACTATGCATGTACTATTTGTGGTTCACAATGGACATTTTGCACTATTTATGTACTATATTTAAGTATGGAGCCAAACTCTGAATGTTGTAAAATCACATTAACAAAGATCACGACAAACAATTCCCTCTGCGGGTATTTGTGTTAATGTGAAAATTGTTTTTGCAGTTCGTATGTATGTTACGTATTCTTGTGTCAGCCAACAATTTCTTCTAATCTTAAGTGTTTAATTATTTATTTTCGTCTGGAGATTGCGGTACATATTATTTATTTTCGTCTGAAGATTGCCTTACAAATTATATGCGCAATTTTATATGTTCGTAAAAATATGAGCATGATCAATAATTTAATTGTGGACAAAAATCCAACTTTCGGACTGTGGTTTAGATAACTTAAATGGAACAAGTGTATGGTATAGTATTATGGATTCTTTGGTTCAGAAAGAAATACATCACTTAATTAAGAGATGTGAATTAATGTTAGATGATGTGTTTTTTTTTTAGACCAAGGAGTACCTGGTACTATACTACAAATCCATTCCATATACGAATTTCCCCGAACCATGTAGGCAATCCGAACCATTAAATCCGAAATAGACAGAGAGGGTCCCATTGAGCTAGCATACTAGTTTGCACTTCAGATTTTGGAAGTCAATATATTTTGTGATCCATATTTATTCATACTTTATTAATTCAAATTTAAATCCTCATTCAATCTTGTACAGTTCATTGTTGGTTACAAAAAATAACAAAATTATTATTTATAAAAGCTTTATCCAACATGAGGAAACTTTAGAAATCACTAATATTGTGAAAAAATATTATAATTTGTCACTTCTTTTTTTATTGGGTTTTCTTTTTTAGGAAAAGCTTAAGTATAATAGTTAACTAAATTAGCAGCTATAAGTGATTAATATTAATCCTACATCAAAGACATACAAACTAAAGATAAATAACTTAAAATTAGCATAAGTGATTAATATTAATCCTACATCAAAGACATACAAACTAAAGATAAATAACTTATGTAAATAACTTATGTAATAAGTAATCGTCTAAATCGATGTGGGATATTATTCCCATATCTAGAGTTTAGGGATAAACAACCTATCTAAAATAAACATATTTATTTGAAACATATTAATTTATAAAAATTATAAAATAACCAAACCAAATATGCAAACGTTATTGTTCACTGAAATACATATATCCTGCGTGTTTACACCGTATACCTATAGGATGAAATTGATAACTAAAGGTCCATTAAAATCATTAACAAAAGAAAACTATATAAAAAAATAAAATAAAAATCTACACACATTTAAAAACAATTCCTGTACTCTTTTTTTTTTTTTCCCGAAAGCAAACATCAAATGGTCTCATTCCATATCATCTTTGAAATCAATAGTCACAAATAACTTTACAAACACAACTAGGAAAATTATCCCACCACAGAATTCTACTTTCAATTCCTGGCCCAATTCGTGCAAGTTCATGTGCAGCACTGTTTCTTATTCTATTCACCTACTTAACTAATGGAGCTTTGAAACTTTGCAATAATGACCTCGCCAAGTGGATTAGATGCCGATATTTAGAATTATCCACGCTTCAATCTTTTATCTTGTTCATCACTGCAAGAGAATCCTTTTTCTAACTCTATTACCTCCATATCATTTTTCTTTGCAAATTGAACTCCTTTCAATACTTCCATAATCTCTGCACCTTCTGCATTAGTCAATATCAATTTACCAATATTTTCAGCCGTAGCCACCACTATTTCCCCTTTGTCACACCTAATTATCACTCTAATTGCTGCCTTGCCATCTTGCCACGCTCCACTGACAGAATCCAACAAAACGTGATTTTTTCCATCTAGAGACATCTGCCTAAAATTGAATGGAGAAACAAGTAGACAGCAGGGTGTCCATAAAAGTAGTTTCCTGCATCATATTCAACTTCCCCAATAGTGATTTTGACACAATTCCATTCTCTTAATTTAGCTTGCATTCAAGCAACATCATTCAAATGACTTCACATTAAAAAATCCTCATATTAAGTGAAAAACATAAAAAATTAGCTCCAATATTAGAAATTTACATAAAAGACATTTTAACAGACATTTCATTTTCATAAAAAAAAAACCACATTAAACTATAAAAAATTTAAACTTTACCCAACCCAATTATATAAAATTAAATACGGCGCAAGATTCAACACGTATAACATTATCAGTAGCATTTATTGCAAGTGCACGGATCTAAGAATGATTAGATGCATACAATTGTACTGTAAAATATAGAAAGGTTATTTTGAATTCAAACCTAACCTTGATTAAGGTATAGATGAAGCACAACAAGAGAGGGAGAAACTGAATTCTATATCTTGAATTTACTAATTCTCTTCTCAAGTCATGAATAAAATTTTGCCAAAGTATAAATTCCACCTTAAAAATCACATAACTTCACAAAATTGAAAACAGCCCATAGCCCAATTTACCCCAAACAAACTAAAGTTTACCTTAAAAAATCACATTAAACTCATAAAAGATCCAAACTTTACAAAATATATATGATATATGATGAAATCTTTCAAATCCCACCTCAAACCCCACAATTATATAAAACTAAACATGGTCCCCAATTCAATTAAATTGAACTGAAGAAGACCAAATTTCAAATAAAAAGCCTTAAAAAATATAAACATTCAAGAACCCAAATCAAAAATATCTGCAGAAAAACATAATCATATATGAAGTGGGAAAAAGTACAATTTTTTTTCCCTCAAAAAGGGTGACCTTTTTCTTCCAACCAGTAGAAGCGAGGAGTTCCAAGCACACAACTTCGTTTGACGACTCAACTAATCTCGCCATTTTCTCTTCTTTACTTACCAAAGTTTCAGAGTTCATGCTACCAAAAATAATGTCAAGCACCATCTCCATTTATCAAGCACAAAGATGGAAAATCATTTAACTAAATTAATTAATTTGTATTAAAAAAAAAAAACCTGAGTTGGTGAAGATGAACAGTCACAATCTCTCAATTTGTCTTGCATTCAGATAACATCAATTCAAAAGCCTCTACATTAAAAAACTTACTGATAAAATTTGCAGTAATTGCCCATAAATCAAAGTACTAAATCCCATAGAATCAAAGTAACACTCCAATAAACTCTAATAAATTCTAAACTCTAAATCCTATACTCCAATAAAGGCAACCGTCAACAAAAAAATTATAAACATCAATTAACAAATAAAAAGTAAAAATCTCATAAAAATATTCAATATTTATGCTATCCTTATCAACTTAAAAAAAGTGTAAGACAAAGAAAACAATGAAAATCCGCAAAAAAAAAGATCTTTTATGAATAGGGCAAGCCCTTTCTTTTTCCCTTTTTTCACCAGCCCAACCTTCTGAACTAATCAAACATAATAAAAAATAAAAATAAAAAATCTCAGAACTCCATCAAACATAATCAAAAGAAAAAAAAAAAATCTTAGAAAAAGGGTTCAATCTTTATGCAATCATAATGAACTTAAACTCTAGAAAAGACTTTGTAATATTTTGCATTCCTTATTTTGGGGTGGTTATTTTATAATGATTGCATTTCAAGTGAGATTAGATGATAAGGATAATTTTTATTTGAATTTTTATTTGCAATTCAAAGTACTGATAATGATGAAAATATAAGTGTGCTCCTACTTTAATTTAGGAGACAGACTGTAGTAAGAGAGAATTTTATGGGAGGGCGGAGAAAGTTAGTGAAAGATATGTTCCAATCAGGTGTCAGATAAGAAAAAGAATTGCAAAGAGTGTTTATGTCATCTTTATTATATATATACAGTCTCTTAGTTTTAAAATTTTATACAATACAAATTTTTAAACCACATAGTGTTGTACTGTACAAATTTTTAAAGAAAAATAATTTCTTAAAAAAATTTATGAAATTTCCCATATATATATATCTTGATGATTATTTTCTTTTGAAATTTCTTGAATTTCAAAAGTCATGAATTATGCGGCAATGTGCATGATAGATGTTTGGTTATATCATGGTTATTATAAGAAAATAACTGAAAAGATCCCTTCTTTTAAAATCAAAGTTATTAAATCCGACCCGATTTTGCGATCAAACCCATTAACTCAATGAACAATTGGATTGAGTTACATATCTAACTAGACAGAGGCATGGAACCTATTTATTTTTTCAACGACTAAGGCATTAAATTGTGTAAACTGAAAACTTATCCGGTATTAAATTGTGTAAATTGAAAACCTGTCCGGTTGAACCTGCTGTCTAATCTTTTGGAAATTGTGTAAATTGAAAACCTGTCCGGTTGAACCTGCTGTCTAATCTTTTGGAAAAAAATTTGATCAACTCTCACGCGACCAAGGATCGAACCCAGGTTTTCTTGGGAATTGAATGATGCAAATGGCGAAAGGCTAAAGCATATAACCGTGAACACTTACTATGTTCTAAGAAGAAATAGTAAAAAATAATTTCTTATGTGTTACATTTACTTTATTATTTATCATATTGTAATTATTTTAAAATTACATGCATATAAGAATTCAAAATTAACTATTTTAATATTTTTGTTATAATTTTTAAAGAAATTAATTAATTTAGAATTTATTTACTATAATTAAAAGATTGATATATAACATTGTTTTATCATACAATAAGTCATGTTTCTACTACTTTAAATGTATTAAATATTAATAAAAGTATATTATTTAGTAACCGATGGTTGAACTAGTAACCTACCCATTGAACTATTAACTCATTGATTTACTTTCCTCAACGAGTTCTTTATCAAGTTGGGTTAATAACTATGCCTAGCATATAGAATACCTCATGGCTAATGTACCATGCTTTGACCTTTATGTTGAAGCAAAAAAAACGCAACACAGCACTATGAGATGAGGGACTCTACATTTTCAGATTTTCAGTGGTTTGATTATATGTCCCTATTGTCTATGGGTCAAATGGAACGCAGAAAGCACAGTTCACCAAACCAGATAAGACAAGACATGCAAACATCAACATAACAGGCAAATGTTATTGCCACAGCCGAATTGGTTACTGGCATAGCAAAATTTGTGTTAAATGACCATAGTACCTCTATTTCTTGCCTCCCTTTATAGTAAATAAAGGTATTTTGGTTATTGTTGGTCTCAAAGCAACCTAAGAGGGCGGTGAATTAGGTTTCAAAAAAAGACTTTTAGAAAGATTGAACTTATTGAGATTTTTTAATTAACGATTAATATAATAGAATCAATGAAACTGTGAAGTAAGAAAGAGAGGAAATTAAATAACCAATACTTCCAAACTAACAAGCTTGAAGTATTAATTCACTAGAATGCTCCACACACTTGGTGAGCCAATAATCTTTACAAAGCAGGAAAATTCTTGCTACACTAAAACTCTTTTGTTGAGCCAAGAATTTTACTCGCAACCTCACTTTCGTACAAGATTATCACTACCACTCAAAATTGAATGGCACTCTAAGCTGCACACTAATACAATATAGCACAATAGCCAATTTGTACTAAAATTGCTCTTTTTTAAGGCTTGTATTCAATGTATTAGAGGATTTTTACAGAATGGTAGAGCAGGTATTTATAGGAGCAATAAGTGGTGGTTGTAACCACTTCCTAACGGATAAATAATAAATGCACAAAAAACTAGCCGTTGAGGTTTCGGACGTCCGAGATAAGTATGATGCGTCCGACACACTCTGATCTCCGTGCAGTAGGTGAAGGACAGATGTTCGGACGGCCGTGCATGTGTCCGTTCCATCGTCCGAACAGAGTTTCGGACAGTCGTGTTCGTACGAAAGAAACTTTATTCGGACAGTTGTATGCGTCTGTAGAGAAGAATTAAGAAACTTGCTTTATGCCTGTTAGTTCGAACGGTGAAATGCTTTCGAGAAGCTTAACATAGTTCGGACGGTTTACTGCGTCCGAACACCTTGTTTCCAGCAGAAAAAGTAACAGACCTGTTCTCAAAGCTTGTTTTCAGAGTTTAGTGCTTATGTCGTCATCAAAATAAGGTTTGGAAAACATCAATTTCTTACTTTTTGATGATGACAAACAGTCATAGAATAATTAACATGTAAAATTAACAGATATGAGTGATAACCAATGATTTTGCTTTGCGATATATTCCTACTCCCCCTTTTGACATCATCATCCAAAGCTCCCCCTGAGAAAGTGTACTTAAATAACCAATATGAATTAATATCAAGGTTAAGCTTGGATCATCATCAACACTAATAAAAAAAGTCAAAGTAATTCATAAAATGATAATAAGAGCAAATCCAACTAGTCAAAGGAAAAAATTCAAAGAAATGCCAAAACTAAAATACATATTATCATAGAATCTAAGTTGAGTCATTTTTTTTCTTAGAGCATTTTTCGATCTTGCGGCGTTTGGAAGGAGCATCATCATCAGTAGCCTCACTGTCTTCATCTTCTTCACTACGACATTGCATGATAAAATTGAATGTGTCGTGAGACAACGTCCTCATCTCCGCCTTTATCTTCATTGGCATCACCTTTAATATTTGTGTCCTCTTTGTCATCCTTACGAACATCCCCTTCTTCGGCATTGTCATCACTTTCAGTAGAGGAGTTGAGTGGATACTGTGATTGAATATTGGAAAATTGAATCTGAGCTGAACCAGACATACCCAAGCTAAGTGCCTCTTGGAGGATCAACTGACGAGTTTTAAGTCGCTTTAACTTATGATTAGTGCGACGTTGAAAGGAGCTTACTTGAGTGTGCTCAAAGAATTGAGAAGGTCACAGATTTGAGAAAGTGAAGGTTCGGAGGAAGATGGGCGTGGATCATGGACGGATGGAGGTGTTTGAGGAGGAGGAGGAGAAAGGTGCGGTGCCAAACCAGAGGTAGATGCCTGGGATTTTGAACGTTCAATATCAAAGGCTACCTTAGTTAACCATTGATCATTAAAAAAATGGAGGCCTTTTCGCTCAATATAATATTTGTTGAAATAGGAAGAAAATTGTTTGTTTCCGCTGAAAGGTACATCAAGAAAATCAAATACTTTGGTGAGAAATTTTTCGAAAGGAATGTTTCGACGGGTATCAATAAGAAAAAGTTCCCACAGGGAACAGAAGAGATACCTAAAGTCAAGAGGAATTCCTTTGAAAACACAATAAAATAGGTAAAGCTGCATCTTTTCGGGCTCAGTGCGATGCCCATCTGTTGGTAACAGCAAATTTGTGACAAGAGTGTACAGAATATTCAGTTCAGGAGTGAGCAATGTAGTTTTGGCTTTCGAGACCTGTTTGAAATTGATGTTAAAAATTGCTCTGACCTCATCAATATCAAAGCGAGTGTCAAAAATTCATTTGGATTTGAGACTTCACATTCAAAAATAGTATTGATGATGTTGGTGGAAATTTCAAGATTTGTGCTGTTTACACGAGAAACCAATGTGCGAACAGTGGGGCCTTTCCTAAGATTGGCTGTGAATTGGAGCACCATGTTATGATAAACGGGTAAGCATCAGTATGAACTAAGTGACCCCAAATTTTTTTTTCAAAACACGATTTGACAATGGGAAGATTAAATTCATCGAAAAGACTCCAAGAAGCAGGGCGTTAAATGATTATAGATTTGCTACGAAGAGATGTATACTGTTCGGATGCCTTGGCATTGATGAAATTTGGTAAGGTTGGATTTTTTGAGGCTTGAGGATTAGCAGATGATTCCCCACGCACCGGAGCTTTCCTTTTTGATTTACGTCTACGAGTTGCTGTTGAAGAACCTCCACGGGATTTAACCATTGTGAATGAAAGGTATAAAAAAAAAAATTTATTTTTTTTGGAAGGTTGGTGGGAATTTGATGAATGAGATGGTAGATGGGTGAAATTAGGTGTAATAATGGTGATAAATACTTTGGGAATGACAATTTTCCAAATAATTTGTGGAGAGAAGAAAGAAGTTGGAGGAATTTTTGAGGAGAAAAATTTTGCCAGAGAGGGTTTCGGTGGTTAGATTGAGTCCGAAAAAAGAAGAAAAGTGGACGGTTTTAATAGAGCAGAGAGACCGTTCGGACGTTCGAACGATTGGTGTGCGTCCGATGATGCGTCCGAAAGCTGATGAAAGGACGACCGATCGAAGAGGTAGTGCGTCCGACATTCTTTCGGACTAAGGGAAGCTTCCGGTAGAATTCCAGTGAGAAAGTGAAGAAGTTGAGGAACATTCGGACGATCATAAGCGTCCGAGGCAGATAGGAGGTTTTCGGACAAGTGAGAACGTCCGAGAAAGAGTATTGTTCGGACGATCGGGTGTGTCTGAACGAAGAGATTATGCCAAATTGAACTGTAAAATCCCCAAACGTTTTTTGAGATATTCAAAATGATCTAGAGCCAAGGGTTTTGTAAAAATGTCAGCCAGTTGATCTAAAGTAGACACAAAATCAACACGTATTTCCTTTTTGCAAACAAGATCTCTAATAAAATGGTGCTTAACATCAATGTATTTGGTCCTAGAGTGCATAACAGGATTTTTTTGTGAGATTAAGTTTACACTAGTGTTGTCACACCTTATAGGCACACAATAAAAAATAACACCAAAATCTTTTAGAGTATGTTTCATCCACAGAAGTTGAGCGCAACAATTTCCACCAGCAATGTATTCGGCTTCAGCAGTAGAAAGAGAAATAGAATTTTGTTTTTTGCTAAACCAAGACACAAGACAATTACCCAGAAAATGACACATACCAGTGGTACTTTTTCTATCCATTTTACATCCAGCAAAGTCATCGTCAAAATAACTAATTAAATCAAATGTAAAGGACATTGGATACCACAGACCAAAATTCCTTGTACCCTTTAAATATCTAAAAATCCTTTTTACAGCCATCAAGTGCGATTCTTTGGGGCAAGATTGAAATCTAGCACATAAACAAACAACAAACATAATATATGGTCTGCCAGCTGTTAAGTAAAGTAGGCTTCCGATCATACCTCTATAGTGTTTTTCATCAACACTATTACCTCCTTCATCTTTATCAAGTTTGGTTGAAGTCGCACATAGGCGTACCAACTTGTTTGCAATCTTCCATTCCGAATCGTTTGAGTAGCTCCTTTGTGTACTTGATTTGTGTAATAAACGTTCATTCCTTTGTTTGGTGAACTTGTAGTCCAAGGAAAAATTGTAACTTTCCCATCATACTCATCTCAAACTCTTTTTGCATTAAATGTGAAAAATCCTTGCACAAGCTTTCATTAGTTGCTCCAAAAATAATATCATCAACATAAATATGAACAATTAACAAACCATTGGAATTTGTTTTTGTAAAAAGAGTGGTGTCAACTACATCTCTTTTAAATCTATTTTCAATCAAGAAACCACTTAATCTTTCATACCAAGCTCTTGGAGCTTGTTTCAAACCGTATAAAGCTTTAGAGAGTTTGAAAACATAATTTGAAAAATTTTTATTTTCAAAGCCCGGAGGTTGTTCAACGAAAACTTCTTGATCAATAAAACCATTTAAAAATGCATTTTTGACATCCATTTTAAATAATTTGTGGCAAATCATTGAAACATGCAAATGCGAGAAACATGCGAATGGATTCTAATCTAGCCACGGGTGCAAAGGTTTTATCAAAGTCAATACCTTCTTCTTGAGCATAACCTTTTGCAACAAGTCTAGCTTTGTTCCTTATAATTTCACCTTTATCATTTAATTTGTTTCTAAAAGTCCATTTTGTTCCAATTACGGGATGAGAAGATGGTCTTTCAACTAAGGTCCATACGTTATTTTTCTCAAATTGACTAAGTTCATCTTGCATGGAAATGACCCAAGATTCATCATTCAAAACAACATCTACATGTTTAGGTTCAATGAGAGAAAGTGATGCACAATTACTATTCAAAGGTTTATGAGAACGAGTAGTTACCACATCGGATAGATCACCTATGATTAAATTTTGAGGGTGACTGAAGACGAATGTCCAAGCTTTTGGAAGATCTTTTGAAGTATCCTCGTTCTATTCTTCCTCGTTCATTTACTTGATGGTTGTTCCATTGCTCACTATTAGTGAGGTGATCTCTTGATGATCTTCATGAATAGTGAGCTTCTCAAGCTCCTTTTGAATACCTACATCTTCATCTTCACATAAATTCTTTGAGATAACATCATTTGCTTCATCAAAAGTAACATGTACAACTTTTTCAATCAAGAGGTTCTTCTATTGTATACTCGGTATGCTTTCTTGTCACTAGAATATCCTAGAAAGATCCCTTCATCCGATTTTTTGTCAAATTTACCAAGATTTTCTTTGATTTTTAAAACAAAACATTTGCAACCAAAGACTTTAAAATAGCTCACAACGGGTGATATGGATCCGAATAGCCCAAATATGTGTCAAGAGGAGGATATGAAAGATAGAGCAAGCATGGATTCATTCTTTCCAAGATTGGAGTACATTCGTGGTATTTCGATCAAGTTGGATTGGACTATTCTCAATTCAATAATACATGAAGTCCAATTCTTCAAAGTGAAGCACAAGTGGAGATCCTTTAAGTGCAAGAAGGCGGAGTGTTCTTCCTTTCAAGTTTATGCGAACCCCGTGCGCAATCGACTTGATGCCACGAAACCCAACAATTCAAGACGGCACCAAATCCCAAGGATCGACTCCAAAGTTGGTCACAAGAATTTGGACAGCAAACACACAACAAGAACAATAAAGAACACACAAGAATCAAGCAAGAATTCAACCCGTTGTCTATAACGAAACAAGAACCAAACTCTTAACAAGATTTAAAGCAAGAATTGACCCGTTGCCTATATGAATCAGGCAAGAACCAAATCTATAAGTCAGTTAAAACAATCACCGTTGCTGAAGCGATGATCCCAACAAAGTCTTAATCCAAAGACTAAAAGAAAGAACTTTTTCCTCACGAAAAAGATGAATATTATTGATAAAAATCTGCTGAAATTCGTGCATACTATGAGGCCTATTTATAGGCTTAATAAAGTCCTAAAAACTAGCTTAACAACTCCTAAAAAAGTAGTACTAGGGTTCAGCCATAAGTGGCCCCAAGAGTTTGGGCTAAATGGGCCTTATTTAGGCTAATTAATGAGCCTAAAAACTAATAACTAAACGAACAACTAAACCCAACTTAAAACCAACTTAAAATCAGCCCAATTTACACAACACTTTAAATTATTATTGGGCTTTACACAATAAAGACCAAAGTAAAATAAACTTGAAAGGAACTCCGCCTTCTTGCACTTAAAGGATCTCCACTTGTGCTTCACTTTGAAGAATTGGACTTCATGTATTATTGAATTGAGAATAGTCCAATCCAACTTGATCGAAATACCACGAATGTACTCCAATCTTGGAAAGAATGAATCCATGCTTGCTCTATCTTTCATATCCTCCTCTTGACACATATTTGGGCTATTCGGATCCATATCATTCCCTCCTCGAAAAGATTCGCCCTCGAATCTGAATCTGTCTAAGATAAGCACGTAGATGTGTATGGGAGACAAGATTTAGAATCTAGTCTTTGAAGCCCTGCACTATTGCGAACACAACTGTGTGATTTTGTCAAAGATTTTCATTGAAAGTTTTACAAAGTAAGGATCAAAACAGTTAAACAAATGTGCACGCCAAAGTAAAAAATCATTCAGCTTTGACAAGATAAGCACAATTTGGGAAATTGCCAGAAAATACGGATTTTGACACAAATTGGAACTTATTTGAGCATAAACAAAAATTTGAGTCAAAGTGTTCTGAGGCAAAATTGACACGATTTCATTCTTGCAAAGTATTTGACCTAAATCACACAACTTAGGTTTCTCAAAAACTAAGTAAGAAACAAAAATTTGGGTAGCGTGTCTAATTAAAATAAAATCAAACAAGTTATCATGCCATAACATAAACTTGACTTGACTTGCACAAAACTTGAATACCTTGAAGTTAACTTTACTTGAAATTCGAAATTCATAAAAGAAGTTAACCAAGCTAACAAAGTTATCCAAGTTAATTTGAACAAAAGTGAAATGTTGAAAATCATGTAGCATGCTAACACAACAATTCAAATTAGAGTTGATGGCATGGAAATATGATTATTATCAAGTAAAGCTTGGACGGATTTATCCAAATAATGCTCCACAAATTGGAATTGAAGTCCAAGAATTTGCATGCGTACACTGTTCAAAATAACAACCAAGTCAAAAGAATTAATTTTAAACAAGAAATCAACAAAATGTACACTAAAAATAACTCTAAATTCAGAATTAAATTTATACAATTTCTGAAGATGCTCAAATCTAAGAATTTCAACACAAAGAGCAAAAAGAAGTTCATACCTGTGAGATAGGGTATTGGCTACCATATCTTTCTTACCTTGCTTTGGTTGGAATGATGAGATACTCAATTGGGAGGTTAGTGCATCACGACTTACACCTTTGAAGGGTTGAACATAAGAAAGAAAACTAGACAAAGATAAATCAAGGTTAGCCATGACAAAATAAATTCTCTTGATATCTCTCTCTTTTCTCTCTTTTTCTTGGACTATGGTCGAAGCCTTTACAATATTTTCATCTTGATGGCTTTTCCCACTTTGTCTTTTCACCTTTATTCCATTGAAGAAATTTTCTTTGAATTTCTAATCTTTCTTCATTTATTTGATGTTGTGGCAAAGGAATAAATTTGAACTTTTTACCCTTTTTACACAAGTGATATGCCTTAGTATAGCTATCATAAAAACCAATTTCAGATAATTCCCATAGCTGACCAAGTTGTAAATGACATGTGAGCAAAGGTGCTACATCACAAACTACCTTATCAAAATACTTACCAATAGTGAAGGATATAATAACTTGTTCAGTTACCTCAAACGCTTCACTTTCAGTTGACCATCGAAACTTATAAGGTTTTGGATGTGGGAAAGTAGGCAAATTCAACTTTTCAACAAGATATGTACTTGCCATATTAATCCATATGCTACTATCAATTACAGTACCACAAACCCTTTTATTCACAAGAACCTTAGTGAAGAAAGTAATTTCTGCAAGACATCACAAATAAAACTCACAAAACAAAGTGGTTAGTGTTAGAAAAAAAATGTTAGAATTTTTCCTCACCACTTGGTCTTACTCTTTGGAGTGCAATTCACTCAAGTTGAATCACTCAATCTCTCGTGTATACCCTCAATTGAATGGCTTTTTATCACTCACTCTATCTCGCCACACTGCCTTTTTCCTCACATCTAGTTCGTTCTAAAAGTCTTTTGACTACGAGGACCAAAGTGAGCTCCAATTATGTCCTAACCACTTAATTGGTTAGAAGTCAAAGAAAACAAATAATCACGGGCCAACGACAAATAAGAGACACCAAACTTTCGGATTTAAGCTTCAAAGAATAAGAGACAACAAAATATCCGAGACTACGTGAAGCAACAAAACGTATAGAAAGCAAATAAGAATTTGGTAGGCAAATTTACCAAATAAAAAAAAGGAAACTAAGCACACAAGAACAAATAAGTAGTACTTAAGAATAACAAAGAAATTAAAAGAACCAACAAAAATTAAGTGCTTTTGGAATAGCAATACAAATTTGGAGAGTTTTCAAAAATAGGGAGTTTCTAAAAATATAAAGTATCAAATTTGGTAGATTTCCAAATTCAATTGGGATTAGGGTAAGTAATCCAAATTCTACCAGGATTAGGATTAGGGTAAGTAATCCAAATTCTACCAGGATTAGGATTAGGATACGGACTTAGATGTATTCTCAGAGACAATAATACATGAAGTCCAATTCTACACATCTAGATGTGTATAATCTGATTAGGATTAGGATGAGAAACCAAATCCAAATACTGTTAGGACAAGAAACCAATTCCAAATAGGATTAGAATAAGGAAACCAAGTGCAATTAGAATTGGGATATGGAATACCAAACACAAGTAGGAAAGGGTAAGAAACCAAAACCTTTTTAGGAGTTGTTAAGCTAGTTTTTAGGACTTTATTAAGTTTCTATAGCCGATTCCTCTTCTTCCTTTTTTTTTTTCCATATTTCTTTTTTTTTCAGCACTTTTTTTTTTTTTTTAACAGCAGCAACAACAAGAGAACAATGATTCCAGCCATATTGTTGTTAAATCAAAACTTATCCTTGGCCTTCCTGACTCTTACCAAATCCCAAGGATCGACTCCAAAGTTGGTCACAAGAATTTGGACAGCAAACACACAACAAGAACAATAAAGAACACACAAGAATCAAGCAAGAATTCAACCCGTTGTCTATAACGAAACAAGAACCAAACTCTTAACAAGATTTAAAGCAAGAATTGACCCGTTGCCTATATGAATCAGGCAAGAACCAAATCTATAAGTCAGTTAAAACAATCACCGTTGCTGAAGCGATGATCCCAACAAAGTCTTAATCCAAAGACTAAAAGAAAGAACTTTTTCCTCACGAAAAAGATGAATATTATTGATAAAAATCTGCTGAAATTCGTGCATACTATGAGGCCTATTTATAGGCTTAATAAAGTCCTAAAAACTAGCTTAACAACTCCTAAAAAAGTAGTACTAGGGTTCAGCCATAAGTGGCCCCAAGAGTTTGGGCTAAATGGGCCTTATTTAGGCTAATTAATGAGCCTAAAAACTAATAACTAAACGAACAACTAAACCCAACTTAAAACCAACTTAAAATCAGCCCAATTTACACAACACTTTAAATTATTATTGGGCTTTACACAATAAAGACCAAAGTAAAATAAACTTGAAAGGAACTCCGCCTTCTTGCACTTAAAGGATCTCCACTTGTGCTTCACTTTGAAGAATTGGACTTCATGTATTATTGAATTGAGAATAGTCCAATCCAACTTGATCGAAATACCACGAATGTACTCCAATCTTGGAAAGAATGAATCCATGCCCTTGCTTGCTCTATCTTTCATATCCTCCTCTTGACACATATTTGGGCTATTCGGATCCATATCAACGGGTTTTTTAACAAAAAAGGAGTTCATAAGGAGTTTTGTTTAAAATGGATCTTAATAACACTCGATTCATGACATAACAAGCCGTGTTAACAGCTTCGGCCCAAAAATATTGTGGTAAGTCGCATTCACTAATCATAGTTCTAGCGATTTCTTGAAGAGTCCTATTTTTCCTTTCAACAACACCATTTTGTTGAGGGACTCTAACAACCGAAAATTCATGTGAAATATCGTTGTGATCACAAAATTCGAGAAAACCTCCAAATTTAAATTCGGCACCATTGTCACTTCTTAAACGAATGATCTTTAAATTCAATAAATTTTGAATTTTGGAAAACAATTTTACAAATTTTTCAAAAGCTTTGTTTTTGTGAACAAGAAATAATACCAAAGTATACCTAGAATAGTCATCTACAATAACAAAGGCATATTTACAACCACCAACCCTTTGACTAGCATGTTGAGTAGGTCCAAACAAGTCTAAATGAAACAATTCTAAAGGTTTATTAGTGGATACAAAATTCTTTGGTTTAAAAGAAACTTTAACTTGTTTACCAAATTGGCATGCATCACAAATTTTATTTTTCAAAAACTTTAGTTTTGGCAAACCTCTTACCAAATCCTTCTTAGCAAGTTTTTCAATTAAATCCATATTAAAATAACAAAGTCTTCTATGCCAAAGCCAAGGATCATCTATGGAAGCGGTAAGACATTTTACATTGCTATTTTTAATTTTATCAAGGTGAATCACATAAACATCATTGTGCCTAGTGCCCTTAAATAAAACAACATGATTTTTATCAAGGATAAGACATTCATGCTTGGTAAAAAACACAAATAAATTTTTATCACAAAGTTGACTTACACTTAATAAATTGTAGTTCAAATTATCAACAAGAAGCACATTCTTTATCAAGGTTTCACCATTTTTACCTACATCACCAATGCCAATTATAATTTTGCTTTATTGTTATCTCCAAATGTTACTTTTCCATAGTTTTTGGATTTGAGATTTGTGAAGAGAGAAGCATCGCCCGTCATGTGCCTTGAACATCCATTATCTATGAATCACTTAGCATTGTTGGTGATGTTAAGTACATACATAATAGATCAATTGATAACTTTTGGTACCCACATTTTCTTGGGTCCATTTGAGTTAGTGAAATTGCTATTAATACATGCGGCTTTCATTCCGAGTTTCTCATTTTTCTTGACATAACACATATTCTTGACATGTCCATGTTGTTGGCAATATATACAAATAATATTTTTATTTCCATATAAAGAGGATTTTGATTTTACAAAACTTAAGTCATCCCTTCTAAGCATGATAAAATTTTTGTTCATTAATACATTTCTATTTCTTTTCAAATCAACAACATTTTCTCTCTTTCTAGTCAAGAGAACATTCAAATCATCCAATCTTTTCTTCAAGGAGGCTTGTTCTTCCTTGAGCCTTTGATCTCTCATGCATTTTTTTCTTCAAGTCACTATTTTCTTTCACAAGTTTAGAGTTAGCATTCAATAGAGCATTTGATTTCTTCACTAACTCCTTATTTCTATCATATGATTCCTTTAAGCTATCTGGAATAAAAAGTAAGCGAAAGTTTGTGAGATTTTTGAAAGTTCAAGGATATTAGGTGATATTAGTATAAACCTCAGGGGAGGCTTCTAAATTATCCCTAATACTTTTTAGGCATTTTTAAAAGGGATAATATCACATTCCACCCTTGAGGTTTGCCATAATTGTTAGACATGTTTAAAAAATTACACTTACCTCCATTATCATCCTTAAATGACTATAACACCCCTCCAATGATTAATATACTTTCTTTTTTTAGAGACTCAAGTCATAATACTTTGGGACAATTTCAGAAACCTCTCATAGTATTTATAATAATATCACCAAAGACCCATTAAACTTTAAAAAATCTTACAAAATTCCCCTATCTTTTAATTTCTGATGTGACATGGCAACATATTTAAAAAGAATTATTAAACAACTTAGTGTTCAATAAGATAAGCTAATTTATTCCAATTTTATTATTTTATTGACATACTAGTTACTTTAGTATCATAATTTAATTAATTAAAATGATTTTGGAAAAAAGGCATGCTATGCAAATTTAATTTTCTAAAAATATAAATTAATTAATTTTGTAACAAATTTTAATTCTTGGGTCTGTCATATTTAGAAGCTTTGGAGATTCAATTTTAATTTGGGATTTACCATAGACAAAGTTGTAATGAGTTTTTTTGTGGAAAAATTTAGAAAGATTTTGATTTCATGCTATTTTAATTAATCAATGAAAGTATACAATAATTAGCTTTAATTTAGGCCCAAATATTTTTATACAATTGTGTATTCCAAACTAAGTTAATGGACTAAATACTCTTTTAGCTAATTAAAAATATAGCATATATGAGAGGATTTTAATTTTAGGTTATTGTAATTGAACAATGTATAGATCTTTTCTTGATTCAATTACAATAGTCCGAAATTAAAATCTCCTAAATTTGTTTTCGAAAAGATTTATTTACACTTTGTCTAATTGTGTAATGCTAAATTTTGGGCTCAAATTCTTCCAAAATAATGTTGAATACACAAAGTATTGTAAATAAACCAAAACATAAATTAAAATTTGATACAAGAGTACATGCCATGTGTTAATAAATTAAATTAGCATAGTGTACCTTTTCTAAATCATTCGAATTAATTAAATCTTGATGGTAAATTAATTAGTGGCTCAACAAATGGGTAAAATAGGAAAAAATAACTTCTCTATTGCAAAATGAATTATTTAATAACATTTGTTTAATTGGACATACATGTTACAAGAAATAGAAAGTAAGAAGAGGCTTGTGATATTTTTAAAAGTTCTAGGATACTTAGTGGTACCAAGGGTGGTTTCTGAAATTCTTTCTAATCCTTTTAAGGCTTTTTTGAAAGGGATAATTTCACATTCCAAACCTTTGGTTTATCACAATTGCTAGAACCTCCCCTAAGATTTAAAAACTTACACTTACCTCCCTTAGCAACCTTAAATGACTATAATACCTCTCAAGTGACAATATACTTTATTTTTTTTAGAGACTCAAGTCATAATATTTTGGAATAATTTCAGAAACCTCATATGTTATTTATACTAAGATCACTTATCACCCTTAGAATTTAAAAAATAAAAATCTCACAAACTTCCCCATCTTTCAATTTCTTCTAACATGTCAGCCATATTTAAAAATATATTATCAAACAATTCATTTTTCAATAGAGAAGCTAATTTATTATAAATTTACCCCTTTATTGGCACACTAGTTAGTTTAGTATCAAATTTTTTTTATTATAATGATTGGGAAAAAAGGTATCCTATGATAACTTAATTTATAACAAGTAGCCTAAATTAATAGTCCTCCAACTATTTCTCTAAAACCAAAATGGTCCACCAAATTAAATTCTAGGCTAATTAGTCCCTCAACTTAAAAATTTTTATCTAATTTGGTTCCTAAATGGTAGATCCTCCCAAAACATTAGTTTTATATTTTAATTTTAACTGGTGTTGATTTGGGGTAAAAGCTTCAAATCACATGGATATGATGTTTTAAGTGTGAAATCATCACCTAGATAGTCCTCCAATATTTTTATTAAAACAAAATTGTTACCTTAACTAAAAGTTTAGCCAATTTAGTCCCTTTCTTTGTAACCTCAAACCCCTCCACTCCTACCCCATCCCACCCACTTTTTAGCCATAACCATCAACACCACCCGTATCAGACCATCTACTCTGTGAATCCATGGCTCCATTTTGAAAGTTCATCCTATCAGTGGTAGGAAGTGCAAGATCATTAAGGATGAGGTAGTGGAAGGGAAATCGAGAACGGGAAATCGGGGATGAAGGGAAGCAGAGAAGGAAGATCTAGAAGATCGGAGTCAGGGAAAGGGTGATCAAGAAAAAGAGAGGAAAGGGAGGAGAGTGAGACTAGGGGTATCATGAGACTATGGAAAAAGATTAGCATTTAGGAGTGGTGAATAGAAGATTGGAGTTGGGGAGTAGGGAAGGGAGATCAAGGTCGGGAGAGTGAGGAAGGGGATTTCAGGGATAGGGTGGGGAAATAGAGGGATTAGAATAGGGAGAGTCTGGGAATGGAAGGGATAGATGTTGGTTGGTCTAATTTGGGGTGGCAAAGAAGTAGATCCAAGGTGAGGAAGAAAGGGGTAGTGTTTGGATAACAAGGGCTGGGAAAGGACTTTTGAGGTAAGGATGGCAAAACCAGTGGTAAATTTAAGAAAATAATATTTAGCCAAAGGACTATATTGGTTAAACTTTTAGATAATGGAACAATTCAATTTTAATAAAAATGTTTGAGGACTATTTAGGCAATAATTGCACATTTAAAATATCAGTTCAATGGGTTTTGATGCTTCTACCCGTAGTCAACAACAGTCAAAACTAAAAAAATTTAAACAAATATCTTGGGCAGTGCCACCATTTAGGGAAAAAATTGGAAACAACTATTTAATTCAAGAACTAATTAAGCCAAAATATAAATTGGGGACCATTTCAATTTTAATTAAATAGTTTAAGGACTGTTTAAGTGACTTTCCCTTAAATAATTTTGTAACAAATTTAATTTTATGGTTTGTCATATTTAAAAGATTTGCAGATTCAATTTTAATTCGTGAAGATTTACCATAGACAATATTGTAATGAGCTTTTTATAGAAAAAAATTAGAAGGATTTTAATTCCGAGCTATTTTAGTTGATCAATAAAATTATACAATAATAAGATTTAAATTTGGGCCTAAATCTTATTATACAATTATGTAATTCTTTCAAACTAAGTTAATGAACTAAACACTCTTTTCATGTTCATGGTTGTTTGAAGAAAAAGATAGTTGACATAGTTATTTGATGGCTTTCTAGGTTTCTTTCCACGACTCTATCTCCCTTCTGATCATCTCTTCTTTTCACGTTTGACTAAAGGGCATCCCCCTACAATTCAGTATTCATTCACATTGGTTGTTTTTTATTCTAATCACTTCATGCCCCTTATTGAGTCCACTACCTATAATGGGGAACCTGCCATTTTCTTTCCAGCAGAAATCATACAATAGCTTGCTCATCCCTTTCGATTTTCATTGGTTGGCAAATTCTTCAAATTAAGGCCTTCAATGGAGGCATTGCACAAAGAGTTCCAGAAGATTGGTTTTCCCTAGATCGTATACCCTAGGTCTTTTGGATCACCGTCACATCCTAATGAAATTTGATAATGAAGAAGATTATCTCCGAGTTTGGTGTTGTGGCTTCTAGACCATATTAGGGCTTGGAATGCAGATCATTAAGCAGAGACCAAATTTTAGTGTAGATTGTGAAATGTTGCTCGCACCAGTTTGGATTTTGTTTAATCAACTTCCTCCTCATTTATTTCACAAGGCAGCCTTCTTTTCCGTTGACTAGCCGATTAGTGAGACATTGAAGATAGACATTTCCACGGCAAATGGACCTCGGCCCAGCAAGCTAGGGTTTGTGTGGAGTTAGGTCTTTTGAACCTCACTTTGCCGAGTTTGCATAGGCAATGGTGAAAAATCCTTTTGGCAATCTATCACATATCACGATATTCCCTCCTACTGCACATACTAAAACAAGGTTGGTCATCTAGTCATTGAGTGCAATCTTTTGGAAAACCCTAATTCCAAGCCGACTATCTGCCTACCAGATGGGGCACGCAAAAAAATAACTTTGGTGTTGCCCCCTTAGCCTCCAACAACCCTAGCTCAAAGCCTTGCAATGCAGGTGTCACAGCTGGGAAAGCTCAAGAAAAAAATGCTTCACCTGCAACAATCTACCATCAGCAACCTGTAATGGCAACAGCTATCTCTAAGACGGCAAACCAGCAATTGGTTCCTAAGAAAGTTTTTAAGGCTCACCAGGTCCCTTAAATACCGGTTCAATTCATAGAAAATCACTCTGGTTTACTAGCTTCAAAGAAAGAGCTACTTCTAGCATATGACGAACTACAGGTATTAAAGAGCATAATTAATTCTATCGTGTTGGATCCAATGGAAATTCAATTGATCTTTCAGTTTCACTACATGCCGCACCTAGGATGATCATTTTCATAAGTTTCGAGCAAGGCAAGCTAAGACAGGATTCTAAAGGATGATGTTACAGACACTCTGTCCAACACTGATGAGGTTATCCGTCCAGTTGTTGCATGTGAGGTGCTTTTCAGCAACTTATGGCTCTTCCTATCTTCTTTGCATCAGTCTAAACATCCTCAACCAGTTCCTCTTCCCAAAGTATCCAAAAGAGGTCGTAAAAGGAAAAGCAAAATATGCAAGTTCCTCTCAAGAACATGACTTCAATGACTTGTTCCCCCAAATTTATAATGATTAATATTATGATATGGAACATTCAGGGGATTGCTCACAAGGCATTTCTCAAACGTTTAAAAAAGTTCATTCGTACTCAGTCACATTCCTTTTTAGTAAATTTAAAGCCTATGTTGGATGTGTTTAAAATTAATGAGTTTGCTGCCAAACTTTGGTTTAACTTCTACTAATCAAATGCTACCAATAAAATCTGGGTTTTCTAGAAAGGAAGTTTCAACTTTCGTACATTAGAAAACTCAGAGCAATTCATTCATTTAGCTTTCGCTCATGATAGTTGGGAACACTCAATGGAAGCTACATTTGTCTATGCTAAATGTACTAGAGCAAAGCATAGACCTCTTTGGGACCAGGTATGCTTAATTGGCTCTCGACAAGCCAAACCCTGGTTTATAGGAGGCGATTTCAGTGTCATTCAATCACTTTTTGAATATAAAGGACATTCTATTCAAAATTGGAATGCTATCTCAGACTTCACAAACATGATTTTGGATTGTGGTTTGCAAAATGTTCTGCATAATTAGAGTGATTTTAGTTGGACAGGATTGCAGAATGATCGGCAAGTCTGCAAATAGCTTGATTGCGGCCATACTAATCTAGTTTGGCAAAACCTTTTTGCTAATTCAGTGGCTCACCATCTCAATTACCTCCAGGGCTTCTTTAGATCATTCATTACTGCTTTGGGAGTTGCCAGATGCTAGTACTTCGAGACGTAGACCCTTTCGATTTCAGAATATGTGCATTTATCATGAATAGTTACTAGATGCAATGGCTGGAAATTGTAGGATTCCGTTGCAAAGCTATGGTATGCGTGCATTTCTTTAGAACTTTTGAGGCTGAAAACTTTTCTTAGGGGTTGAGATAAAGAAGTTTTCAGTAACATATTTGACACGGTTCAGATAGCTAAAGCTGATGTTCGTATTTGTGAGGCAAACTTTGAAGCAGACCCTTCCACCTCGAACCGAGAATTGCTCAGTCAAGCTCAAGCTAAACTCTTTCTTAATTTGCAAAAGAAGGAAATCTTTTGGAAGCAAAAGTCTCGAGTCAAATGGCTTGCTGAGGGAAATAGTAATACTAAATTTTTCCATGCATATCTCGTTAATTAAAGGGCTGCTCTTGTAATTCGCACAATCAAGAACTTAGCTGGGGAATGAGAGTTCTACTGCCTCGAGCATTAAACAAGAAGCTATCTAGTTTTTTGAATCCCTTCTTTTGAATGAGGGACTTCATGTCTCGGCCATGAAGGACTTGTTAGGGTTTAATCCCAACCTCATTACAACTACTCAAAATGATGATTTATTGAAGCCAGTATCTTTAGAAGAAGTTAAAGTGGTTGTTTTCCAACTGGATAAAGACAGTGTGCCACAGTCGGATGGTTTTCCTGTCTTGTTTTCCAACATTGTTGGAATATTATACAAATAGATGTTTTTATGCGATTTAGGATTTTTTTTGTTTGTGTCAGTATTTCAAAAGGAATTGGGAGCGCACCCATTGTTCTTTTGCCTAAAAAAGAAATTTCGGCTTCTTTCTCAGATTTTCGACCAATATCTCTTTACAACTTTATTGATAACGTGTTTACAAAAATTCTTGAAAATTGACTGACAACTATTTTTCCACTTCTAATATCTCCAGAACAATTAGGATTTGTCAAGGGTCGGAATATGAAGTCTAATAGCATTTTGCTGGCATAGGAGTTTCTTAGTTCATTCGACAAAAAAACTCAGCGTATAACATTATATTGAATCTGGATATGATGAAGGCGTTCGATAGATTGTCATAGCATTTTTTGGAGGCAATGATGGGTAGATTTGGATTTCATACTATTTGTCAAGCTTGTCATGAATAACCTCAAAAGTGGCTGGTTTTCAATCTTGCTAAATGGGGAGGTCACAGGTTTCTTCCAGTCATCGCGAGGAGTTAAGAAGGAAGATCCTCTATCCCTTTTTTTGTTCATTTTATGCTTGGAGGCACTCACCGGGGGTTATCTATTCTAATTGCTCAGAAATCCATTGTTCCTAAACTGGTTCCTCGCAATTGTCCTACTATTTCTAATCTTTCTTTTGCAGATGACATGATTATTTTTTATCGGGGAAATTGTCGCACAATCAAAAATCTTATGTCATTCCTTGAAGCATATCAACTAGGATCCGGTCAAAAAATAATGCTTCTAAGAGTTAATCTTTAATCTTTCCAGCTTCTTTAGGTGTTTCGGCCACTCAAATTTTAGGGTACATCATGGGCATCAAGCGACGTGCAGTGCCTATTCCTTACCTAGGATGCATAGTATACAAAGGACGATGTTGACTTCATCAATATCTTTACCTTGTTCAGAAGATACAATGAAGGTTAGTTGGCTGGAAGCATAAGCTACTACTGCAAGAGGGGCGTTTAGTTCTTATAAAACATGTGTTTTTTTCAATCTCAATACATGTTTTATCAGTCATGAATCATCCCAAAGGGATTCTTCACACAATCGACTGTGTCATGGCTGATTTTCTTTGGGGTGATTCAAGCCTCAGAAAGAAACAATATTGGGCTTCCTGGAAGTCAATTGCTTGCCAACTGAGGAAAATGGATTAGGGTTGAGAAGATTGTAAAATGTCGTTGATGCCTTTTCACTGAAGCTATATTGGAACTTCTATGATTCACCATCACTTTGGTCCATCTTCATGCATGCAAAATATCCGAATGGTGGTGAGCGCTCAATGTCATCTTCAATTTGGAGACAAATGCAAAAAATTAAACATCAGCTAGGTAAATTGCATTCAAACTCTAGTTTGAAACGGTACCTGCTCATTATGGGATGATAATTGGCTAGGTGATGGGCTGTTGACTCCTACTGATTCCAGTTAGCCAGAGTTCTCAATAAGCTCCAACTGACATCAATCAGCCAGAGTTCTCAATGTGCCAGCTATATGATAATTTTCACGGCTGGAATCTTTGCCTTGTGGAGAGGTTCCTATTGCCAAAAGATAAAGCTTGGGTTTTAGCCACCCGATTGTACCTTTCTCAACAACCAGACAAGCTCATTTGGAACTTGGAATCATCTAGTAAATTGTCCTAATATTCGGCCTTCAAAGTCGTTCGGCATAGTGCACAAAAATGTCACACTAGAGCTATAATTTGGGGATCTTATATTCCACTAAAGATGCATATGCTCATGTGGCATTTGTTAAATGGTTTTCTACCTATGGACATTTCTTTCTTGAGGTTCTAATAAAAATTGTTTCTCTATGCCATCAAAATGCCCTGCATGTGCCTCATTGGATACAATAGAACATTGGTTTATCCATTGCACACTATCAAAGAAGATCTAGTTCCATTTTGCCAATACACTTGATCTCTCCTTGGCCAAAGAATTAATTCCACAATTTTGCTTTCTTGGATGTTGGTCGTTTACCCACAAGACAAGCCATTTACCTCGCTCATTTTCTCCACTATTTTATGGAAATTATGGCTGGTTTGAAATTATTTGCTCTTTGATGGTATTTTGCACACACAATAATGGATCATCCATAAGGTACTGGAGCTTACCTCTAACTTGTGCATAGCTTCACTATTCTCTTTATCTCCTCTCTTGCAGCATTGGGCTTGGTGAAGCTCAATTTGAGTGACAGCTTTACATTCTCGACAACCCCAGGCAATTCTTGGTCCAGGGTCTTCGGGAGTAAAGGTCAATGTTGACGATTCCTCCTTGGGAAGTCTGTGTTGTTTGGTTTTGCAAAATTTTTCGGTGAAGGGACAAGCATGCACGTTGAAGCACAAGCTTTTTTTGCATGGTATCACTTTCTGTTAAACACACTCAATTTTGCATGCCTCAATTGAAACAGATTCGCAAGTGTTGTATGACATTGTCACCTCCAAATCAACGACTCCTTGGCAATTGGATAGAATTATTCAGCTAATTCAAGACCTTTTGTCCCAAGGCAACTTTACTCATCAGCACATTTATCGTGAAACAAACTGCGTTGTGGACCTTTTATCGAAAACACGAAGTAGTAATAGGAAGCTTTATTTTCACTCAAATGATGTACCTTCTTTAATTTCTGGAGGCTTATTTCTAGATTCCTTAGGTACTCCCAACATTAGAATAGGGAACACCTAATGTACGATTCTCAATTTCTTTATTAATAATATATTTCTTTTGTCAAAAAAAAAAGAAAAAACTAAACACTCTTTTAAATAATTAAAAATATTGCAAAAATGTTAAGAAGATTTTAATTTCAGGCTATTGTAACTTAATAATTTATACCTTTTATTGATTTAATTACAATAGTCCAAAATTAAAATCCTCTTAAATTTTTCTATAGAAAATATTATTAACACTTTGTCTAATTTGAAATGCTACAATTTGTGGTCAAATTCTCGCAAATTAAAATTGAATACACAAAGCATTGTATACATGCTATTTGTTAGTAAATTAAATAAGCATAATGTACCTTTGTAAATAATTTTAATTAATTAAATTTTAATACTAAATTAACTATTGTGGCTCAACAAAGCGGAAAAATGGGAAAACTTAGCTTATCTATTCTCGAATGTATTATTAAATAATTTATTTCTAATTAGGATGATATGTTACAAGAAATATCAAGCTGAGATTTGTGAATTTTTTTTTTTTAAATTTCAAGGATCCTTGGTGATATTAGCATAAACCTTACGAGAGGTTACTAAAATTATCCCCAATACTTTTTAGGCTTTTTAAAAGGGAAAATCTTTCATATTCCACCCTTGAGGTTTATCATAATTGCTCGAACCTTTTCTCAGGTTTAAAAAATTACATTACCTTCGTTACCAAACTTAATTCACTATAGCACATCTCAAGCAATAATAGACTTTCTTTTTAGAGACTCAAGTCATAATAGTTATTAGGCTTTTTAAAACTTACTACTACCTCTGTCTCATTTATATTGTCACACCTGTCATTTTAAGATGTCCCGATAAAAATGTCACATTACCTTAAATGGATGCTTTGCTTTGTTGAATTTTCAAATGTACCCTTCCAAACATTCAAAATATTCAAAACTCCTGTAACAAATGGCCCTAATAATCAATGCATCATTTCTCATTTCTATCTTCTCTCTCTTCCCTCCTCCCAGCTAAACTTCTCTAATTCAAATATTTGTCATTTAATGTTGTCAAGTCAATTCAACTTAATAAGGGCATTTTGGACATTTGGTAAAAAATTATAGTTACCTAAACATTTGTGCAAATGTCTAATGTGAAAATTATATTGGGACAAAGGGAGTATTTAGACTTAAAAAAGTTTAAACAATTTACTAGGCACCAGGAAAATAATAACAATTGGCCAAAATATTTTAGAACAAAATTATGAAAAAAAAAACCAAATAATTCCTAGTGGTGGTAGCATAATATGTTGGTGTAGGGTTTAGGAAAATGAAGAAATAGTCTTCCTGAATTTAGATTTTAAGAGAAACTATTTCATAGGTCTAAGGTGGTTTGAGCATTAAATATTTGTTAAAATGGTAATAGTTTTTCGTTAATTTTTGAATTGATTAATGGTTTTTCTTTTGTTTTCAATTTCTAATTTGTTTTATGAAAAAAATTTTATTATTTCAATTTTTAAACTTTTTTTTGGAATTTTTTGATTATGTTGGCAAATAGGTTTCTTTTGTTACTCAAAACTATGAAACAGGGGATACATGTGTTATTCAAAAACCTGGGGGCTTGTTTCTACAATTATGTTAAATCTCGGGATAGGAATATGAAATTTTTATCCCTTTAACATGTATTTAAAGGATTTGGTGAAAATATTGAAATCCATAAATTTGTTTGAGAAAATTTTAAGGCTAGAGTCAATGAGTTTTAAATTTACCAAAAATTAACAAGCATGAAATGAAGGATTTCAAATAACTTGATATTTGGGTAGTTTCAAATTTATTCATTTTACATATACAAATCATTTCTACAAATGGGTGCATTTTAAATCTTTTGACAAATCTATTGATACAAATTTAAAGGAATCGTTTGGATACGTGAATTTGAATTGTAAGAAGGATTTATTAAATGAATGAATTTGAAATGGATGAATTTCAAATGACATGAAATTCGGGTGAATTTTAGTTTGACCACTAAAATTCCTCACTCACTCATTACTTGATTTTAAATTTCCAATTAAATTTATTATCTCATTTGAATAATCTAAGAGATTGAGATTCGAAATCCAAATCTACTCAAATCCTCCATCCAAACAAAGCCAATTGTATTTTTGTTCCAACATAATTCGAGTTTTCTTGCCGCAATTTAAATTTAATAATGTATCTATGCTTCTTTGATAATCAATGAACCATAAACTTTAGCCTTCTTGTAGGTGCATAATGGAAATTTATTCAAATAAGGATATGTTTGGTTGGATGCTAAATGTTTTCTTTAGGAAACTATTTTTCTTGATGAAATGTAAAAGGTTTTTGCAAGAAAAAGTTCATTTTGTATATAATTTTCCACTGTTTTTGTTGACAAAACAAAATATTTTGAAATATAATTTTTTTTATGTTTTTAATCTTTGATTATATGTATTTGAGTTTAAAAGATTTATAAAAGTTGAAACAAATACTTCGTAAGTAATTTTGGTCGACAAATTGATTTTGTTGAAAACTAAATTATAATATAATGTAGTCGTAAAATATGCATTATAATAATTATATTACTATAGGATCCACAATAAATAAAAAATAAATGAATAAGAATTGAAGACAAAAATAAGTTTAGCAATTAAAATTACAAAGTCTATAGATATTTGAGGTTTAATATCACTTTTGAACTTTTGGAAAATAGCATATGTTCAATAATTCCTTAAGTTATTTTGGCCAGAGAAAGGAAAATTAGAAAATATTTTGCACAAAAAAATAATTTTCGGTGTTTGATACCAAGAAAAATTTCTATTAGTCGAACCAAACTGACCCTAAATGAAAATTTTGTCTACGATGAGGTGTTCAAATTCCGTTTTTCTTCTCCATGCTTGCTCAAACGAGTTTATTCTAAGTTGGAATAAAATAAAAGGAATTGCGTAGTTGTGTTGGGTATCATACTTTTGTGTTCTAGAAGTTATACTGTTCAAACATTCCAAACCCATGGTATTGTGCTATACAAACATTCAAAATACAACGGTATGATACCTAATGAAATTATGGAATTTTCCCAAAATATTATTATTATTTTTAAACATTTCCAAAAAAGTATTATATTCCGTAAATATTATATTATTTTGGGAATAATAATATTCCCAAAATATTGGAATTTAATATGTAACAAAAAAAAAAGAAAAAGAAAACACAGAGCTACAATGTTTTTCATCAACACACAGCAGCTACAAAATAGACAACCAACCTATAGAGTTTTGTTATTGCAAATATTTAGAAATCAATGTTGCACAATATAAAATTTCTATTACATACCATCACAATTTATTTTCTTTTTATAAATCTCTACCAACATGAATCCTTAGTTTTCTCAAAATTTTTAAAGGAAAACCTATGGCTACCCAACTAGAACAAGTCATTTAATTGAATGATTCAAATAAAAAATATTTGCAAATGATCAAAAACATAATTCTATAGGTAATTTAAATACATAAAATGCGAATGCAATACCATATCGTATACATATGTTCATTTCCTAAATGCAAATGCAATATCATATCGTATACAAATGCTCATTTCCTCTTGCAAGGTGGATTGAAATTGGCGATCAAAAAAGGGAAGTATAAATCCATAATTAGTGAATCATATTGAAGCATGCGGCAACGTGCATCAGGCAACGCTTCCGTTTGATGTAGACTCATTGTGATTCATTCAACTTGAAAATTGGCCTTCATGATAGTCAATATCTTATTTGAAGAGAATCCTCTTCTTTTGTATAAGGCAAGTAACATAATCTTTGGATAACACCGATTATGCTACATGAGTGTGTTTGAGAATAAAAGAGACTTTCTATAAACGAATGCTCATATTCTACATAGGGTTTTCTTTTTATAAATTTCAGAAGGGGAAGGGGACGAGGAGAATTAATGAGTCACAACTATCATACCTAAAAGAAGTGGAATATTAAGGTAACTAATCCTTGTTTGAATGGTTGCTCACTATAATCGGGAAAAATACAATCAATTATGTTGGCAAATTAATGCCATAGAAAAATCCTTAATGCCACAGCAATAATAAGTTGACAGGAAATTTTAACCTTCATGAGAAGTCAACATCCTCGTGAATCCAACAGACGTCAATGAGATATCTCTCCAACCATCACCACCACTTCTCTGACGTAACCCTCCACTAGCCCTAACTTCAAAATAAGTGACCTTTGCACTCAGTCTATTCTCCATAAAATCCATAACTTATTATTTAAAAAGGATTTTCTTTCAATTTTCACAATTAATATTAAGTATGAAACATCCTTCGACAGCTTCAATATCAAATACAACAACCAATTTTATTTAGGTTACCCAATATACAATCGTGATAAAACACTAGAACCACAAAGACACATTGGTCTTTCGTAAAGAGGCTCGCAATTCCTTTCACTAGACACATAGCTTGTATTATTTTCCTCCACATATTTGATTATCTATATGCACCATCCTACTCCTACTCTTTCTATTTTTTTTGTTATTTTGTTTTAGACTTCTCAAAATCAAAGCCAAAGAAAATGAAAAACTTTCCACACATCCTAGTGCGGGCCGTGTTTATTCTAACAACTCATCCTCATTCTCCTATGAATTGAACATTATTTTGGATATTGAATAAAAGAAGGAAAGAACTATTATAAACCCCCTATGGGTATAGGGGTATTACAGATGGGAAAAGGGGGGAAACAAAGAGGGTGAAGTGCATAGGGGATTTTTAAAGTAGGAAAAGATGGGATTTGACAGTTGGGGAGGGAATAGGTATTTGATAGCGGAGAGGGTTTTAGACTATAGCCACTAATAGAATGTAAGGAAAGGAATCAGGATGTTGACCAAGAGGAATGGTTGCTGAGAAATTTTGTTGACTCATTAAGGGTAATAAAGTCATTTAAAGCTATAATTGCTGTGGCATTAAGAATTTTACTGTGGCATTATCATTGGCCAATTATGTTACATGATTGCAAGATGAAATTTCATGACCGTCAAAGTAGAAAATAGAAAATTGCCATACAAATGTATGAATTGTTGCATCATTGTTTCATTTATCCAGGAAAAAGAAATTCATTGCGCAAAACAAAAATATGAGAGATTTATACTCTTTTGGGATTCCTTTTTTTTTCCCCCTTTCTTGCAACCTCAAGTGTTCATTTCGTCTTGTTGGCCCTTGAACTTCTATCAATCAAAACAAAGTAATAGCCAATGATATTGCAAGACAGTTTGATATCTCTATATTTTAATTAAACTATTATATTTTTTGAGTAAATTACTGTAAAACCCAATGTTCTATGACCTTCTTACCCAAATATCTGTCTTAAACTACTATGCATTTTGGACTAAAGTATATTGTTGATAGAAATCATCCAAACTAACCGATTTTAGTGAAATACTTGCATACCCACCAACGATTATTTTACCTCTTATTAGATGGTCCTCTTTACCCTTCACCACAACACCACCCCTACAACCACCACCTGCAGCTACTATCTTAGCCCCTCACCTCTCATCAGTTCTCCTTGCATCTATGATAAGCTAGAACAAAATGTTAGCAACCATCAATAACAAAAAGCCACTAGGAAAAAAAGAAAAAACTACTTGATCCACCACCAAAAAATCAACGTTTGCTGTCTTATTAGAACATAAAACAAATATGGGAAAAATGACTATTTGCTGGCCTTAAAAAGGCAATGGAAAATAAAAACCTGTTGGGATATAAAATCCACAACAAAACAAACCACCATAATTGATTTCTACCCAAATATTATGTTTTCCATAATAAAATCCACAAGAAAAAGGCTAAAAAATAATGAAATAAAGAAAAAAACTGAGAGGTTATGAGAGAGGCAATAGATGGTTGCGGGGATGTGAGAGAGATAAAGGGGTTACAGGAGGGAGAAGGGAGATGGGTGTTGGAAGGAAAAAGGAGGGACAGTGTGAGATGAGCTGAGGTGAGGATGGGACAAGGATAAGGATGAGAGGAAAGTGGAAGGGCAGGGCAAGGAATTGGGGTGAAGGGTTGGGTTACGGTGGATGTGGAAGGGTGATGGGTGTTGGGAAGTGAAGGGTAGGACACGGTGCGGTAAGGTAAGATGATGATAAGGATGAGAAGATAAGGATGATTGAGGGCAAGCAACTGGGGTGCAAAGTAATAGTAATGAAATAAATTTTTTTTTGCTCTATAATGAGGGTAGTTTTGGTCACAAAATTTAAATATTTTGAGAAAACATTTTGTTTTTCCTTTAGTCAGTTGCATTCGGAGCATGTGTAGCTCGAACATGATTAATTTGGATAGTTTCCATCAACATCAGCCTTTAGTCTATAATACATAGTCGTAGATAGATTTTCAAAACGCATAAGAGTTACGGGTCAAAAAGACCATAGCATATGGGGATTTGTGGTAATTTGCCATTTTTTTGGTTATGCATTTTGCATACATCAAAAATATAAATTGGCATGTAGATAAATGTCATTGTCACAAAATTTTTTAACTATTGAACTCAAGCTTGAAAACTTGTCTTAGATTTTGTTCTTCTAGAATGAGAATTCGTAGTTATTAGAATATGTTAGCTTTTAGATTTAACTATCGACACTCTCTCTATAAATGCTTTGATCACTGTGTTCATACTTTGTGTTGGAATTGAACAAAGCCTAGAAGTTTTCGATTTAATTTTAGTAGTTGCAACTGCTGTATTGGAGTAAACTTTTTTGTAGTTTAACTATTTTTGGAGTCAGTTGTTTATTTGATAACTACTGCAAGGTAGTTTCTTGCTAGCCATGCTTAGAAGTCTATATATAGGGAATGTGTTAGAGTATTTTTCATTAGAGAGTTTCAAGAATTTATTGAGAGTCTCGTTTGTTTGGGATATTAATAAAATTATTTATTTCACCCTATTTTGTGGGAATATTTTATTCATTCAATTTCTAATTCTATGGCTGGTATCAGAAGAACTGTAAAAATTCAGGGTTCTAGAATTTAGTATCAGAGGTAGGTTACGAGGCTAGTCCTATGATTTTTTAGTTATCAGAATTAGGACACAAAGTGTGTCCGAGAATATTTAGTTGCTGGAGTTAGGCCGCAAAGATTGGTGATTACTCTAGTAAACTAGAGTTATTTTCCTTTAAATTATGGCATTTTGATAGTTTAAATCCCAAACTTTGGGTAAGTAATTGAAGATTTTAGTTAATTTCTTTCATATTATATGTGTTTGTATTTTTTCTCTTGTTAAATATGATAAGTTTTTAATAAAATTCTAGTTTAATTAATTGCTTAATGGTGTTAATATCATGCAGGTCAAAAATTAGAGGTTGGAATCGGGAATGAACAAAGCTCAAAGGACCAAATTCCAATTATGGAATAAATGGAAGAATATTGGGAAGAGAGTCCAGATCGCGATCTTGACTCGGGAAAATGCCCAAAATATATTAGAGTCCGGATCGCGATCTCAATTCCCAGACCGCGATCTGGAGTTGCTAGTGGATAAGTTTTAAGGGTAATTTTGTAATCTTCCAGCAAACAATTTTTGATTTTTACCTTGTGTAATACTTCACTAGTTAAGCTACTTCAAAAATTGTAATAGAGTAAGTAGGATAGATTTAAGTAGGAAATTAGTAGATTTTAGGATAGATAAGGAAAACTTAACTTCAAGTTTCTTTTTGAATGAAAATTCCTCTTTAATTATCTCTTAGATCTACTTTTAATTTCTTGACAAATTGCAAGTTTAAATTTTAATTCAATAGTTGTAGTGGGTTAATAATTAGTTTCAAGTAGATATAATTTTTACTTGCTTTATAGTCTAATTTAGTGCAAATTTCTTTGCTTGCATTCTAGAGTTTCTTAGAAAAATTAGGGTTCTTGTTAATTTCTTGCTTTTTAGTTAAGAATTCTCAATTCCTTGCATTAATTTCTAGTTAATTTTTTGTGGGCTTTCTTTATTATATCAAAAATCCGAATATATTTAGATTTCTATTTTAACTTTTTCCAATTTATAGTTTAGAAATGGTTGCTTTTAGTCTTCAAAGTTTCTTATTTGTAGTCTTTTTAATTGGGTAACTTACTTGCTTTTAATTTTAGTCTTATTTTGGTCAATTTAGGGTAGAATTAAGTGCTTTCAGTTAATTTCTTTTGTTAGAATTTAGTAGCTAGTCTCTTAATTTCGTAATTGCTTAGTTTCCATTACATATTTTAGTAGATAAATTAACTTAATTTGGTCTTGAGAGGCTTGCTTACTTTAGTTTAAATATGAACTTGATTAGTGTAGTTTCATCTTTCATTGATTGATTTTTGCTTAACTGTACAAATACCCATAAATCTTGGTATTTGCTTTCCAACAATCCTTGTGGGAAAAATCCCTACTTCCCTTTACTACTAGTTGACAACCGTATACTTGTGGGATGTCACCTAGTTAGTAGTAGGATTTAGGTGTTTCATAAGTTTATAACTAGGTGTGTAAGGCATCAAGTGTTTGGTGCTGCTGCCAGGGATTGTCCTTGGTTTTTGGCAATATCAAGCACTATAGGGGTTGTGTAGATTAAGCACCTTAGTTTAATTTAGTTGTCAACTTTGTTTGTTCTTTTATGTTTGTTGTTCGTCTTGTGAAATTGACTTGGCACTTCAATTGACTATTTGCTGTGGTTTTGTTGTAGTGCATGGTAAGAGGTGATAAAGGGCACTCATTTGCTTGGACAAGGAAAAGGAAAAAGAGCTAAGGGAAATTCAGAAGTTTGAGAAGGGTACAACAAGAGCAAGAAAGGATTGAAATAGAAAATGCTAATGCTTATCAAATGAATTTCAACATGGAAAATGATGAGGAAGAGGTTGTTGGAAATAATGTGATAGGTGGTTATGGTAATGGAAACGGCATGAATGGGAATGGAAGGCCATTGAGGGAATATGCCTTACCAAATTTTAATGGAGTGAACTCTAGCATTGCACAGATGCCCGTTCAAGCTAACAACTTTGCAATTAAGCCCGCTATAATCCAAACGTTCCAAGCTCATGCCATGTTCGGGGGTAGTCCCAATGAAGATCCCTATACACACATCATGAATTTTGAAGAAATTCTGACACGTTTAAGTTCAATGGAGTACACCCGAATTGTGTGCGAATGAGGGTGTTTCCTTTCTCCCTCCGAGATAGGAAAAAGTCATGGTTACAATCTCACGCCCAAGGAACGTTTACTACTTGGAATCAACGTTCTCAAGAGTTCTTGGCAAAGCATTTTCCACATTCCGAAAGAATGGCCAAATTGAGAAATGAAATTACCTCTTTTAAGCAAGACGTTGGTGAAAGCTTGGGAGTGGTTCAAGTAGTTGCTAAGGAAATGTCCTCATTACGCGATTCCTTTGTGGCTTCAAATCTAAACTTTCTATAATGGTTTGACTCAAGAGACCAAATCTATAGTGGATGCTTCCACCGATAGGTCTGTCTTATACAGTGTTTCAGAAGAAGTTCAAGAGTGTTGAACCCCAGTTATGTTAATCATGTTTTGATGATGACCAAATCACACTAATGGTTTGAAAACAAGTGTGCAGAAAAATGGGTAGGTTCGGACAAAAATGATCGTCCGAACAAAACAACCAGAAGACTCCATGGATACAAATGACTATCTGAAAGACAGAGCTTCGGACGATGGTAATCGTCCGACACAAAGAATTTCAAGCAAGGCTCGGACGAAGAACAACGTCAGATCATATTTCCAGAAGACTTTGCTTCGATCGGACGCATGTTCAGACGCTATCCTCGGACGTCTGAACGATTATCCTCAGAGAACGGACGCAGCGTCGGACGCAGGGTTTAGCAGCAGACTTCTGAATGGTCCAACAGCTAGTTCGTTCAGACGCACACTTGTTGCATCGGCCATCCGAAAGGACCAACAACTAGTTTTCCAGTAAACAGAAAATAGTCGTTGGAAAGTTGTTGGAAGCAGATTTTGGGCAACTATAAATACCCCTAAGCCTGAATTAAAGAATAAAGACTTCTACATTGATTACAAATAATACTTGAGCTATTTGGGAGAAATAGTGGGTACAAGTGTTGTAAAAGTGTAGGTAGTTTTGTGAAAAGAGCTTAGAAGTGTAAGAGTTCTTCAAGTGTAATAGTGGAGAGATAACAATTGTGACAAAGGGAGGTTGTGAGTGTAAAACTCTTGGCTCAACTAAAGGAAATTAGTGTGAGCAAGAGTGATCCTCATTTGTGTACAAGAGGTTATTGTCTCACCTACTTTGAAGAGACTTTTAGTGGCTACCAACTTCAAGTTGTGAACTTGGTAGTTGCCTTGTAAGAAGCTCTTTGCAGTTGTAAGCTCCAAGCTTGAGAAGCTTGGGAGTTTGGTTCGATTCTCTTAATCTCAATATTCTTATTTGTTCTTTAAGCTTAAATAGTTGAATATCTATTGTATTCATTTGTGCTTAAGTTTTTATTTGGTGCATAAAGTTTGACTTTCTATTAAGCACATAAAAAGGTTTTGTTTTAGGTACAACCTAATTCACCCCCCCTCTTAGGTTGCTCTTTGGGGCCAACAAAGAGTTGCTCAATAGGATGGCATACAATCACTATTATCATTGACCGATGACTCCACTAGTGGCTCAACACCAAGCCCATCAAGCCAATGCCAATAGTGGAGTATTGAATTTGAATATGCAAGATGCACTTATGGCACAACAAAGTATGCTCGTGAGTGTCATGAATAATGTTACAATGGCGTTGGAGAATTTAGGGAAACCAAGAAGTGTAAATGTCATGTCTTCTACTACAACCCAACCAAGCATGGTATGTGATTTTTGTGGAGGCGGTCATGCAAATGGACAGTGTAAGATGCCTTATGGGTCCAATGAGCAACTCAATTATGTGTCTAATCAATCATCATTTCCAAGGAACCCATCCAGAGCTTATGGGAACACAAAATCCTTCTTGGAAGAATCATCCTAATTTTTCACGGAGCAACACCAACAATCAATCCAATCCTCCTTACCAACCAAATCCCCCACCTCAAAATGTCCAACACACTCAAGCCTCAAGTTCCTTTCCTAGACCTTATCAACCACCACATCAAAGAAATTTCCAACGCAATTTTTTCCTAATCCTTCATTTCAAAACAAACAACCAAGACCTTCTTTCCAATATGCAAATTCTTCCCAACCTATGCATCATGACCAATACGTTCCAAGAGAGAATGTGGGAGAAGATGGTTGGAAAATAGAAGCCGATTATTTGAGAAGAGAGTTGGAAAGGAAAAATGAAGAACACGAGAGATGTTACGAGAATTTGAAGGCATCTACGAGGAATTTGGAGATTCAATTGGGCCAATTGCCGAGGTTGAATAATGAAAGACCTTTAGGGGTACTTTCGATGATACCATTCCAAATCCCAAGGAGCAATGCAAGGCCATTACCCTTAGGAGTGGTAAGAAGTTGGAAAAAAGGATTTGGAGAAATTTGTTGAAAAGTAGAGAAAAATAAAGAATTGAGGATGAAGAGAAGGAAAAAGGGGAGTCTTCAAATGAGAAGACAAAATGATAAATGTGTCTACTAAGCCCAACTCACTAAGCAATGAAGGCAAGGATCCAAAAGCATTATGAGCCGAAGCATGTTATTATGCCCCTTCCTTAAAGGCTAAGAGATGAAGAAAAGGCAAGGAAGTTTAAGAAGTTTCTTGAGATTTTCAAAAAGCTTGAAATCAATATTCCATTCATGGAGGAACTTGAGAACATGCATGCCTATGCTAAATTCATGAACCAAGTCCTCACTTCAAAAAGGAAATCGTCATGAGGATGAAATCTTATGCTTAAAGGAGAATTGTAGTGTACTCCTTACAAAGAGGTTGCCACCAAAGCTCAAGGACCCGGGATCATTCTCCATACCTTGTGAGATTGGGGGTTTACAATTTCGGAGAGCATTGTGTGATTTGGAAGCTTCGATAAATCGTATGCCTTATGCGGTGTTTAAGAAATTGAATGGAGGACAATTGAAGCCAAAAAGTGTCTCATTGCAACTTTCGAACAGAAGCATAAAGTTCCCAACGGTTATCATTGAAGATGTGATTGTGAAAATTGACAAACTCCACTTTCCAGCCGATTCCATTGTGCTTGATATGGAAGAGGATGATGAGATTCCAATCATTCCTGGGAGGCCTTTCCTTGCTACCGGCCTTGCACTTATTAATGTTCAAGAAGGAAAGTTAGAATTCCAGATAAATGATGAAATTGTTACATTTAATGTTTTTAGTTCATTAAAGCTTCCTTCAATTTTTTAAGATGTCATGATCATCAATATAAATGTAGTAGATGATCTATTTGATAATTTTTGTAGGAATGCAATGGAGAATTTCTCAATGGAGGAAGAGATCTTAGAGTCAAATGCACTAAGTCAAGACACATGAACAAGTGGATGAAGAATTTGAATCAATTGGAGAATGATACCTTATTGCAAAAAGAGGATGAGGAGAATCAAGAAAAAGGTAAAGGGGGGTCTCCGACCAATGAACCCCCCAAGTTGGAGCTTAAACCTCTTCCTACTCACTTAATGTATGCATATCTTGGTGAAAATGAGACATACCCAGTGATTGTGAATGCATCTTTGACAAGTGAGCAACTTGAAAAATTGATTGTGGTGCTTAAAATGCATAAAGATGCCATTGCTTGGTCCATTAATGATATTAAGGGAATTAGCCCTTCCATATGCATGCATAAAATCATGTTAAATGATGGAAATAAACAGGTAAGGCAACCTCAAAGGAGATTGAATCCTACTCTAAAAGAGGTTGTGAGGAAGGATAGGGTTATCAAGCATTCGAAAAGTCGGTATTATTTACCCAATTAGCGATAGTGAGTGGGTTAGTCCCACTCAATTCATTCCAAGGAAGGGTTGTATTACCATAATCATAAGTGAAACCAATGAGCTCTTCTCCTCTAGATTGGTTACGGGTTGGCATATGTGCATTGATTTTCGAACGTTGAATGAGGCTACCTGAAAGGATCATTTTTCTTTATCCTTTATTGATCAAATATTTGAGAGGTTAGCCAGTTTTACATACTATTGTTTCCTTGATGGTTATTCAGGTTATTTCCAAATTGTCATTTGTTTGGAAAATGAAGACAAAACAACTTTTACATGCCCATTTGGTACCTTTGCATATAGGAGAATGCCCTTTGGGCTTTGCAATTCTCCGCGCACATTTCAAATTTGTATGTTTGCCATCTTTCATGACATGGTTGAAAAGAGCATAGAGATCTTCATGGATTATTTTAGTGTATTTGGGGTCTCATTTGATGATTGTCATATTCAATGCAAATTTGTCCAATGTGTTGAAAACGTCTGTAGAAACTAATTTGGTTCTCAATTGGGAAAAGTGTCATTTCAGGTGACAGAAGGAATTATTTTGGGTCACCAAGTTTCATCAAAAGAGATAGAAGTTGATAGGGTAAAGGTGGAGGTAATTGAAAAGTTGCCTCCTCTAATTAATGTTAAGGGGGTAAGAAGTTTCTTAGGTCATGCCGGCTTTTATAGAAGATTCATTAGGAATGATTCACATATCACTAGACCTTTGTGCATATTACTTCAAAAAGATTGTCCTTTTCATTTTGATGATTCTTGTTTGGAAGCATTCAATGAGTTCAAACATGCTCTTGTGATTGCATCGGTCATTGTAACACCAAATTGGTCTCTTCCATTTGAGCTTATGTGTGATGCTAGTGACTATGGAATAGGTGCCATTTCATGCCAAAAGGTGAATAAGATGTTGCATGTCATTTACTATGCAAGTATGACCTTTAATGATGCATAACTAAATCCATTATTCTACAACGGAAAAGGAACTACTTGCTATTGTTTTTGCATTTAATAAGTTTAGGTAATATTTAATTGGAACAAAGGTAATTGTGCATACCGATCTTTCCGTATTAAAGTATTTATTTTCTAAACAAGAAGCCAAGCCATGTTTATTGAGATGGATACTTTTATTGCAGGAGTTTGATTGGGACGTGGTGGACAAGAAGGGTATGGAAAACATGGCAGTCGACCATTTGTTAAAGATTGAAGAATCTAGACTTGTCAATCATGAAGAAAGAGCCATCAATGAAGAATCATCAATTGAGAAATTGTTTAAGGTGAAGGAAGTGAGTCCATGGTATGCGGATATTGTAAATTATCATGTCACAAGGATAGTACCAAAGATGATAAATGTCAATGAGAAAAGGAAATTCTTTGCGGAACTTAAGCATTACTTTTGGGAAGAGTCGTATTTGTTCCGAAGGTACAATGATCAAGTCCTTAAAAGATGTGTCCCGGAATGTGACAATAGTACCCGATATATTAAGACATTGTCATTCATCTCTGGTTGGTGGACACCATGGAGCTTAATGAACGGCTTTTAAAGATCTTCAAAGTGGTTTATATTGGCCAACTATGTTCAAGGATTCCCGAGAATTTGTGCTCAAGTGTGATGAATGTCAAAGAGTGGGTAATATTTTCAAGGAAACATGAAATGCCCCTTCATGGCATTATTGAGTTGGAGGTATTTGATGCATGGGGAATTGATTTTATGGGACCTCTTACAGTTTCATATTCCGACAAAAACATTATGGTTGCCATGGACTATGTGTCCAAGTGGGTTGAAGCAATCGCCACCCTAACAAATGAAGCCAAAGTGGTCACTAAATTCCTTCGGAAGAACATTTTTTCTCGGTTTGGAGTGCCTCGGGCTATTATTAGTGATGGGGGCTCTCCCTTTAAAAATTCACATTTTGAGGCCTTGATGACAAAGTATGGTGTGAAACACAAAGTTTCTTAAGCCTATCATCCTCCAAACATTGGGTCAAGTTGAGGTTTCAAACCGAGAATTGAAGAGAATCTTAGAAAACACGGCGAATAATGCTAGGATGGATTGGGCACTTAAGTTAGATGACACATTGTGGGCCTATCAGACGGCATTTAAAACCCCCATAGGCATGTCTCCATACCGTATTGTGTATGGTAAAGCATGTCACTTGCCTGTGGGATTTGAGCATAGAGCATATTGGGCAATAAAGAACTTGAATTTTGATTTGAATGAAACATATGAAAAGAGAATACTTGATTTGAATGAGTTGGATGAATTTCGGAGGGAAGCATTTGAAAATTCTTTGATCTATAAGGAGAAAACTAAGGCATGGAATGACAAGCTCATTCTAAGGAAGGAATTTAAAGTTGGTGATTTGGTGCTACTTCACAATTCACAGCTCAAGCTATTCCCAAAAAAACTCAAGTCAAGGAGGAGTGGCCCCTTTGAAGTGGTTCAAACTTTTTCTTATGGAGCAGTGGAAATAAAATACGGCTCCAAAAGGGAAAGAGGGAGCTTTCAAGGTTAATGGTCATCGGCTCAAACCCTACTTTTGAGGAATCATTGGAGGTGGACGAGATATCGTCCAATTTGTGCAAGAATGAAGCCCGTGCCATAGTCAAGCTAGTGACTGTAAAAGAGCGCTTCTTGGGAGGCAACCCAAGTCTTTAATTTAGTTGTTGTTGTGTTCTTTTTGGTGTTTTTTTTAATTAATTTGATTCTCAGTAAATGGGGTTAGAATTTTAGTTTAAAAATCTATGTTTCTTATAAATACTGCTAAAGAATGAGAAAAAAATTGTCATCCTAACGTGTTAATTTTGTACTTATAGGTTGTGCATGGAAATGGAGAAAAGTGATGAAGAGTGGTGCAATTTTGGCTAAGTGTGAAAAACACACTTTACAGAAGTTCAGCTTGAGATTGCGATCTCCAGCTCAAACTTTTGGAGGGCATAATAGTCATTTGGTCAATATAGCGATCTCAGTTGGTGCAATTTTGGCTAGGTATGAAATGCAATACACTTTACAGAAGTTCAGCTTGAGATTGCGATCTCAAGCTCAAACTTTTGGAAGGCATAATAGTCATTTGGTCGAGATCGCGATCTCAAGATTGAGATCGCGATATCAAACCCAAACTTCCACAAAGGCATTTTTTTCACCAAGTTGAGATCGCGATCTCAAATTCGATATCGCGATTCAACTCCTTTGAGTTCGCGAAATCAAACTTGAGATTGCGATCTCGACTCACATACCTGTTTATATTCTTCTTTTCTTTTCTTCTTTTCTCACAATTTTCTTCTATTCTCTTCCTCTTAACCAAAAACACCCCCCCCAATCTCTCAAATTCCTCCATAATCTTCACTCAAAAATCATTCTAAACTACATAATCACCAGTAACATTATCTTATTTCTCGCTAGGATTATCAAAGGAAGAATCTTTTAGGAGATTTCTTGGAGATATTGGAACATCAAGAAGGATTTACATACAAGGCCTTTTGGGAATTTTTTTTTCAATCTTTTATCGTGGTAACATCGTTCTTTGAATTTGTAGTTCCAATTGCCAATTTATTGAAGATAATTGTTGGGTTTTGTTGATGAATTTGTGGTGGAAATTTTGTTAGCTAATTGTTGTTTTTTGGGCAATAATTTTAGTGCGGATATGATTAATGCTTAATTTAACATACCCCCCATATCTTCCAGTCAATATTTGGCATTATTAAATGACAAGGAGAAAGATATGAATGTAATAAAAAAATGCCATTTACCATAAGCATGTTGATTGGATTAGGAGTGCTTTCTCGAATATTGAGTTGAGATTTGCACGTCAAGGACTCTCTTTGGTAGCAAATTATGATTTTACTTTATTAGCTGCCAAATTTGGGGGTCCAATGCTTTGAGTTATATTCAGAGGGATAAAGTACTCCTAGTGTATGTTATTATGATAGGGGTGCCGGTGAATATTGGTAGTCTTGTCAAACAGGTATTCTTAGACAGTGAGAGATCCGGGCGACCTATATTTTATCCCCTAGGTATTTGATACACATCTAGGTTGATTCACCATTTGTGCACTTTAGCAAGTGCCCAATTGATCTTGTAGAGCCAATGACCTATCCAAGAGTAAGGATTAATTAGGAGTATGTTTATCGAATGGTGAGAGAGTACGAAATGAACCATCAAGAAGAACACCCTACCCAGCCACCGCCACCATCGCCTCAGAGTACTTCTTTTATTCCAATGCCTCTAGGTTTTGTATTAAATGCTCTCTGTTGATGAAGATGAGAGAAATGAATTGCAAGAGTATTGGACATATAGTCAGATGGTGATGCATAACAACTTGACCTTGATTGGAGAAGCTCTTAAGACCACTTCATTGGGTACATGGGTTAGGCCACCACCATCTCCGGCATGGCATTTTGGTCCACCTCATGGACAACATTATATACCACCTGCAGCTTCAGCACATCAAGAGGGATTCAGACAAGCAAGTGCGACTGGAGGGGAGCTAGATAATGATCATGAAGAAGCCCAACCCAGTGATGCCGAGAAGGGTCAAGAAGAAAAGATGGAACAAGAGAATTGAAGCAACCAACTGTATTGAGCATTGATGACATCCAACCCAAGCAATTGAAGCCATTTGTGGAAGATGAACAAATTTTATCTGTTTCTCATGACTTAGCACCTTGACATTTGACTATTTTTATTTTATTTTCAGTCCTTTGATTTAGAATATTTTGATTTTTCTTATTAGTAGATTGGCTAATGTCCTTAAGCTGACGCTAAGTAGATATCTATTTTGATGCTTCGTGGATTAAATCTTTTTGGCGATTCCTTGTTGGATACTTGGTGTAGTTTTGGTCATGTTATTGCCTAATAAGAGTAGAATGGCTAGGTGCCCTAAGCTGATGCCATTTTTGCATTTATTGATGAATTGAATTAGATGTTGATTTTTATGAACTTAACTGATCAGATGCATGGCATGGTTTAATAGATTAGCTCATTTACTCAGTTTTAATTTTCATCTTTAAATTGTGTCGTAGTTGAGTAGCTCTTATTATTGTTGGATATGGAGTCTTTATGTTGGATTTTGGGTGAGCAGTAGGATGAGTTATACTCATCATTTGAATAAAATGACTGTTGGTCCCAAAGCAACCTAAGAGGGGAGGTGAATTAGGTTTCTTAAAAATATACTTTGAGAAATATTGAGATTTTCAAATTAAATGCAGATATAACAAAATCAATAGAACAGTAGAGTAAAGAGAGAAAAATTAAACAATCAATACTTCCAAGCTAGCAAGGTTGAAGTATCAAATCTCTTGAATGCTTCAAACACTTGCTGAGCCAATAATCTTTACAAAGTTGGAAAGTTCTTGCTCACACTAAAACTCTTTTATTTGAGCCAACAATCTTATTTACAACCACACTTTCATACAAGATTATCACTCCACTCAAAGTTGAATTACACTCACAATTGCACACTAATACAACAAAGCACTACAGTCAATTTGTACTCAAATTACTCTTTTCTAAGGCTTGTATTCAATGTATTAGATGATTTTTTCAGGTTATTAAAGAATATGATGAAAGATCTGTTCCTGTAAAAGCTTATTTTATAGAGTTAAGTGTTTATGTCATCATCAAAATAAGGTTTGGAAAACATCAATCTCTCCCTTTTTGATGATGACAAACCTTTATGTAAAAACAATTGGATATGACTAATCAATTTGCAATATATCACAATTGGATATCAATCATCAAAGCACAATAGTATAGAGAAGACTACTCCCCCTTTTGACATCAATCAAAAAGACTCCCCCTTAGAACATGCAAGTATTTTGACAGAAATGGAACAAGTTTCATACATCCAACTGAAAAGTTTAATGGTGCTAGAGTCAAGGAAATACACAACCAAGCCACAAAATGCTGAAAACCAAAAGAAATGCTGAAAGGTTCTAACAATCAAAGAACTGCTGACAACAAAATACAAATGTGAAAAGAACTAATGTGAGTCATTGCGCTTCTTGGAGCGCTTTTCAGTCTTTTGTCATTTGGATGGAACATCTTCATCGGTGGCTTCACTGTCATCCTCCTCTCCGGTGCGACGTTGCATGATGAAGTCAAACGTGTCGTCAACATCCTCATCATCGTCGTCATCGTCATCGGTAGCTCCATGAGCAGCTTCTGCATTGTCTTAACGGGTATGTCCATCTTCAGGTTCATCACTGTCGGAAGATGATTCAAGTGGATATTGGGACTGAAGATTAGCAAATTGAACCATGATCTGAGCCGAAGCAGACATGCCAAGGCTGAGTGCCTCTTGGAGAATCATTTGACGAGTTTCAAGTCGCTTTAACTTTCGATTTGTGCGACGTTGAAATGAACTGACTTGAGTGCTCAGAGAGGTGAGAAGTCCACAGATATGTGAAAGAGATGGTTCAGATGTAGATGGTTCAAATGTAAGTAAAGGTGGTTGAGGAGTAGGAGAATGAGGAATAGCAAAATCAGAGGTGGAAGCATGGGATTGTGACTGTGCAATATCAAAGGCCGCCTTAGTTAACCATTGATCATTGAAAAACCGGAGGCCTTTGCGTTCAATGTATGATTTGTTAAAGTAAGGAGGAAATTGTTTGTTTCCGCTGAAAGGAATGTTGAGGAAATCAAAAATTTTGGTGAGAAATTTGCCAAAAGGAATGTTTCTTCGGGTATCAGTAAGAAAGAGTTCCCATAGGGAACAAAAGAGATACCCAAAATCAAGAGGAATACCCTTGAAAACACAAAAATAAGGATCTTCATCTCATCTCCGGCTCGATCGATGCCCGTCAGTTGGCAATAATAGATTTGTGACAAGAGTGTACAGAATATTGAGTTCCGGAGCGAGCAATGTAGTTTTGGCTTCCGAGGCCTGTTTAAAATGGATGTTAAAAATAGCTCTAACTTCATCGATATCAAAATGAGTATCATCAGAGGGCCATTTGTCTAACGAAAAGAAATAGGAGACATCATTGGGGTTTGAGACGTCACATTCAAAAATGGTGTTAATGATGTTGGATGAAATCTCAAGATTGGTGCAGTTAACACGAGAAATTAGAGTGCGAGCAGTAGGGCCTTTCCGAAGATTGGCCGTGAACTGAAGCACCATGTCATGATAAACAGGTAAATCAAGATGCACAAGATGACCCCAATTTTGTTTTTCAAAACAAGATTTGATAATGGGAAGATTATATTCATCAAATAGACTATGAGAAGCAGGCCGTTGAACGATTATAGATTTACTTAAAAGGAAGTATACCGTTCGGATGCCTTGGCATGATAAATTTTGATAAGATTGGATTGGTGCTTTTTTGAGGATTAGCTGATGATTCCCCTCGTAGCTGGATCAAAGTTATTTTATGACCAGTTTGCTTCCACCCCGATTTGCTGTAGAGGAACCTTCGCGAGATTTCACCATTGTGATGGAAGAAAAAGAAAAGAAGAGAAAATTAAAAATTTTGAGGATTGGTGAGAATTTGAGGAAATGAGATGGTGGATGGAGGAAATTAGATGTGATTTAGGTGAGAAGAGCTTTGGGTAGGATAATTTTCCAATCAATTTCGGAAGAGAGAGTGGGAATTTGGAGGAGGTGGTGGAGAGACAATTTTTCGCCAGAGGGTTTTCGAGGGAGGTGGTGAGTCTGAAATGGGGAAGATGGACGGTTTTAATCAAACAGGGAGATTTCCAGAGAGTTTGGTAAAAAAAAGAATAATGTTCGGACGATTATGAGCGTCCGAGAAGTAACAGAAGCTTTCGGACGATCCATAGCGTCCGAAAGAAAATTTTGAACGTTGTTCGGACGAAGAAGTGCGTCCGAACTATGAACCTATGCCAAATTTATTTGTAAAATCCCCAAACATTTTCTGAGCAATTCAAAGCGATCTAGAGCTAAGGGTTTTGTAAAAATATCAGCCAATTGATCTGAAGTAGGCACAAAATCAACACGAATTTCTTTTTTACAAACGAGGTCTCTAATGAAATGATGCTTAAAATCAATGTGTTTGGTTCTAGAGTGCATAACAGGATTTTTTGTGAGATTAATTGCACTAGTGTTGTCACACAATATAGGAACACAATAAAAAAATACACCAAAATCTTTCAGAGTATGTTTCATCCAAAGAAGTTGAGCACAACAATTTCCAGCAGTAATGTATTCGGCTTCAGCCGTAGAAAGAGAAACAGAATTTTGTTTTTTGCTAAACCAAGACACAAGACAATTTCCCAAAAAATAACACATACCACTGGTACTTTTTCTATCAATTTGGCATCCAGCAAAGTCGGCATCAGAATAACTAATCACAAGTCAAATGTAGAGGACTTTGGATACCACAGACCAAAATCCATTGAACCCTTTAGGTATCTAAAAATTCTTTTAACAGCTATCAAATGCGATTCTTTAGGGCAAGATTGAAATCTAGCACATAAACAAACAGTAAACATGATACCTGGTCTACTGGCAGTTAAGTAAAGTAGACTTCCGATCATACCTTTATAGTGTTTTTCATCAACACTATTACCTTCTTCGTCTTTTGTAAGTTTGGTTGAAGTGCACATTGGCGTGCCAACTTGTTTGCAATCTTCCATTCAAAATCGTTTGAGTAGCTCCTTTGTGTACTTGATTTATGTAATAAACCTTCCTTCCTTAGTTTGATGAACTTGTAATCCGAGGAAAAATTGCAACTTGCCCATCATACTCATCTCAAACTCTTCTTGCATTAAATGTGAAAAATCCTTACACAAACTTTCATTAGTTGCTCCAAAAATAATATCATCAACATAAATTTGAACGATTAACAAACTAGCTCTTATTTGAATCCGTTTTTGTAAAAAGAGTGGTGTCAACTACACCTCTTTTGAATCCATTTTCTATCAAGAACCCACTTAAACTTTCATACCAAGCTCTTGGAGGTTGTTTCAAACCATATAAAGCTTTGGAGAGTTTGAAAACATAATTTGGAAGATTTTTATTTTCAAAGCCCGGAGGTTGTTCGACGAAAACTTCTTGGTCGATAAAACCATTTAAAAAGGCACTTTTGACATCCATTTGAAATAATTTGAAATTATTGAAACATGCAAATGCAAGAAACATGCGAATGGATTCTAACCTAGCCACGGGTGCAAAGGTTTTCATCAAAGTCAATACCTTCTTCTTGAGCGTAACGTTTTGCAACAAGTCTAGCTTTGTTTCTTATGATTTCACCTTTGTCATTTAATTTGTTTCTAAAAACCCATTTAGTACCAATAACGGGATGAGAAGAAGGTCTTTCAACTAAGGTCCATACATTATTTTTCTCAAATTCACTAAGTTTGCAATCTTGCATAGCATTAACCCAAGATTCATCACTCAAAGCAACATCTATATGTTTAGGTTCAATGTGAGAGTAATGCACAATTACTATTCAAAGGTTTATGAGAACGAGTAGTTACCCCATCGGATAGATCACCTATGATTAAATCTTGAGGATGACTAGAGACGAATCTCCAAGCTTTCGGAAGATCGTCATTTTGAGCATCCTCATTCTTTTCATCATCAATTTGATGGTTGTTGACATCAACGCTTGATGTAATCTCTTGATGATCTTCATGAATAACGAGCTTTTCGAGCTCCTTTAAAATACCTACATCTTCATCTTCACATAAATTCTTTGAGATAACATCATTAGTTTCATCAAATGTAACATGCACAACTTCTTCAATCAAAAGCGTTCTTCTATTTAAAACTCGGTATGCTTTCTTGTCAATAGAATATCCTAGAAAAATTCCTTCATCCAATTTTTTGTCAAATTTTCCAAGGTTTTCTTTGATTTTTAAATATATATAAAGCATTTGCAACCAAAAACTTTGAAATAGCTCACAACGGGTTTTCTACAAAAAAGGAGTTCATAAGGAGTTTTATTTAAAGAGGATCTTAATAAAACTCAATTCATAACATAACAAGCCGTGTTAACCGCTTCGGCCCAAAAGTATTGTGGTAAGTCACATTTACTAATCATAGTTCTAGCCGTTTCTTGAAGAGTCCTATTTTTCCTTTCAACAACACCATTTTGTTGAGGGACTCTAACAACCGAAAACTCATGAAAGATACCGTTGTGATCACAAAAGTCGGGAAAACTCCCAAATTTAAATTCGGCACCATTGTCACTCCTTAGACGAACAATTTTTGTATCCAATAAATTTTGAATTTTGGAAAACAATTTTACAAATTTTTCAAATGCTTCATTTTTGTGAACAAGAAATAATACCCAAGTAAACCTAGAATAGTCATTTACGATAACAAATGCATATGTGCAACCACCTAGACTAGCATATTGAGTAGGTCAGGTTCAAATAAGTCTAAATGCAACAAATTCTAAAGGTTTATGAGTAGACACAAAATTCTTTGGTTTAAAAGAAACTTTGACTTGTTTACCAAATTGGCAAGCATCACAAATTTTATTTTTCAAAAATTTTAGTTTTGGCAAACCTCTTACCAAATCTTTCTTGGCAAGTTTTTCAATTAAATCCATATTAAAATGACAAAGTCTTCTATGCCAAAGCCAAGGATCATCTATGGAAGCGGTAAGACATTTTACATTGCTATTGCTAATTTTATCTAGATGAATCACATAAACATCATTGTGCCTAGTGCCCTTGAATAAAACAACATGATTTTTATCAATGATAAGACATTCATGCTTGGTAAAGAAAACATATAAATTTTTGTCACAAAGTTGACTAACACTTAATAAATTATAGTTCAAATTATCAACAAGAAGTACATTCTTAATCAAGGTTTCACCATTTTTACCTATATCACCAATGCCGATTGATTTTGCTTTGTTGTTTTTGTCTCCAAAAGTGACTTTTCCACTGTTTTTGGATGCAAGATTTGTGAAGAGAGAGGCATCACCCGTCATGTGCCTTGAACATCCACTATCTATGAACCACTTAGCATTGTTGGCGATGTTAAGTACCTACACAATAAATCAATTGATAACTTTTGGTACCCATATTTTCTTGGGTCCATTTGAGTTAGTGAAATTGCTTTCGATCCATGCAACTTTCATTCCAAGTTTTTCATTCCTTTTGACATAACACATATTCTTAACATGTCCATGTTGTTGGCAATATCTACAAATAATGCTTTTATTACCATATAAAGAAGATTTTGGTTTTACAATACATAAGTCATCCCTTCTAAACATGACAAAATTTTTGTTGATTGCTACATTTCTTTCTTTCTAGTTAAAAGAGCATTCAAATCATCCATTCTTTTCTTCACGGAGGCTTGTTCTTCCTTGACCTTTGATCTCACATGCATTCTTTTCTTCAAATCACGATTTTCTTGATCGATAGCCTATTGTTTTCATTCACAAGTTTAGAATTAGCATTCAATAAAGCATTTGACTTTTTAACAAACTCCTTATTTCTAGCATATGATTCCTTATAAGCTATCATGCAATTTCAAAATGAAAGCTTCAAGATCATCTTCATCATTTTCATTGTTAGAGTCATAGTTAGAATTTACCTTATCATCTCCAATGGCCATAAAGGCCATTTGTGCCGACTCCATTTCTTCTTAATTTCTCCTTCGAAGTTGCAATCATCCCATGTGATTTGCAAGTTATTGAATCTCGGTTTTCTTCCTTCCTTCTTTTTCTTGGAAGGACACTCATTTGCAAAATGCCCAAGTTGACCGCATTCAAAGCATTTTTCGTTTTGCTTCTTCATTTCAAGCCTAGACTTCCCTTTGAAATTATTTGAATTTGTAGCTCCGCCTCTTCTCATTCTTCGTTTGTTGATGTAATGTTTAAGAAATCCTTTGGTGATGAGTGCAAGATCTCCTTCATCAAGATCTTCATCTTCTAGATTGATGGAGCTATTTTCATCTTCCTCTTGAGAGGTCTTTAGAGCAATGCTCCTTCTTGGCCTTGCTTCTTCATCATCCACAACCTTGGCCTTTAACTTGAGTTCATAAGATGTAAGAGAATTGATTAGAGATTCAATAGACATTAAATTTAAATTCTTGGCTTCCTCTATAGCAATTGTTTTGGCATCCCATTCTTTGGATAGAGCATTTAGGATTTTTCTATTTTTTCACCCAACGAGTACTCCTTACTCAAGGCTTCAAGATCATTTATAATGTCATTGAACCTGCAGTACATTTTGTCTATGTTCTCATGTGGTTCCATCTTGAAAGACTCATACTTGGCAACAAGTAGGGATTTCTTTTGCTCACGAACATCATCACTCCCTTCATGAATTTCCTTCAACTTATCCCTTATTTCTTTAGCGGAAATGCAACCTTTCACGCGAGTTGATTCATTTGCATCCAAGGCATTATATAACACATTTGCTTATCATGGCTTTTGCATTCAACGTCAAGTTTGCCTTGTCTTGTGGAGTGAGCTCATTCCTTGTCTTTTCTCTTCTTCTATTTGTGTGATCATCAATGATAGAAGCTTCAAATGGACCTTCATTGACAACATACCACAAATCAATGTCAATAGATTGCAGAAATATTTTCATTCTATCTCTCCAACTAATAATATTTGCCCCATTAAATATAGGGGGCCTAGTAACGGATTGGCCCTCAAAAAATAGAGCATTGTTGGTTGCCATAAGATATCTTTTCTCAGTAGCAGTTTAAGCAATACAATGAGACCAAGCTCTGATACCAATTGTTGGTCCCAAAGTAACCTAAGAGGGGGGGTGAATTAGGTTTCTTAAAAAATATACTTTGAAAAATATTAAGATTTTCAAATTAAATACAGATATAACAAAATCAATAGAACAGTAGAGTAAAGAGAGAAAAATTAAACAATTAATACTTCCAAGCTAGCAAGGTTGAAGTATCAAATCTCTTGACACATGCTTCACACACTTACTGAGCCAATAATCTTTACAAAGTTGGAAAGTTATTGCTCACACTAAAACTCTTTTAGTTGAGCCAAGAATCTTACTTACAACCACACTTTCATACAAGATTATCACTCCACTCAAAGTTGAATTACACTCACAATTGCACACTAATACAACAAAGCACTATAGTCAATTTGTACTCAAATTACTCTTTTCTAAGGCTTGTATTCAATGTATTAGATGATTTTTTCAGGTTATTAAAGCACCTATTTATAAGAGCAATAAATAGTGGTTTCAACTACTTCCTAACGGCTAAATAATAAATGCACAAAAAATAGCCGTTGGGGTTTCGGACGTCCGAGAAGTATTGAATGCGTCCGAGGCAGCGTCCGATCTTCTTTCAGTTTGTTGAAGAGCTTCATTCGGACGTCCGTGCATGCGTCCGTTCCTTCGTCCGACAGAGGTTTCGGACGGTCCTGAGCGTCCGAAAGAGAAGCAGTAGGATCCCATTCTTTCCTGCCAGTTCGTTCAGACGATGCAATGCGTCCGAGGAGTTTTGACCTTGTTCGGACGGTTCTGTGAGTCCGAAAGATCTGTTCCAACAAAAGCTTGTTTTACAGAGTTAAGTTTTTATGTCATCATCAAAATAAGGTTTGGAAAACATCAATGACAAGTTTGGCGGTGTTTATTTTTTGTGTTGGGATTAGTTGTTTTGTGCAAGTTGATGTCAATTGATGCATTATGAATGGAAAATTGATCAACTGAGTACTCAATGATGATAAATTATGACGTTCAATACTAAATGATTGAAGTATTTGATTGGCATTTCATAGATTTAAATGTCAGTGAGTAGTTCTTTTACGACATCAAGATTTCAAAAACTTAGAGTTACTATTTTTCAGAAAGAAGTGCTGATAATTTAGGAAAATATACTCAAAATATTGTTTCAGATGAAATCACTTATATTATTTTGTTAGATGATTCATCTTTTCAAAAATAATGAGTTAAAAATAGCAGGAATTTCCATGCTGGGACATTTTGTGTGTTTGCATAGGGAACATTCTTCTAATTTGTGAATAATTGATATTCGAGATTAATTTTTAGTACATTTCACTCCTTTTCATTGGTTTAGGACCGTCTCTAAAAAAATAAAAAATAAAATAAAATAAAATTTAGGAATAAGGCCATACGGGATTCCAACATGTACCCACGTTGTTTCTCATAAATAAGCCATTAGAGTAGTAATAAGGCGAGTATAGGATTATGACATGTACTCATGTTGTTTCTCTAAATTAAGCCATTAGGAATTGCGTTTTAGTATACCAATAAGTTAAGGAGTAAATGTTTGGAATACTTATCATTGATCTCATATTACTTTTTCCTTGTTAGAGGTATATTCCCAAAATGTGTGACATTTGCATTTAAGTTGATTCCTAAATGAACTTCTATTTTCATGATGCCTAGTCAGGAAAATTGACTAACTTCATAATATTTGTGATTTGAGAAGCAATGATAATTTAAATGAATAGAACCTAAAACTTTTGTAAATCTTTTTGAAAATAGTAATTCTAGGTGATGTGAAATCTTGTGTAGTAAATGAACGTATGCTTCTTTGTAGAAAAAATTGCGATTTTGGATTGACTCACTTAAATACTTCACCTATGATATAGTATTGAAAGTTTGTTGAGCGATTTCTTAATTGTTCTAAGTACATCCACGATTCATCAAGTGTTTTGTCAATTTTGGTGGTGTTTATGTGTTTAAGTGTTAGTAGGCTTCTTTTAATTTTTGTTTTGCTCGGGTTTAGCAAAACGCTAAGTTTGGGGGTGTGATAACTCTAGTATACTAGAGTTATTTCCTTTTAAATTATGGCATTTTGATAGTTTAAATCCCAAATTTTGGGTAAGTAATTGAAGATTTTAGTTAATTTCTTCCATAAGTGTTTGTATTTTCGTTCTTGTTAAATATGATAAGTTTTTATTCAAATTCTAATTTAATTAATTACTTAATAGTGTTAATATTATGTAGGTCAAAAAAGATTAGAGGTTTAGGACCAAATGGCAATTATGGAAGAAATGGAAGAATGTTGGGAAGAGAGTCCAGATCGTGATCTAGACTCCTCCAAATCGCGATCTCGACTCGAAAAAATGCCGTAAATATATTAGAGTCCATATGGCGATCTCAATTCCCAGATTGCGATCTAGACTCACTGGTGGATAAGTTGTAAGGGCAATTTTGTAATCTTCCAGCAAACAATTTTTTATTTTTGCCTTCTGTAATACTCCACTATTTAAGCTACTTCAAAAATTGTAATAGAATAAGTATGATAGATTTAAGTAGGAAATTAGTAGATTTTAGGATATATTAGAAAAGCTTAAGCCTCAAGTTTCTTTTTGAATGAAAAGTCCACTTTAATCATCTCTTTGATCTACTTTTAATTTCTTCGCAAGTTTAAATTTTGATTAGATAGTTGTAATGGGTTAATCATTAGTTTCAAGTAAATATAAGTTTTACTTTCTTTCTAGTTTAATTTAGTGAATTAATTTCTTTGCTTGCAATCTAGGGTATCTTAGAAAAATTAGGGTTCTTGTTAATTTCTTACTTTTTAGTTAAGAATTCTCAATTCCTTGCATTAATTTCTAGTTAATTTTTAGTCGGCTTTCTTTATTATCATCAAAAATCCAAAAATATTTAGATTTCAATTTTAATTTTTTCCAATTTCTAGTTTAGAAATGGTTGCTTTTAGTCTTCAAAGTTTCTTATTTGTAGTGTTTTTAATTGGGTAACTTGCTTGCTTTTAATTTTAATCATATTTTGGTCAATTTAGGGTAGAATTAAGTGCTTTCAGTTAATTGCTTTTGCAAGAATTTAGTAGCTAATCTCTTAATTTCATAATTGCTTAGTTTCTATTACTTGTTTTAGTAGATAAATAGCTTAATTTGGTCTTTATTACTTGAGTTTAAATATGAACTTGATTAGTGTAGTTTCATCTCTCATTGATTGATTTTTGCTTAACTATACAAAAACCCGTAAATTTTGGTATAACTAGATTGCTTTCCAACAATCCTTGGGGGAACGATCCCTACTTCCCTTTACTACTAGTTGACAACCATATACTTCGGTCATTTCATTTCTTGATGATAGTAGAGAGGTTGAGGGTCTTAAGCTGACGCTATATTTGATTTTATTGATAACTTGACTTGGACATTGATTTTTCTAGAGCCTTATTGATTAAATACATGAATTAGTTTGGTGGCCTTTGTACTTCCAATTTGCATTTATTTTTAGATTAAGATTTTTTTACTTAGTTCTTGTTTAATTGTTCTTATGTTTTTATGTCACAATTTTGTGTGAGTGGTAGGTGAATTGTTCATTAATTTGTTTGAATAAAAGAGACAAGTTTGGGGGTGTTTATTTCTTGTTTTGGGCATGGTTATTTGATGTGTATTGGTGTGGCTTGATGACAAGCAGATGAAAAAATAAACAATTGAGTGCTCAATGGTGATATTTGATTTACAATATTATATGATTGAAGTATTTAATTGGGTCATTTCACATGAATTTAAGTGTGAGTGAATGGTTTTTTTACAACATAAAAATTTCAAAAACTTGTTGATATTTTTCAAAAAGAGGTACTAAAATTTTGGAAAATTTTTATTTGAAATATTTTTTTTGGTCAAATCATTAATATTACCTTCTTAGTTGATTTATCTTTTGGAAAAAGCAGGTTACATGAAATAGAAAGAAATTGGGACATTTTGTATGTTTGTATAGGGAATATTATTCTAATTTGTGAAATAATTGGTATTTGATATTAATGTTATGTACATTTTACTTCTCTTCCTTGGTTTAGGATCGTCATATATTAAAAAAAAAAAACTTTTTGACATTGGTAATAAGGTGAATACGGGATTCTAGCATGTACCCATGTTGTTTCTTCAAAATAAGCAACCAGAGTTGTAATAAGGTGAGTATGGGATTCCGAAAAGTACCCATGTTATTTCTCCGATTTAAGCCATTAGGAACTACGTTTTAGGATACCAACAAGTTGAGAAGGAAATGTTTATCCCCTGTAATAACCATTGATATCATACTACTTAGTCCTTATTAGATTAATGTTCCCAAGTTGTGTGACATATGCATTTTGGTAGATTTCTAATGAACTTCTATTTTCATGCGACCTTGTAGGGATAGTTGTCTAACTTTTTAATACTTTTTATTCGAGAAAAAATGAGGTTTTAAATGAATAGAACTCAATTTTTTTGGGAATCTTTTTGAGAATAGTTAATACATAGTAATTTGAAATCTTGTGTAGTAAATGAGCATACTTTTAGAAAATTTGGAAATTTGGATTGACTCATTGAAATATTTCAATTATCATATAGTATTGGAGGTTCCTTGAGAGGTTTCTTGATTTTTCTCGATACATCCACTAATCATCAAATGTTGCATTAATTTTGGTGGTGTAGTTTTTTTATTTGTTAAGTGAAGTTCTTTTTAATTTTTGTTTTACTCAGGACTAGCAAAACACAAAGTTTGAGGGTGTGATAACTCTAGTAAACTAGAGTTATTCTTCTAGCCAGTTCTGTGTCTAAATCATAGCATTTTGTAAGTTTAAATATCAAATTTTGGTTAATTAATTGAAAGTTTTAGTTAATTTCTCTATTATGTGTTTATAGTCTAGCTATGGTTAAATATGATAAGTTTTTACTAAAATTTTAGTTAAATTTATTAGTTAATTGGTTTATTATTATTCAAGTTTAAATTAGAGGTTGGAAGCTAGAATAAACAAAGTACGAAGACCATGATGCAATTTGTTAAGAATTGAAGAATTGCTAAAAAAAGAGTCTATGTCGCAACATATATTTCTCCAAATCGCAACATGGAGGTAGAATAGGATTTATATTTTTTAGGCCATGTTGCAACATCAAATTCTCCAAGGAGACACGTTTCAACAAAAATAGTAATGGCAATTTTGTAACGTTTTAGTAGCTAACTCTTAATTTTTGGCTTGTGTAATACTCTGCTATTTAAGGTACTATGGATATGTGTTAGTACACAAAGTAGTAGTGTAGTTTGTAGTTTTAGATTATCTATTAGAGTATAATAGAGTAGCTTGACTCTCAATTTTTATATTAATACAAATCCTCTTTAATTTTCCTTTCAGATGTAGTCTTTAATTCCTTGCAAATTTAGATTTTGATTACACAATTTTAGTGGGTTAATCTTTGGCTTTAAGTAGATATAATTTTTACTTATTTTCTAATTTAAAATTTTGAAAATCTCTTTACTTCCATTTCAAGTTTTGTTAGAGTAATTAGGGTTCTTTTTAATTTAGTGATTTCTAATTCAAACTTTTCAATTCATTGCTTTAATTACTAGTTGATTTTTAGTGGATTTTCTTTATTTTCATCAAAAATGCTAAAATATTTAGATTTCAAGTATATCTCATTACAAATTCTAGACTAGAAATGGCATATTCTAACTTTACAAGCTTTCAAAGTGTTCTCTTTAGTTAGATTAATTACTTAACCATTAATTTTAATTGCATTTTAGTTAAAGTAGAGTAAAATTAAGTGCTTTTGTTAGAACATGTTGAATTAGTTTCTAAATTTCGTAGTTACTTAATTTTAATTACTTGCTTTAGTATATTAATAGTCTAATTTTGGTCTTCACTTGTTTAAAAGCATTATGGCCTTGATTAGATTAGGATCTTTCTATTCAATTTGATTCGCCTTATTATACAGAGGTTCGTAAATCTCGGTAATTGTTACCAAACAATTTTCATGGGAACGACACCCACTCATCCTATGCTACTATCAACTCTGTATTCTTGCAGAAATGAGGTAGAGTATAGTGATCTAGATGTGTGGTTTTATTATTACTTGTTTGTTTTGATTTGATATCTACCTAAGGGCTTGGCAGTAGATTAGTTAGAGCAATATGGTCGCACAGAAATGGATTTTAACAGCTCAAAATCAGCTTTGAGAAGGAAGATGATGAAATGGTCTTATAGGGAGAAGTAAATGAGGTACAGTTGAAGTTGATTAGGGAAAGGTACAGAAATGATTGAAGAGGAAAAAATATAGAATAGCAGCTCATCTTATACAACCAGAATCACAGAAAAGAAGTGACAGGCTGTAGTGAGTGCCTGAGAAAATTCAAGATGTGGTGAAGGAATTCCTTGATGTCTTCCAAGAACCAAAAGGAATACTACCAATCAGAACCCATGATCACCGTGTTCCTTTGAAGGAAGAAACTCAACCCTTTAAGGTCAAACTTATAAATGCCCATACATTCAAAAGTCTGAAATAGAAAAGATGGTTAAAGAAATGTTGAGTAATGGGATAGATCAAACTAGTAAGAGCCCTTTTGCCGGTCCTGTCTTATTGATGAAGAAGAAAGATAGAAGTTGGAGGTTTTGTGTGGACTATAGACAATTGAACGATCTCACCATTAAGGACAACTTTCCTATAGTAATGATTGAAGAATTACTGGATGAACTAAGGAAAGGCCAAGTCATTTTCTGAAATAGATTTAAGGGCTGGTTATCACCAAATTAGACATGAAGGATGGGGATCAGTGTAAGACAGCCTTTGAAAAATAAGATGGCTTATTGGAAATAAATTCAGAGTGATGCCTTTTGGGCTCACTAATGGCCCTGCAACTTGTCAATGCTTAATGAATGAGGTTTTTAAAAAAGAGTTGAGGCACTTTGTGCTAGTTGTTTTTAATGATATTTTAGTTTATAGTGAAGACTTAGACAGCCATGAGTAGCATCTTAGACATGTCCTTGAACTCGTAAGGAAACATCAATTATTTTCCAAAGAGAGTAAATGTAGCTTTGTTCAATAGAGTATTGAATATCTAGCGCATATTATTTACAGGAAAGGAGTGTCAGCTAATCCAGCCAAGATTGAGTGCATGGTCAATTGGCCTACGCCACAAAATCTAAGAAGGTTAAGGGGATTTTTGTGATTGACAGGTTATTATTGAAGATTTGTGAAGGCTTATGGATCAATTACTAAGCCGCTGACTGATATACTTAGGAAAGATAACTTCAAGTAGAGTGAAGAATCAAGGAAAGCATTTGAGAGGTTAAAACTTAGTATGAACACAGTTCTATTATAGATGGCTTTGGCTGATTTTAATCAACCAATTTTCATTGAGAATGATGCTAGCTATTGAGGTATTGGAGCTATACTTGTGCAGGAAAGGAGACCAATAGCTTACCTCATTAAAGCCTCAACCAAAGAAACATCAGGCTTTCAATATATAAGGAAAAGTTATTGGCTTTGGTGACTATAGTTAGCAAGTGGAGACATTACCTAGAGGGGCATCACCTCATAATCAAGACTGTTCACAAAAGTTTAAAACAACTTCTGGAATACAGAATTACTACTCCTATACCACAGAACTGGCTGAATAAGCTGCTTGGACTTAGTTATGAGATCCATTATAAAGCAAGGAAGGAGAATCAGGTGGTAGATGCAATGTAGAGAATGACGGAGAATGCAAGTCTATGACTCATGTTGTTCCTGCCCGGATATAAGAAGTGATTGAAAATTATCATGGAGACCGATTGGTTGAAGAAATGATTTGTAGACTGACTATAAATGGAGTTAATGACACAGAATAGAGTATTACAAAAATGGGTTGTTGGGGTTCAAGAAGAGAGTATGTGTTGGCAATGGTAGTAGGATCAAAAGGAAAGTGATTGAGGCACTACACTCTTCTCAACTAAAAGGACATTTAGGTGTACAAGCTAGTTATTTGAGGGCAAAAAAGTGTTATGCTACTGTCTTGGAATAAAGAAGGAATTTGAAGAAACCATCCTCAGCTGTGATGTGTACAAGAAGTGTAAGTATGATAATTCCCCTTACCCTGGGTTGTTGCAGCCTTCACTAGAACCTCAATATGACAAGTTGCATATATCAATGGATTTCATAAAGGGGCTCCCAAAATCATATGGGAAACAGTTAATTCTGGTAGTAATAGATTGGCTGACAAAGAGTTCACACTATGTTGGTTTGGCTCATCCTTTCTCAGCCATGACTGTGGCTAGGATTTTTTTGGATACTAAACACAAGTTGCATGGAATGGTGTAGACTATTGTGTCAAACAAGGATAAAATTTTCTTGACTCAATTTCCAATTGGTAGACTTTATTCAAATCACTTAGAACTAAATTACACATGAGTACAGCCTATCGTCCTTAAACTGATAGACAAAGTGAAAGGTTGAACAAAGTGCTAGAAATGTATATCAAAAGCATGGTGTATCAAAAACTAGCTACTTGGCACCAATGGCTATCATTGGCTTAGTGGTGGTACAATACTTCCTGCCATTTATCAATTCAAATGACCCCATTTGAAGCTCTCTATGGGACCAAGCCACCAAAACTAGCACTTGAACCTTATTTATAGACCAACATAGTAGCTATAAAAGAACTTTTGAAAGATAGGCAGGAAATGGATAAATTGTTGAAAAAGAACGTAGCCAAGGCTAAATAGAGAATGAAGTTGAATCAGACAAGGAAAGAAGTGAAAGGGAATTTGAAGTAGGAAATTTTGGTGTACCTCCAGTTGAATTCTGACAAACAAATAATTGTTGCAAGAAGGTTAAATGAGAAGCTATTTGCAAAATATTATGACCCTCTCATATCAAATCATTGCAAGAATTGGAAAGACAGCTTATAAACTCCAGTTACTAGCTCACTCCCAGTATTCCACATTTCATCGCTGAAAAGGAAACTAGGAAATCATGCAATAGCAGTTCAAGAATTGCCAGAAGTTGAAGGGAATTGGAAGAAAGAAGCCATTCTAGAAGTTGTCCAAGCAGGAGGATTAAGAAAAAAGGTAATGCAACAGGAGCGCATTGGCTAATTAAATGGTCAGGCAAAGGACTAGAATAAGCTACCAGGGAATAGACAGAAGTGGTGGAGAAGAAATTTCTAGGATTTGATCCTTGAGGACAAGAATTGTTTAATGGAGATGGAAACCATAAGAGAAATGAGAGAGAAGAATTAAAAACTAGTCTCATGCATTTTAAAAAAATATCACGTGAGTAGTTGTTAAGCTAGGGTTGAAACGGTGTCGTTTGGGAGGGCGAAGGAGAACAAAATCAGTTAAGCAATAATGGCACGTATCTTGTATCCATTGTGTTTGATATTTAGGGTTTTGGGTTTTTAAAAGCCTTCATTTTAGTTTTTTTTTTTTTTGATTTTTCAATAATCATTTGCTGGGCTTTGCTCTACAAATCGCTCTCAAAGTATCTTCCTTTTGCTTTCTTCAATTTTAACCACCCTCTTTTCTCTTTCCATTTATTTCTCTTTCTATAATTTTGTTAATTTAGTGTAATTTTTTAATTTATTCATTGTTTTGATAGAAAGATTAATGAAAAATTGTGCTTTAATGTTTTGAATTCCAGTTTACTGGAGTTAATTGTCACGCCCTATTTTTTGGTATGGAAAATTGAATCATCAACAAATAAAGAGAAAAAAATGAATTTCTAATAATAGTACAAAAATAGGGTCTAAAATGGGACTTTAAAAATTGACGTTCTCAAGACCGAAAAAAAATCTAGAATAGGGCTTTTCTAAAAATCAATAAATAAATAAATAACGGAGTCACCACCCGGTGTATGAAGTTCATCCGGACACTAACCAAATCTGAAAAGAAACTATTGGAAAAAATCCAAAATATTAAAGGTTGTAAAAATAGTTTAAGACGTTAAATACGAATAAAAAATAAAAAGAACAAAATAAATAATAATACAACCCTGTATTAGGTGAATCCTAGTCTATGAAAACAAAAGAAAAAGGTTCAGGATTCCTATTGAAGATATGAAAGGTTAGACTACTCTATAGGTAACCTAGGCATGCTTTTACACCTAATAAATTGGTTGCGAGAATTAATTCATGTTTCTAACAAAAAATCCAAGTTATGTTAAGTTTGGATAGAATAAAAATGAAAGTGAATATATAGTAAAAACACGTATAGGAAGCACGAGGAATAGGGAACTCGTTGTGTCAGTGTTGGACTAACACAGGAGGAAAAATTTTCTACACCAGCATTAGATTAGTGTAGAATGTGAGCAAAAAATTTTTACAAGAACAAATACAGTTGACCATGTAAAATAACAAGCATATAAGCATATAAAGCATGTAAGCACACAACATAATATTGTATTTATATGCTTATAACATGGAAATCCCAAAAAAAGCAATAAGGACATAGTACATAAGCTTATCTATTGCCATAGGCCTAAGCATTTTACAATAAGATAAATTGCAATAAATAATTATAATAATAAAAGAAACCATTATAATGGAAGAAACTAAGAAAAACAATTAAACAATTAGCATATAAAATCATATAAAATATTTAGCACATAAAGGATTTAGATATACTTCCTAAAGTGCCAAGGGTACAAAATTATTTTTCTTAGCCCAAACTATGAACAAACGGGTTAATATACCAATATACAAGCATAAGTAGAATTAAACTAATGAAAATAATGTCATTAACTCAATGAAATTAATTTCAATGAATAAATTAACATAAACTATCATAAAAATAGATAAGTAACAACTATTGAATAGAAAGGGGGAGTTAATTGAGCAAAATCCAAACTTAAACGGATTTAAGTGTAACAATTCTAGATAATGGAAGCTATCAACATACAAGAAAGAACAAAGTTCTAGGAAGTGAAACAACCATCATTAAGAAAAGAAGCTTAATTAGGAACAAAATAAACTTGTAAGGGCTTAATTGTAAAATTTGCAAAGATTTTGGGATCAAAACACAATTTTAGAGAAGTTTAGGGTGACTGAGCTCCAATTTGAGCTGCCTATATATCCCTCATTGGGAATAAGGTCATATGTAGTTCCTGAACTACGATGAGAAGCTCGTAACCACCAAAATTCTTCTAGGATTGACTAAAATGACCTGAAAATTAAAAAGGTGACCGAAGTCTAATTTGACCTGCCTATGTATCCCACTTTGGAAATTAGGTCAACCGTAGTTCACACTCAAAACAGGGAGCTAGTGTAGGCATTGACTGATAATTTGGGATATTGTCCTCTCAACGGACAAAATAAACTAGGGATATTGTCTTCCCAACAAGGAAAGAACAACAAGGGATACTATCCTATCGATGGACAAAATAACAACTTATAAACATAAATATTCACATTGATGAACTGGATTTAGATCGAAACAATTTAAACATTTGGGGATACTGTCCTCCCGATAAATGAAATAACAATAAGGAATACTGTCCTCTGGATGAACGAAATAACTTAGTAACTTAAATATTTAGATTGATAAATTGGAATTGAAATAGCATAAACCACTTGGATACCGTCTTCTTGACGGCAAATTTACTTAATTAAATGCTTAGGCTATTGAGCTGAAATTAAAATGACTGAAATTCAAATGTTTAGGCTACTGAATTGAAATTTAAACAATTTTGAAATCTAAATGCTCAGGTTGCTGGACTAAAATTGGAGCAACTTTGGCATTTAAACCAAATAGGATAACAACTAGGGATATCATCCTCGTAACGGACAATTCACTTAAATAATCAGGCTATTGAGTTGAAATTGAAATGACTTTGAAATTTAAATGCCTAGGCTACTTATTTGAAATTAAAATGACACTGAAATCTTAAATGTTCAGACTACTGAACTGAAATTGAAACGATTTTGAAATCAAACCAAATTAAATGCTCAAACTGCTGGACTGTAATTGACAATTTGGTATATTGTCCTCCCAATGAACAATTCACTTAAATGTTTAGGCTATTAGAACTAACCATGGAGAAATTTAAATTTAAATGCTCAAGCTGTTGAGCTAAAATTGAAATGACTTTGAAATTTAAATGTCCAGGCAACTAAACTAAAATTAAAACGATTTTGAATTTTAAATGCCCAGACTGCTAGACTGAAATTGACAACTTGTGATACTATCCTCTTGATAGATAAAGTAACAATTTTGATTATTGTCCTCCCGATAGACGAACTATCAACAAAGGTTATTGTCATCATGATAACAATTTACTTAAATATTCAAGGTGCTAAATTGAAATTGAAATAATTTTGAAATTTAAACAACAAAAGATAACAACTGGCGATACTGTCTTCTCGATGGATAATTCACTTAAACATTCAAGCTATTGAGCTCAACTTGAAATGACTGAAATTTAAATGTTCAGGTTGCTCAACGTTGATATTGAAACAACTTTGAAATTTAAATGTTGAAATTTTTGAACTAAAATTGACAAATTGGGATACTGTTCTCCCAATATTCTGGCAGTTGAGTTGAAATTAGAATTACAGAAATTTAAATATTCAGGTTGCTGAATTGATATTGAAACGACTTCTAAATTTAAATGCCCAATATGCTAGATTGAAATTGACAACTTGGAATTTAAATGCTTAGACTGCTAAGCTAAAATCGAAATGACTTCAAAATTTGAATGTTCAAATTGAAATGCTAGACTAAAATTGACTTTGAAATTGAAACAAAATAAGATAACAACTAGGGATACCATCTTCCCAATGGACAAAATAAAATAAAGTTCAGGCTATTTTATGGGCTTAAAAAAAACATTGGGAAATAATTCCATCATTGCTAAATAAAAACTGATACACCTGCATGAATGTTGAGACTGTCGAACTAAAACTAGCACCCATGAAAATGGAAGGCTTTTAAATCTTGCCTTGCTCGATAAATGCTAGTCTTTATGAACTTTTTCTGTCTCCGTCCTGAGCACACCTGTACAAGAATGGCAGATGCAAACATTTTTCTTTCTTATTCGTTTTTCTACTTTTCTTTTCAAAGATGGTAACAAGTTAGAGAAGTTGTTGCAAAAAGCCTTGAAGATTCAAGTATGTTGCAAAAATTGGAGTACATTCCTCGTGTTTCATTATGCCTACATATTTATCACAAAATCTTATCTTGATTAACTGAGCATAGTGTCATGAATTTCTTCAAAAAATTTGCCCTAAAAAATTTCTTTTTTAAAACAACAAATATACGATGTCACAAAAATTTTCCCAATTTTCAAAACTTGGCGCAAAACTTTTTTCGTTGAAATTTTCTAACTGAAAACTCAAAATCTGGATTCAGATTCTACTATTTACATCAAAACTTGCCCTACTGCCGGCATTCATGAACCAAAAAGAGGGTCACTTGACTTGATAATGCCCAAAAGGATGATTCATGTGTATGTGAGGGAAGAATACTATATATCCAAAAAGACATATATCAAGCAACATAAACAAACAAGTTATTTATTGTAATTGATGCTTTTTTATTATTTTTTAAATAAATGGAAAAGCTATGAACTTTACATGAAAATATTGACAATGATAACCACTTAGCATAGGAATCACATCATGAACCTTTTAGAACAAGATGAAATTCGCTAATTCACTCCCTTTATCAAGGTTGGTGCTTTGGGAATATGCATGGCTTTTCTTGTCTGTTAAAACTAACAAAACTATGTTATGGGCTTTGTCAGGGTTGTAATGTGGCTAAGAAAAGGACAGCTTGACTTTTCAGTTTTGGGATTATGATGGGAATTGTGTCAACCTTGCAGACGATTTAATTCTAGTTGACTCATTACTATATCTCGGTGAAAGCAAACAATTTTGTACCTCTATTTACTACAAGAAAGTAGTCAGCATATGATCTTTATTGGCTTGTAATGCAGCTAGAAGAGATAGTTAAAATTGTACGTCATGGGGTACACATGTCCTTATGATCACTTAGAAAAAGATAAACCCAAAAAGATTGGTTCTTACTTTTGATTCTCATGAAAGAAAAGTTAGTAGTGGACTTTATAGGCTTCTAATGTGGCTAAAAAGAGAAAGTAAAAATAAAATTCTATCAAAGAAATGTGCACCATTGATTGCTTATTGATTCAAAAATTCTACCCAACTGTCAGGCTTCAAAACTTTCCAAATACTAACGGTGAGGATCTGAATATTATATTGCACTCACTCACATTTTGACATTGCACCTTAGCTTTTTGACTTCCACCTGACAACCAGAAAATCAGCGTCTGCACTTGAATCACCACAATGCTTTTCATATTGTTGTTACATTTAACAAGTTGAGCCACTTGATTTCAAAATCACACTTTCACATAATTGCTACATTTGTCATGCTGAACCACTTGATTTCAGAATCACACTTTCGCTTCATTGTGCATTTGGCATGCTAAATCACTTAATTTCAAAATTACACTTTTGCGGGTGTCATTGTGCATTTGGAATGCTAAGTCACTTGATTTCTAACTTTGATTGATTTTCTTCTCTTTTTCTCTTTTTTTCTTTTGTTTTTTTAATTTTTGTTAAATCCACCTCTTGTGATCTTTTACACAAGCAATGTCACTCTTATCCGAATGAATCTTCAAATTCTCTCCCTAGTTTAGGGGTGCGATCAATAGGTGCATATGAAGCGAAAGTTTCAGTTCTAGATGCTTAAAGGGGACACAAGGTATGAATAGTGATAGGTAGTAGAAACAAAGGCCAAAGCATCATTCTAAACTCTCACGACAACCAGTGTAAGAAATGTATAGTCAAGACTGTATTTACTTGACTTTGTTATCTGTAATTTCCCCAATGTAGGGGTGTAATAATTAAGGACTATGTTGAAACAAAATTGTCATATCTGTTGTCTCAAAAGAGACAACAAAGGATAAACTATATTTAGATAGAAAAATTGAATGCTCAAAGCGTCATCCTAGATTCTCATTACAATTATGAGGTAAAGACACACTCTACTTTCAAATAGATGTGACATAAGTCAACTTAGACAAAATTTTACCTTCATGAAAAATGCCTCAATGTGGGGTTGGGTTGGCAAGGTAATTGATCAAGCTGTATCTACCAATTCTAGATGTTTAGCAAGTTAGCAAATGGTAGACTATGTTTGGGTAGTGAATTTTCTCTCCTGAAATGGCTAGGTCAAAATTTTCGAAGCGCATGTAGTCAATTTAGATAGTCACATATATAAGTAAGAATTGCATGTAGGAAATGAACATGGACTTTTTAGCTCAATCTTGTTCTTTAGGGCTCAATCCATGGTTCACACATAAGAAAAACCTTCACAGTTTCATGAAATATGACTGCACAACAATGACAAAACATGCATACAACTTTTGAAATGAAATGTTTTGAACACATGTTGTATATACACCATAAATTAATCACTCATACAAAATAATGTATTCATTTGAAATTTTTTAGAAATATCATCTTCAAAATAGTATGAATGTCATCCTAAGACTGTAATTTGGTAGTAAGAGTAATGGAGCTCTTATCCTTAAACTGATTTTTATCCCCATATTCCTAAAAATTGGTTAATTTGAAAGTGCCCTGGTGTAGATCACGAGGATTCGTGAAATATCAAGTAAAACCTTTTCCTTTTTAAAAACTTAGAAAACTTTACAATACTAAGATACGATCAAAATTTTCCAAGAAATCTCTTGCTTTCTTTTTTCTTTGAACAACTTTTGGACGAATGTATGGGAAACAAAAGAAAATGAAAAGTAATTTTCTTTTCAACAAACAGAATTGGAAATTAGTATGCATGCCCTATGAGTGAGACCTTCTTATCCCTAGGGTTGGCTCAGCATGAAATGAAATCCTCTAGGATAGGTACAATACAATACCTGATGGACTCAACCTACCTGCTTGTCAATTCTTGATCCATTGCCTCCATCTAATAAGGAGTGTGATTGCTTCATTTGTTTTAGGAGATACTATTTGAAGCATAGAAGGAACTTTGAATAGATCAATCAATTTATGCGACTTGTGAGGAGATACACAAGACAAATGAATAGATCAAAGATATATATGCCTCAAAGAAAGGATTTTGATTGAATGTGGTGGGCACATTTATGTGAGTCGTGAAAAAATAGGATAACAAAAGACTTGAAGACACATCATATTTACTTGTAAGAAAGTGATCATTATCTTTATTTTTGGGTAATAAAGTCTTGACAGAAATATGTCAGGATGAATTGGGTACATTGGATGGCTCATGAATAAGTATATAGAATATCACTTAAAGACATGAGGCACGTCATATTTTCTATTAAAAGTCAAAAGGCTGATAGGATCACTGATTTGACTTTTGCTTGATCACGCCAAATCACTTTGCAATTTACTTAGTTTATGAGTAAGTTGCAATCAAAATTTGGCCTAAGATATTTGTTCTTGAAAGAGTACAAACCCATTTGAGTTAACTCTTTAATTTAGTGTCTACGTGCTAAGGACTGAAATTTTTCCCAATTTCTTAAAATGATCAAAAGATGATTGTCAAAACTTCATATTCCAAGTAAATTAAACTGGTAATCGATTTGTAACTTTATGCACTTGGTTTTGAAGTAGGTTTTGAATTTGGGTCATTACTTTGTACACTACACCTTTGGATGGTATGAAAAGATAAATATGCACGTCTTATTGGGTTATGTATCTGAGACAAAAGGGATGGATTATTCATAACATTGGTTATCCGAAATAGTATATCCTCCACAGCTCATGCATGATGCCAGTTATCGAAGCGAGTAAGAAATGAAAAGTCTGAAACATGCCCTAGGTGCCATTTTTAAAGGCTTGGGTGAGCCTATACTGAGATGTAATTTCCCAAGAATGCCACTTAACGTCAATCCTAAATTGAATTTACCACAAAAAAAAAAAAAAATCCTATAGGGGTACAAACATGAAGAACGGATACAATTATTCGGGAAAAACCATACAAATTTATCTCATTTACAAAACATTAAGAGTCCAATTCAATCTAAGGGTAAGAGAATGACAAGGAAACATATGGGATAACATATCTAACTCTTGAATTTACAATACGAAAACTAGGACGTATTTCAATTCTTGGACATTAGATGCAATAAATGGAAAATTGAACATGCAAAAATTAGGGAATCGAAAATGGTTTACTAAAAGAACACTTTGCCCAACAGCTCTTATTCTAAGGCTCATGAGATGCAAAAAGTGATAAATAAAGAAAGTGAGAACAAAAATAAGAATACAACAAAAGTAAAAGTCATAAGGATTATCTTTTCCTTTGTGCCTGGTGTCCTATTAAGGTTTTGAGAGACTCTATCCTATAGGTTATTGATATGTTACATGAGTTTAGATTCACTAATAAAATCTAGACTCCCAAAAGGTTTAAGGTTCCCAAACCTTCAGATTGAAGGACCCAAAAAGTAGCTTTTCTGTCAATTCCAAGGGTCTCAGGTCAATGGTTCGAATTGGACCCATTCGACACCGATACAGGAGCATACTGCTTCCTGTACCTATGCGCCAACGTGAAGTCTGAATCTTAAAAGGGAAGTGGGACGATGCCCATTCGGTTACGTAGATGAGTGATGCATGATGTGTTTCCTAGAGGCCAAGGAATTTAATTACCTTTATGTATAGAGTGCTCAAAAAATCAAATATATAACAACACAATTGGAGAATAAAACACAAATGCGTTAAATAATAAAAAAAATGTGCAAGCAAATTTGAACAAAACAAATACAAAATAAAAATATGGAAACAAAACACATACACAATACAGTTATGAAAAGAGAAAAAGAATCTTTACATCCAAACTCAATATAACAAAGGGTTAAGACATGGGAAACATTATTAAATAGAGTGCTCGGACTTTCTAGTATCCACAGTAGAGTCGCCAAGCAGTAACGCCCCATTTTACAGTAAAGGAAAATGAAATAGTAAACAAATAAAGAGAAATAAATGAATTCATAATAATAGTAAAAAAAGGGGGTCCAAAATGGGACTTTAAAATTTTAGTGACATTTTGAAGACCCAAAAAAACCTACAATAGGGTTTTTATAAAAATCAATCAATAAATATATAAGTACTAATAAAACTAAATTAATATCTACTAAATCAAGCCCAAGCTCAAAAAAATTAAAACCCAAAATAAAGCTATAATAATAGAAGTACATCATCTGTCCCAAATAATATTTTAGCAAAAAACACAAAGCAAATCAACAAAGCCCTAAAGAAAACTAAAAAATCATGAAAACACCTAACAAATCCATCCAAAAATGAACTAGCCCAACACAAAAATTTGTACAACCCTTTTGTTATGCAAGTCCAAATTTATACCCAAATAACATTCTTAAATATTTTTACACTAACAAAGAAAAAGGCCACAAACCCAATTAAATCTAAACCTTTAGGGGCTAATCTGGTTGTCTTTAGGACTTTTTAGGGTCAAAATAAAACTAAGGTCGGAGGCTTAAAATGTAAAATCTAAAAAAAGTAGTCTTCATCTCCATCAAAAAGCCATAGACAGTTAGTTTTTTATTTAATTTTTAACTTTTCAATTCTCAACCAAAGACAACAAAAATTATACCAAAATGATAGTTATTAGAATATATTTAACAATAAATAAACAAGAATCATAAAAAGTACATAAATCTGTAGAAACACTAAACTACCATTGAGAAACCCATTTCACCAAATATCAACAAAAAAATATAATCAAAATATTCATCACATCATATAGATCATGAATAGACTATAAATTTAACCAAAATAAAAAACAGTTGAAATAATCAAAATCACGATTCTAAGTTTCGTAAAATACATATAACACTATTTTAAAACAAAGTATTACAACAATAAAGTTACACTTAACTCATGCAAAAGGGATGTTCAAGGTGGTCCATCAATCTTTAATTCTGACTTGAATCCTCCATTCCCTGACAAATTTTTCTCTTACTTTTCAAAAAAGTATTTAAACATTATTATTTAACCCAGAAAATGTAAATTTTTTGTTGAATGGGACTTTGTATCTTATATGAAAAATACAAAAAAAAATTTAAAATTTATCTCGGACTTAACTATAAAAAATACCTCACAATTCAGTGTCTACGTTAATTTAAACGAGTCTATAACATACATCGGTGGTGGCAATTGAAAAGGAAAAAAGGAGTACGAGGCTTGAGTGGAGGAGGGGATGCACGGGTAGGATGTGGGTTGAGGTGGTGGATGTAGGGGAAGGAAAGGGTTACGGAGGTCACAGGTACGGCGAGATAATGTGGATGAAAGAAAGAGGCGCAGCTAGTTAGTGCAGGTGGAGAGGATGTAGGTTACAGTATGGGGAGAAAGGGATACGAAGTGGACAAGGTAGAGGAAAGGAGATATGGGTTAGGCAAGAGGTTGCCGGTGGTCGGTTGTCGTTGTTTTACTTTCATCTCGCCATTTATTTTGAAGTATTTAAGATTATTTAATTTTTTTTTATGATTATTAGCTTATTAAGCCTTGCTTTAATCCCCAATACATCAGACATCAAAACTAGCAAAGAGAAGATAGCATATTACATTTCCCCATCTCAATCTCGAGTGCCTAGGTAATAAAGTCTGTTTTTTTTCTTTTCATTTTAAGGTTTTTGTGACATAGAATTAAAGTGATGTTATTCTTTTAGGACAATATTATTGGTTACATGATTTTTTATGCAATTTTCTGGAATTAAATATATGCTTATTAATTATTGTTTTTTCATCTATTCAGTTAGCTATAAAATATTATATTTATATTGATTTGAGAGTTTTGATGTTAAATGCTTTATCTTCAGTGGAAAGTTTTTCACTTTAGAAATTGCAGAATCTTGAATTCATACTTAGTCGATAGTTTCATTGCTTTCTTTGCATCTTGTGGAGCCTAAGACAGTTATGGACGAATTTGTTGCTAGAGTATTTTTGTCAAGATTATTAGTCGTGTATTAATATGAATTGACTTGGTTTTAAAAGATGGGAAAAATATAATTTTAACCCTCAATATTTGGGTTGTAGTCTATTTTGGTCTCCAAAATTTCATAATGCAATGCAAAACACATTTAGTCCTTAAAAATTTCAATTTTTACCAATTTATGATAAATTTAAAATTTTCGTCAATTATAAACGAAAAAGTCATGTGCAAAGCATGTGACTATTAAATCTCAAGTTTTAAAAGTAAAAATAATGTAATTTTACACCTTAAAATTTTGGTCATGGTCTATTTTGATCCCCAATGTTCCAAACAAAACACATTTAATATTCAAAATTTTAATTTCTACCAATTTAGGACAAATTTAAAATTTTGTCAATTATAGATAGAAAAAGTCACTGCATTACAGTGACTATTAAATCTATCTTGGGATATAATGCTTTCCAACAGTTTTCATGCCTTTTAACCATATTTTCACTTTTCCCTCTGACTATCAATGCCTAACCATTATTTATTCTTGTCTTTATTATAACACTTCCTAACTGATTTCGAACTATTGAATGACAAATTTAGCAATGGATTTTTGACAAAAAACCATCGCTATGTTGATCCCAAGGCAACATTTTTACTTCTAAGAGGGGGGTGAATTAGGTTTTTTAAAAAATTACTTTGCAAGAATTGTACTTATAAAATAACAAGTAAGTTGATAGAGATAAAATCAATTAAGCTTTAAAATGCATACAATAAGTATGGAGAGAGAGATTAAACAAATAGCATATCCAAGCTAGCTAGTTTGGAGTAGTAATCCACTAAGATGCCCCTTCAAATTTGGTGAGCCAATAATCTCAAGTGTACACAAAGTAAGATCACCCTTGCTCACATTACTTCTCTTTAGTTGAATCAAGGATTTTATACCAAACCTCACTTTTGTACAAGATTATCACTCTACACAATATTTTTGAATAGCACTCTTAAGTACACTCTAATACAATATCACTAAAATAGCAAATTCGCACTCAAATTGCCTTTCAATTTGCTTGTATTCAATGTCTAAGTTGTATTTACGAAATACAGAAGGGTTGGTATTTATAGGTGCAATCAATCAGCTCCCAACCACCTCCTAACGGCTAGATAATCTAAAAGCTGAAGCTGAAGAAACTATCCGTTTTAGGTTTCGAACATCTGAAGTAATATTTGAGCATCCAATCAATTGTCCAAACTAAAATATCAGTAAGTTGAAGATGCCGTTCGGACGGCTGATCTTGTGTCCGTTTCGTCGTTCGAACCAGGTATGTTGAAGAGTTTAGACATCGGATGGTGTAGCATGTTCAAAAGGTTTGGTGCTTAACTGGAAATGCTTATCTTTCGGACATTCAACCTCATCCGATGTAATCTTCTTCGAACAGTTAGATGCGTTTGCTGCAGGTGCCTCAAAACTTTGCCTCTGCCTTGACTTTTCGAACGGTGAATTGCGTCTGAGAATAATTTGTTCGGACAAGTTTGTGCATCTGTTGTAGGTGCTTCATAATTTTGCTTTCTGCCTGATCGTTCGAACGGTGCATTGTGTCTATGGTTATCTTGTTCGGACGAGCTTGTGCGTCCGAGAAATATAGTGCTGTTCAAATGGTGTACTTCGTCTGAAACTCTACTGATTAAGAGAAGATATACAGGAATCTTGCAAAGCTCCAGTTAGGATAATTAAAACTCTTTTGTCATCATCAAAACTAAGGTTGTAGGTCATCAATCTCTCCCTTTTTATGATGACAAATTATGAGGCAAAATAACTTACAATAACCATGATCACACAATCATTGCATCAAACAATTCGAACAATCTGTGTAAGAAACAATACTAATGGCCATCTTACTCCCCATTTTGGCATCATCAAAGCAAAATAAACTCCCCCTTATGCAGGCAGCATAATCGTAACATAATCAAACCAGAATAATCATAACCAAGGCTAAGTAGAGCAGTCAATAATTACAACTATAGTAGCCAATTGCAAGGAAGTAACAAAAGTCTAACAAAAGTTTAAAAATCATAACAAAAGTCTAAGAACATTAAATTGCAAGGAAGAAAGGAGCAAGTCTAAGTTGATTCATTCTTCTTCTTGGAGCGTTCCTCAAGTTTGCGCTTCTTGGTCGGTGCATCATCCTCGGTAGAAACCTGTCCTCACTTTCGTGATCACTTAATTCGTCAGGATCTCGGCGTTGCATGATGTAGTTAAATGTGTCAACAACGTCCTCGTCATCATCATCATAGTGCCAGGACCAGTGGATTTGTCAGGATTGGAGATGCCAATGGGATCCTTACGATCTTTATCCTCAGTAATGGATTGATCACCATAATCGTTGTCATCACAATTGGAAAAGGACTCGAGAATGTATTGGGATTGAATGTTGGCAAACTAAACTTGAATTTAGGTAGACATACCTAGACTGAGTGCTTCTTAAAGAATAGTTTTTCTGGTCTCAAGCCTTTATAGCTTCTGGAGGGTGCGGTGTTGGAATGAACTCATTTGGTTGCTTAAGGAGGTAACAAGGGTGCATAGAGGAGCGAGTAAGGGTTATGAGGAAGAAACATGGGATTCATGGGATAGTTGAGGTATGGAAGACGAGGGTTGAGGATGAGGAAATGGAGGAGGTGCAAGGCCGGAGGTAGAGGCATGAGATTTAGAATTTTCAAGTTCATATGCAGCTTTTGTAAACCATTGATCATTAAAAAATCTTAAACCCTTATGTTCAATATAGGCTTTGTTAAAATAAGGAGGATATTATTTTCTGCTAGAGAAGGGGATGTCAAAATGATCAAAAACTTGAGTTAGGAATTTTCTGAAGGGAATGTTTCGACGAGTATCAGTCAAAAAGAGCTCCTATAGAGAGCAAAAGAGATAACCAAAGTCATGTTGGATGCCTTTAAAAACACAGTAAAAAAAGTACAACTGTATTTTGCCTAACTCAGTGCGATGCCCATCAGTGGGTAAAAGCAAATTAGTGACTAATGTGTGTAAAATATTGAGTTCAGGACTAAGCAGTGTAGTCTTGGCTTCCGAAACCTATTTAAAATTGATGTTAAAGATATTTTTGACCTCTCTGATGTCAAAACGAGTATCTAAAGCAGGCCATTTATCCAAGGAGAAAAAATAGGAAAAATCATTAGGACAGGTGACTTCAAAATTACAAAATAGAATTAATGATATTTGAGAAAATCTCAAGATTTTTGTTATTGACACCAGATACCAATGTGTGAATAGTAGAACCCTTCCCACGATTAGCAGTAAATTGAAGTACCATATCATGATAGACAGGCAAATCTAAGTGAACTAAGTTAACCCAATTTTGTTTTTCGAAGCTGATTTAGTAAGAGGTATATTCAATTCATCGAAAAGGCTTTGGGAAACTGGCCTTTGAACAATAATGGATTTGCTAAGAAGAGAGGTGTACTAATCGAATGCCTTGGCATTAATGAATATGGGTAGAGATGGATTGGATTGGGGATTTAGAATGTTTGACCCTGCACCGAAGCCTTGCCCTTCTATTGTCTGCCTCTGGTAGCCGTTGAAGATCCACCACGTGATCATACCATTGTAAATTTGAGGAGAAAGATGAAGTGGAAAAAGTGAATTTGTGGGAAATTTCAAGGAATGAGATGTTATAATGATGAAATAATGAGGGGAATGAGTTAGGGAAGAGAGAATCCTTAAGCAATTTCAGAAGAGAATGAGAGATTGAGAGAATTTTGAGGGGTTACTTGAGCGCCAGAGCTAAGGTTCGGTGGGAGGAAGGGTCTGAAATGGGAAAAAGAAAGGGACTTAAACTAGTAGAGCAATCGTGAGAACGTCTGAACGATTCGTATTCGTTCGATCATGTGTCTGATTGCAAATGAACAGACAACCGAAAGGCTATGTTGTGCGTCCGAATGAGTGTCGGATGGTGATAATCGTCCGTAAGAAATTTCAGAGAGTTTGGAATGTAAGAGAGAAAGTTCAGACGATTGTAAGTGTCCGAAACAGAAGAGAGAAGTTTGGACGTTAATGTATGTCCGATAAAGTAAGTAGTTTGGGCACTCATCTACGTCCGAAAGCATTATTCAGACAGTTTTGAAATCAATGATGCCCAAACGAGTTCTGAGAGATTGAAAGTGATCTAAAGCCAGGGGTTTAGTAAAAATGTTATCTAGTTGATCTTCTATGATGAAAGTACACACGTATTCAACACAAATTTCTTTTTTACACACAAGATCTCTAATAAAGTGGTGCTTGACATCAATATGTTTGGTTCTAGAATGCAGGACAGGATTTTTTGTGAGATTAATTGCACTGGTATTACCACACCGTATGGGTACACAATAAAAAATAGCACCAAAATCTTTTAAGGTATGTTTCATCCAAAAAAGTTGAGCACAACAATTTCTAGCAGCAATATATTCGGCTTCTGTCGTAGATAGGAAAATAGAATTTTGTTTTTTACTAAACCAGGACACCAAACAATTACCCAAAAAGAAACACATATCACTAGTATTTTTTTTTATCAATTTTACAACTAGCAAAATCAGCATCAGATAACTAATCAAATCAAAATTAGTGGATTTAGGATACCAAAGGCCAAAACTATCATCCTTTTCAAGTATATAAAAATTCTTTTTACTGTAATTAAATGTGATTCTTTAGGACAAAATTGAAATCTAGCACACAGACAAATAACAAACACAATATCCAGTCTGCTAGCTGTCAAGTAGAGTAGGCTTCCGATCATACCTCTATAGTACTTTTCATCAACACTATTACCTTCTTCATCTTTGTCAAGTTTGGTTGAAGTGCACATCGGTGTTCCGATTTGTTTGCAATCTTCCATTCCAAAACGCTTGAGTAGCTCCTTTGTGTACTTTATTTGTGTAATAAATGTTCTTTATTTTGTTTGGTGAACTTGAAGTCCAAGCAAGAATTGTAATTCTTCCATCATACTCATTTCAAATTCTTTTTGCATTAAGCAGGAGAATTCCTTGCACAAACTTTTGTTAGTTGCTTCAAAAATAATATCATCAACATAAATTTGAACAATTAACAAGCCAATAAGATTAGTTTTGGTGAAAATACTGGTATCAATAACACCTCTTTCGAAACCATTTTCAATCAAAAAACTACTTAACCTTTCATACCAAGCTCTGGGAGCTTGTTTCAATCCATATAAAGTTTTTGAGAGTTTGAAAACATGACCTTTGAAGAATTTTTATTTTCAAAACCGGGGGGGTTGTTCAACAAAAATTTCTTGATCAATAAAGTCATTTAAAAATGCACTTTTGACATCCATTTAAAATAATTTGAAATTGTTAAAGCATGCATATGCAAGGAATATGCGGATAGATTCTAAACGAGGAACGGGTGCAAAGGTCTCATCAAAATCAAGACCTTCTTCTTGAACATATTCCTTTGCAACAAGTCTAGCTTTATTTCTAATAATCTCACCTTTATCATTTTACTTATTTCTAAAGACCCATTTTGTTCCTATAACGGGATGAGTTGATGGTCTTTCGACTAAGGTCCACACATTGTTTTTCTCGAATTGGCTAAGTTCCTCTTTTATAGCAAAGACCCAAGATTCATCATTCATTGTATCATCCGCACGCTAGAGTTCAGTGTGAAAAAGCAAGGCACAATTACTATTCAAGGGTTTATGAGAACAAGTTTTTACCCCATTGGACAGATCACCTATGATCAATTAGGCTTGAAGATGACTTGAGACAAATTCCATGCTTTTGGAAGATCATTTGGAGAATCTTCGTTCTTTTCTCCTTCTTCAACCAAGTAAAGAGTGCCATTCTCATTTCTTGTGTTTATCTCTTGATGTTCTTCATATATGGTGAGCTTCTCAAGTTCCTTTTGTATACCCTACATCTTCATCCACACAAACATTCTTTGAAATAATATCATTAGCCTCATCAAATGTAACATGCACAACTTCTTCATTTAAAAGAGTTCTTCTATTGTATATTCGGTATGCTTTCTTGTCACAAGAATACCCTAAGAAAATTCCTCCATCCGATTTCTTGTCAAATTTCAAGATTTTCTTTGATTTTTAAAATGAAGCATTTACATCCAAAGACTTTGAATTAACTCACAACGGGCTTCTTACAAAATAAGAGTTCATAAGAAGTTTTTTTAAAAATAGGTCTCAAAAGAACTCGATTCATAACATAACAAGCCGTATTGACGGCTTCGGCCCAAAGAAAAAATATTTTGGTAAATCACATTAATCATTGTTCTAGCTGCTTCTTGAAGTGTTCTATTTTTTCTTTCGACAACAATATTTTGTTGAGGAACTCTAACAATTGAAAATTCATGCGAAATACCGTTGTGATCACAAAATTTGAGAAAACCTCCAAATTTAAATTCTGCTCCATTATCACTTATCAAACGAATGATTTTCAAATTCAAGAAATTTTGTATTTTGGAAAACAACTTTACAAAATTTTTGAAGGCTTGATTTTTGTGAGCAAAAATAGTACCCAAGTATACCTAGAATAATCATCAGCAATAATAAAAGCATATTTACTTCCCCCAAGACTAGCATGTTGAGTTCGACCAAATAAATCCAAATGCAATAATTCTAAAGGTCTAGAAGTAGACACACAATTTTTCGATTTAAAAGAAATTTTGACTTGTTTACCAAATTGACATGCATCACAAATTTTGTTTTTAACAAACTTTAGTTTTGGCAATCCTCTTACCAACTTACATTTTGAGCAAGATTTTTAATTAAATCCATGTTGAAATGACAAAGCCTTCTATGCCAAAGGCAAGGATCATCTATGGAGGCGGTTAGACATTTTACATTACTATCACCAAGGTTGTTAAGATAAATCACATCAACGTCATTGTGTCTAGAAGCTTTAAATAAAACTGAAAAACTCTTATCAAGAATTAAGCATTCATGCTTGGTAAAAAATACATATAGATGTTTATCACCAAGTTGGCTCACACTTAAGAGATTGTAATTTAAATTATCAACTAGGAGCACATTTTTAATTTAAGTCTCACCATTTTTACCTACATCACTAATGCCGATTTATTTTGCCTTCATATTATCCCCAAAAGTAACTTTTCCACTGTTTTTGGATATGAGTTTTGTGAAGAGAGATGCATCACCCGTCATGTGTCTTGAGCACCCACTATCTATGAACCATTTGGCATTCTTGGTGATATTCATTGCCTACACAAGAAATTAAGTGATAACTTCTTTGGTACCCATATTTTCTTTGGTCCATTAAAGTTAGTGAAATTACTACAAATCCATACGATATTCATTCCAAAATTTTTATTTCTCTTGACATAGCAATTATTTTTCACATGTCCACATTGTTGGCTATAATTGCAAATAATATTTTTATTTCTATATAGAGAAGATTTTGATTTCATAAAACAAAAATAATCCCTTTTAAAGGTGACAAAATTCTTTTTTATCAATACATTTCTATTTCTTTTTATATCAACAATATTCTTCTTTTTCTATGCAAAAGAACATTCAAGTCATCCAATCTTTTCTTTAGGAAGGCTTATTCTTCCTTGATCCTTATTTTCACATGCATTCTTTTCTTCAACTCAGCATTTTCTTGTAATAGCCTATTATTTTCATTCACAAGTTTAGAGTTAGCATTTAATAATTCATTTGATTTTTTTACTAACTCCTTATTTCTAGCATATGATTCCTTTATGCTATCATGTAATTTTATAATGAAGGCTTCAAGATCATTATCATCATTTTCATTATTAGAATCACAAGTGGAGATTACCTCATCATCACCAGTGGCCATGAATGCCATTTGTGCCGATTCCATCTCTCCCTCAACTTTTCCTTCGGAGTTACAATCATCCCAAGTGATTTGAAAGTTGTCAAAGCGAGATTTCCTACCTTCCTTCTCCTTTTTGGAGGACACTCATTTGCAAAGTGTCTGGGTTGGCCACATTAAAAGAATTTTTCATTTTGCTTCTTGATTTCCAACTTGGTCTTCCCTTTGAAGTTGTTTGAGTTGCTTGCTCCTCCTTTTCTCATTCTCCGTCTGTTGATGTAGTGTTTGAGGAATCCTTTGGTGATGAGCGCAAGATCTCCTTCCTCAAGATCTTCATCTTCTAGATTGATGGAGCCAGTTTCATCTTTTTCTTGAGAAGTCTTTAACTCAATGCTCCTTTTTGGTCTTACTTCTTCATCATCCACCACTTTCGCCTTAAGTTCAATTCATAAGACGTTAAGAGAGAGTTAATTAAGGACTCAATAGGCATGGAGTTTAGATTCTTTGCTTCCTCTATAGCGATAGTTTTGGCCTCCCATTTTTTGGATAGAGCATTCAAAATTTTTCTATTCTTTTCGCCCAAAGAATACTCCTTACCCAAGGCTTCAAGATCCTTAATGATATTGTTGAATCTACAATACATCTTATCAATATTTTCATGTGGCTCCATCTTGAAGGACTCATATTTGGCAACGACTAAGATTTCTTTCGTTCTCGAACATCATCGCTTCCTTCATGAATTTCTCTCAATTTGTCCCAAATTTCCTTAGCTGAAACGCATCCTTTGACACGAGTAGATTCATTAACATCCAAGACATTGTATAACACATTCATGGCTTTAGCATTTAAAGTTGAGTTTGCTTTGTCTTGTGGAGTGAGCTTATCCCTTATTTTTTCTCTTCTTCTATTTGTGTGATCAACAACAATGGTGATTTCAAATGGACCTTCATTGACAACATACATCTTCAATTCATAAGTCAATATCAATAGATTGCAAAAAGATTTTCATTCTATCTTTCCAACTGATAAAGTTCATTCCATTAAACATGGGAGGTCTAGTGATAGATTGACCATCAAAAAATAAAGCATTATTGGTTTCCATAGTAGATCTTTATTCAAATGCAATTTAAGTAAACTAAAGAGACCAATGCTCTGATACCAATTGTTGGACCCAAAGCAACCTAAGAGGATGGTGAATTAGGTTTCTTAAAAAATTACTTTGCTAGAATTGTACTTATAAAATAACAAGTAAGTTGATAGAGATAAAATCAATTAAGCTTTAAAATGTATAGAATAAGTATGGAGAGAGAGATTAAACAAACAGCACATCCAAGCTAGCTAGCTTGGAGTAGTAATCCACTAGGATGCTCCTTCAAATTTGGTGAGCCATAATCTCAAGTGTACACAAAGTAAGATCACCCTTGCTCACGCTACTTCTCTTTATTTAAGCCAAGGATTTTACACCAAATCTCAGCTTTTGTACAAGATTATCACTCCACACAATATTTTTGAATAGCACTCTTAAGTACACTCCCATACAATATCACTAAAATAGCTAATTTGCACTCAAATTGCCTTTCTATTTACTTGTATTCAGTGTCTAAGTTGTATTTACAAAATACAGAAGGGTTGGTATTTATAGGTGCAATCAATCAGTTCCCAACTACCTCCTAACGGCTAGATAATAAATGTTGAACCAACCATCCGTTATTGGTTTTCGACATACGAAGTAATATTTGAGCGTCCGATCAATTGTCCAACCTGAATATCAGTTAGTTGAAGATGCCGTTCGGAGGGCCGAACTTCCTTCTGTTCCGTCGTTCGAACCAGGTATGTTGAAAAGTTCAGACATCGGATGGTGTAGTATGTCCGAAAAGTTTGGTGCTTAACTGGGGATGTTTATCTTTTGGACAGTCAGCCTCATCCGATGTAATCTTCTTCGGATAGTTAGATGCACAAACTGCAGGTGCCTCAAAACTTTGCAGCATATTGTCTACCTTAACCTTCCAGACGGTGAATTGCGTCCTAGAAGAATTCATTCGGACGAGCTTGTACATCCGTTGTGGGTGCTTCATAATTTTGCTTTCTGCCTGATCGTTCGGATGGTGCATTGCATCCTTGGTTATGTAGTTCAGACGAGCTTGTAAGTCAGAGAAATAGAGTGCTGTTCGGATGGTGTACCTCATCCGAAAACTCTGCTAAGAGCAAATATACTAGCAATCCTGTAATGCTCCAGTTAGGATAGTTAAATCTCTTTTGTCATCATCAAAACCAAGGTTGTAGGTCATCATGCTAAACAATTAAGTGATGGATTTGTCGACAGAATCCATCCATCAGAAAATGCTTCTTCAGTAAATTATAGTAACGATTGTACTATGAAATTTCAGCGACGAATTTTTTCGTCGGCAAATCGATTACTAAATTTGGTTTTGAGACATTGTAAAAACCTTAAACCAAAAATTGGGTTACTAAAAATAATAGTTGTAACGAAAAAATTTGACCATTTAGTAATTAATATTTTAAAATACTTAAAAAATATTAACGACGAAAAATTTTGTTGCTAATTTAAAAGTATTATAAAAGAGATTGCTTAGTATAACTTTGATATTCATTATTTAATCTTGTTCAACATTTGCAAATAAATATTAACCATTCATTTCCTACACTAAATTTAACAAACATTCCAAAGATTAATGTTAAGAATTGAGGTTCATTATTTTATAAAAGTGAATTATTATTATTGTACTATACCTCAAGATCAGTCTCGAATTTAATTATTATTTAAATTCATTAATCAATTATTATTGTATTATTATTATCCTTCTTTTGAATAAAACTTCTTTAACAAAAGATTAAATAGGTTGAAATTAGTTGGGAGGCGTTATAACCCAGTTAGATTTAACAATCACATACATGGGAATTGTTATAATATAGATAAGAATGGCAAATGGTTATGCATTGATAGTTAAAGGAAAATATGATTAAATGGGTTGAAATCAGATGCGGAAGTGTAATATCCCAAGATAGATTTAACAGTGATGTGCCATGTACGTAACTTTTTCTGTCTATAATTGACAGAATTTTTAAATTTGTCCTATATTGGTTACAAATTAAAAAGTTTGAGAATTAAATGTGCTTTGTTTGGAACTTTGGGGACGAAAATAGATTATAACCCAAACTTTAAGGGCTAAAATAGGATTTTTCTAATTTTGAAACTTGAGACTTAACAGCCACGTGCATTTGCACGTGACTTTTTCCCTTTATAATTGACAGAATCTTTTAAATTTGTTCTAAATTTGTTGAAATTGAAAAGTTTGGAACTAAATGCTCTTTGCCTGAAACTTTGAGGTTTAAGATTGACCACAACCCAAACTTCGAGGATTAAAATTTCACTTTTCCCTTAAAGGATGTGCCTTCTTTTTCTTAGGAGATATTTGGTTCGCATTTAGGAATCAAAATTGGAATGATATCATAAACTCCATTGTCGGTATAGGTTTATATCATTTTCGCCGTCATTATAGATTTATATCACTTTCCTTTACTTGTTTGGTTTGAACAAAGAATGAATTTCATTATGTTGATAAATTAATCAATTTGAAACCTAAGTCCCAAATGGAGAATAAAAATGAACATTTTCTAACATTTTATTCCCAGAGAATGATTTTCATGTTGATTACCAAACAATATCTATAGGTATTATTAAGATTCTTTTCCTTTCCGTTATACCTATAAACCTAACACCTCCTTAATTGTAGAATTTTTATGTGAGGATTCGGATTCTATTAATTTGGTGATTTATGAGTAGTATTATTTTGTTGCCTTTGATTTGGTTCCGTGTGATCAATTGCATTTTCATGCGGTTTGTAGGAAGGTGGAGCTCCACCTTATTATTGAAGATGGATGGAAATTTGTTGCCACGGTTTCTAATAGAATTGAAATCAAAACTGAAACACAACAAAGTGAGTGCTATTTCATTCCTTCAGCAAGATTTTCTTCTTTAACACTATGGTACTGAATAGCTTGAAGAAAGTGACTAAAAAATTGAAAAATTCGTCATTTATCAACTTATTTATTTATTTATTTATTTTTTTGATTTAAGAATTGTAAACATAATACTATATCGATCAAAGGATGACCTTGCTTGAAAATTGACAGTTTATTTGGTATGGCTAGTACCGAGGTTTATTTTGTCTTAGACAAGCACATTGGAAACTCCAAATGAAGATTAATACACCATTAGCCTTGTGCATCAGAAATCATGTGAGCAGCATGCTTCCTGTAACTTGAATTTGACAGTATTTTATAAGTGAAGAACAGGTTTTAAATGTAGAAATTGAAAGAAAGTTAAACGAGGGAAGACTAACTAACATAATCTTATAATCAAGACAAATTACTTTTCGGATAAATGATGTTGTTCCCTCTTTATACATGCTTATCTACTCAAGCCACCTTATCTTATAAAGCATGGTCTATGACTCTTTTGCTTGATAGATTGGTAAGCACTTAATAAACACATCATTATATTCTGATTTAAGTCCCAAGGAATTGTAAAATGTTTTCGTGGTTTTCTTCTGTTACAAGTGTTAATGTATAAATTCCACATCGATTAGCCAAAAAAATCCTGAACGAATTAATAAGTTCCTGGACCACTCTACTAATCACCAATTGGTTTTGAGATGTAAGTTCATATTCTTTAACATAGTATCAGAGTTAGCCCTCAAGTGTTTTCCCATCCATCCAAACGTGTCTTAGATTCTGTCTAACCCCTTCTAATGGACTCTCTTCTGTCCAGACCCTTCCAATCGACTTTCTTACGTCTGACCTACGTGTAACAGGGTTCTATGTCCAATCCAAATCACGTGTGAGTGGGTGTGTTATAAGTGTTAATGTATAAATCCCACATCGACTAGCCAAAAAGATCCTGAACTAATTAATAAGTTTTTAGACCACTCCACTTATCACCAATTGGTTTTAAGATGGAAGCCCATATTCTTTAACATCTTCCTTCCATACTGTTATTGCCCAATTACTATTGCAGTAGAATGAGATTTTGTCTTTCTTCAAGTTCATTTTTATTTTCCTTTTGTTATTCTTTTTTATGCATTTGTATGATTATCTTGACAATATCCATCAGTTGCCTTAATTTGTCACAACAAAATGGCTTGTATAAATAAAATTAATTGTTCTATTACCCATCTTTGGTCCTTTTAGTGAACAAATGATGATTTCTACCGTATTATACGTACCACGCAAAGAGGTGCAAATCTGGAACTTTGTGTTCTTGAAGATTTAGAACCGTGTAATGTGCAGGTTTTCACATCTACCTACCCATGGTGTTAGAGGAATGTGCTCATAGACTTGAAGGGAAGAGACACCAACATCTGTCAAGGTTAGGAAGGAATTTAAAGGGTAATGATATTGCCACAAAAGTATTCTTATTGCCACAGCAATTTTTAATAAAATGCCAACTTTATCCTATCACCATCTTCTTTTACGTCAACACCCAAGTCCCCATTAAAAGATTTTTCGTTAGAACCACTAGTCTCAACTCCTTACTCAGAGGCTTTTATCACTTCCTAGACAAAAAAAAAAAAACCCTTATTCGATTTTTTTTTTACTTTCAACCATCTCTCATTTTCTCCACCATAGATGCCACCACACCCTTTCTTCTTCAATTTCCACTTAGCCACCACACCTCTCCAATCTCTCTTGCTTTTTTTTAGGCCTTCCCTGCTCTTTACTTTTGCGTGTGTTTGATTTTTGTCTCCATTCATTGTATTGGAAGGGAATTAGAAAATTGGGATTGGAAATTGACATGAGGTTGTGGGTTTGCTGCTATTATTTTAGCTATCTTTAAATTCTTAGTATTAATTCATGTTTTCCAAACTTAACAAGAAATTGCTCACAAAATTTGGAGCTTGATCTTGGTTGTTGGCTCCGTGTAGATTGGATTTGGAGAAGAGAAAGAGAGATTAGTCATGTGGAAAGAAAGTTTAGAAGAGAATATCAGAGGATGGTAATTTGGAGTGAGGGAGTGATTGTGCATAGAGAAGTAAAAAAGATCAGTATCAGGATGATCATATTTGTCAGTTCACACAAAAGAAGCTGTGGCAATAAAGATTTTCCTGTGGCAATATCATTTGCCAAAGTTAAAGCAATAGCTATGAGCTGGAGAAATGTTAGATGCACTAAGGAAAACTGAGAACTTAACCATGTGTTGGATTTTATCATGAAAATTTTTGTAATTTGTTGATGCGTGAAAACTATAGCATCAAAGTCTAATATTTATGTCTTAAATGTCTGACTTCTTAGTTATCCCAATTTTCCAATGCACAGGTAAAAGCTCGTGTGGACCCATGTATAGCAAAACTATGAAAAAATAAGAATCGCAAGCTTTTGTCTCTCAGGGGAGGCTCGACGCTTAAGTCAAAATTTGTGCAAGGAAAATAATTGAGAATAAAATAAAAGGTTGAAATGGCAAAATGAAAAGATGAATAAATGTTGTGTCTTGTGATTTACTTTGTTATCTTATTATTTATACTAATTGTTGCAGGGTTTGGACAATTTATGGGTTTGGACAATTTATGTTTTGGCCCACGAGGGCTTTGACTATTTTGAATTTCTTTATGGCTTGAGTTGAAGTAAAAATTACCAAACTATAGCGTCAAAGTCTAATGTTTATGTCTTAAATGTTCGAATCCTTAGTTGTCCCAATTTTCCAATGTAAAGGTAAAGGCGCGCATCTACCCACAAATAGCAAACTTGCGACAAGAACAAGAGCGTTGGAGTTTTGTTTCCTGGTGAAAGTTCCGATTCTCAATTCAAAATTTGTGCGAAGAAAAGAATTGATAGTAAAATGAAAGTTTGAAATGGCAACATGAGAAGATGAATGAATGTTGTATCTTGTGATTTACCTTGTCATTTTACTATTTATACTAATCATTGTTGGGTTTGGACAATTCATGGGTTTGAAAATAATTATTTGGCCCATGAGGGCTTTAAGCATTTTGAATTTCTTCATGGCTTGTGTGAAACCCAGTATTTTACTAGCCTTGAATAAAAACTTTTCTTAACACACTAATTCTTATTTGTATCTTCAAAAATGTTAATTTAGTAGCAAAAAAATTAGTTTTTGGGTTAAATAGTCAACTTGGAGACTATTTGGTCAAATGGGGAACTATTTGGGTCAACCTTGAAATCTTTTTTAGTCTTCTTCTTGCTTTGTTTCTTCCTCATTTCTCCTAGCTGCTGGCCGAAACTCTCTTCCCCATTTTCCCCCAAAATTTTCTTGGATATCAAGTATAAATCACTTGGAAGGTAAGATTTTATGTATTTTAGCACTTTATGGCTTATGGGCTTTATGATCCAAGCTTTAATTTCAAGTTTTGTAGGATTCTTTATCTGGCTGAAAATAAAACCCTCTTTGCAGCCTTATATGTTATGATTTATGTTTGTTATGGGTTGTTTTTAGTGTTTTGGAGGTTGGGAAGTGATTGGGGTTGATTTTTAACAACTTTCCACAGTTAGATTACATATTTTAAGATTATGAGTTGGGGTTTTGTCTTCCATATGTGGCCCTAGAGTGTTATGCTATGAATGCTTATGTCTATGCATTTTAATGATGTTTTAAGAGTGTTTTAAACACATAGTTTGGATAGGAAGCATGTTTGAATCATGCGTGTGGCTAATCGGTAAAAGTTTCATAAACTTAGTCGAACCACAGATTAAATCGGATCTAGTTACGGGACGATTCTGCTTAGGTTTTCTATGAGGTTATATGGTATGGATTGTTGTGGGGTGCTATTGATCCTGTCTCGGCTATTGCTCCGATGAATCTTTCCGTTTATGCATTGGTTGGTTAGAATATGTTGTTTTGAGTTGGGTTGTAACCAAGGTCCCTTGAATACTTTCCTCATTGGCTCCGGTTCTGTTACTTATACACATCTCATCTCAAAGCTGTCTCTTCATTTTGACCAAAGAGTGTTGGTGTCGTTTTCTATCGTTTCGCGTCGTTTCGCTTCCCTAGTCATTCTTTAAGGTCTAGATGAGGAATTCAGGGCTTGAGTGTGTTGGGCATTTTGAGGTGGGGGATTTGGTTGGTAAGGAGGATTGGATTGGTTGTTGGTGTTACTCCATGAGAAATTTAGATTCCTCCAAGAAGGATTGTAAGTGTTTAAATAACGACTTTCGAGAGGGTCTAGAATACACATTCTAGAATATGTATGATGTTTGGAACTGCACTTTTACCAAGTTTTGGAACTATTGTTCATATGAAATCGGGTTCTACCAAGCTATTTTATGTTAATCAATTGATATGTTTGCAAACTCTTTTGATATGAAAGCATTTTATGACTGTTTTGGCTCATAGGTGACCCAAAATTATATACCAGATGTGTATAAGAGACAGCATTTGGGAGAACCGGTTCTATAGTCATCCATGGGACGCCATGGTGATTGCTATGATCATTATGAACTATTTGATCGGGGTCTTGTCTTTGGGATAACTTGACCTCCGTGTCGACTAGTAGGTGTGGTAGATTACTAGATCGCTAGTCTGTAGGTCATACCTTTGAGCCTAAAAGATACTCATGTATTTTATTATATTCCGGATTGAAACTGTACTTGGATTTGTTCGCTATGCTTTAGCATACTATGTTTTGAAATGATTGGATCTTTTTGGCTATGTTTTGGACATGCCTGACGTTTAAATGGCATGATACATTTTAGAAACTACTTATGATTATGGTTTATTGACGTTTAAATGGCATGAGACATTTCAGAAAAGTTGTTTTTGTTCGGACGATCATTTGCGTCCGAGCCCCTGCCCCGGTTTTCTGCACACTTGTTAAGAAAACTTGAAGTATGATTTGTTTATCATCCAAACATGATTATACTCTCTACCAAATTTAGCAGCTTTTAGATTTTCTCCAGATTCCACATTACTGGTAGGACTCTGCTGATAATCTGCCAAGCTTCTCTTATAAGAACAGAGGGGTCTTAATTAGATAGATGTTTTGTAGATGGAGATTTGTATAAGTTGTAGCATCTTTTGTACTAAGAAGGAATTTTGTAATTCGTATTTTTGTGTAAAATGAAATATTCGGTTTTATAGTTCAGAAATGGTTTGATGCATCTATTACATTGCGGTTAAGTTTGTTGCTCTGTTCGTTTGTGCCTTGCGCTTTGGGCCGGTGTACCATTAGCGCGGCGTGTTACGGTCCCGTTTTTGGGGCGTGACAGCTTGAGTTTAGATGAAATTACCCAAATACCCTTATGTATATTTGATCACTTTGACTGACTGGCTATGTGTCTTCGAGCAATTAGATTATATTTAGATGTCATCGCTTGCCCCCCCCCCAACTCTCAAATTGAGTTTGCTTGGGTTGAGAGTAGCGCGATAGTTTTTGACTTGTCTTTGCCAGAGCACGATAAGTTTTTGCCGAAACCAAAAAATTTGAAATTGACTTTTATTCTGGGAGAGAAAGTGCTTGATCACCGAGCCACATATATACCTCCTATTTAAGTTGAGTAGTGGTACTTATTTGCTCATTTGTGAACTCTTGTGATACTTTACTTAATATCTCAAAATAGTAGCTTTTGCTCCATACACCACCCAAATCTCAAACCCCACCCCTCATTCTTCAACCCTCAACCCACAACACCTAACACTCAACCTTCAACTCTCAACCCTCAACCGTCTACCTACAACACTGAACCTTCAGCTCTCAACCCACAACACCCAATACTCAACCCTACACAACTCTCAACCCATAACATTGAACCATCAATCCTCAACCCATAAACAAGACATCAAGTGGGTCTTGCAATTTCTCCACATCTTTCCCCAAGTACATTCTTACTCTTGCATTATTTCTTATTCTCTCTACATTTCTCTTTGACATTTTATCAAACATTTCCACTATACTCATTAGCTCCATAAGCTTAACTTTTTAAACGTAGTTAGGATACCCCACCCTGTTGCAGTCCATTCCACGAGCAGGAGAATTTCTTATGCTTGAGAATAGTTATGGGTAAACTAGGAGAGAGAGGGATAGGAAAAAGAGAAAGAAAGAAAGAAATAAGGAGGAAAGGAGAAGAAGGAAACAAGATAAGATGGCCAAGTCTTTCTCAGTCGTGCTTTCCTCGTCCCCACTGGATGTAGAAGTGGCTTCCACGAACACTGCCACAGCTGTATGAAGTGCTGGAGTAACTCCTTTGGCAATTAACGCCACTGCAAAGCTCGGTGGTGCAGCTGACTGATTGTGGAGGTATCCAAAGCTACACAACCTCACTTGGTAGCGGCACCCAACTCCATTACAACTGATTTGCATCCCAGTAAAGAAGCGACCTCGCTGTAGCTGCCCCATGTCGCGGTGAGGACGCTGCAGCTGTGCAAGGTTTAATCGCAGCTGCCCCAAACTATTTTGCAGCTGGACAAGGTGATGATAGAGTCGTGCAGTCCATATAAAGCTCTCCCACGGTTCCAATTGGGTATGCTTTGGCTTTGCCTGCTGCCAAGAATACTATTAAGTGTGATAACAGTAATTTTTTTTCATTATTATTATTTATTTATTTATTTTTCAGATAAATATTATTATATTTATGTTCAATCGGATAAGGAATTTTAGGGGATAAGTATAGTTATTATTATGATTAGTCAAGTAGAGGGTTTTAAGTTATTTGGAGATTAAAAACCTACAAGGATCCTAAGGAAATAGACTAATAATAGTAGGATAGATATATAAAGTAGGATATCACAAATTTAATTATTACGTTTCTTAAACTTTGAGAGAAGGGAGAACAAGAAAATTTCTCTACACGCTTCAGGTTAGTTTCATCTAAATTATTTTTATATTCGATATTATTTTTGTATCATCAAATTGATTTAATTGATTCAGCACATATATAGTTATGTATATGATTTTTAAATTAATAATTTTAATGAGTCATTCATCGGGTCGATTATGAACATATGTTCGATGAATAGAGCGTGTGATTTAGGTTAGTTTTAATTAGAAAAGAAATTTGAAAGAAAAATGTTCTTGTATTGATTCTGGAACTCAAGTGTATTTGGCATATTAGAAAAGTTATATTCTAAAAATTAATTAAGAATTTGCTATTTTTGGAAAACATTACATTCCAAAAAAAAAAAAAAATCATCATGTTTATATTCTAAAAACTTGAATGCAGTATGAATATTACAAAATTTATTTTTTAAAAAAAGATAATAATAATAATAATAATGATGATTAAATTTTAAATTCAGTTAAATTATTTGTAAACAAATAGACGCACGGATTAGGGTGATAGTCGTATAGTTGTCTAGCCATCTGTTGCCATCGATAAGGAAAGTTGTAGACGGATATGTAATCAGACCCGTGGTGTCCGGGATGAGGTGGTCGACGACTTCGCCGTCGATCAGGAAAGATTTCAGTCACCGCTTGACTGCTGACTGGAGAAGAATTTGGACAGGCATGGCAGTCCGAGTAACATGGAAAGGGATCAAAGAAGAGGGGGGGGGGGGGGGGGGAAAGAAAGGTTCTGTGTGATCAATTGGGAATTTGGTCGCTAAGTATGGAGGTTGATCGCGATTTTGGTTCGCAGGAGGAAGTAAATCGTCGAAGAAGAAGATCAATTGATTAAGGAAATTCTAAAAATTGCAACATTAGACCCTGTAGATATGGAGTTTTATAGTAAGACCTAAGATATTTTAAGCCATGTCTAATTGAGTCCTTTTCATCCTTTTTAAACTGTGATTCGACCCAAACAACTTTATAAGGTCGATTCGTAGTCTCTGGAATTAGCAGAATTGTCCCACAACTTAGGAAAATATGACTAAGATGCGAAAGGTTTTCGGGAAATTACCGATTGACCCTAAAACATTAGTAAAGCTAACAAAGGACTCTCAATGGTTTTGTAGAGTTCATATGGGTTTGGATAACTTTCTAAAATTACTAAATTGCCCTTAAAAACTTTTGCAAGTTATTTTTTTTTTGTCTTTAATGTTTCTTAAAAATTATCAGAAGATCTTAAATGATTTTTCTAAGTAGTAAAGAGTTTTGTGAGGTTTATTTAGCTTTAGTAAAGGCCTAGGGTATAGTAAATTAAGACAATATGGTTAAGATGCGTTGCAAATAATTGGGTCAAATTAAATGAAGTATGCAAACGGGTTATATAATGAAGTTAATTTATATTGTTGATTGTTAATAAATAGTAAAACTAAGTAGTGAATTATGAATGTCTTATAAATAATACCAAGATTGACGACGATCCAACACAAGGTGAAGGTAATATGTTTGATTTTATACTGAGATAGGTGGTACTTACTTTTGTACTTTTGAAATCGTTTTCTGAATATACACATGTGAACTTGTTCTAGAATTGTGCATGATTTCCAAATGTGTTTATGAAACATGTTTTGTCTCAAAGAATTACTTTATTAGAAAACCTAGATCATGATGGATATGTGATTGTGTGACTTTGAAAGTATGGCAAAGGTAATTATATATATAGTTTTGAATATGTATGATATGTATGACATGTATGTGTAATAAAAAGAAGTAGTGGCTCTAAACAAATACGAAATAGTCGGTAAGGAATATAATCCTAAATCAGAGTCAAGAAAGACTTGATACAAGAGCCAAGAAAGACTTAGCAAAACAAGAAGAACGTCAATGGTCCTTGGAAACACTTGACATCCTTTTCTAGTGAGGTTAACCAGTAGGCTGAGTACTCAAAATCCGATAACTACCTGTTACTTTGAGCCATTTAATTAGGTACATGTTTTTCGTTATGCAAATGAATGTATACACTTACAAGAAAGTTCATGTTATGAAGAATTGTTGCAGGTTATTGATGAATGTGCAATTATGTAATGTTTTATGTACATGTTTTGCAAAAGAAATGATTTTGGTAAGAGCATGTGCATGTGACGGTATGTTGGGTATGTTTGAACTATTTATATGTAACAGCATGATCCAATTTAAGTACTATCTATTGGGTGACTAGTTGCTCACCCCATGTATTTTATATTTTTGTAAAGAATACAAGTACGTGTACATTTTAGTCAAAAATGAGGACTAAGCATACGAGGACAAGGAGAGAAATTAAGGTGGTAGCTATGCTAGGGATGTTCGTAGAAATATTATAAATAAGTGAGCCTGCGTGCTCCAGACAATAGTTATCTATTTCCGTATATTGGTTGGTTATATTAGTTACCACACTTTATCTCATTTTTGTGAAAGGATATTTGTTGCAATGTTGAATAAATTCAAGGACTTATTAGTATTGTATTTGAGCCTTAAATGTATTCATGGGATTACTCACGAGTACGGCGGGTAGCATGTGTCTGACATGTGCGGGTCAAAGGCGTGACATTTTTAGTGGTATTAGAGCTTAGGATTAAATTCAATCATTTTAAGGTTTTAGTTAATATTAAGAAGAGAAAATAAACATATATGTATACGGTAATATTTTGCATCAAGATTTATATATTATATTATTATTGTACTAATAGAGTTAATGATTTGAGTGTAGGTTATGGCGAATCGAAAAAATGGGGATCCCTATGTGGCGTTAAATTCAACAATTGAAGCCCTTAGGACATAGAAAGAAGAACTTGAACAAGTTAATGAAAAACTTTTAGACCGTATTATGGAGGAAAATCAATGCCTACAATGGTGTAGGAATGCTTGGGATAAATAGTTTGTAATCTTAGGGAAAAAAAAATTAAAGAATAGGAGGAAGAAATAAAGGAATTAAAGAGGCAACGAGACATCGCAAAAGTGAAGAACGAATTTGGGAAAAGGACATATTGGAGTAAGTAAATAACCGTTGACCCAAATAGAAGGATTTTCATGTGCAGGAGTGAATGGATGCTCAAGCACCTGTAGTCCATCAAGTAATTGAACCTAATCCTAAGGAAAACTTGGAAGATGACCCCGAGGAAAATTTCAGAGAAAATTTAGAAGTTAAGTATATGGTAGATATTGAGGATGATCTGGAGAAATACCCTAATGAAGAATGGTAGAAGACATTCATTGGCAACTTCAGGACGTTATGCAAAATTTAGATTAGTTACAGAGTTAGGATTTTATTACTTTAGGCTAACGTTGGGAATTATTTTCTTTTAATTAGTACTGGAAATGAGATTGATTGTTGAGACATTATTTAGATGGTAGAATTTTTTTTAGTAACTAGGATTTATGTTAAACTTATTAAAATAAATTATGAAGTTGCCTATTTCTTTTTTTTTTTCTTTAGAAAGAATTGCGGTTTAGTCTTTACATACCATGTTGTCTTTACCTATTATTTTCGAGTAAAATAAATAAATGGATGAAAATAATAATAATAATAATAATTGTAACAATAATTATTTTGATAATAAAAATGATATTAATAATATTTATCTTTGGTTATTTACATAGGAAATGGAACCACAAACGAGATCCAAAAATGGCAACACTAATGATACCCCCCGAAAATACTACCAATACCGAGAACACCCTCAAAGGTAGTGGGTCAGGTAGTGCAAATTGTGAGCTAAGAATGGAGAGTAACTTGCCCCAGTCATTGTACCCGCTAAGTTCATTACTGCTATAACCATGATACCACAGGCAGTTCATGAGCAAAACCAAAGCCCAACCCAAGTACCCCTAGGCATTACACAAAGACAGAACGATATCCATGTCTATTATGAGCACATGAAAAAGGTGCATGTGTCTATCCTCGATAGACAGCTAAACCCTGAACAAGCTGCAAAGTGGCTAGCAAAGGTAGAAAATGACTTCAAGTTGCTACAAGTTCCAGAGGAGATGAAGCATGAGATTATCCAAAACCCTTTTTTGTCGGTAATGTTGCTAAGTGGTGGACAACTGTCCAAATGGTCACGCCACTGCCACTGCCACTTGGAAAAAATTTAAGGCGGCATTTCTGAAGTATTTCTTTCCTGCTATAGTCTGACTACAAAGGATTGAAGAATTTGAGTCTCTTAAGGAAACCCCTGAAATGTTAGTGGTAGAGTATGCTAACAAATTATCACGTTAGGGAGGTTTGTACTGGATATGATGGCCAATGAGGTACTCAAAATGGTGAAATTCACTAAGGGACTCACTAGCCGTATGCAGACTAGGATTTGTAAGGTAAATACACTACCTTTGATGATCTATTCAACGCATGTGTGAGGGTTGAGGCTGATATTAATAGAATTGATTAAGAGAACAAGGGGAAAAGCCCTAACAAGAGGAAGTAGTAAGACTTCCAAGTATCAACGTTGGCGGTAAAATGATGAAAATGGTTAAGAGAAGATGAGGAACCCAACTACTACCTAGGGATAGAGGAAACACTAAGGACAAGCCTAAGTGCGGATTCTGCCATAAGCGCCATGGTGGTGAATTCAAAGTCAAATTGGGAATATCCTTCTTATGTGGACATCCAAGATATTGTATAAGAGAGTGCTCCAACAGTAAGTACCAAGGAGGAAAGGTGGATAAGCTAGTGGAACCAAAACCAAAGACCAATGCTAGGGTGCATGTAATGACACAGTATGAGGCAAAAGGCTTAGAGGATGTGGTGGCAGGTATGGTACTAGTAAATTCCACGCCTACCGATGTATTGTTTGATTGGGGCACAAGTCATTCTTTTGTTGCTAAGAAGCTTGTGAATACATTGTGCACCCAACTTGAACAACCCCAACCGAGTGTTGGCTCCGGGAGAAAGAATTTTAGTTTCCCACAAAAGGTTTAATGATTGTGTAGTCGAACTAGGAGGTGGAGAAACTAAGGCAAATTTAGTCCAAATAAACAAGAGTGGATTTGACGTGATATTGGGGATGGATTGGCTAGCTAAAAGTATCTTTTGCCCAAGTGGATTGTAGAGGAAAAAGGGTAGTTTTCTCAAATCCTCATAAAGGGGAATTAATTTACCAAGGAAATATAGAAAAGCAAAAGTATAAAACAATAGTAATTTTAGCGATATAAGCTTATAAAGTTCTTAGAAAAGGGTGTGTTGTTTATTTGGCTTATGTGATGGATGTAAGTAAAGAGCTTGTAACACTAGAAAATATTCCGGCAGTTAAGGAATTTCCTGATATGTTTCCTGAGGAGTTGCAAAGGATACCCCAAGATCGAGAAGTTGAGTTTGAGATAAAATTGGTACTGAGAGTTGAACCAATTACTATGGCACTATATAGAATGGCTCCCGCAGAATTGAAAAAATTAACAGAACAACTCCAAGAATTAATTGATAAGAAATTCATTAGACTGAGTGTGTCACCATGGGATGCACCAGTCTCTTTTGTTAAAAAGAAAGACGGTAGTCTTAGGTTGTGCTTCGATTTATAAGATTACCATCAAGAATAGGTAACCTTTGCCAATATGGATAGATGACTGTTTAACCATTTAAAGGGTGCCAAGGTGTTCTCAAAGATAGGTTTGAGATCTGGATATCATCAACTGAAGATCAAGGAGGAAGATATACCAAAGAATGTGTTTAGGACGAGATATGGACATTATGAATTTTTAGTGATGCCCTTTGGATTAATGAACGCACTGGCTGCCTTTATGGTCTTAATGAATTGAGTGTTTAAATCACAATTGGATCGGTTAGTTGTGGTATTTATTGATGATATTTTGGTTTACTCTCCCAACAAGGAGATCCACATTGAGCATCTAAGAGAAGTACTGGAAATTTTAAGAAAAGAAAAGTTCTATACTAAACTTAGCAAGCGTGAGTTCTGGCTGAAGATTGTGATGTTGTTAGGTCATGTGGCCTTGGAACAAGGAACTTTTGTATATCCGAAGAAGATTGAAGCTATACTGGATTGACCAAAAAAGTAATTGACGTGCGAAGCTTTCTGGGTTTGGCAGGATACTACCGAAAGTTATTTTCACATCTTCGCTGTAGAAGAATTTTCTAAAATAGTCGTACCCTTGAGTAAACTAACTCAAAAGCGAGCAAAGTTTACTTGGTCCTCGGATTGTGAATCAAGTTTTCACGTTTAAAGGAAAAGTTAGTCTCTGCACCTGTCTTTACTCTACCTTCAGGAACAAGTGGATTAGTAATATATAGTGATGCATCTAAAACTAGTTTGGGGTGTGTTTTGATGCAAAATGAGAAAGTCATAGCTTATGCCTCAAGACAATTAAAGCCATATGAGCAAAATTACCCCACTCATAACTTAGAATTGGCTGCGGTTGTTTTTGCCCTCAAGATATGAAGGCATTACTTATATGGGGAACAATGTGAGGTGTTTACTGATCATAAGAGTTTGAAGTATTTGTTCACCCAAAGGGAACTTAATATGTGACAAAGGATATGGTTGGAATTATTGAAAGACTATGACTTGACCATAAGTTATCACCAGAGTAAAGCAAATAAGATGGTTAATGTGTTGAGTAGGAAAGAAAGACCTACAAAGGGTTCATGTTAGAAAGACAAATTGAAGATATAGGTTTGGAAACTATTGAATCTACTACCAACGTTCTAGCCACTTTGACTCTAATTCTGACATTGGTTGAAAGGATTAAATAAGCACAAGAGTTGGACCAAGAGTTGGTTAAGATAAAAGAGAAATTTAAAGTGGAACCGTCCCAGGAATTCCAAGAGCAAGATGATGGAAGCCTTTAGATGAGAGGTAGGTTATGTGTACCTAAAATGATGAGTTGAGGTTAGAGTTACTTGGGGAGGCTCATAATTTGAAATATTCCATTCATCTAGGAGGAACTAAGATGTATAAAGATTTAAAGCAACATTATTGGTGGAATAGAATGAAACATGAGGTATTGGAATTTGTGGCGAAGTGTTCGGTGTGTCACCGTGTAAAGGCCGAACATCGAAGACTAGCTAGATTACTCAAGCAACTTGAGATTCCCCAATGGAAGTGGAAACATACTACGATGGATTTTGTTTAGTAGTTGGTTTGCCGAGGACAAAAAGGAACAATGACACCGTTTGGGTAATCATTGATAGATTGACTAAGTCAGCACACTTTTTACCAATGACGAGTGTCAATGGAAAATTTAGTGGAGATGTATGTAGAGAACATTGTATGTTTTCACGGAGTTCCAATAAGTATACTTTCATATAGGGACCCAAGATTTACCTCTAGATTTTGGACTATGTAGTAAAAAGTCTCCGGTACTGAGTTGAGATGAAGTACAGCTTATCATTCTTAGCTTATCATATAGGGACCCAAGATTTACCTCTAGATTTTGTACTATGTAGCAAAAAGTCTCCGGTATTGAGTTGAGATGAAGTACAGCTTATCATTCTCAGACTGATGGGCAGTCTAAAAGGACCATACAAACATTGGAGGATATGTTACGTACATGTGCATTGGATTACAAAGAATTTTGGGACAAGTTGTTGAAATTGATGGAATTTTCTTACAACAATAGTTACCATAGTAGAATAGGCATGTGTTTTGTTTGAAGCACTTTACGGGATAAAGTGTAGGTCACCGGTGTATTGGGAAGAAGTTTGAGAAAAGCAAATCATTCAACCAGAACTAGTGGAGAAGACCTTAGATAAGATCAAGGTGATTCATGATAGATTCAAAATAGCTTAAGATCGAAAAAAAAGTCGGGTGGATACTAAGCATAGACCTTTGGAGTTTCATTCTGGAGAAAAGGCATACTTCTAGATGTCACGAACAAAAGGAGTCATGAGATTTGGGAAATAATGGGAAATTATGCCCTAGATACATTGGACCATTTGAGATATTGGATAAAGAGGGGAATTTGGCATATTGGTTGGCTTTACCATCGGAATTATCTAGAATACACAATGTCTTTCATGTGTCACAATTACGAAAGTACGAACTAGAAAAAAAATCACATTTTGGAGGCATAACCATTGGAGATCAAAAGTGACATGACATATGAGGAAGTGCCACTAAGAATTGTGGATCACAAGGACCATACCATATTTCTTGTGAAGGTTCAATGGGCAAATCAAATAGTACAACAGGCAACATGGGAACTTTAGGAGGATGTTTGGAAGAAGTACCCATATCTATTTGACCAATGTGTGCAAGTTTCGAGGAAGAACCTTTTCCTAAGAGTGGTAGAATGTGATAACCGTAATTTTTTTCCTTATTATTGATTATTTATTTTCCAGATAAATATTATTGCATTTGTGCTTAATCTATTAAAGGAGTCCAGGAGGGATAAGTATAGTTATTATTACGATTAGTCAGATAGAGAGCTCTAAGTTATTCGGGGATTAAAAGACTACAAGAGTCCAAAGGAAATAGATTAATAGTAGTACTATAGATATATAAAGCAAGATATCAAATATTTTTATTAAGTTTCTCAAACTTTGAGAGAAGGGAGAACAAGAAATTTCTTTGCATGCTTCAGGTTAGTTTCATCTACATTATTTTTATATCAATATTCTTTTCGTATCATCAAATTATTTGTTTGATTCAATATACCTTGTATGTATATACATACATACATATATACATATATATATATATATGTATATATGTATGTATGTACATATATATATATATATGTACATACATATATATATATATAGTCATGTATATGATTTTTAGAATAGAAATTTTAACGAGTCATTCGTCGGGTTTATTATGAACATATGTTCTATGATTAGAGCTTAGGTTTGTTTTAATTTAGAAAAGAAATTAAAAAAAGTTATTGTTTTGATTCTTGAACTTAAGTGTATTTGGAATATTAGAAAAGTTATATTCTAAAAATTAATTATGAATTTGCTACTGCTGGAAAACATTACTTTTCAAAAAAAGAAGTCATCATGTTTATATTCCGAAAAATTGAATGTAGTATGAATATCATAAAATTATTTTAAAAATAATAATAATAAGAACTAACTATTAAATTCAGTTAAAGAAACAATTACTTTTGTAAAAAATATAATTGTAAGCAAATAGGCAGATGGATTAGGGTGGTAGTTGTAGGGTTGTCGTCTAGTCATCTGTTGCCGTCGGTAACGAGAGTTCTAGATAGATGTGTAATCAGACCTGTAGTCAGTCCGGGATGAGGTGGTCGACGACTTCGACATCGATCGAGAAAGATTTCATTCACCTCTTGACCGCTGACTGGAGAGGAATCTAATAGCCATGGCAATGCGAGTAGCATGGAGAGGGATCAAAGAAGGGGAAAAAAAAAAGGAAAGAAAGGCTTTGTGTGATCAATTGGGAGTTCGATCACCAAGTACGGAGGTTGGTCGAGATTTTGGTACGGAGAAGAAAGTAAATCGTAGAAGAAGATGAATTGATTAAGGAAATTTAAAAAGTTACAACATTAGTCCCGGTAGATGTGGAGTATTATAGTAAGACCTAAGATATTTTAAACCATGTCCAATTGAGCCCTTTTCAACCTCTGTAAATTTTGATTTGCCCAAACAACTTTATAAGGCCATTAGTAGTTCCTGGAATTAGCAAAATAGTCACAAAACATAGGAAAATATGACTATAATAGATGCAAAAAGTTTTCAAAAAATTACAGATTGACCCCTAAAACTTTAGTAAAGCTAACAGAGGACCCCAAGGGTTTTGTAGAGTTCGTATGGGTTTCGATAACTTCCTAAAATTACTAAATTTCCCTTAAGAACTTTTACAAGTTATTTTTTTCTATGTCTTTAATGTGTTCTAAAAGTTATGAAAAGATATTAAATGATTTTTCTAAGTAGTAAAAAGTTCTGAGAGGTTTTATTTAGCTTTAGTAAAGGCCTAGGATATAGTAAATTAAGACACTATAGTTAAGATGTGTTGCAAATAAGTCAAATTAAGCTAAGTAGGCAAACGAGTTATGTAAGGAAGTTAATTTTTAATGTTAATAGTCAATAGATAGTAAAACTAAATAGTGAATTATGAATCTCTTATAGGTAATACTGTGACTGAGGACGAGCCAACACAAGGTGAAGCTGTTTGATTTTCTAATGAGGTTGGTAGTGTTTACTTCTGTACCTTTGAAATCTTCGTTTTCTGAATTTACACATTTGAACTTGTTCTAGAACTATGATGATTTCCAAATGTGTTTATGAAATATGTTTTTCTCAAAGAATTACTTTATTAGAAAACCTGGATCATGATGGATATGTGATTGAGTGACTTTGAAAGTATAGAAAAGGTAATTATGTGTATAGTTTTGAACATGTTTAATATGTATCACGTGTATGGGTAATAAAAAAAAGTAGTAGCTCTATACAAACATAAAATAGTCGGTAGGGATTATAATCCTAAATCAGGTCAAGAAAAACTTGACACTGGAGCCATGAGAGACTTGGCAATTGTAGAGTTAAGAAAGACTTGACACAAGAGCCAAGAAAGAGTTGGCAATACAAGAAGAATGTCAATGGTCCCCAAAAACCCATGACACCCTTTTCCAGTGAGGTTAACCACTAGGTTAAGTGCTCAGAAGCTAATAACTGCCTATTAATTTTGAGCCATTTAATTAAGGACATGTTTTTCATTAAGAATGTATCACATCTATCTAAGAACTTACATGAAAGTTCATGTCATGAAGAATTTTTACATGTTATTGATGAATTTCTAAGTATGTGAATGTTCTACGTACATGTTTTGCAAAACAAATTATTTGTGTAAGAGCATGTGTACCTGATGGTATGTTGTGTTTGTTTGAATTATTCATACGTAAAAGCATGATCCAGTAGAAGTAATCACTATCTAGTGGGTGACTTGTCGCTCACCCTGCGTATTTTATATTTTTGTACAGAAGACAAGTACCAGTACGTTTTAGTGGAAGATAAGGTCTAAGCATTCGAGGACGAGGAGAGAAATTAAGGTGGTAGTTATGCTATGGATGTTCATAGAAATATTTTAAATAGGTGAGCTTGTGTGCTCCAAACAATAGTTATCTACTTCCATATTTTGGTTGGTTATACTAGTTATCGCACTTTATCTTATTTTTGTGAAAGGACATTTGTTGCTATGTTGAATAAATTTAAGGAATGATTAGTATTGTATTTGAGCCTTGTATCGTTAACCCCATTAATGGGGTTAATTGTGAGTACGGCGGGTGGCACGTGTCTGGTATGTGTGGGTCAGGGGTGTGACATTAAGCAACTTCATGATGCCTTTATTTCTACTCTAGGTGCTGGCATTGAGTTGTCATCGCAAATTATTGAAGTTGGCCCATCTAAGAAATGTGTCACTATGCTTGTCCAAGGCACCACCGCAACTAAAGAATTTAGTTCCACACCTATTAGAGTAGCTAAGTTGGGTATTGATGGCATATCCATTCCTGAGAAAGGCATGAGCATGTCGTTGCTGGCCAAAACTTCCTTGATGAAGTCAACCCCAAGAAGTTGCCATTGAATCATGGTTCTCATGTGACGAAAAAGACTTGGGACATACTTCTACGCCCAGACATGTGGACAAAAATTTTCCAAATAGATCTATAGATATTCACCCCCAAAACCATGACTTTTCGGTTGACATAGTTCCCTTACCTATTTCAAATGACTGGCATATTGTTGATAACCATATTGATGTCCGGTTGTGCTTGGGAACAAGGCTTTGAAGGCTTGGGTGAGACCTTGAATGTTGTGGTTGACCCTTCGCAAGTGGTGGGTATGAGTAGCTAAGAAAGGGGTCTACACCCAATATATTTTGACAAAATTTGTTCACCGGTAGACCCTTGCTTGGGGGTTCTTCATCTTCTAAAGTTAGAATGAATATGCATCGTACAACTACTCTATTTTTAGAAGTGCCACCCAAATATTGTTATTTGCATCGGGTTAAAGAGCATCATTCCATGAGAGCACCAAAGATAAGAGTTTCATTGAGGTTGAAAATGTGAGTGAGTCAGAACAAGATGGTTCTAGTGAATATCAAGCAAATGATGCCTAGCATGGGACTACTAGCGAAAGAGTCACATCTCACTCTAAACAAGAGAATTCTAGTAAGGAGATTTTATCCCAACATGAGCTTGAAAATTCTATTGAAGAGGTTGTGTCTTCCCCTTTGCCAACTAAAGAGCACCAGTCCTTAGCTTCAGGTTTAGAGTTTAAAGGTGTGAGAGGAAAAGAAAAACCAAGGGCGACAATAGTGACTCCACAAGAGTTTATTCTCAATTTCTCCTGACGATGGTTGACATGGACTTAGTGAGGGAGTGGGTAAGGGAATTTCATATTCTTGATTGCTTCAAGGTGAGAGTTTCACCCTTTAGAGTTCCTTGGATCATGCTTATGCCATCCTTGGGATCAAACCTTCAATCGCCACTTTCAAGGAATTCTTCCGAATTACGTCTAGTGGAGTGGATTTAATTTAAGTTTGTATTCTAACAAAAAATTGGTCAAAGAGGCACACCCAAGCTAGGCAAATATTGGAGTCGTTACTTCTTGATCCAAAGGCAACCTACTTGGCACTTTCCCACTTAGTACTATGATTTGAAAGATTCAAAAATCAACAAACTGACTTCTCTTAATGGGTGCAAGAGGAGGTGTCTTTCTATGCTTATGGAGGTTCCCTTGGCAAGAAGTGGTTAATGAACAAGTCTTAATGTCGGTGAACTAGATTAAGCCTTGTCGATTTTGTTCTTCTTCATTCTTTAGGTTGATATGCACATGCATTTTTAATTAGCATATTTTGTACATGTTTCCTCCCATCTTCATTTGGTATTGATATGTTTCTTGAACTTAATTTTTTCTTCTTGATTTTGTAGTGGATGCCTTAAAGGATGCTATTTATTATTAGGCCTTAAAGATGAGGCAAGCTAGGTACCAAAGTTCATCTCAACCTATCAAGGAATCTACCTTTGGGATCTTGGGACCAAAGAGACTGACTCAAAAGGTTTTTCCACCACCTCAACATAAGAAGAAGGCGATGCCTTCCATTGAGGCTACTTCGACACCTTTGGCTCAGTTGAAGTTCCCATTCAAGAAGATGCTATTCCGTTAACCTTTGCTTCAAGTCTGCCTCAAGCTCAAGCCATCACTCAAGTTAGGGGCTCTTCTTCCTCTCATATGATCTATACCCCTTCTTGGGAGGTGTATGAGGACTCTACTTGGGAAGAATGAAGTGAGTCATCCTTTAGTAGAGGCATTAAAATTGCCCAATGAGTGACGGAAGAGAGCTAACAAATCCTTGAGCTACTTGCATTGTCGATGCCAATGCCATGTTCCAACATATTGCTCAAGTAAGTTATTTTTTTTCCTTTCATAAAATGTCTAAGTATTTTTTGATTATACCTAGGAATAACATTGTCCTTCTCTCATTGTGTTTAGATTGGCAACCTCTACTATCACTCGAACCATGCTTAAGAGTACCATCTATCACAAATTTAGGATTTGGAGGCTAAGCTTAAAAAGGATGAAGAAGCAAAATTCTCCTTCTCTCTACGTTTCTTTCTCTCTCTAAAATTCTCTCTTGAAGCAACTTGGCCATGGCCGAGATAGTTGCCCTTCTACCTATGGTTGGAGGGCAACCATGAACATTTGCAGAGGTTCTCTCAGGTAAGCACAATCAGACTCACCATTGAAGGAAATACAATCCCACAAAAGGAAACCAGCTATATTCTTCTTTGTGAAGAAGAGGTTCAACAACTTGAAGCTCCTTTTTGATACACGTTGGTGGCGAATTTCCCTAGAGGGAAGCTGAATATGGAAACGTTGAGGAAAAGCTTCCATACAATCAGGTTTAAAGGTCAGTTCACAATTGGTTATTTGGACTATAAGCATGTGATAATCAGATTTTCCTTCGATGAGGATTATCTCCGGTGTTGGCTTAAAAATACATTGTTCATTAATGGTTATTACATGCGTGTTCTTAAGTGGAACTCGCTCTTCACCACAGAGGTGGAACCATCCATTGTCTAGTTTGGATTACTTTTGAGGGTCTACCAACAGTTTTTTTCAATAAACACATGGTATTTATCCTTACTCAAGCTATAGCGACCCCTCTCAAATTGGACTTAGCTATGGAAAACTTCAATCGTCCAAGTGTTGCCAAGGTATGCATTGAGTTCGACCTCATGACTACGCTCCCTTTTGGAGTATGGTTAGGGGTGGGAAAGAAAGGTATTTTGCAAAAAGACATCAGCTATGAAGATGTGCCCCGCTATTGAACGAAGTGCAACAAAATTGGTCATGACCAAATTGAATGAAAAAATGGAGGGCCTAAGTCTACAAAACAAAACAATGGTCTTGTCGACAAATTGAAGCGTCCAACCAAAAAAATTATTCAATCACATTGGATGCCTGTGAAGCAACATGAAGCTGGGCTGTCTGGAACAAAAGAAACCCATCCCTTGGTAATGAAACCACCTTAACCTATGACCAATGCAAAGGAGAAATTACCATCAGTGAATGAGGATAATGGGGTGGGAAAGCAACCACTAGTAGAAGAAAATTGTGTGGTGGAGGAGCCACCAGCCGTGGAGAAGGCAGCTCTACAGGAACCGGTAGCTCAAAATTCACTAGTCAAGGGATTTTTGTAACAACCATGGATAAGCCTCAAAATTCAAATTTGTTGAATGAGTCAAATGAGCTTCAACAGCCAACTACATCTCCTACTCTTTCGACCTTTCAAAATTTAAATGCAGAACAGCAAAGGATGACTCTTTTGTTACACATGAGAAAATCATAGAAGAGTTGCTTGGTTATTTTTCTAACAATGACCCTCACGTTGCCAAGTGGTGCATTCCCTTAGAGACATACCAGCCAATCTTCATGCAAAAGACCAAACCACTCCAAAATGAAGAGGTAGGCATAAGAAAACCTACAACATGCCGAGAAAGATAAAAACCAGGCTTTCCTCTAAGCCAACTTCTCCATGCTCTACCCGTTCTTGTTGACATGGATAAGGTCCTAATATGGAACATACGGGGGATAGGAAATAAACCCTCGCTAAGGAGGCTCGAAAAATTGGTTAAAGACCATAAATAAAAGTTCTAGCCTTATTCGAATCTAGGGTGGATAAGGATAGGATTAACTCAGCTGCTCAAAAGTTAGAGTTTCATTGTTGTGAATGAAATACCAATGGCCAAATTTGGTTATTCTAGAACAATGATTTAGTTGTTTCAAATATTCACATCTCCAACTAGCTTTACATCACATGTCAATCTCTTAAAAAAAAAATAATTCAAGTATTGGTTTTTGCCTCTTTTGTTTCTGCTAAATGTACCAAGCAGGAAAGAAGAAGGTTCTGGAGTGAACTACATGCCCTTCACCAGCCTAATGTTCCATGGCTCATTGCTGGAAACTTTAATATCATTTCCAAATCAGATGAATGCATAGGATCTTTCTCTCTTGACATAGAAACAATGAAAGAATTCAATGACTACTTCCATGATTGCGATTTGATCGATTTAGCATTTCAAGGGTGTAAGTTCACATGGCAAGGTAATTGCTTTGGCAACAATGTATGGAAGCAGTTGGATAGATATGTTGCAATAATGAGTTCATGGCAACTTTCCACAACATTTCGATGGAACATTTGTCCAAAACATGCTCAGACCATTCCCCACTCCATTTGAGGACTACTTCAACGGCTTCCTGAGGTCCAAAGCAATTTAGATTTCTCAATATGGGGACTAAACACCATAATTTCCTGTAGGAATACATGTAGAAACTAATTGGAATCTCCATTGTGTTGATTCTTCCCTTTTCATCCAAGCTTCTAAGCTCAAAAGGCTAAAAGCGGAGCTACGAAATTGGAGTCATAAGATCTTTGGAAATAGTTTTAGTAAAGTCAAAGATGCTGATTGAAAAGTAAATATCCATGAGGAGCTTCTCTTGAATTAGCTGAGCCAAAGTAATCAAATTGTTCTGACACATGCACAAGCCTATTACACCTTTCAGGAAAAAAAGCCTATTGGAGACAAAAAGCAGGGCTGAAATGGTTAAAATATGGAGACCAAAACAACAAATTTTTCCACTACTCTCTAAAATCTAAGAGGCAAAAAATGCACATCTCCAAAATTAAAGTAAATAGGGTGTGGACCAAGGACATTTCTAAAATTGAAGAGGAAGGGATCAATTTCTTTTGGGGATATTGGTTCAATTGATCACTCATTTCTCAACAATATTCTAGAAGTGATTTCAAGGGAGGACAACCAATTTCTCATACAGCCGAGAGCTACCTAGATGAAGTAAAGCAAGCTATGTTTGCTTTGAATCTCGAAGGAGTAGCGGGAATATGGACACAATGGAGTCTTCTTCACAGTTTGCTGGAACATTATTGAACATGATCTATACTATGAAGTCAAGGACTACTTGAAAGAAAAATGTCTCCCAAGAACATTTATGAGCACACTTGTTGCATTAATCCCTAAAGTAGTTAACCCTTATCTTTTAATGAGTTTAGGCCAATTAGTCTTTGTACTTTTTTCAATAAAACATGTACAAAAGTGCTGGTTAATCGGCTATCATCTATGATGCATAGAATCATTTGCATGGAGCAGGTGGCTTATGTGAAGAGGCGAGAGATCACTGATAACATCCTTATTGTTTAGGTAATGGTCGATTTTATTGACAGGTCAAGTTGGACCTAACGAAGGCATTTCATGGACTCTCTTGGAACTTCTTTTACTCTATTGTGAGAAAGTTGGGGTTTAATGAAGTCCGGATTTCTCTATGATCAAAGACCTATACAAAATGTCCTCAAAGATTGCTGGTTTTCAATTCTTATTAATGGAGTCCCAAAAGGGTTCTTCAAATCTTCTAGGAGGTTCACCAAGATGATCTTTTATCACCTATGCTTTTTGTTTCATGCTAGTGACTTTCTCAAGGGGCATCAAGGACGTCATCGAGAAAGGAAAAATTATGGATTTTGGACTTCATAGTCATTGCACCCAAATTTCTCATCTTGCTTTTGCAGATGACATAGTCATTTTCACATGAGCAGATGCAAGATCGGTAAGGAATCTCATGGAGTTTCTTGCTAATTTGAAAGTTCAACCGGACAGCTTGTTAACAAATCTAAAAGGTCTATCTTCCTCCCTAAAATAGCTCTCTTGTCTCTAATTTGAATGATTTAACACATAACGGGCTTTGTCAAGAAGGCTCTCCCATTCACTTATTTAGGCTGCCCTATACAAAAAGCCAAGAAGAGAAAAACACTTTTCCAACCAATGATAGCAAAAATAGTGGCATGAATCAATGGGTGGTAGTCCAAGCTTTTTTCCCTGGGAGAAAGATTGATTCTCATAAAACACTTTCTTACCAGTATCTCTATTTATCTATTGGCAGTTCTTTGCCCACCCAAATCTGTTTTGAATGTGGTAAATAGACAATTTGTGAATTTTTTTGGGGGACCTTTGACCTCGAACATAAATGACATTGGTTTTCTTGGAAAGCCATTTGCAAACCAACTGGCTTTGGTGTCAAGCTATGGTGAAAATTCAAATGGGGTAATTCACTTTGTAGTAACTTTCTTCATGCAAGGTAGTTATGTGGAAATACTCATCCTTGTGCTGTGTATGAAACCTTAAAGGACTCTTTCACGTGGAAAAGAATGCTAAGAGTGTGAGAGGAGTCTGAAAATAATCTAATGTTCCCGTTAAGGAATGGGAATTCTTTTTTTTGGTTTGATCCGTGGACTAAAAAGGATATTCTCATCAAGTATGGTTTTGCAATGCCTTCAAAATGCTATTTTTGTGAGGCATGATCATGCATAGGATTCTTTGGATCACTTCTTTATTTCTTGTCAACTGTCACGTCAAGTGTACAACTTCTTTGAATCTTGGCTGGAGCTGGTTCTTCCCTCTTCGTCTAACCTCAAGGAGAAGCTCAATTTGTGGTGGTGGCACGCTACCCCTTCACCCACATTAGAGGCAGTTTATAAAATTACTCCAAGTCTTGTTTGTTGGTCTTTATGGAAAGCTCGAAATAGGGTTCTCTATGAGGGACAAAAGATTCAACCTAATCACATCACTGCTGAAATATGCTCCTATTTGAAGAACATTTCTCTAATTAACCCTTTCACTAGATATTATGCAGCTGATGATCTATTGTTCTCTCAGGATCTTTATCAAGTTTTCATTCATAGAAATATGAAAAAAGCAATTGCAATGCACTGTTCTCCACTACCTTGTGGCATGGTTAAACTTAATGTAGATGGGGCATTTAAGGGGAACTTGGGTAAGCTGCAGAAAGAGGAGCTGTTTCATATCACAATGAAGGCCAACTTATTTGTGAATTTTCTAACTTTTATCAGATTCAATCCAATTTGCAAGCTGAATTTGTGGCTTTTGTTGATGGCCTATAGCTTTGTACCAAGCTTCAATTTCATCGATCCACATGGAGTTGGACTCATTGTCAATTGTCAACATCTTGAATGGCCAATCAACGCCACCACGAAGCATTGACCCTCTCTTATAGTTATTTAATAGCTTTGTGATAGGAAAGAATTTTTTCTTTTCTCATATTTTTATGGAGGCAAACTAAATTGCAGATTATCTTGCAAATGAGGGCATTAAAAATGAAATATTTTTTTGAATATAACCAAGATACAATTCGTTATCATGTAAAAGGTGATAAGTTCATAATTGTGCTATTTTTTGTGTCATTTACCACATTTTTATGTGTTGTAAGCAAGATTTGAGTTAATATTGAGCTTAATTTGGTTATTCTTAGTTATTGTAGGGTTAAAGTGAAAAAGAGCTGAAAAAGATGGAAAAGATGAATTTCAGCAGAAAATGCTAAGGGTGGAACATGCATGAGTATGAAGCCATTTTGAATGTTGTTTCATATTTCAAGAATAAGTTTCAAGTCCAGGCTCTGATTGAGATGATTTTGGATGATTTGGAAAGCTATTGTAGAGTTCTACAACTTTTATGTTTTGAGTTTTCAAGGATTCTGTAGGCATCTTGTTCAAAATTTCAAAGTTGAAAAATGTGCACCTGCGACGAGCCATTTTGGCACAGTTTGGTAAATTGAGTTTAACTTTCTTATCTGATCTCCAATTGTGGTGATTCAAGATGTTTTGGAAAGCTGAGACATAGAGCATGTTTTGAGTTTTGCCAAATTCGGTGTGAATTAGCGTCAAAATTGAAGCCGAAAGTAATAGTCCAGCACACATGTGCTGGTTTGGTACAGCGTATTTGCGCTATGACTAGAGGAGGAATTTCTAACTCTGCCTAGGGCACACATGCGCCCAAAATAGGTAGCGTATGTGCTCCCGAAACAGCAGTATTGACAAGCATATTTTTGGATTTTTGGCAGATTTCTTTGCCCGGTTGGACTCTTTTTCAGCCAATTTCACATTCTTATCTCTAGACCTTAATTGTTACCCTAAGCACTCATTATAAATACCCCATGTAAGGTGAGATAAAAAGCATCGACACTTTTATTTTATAAGTTATAGCTAGGGTTTCATCAGATAAAATTCTTCTTTATTCTTTCATGGCACTTAGTGCTTAAACCATTTTTCTTGGTCAAGGGATTTGAAGCCATGGTCAATTCTACTATGTTGTGAGACTTTTTGTTCTTGAACTTATTCAATTTTATATCAAGTATTGATTATTTTCCTGGAATAAAATTTATTAATTTTCTTTTTAACTTGTTATTGCGGCAAAATAATTAAGTTACAAGAATTAATCTAATGGTAGATTGTTTTAACCGCTTGTGCTTAGTTCAATCTGTGAAGCAACTGAATTTGATAATTACTCGATTAGTGTTATTGAATTTAGGGAAAATAATCAACTGTCAATTGACATAACCGCGTCTGTTTATATTTAATTATTCTAATTGTTCTTGTTGATTTTAATGCTTCTATTAATTAATCTTTGGCTCGTGTCTGGGTTAAATTAATAGTTAGAGTTAATTGGAACACATGTTGAAAATTAACCAACTTTAGAAAGAAACAAGAATCAACTTTGAATTGAAATCCGGGTTAATTGTTCAATTAGTGCTTGATATAAAATTGAATTATCTTGTGTGTCAAGGATCGACTAGTGAAATTGCCATGGTGGATATGACTGAAACCAAGAATATCCTTACATCGAATTCTCTTTAGTTATTTTACTGTTTTAATTTTAGTTCAAATTCAAGAAAACCCCCATTTTCATTTAGCACAAGAATAAACTCCATTCTCTGTGGGACGAACTTGACTCACCACTACTACATTTTTATTGAGAGATTGTTTAATTTTGGGTGCCTACGACAGCATTCCACCAAAAGGATTGTTGTTTTTGGATGCTCAAAGCTATCCTTCTACATTCGACATTATAAAATTTGATGTTACATCAATAAAATATCCAACCTCTCGGGTGTTACATAAAAGAAAAGGAGGAAGAAGCGAGTGAATCACACTTCCAAGCTTTGTGTGCTTCTTATATGCATTGCCAAGAAAACATTAAAGAGGTTACAAGTTGAAGGATGAGATCAAAGAGATTCAAGCATCTCATAAGGATAAGATCAAAGAGATTCAAGCTTCTCATAAGAGAAAGATGAAGAAGCAACGAATTTCACACAAGGACGAGCTCAAATTAGTGAAAAAGAATAGTAGAGATTTGTCTATCTTTGAGTTCCTTGACTCTCAGAACTACCTGGATCGCTTGGAAAGGCTCTTCGTAGATTACCGTGTCGGCAGCGAGTTTGAAAACTTGGTGGAGCAAAGCATCATTGTGTACTTCGATAAAGTTATGATCTGGCCATAGCTTTTGTATAGAAGTATTAATACGCTCATAAATGTCGTGTATTTTATGTATCATTTAATCACACGAGTTTATCTGCACTTAGTTTTCGTGTAATATGAGCAATAATTGAGTTAATTATGAGCCTAGTTGTTTTTTTATTAGTTTTGAAGGTTTGCATGAAAAAGAAGCCAAATGGAATAAAAAGTTAGAGAAAATCAAAATGATGAATTACGTACATTGGCGAGGAATGAATTTGGACATTGTTTGGCATTTTGATCATAACTTTCTTGTCCAAGCTCTAATTGAGGTGATTCAAGATGCTTTAGAAAGCTAAGAACGATGCTACAACTTTCATGTTTTGAGTTTTTCAAATTCCATCAACATCAAGGTCAAAATTGAGGTGGAAGTTGAGACTGGTGCACTGGAACTCATGCACATGCGCGAATGAAAGTTTGGGCATGTTCGTGAGTCGAAGGAAAGAAACTTTTGCTTCTTGAAATTGCACACATGCGCAAGAAAATGCTGCAAATGTGTGCATGACGAGCAACTAGTGACTAAATTGCTTGTTATGGAAGTTTTCTCCGATTGGTTGGGCTTCTGATTAAGAATTTTATTCTATTTCTATCATCTAAGGGGTCTAAACTCTAATGTATCCCTTACAAATACCCTATTGTATGAGGAGTTGTACACACTAGTAGCCATTAGTTAGAATAGGCATTACAATAGAAAATTCCTTAGGTTAGAGTTAGGATTTTCTTTTCTTGTTCAAGATTTCAAGTACGTCAACTTTTGTTCCAGCTACGCTATTGAGTTTTCTTTCTTCATTTTAATTCAATTTAATTCTAGTTTTTATTTCAATTCCATTGTTTTAATTTAATCTTCCTATTTTTACTTTTCTAGTTCACTAATTAAATTTTCTTTCAGTAAATTTTATTGCTTTCTCTAGTTTTAGTTAATTTTGATGATTGTTTCTTATTTTTTGAGTGGTTAAAATTAATTTAGTTAGGTAGAACAAAATCTTGATTTGTTTAACCAGTGAACCCTAGTACTTGACCAATAGTCATCATGAAAACGATCCTTACTCACCCGATCTACAAATATATCGGGCAATCGCCTTGTCTCCTTGTGAGCGTGTTTTGGTTAGGGTTATTAAGGCTAAATTTATTACTTTTTTTGAATCGGATTACCTAATCAGTACTTACCCTGAAAAGTTTTTGGCGCCATTGCTGAGGAGTAGCTTTCTTGGTCACAATGCTTTTAACTAACGTTCATAAAAAATTTTCCTTGATTTCTCGCCCTTTATATACTTTGTTTCAAAAAGATATGGCTTTTGTTTTGAATGATGAATGTTTGTTTACTTTTGAAAAATAGAAAAAAGCTTTAATTACTACACTTGTCATAGTCACTATAAACTAGAATTTGCCTTTTGAATTAATGTGTGTTGCAAGTGACTACGCCGTGGGTGTGGCTTTGTGTCAAAGGAAAGATAAATTTTTGCATGTCATTTACTATGCTAGCCGTATCCTTAATGAAGTTCAAATGAACTATCCCACCACTAAAAAATAGTTGCTAGCTGTAGCATTTGTATTTGATAAGTTTAGATCATATCTTATAATAATAACACAGAAAGTTGATTGTTCATATAGATCATGCAGCCCATAAACACCTATTGACTAAAAATGAAGTAAAGCCTAAACTAATCAATTGGACTTTACTATTGCAAGAATTTGATTAGGAGGTGGTAAATAAGAAGGGACCTAAAAATACAGTGGCAGACCACCTATCGAGATTAGAGCAATTGAAGAAGGAATTAGGTGAGGAGGTGCAGATCAATAAGACCTTTCTGGAAGAGCACTTGATACGAGTGGATAGTAGTGCACCTTGGTACGTGGATATTATTAATTTTCTCGTGGCTAAGGTGCTCCCATCCACTGTGGACCCAAATCAGTGAGAAAAATTCCTTTTGAAAATAAAGTACTACATTTGGGATGATCCTTATCTATACCGCCGATGTAAGGACCAAGAGATCTGGAGATGTATTCCAGAAAGTGAAATTAAAAGTGTGTTATATTATTGTCATTCTTCACTGGTAGGAGGGTATCATGACTCTCAATGGACGACAACAAAGATCCTCAAATTCAGAGTGGGCTCTACTAGCTTACATTATTCTGAGATGCAAGAGACTTTGTGCAATAGTGTGATGAATGTCAACGTGCCAATAAATTATCTAGAAGAAATGAAATGCCATTGAGCAACATCTTAGTTTGCAAAATTTTTGATGTGTGGGGTACTGATTTTATTGGCCCTTTTCCACCATCACACAACAATAGATTTACTCTTGTGGTAGTGGATTACGTATCCAAGTTGGTGGAAGCGGCGGTACTACCAACCAATAATTCTAGGGTGGTAGTGAATTTTGTGAAAAAGAATATTTTCTTGAGATTTGGTGTCCCGCGAGAAATCGTAAGTGATGAAGTATCACACTTTAAAAATTCTTTATTTGAATCCGTCTTGTCCAAATTTGGTGTCACTGATAAGATTGCCCTAGCATATCATCCGCAAACTTCTGGACAAGTAGAAGTGCCCAATCTAGAGTTGAAACGCATTCTTGAGAAAACTGTGAATTCATCAAAGAAGGATTGGTCCAAAAAGCTTGATAATGCACTATGGGCATATATGACAGCCTTCAAGACTCCAATTGGGATTTCTCCTTATCGAATGGTTTATGGTAAGGCTTGTCATCTCTTGGTTGAAATTAAACACAAGGCATATTCAGATTTTAAAACTCTCAACTATGATCTGAAAGAGGCTGGGGAGAAAAGGCTTATGGATTTCAAAGAATGGGATAAATTTCAACGAAAAGCCTATGAGAATGCAAAACTTTATAAGGATCAGATGAGAGATTGGAACGACAAGTATATTTCTGGTAAAGAATTCAAAATCGAGGAAATCATTTTATTGTAACATTCAAGACTAAAATTGTTCCCTAGAAAGTTGAACTGCAGATGGTCCGAACCATTTGAAGTAGTGGAGCTCAAAGGAAGCCAAGGTTAATGGCCATCGAATGAAGAGGTACTATAGAGGAATTATCAATGAGGAACGGGAAACCGTTTACCTTCTCAATGCTTGATTTGAAGTATTGAAGTCGACGCCTAAGATTATAAACAAGGGCTCTGCATGGGAGGCAAACCATGTTCCTTAATAATTTCGTTTGTTGTGCTTGTTTTTTGATTTTATTTCGTTTCTTTGTTATTTGTGTGCATGACATCCTAAAATGCATGTTAAATGGACTAAAATGTGGTTTTATGGTTTTACGGTTGGTTTGTGTAGTTAGAAACTGATTTTATGTGTTTAGGGGCTTCAATTTATGCACATGCACACCAATTGGTGAGCATGTGCACAAATTCCAGAAGCTGAGATTTTCAATTCTTGACTCGTGCAAGCCTAGATTTGCGCTTGTGCGCAAGTAACATAAACGATTTTCTGCCTTTGGTCTTCTTGGGTGCATGGGCAGCAACCGAATAAAATGCATGCGCAGGTTCTTTTCCTCATTCCAACACCAATATTTTTCATTCGATAACCCTTCTTCTCTTCTCTTCTTAACACCTTCTTACCCCAATCCTATTTATACCCTCAAACAGCTCTTTTTTCTCTATAATGTTCACTTCAAAATTTCTTCTTTCTTGCAAGCGTAAACATCATTGAGTTATGAATTTCACTGAATTCCTTAAAATTTTCTTTTTTGGGGGTAATATTGTTGAAAGAGAGTTTTGATTTTTCATAATTTAATTGTGTTTATTTTTATTGAATTGCATAATTAGTTCTTGATGTGTTTGATTTTTACTTGGTTATTTGAATTGGGAAGTAATTGTATGATTGTTACATAAAGAAAAATCCATGACTTATATATGCAAGCCAAGTGTTTGATAAAATGTTTCCATGAGAAAAATTGTTAAAACACTCAGCGTTTGTGAATGGATTTAATTCTTAGAGCTTCCCTCATGTCATTTGATTATTCCCTATTCAATTTTTTTTTGATTAAAAAGGGTCTAGGAGTGTTTTGGGTATATATGCAAAAGTTAGAATTGGAATTACCATGTTTGAATTTTTCTTGTAAATACTAAGTTTGATTCTTAGTTTGAAGGTATATAATTGAATAAGTGTGAAGAGGATGGTGGTGTTTTTGTTTGCCTGTCTTATATCTCATAAGGGTGTTCTTTCTAGGTATGACATCCAAAGGCAAGCAACCAGCGAGTCAAGGAACGGTTGGGGCATCTTCTTCTGCAGTACCCCACCAGGAACATCCCAAGCAACATGAGGAGGACAATGTTCCAAAATAGTTTCTAAACGCTACTGCCTATAAACGGTATGTGTCCGATGTTTTGGGAAAGGCAGCGATTAAAGAGACATGTATACAAATCCCTACAACTGGAGTCCTTAAAATTCGCAATGTCGCCAGGGCTTGTGGTTGGAATTACTTCGTCTCCACCCTAAAGAAGTCGTGTTACTGATAGTACATAAGTTCTATGCCTATTTAATTAATTCTGCAAAAACTAAGGTATTTGTTAGGGAAAAGTTGGTGGATATTTTTGGGAATGCGATTAATCAGCCATTGAGTGTGAACCGGGTTTGCAATGATGACTGGCCGACTATTCGTGACACTAATATGAAGCCCAACGTAATTCACGAGCATTATTTTTGGAAGAGAAGTGGAATGAACAAGGGTGCTAGGGGAATTGCTTTTCATTTCGATGCCAATAAGCTTTAACCAGTCTGGTTTGTTTGGTTTATATTTATGTGTTCTCATCTTCTTCTAGTAAGTCACCTTACTCATGCAACTTTGGAGAGAGGTAAGTTGTTATATGCTATTGATTTTGGTCTGCCGGTGGATGTGGGCCACTTGATTAGTAAGCAGATCTGGTATAACACAGTAGTCAAGCAATCTAGCTTGTGGTCTTCTGATATAATTAATACATTATGTCTTGATGATGGTATTGTGATAGACCCGACCGAATATAAGTTGAGACCCAGCAAGCTTATAGCATTTAGTGGTAGTGCGAGGTTTGAAGGACCCGTTCTCAAGTTTCAACATCGACCAGTGAGGTAATTTCGAGACTTAGTCAAAAGAAGATGCTTGAACAGATTTTAGAGGAACAAAAGTGCATGTTATGCCACTTTACTACATTTTGTTCATTATCAGCATCAATGGCAACAAACAACGGAGGCTAGATAGTTAGCCCAAGAATGTGAGAAGGATTCCTTTACCTTCTCTCCGTTTCCTCCTTTTCCACAAGGGTTAGCTACCTTTGACGACGAGTCTTGATTTCTTCATTCTTGCATCGATGCAGATTTGTTATTGTTGAAGATGGACTTATTGATTTCTATTTTTCTTACCTTTTAGCTTATTTTACGATGTTCTCGCCCTTTTAGTTATTTTCTTTTTATTTTATTTGTGTTGTTAGTTGTGTATGCTCATAAGGGATTAAGTTTTTATTGACTATTGTGGAATTTTACTTCTCGATTTTCATTTTTTTCTTAATGTCTTAATGGGTGTAATGTTTTGTTTTTGTTTTTAGTGGTATGATGTGTTTCAACTCGCTTCATGGATATTTATGTCGGGATACACTACTCCAACCATTCTACATTGCCAGAGAAGCTCTCCCTTTCCCTTTTGCGCTTTTATTTTCTTTAGACATTGAGGGCAATTTTTATTTCCAATTGTGGGGTAGGGAGCTATCTAGATTTACATTTGCTTGGTGTGGTTTGGTCAATTTTTGCTTCAATATTTTAACTTTTCTTTTGATCTAAGAGTTTTTTAAGATTTTCCAAAATTTTGTTCGTATTAGTTGAATATATTTTGAAGCTTTTAAGATTTTTGAAAATTTTTGTTCAAATAGGTTGCATCTGTTTTTGAAATTTTCCAATTTTTTTCAATTGCTTGGCTTATCTCTTTGATTTTTTGTGTGATAATTTTTGAGCTAAACCGTCATAAGTGGATAGTGATGTTATATTTTCCTTGCATGATTTCTAAGAATTCCTCAACACTAATAGCCATAAATTATTTTTATTTTTGACAATTAGGAATAATTATGTAAACTCATTTATATTGCATCCCAAAACTTGTTTTGTTACATCTTCGAAGCAAATTTTATAGACAATTTGACTCAATTTAAAGATAAGGGTAGAGCATTTCTTTGGTAACATTTGAGCCTTCCAAGCCAACCTTGTTGAAAATTTTATCCCTAATTACCTACTTGAGCCTTAATTTGTAATGAATGGAAAGAAACACCATTCTTTTTTTCATTAAAACTTATTTTACCTATCTTTATAAGCTTAATAAATTCTTTAAGTTTTCTATCCCAAAATGACCCTTAAAGAGCTTTCAAGTGCACAATTATTTGTTAAGGGGATAAGAGGGTGAAAAGTAGTTGAATGACGTTGAGAAATTGTATGAGCAAATGGCATACATTTATAGGACAAGAAGGGGTACTGGGAGAAATTGAGAAGAAAATCTTTGACAAGTGCATGTAGTACCTATCACTTGTACCTGCCATGTTGTGATACAGGGACTACCTATCACTGGTACCTGTATTTGAAGGTAGTGCCTATCACTGGTACCTGCATTAGTGTGTTTGCGGATAGTGCCTATTACTAGTACCCATATAGGGAGGGGACATAAAAAATTGATAAATAAATGTCCGAAGAAAAGGTGATAATTGGCATATTGGGATAATATTGAAAAAGGAAGACATTTTGTTTGTAGTATGAAATTTTTATGGGTGTTTGTTGATTAAGTATGGCGTTATTTCTATGAAGGATTGGTATTTATTGTATTGGAGAGGAAGTTTTATTTTAATGTCTGGCCAGCATTAGTTTAAAGCTCTGCCTTCGTCTAGTGATATCCTTATTGTCACGCCCCAAAAACGGGACCGTAACACGCCGCGCTAATGGTACACCGGCCCAAAGCGCAAGGCACAAACGAACAGAGCAACAAACTTAACCTCAATGTAATAGAACCATCAAACCATTACTTAACTATAAAACCGAATATTTCATTTTACACAAAAATACGAATTACAAAATTTCTTCTTAGTACAAAAGATGCTACAACAAAAACAAAGTTCATCAATACAAAACCTATCTAATACACTACCCCTCTCCAAAAAAAAGAGAAGCTTGGAATATTAACCGCAGAGTCCTACCAGTAATGTGGAATCTGGAGAAAATCTAAAAGCTGCTAACGCGGTGGAGAGTCAAAAACGAGCACCTAATCTGAAAAATTATACATCACGTGGGGTGAGCATAACTAGCTCAGTGGATATCATAAAAGCTCTTCAAATGGGGCCAAGCATTTCGATAAAAAGAAAACATAAAGATAATAACATTTGCGAAAACCACAGTCATGAAGCAGTTTCTAAAATGTCTCATGCCATTTAAACGTCAATAAACCATAATCATAAGTAGTTTCTAAAATGTATCATGCCATTTAAACGTCAGGCATGTCCAAAACATAGCCAAAAAGATGCAATCATTTCAAAACATAGTATGCTAAAGCATAGCGAACAAATCCAAGTACAGTTTCAATCCGGAATATAATAAAATAGCATGAGTATCTTTTAGGCTCAAAGGTATTACATACCAATTGGCTTTACTTGGATTTGTTCTATTTAGTCATAGCAGTCACCATGGCGTCCCATGGATGACTATAGAACCGGTTCTCCCCAAATCAAACATTTCCAAACACATCCAAAATTATATACCTAGGTCACCTATGAGCCAAAACAGTCATAAAATGCTTTCATATCAAAAGAGTTTGCAAACATATCAATTGATTAACATAAAATAGCTTGGTCCCGATTTCATATGTAATAGTTCCAAAACTTGGTAAAAGTGCAGTTCCAAACATCATACACATTCTAAAATCCATCCAAACATATTTCGAAAGTCGTTAAATAAAATACAAGTGGAAGAGGGTCTATGTTACCCACCTATCAAAGCAAAAACTGCACAAATGATCACAGAACGCGATCGCCGGCGGTAGGTGGCGTGGTACCTAAAACAGGTATAAGAGGACTCTTAGAAGAGATGTAGAAGTTAAAGAATGACTAGGGAAGCGAAAACGACGCGAAACGATAGAAAACGACACCAACAGCTCTTTGGTCAAAATGACCTAATATCACAAATTCCGACCAACTTCGACAAGCTAAAACCCCAGTCAAAACACTTAGTTAACCCCTCAAATTCGTATTACAGCTAGATTAGGAGATAATAAGCTCGTTTTCCAGAAAAACCGAAAAAAACTTCGCCTCTCCCTAGGCTATAAGTAGGTTATCCTCCCTGCCAACAAAATCCAATTCCAAGGTATTCAAGGGACCTTGGTTACAATCCAACTCAAAAAAACATATTCAACCAACCAACAAAATCCAATTCCAAGGTATTCAAGGGACCTTGGTTACAACCCAACTCAAAACAACATATTCAACCAACCAACAAAATCCATAAACGGAAAGATTCACCGGAGCAATAGCCGGGACTATATCAATAGCATTCCACAACAATCCATACCCCATAACCACTACAATTAACTCTATTACAGCATTAGGGCAACAACCTATGGGTGGAATTCCTCTTTACTACCAAACTGAAATTTTTACCGATTAGCCACACGCATGATTCAATGTATACATGCTTCCTATCCAACCCACTACCAAGGAAACACTTAAAATCATCAAAAGATCATTAAAGATCCTTCAAACATAACCAATTATCCAAATTATCCTAGTTGCGCCAAACTTCCGCTTACTTACAAAATGAAGGGAAATCAATTCCACTTGGTTTCAAGTCTCAATTCCTATCAAAACTAACCTTAAAACACTCTTAAAACATCATTATGTGCATAGACATAAGTATTCAGCGCATAACACGCTAGGCCACATATGGAAGACAAAACCTCAACTCATAATCTTAAAATTTGTAATCTAACCATGGAAAGTTGTTAAAAATCAACCCCAATCACTTCCCAACCTCCAAAACACTAAAAACAACCCATAACATACATAAATCAACACATTTAAGGCTGCAAAGAGGGTTTTCTCAGCCATAAAGAATCCTACAAAACTTGAAATTAAAGCTTGGATCATAAAGCCATAAGCCAAAAAGTGCTAAAATACAAAAATCTTACCTTTCCAAGTGATTTCTACTTGAAATCCAAGAAAATTTTTGGGGAAAATGGAGGAAGAGGAGTTCGGCTGCTGCTAGGAAGAAATGAAGAAGAAACAACAAGAAGAAGACTTAAAAAACTTCCAAAGTTGACCCAAATAGTACCCAAGTTGACCAAATAGTCTCCAAGTTGACTATTTGACCCAAAAACTATTTGTTTTTTTTTTTTGCTACTAAATTAACATTATAAATCAGCCATCAAACAACACTCACACACCACAATGCACTAACTACACTTAGTCCAACTTTTGACCCGTTTACCAGCTTTTACCCTGGGAGCGTGTTCGAATTATTTGCCGAATTGAAAAATGAATAAGTTGAAGTACTTTATGACTAAATATAATATGAAAAACATTTTAAACCAGTTAAAATCAAAGAACAAGGCTATTAAAATACTGGATTTCACATTCTACCCCCTTAAACAAAGTTTCGTCCTCGAAACTTACGAAATCACGAAGCAAACAAAGCTGGATACTTCGTGTCCCCATCTCATGAGGCTCTCAAGCTCCCAGGTAGATTCTCGCTCAGAATGATTAGACCATAAAACCTTCACGTAGGGGATAACTTTATTCCTCAATGTCTTATCTTGTCGATCCAAGATCCTCTCCGAAAACTCCTCGTATGTCGTGTCCTCCCGATCTACTAAAGGTTAATGGCTCAACACATGAGAGGGATCAGGGATATACCTCCTCAACTGAGAGACATGGAAGGTATTATGAACTCTAGACAACTTCGGAGGCAAAGCCAATTGGTATGCCAAATCACCAACCTTGTTCAACACCTCATAGGGGCCTATATAGCGTGGACTCAATTTTCCACCTTTCCCAAACCTAGCTACCCCTTTAGTCGGCGATACTTTCACATACACTTTATCCCCAACCGCAAACTCCATTGGCTTTCTCTTGCGATCCGCCCAGCTCTTCTGACGATCTTGAGCCGCTTTCAAATTCTGGCGAACAATAGCAATCTTATCAATCATTGCCTGAATCAAATGATATATCTGGGCCCTCCAAGGATCTCTCACCAACTTCATCCCAATGTAAAGGTGATCTACACTTACGACCGTACAAAGCCTCAAATGAGGCCATACCGATCTTCTGTGATAGCTGTTATTATACGAGAATTCCATAAGCATCACATGCTCATCCCGCTTCCCGAAGTCAATGGCACAAGCTCTCAACATATCCTCCAATGTCTCGAATAGTACGCTCGGAGTTGAAGTTGGTGAGAGATCCTTGGAGGGCCCAGATTTGATTCAGGCAATGATTGATAAGATTGCTATTGTTCGCCAGAATTTGAAAGCGGCTCAAGATCGTCAGAAGAGCCTGTCTCTTATACACATCTAGATGTGTATAAGAGACAGCCAGTAATATGTTATGGAGTCTAGGTTTATTTTGGAAGGTTGTCGGTTAGAGTTTTGTGATAGGAAGTTTGAGGCTTAACTTGAGTTACCGATGGTCCGAGGACAGATCAGATATCTGGGTAGATTGGTAGATCTGGCTAATACTGTAGATCATACCCTGTCTCTTATACACATCTAGATGTGTACCCCCAGGATGAATAGATAAGCGCGAAGAATGAGCTTCTTTCATCAGTTCTCTTTTCAATTCGGAGTCGTTCGGCACACATAAACGTCTGTCTCGCCACAAGCTACCATCAGCTCTAACCTGAAACTCTGAGGTCTCACCATTATGTACTTTCAACATTACTTTACGTAGCTCAGGATCATCTAACTGGGACACCTTAAGGCGATCCACCAGTGTAGATTGAACAACCAATGCTGCCAAAGTCTGCTCAGTAGACTCAACAACCTCCAAATTCAAAGCCTCAAACCGACAAATCAAAAGAGCCATACTAGGGCCAGTTGATTTACGACTCAAAGCATTCCAACCTTATTTGCTTTACCAGTATGATAGCTAATGGTCAGGTCATAGTCCTTCAATAGCTCAAGCCAACGCCTTTGCCTCATATTAAACTCTTTTTGAGTGAAGAGATATTTCAGACTTTGATGATCAGTGAACACTTCACACTGCTCTCCATACAGGTAATGCCTCCAAATCTTGAGAGTAAACACTATCGCAGCTAACTCCAGGTCATGAGTAGGATAATTCTGCTCGTACGGTTTAAGTTGCCTCGACGCATAAGCTATCACCTTATCTTACTCTCAAGATCTACTTATAGCTGTAGGGAGAGTCTCTTATCACTATAAACCACAAATCCTCCAGAACCTGAAGGTAAAGTCAACACTGGAGTTGTCACCAACCTATGCTTAAGCTCTTGAAAGCTTGCCTCACACTGATCTGACCATTCGAACTTGGTTCTCTTCTGGGTAAGCCGCGTCAAAGGGGAAGCAATTCGACATCTAGACCTGTATAAGAGACAGGTTGACACATCTGATGTGTATTTGAGACAGAGGCTCGGCACAGCAGGACCCTGGTAGGTCTAGGCCAATCAACAATGGCCTCAATCTTCTTGGGATCTACAGAAACCCCTTCCTCTGACACCACATGACCCAAAAATGCAACACTCCGAAGCCAAAACTCGCATTTGCTAAACTTACCATACAACAGCTTTTTCCTCAACAAGCTCAAAACTGCTCGCAAATGCTCAGCATGAGCCTCCTCGCTCGGAAAATAAACCAGGATATCATCGATGAAGACCACTACACATACATCAAGATAGTCCTTGAACACCCTATTCATCAACTCCATAAAGGCTGCAGGGGCGTTAGTTAAACCAAAAGGCATAACCAAGAACTCGTAGTAGCCATAGCGAGTCCGAAAAGCTGTCTTAGGTACATCCTCTTCCTTCACCCTCAATTGATAATATCCGGACCGCAAATCAATCTTAGAGAAGTACCCCGCACCCTTAAGCTGATCAAACAAGTCATCAATCCATGGCAAAGGGTATTTATTCTTTGCGATTACCCTATTAAGCTCACGGTACACATCTAGATGTGTATAAGAGACAGCTATCTTCCGTGCAAATAAGACTTATGCTCCCCAAGGTGAAACACTTGGACGAATGAATTTCTTGTCCAAGAGTTCTTGAAGCTGCTCCTTCAACTCCTTTAGCTCGGCAGGTGCCATACGGTAGGGGGCCTTTGAAATTGGTGCCACCCCTGGCTCTAAGCAAATCTCAAAATCGACAACCCACGACGGAGGTAAACCTGGCAGCTCCTTGGGAAACACGTCCGGAAACTCTCTAACCACTAGGATATCCTCAATGCCTGGCTCTACTTTATCAGAGTCTATCACATAAGCCAAATAGCTCTCACAAGTTTTGTGAGGCCTTAATTTGCCTTCACCTTATATAATCGGAATCCTACTCTTGGGCTTCTTTTCATTCCCACGAAAAATCACCGTATCTAAACCAGGCATCTGAAACATCACATACCTCTCTTTACAATCACGGATCGTCGCACCATTAGCCGCCAACCAATCCATACCCAAAATTAAATCAAAGTCGGTTATCGGTAACTGAATAAGGTCGGCCTCAAACTTCCTATCACAAAACTCTAACCGACAACCTTCCAAAACAAACCTAGACTCCAAAACCTTCCCATCCGGGGTGCCCACTCTATAAGGATCCTCTAACCATCTAGGTTTATCGGACAGACATCTAAGAAAACATCTAGCTACAAATGAATGTGATGCCCCACAATCAAATAAAGCATAAGCAGGTATGGAATTCACTAAAATCGTGCCTCAGAGATCTCAGTCGGTGACAGTTCGTCAGCCGAGCACAACTTTGATCTTAGCACTGCATATCGCCTGAGTCCTCCGCCTCTTGTCCTCAGGCCGACCACCCGGCACTCCACTAGTCTGCCCTCGATTTGGTGCGACCTTAGGACAATCTCTGATCAAATGGCCGCGCTCGTCGCACTTAAAGCAAGCTCCAGTCCTCCAATAACACTCCCCAGAGTGTAGTCGACCATTTGATACACAAGACCGGCATGGCGGCGACGGCTGCTGAACTGTCACCGACTGAGATCTCTGAGGCTGGCTCCAAACTGAAGAAGAAACAGAAGAACCTGTCGACGGACCCCTCCTAGAGAAACCACCCTGTCGACCACGACTCCTACTCCCAGCTGGAGGTGCTAAAGTCCCTGTCCGGGCCGACTGTCCACGCGACTGAGACTGAGGCTGAGACTGAAATGGTCGGCTAGTCTGGCCTGTCTGTGCTGACGCAGAGCTCTGTATAATCCTTCATGGAGTCTCTTGAAAGGTATCCCGATCTCTCCTCACATCTCGCTCCGAATCCAGCTGAATGGCTAGATTATACATCTCCTCATAAGTCTGGGGACGACCCACTATCAGCTCTCTCCGAAGCTCAGCTCTAAGACCCTTCCGGAAATGATACATACGCTGCTGCTCGTCACGCCAGACAGCGGGAACATACTCCCAAGCCTCTGAAGCTGGAATGCAAACTGCACCACTGACTAATCTCACTGCTCCAGCCGTAAAAGAGAATGGGATCTAATGGAGTCTCTGATGGACGGGGGAAAATAATGATCTAGAAACTGCTCCCGGAATATCTCCCAAGTCACAGGCTGTCTCGGTGTGGGCAACGTAGCCTCAACGGTCTGCCACCACTTGGCCGCCTCAGCAACCAAGAAAGGAATAGCCAAAGATGTCCGTGACTCCACCGAAATCTGAAATAACTCAAAATCCCTCTCTATCTCGCCCATCCATGACTCCGCCTTAAGCCGATCCGGAGCCCCATCAAACGTAGATAGCCCGGCCTTCTTGAGCGTCTGAAACAGGGATGGAATGTCGATACGCGGTGGTGGAGGTGGTGGAGCAACGGGATGTCGCTCAACGTCCAACTGTCGAATAACCTGTGCCACAACCGCCGCAATGGCGCCATAATCAACCACTGGCGGTCCAGTCGGAGGAGGAGGTGCTGACGGCCTTGCCTAGTCCCTAGGGTAGACCGCAGGCCTAGAAACACTCTCTGAAGCTGACTCGACTACAGGGATCTCCTGCAGCTCACAGGATCCCCACCAGCCGGACGCTCCCTAGGCTGAGGGTCCTGCTGTGCCGAGCCTCTACCGTGACCACTAGAACCAAAACGCATCCTAGGCAGCATACTAGCTGATAAGAGTCAAAGACGGAATCATGAGCAAAGAATAACTCTTCAAGAATCAATAAAAGAGGTACAACAAAGATTAAATAAGCAAGGACCTCTCAAAACCCCTCCCCCCAAAACAAGTCAATCAATAACTCCAGGTCAAAGAATTCCACAGATACTGTAATGCCGCGAACAAAATAGAATCTTATATAATTCTAAGCCCGAGCACATCGATTTAAACCTCGAAAGACTCATCTAATACCTATTAAGAGACTTAGGATTCAAACCTATGCTCTGATACCACTGAATGTCATGCCCCAAAAATGGGACCGTAACACGCCGCGCTAATGGTACACCGGCCCAAAGCGCAAGGCACAAACGAACAGAGCAACAAACTTAACCGCAATGTAATAGAACCATCAAACCATTATGGTCTTAACTATAAAACCGAATATTTCATTTTACACAAAAAATACGAATTACAAAATTTCTTCTTAGTGCAAAAGATGCTACAACAAAAACAAAGTTCATCAATACAAATGCTATCCAATACACTACCCTTTCCAAACAAAAGAGAACTTGGAAGATTATCCGCAGAGTCCTACCAGTAATGTGGAATCTGGAGAAAATCTAAAAGCGCTAACGCGATGGAGAGTCAAAACGAGCACCTAATCTGAAAAATTATAAATCACGTGGGTGAGCATAACTAGCTCAGTGGATATCATAAAAGCTCTTCAAATGGGGCCAAGCATTTCGATAAAAAGAAAACATAAAGATAATAACATTTGCGAAAACCACAGTCATGAAGCAGTTTCTAAAATGTCTCATGCCATTTAAACGTCAATAAACCATAATCATAAGTAGTTTCTAAAATGTATCATGTCATTTAAACGTCATGATGTCCAAAACATAGCCAAAAAGATGCAATCATTTCAAAACACATAGTATGCTAAAGCATAGCGAACAAATCCAAGTACTCTTTCAATCCGGAATATAATAAAATAGCATGAGTATCTTTTAGGCTCAAAGGTATGACTTACAATTTTAGTCAGATCTAGTAATCTACTGCACCTACTAGTCTGACCGGGAGGTCAAGTTATCCCATCACAAGACCTTGTCAAAGAGTTCATAACAGTCTAGTAGGTGCAGTCACCATGGCGTCCCATGGATGACTATAGAACCGGTTTTCCCCAAATCAAACATTTCATCTTTGACATCCAAAATTATATACCTAGGTCACCTATGAGCCAAAACAGTTATAAAATGCTTTAATATCAAAAGAGTTTGCAAACATATCAATTGATTAACATAAAATAGCTTGGTCCCGATTTCATATGTAATAGTTCCAAAACTTGGTAAAAGTGCAGTTCCAAACATCATACACATTCTAAAATCCATCCAAACATATTTTGAAAGTCGTTAAACAAAATACAAGTGGAAGAGGGTCTGACTTTAAACCGAAAAACTTCGCCCCTCCCTTGGCTATAAGTAGGCTATCCTCCCTGCCAACAAAATCCAATTCCAAGGTATTCAAGGGACCTTGGTTACAACCCAACTCAAAAAAACATATTCAACCAACCAACAAAATCCAATTCCAAGGTATTCAAGGGACCTTGGTTACAACCCAACTCAAAACAACATATTCAACCAACTAATTGTTCCACAACAATCCATACCCCATAACCACTACAATTGTATCTATTACAGCATTAGGGCAACAACCTATGGGTGGAATTCCTCTTTACTACCAAACTGAAATTTTTACCGATTAGCCACACGCATGATTCAAACATGCTTCCTATCCAACCCACTACCAAGGAAACACTTAAAATCATCAAAAGATCATTAAAGATCCTTCAAACATAACCAATTATCCAAATTATCCTAGTTGCGCCAAACTTCCGCTTACTTACAAAATGAAGGGAAATCAATTCCACTTGGTTTCAAGTCTCAATTCCTATCCAAACTAACCTTAAAACACTCTTAAAACATCATTATGTGCATAGACATAAGCATTCATAGCATAACACTCTAGGCCACATATGGAAGACAAAACCTCAACTCATAATCTTAAAATTTGTAATCTAACCATGGAAAGTCTTTGTTAAAAATCAACCCCAATCACTTCCCAACCTCCAAAACACTAAAAACAACCCATAACATACATAAATCAACACATTTAAGGCTGCAAAGAGGGTTTTCTCAGCCATAAAGAATCCTACAAAACTTGAAATTAAAGCTTGGATCATAAAGCCCATAAGCCAAAAAGTGCTAAAATACAAAAGTCTTACCTTCCATGTGATTTCTACTTGAAATCCAAGAAAATTTTTGGGGAAAATGGAGGAAGAGGAGTTCGGCTGCTGCTAGGAAGAAATGAAGAAGAAACAACAAGAAGAAGACTTAAAAAACTTCCAAAGTTGACCCAAATAGTACCCAAGTTGACCAAATAGTCTCCAAGTTGACTATTTGACCCAAAAACTATTTTTTTTTTTTGCTACTAAATTAACATTATAAATCAGCCATCAAACAACACTCACACACCACAATGCACTAATTACACTTAGTCCAACTTTTGACCCGTTTACCCGCCGGTACCGAAATCGCGTAAATCGATCTCAAATTTTGCCGAATTGAAAAACGAATAAGTTGAAGTACTTTATGACTAAAAATAATATGAAAAATATTTAAACCAGTTAAAATCAAAGAACAAGGCTATTAAAATACTGGGTTTCACACTTATCCCTTCCTTGATTAGCTAATACTTTAGCCTTCGTTACACGCTAAAAAGTCGTATGTGATTTAAATGAAGTTAGTTGTCTATATTAGTGGAGAAATATAAGAAAAGTTAGTTTTGGGGTGTTCAGAAAATTTTTAAGAGTTTGCATGACCTGACCCTGGTGTCTTTAAATTGACTTTTTATTAAATGGCTATATTCACACACACCGGATTTTGTGTCTAGGATTTTATTGGCATTTGAACTCTTGAATTCTTGGATTACTCCTGATGGTGAATTAGTTCTTAATTATTTATGTGGAAAATTGTTGAGATGTGTTGGGTGCATTTATTATGAGCTTATCTATTTTAATTCTATTTTTGTTGGAGGACAATCAAAAGCAAAGTGTGCTTGGTTATTGGGTATTTGATAATCTCATAAATATTGTGTATTTTATGCATCATTTACCTCAGTTTTCGTGTAATGTGAGCAATAATTGAATTAATTATGACCCTAATTGTTTTATTTTTAGTTTGTGAAGGTTTTGCATGAAAAAAGAGCCAAAAGGAAAAAAAAAAAAAAAAGTTGTAGAAAAATCGAAAGAATGAAAGATGTGCACTGGCGAGGAGTGAATTTGGACACTGTCTGGTGTTTTGATCGTAATTTTCCTGTTTGAGCATTGTTTGAAACTAAGTTTTAGTTCCCTTATTTTCTTTAGTAGATAATCTAGTTTGAAATTAAGTCTTAATTGGTTGGATTGAATTATGATTTAAGTAGAGTAAATTCACCATCCATTGTTTGATCTTGCTTAACTACACAAAGACTTGTAAAACTTGGTAATTGCCTTCCAATAATCCTTGTGGGATGATACCCACTCATCCTATACTACTACCAACTCCATATATTTGTGTAAGTGAGGTAGAGTGCACTACTTTAGTGGTTTTGTGAGGTTTCTTATTACTTGTTTGCTTTAAATTGATGTCTCTACCTAAGGAACTAGACAGGTCTAAGCTTGACTTACTTGAGGAGGAAAGGGATAAGGCATACTTCAAAAGGCAAGCGGATAAGCAAAGGTTTTCTCACTACTGCAATCAACAAGTCTGAGGCAGGAGGTTTCGAACAGGAGATTGGCTAACAAGGATGGTGGAGGTAAGCCAACCCCAAGCCTGTGGAAAGCTCTTGCGAAATTGGGAAGATTCTTATGAAGTAGTTAAAGTATACTCTAATGGAGCTTACAAACTAAAAGCCAAAGATGGAAATATCTTGCCTCACACTTAGAATGCTCAGAATTTGAAGAAGTTCTATTTTAAGCTTTCTTTGTTTTGTCTAAGTTTTTGAACTTCCCTAAGCTAAGCGATGCCTTCCGAGGTAAAATAAGCCTGTGTGACTTGCAAATATGTCTTTTTGGTATCAATGAAAGTTTCTAAATCTTTTGCACTTATGTAATTGCATAGTAACATATGCAGAATAATTTTACCACCCGCCCAACCTGTACGTGCAACGCATCTTCTAAGGCCATTTACTTCCTCCAGAGAACAAAATTGATCAAATCCCATTCTCCATAGTTGGCATAACCCACCCGAGGAAAAACAACAAAGTTTTCATGCTTAGGAGAATTGTTCCAAGAGTAAGCTTGGTTTCAAGAATAAGGCTTTACTTAGGAGATTTGAACATAGATTTACCTCTCCGAGGACGAAAATAAACTTTCCCTTGGAGAAGAAGTTCCTCGGTTAAGAATACTCAAAAGAGGAACCATTACCCTTCTGAGGATGAAATTAAAATTTACCTAGGACAGTTGTGCCTAGAGTAAACTTGGTCTCAAGACTAAGGCTTTAACTGGGAGATTTGAGCCTAGGTTTACCCTTCCTAGGGCGAAAATAAAGTTTTCCTTAGAGAAGAACTTCCTTGGTTAAGTATGCTCAAAAGAGCAACCATGACCTTGGCCTTCCAAGGGTGAAATTAAAATTTACCAAGGAGAGTTGTGCCTAGAGTAAGTTTGGTCTACAAGACTAAGGCTTTACCTAGGAGATTTGAGCCTAGGTTTACCCCTCCGGGGGAAAAATAAATTTTTATTCGAAGAAGAAGTTCCTTGGTTGAATGTGATCAAAAGTGCAACCATGACCCTTCGAGGGTGAAATTAAAATTTATCTAGGATAGTTGTGCCTAGAGTAAGCTTGGTCTCAAGGCTAAGGCATTACCTAGGAGATTTGAGCCTAGGTTTACCCCTTCCGGGGATGAATATAAACTTTTTCTTCGAGAAGAAGTTCCTTGATTAAATATGCTTAAAAGAGAAACCATAACCTTTCTGAGGGTAAAATTATAATTTACCTAGGAGATTTGTACCTATGATAACCTTAGTCCAATGACCAAGGTATGCCTACGAGAGTTGCACTTAGGTTAACCTTGGTCACACAACCTTGTACCCTTCCGGGAAGAAAATAAGCTTTTCCCTCATCCATAGTGAAGAATTTCTTTGTTAACTGTGCTCAAAAGAGCAATCATAACACTTCTGGGGGTGAAAGCAAATTTTCCTCAGAGATATCTGCCTATGGTAGTTTTATTTCCAAAACTAAGGTATAGTTGGGAGAATTGCGCTTAAGATAACTTTGGTCACAAGACCTTGTATCCCTCTGGCGGTGAAAATAAAGTTAATCCACAACTTCGTAACCTTGGTAGACCTCTCTGGGGGTTAAAACTTTGTACCTATGTTATCCATAATTCCAAGGCCTAGATATACCTAGAAGAGTTTCGCCTATGCTAAACTTGGTACCGAAAGAATTACTCAATGAAACAACTTAGCTACTTGAAAAATGTTGAAGTGTCTAAGGGGAGGGGGGGCAAACCAGTACACAAGAAGCACAAAATAACAAAGGAAATGCATAATATCAAATAAAGGTGAAAAACATAAACATAGGTAGAGTTAGTACAAGGAAAGGCCCGAACTCAAAACCAAACAACAAGTATCTGACAACTAATAAAATGCTATAGAAAGGAAAAAAAAAATAATACTATTCAAAGGTGGGACCTTGTACACACAAGAGACCCGACCTCTAAAGTCTCAAAAAATTAAAATAGCTAAACTAAGTGCTAGGCTAAGCTAATGCAGCGATAGAAGTAGTCACCAAGATGATCTCCCTATCTACTCGATGACCTCCAAAGTAGCATCCCTCACATTAACTCTAACGGAAGCTATTTCATCCTCAGTCAAAATCCCTGAAAAACTATGGTGAACAGGAAGAGGAGGTGTCATGCCTCAGTCTAAGTCATCCATATCAAAATCTTTATACTTGTTCAGGTAAATATTGATTAGGTAATCCTATTCACAAACAAGTAATAAATTAAGCTTAATAACCCTAATCATTACCTACACACACTCGTAAGGATACGAGGTATGTTTATAGATCGGATAAGTAACGTTCGTCCACGAGGACTATTGGTCAAGTACTAGGGTTCACAAATCTTTCACTCGTTATACGTTAGACAAATCAATTGTAAGATTTTTTTTCTACTTAACTAATTAATTTTAGCCACTCAGAAAATAAGAACAAACACCAAAATTAACTAAAACTAGAGAAAGCAATAAAATTTACCGAAAGCAAATCTCAATTAATGAACTAGAAAAGTAAACGTAGGAAGATTAAATTAAAACTACGGAATGGAAATAAAAACTAGAATTAAATTGAATTTTAATGAAGAAAGCGAACTCAACAGCGTACCCAGAACAAGAGTTGACGTGCAAGAAATCTTGAACAAGAAAAGAAAACCCTAACCCTAACCTAAGGAATTCTATTGTAATGTCTATTCCAACTAACGGCTACTAGTATGTGCAACTCCTCATACAATGGGGTATTTGTAGGGTATACATCAGAGTTTACACCCCTTAGATGATAGAAATACAATAAAATTCATAAAGGAGTTCATCCAGGTTGAGAAAACTTCCAAAACAAGTAATTTACATAACCTACTACTTGTCGTGTGCGCAAAACATGTGCAGTAATTTCTTATGCATGTTCATAATTTCTAGAAGCAAAAGATTCTTTCCTTCAACTGCGCACATGTGACACTTTCATTGGCACATGTGCACGAGTTCCAATGCACCAGTCTCAGACTCCACCTCGATTCCTTGATGCTTATAAAATTTTGAAAAACTCAAAACATAAAATTCTAGCCCTCTCTCTTAATAAAAACTTATCATATTTAACAAGAACAAAATTATAAATGCATATGAAAGGAATTAACTTAAACCTACAATTAATTACTCAAAATTCGGGATTATACTATCAAAATGCTACAATTTAGAGTAGAATAACTCAAGTATACTAGAGTTATCAAGACCTCAACCTTTCTTCATTTTTTTTCAAGCCAAAGTTGTAGACAAGGAAACTTGACATACCAATTTCAGTTCTATAAGTGAGGTTGAAAGGAGTATCTCAATAGCATTCTTATAGGTAGTGCGGTACAATCACAAAACACTTGGAAGTTTTTCATAAGCCCATTTTCCCTTAGCATCACCAAGTCTCTTCTTGATTCCTTCAAGAATGGTGCGATTAGTTACTTCTACCAAACCATTGCTTTGGGGATGGCTCACTGAAGAGAACCATTGCTCTATGCCCAATTCTTGGCAGAACTTTTTGAATGGTGCTCCTTGGAATTGCAAGCCATTGTCTAAGGTAAGTGCCTTGGGTATTTTGAAGCGGCATATGACATTCTTTCAAAAGAATTGTATGATTTGTTGATGAGTAATGCTTGCTAAGGCTTGGTCTCAACTCACTTCATAAAATAGTCAATGGTTACTACCACAAATTTCTTCTTTGTCAGAACCATTGGAAAAGGACCCAATATATCTATGCCCCATTGAGCAAAGAGCCAAGGAGTAAGAATTGGAGTAATCAAGCTCCCGGATGGCAAGGTACATTGAAGTGAAGTTGACATTTGTAACATTTTCAGACATAGTCCATGGCATTATCTAACATTCTGGGCCTCTAGTAACCTTGCCGTTTGCACCTTCTGAGCAAGAACTCTCCCTCCAACATGATGTCCACAAATCCCCTCATGCACCTTGACCTAAGCATACTAAGCTTCACCTAGACTTAAACATCAGAGATATGGAATTGAGTAAGACCTTCGATACAAAATTCCTCCAATGATCAAGTATTTTGCCGATATTCTTTCTACTAATTTTTTATCTTTCAAGTATTGAATGATCGGGGTCATCCAATTTGGAGTAGAGTTGATATCCTTGACCTTCCCATGATCTATGCTTCTTTCTCTTAGAACTTCCAAGAACACATCTTTCAATATATTGGAGTGCACCAAGCTTGTAATTTTTAAAAGGGCATCTGCCTCATTGTTTTCATCATGACTCACATGGACTATGTCAAAATTTTCAAAGTGTGAGATCAAGTTTTCACCTTGCTTAGGTAAATTATAGGGATAGATCCCTTGCTCCATATTCATCCTTGACTCTTTGAACCACAAGATTAGAATCCATATTCACTAACTTAAAAGTTTTTGACCTTTAACTCCTTAGCTAGCCGAAATTTAGAGACTAAGGCTTCATACTCGGCTTCATTATTACTTGTTTGAAATTGGCTAAAGCTTGTGCTTGGATTGCTGCCATAGTTTGAAAACAATACTGATAACCCTAGTAAACTAGAGTTATTTTACTTTTAAATTATGACATTTTGTTAGTTTGATCCCGATTTTTGGTGTCAAATTAAGTGTTTTAATCTAATTAGTTGTATTTCATAGCTGTATTTTCATTTCTTGTAAATATCATGAATTGTTAATCTATTTTAGTTATGTTTGCTAGTTAGGAAACGAAAGATGATGAAGTCAAGATTACAAAAGTTTGAGGGCTAAAGCTTTAAATTAATGAATAATTGAAGACTTGAGATAAAACAAGCTCGATGTCACGACATGGGATTTTGATGTCATGACATCAAGGAAAAAATTCAATTAGTAATTTTCAACTCGATGTCGCAACATCAAAAATTCATGTCGCGACATCGTATGCTCGAAGACGCGTTTGGCCTATGTTGTATGGTATTTTTGTAATTTTTGGCTTTCATATTTTTATTTTTTGACATTTAAAGAACTTAACATATATAGTAGGCAATAGTAGTGAAAGTACACATGGTGGTAGTGTAGTGTGTAATTGTTGATTAGGATAGATTTGAGTAACTTGACTTCCAAGTTTTTTTAGTTTAATACAAGTTCTCTTTTAATCTCTCTTTAGATCTTGTTTTTAATTCATTGCAAGTTTAAATTTTGATTAGCTAGTTTTAGTAGGTTAAACTTTAGCAACAAGTAGATATAATTTATACTTGCTTTCGAGTTAAATTTCGTCAAATTCTACTCCCTTCCATTTCAAGTTTTCTTAGATTGATTAGGGATCTTGATAATTTAGACTTTCCTAGTTAAAATTTTCATTTCTTTGCTTTAATTTCTAGTGAGTTTTCTTTTATAAATCTAAAATTATTTAGTTTAAACTTTGCTTTACTTAAAATTTTCATTAAGTCTATAATTAGTATAAAATGGAGTTTATTTAGCTTTCATTATTTTTAATTATTTTCCTTAGTCAATTTAGGACCATTCTCTTTCAATTCTAGTTTAGTCTTAGTTTATCTAGTCAATTTTGAAGTAATATTACTTGCTTTCATTTATTTGCTTTCATTAGGTAGGGTTAATTAGTCTCTTAATTTAGTAGTCTCCTTACTTTCATTACTTTCTTTAGTAGATACATTAGTTTAAATATAGACTTTAATTGCATATTTTGGTCATGTCTCTGAATAGAGTATATTACTTCCTTCCTATTTGATTCGCCTAACTATATAAAAATTCGTAAATCTAGGTACCTACTAATCGACAATCTTCGTGAGATTGATACCCACTCAACCTATATTTCTACCAACTCCATATACTTGCAGAAGTATGGGTAGAGTATTGTGAGTTTGTGAGGTTATTTATTTCTTGTTGGATTTAACTTGAACTCTACCTTTGGTACACATAATATTGTGAGCACATCTCTACTCACTTAGCTCGATTAACCATTTTACGAACCTTTCTAAGACCTCGGGCTTCAATAGGATGGACTTGTGTTGAAGATATGTGAGAACCACAATGGGATGACTTAGAAAGTAAGACCCAATCTTTTTTGCCGCCATCACCAAGGCTAAAGCCAATCTTTCAGTGGTAGGATATTGAATCTTATCAGTTAGTATTTTACTCACATAGTACACCGGTATTTAGACCTTATCCACTTCTTTAATAAGAATGGTGCTTACCGTTATGGATGAACAAGCCAGGTATAGGTGAAGAGTTTCTCCAGGTCAGGCTTAGTTAGGAGTGGGAGAGAAGCCAAGTAGTTCTTCAACTCCTCAAAATATTTTTGGCACTCTTCCATTCATTGAAAATTCTTGGAACTTCTCCGAGCTTTGAAGAAAGTTAAATTTTTGTCACTGGATTTGGATAAGAAATGGCTTAAGGTGGCAAGTCGCCTCGTGAACCTTTGCACTTCCTTAACCCCTTTAGGAGGACAACTTTCCATATCTTGAATGGCCTTGATTTTGATTGGATTAGCTTCAATCCCTTTTTGAGTTATCATGAAACCCAAAAACTTTTCCATGGAAACTCCAAAAGCACATTTTTCAGGATTAAGCCTCATCTTCAACTTTGTCATGGTCATGATGATTTTCCAGAGATTTTCCACATGGTCTTCTTTCAACTTACTTTTGACAAGCATATCATATATTTAAGCCTCCATATTCCTCTTCAATTGATTTGCAAAGATTTTATCCATCATCCTTTGGTAAGTGGCTCTAGTATTTTTTAAACCAAATGGCATTACTCGGAAGTAATAAGTGTCAGAGTCGGTTTAAGGGCGGTCTTAGCCAAATCCTTGTAATTCAAAAGGATTTGGCAATATCCCTTGTATGCATCCAAAAACACGACTTCACGCCTAGAAGCTAATTGTACAATGATGTCTATGTGGGGTATAGGATAACAATCCTTGGGGCAAGGTTTGTTCGAACTAGTAAAGCCTGCAAATACGTATCCTCCATTTAGCCCCGAGCTTTGGTACCATGACTACATTACTAAGCCATTCGGGGTATTGGATTTCTTCAATGATTTTAGCTTCCAAAAGCTTATCTACTTCCACCTCCATCCCTCGGCTTCTATCTCTTCCAAAAATTCTTTTCTTTTGGATAACGGGTTTGAACCTCAGGTTTACATCAAGGGAATGCATAGCTATGTCAGGGCCAATCCCAGGACTGTCCAAGAGATCCCAAGTGAAAAGATCTTTGAACTCTCAAAGAAAAAGATGAAGTTTTCCTTGATATTACCTGGGAAGGACTTTCCCACTTTCACCACTTAGCAAGGATCATTTTCATCTAAAAGCACTTATTCAAGCTCTTCGGCTGGCTCACCGTTTGGGTTGTGCTCCTCTTTTTTCTTCCAAGAGTTTAACATTCCAAATAAGAACAATCTCCTTTCCTTTCAATTTTAATGAAACGATGTAGCATTGTCTTGTCGCAACTTGATCTCCATACCATTCCTCTTTTCTTTTCGTTGGGAATTTATTTTCATGTGATGAGAAGAAGGGACCACACCAAGTGTTCCAATGGTTGGTTGGCCAATAATCGCATTTTAAGGTGAAGAGGCCTTGGTGACTACAAATTTGACCATGAGTTGAACATCTTTAGGGAGTGTGCCAAACATGATAGGAAGGGTAATGTATCCAAATGGTTAAACCACTTCTCTGACAAAACCAACCAAGGGCAAAGTCACAAGTTTCAAATCTTTCTCATCCAACTTCATTTGTTTGAATGGTTCATGAAAAAGAATATCCATTGAACTTCCATTGTCAATAGTTAAGGTCATCATGAAAGGATCACTATGAAGGTGAATTACTTGTTCCACCTCCGCCGCGATAAATATTATGTCTTGACACAACTTAGGCCTCTTCATACTAGATTGGACCAAGTAGATTTGACAAGCATAGGACTTCAGGGTGATGCAGAGTCACTACTTGTTGCTCTACCAGAGATAGTATGAATGATGATTCTACTTAACTAATCTAATCTCGATTTTCCATACCCACTACTCTTTCACCTCAAGACAGACCTTGGTCTCTTTTGTCTGGATTTTAACCTTGGTATTGAGGTGATCTCTCCCTATCCACCCCTTGGATGAATTGCTTAAGGTAACCCCTTCTTATCAAATATTCAATTTAATTTTTTAAGGAAATGCAATCATTGGTCTCATGCCTATGATCCTAGTGAAAGTAGCACCATTTGTTCTTATTGCGCCGCTTTGGGTCACTTCTTATGGGCCCAAGCCATTTGAAAAGGGGTCCTTCTCAATTATAGTTAAAATGTGCGAAAGTTGAGCATTGAGTGGGGTATACACTTTTGAAGAGTCGAGACTCATCCTATGAGGAACGGTCACGGATAACCTATCCTTCACATTACTCTTCTTTGAAGATTCCACTCCACTAGTTTCTCTATTTGCTTTCATTTTCTTCATATTTTCATCCCTAGACTCTCTCTTTCTCTATTACCCTTCATCTACTTGAGCGAACAGAACTCACCTTCGGCTCTACAGAAGAGTTCATTAAGGGCAGTGGATGAGCTCAAGTTAAGATCAAAGGAGAAATTTTCAGGCTTAACACCACTTTAGAAAGCCATGATTTGCATGTCTTCCATAGCCCCTTGAATCCCCATGGATTCCTTCTTGAACCATCCACATAGTCTAGGAGGGATTCTTCTAGTTTTTACTTAAGAGTAAGCAAGTGTGTCCTTGTCTTAGTAATTCTTTTTTGGTTTCCAAATTTATTCAAGAAAACATCTACAAGTTGATTAAAACTTCGTATGTCTCCTATCTTGTACCCTCTGAATCAATTCGATGCCGTATCATTAAGGATTTCGGGAAGTCCTCCATATTGGTCACGGATAACCTATCCTTCACATGGATCAATAAGCATCAAAACATTCCCATGGATTTCGAGAAGCACCTTGTAGACACATCTTGGATCAATAAGCATCAAAGCATTCCCATGGATCTGAACTCCCATCATAAGAGTCAAAATAAGGAGTGCTTTTGCCAACACCTAGGAAGGGGTTCCTCTATTATCTCATCAGTGAATGGCAGGGAGTACTTATATCTTGTACACATCCCTTTCTTGTCAAGTATTCTATCCACCCAAGATTGGAGCTCTTCCAACTTTCTCCTTAATTCTTGTTCTCGCCCGGGTATCCTTTATAAGATATGCACCATGTCCTAAGGTCTTTCTCTCTCTCTTGCTATTGAGGTCACATCGCTTAGACTCTTTTGTCTAGTTTCACTTGGTCTGGGGGAGGCCTTTCTTCTTGACTCATGCTAGACATAATGGCCTTCATACTCTTGTTGGGAAAACCCAATTGGAATTACTTTCCCATCCCTTTGATCATTCTTATTGATTACACGGGAAAGTCTCTCATCCACAGAGCCTTGATGGGCAAAGTGGACAACTCAAGCATTGTCATTAGAGTTAGGTAGAGCTTCTCCTCCTCCTTTCCCAACTTGTTGCTCAAACTAATGTTTCATAAGTAACTCTTTCTACACAGTAGTATTCCATTGCCTTAGCAATTGTATCTCCTCATCTCTATCATTGTCTTGGGGATAATCTCCTTTACACTATCTTGGTTGTTGCGGTGAGTATTGTGTGTGTTAGGAGCCTAGTTGAAGATGACTTAGGATGGCTTCTTGTTCAGTTTCCCACAGACGGTGCCAAATGTTGATGCATGAAAATTATAGCACCAAAGTCTAATATTTATATCTTAAAAGTCTGAATCCTTGGTTGTTCTAATTTTTCAATGTAAAGGTAAAGACACGCGTGTACCCACGATATAGCAAACCTACGACAAGAACAAGAGCGGCAACACTTTGTTCCCCGGGAAGGTTTCAACGCTCAAGTCAAAATTTGTACGAGAAAAAGAATTGAGAGTAAAATAAAAGTTTGAAATGACAAAATGAGAATATAAATGAATGTTGTGTCTTGTGATTTACCTTGTCATCTTACTATTTATACTAATCATGGATGGGTTTGGACAAATAATGAGTTTGGGAATGACTTATAATTATTTGGTCCACGAGGGCTCTGAGTATTTTGAATTGCTTTATGGCCTGAGTTTAGGTAAAAATTAACAAAATGTCCTTACGTACATTTGACCACTTTGATTGCATAGCCTTGTGTCCATGAGTTATTGGTTAGTATATTTAGGTACCATCATAACTCATGTTAGCTTTTCTTTATTTCTCTCATTGTAGATTCTGATAGGTATGTCCCTTTTGTACAAACTCATAATCTTGATCATTAATAAAATTACCGACTCAAGCCTCATTATTGTTGCAATTGTTAATTTTTATGGTGTCATTAGTCTCTAGTTTAGTAGGATTGTTTGGAATTTCGATTGTACAAACAGTCCTTTTACTAGAGTACCATTGACAACAGTTGTTGCTTGTCACTCGCATGCTTAACTTCGGCTTGCTCAATAGTGACAACATGTCGTCATTGAAACAACATTGTGTAGCAACAAATTTCTCCAATATCGCTATAGCTTGTGCTGATTGACATAATTTATATTAGTGACAACTCTAACCTGGTCATAGATGGCATAGGTAGACATTTATCGACGAGCATTCAGTGATGATCCAATGACAACCCAAACCTGGTCGATAAAAATTATTCGTAACGACTTTTAAATTTTTTGTGACAACAACTCGTTGTAAGTGATGATCATTTTCTTGTAGTAGTTTAATTCAATCAATATCTCTTAAAGACAAATTCGATGTGTTGACCAAAACTGTAGGACTTGTAAAGTGTTTCCAATATCAAAATCTTAAAATTACTCAACTTACCAGCTAGATTGGTGGTAACAAAGAAACAAGTCAAATAGAGTCTAAACAACATGTGAGTCATGGTGAATATGTAGATTCTTCAAAATTGCAATCAAAGATGAGGAAGATTCAAATTCTCACACTTGGATGATTGATCTTGACCAATTAAACGAGTTTGTTGAAGGTGAAATGAAAGAGAAGTATGAGGGGGCAAGAAATCTCCTTTCGTGCAATACTCAAAGAATCAAGGGTAACAACTTGAGGATCTCCGTTGGCTATCTACCACCAAACTCCAATAATTTGATGGCAAAAGAAATCCGAAGAAACATCTGGCACACTTTGTTAAAAATTGTAACAATGCTGGAACTAATGTTGATCTTCTTGTCAAGCAGTTTGTTCGATCATCAAAAGGGCAATACCTTCGATTGTTGAACTAAAATTAAAGAAATTAAACTAGTTAAAATATGACATTAAAGATTAACTAAAGCAGTTTGAGCATAAATTAAACACTTTCTTTATCCTTGAGCTTGATACCTAGACAGATGAAATCAACTTAAAACAAAAAATTTGAGGATAATATTTACAAGTTGCACAACTAAGGTTTTTCCTGGTTTAAGGTGTTACATTAAAGACTTAAACTGCAACAGAAGTAACATTTTCTGAAAGTCTTTAACATTCAAAGTTTGCAAAAATGGGTCACATTCCTCAATCATTCAAAAGTGCCTCCCATCTTTGGCCTTCTTACTTTTCAACTGATATGCAAGGCAATGCAACATTTTCTAGTTGTATCTGGTCCATTCTAATCACTTCAAATCCATTTTTTGTATGGAATTTCCATGTGATGCGAGGATGGGATGGCACCAAATACCCAATTTTAGGCCGTCCTATGATAGCATTATAAGGAGAGGTAGTATTTGTCACCACAAAATCCACCATGACCTAGACATCTTGATAAGGCTTTACATACAATACTGCAAATGTAATATACCTAAGCAAATTGTCTACCTCCCCTTGAATCCCATTGGTGGTTTTAATAGGTTTCAAATCTTTTTCCACCATCTATTGAGAAGACGATAGATTACAAATTTCTATTATCCATTCACATCAGAATTAGCAACAATTAAAGTCATAAATCATTGTGAGATTGAACAACTAGGTCAGCCCCCTTAGTGATAAAGATGACATCTTGGCACAACTTAGACCTCTTAAAATGCGGTTTCATTAAATTGACTTATCTAGCATATAGGGTTTGTAGGATGACATAGAGAAGATAGTCACCTCTCGCTTCCTCTCTTGTTATGGTAGAGGATTATTCTTCCTTGTAGTTTTTCTTTGGAAACCCCTTTGCTACCTAGCGGACCTTAGTCATTCTTGTTTGGGCTACTTGAGGAGGTGATCTATCTTGCTAATAGTCATGTACAAATTATTGTATGAATCCCTTCTAAATGACATCTTCTACAGAGTCTTCAAGGAGATACGTTCATTAATCTCATGTTCATGATCCTTATAGAAGTATAAAATTTGTTTTTGTTGCTCATCCCAGGGTCAGGTTGGTTCTTGTCTCAGATTTTCATTTTTTTATTTCAAAACTCAATGAGAAAAAGTTCTACAAGGTAGTTAGAGTTCTTCATATCTTTGTTCTTGTACCCTTTACACAAATCGGAGGCCATTGTTTTGAGGCATCCAGGAAACCCTCAATAGAGGATAGGATATGTTGCCGCTTGTGCACTTATTTATGTGTGTCTTAAGTTAGGATTTCAAGTAAGTCTCAATGTTACTAAGGTATCTGAGTGTGTAAGTAAGGTTATTTTCATCTTTTAGTGTTCTATTTGGAAATTTTGTTTGTATTTTAAGTTTTTAAGTACATTTATTAATGTGTTTTTATAGGTTTGGATTGATTCAAGGATCAAACAAATGATCGGTATGCAAAATGGTTAAAACAGTGCCCCTTTAGTCCAACACACAGGTGCAAGGTGGGCCCAAGAGAATTTAAAGGGTACCTAGTCACTGTTCCTTGGGCGCAGTTGTGCCCAAAAAGGTCTCAGGGGTGCCCACACCAGGCCTCATACAGGATTGGCATTTTTTCGATCCTCTAGGGCTATTTTGACCTAAACTTTGTACAACTAATAATTCTAGGAAATTAAAGTCATATGTACCCAAATTCAAAGGTTTTTCTACGAGTTTCGAGCACTCATAGTGTTTTGGTGTGTTTTTTTGTCTATTTTTACTTTTTTTGGGTTAGAATGTGTTGTGTTTATTAAGTGTTTTTTAGTACTTATTTAGGTGTTAATTATGTAAACACTTATTTTATTATGTCCCAGTGTTTAGATGTTATGTCTTATTTTTAACCTAATTCTATTGGGATTGGGGTTTTTATTCATCTTTGTTCCTCTTTCATTTTTGGTCTCTTTTTGTGTATTTTGTTTAGATGTTTATATTTTATTTTAAGTATTTATTACAACTATTAATTTCCTCTTATGTGTTTGAGTAGCATGAAAAAGAAAAAGATAAATCAATCAGACGTCACACGAGATTTTTGGTGCAAAATAATGAAGCGGTGCAAGTGAGCCATTTGATACCGTAGTATCAATTTTGTAAGCAAACAATTCACACTACGGTTCAAGTTTTCTGATGGGCAAAATGGTCCAAATCAATCAAAAAAGTGGCTGGAGCTTCTTCCCTAATCCTAGCACTATAAAAAGCACTCTTGGACCTGGGCCTATTTTTCTCACAGTTCGTGTTGTGCTAGTAGGTGCAGTTTAGAGTTTCTCCTCCCCAGTTAGGAAGGAACTTTTTGACTTAGGTTTCTTCTTCATTTTTCATGTCTTCCACTATTTGTAAATAATTTCTCATTGAAGGTGCAAGCTTTACTCTTGTAAGTGTTTAATTTATGTTCAAACTACTTTAGTTAATCTTTAATTTCATATTTCCTTAGTTTATTTAGTTTAATTTCTTCCAAATAAATGCTATCTTTACTTCCGTTCTTAGTAGTAGTTGGAAGATTATTTTATGGTTTTCTTTAAATATGTTTCCTTAGTGGTAATTTGTTGCTTAGATAGGTTAGTGGCTTTCTAAAATGAATACTTTTTACATGATTTCTTTAATTGCTTTCTTAAAAGTGATTTCTTTAGTGTTAATGTTCATGCTTTGTTAGTGGTAATTTGTAGTTTAGGTTATTTAATTGCATTCTTAAGATGCTTTCCATTTTATTTACTTTTTTAATTGCTTTCTTAAAAATATTAATGTTACTTTTATTCAATAATTAATCCATTTTAAATCACTTTCTTTAATCTTTGCTTTCTTAGTCTTTTAATAGATTCTAGTTTTACCCAATCTCTTTAAGTAGTAATCTAACCAAATAATTGGTAATTACCAACCAATCCTTGTGGGATCATTCCCTACTTTGATTTGCTACTAGTTGACACTATATACTTGCGGGAGGACATATAGTTAGTGGTAGGATTTAGGTGTTTATAAAATTATAACTTAGAGTTTTCACATCAAGTTTTTGGTACCCTTGCTGGGGATTAGTTTTCTGCAATATCGATATAATTTGGTTCAAATACTACATTGAAGTTCTTTGTTTTTCTTGTACATTTGTTTCATATATTTGAAAAACCAAAAAGATTTTTATGTTGTAATTGTATTCTTAGTTTGAAAAATCCAAAAAGATTTTCGTTGTGATGAATAATTTAAACTAACTAGTAGTTTAAACTTTCCTACTTTTCTTGTTTGTGTGTTTTAGTCTTTTTGTTTTTGTGTTTCTTTTTATAAGAACATGCAATGACTGAATTGGAATGATTCATAACCAAGAAAATCAAAGATAACTCTTATTTTAATAGAAGTGTACCCAATGAACAAGATTTTTACTATGATTATTCTTCCTACCCCTTATATTATCAATTTAGATGGTATAGCCATCCTTTTCATATCAGAACTACCAAGAAAATCCTTATTCATTCTCCCAACCTCAAGAGACTTCATATGAAGCAACAGAGCACCAATTCCTTCACCATCCAATCCAAGAATTTGATGAGGTAATGTTGATTGAAATAAGGATGATGCTTCAAGAAATCTAGAAAACCAAACAAAAATTCGAGTAGACCAAGCAAAAATTGAGAAGAATCTAAGAGGATCAAGAAAAATTCTTTGAGGACTAAGACAAATCCATCAAGATGTTATAAGACCAATTTGTCGAGCTCAAAAGAATGAAATAGATAGTGAAGACCAACAGACTCCAAGATTCCCAACAATTAAGAACGAACTGATCCCAACAATTACGAAATGATTCATAACCAAGGAGATCAATTTCCAAGATTCTCTTAGTGAGAGCTTGAATTCTCAACAATCAGGTTTGTATTGATGCATCACCGACAGAACTTGTGAATGTGTATGAGTTTGTCCCAATTACAACAAATGAGGTACGATACAGAGTAATTTCAAAGAAAGATGTAGCTTAAGGAGTGGAAGAAGAAGGATACATTCTAGAAGACACCAGGGAAGTGCCAATTATATATGCTAAAGTTCAACAAATCCGTGGGAACTGTAGACATACTTAGCCATAGAGCAAGTTTACCAAAGACTATCACGTTAGTGGCAAATGTCCCTGGTGTTGTTGAGGGAGTATTTCTTTCCCTTTTCTTTATTTATGCTTTATTTTACTTTACTTACTTTAGTTTAAGAATGCGGGTGGGAAATAAAGGCTTGTAGCCTTGTGATTAGTTTAACTTAAGTTTTGTTGATTGGTAAATGATTTTTGACATAGTTAAATAAATTTGGTTATTGATGATAATGTTAATGGCAATATAGGACTTTGAGTTATTTGTCCCTGTCGTAGTATATGATTTTTGGGATGAATTTTGACTTAGTTTATACCATTTCATTGTGGAAATGACAGTTGTCGATACACTTTACTTCTTAAGCCTTGAAATTTTTTTGAGTAAATCATGTGAATGATTAATATGTATTGAGAATAACCTTTTGCGTTGAACATCTTTTTGAGGTAAATTATGTTTGAAACCTGTTGGCCCAAAAAGCAACCTAAGAGGGGGGTGAATTAGGTTGTTTCAAAAACCAAACCTTTTAATGTGCTTAATGAGAAATGCAAACTTTATCCAACAAATAAACACTTAATCACAAATGAATACAAAAGATATTCAATAATTGGAACTCAAAGAACAAATATAAGATGATTGAGATAGAGAGTATCAAACCGAACTCCCAATCTTCTCAAGCTTGGAGTATATCCACTAGTAGTACCTCTTCAAAGAAGGTTATCCACTAGTAGTGCCTCTTCAAAGAAGTTGAGGCAATAACCTTCTTGTACACAAAGTAGGCTCACCAAGCTTGCACCAGCTAAGTCCCTCTAGTTGAGCCAAAGGGTTTTACAATACAACCTCACTTTTGTACACTTGTTATCCCTCCACTCTTACACTTGAAGATCACTCACTAGTTTACTCTTGCTCACACTAATTCCCTCTAGTTGAGCCAAGAGAACTATACTACCCAAACCTATAAAACCCATTTCTTTTAGCATATTTATCCCAAATGGCTCTTACAAAGTGTTTGCATTGAATGTAGTAGTTCTTCTCTCTATGTTTTACAATTACAGACAAGGGGGTATTTAGAGAAGCACAGAAATTGCTTCCAATAGTTCTCTAACGGCTATTTTCTATTCCCTGAGAAACTAGCCGTTTGGTCTTTCAGACGGCCGATGCTATGATGTGCGTCCGACCAAACTAGCCGTTGGACCTTTTGTATGTCTGATGTAAAGCCTCTGTGTCCAATAACGATATAAACAGTTCTTCAGATGGTTGTATGCGTCCTACAGCTTTGATCGAAACTTCTCAAAGAAACTCATTTTGAGCTCTTCTCTTCGAATGATCATGTGCATCCTATAGCTTTTGGTTGTGTTTCGGACATTCTCCTACGTCCGAGGCTACTTTAGATTCTTCTCTGTCGGACGCTCCCTTGTCTCCGAACACCTTTCTTTCGGATGCTCCCTTGCATTTGAATTATCCTTCTTTTATGCACACTTGATTGCAAATCATTAGTATGATTTCGTCATCATCAAAACATGAGTATCACAACTAGGGTTCAATAATCTTCCCCTTTTTGATGATGACAAATCATTTGGACATTTCTAAAAAACATTTCTGAGATATGAAGCATAAGTCAAGAAGTTTTGTGCATTATTTTCTACCCATTTGGCATCATCAAAAAATAAGAAAAATAATGCAATTTAAGCTCCCCCTAAGTTTATTCTCCCCCCTTGAAAGATGAAAATAATTCACATGAGTACACGGAGAGTAAGTCAAGTTGTGCGAAACAATTCTTCCTTCAAGAATATGTATTCAATAAGATATGTTAGGGAATTCATGCAAAGAATTAGGATCAAAATAATTTTCGCTCGTTCTTTACCAAAAAGCATCATCAAAACAATGAAGCATGTGTGATACAATTTCTTGCAAAATAATCCATTTAAAAAAGAGAATGCTCCCCCTTTCTTTTGCAAGTAGTGACTTACTATAGACAAAAATTAGGGATACATATTCCCTAGCATTCTAAACAAATTCAATCACATAGATGAGTAACATTCAAGAGAACATAGTTCAACTTAATAAATGAAAGCACATTCTTAACACAAAATTTTAGATGTTACCCATTTTAATGTCATCTTCGCTCATGTGCTTTGAACACCCTCCATTGATAATCTATCTTGAATTCCTTGGTGCTCTTCCAAGCATACCTACATGCAAAGTTGAACAACAACTTTTGGTACCCAAACTTTCTTGGGTCCAATTAGGTTAGTAACATGCTTAATCACCCAAATAGAATTTATTCCCAATATTTCATTTCTTTTAACAAAACACGATTTTTCTTTATATGGCCATGTTGATGACAATATTTACAAATAATATTCTTATTTCCATAGAAAGAAGATTTAGATTGAACAAAGCACAAATCAGTTTTTCTAAAGGTGATAAAATTCTTGTTCAAAAACATATTTCTAGTTTTTTCCTTTCAAAAACATTTTCTTTCTTCTTTTTCAAAATATCATCAAGATCATCTAATCTCTTCTTCAATGAAGCTTGTTCTTCCATGATCTTGGTTTTTTCAACAATTTTTTTCTTCAAAACATCATTTTCTTTTGTCAAAGAACTATTTTCATGCACAAGTTTTGAGTTGGTACTCAGTAAAGCATTAATTTTAATTTTTAACTCTTTGTTCTTAGCATGTGATTCTTTCAAACATTCATGCATTTTAAAAATAAATGATTCAACATCATCATCATCATTATCACATGAATCATCACAAGAATCACAACTAGATGATACCTCATTATTGCCAAGTGCCATAAAAGCCAATTGAGCTCTCCTCATATTCTTCTTCAACTTCTCCATCCGAATTTCAATAATCCCAAGTGATTTGGAAGTTGTTGAAGTGAGGCTTCCTTGAGTCTTTTATCCTTTTTGATGAAGCTTTAAATGCTATGCTTCTTTTTCCCTTTGCCTCCTCATCATCTTGTATCTTGTATTTCATCTTCAATTCAAAGAAGGTTAGAGAATTAATCAAAGACTCAATAAGTATAGAATTTAAATTTTTAGACTCCTCTATGGCAATGGATTTAGGTTCCCATTCCTTAGGTAAAGCATTCAAAAATTTTCTATTCTTTTCACCCAAGGAATATTCTTTACCCAAACCTTCCAAATCCTTTACAATATCATTGAACCTACAATACATCTTGTCAATGTTCTCACGAGGTTCCATTTTGAAGGATTCATATTTAGCCACAAGAAGCGACTTCTTTTGCTCTCTAATATCTTCATTTCCTACATAGAGATCTTCAATTTTTCCCATATCTCCTTGGCTGATTTTTGCAACATTTTACTTTAGAAAACTCATCTGCATCCAAAGCATTATAAAAAATATTAATGGCTTTAGCATTTAAAGACAAACTTACTTTATCTTGTGCATTTAACTCATATCAAGTCTTAGGTCTTAATCTATGAGTATTTACATCAATGATGTTAGCTTCTAAATAACCTTCAGAAATAATATACCATAAATCAATATCAATAGATTGAACAAAAATTTTCATTCTGTCCCTCCAAAAAACAAAATTAATGCCATTAAACATGGGAGGTCTAGTAATAGAATCCCCTCTAAAAACAAAGCATTATTGGTTGCCATAATAATCTTTACTCAAAAACAGTTAAGCTCAATATAAGAGACCAAGCTCTGATACCAATTGCTGGCCCAAAAAGCAACCTAAGAGGGGGGTGAATTAGGTTGTTTCAGAAAACAAACCTTTTAACGTGCTTAATGAGAAATGCAAACTTTATGCAGCAAATAAACACTTAATCACAAATGAATACAAAAGTCAAATATTCAATAATTGGAACTCAAAGAACAAATGTAAGATGATTGAGATAGAGAGTATCAAGCCAGACTCCCAACCTTCTCAAGTTTGGAGTGTATCCACTAGTAGTGCCTCTTCAAAGAAGGCGAGGCAATAACCTTCTTGTACACAAAGTAAGCTCACCCTTGCACCAACTAAGTCCCTCTAGTTGAGCCAAAGGGTTTTACAATACAACCTCACTTTTGTACACTTGTTATCCCTCCACTCTTACACTTGAAGATCACTCACTAGTCTACTCTTGCTCACACTAATTCTCTCTAGTTGAGCCAAGAGAACTATACTACCCAAACCTATACAACCCACTTCTTTTAGCCTATTTATCCCAAATGGCTCTTACAAAGTGTTTTCATTGAATGTAGTAGTTCTTCTCTCTATGTTTTACAATTACAGACAAGGGGGTATTTATAGAAGCATAGAAATTGCTTCCAACAGTTCTCTAATGGCTATTTTCTGTTTCTTGAGAAACAGGTTCACTACTTAGCCGTTTTGTCTTCCGGACGGCCGATGCTGTGAATGTGTGTCCTAACGAACTAGACGTTGGACCTTTCAAACATCTAATGTAAAGCCTCTGTGTCCGATGATGCGTTTGATAACAATATGAGCAGTGCTTCGGACGGTTGTATGCGTCCTACAGCTTTGATAGAAACTTCTTCATTTTGAGCTCTTCTCTTCGGAAAGTCATGTGCGTCCTACAACTTTTGGTTGTGTTTCGAACGTTCTCCTACGTCTGAGGCTACATTAGATTCTTCTCTTTCGGATGCTCCCTTTCGTCCAAACACCTTTCTTTCGGATGCTCCCTTGCGTCCGAATTATCCTGCTTTTCTGCACACTTGATTGCAAATCATTAGTATGATTTTGGTCATCATCAAAACATTAGTATCACAACTAGGGTTCAACAAAACTAAGTTTGGGGAGGGATGAGTTGTGCATATACTTATGTGTATTTTTCTTTTTCTTGTTCGGTACCTATGAAATCCGAATGACCCTAGTCTCCTTTGTGTAACTATGTTGGTTCAAGCAGGATAGACAACTTATGGGACTTATGTGCTTAAATGGAATTTTCATTTATATGGTTTACATGAAAATACTTATTCCTTAGCCTTGTTTGGTGTTGTGCTTATTGTTGATGAAGTCCATTATAAAGGATAGAGCTCTTGTTTCTATGTTCAATTTGAGCTTAATTGGTTGCATTCACATTTACTTGGTTAACATGTTGTCCATCTTCTATGTGAGCTTTTGGTTGTCCAAGTATAATTCAAAGTCATTGCCTGGTATTATGTTCAGCAATTTTTGTGCTTTTGCACTTTCTAGTCGTATTTTTAATTCTAGTGGTATTTTTAATTCTTTTGATATGGGTAAGTAGTAAGATAAGTTGTACTCATCATTGAACAAAATGAAAAGATTGGTTGTTTTAATAGTGTTGTGTTCCTTTGGGAATGATTATGTGAATAAATGTTTTGGTTTCTGGATAGAAAAATGTGATTGTGGTACTTTAATCAATGATTATATGGACCTAATAATAGCATATAACTTATGGTATTTACTTGGTCATTCAATTTTGAGTAGTAAAATGTAAAGTTCTTGCTACAAGTACTTGTTTAAAAACTAACTATTGCCTATTTCAAAAGGATATGCTAATTGGTTACCAAAATGGTTTATTTGAAATATCTTTTGCTCAATGCTCAAAAGTGCTACTTCTTGTTAAGATATTCTTTTGGGAAAATGTTTTAAATGGCTGGAAATGAGTTTGGACATTTGTATGATTGCATTTTAGAAGCGTTATATATATCTTATGGGTGTTTGATTCTAGATATAATTTTGGGTATATTTCATTTCCCTTTCTTTGTTTAGGTTGCATTCAAAAAATTATATTTTGCTTTTAGGAATAAAGCAAGTAGAGGAATCGACATCATCATTGCCATGCCTTCGAAGTATGCCCTTAGAGTAGAAAATAAGACTAGTAGAGAAATCGACATCACAAATGTCATGCCTTCAAAACGTATATCTATTATGATTCTTTTAAAATAAGGCAAGTAGAAAGAAAACCTTCAAAATGAGCCCTTTTCGTCTTAATATGCCAGCAAGTTGGGTGTGAGATGTTGTGTACTATCCATTATTGATGTTGAACTAAGCATTCTTGACTAGGTTATTGCTTATTTGCATGTCATTTGCATATTAGGTAGTCTTGAAGATCCTTCCATTTCCTTGTGGTTAATCGAGAATGCTGATTTTGCTACACTAATTCTCCTCAACCCTAGCACTATATATATCCCTTTTAAGCCTCACTTGGAGGTTTTAGCTAGTGTTAAATAGTATTTAGATAGTGCTAAATAGTAGTTAGCTAGTATTTAATAGTAATTAGCTTAGGGTTAAAGTAAACAGAAAATCCTCCCTATTTTGGAAGGGATCTCTTAGATTAGGTCAGATTTTCTTTCTTGCAATTTCTATTTCCTGGTTGAAAATGAAGGCTTTCAGTGTAAGACCTTTTAGTTTATGTTTAATTTCTTTACCATTTTTGCTTGCATCTAATTTATTGTAGTTTAGTATAATTGTTTTGTTAATTTCTTACTTGCTTTTTTATGTAATTGGTAGATTAGTTTATGAGTTATGCTTTCTTAAAGGTAACTTGCAGTTTAGGTTAGTTTATTGCTTTCCTTTTAGATGCTTTCTATAATGGCTTTCTTAAAAATGCTTTCTTTAGTACTAATGTTTATTTTTATGCACTAGTTAGCCCTAGGTTAAGGTTTGACAATTCCAATTTCCCATAGGTATAGATTGATTGGTGAGTTGAATAGTAAAAGTAGTGGATAATTGGGTAGTAGATAGTGTTTTGAGATTTAGTCAAGAGAAGAAGGCCGTTTATTGAGCCTAGTTCGTGGGTTTGAATACAAAATATGAAAGTTGAGTTTTAATTCCTAGACTACTTGATAACTCTAGAAAGCTAGAGTTACATGTACTATAAATTTATCGGTTTTGGTACTAATTTCAAGCATTCTTAGTGTTTAAATATGTGTCATTTTTGTCTATTTTTACTTTTATGTGTTAGAATGTGTTTTCATATGTCTAGTAAGTGTTTTAGTACTTATTTAGGTGTTAATTTTCTTATTTTATTACATTATTGTATTTAGAGTTTGTGTCAAGTCTTTAATCTAACTCCGTCGGTAGTTAGGGATTTCATTCGTCTTTATTTATATTTGGTTTTGGTCTATTTGGTGGGTATGGTTTTAAGTGTTTAGAAGTTATTTTAAGTGTTATATCGTAGTTATTAATGTGCATTTATTGTTAGGGTTTGGTAGGAGACAACAGTGCATCAATTGGATATTAGACTAAGATTTTCGAACTAAAACAGTGAAGTAGTACTGGAGCAGATTCCAAAACGTGGTGTCAAATTTATGCCTATGAGTTTGACATCACTTTCTAACTTTTCTAGTGGAAAGGACATCCCAATCGTGTCTAATTTGTGGCTAAAACTTTAGCACTATAAACAGAACCTTTAGGCCTCTTTTTCTCATAATTACTCAAGTCCAGTGGTGTGTTAGTAGGTGTTAATTTAGGAAAAGAATAGAAAGCAATCCTTCCATTTGGGGAGCGATATATTATAATAGGTTTAGGTTAGGTTTTATTTCTTGTTGAAGATTTGAAGATCCTTAGAGTAATACTTTTATTTTGTGTTTATGCTTCTTAGAATAATGTTAATTTAGTGTAGTTTAGTGTAATTGTGTTGTTTAATTACTTCCTTACTTGCTTTCTTTATGTAATTGATAGTTAATTTATGGGCTTTTTTAATTGTTTCCTTAGTGGTAATTTGTAACTTATATTAGTTAATTTCTTTCTTAAGATGATTTCTTTAATTACTTTCTTAAAAATGATTTCTTTAGTGTTAATGTTTACTTTTTTGCACTAGTTAACTTTGGGTTAGGATTTGATGATGCCAATTTTTGATGGAAATTGATTAATTGGTGGTCTAAATGGAGAAGGAGGTGGATAATTGGCTAGTAGTAAATACCTTCAGAGCTTGGTAAAAGAAAAGGTGTCATTTCTTGAACCAATTTAGTGGTTTTTAGCACAATATACGAGCATTGAGTGGTAATTCCTAGACTAGTTTATTAATTGGGAAGGATAGTAGTCGGGTCAAGATGCTAGCTTTTCTAATTAGTTCCTTGAACTCCATGTTGATGATTACACTAGCATCATGAACTGGGCAAGGGATTGATTCACAATTAGAAGGGAGTCCCTAATTAGATCCACTGAACCAATTGACCCAACCAATTGATAAAATCCCAAGAATTGAATAATCGAATCCAAACCTATTTTAATTTACTTTTAGTCTTAAATTGCTTTTTAGTCTTTTTAAATCTAGATTTAGTTAAATCATCTTTCAATCAACTCTTCAAATAGTAATTTAACCAAATAATCGATAATTACTAACCAATCCTTGTGGTTTGATGCCTACTTCCATTTGATACTAGTTGAAACCATATTCTTGCAAGATGTCATCTAGGTGGTAGTAGGATTTAGATATTTATAACTTTAATAACTAGATGTGATGCACATCTAGTTTTCGGCACCATTGCCAAAGATTGGTTTTCGAGAATATCGAAATAATTTGGTTGGAATACTAGATTGAAATCCTTTGTTTTCTTGTATAGTTGTTCAACCTATTTAAAAAACCCAAAAACATTTTCATTTATAGTTGTGTTATTATTTAGAAAAATCCAAAAAAAAATTCTTTGTGGTGGATAGTTTAGACAAGCTGGTAGTCTAAGCTTTCCTAATTTTCTTGCTTGTATTGTTTTAGTTCTTTTTCTTCTTTTTATTTGTCTTTCTTGTTCCTCTAAGAACATGCAAGGACTTAATGAGAATGCTTCATAACAAGTAAATTATCGTTCTTATGGTAATGCAGGTGTGACCAATGAGCATTTTTTCTTGTCATGATTATTCCCTCTACTCTCTAAGACTATCGAAGGGATGGTATACCCATTCAAATCCTTATGAGAGCTATCAAGAAAATCCTTATCTTGTCCTTTCACCCCAAGATCTTCCAAAGAGCTTTCTCATGAACCAATGGAGCCTTATTTCCTTCACCAAGTGACTCAAGAAATTGAAGAGGCAATACTGATGGAATTGTTGATGATAACTCGAGATAATCAGGCAAAAATCCAATTAGAATAAGATAAATTTTGAGAGGATCAAGAAAAATTCTTGGAGGACCAAGACAAATCCATCAGGAGGTTACAAGGCCAATTTGTGGCGCTCCAAAGAATGATGGATGGTGAAGACCGATAGACTCCAACATTCCCAACAAGTGAAGATGATAGTGAACTGGTTCAAGAAGATGAAAAGGAAGAATATATCTTGGAAGAAACTAGTTGCCAAGAACCTCTTGAGCTTGAATTGTCAATAGCCCGGTCACTTAACACTTGTTTGGAACAACCACAGATATACCCTTTGAGTCAGTGTGAGTTTGTCCAGGTTACCACAAAGGAGGTACAATTTGGAGCGTTTGTGGAAAAAGAACAGGCTTAAGAAGTGAGAGAAGAAGAAGGATACCTTCTAATAGAGGGGACTAGTGAGATTTAAACTACATATGCTGAAATTCAACAAATGCTTGGGAACTTTGGATGTGCTAAGAAATGGTGCAAGTTCACCAAGGACTATGTTATCCTTAGAAAGTCTCCTTGGTCACATTAAGGGAGTATTTCTTTACCTTTTTCTTTATTTATGTTTTATTCTTCTTTTCATGCTTTAGTTTAATAACCTGGTAGGTAATGGCTTGTATTCTTGTGATTAGTTTAGTTTTAATTTTGGTGATGGTAAATGATTTTTTATTCACTTGCACAGATTTAGTAGTTGATGGCAATTTAGGACTTTTCGGTGATTTGTGATTGATATATGTTTTATGAAATGGACTTGGACTTGATTTTTGTCATTTGATTGCTAGGATTCTAGTTATAACATGCTTTATTTTGCTTAGTATTTGAATTTATTTTGAGAAAATTATGTCAATGCTTGATATGTATTGGTAGTAGTCTTTATTGTTGAATGTTTTTTAAGGCCAATAACTTATGTGCTAAGCTAAGTTTGGGGGATGAGTTGGGCATTTAGATAACCCTTTTGTTGCGTTAAACCCAGTTACCTTATGTGTCTTTTTCTTTTTATTTAATTGTTTGAACCCCTTGAAGCCTCAAAGACCTTTTCGTAGTGTAGCCATGATGGTGTTGAAGGAAATTCAATCTCTAAGACCCATGAGTTTATTGATATAACATTTATATGTTTTACATTGAATTTCTCATTGCTTAACTTCATTTGTTTTTGTTCTGATTGTTGATGAATTCCATGATCGAAGTGGAACTATAGTTTTTAGTTCAATTGTGCTTCAGTTGGTATCATTCACACTTATTTTGAGACATATTGTCCATCATCTATATGAGCTTTTTGATTGTCCAAGTATGATTGAGGTCATTTCTTAGTTTCATGTTTATTTAGTTTAAGTATTTATATGCTTTTTAGTTGCTTTGCCTTGTTTAGTTTCACAGTTTAAGTTTGAATAAGTGTCTCTTTTGCTAAGTACACTATATTTGGTCCATAAATATTGGGGTGATAATAAATGGTAATTTTTGACTTTATGATGTCATGTGATACTTGGGAAACGATGACTTGAAGATTTATATGAATATTAGGTGATAATTTTATTGCCTGGAATTATCTATATAAATCCTCAATTATTTGAGCTTAAATGCTTACCAATAATGGTCAAGTTTGGCATTATTTATAGTTTCTTTTAATACTTATTATTTTTACTCTTGGGTGTTTCATGAAATAGAAATTGAAATTGTCATTTGAACATTTGTTTTTGCTTTGTAGGTTATATTTTGTGTGGATGATGAACAGAAAAAATTATAGTTGGAGTCAAGCAAACAATTCAACAAATTTCGCTAACTGTTTTTGACAATTGAGACCACAGTCCCAAATTTTAAAGAGGAAAAATGAAACCGCTATTTCAAGCTTCTTGGGAGACTCTGTTGTCTATAACAGCGATATCAACTTTCAAGAAGCAAAATTTGACACCACGGTGACTGTCAACCGCTAGTTAGGACCATGGTGTTAGGGCTTGGTTTCAATCTTCTAAGAATCCGAGAGCCAAGCATTATAATGTCACATTCAAGACCAATTCCAAGTGTTGGAACATTTGGGTGATTTACTAGGTTTACACTTTCACGAATTTGAGATTTTGAGATCGTACTTGGCTCCGTTTGGAACCCTAAAGAGCTGAAACCAAACTTAATTATTAGGGTTACCCCCTACCTATAAAGAACATGTTAGGAGCAAAATAAACACTTTTTTTTTCCTGTGCTATTTTCATATTTGCTTTCCTTACTCACTCCAGATTGAGGGAAAATTAGTAGTTTTTCAACTTTTTGTTTGTAGACTTTGTTGGTTTATTCGTTTAGTTTGGAAATTCTTAAGAAAACAATGAAGACTTGTTTGAGGGCTTTGATCCACATCCAAGAAAAGAGCCAAGTATCAATTCTCTCCACAACTTTCAATCTTCTAAGCATTTGATCTATTAGTTTCATTATTTGTATTACTTCAAGATTACTTTATGCAACTTTTTTCTTTTAATTCATTATTTATGGATTAATCTTTTTTGTTATGGATTGATGTAGTCTTAAACTGTTTACTAAGATTTGTTTATGATTAAAAGATTTTATTGTTTATTCTCTAAGAGTGTGTATTACAGGTTTAAATACTTTTATATATTTCATCATTGATTTTGTTGGCCCAAAAAGCAACCTAAGAGGGGGGTGAATTAGGTTGTATCTAAAACAAATATTTTTATGTGCTTAATAAAAATTCAAACTTTATGCACCAAATAAAAACTTAAGCACAAATGAATACAATAGATATTCAACAATTTAAGCTTAAAGAACAAATAAGAATATTGAGATTAAGAGAATCAAACCAAACTCCCAAGCTTCTCAAGCTTGGAGCTTACAACTACAAAGAACTTCTTAAAAGGCAACTACCAAGTTCACAACTTGAAGTTTAGCCACTAAAAGTCTCTTCAAAATAGGTGAGATAATAATACCTCTTGTACACAAATGAGGATCACTCCTGCTCACACTAATTTCCTTTAGTTGAGCCAAGAGTTTTACACTCACAACCTCCCTTTGTTACAATTGTTATCTCTCCACTCTTACACTTAAAGAACTCTTACACTTCTAAGCTCTTTTCACAAAACTACCTACACTATTACAACACTTGTACCCACTATTTCTCCTAAATAGCTCAAGTATTACTTGTAATCAATGTAGAAGTATCTTATTAATTAATTCAGGCTTAGGGGTATTTATAGTTGCCAAAAATCTGCTTCCAACAACTTCCCAACGACTATTTTCTGTTTACTGAAAAATTAGCCATTGGACCTTTCGGACGGCTGATGCAGCAAGTGTGCGTCCAAACGAACTAGCCGTTGGACCATTCTGACGGGTGCTGCTAAACCTTGCGTCCGACTCTGCGTCCCTTCTCTGAGGGTATTCGTTCGAACGTCCGAGGATGCGTCCGAACCTGCGTTCGATCAAAGCAATGTCTGTCCAAAAGTCTGGAAATATGATCGGACGCTGTTCTTTGTCTGAGACTGGTTCAGGTTCATTGTGTCAGACGATTACTATCGTCCGAAGCTCTGTCTTTCGGACAGTCATTTGTGTCCATGGAGTCTTCTGGTTGTTTTGTTCGGACAATCATTTGCGTCTGAACCTACCTATTTTTCTGCACACTTATTTCAAACAATTAGTGTTATTTGGTCGTCATCAAAACATGATTAACATAATTGGGGTTCGACAGATTTGTCCTAAGATTTGTCTAAAAATAGATTTTAGTTCATTGATTTGATTATTTATGGCATTGATCTTTAAATTGTAATCAATTATAGTGCACGACATGATTAATTTATGTTTTATTCAAAAGAATATTCATGAGTTCGCCATGTTTTTTGATTAATTAATTTTAAAGAGAGATTAATTCAACTATTTTATGTGGGTGATTAAGTCAATATGAGTAGATGGTTTCATATTCATATTAGTTAGATGAATTCAATTCCCAAGCATTTGATTTTACTAAATTTAGTCCAGTTATTAGATTGTTTACCATTAATTTTTGAATTACACTTTAAAATTCACTTTTTAATTGCTTAATTTGATTTAATTTATTAGTCTTGATTTACGAGCTTTGATTAAATTCTCCACACTTATATAAGTTTGGTTAGTAAAACAACTATTTTCGTTTCTCTCAGATAACACTCAAGTTTGAATTGGAACTAATTGTGATTGTATTTGTCTAGTCTCCATAGGAACGATACTCTTACTCGTATATTACTTTATTACTTGTCTGACTAATACACTTGCTAGTGCAATTAGCATCATCAAGTTTTTTTTTCCTTTGTCGATAACTATATTTGTGATTCACATTTTATTTCAGTTTTTACTGTTACTCTAAGAATTTGCTGTATTTTTATTTTTTGTTTAATTGTGTTGATTGTGCGGTGATTCATTTATTCTTGACTTTTTTTGGTATATGACCAGGTGTAAAGGATACTTGAAGTATTCAATCTAGATGTGAATTGAGAGATCGATGAGTCAGGTTATAGTTGTTGAGCATAAAAAGTGATGGTTGAAGTATAGGAGCGTGGGTTAGTAGGACAAGAGGATTACAAGACAAGGAGGGATTTTGGTGCAGCTTCCATGACTAATGTGAAACCCAGTATTTTAATAGCCTTGTTCTTTGATTTTAACTGGTTTAAAATGTTTTTCATATTATTTTTAGTCATTAAGTACTTCAACTTATTCTTTTTTCAATTCGGCAAATTTTTCGATTTACGCGATTTCGGTACCGGCGGGTAAACGGGTCAAAAGTTGGACTAAGTGTAATTAGTGCATTGTGGTGTGTGAGTGTTGTTTGATGGCTGATTTAAAATGTTAATTTAGTAGCAAAAATTAGTTTTTGGGTTAAATAGTCAACTTGGAGACTATTTGGTCAATGGGGAACTATTTGGGTCAACTTTGGAAGTTTTTTTAAGTCTTCTTCTTGTTGTTTCTTCCTCATTTCTTCCCAGCAGCAGCCGACTCCCTCTTCCTCCATTTTCCTCCAAAAATTTTCTTGGATTTCAAGTAGAAATCACTTGGAAGGTAAGATTTTATGTATTTTAGCATTTATGGCTTAATGGGCTTTATGATCCAAGCTTTAATTTCAAGTTTTGTAGGATTCTTTATGGCTGAAAATAAACCCTCTTTGCAGCCTTGTAAGTTATGATTTATGTATGTTATGGGTTGTTTTTAGTGTTTTGGAGGTTGGGAAGTGATTGGGGTTGATTTTTAACAACTTTCCTTGGTTAGATTACAAATTTTAAGATTATGAGTTAGGGTTTTGTCTTCCATATGTGGCCTAGAGTGTTATTCTATGAATGCTTATGTCTATGCACATAATGATGTTTTAGGAGTGTTTTAAGGTTAGTTTGGATAGGAATTGAGACTTGAAACCAAGTGGAATTGATTTCCCTTCATTTTGTAAGTAAGCGAAAGTTTGGCGCAACTAGGATAATTTGGATAATTGGTTATGTTTGAAGGATCTTCAAATCTTAATGATCTTTTGATGGTTTTAAGTGTTTCCTTGGTAGTGGGTTGGATAGGAAGCATGTTTGAATCATGCGTGTGGCTAATCGGTAAAAATTTCAGTTTGGTAGTAAAGAGGAATTCCACCCATAGGTTGTTGCTCTAATGTTGTAATAGAGTTAATTGTAGTGGTTATGGGGTATGGATTGTTGTGGAATGCTATTGATATAGTCCCGGCTATTGCTCAATGGCTAATTTTTCCGTTTATGGATTTTGTTGGTTGGTTGAATATGTTGTTTTGAGTTGGGTTGTAAACCAAGGTCCCTTGAATACCTTGGAATTGGATTTTGTTGGTTGGTGAATATGTTGTTTTGAGTTGGGTTGTAACCAAGGCCCCTTGAATACCTTGGAATTGGATTTTGTTGGCAGGGAGGATAGTCAAACTTATAGTCTAGGGAGAGGCGAAGTTTTTCGGTTTTTCTGGAAAACTGAGCTTATTATCTCCTAATCTAGCTGTAATACGAATTTGAGGGACTAACTAAGTGTTTTGACTGGGGTTTTAGCTTGTCGAAGTTGGTCAGAAATTGTGAAAAGGTCATGTTTGACCAAAGAGCTGTTGGTGTCGTTTTCTATCGTTTCGCGTCGTTTTCGCTTCCCTAGTCATTCTTTAACTTCTACATCTCTTCTAATAGTCCTCTTATATCTATTTTAGGTACCACGCCACCTACCGCCGGCGATCGCGTTCAGTGATCTTTTGGGCAGTTTTTGCTTTGATAGGTGGGTAACATAGACCCTCTTCCACTTGTATTTTGTTTAACGACTTTCGAAATATGTTTGGATGGATTTTAAAATGTGTATGATGTTTGGAACTGCACTTTTACCAAGTTTTGGAACTATTACATATGAAATCGGGACCAAGCTATTTTATGTTAATCAAATGATATGTTTGCAAACTCTTTTGATATGAAAGCATTTTATGACTGTTTTGGCTCATAGGTGACCTAGGTATATAATTTTGGATGTGTTTGGAAATGTTTAATCAGATTTGTGGAGAACCGGTTCTATAGTCATCCATGGGACGCCATGGTGACAAATCCAAGTACAGTTTCACTGCCGGAATTTAATAAAATAGCTTGAGAATCTTTTCAGACTAGTAGGTATGGTAGATTACTAGATCTGACTAGTACTGTAGGTCATACCTTCGAGCCTAAAAGATGCTCATGCTATTTTATTAAATTCCGGATTGAAACTGTACTTGGATTTGTACGCTATGCTTTAGCATACTATGTTTTGAAATGATTGGATCTTTTTGGCTACGCTATACTTTAGCATACTATGTTTTGAAATGATTGGATCTTTTTGGCTACGCTATGCTTTAGCATACTATGTTTTGAAATGATTGGATCTTTTTTACTATGTTTTGGACATGCCTGACGTTTAAATGGCATGAGACATTTTAGAAACTACTTATGATTATGGTTTATTGACGTTTAAATGGCATGAGACATTTTATAATCTGCTTCATGACTATGGTTTTCGCAAATCAGTTATTATCTTTATGTTTTCTTTTTATCTGTCTCTTATACACATTTGAGATGCTTATAAGATATCCACTGAGCTACCAGTTATGCTCACCCCACGTGATTATAATTTTTCAGATTAGGTGCTCGTTTTTGACTCTCCACGCGTTAGCGACTTTTAGATTTTCTCCATTCCACATTCTTGGTAGGACTTGGCGGATAATCTTCCAAGCTTCTCTTTTGTTTGGAAAGGGGTAGTGTATTAGATAGGTTTTGTATTGATGAACTTTGTTTTTGTTGTAGCATCTTTTGTACTAAGAAGGAATTTTGTAATTCGTATTTTTGTGTAAAAATGAAATATTCGGTTTTATAGTTAAGAAATGGTTTGATGGTTCTATTACATTGCGGTTAAGTTTGTTGCTCTGTTCGTTTGTACCTTGCGCTTTGGACCGGTGTGCCATTAGCGCGGCGTGTTACGGTCCCGTTTTTGGGGCGTGACAACTAATGCCAGCTCAAGCATAATGGGACCTGTACGCTGTAGGCATATACGTTTGTAATCAATTCTATGATTATTACTATGGTTCAGTCATGCCAATTTATTTGGTCACCTCTTGAAGATCCTAATGCTTTTTTGTCTAGTTTCTTGGAGATTTGTGATATATTATGTCACAAAAGTCTGTCCGCTGATGCCGTTCATTTGAGACTGTTCCCATTCTCTATGAGGGATAAAATGAAGAGTTGGTTGACCCCTCTGCCACCAGAGTCTTTCACAGCATGGGATTAATGTTGGAATGTCTTTTGGGTAAGTATTTTCCATCCTTAACAACTACCAGATTATGTAACATAATTACCACATTTTTTGTAGAATAATCTAGAATTTTTGTACGAGGCATTAGAAAAATTTATGGATTCACTAAGGAGAAATTCAAAACATGATTAGCCCTTATGGCTAGAGGTTCAGACTTATTACAATGGAGAGACCCACCTTATGTCTAGAGGTTCAGGCTTTTTACAATGGAAAGACCCCATCTACAAGGAATTTGTATTAAGTGTAGTAGCTGGTGGTGTTATTATGAGAAATCTCGAGAAGATGCTTATGAGTTGTTGGAAGAAATGGCAATGAATGCTTGCTAATGGCCTGGATAAAGACATTACTAGAAATACACGAAATAGTGACCGAAATTAGCGATCAATTTAATCAGTTACTAATACCAATAGAATTAGTAACCAAATTCCATTTTTTATAAAAAAATTATTACAAATAACATAGCAACGGATTTATCAGTTGAAAAGTTTTAAAAAAATATCAAAAAAAATTATCTTTGCTACCGATATATTCGTTTCACAAATAGCATGAGTTTTCCTATTTTTAAAAAAACAAAGTTAACGATGGAAAAATCTATTGCAAATTATTTAAAAGTTAAAGAGAAAATTTAGCGACTAAAAAATTCATTGCAAAGTAGATCAGTGGTTTATTCCAATGGTAAAATCAGTTGCTGTATTTTTAAAAATGAAAATTAATAGCTGGCACTTAACAAAGGAAATACCCATTGCAATAATAAGTGACAAAAAAAATAGGGATGAATTAGATCGATCTAAAACAATCTTTTAATTCCAAAACCTAGCAGCTAAGCCACCTTCCACCTTCACCTCTTTTCACCACTAATGGTTGTCCTTCACCGATCGTCTCTCAATTCTCTCTATCCCATTCCCTCCTTCTCCTCAATCTATCATACCACCACTTAAGGAAGCTTTTCCTACCAACACCATCTGCCACGACGAAGGAAGCTTCACCGTCCATTATCATCAAAACACTAAGGCCAATAACACCTCTTGCATCTTGACTGCTAGTATGTGACTTTGTTTCTATGTGTTTTTACCCACTAAAGCGTGTGTTTTTGATGAATTCTTGATTGAATTTTGGTTGGTTTGAAGAATTGGTTTGTTAGTTGATTGATGAATGTGGACCTTTAGTCTTTAATCGTATATGAATTTATATAGATTTTAGATACGACATAATTTTTTTATACTGGTCAAAAAAATTTTTTTTTTTTTGGAGATGAGAAAAGGTGATAAAAATGTAATTTTGGTGTGAAATTGTGCTTATGTTTTGTTGATTTTTCTATTTAAGCTAAAGTTCTTATGACGGTTTATGATTTTCTTATTTGGTTTCTGGTCCATTATTTTGTTTCTTCTATTGTTAAGGATTTTTTTATCATTCTTTGAGGAATGCCTTTTTTGAATTGGAGGGGTTTGTTTTTTATACCAACAGGTGAATATTCAACATCCTTTTTGAAATTATATCCTTACACATATTACTTCAAAAGGCCATACACCCCCTTTAACTTTCTTATGTTACGAAAATTGCCCACTAAACTTTTTTTGTGGCTAAATTAGTTACTGAACTCTTAAAATCATCAACCAATGCCAATTCCATCTATTTTGGACATTAAATTAGCTATTATGGAGAGAACGTGCATCACACATGGGTTATTGAAAGCGTAAACACTTCTAAAATACAATTCATTGTTTGGTGGGTAAATTAATGGGTTCAATAAGAACTAAGGGGCAAAAGCAAAGTAAAATTTTCTTCTCCTTCCCAACTCCTCGCTACCTCTATTGAACCCCAGTTATGTTAATCATGTTTTGATGATGACCAAATCGCACTAATGGTTTGAAAACAAGTGTGTAGAAAAATAGGTAGGTTCGGACGCAAATGATCATCCGAACAAAACAACCAGAAGACTCCACGGACGCAAATGACTGTATCAAAGACAAAGCTTAAGACGATGGTAATCGTTCGACACAAAGAGTTCGAAGCAAGTCTCGGACGAAAAACAGAGTCCGATCATATTTCCAGAAGGCATTGCTTCGATCGGACGCAGGTTCGGACGCATCCTCGGACGTCCGAACATATACCCTCAGAGAACGGATGCAGTGTCAGACGCAGAAGTTAGCAACGGCCGTCCGAAAGGTTTAAAGGCTAGTTTGTTCGGACGCACACCCACTACATCGGCCGTCCGAAAGGTCCAATAGTTAGTTTTCCAGTAAACAGAAAATAGCCGTTGGAAAGTTGTTAGAAGCATATTTTGGACAACTATAAATGCCCCTTAGCCTGAATGAAACAAGAAGAGACTTCTACATTGATTACAAGTAATACATGAGCTATTTGGGAGAAATAGTGGGTACAAGTGTTGTAATAGTGTAGGTAGTTTTGTGAAAAGAGCTTAGAAGTGTAAGAGTTCTTCAAGTGTAAGAGTGGAGAGATAACAATTGTAACAAAGGGAGGTTGTGAGTGTAAAACTCTTGGCTCAACTAAAGGAAATTAGTGTGAGCAAGAGTGATCCTCATTTTGTGTACAAGAGGTAATTGTCTCACCTACTTTGAAGAGACTTTTAGTGGCTAAACTTCAAGTTGTGAACTTGGTAGTTGCTTTGTACGAAGGTCTTTGTAGTTGTAAGTTCCAAGTTTGAGAAACTTGGGAGTTTGGTTTGGTTCTCTTAATCTCAATATTCTTATTTGTTCTTTAAGCTTAAATTGTTGAATATCTATTGTATTCATTTGTGCTTAAGTTTTTATTTGGTGCTATAAAGTTTGAATTTCTATTAAGCACATAAAAATGTTTGTTTTAAATACAACCTAATTCACCCCCTATTAGGTTGCTGTTTGGGGCCAACAACCTCTAGTCCACCCCTACTGCTGACTCTTCCTCCCCTAGTTTGTCCTTTTCCACTCTCTCCTATTTTGATAAAAAATAAAATATATAAACCAATTCCAACAAAAAACAAAGGAAAAGAAAGAGGGAGAGAGAGATCCTAGGACTATTTCTTTGATTTCTTAATCTTTTTTCCCAAAACATGAGACATGGGAATCAAGCATAAATATGAAGGGTCCTATGTATTTGAGTTGATACCGATTTATTCAAGAATTAATTGCTAATAAATAGTTAACTGATTCCCAAAGACCCTTCATATTTATGCTTCATAGTTAACCAGTGTAAGACTCTTCACATTTAAACTTGATTCTCAAAGAGACCAATGTTATCAATCATAGATCCTCTTCCAAAAAATGAGACATGATCTAGAAGGGAAACTTGGGACGTATGGGATCTGAAAGGGAAGGGAAAGAGGAAGGTAGGAGAGGAGAGTGGGAGATGAGATCTGGAGTAGAGAGGAGATGAGATCTTGAGCAGGAGGGAAGGGGAAGGGTTAGAGGGAAGAAGAAGCCACAGGGAGGTAAAGGATGGGATGGGAGGTGATGGTGGCAGCAATGACAGAGTGATAGTGTGGGGGATTGATAAATTTAAAAAAATAGTTGAAGGACGCTAGAATTTTCGTGTGATATGAATTAAATAGTGATTGGATAAGTTTGTCCCTTAAAAAACCACATGCATTGCACGTACTAAGTTCTAATAGCCACTTAACATTGACAACTGATGAAAGGAGGATTTGAAGACAAATTTTATAGTTGAGTGACCTTTCAGCCACCAAAAAAAAAAAAAAAGTTTAGTAGGCAATTCAGTAACCAACGAAAGTTAAGAGAGGTGTATGGCCTTTTGCCCTTCTTTTTGTAAAGACCTATTGACCTCTCTTTGTTTGTAAATAGGTATGTGTGAATTTAGGTAATATGTAGCTTTTTTGTGTTGTTGTGCCCGTATTTTGTGTGTAATTTTCAAGAAATGAACTTTGAATCATGTTGTATTTGGAGAATTCTTTTTTGTGTTAATCAGGTTTTCAATTTTGAAAAGATTTTGATTTTATAGTTGTTTAAATGGAAAAATTGCAGTGGTTTCATGCTACTGTTGGAATGGGAAATGGGTATGGGAGAAGGTGGACTGGGAAACTATTGCGAATTTAAGTCCTAATTGGGGGATTATTGGTGTTTGTTATATATGTATTTATTTTCTGTGACACTTTGTCTATGTTTCTGTGAGTAGCTTAGTTTTTTGTAATTTTATATACATATGTTAAGTGATTTCAAGAAATTACCTTCGAATCCTGTTATCTTTATAGAATTACTATCGGTATGAATTGAGTTTTTAATTTCGAAAATTTCATTTTGTATATGTTTTATGAGGAAATTGGTTATGTTTGAATATATTGAAGTTAAAAACTATAAGTCGTATTTAAAGCTTTTATTTATTTTATTTTATTCTTTTATAAAAACCAAAAAAGCCTTTGTTTGATTGGTAAGTGTTAGAATTTGGGCAATTTATATCATTTTTCAGATTTAATTACATTAATTTGTATAGCGTTTTTTTTAATTTTTTTTTTGAGATTTATTTTACTCCAATGCATGCATATTATAATGATTTTTTTCCTTAATTCTATGTTGTCTTTTCCAGCCATAGCAAAATGCAAATGTCACTAATACTCATCGAAACTGACAGATATATATACATACACATATATGTGTGTATACACACACACACACACACACATATATATATACACATATATATATATGTAAACACACATATATACATATATATGCACACACATATATGTGTCTATACTCACATATATATGTATATATGTAAACATATATACGTATACGTATGTAAAAACAACTCTAGGGTTTGCCGTCTCCTTCTTGCTCTTTCATTCTCTTGCTTACTTTGTAATTTTCTCTTTAGCCATAGCTACCCTTCAGTCCTTGATTGAAGGGCATCCCCCTTCCTCATTCTTGATTGTTTGCATTGATTGTTTCATCCTCTGAGGTAGAAATTCCACTCGTTCCACCATCCACTTATAGAAGAGAACCTGCTATTTTTTCTCCCCTAAAATTATCCAGAAGTTACTTGACCCATTCCATTATGCTTTGGTCGAGAAATTTTCGTAAGGGAGGCCCTCGATGGAAACCCTAAGGAGAGATTTTCTAAAATTTGGTTATTCTTGCACATTCACCTTGAGACTTCTTAATAATCGGTATATTCTCATATGCTTTGATCTTGAAAGGATTATCTTCAGTGATGGTATAGGGAATTCTTAACCTTTCAGGGTTTTTCAGTGAGGATCTTCAAATGGATTCCAGATTTTTCTCTTGATTCTGAACCCTCTATCGCTGTAGTGTTGATTACGTATGATGACTTGCCAACTGACCTTTTTCGCAAATTTGCCCTATTCTCTAAATGCAAGATTGATTGGTAACCCTTTGAAAATTTATGTTTTAATAGCTACTGGTAGTAGACTGAGAAAAGCAAGGATTTGTTCTGATCTCGATGTAAGGAAGCCTCGTTTTTGTCAAGTTTTGGTTAACAATGGTGAAAGGGTCGTTGGCAATCGATTAATATGAAGAAATTCACCAATACTGCAATCATTGTTCAAGACTCAAATCTCATGAGAAAGCTACTGTCCAACTATTCTCATGAAAATGGCTAAAGAAAGTGTTGCCCAGCCAAAACAACAATGGCTTCCAAAGAAGATATACACGGCTAACTGTGTATAGAGTCTGACTTGGTGGCACATGAGAAAAAGGCTATTCCCACTTACTCTCAAGCTATTATGGAGTTGTCAAGTGCATCGTTTGCTAGAGTAGAAGTATTTTTTTCACAAAACCTTAATCCTTGTCCTGGTGAACCTAGGGTTTGGAATCAGCAAAGTGGATCGATGATTTTGCATACCGATTGAGATAACCAGGCCGTTGATATCTAGGGTTTTGGAACCATAGATTTGTAAGGATGTTCAACAATCTTCATCCATTGTGGAAACTATAGATGGTTTTAGCGGGGAAGACATAGCAGGTGTTGCTGGTAATAAGGTCGATGTGATCGGAAGGGTTAATGCCCAGAGGTGTGTGCATGTTGCTCACGTCAACTGGCATGGGCCATGCATACGTGGAGGATACGCCCCTATGCATACGTAGAGGATAGGCCGCTACGGTTCTAGTTGATGATAGTCCTTTGATACCTCATGTTTGAAGAATAGGTCCTGCAGTAATCGATGATCATCACTCGAAGTTCAGGGTTCTTCGATCGAAAAAAAAAAAGTTAGAAAAGCTAATGTTTTTTACTCTTTTTCGAATTCAGGCATTATGGAATGAGAAATTCAATTGAGGGTTGTCCTGAATAGAGTTTTGCATAATTTCTTGAAACGTTTGCCTATTTGTAAAGTAGATGATAATCATTAGCATATGGTGGATCATTCCATTAATCTCACTGACAAGAAAAGAAAATTTTTTAGTCACCATGCCAAGTCGTCACAAAAAGTTAAGAAGTCGTCATTAAAATACTTTAGAGACGACGATTCAGCTCATCACTGTGCATGGCTAAAGGCTTGATGCTAAAGCCATATAGTGACGACAATTCAAAGTCGTCACTGAATGAGGGTTTTCAGTGACGACAAATATTCGTCACAAAATAGTGACGAGTATACGTAGTCACAAAAGGCACTTAAAAATGGTAACTGAATATGGCACGTCGTCACTAAATGCTATATTTTATGACGACATTTAGTGGCGACCAAATGACGTCGCTAAGTATGTACTCGGTCAATGCATTTAGTGACAACTTCTGACGATGGTGGAGTCACTAAATAAGCATTCGGTTAATATAATTAGTTACGACATTTGTGATGGCAGGAGAGAAGTAACTAAATATGTGTTTGGTCAATACATTTAGTGACGACTAAAAGTAGTCACTAAATACGTGTTTGATCAACACATTTAGTGGTGACGACTTTCTAAACTTTTTTGTGACAAGTGAAGTTGGTCACAAGTTTTTCATACCTATAAGCAATTTTCCTTGGAAATTTAATTACTAACAATGCCAAAACCAAAAAAACACATTGACATTTTACTAAAATCCAATTATTAAACTAAACTTATAACCTACAAAATAGGATTTCATTGTCATAATCACAGTCCAACAGCATAATGACAGTCCAACAGCATAAAAGAGTGCCAAATAACTATAATAGTCAAGTATTTATAAGTTCCAACACCTACTAGATTACAATATCCATCTCTTCAAATATAACTAACATAAATTCAGTAGTACTAAAGAGCCAAACAAAGTCTGCAACATCAAAAGCATGGGCAAGAAAAAAGTTACACTTCTTCCCAAATAAGCTTGCTTGTCGGTGAGCTTCACTGCAAGATGAATCACAAGGAAAAAAGAAAATACGTTAATTAACAAATTTATTATGTCGATTAAAGTATGACAACTGGACTTATTGTTGGAAAAACAAATACCAAATTCAATAAACATTTGTTGAATATGTTAAACAAGACAGATAAGGAACTTCTTTTTATGAGACAGACAAAAATAAGCCTGATTTTTCTTCAATTGTCTAGTATACACAAGCATAATGACAAGCGCATAATGCTGAAAAGATATGCTGAATTACGGTAACTTTATCTAGCTATGGAAGAAAAGATGAAGGGGTGAAACAAAAACCAAATAACAAGCAAGAATTCCAATAAAGCTAATATATATATACACACACACATATACACAGGAGCTGAGAGCATAAATAAAGCATATCCTAGCCACTATATTAAGCAAGATTCCTGACAACAAAAAGCACAAAAAAACCCCAAAAACCACAACCAAATAACATGCATGAATTCCAGTAAGGTTAATAAATACACATACTCAAACACATACATACATAAATACATACATGAGTTGAGAGAGCATAAATAAAGCACATCCTAGCTACTAAATTAAGAAAGACTCTTTACAAGGAATGTAACACAAAAGCACGAAGAAACCACCCAAAAACCACTTTTGACAAGCCATGTTATGAAGCAAGCAAAATAAAAGAGTAGGTCATAATAGGATGGAAATTAGCAAATACCCTCAAAAGATTTAAGTTTCCTAAACTAAAAGCTCAATGAACACTTTGGACTTAAATTAAGAGAGATCAAATGAAAAAGCATTTTAGGGAAGGGAACCTAAAACACTGAAAAATGCATATGGCCACACATCCAGACAAGTCTCAAGGATATCAAGAGAGCATTTCAGCTTGAGTCAACAGAGCATTTTGTTGCATCGTATGTAGTCATCTAAGAGTTCTTTTACTAATAAAGAACAAATTTTCTTTAATTGACACTTTGTGAATATGTTATAGTGTTGATCCTTACTAATTTTTTATTACTCCAAAATGAATTTCATTAAATATCAGAAGATTGAAGTCAATCTTTCTGGCATATGTTCACAAAGTTGGAGATCAACCTTATATGATTGCAAAAGTAAGTCAATATTGGTATCTATAGCTCTTGTATACTTATATTAATTATTCCATAATTGAACTAAACATGCAAGACAGAACACTTGAATAATACACAATTTGGCTGAACAACAGCTTTATCTATGAAGGCCTTCTCACAAAACACCATGACGAGAATATTGATTTCTTAAATGCCCATAACTTCTTAAAACGAAGATGACAACAACAATAAACCAAGTTTTATTCGCAGTAACTAGGGTCGGCAGCATGATTCTTTCACGCCATTGCACTTTTAAAATGACAATCAGAAAGAAAAATAAAACTCCTGAAAAAAGTAACTAGAACACCAATCAACAGTCACAACTTGTCACAAGTCACAACATTTCAAGTAGATATTCCCATTTCATTTAAGAAAAGATCTCAACAAGTAATTAAAAAAAATTATAGTCTTCTTTTTCGAGAAATGAGCCATCCTATAAGCATCAATGGTAGAAACATCTTGGCCTTCAACCTTCCTCTGTGGCAATTTCAATACAGTTATTTGTTAAGGCGAAAAACATATGAAAGTAGATTTCTTGTAAAATAAATCAAACTGTGTATACCTTTTCATCGATCATCCTTGCAATTGACTTTGTCCCAACAGTAGTTGGAGTTCGACATCCTGCACGGTTTTTCTGATTTCTTGCACTTTGATCCTTTAAAAAAAAAAACCAGATTTGAAAGGACATATACAAATAGAATTGTGTCATTACATAGCAACATGGTCATAACTTAAAACCAGTGAACTTTTTTTGTAATAGAATCACTTCAAAACCTATTTAAGGTTGATGCCTTGACTAAGATGAAAACTCTCTTTTCTTAATTTAAACAACTTTACACAAACAGATCCATCTTTCACAAATCTATGATCTATCATTCAAAATTTCAAACTTCATACTTATATCCTATGAAAGTATGAACTCATAGAAAAATAGAAAATAAAAGAAATTTAAAACTAGTGAACATACCTTGAAATCTTTAGAGTCAAAGTCCTCGCATAATTGACTACGTATTTAATCCACGCCTCTTTATCAAAGCCCTCAGGAACATGCTTCATTGCCTCTTCTTTTGATGGATACTTCTGAAAGTGCTTATGTAGCCTATGTTTAAATGACTTCATTTGAGAAGCAAGCTACTGGTGAATACGTATCTTTACTTTTGCACTTTTTCCAACCTCATATTGTTGCTACATTTACAAAAATCATGAAAATTAAATGAATCTTCTTTGGCTATTAAGATCTCATTATGTCATAATAGTTGAACTAAAAAACTTAACTAAATTCCTATCATCAACTCATGTTTTGTAGTAAAATAATCAAGTACTTGCTAAAAATTTGGTATAATTATAAAGGTACTAAATGGCACTTACAATGTTATTTTGTGTAGAAGCTACTTGTCACGAATTCACAATCTCTATCAGTCACAAAGAGTTCCTCCAATAATGGGCATCATTATCTATAATTAGTAAATATTCACCAGGAGGTTCAGGAAATATAACTACCACAATACTTGCTAGAAAAAAACTTTTTATTTCTTGTTTTGACATTTTAATTTCTATTGGACAACAAGATACACCATTTCCAAAATATACAAACCTATGCCAGAAATACATAGAATCTGCCCAATCACATGAATTAGAACCACACATCCTACTACCTTAGTCATGCATGAAGTGATCACGGAAGCAAGGTCTAATGCATACAAGTGTTCACAATAAATTCCTTAAAGACTACACAAGTATGCAAAAAGCAAACTACCTTAGACATAAATATCATGAACTCTGTCTCCTCGAATATGCAGAAATGACATCAATATACTAAATAGAAGTTCAATAGGAAGAGGAAGGATTCAAATCACCAATTGGTAGAGGAATCAAGAAATTCCTACAATACCTTCATTTCAAGTTTCTGATTCAAAATCAAATTTCGTGACAGTAACACAATGCCGAAGCAGAGAGAACTCAATCAAGTACGCAACTTCTGTTCAAGGTTTTATGACATAATGAGATCTCAACTACAGGAAAAGAAATTATAGTGATAAGGGTAACTCTGGTTAAGCTAAGACCAAATGAATCCAGAGCATGTTATTTAAAATACATTCTCCAGCAAATTCTCTGAAAAAAGATTCTATATAAGATCCCATGATAACTTTTTTTTTTTTTTTTTGTATAATTCACAAAAAAAATGGATCTAAAAAAATAATCCTCCAACTACCCAAATTCGGACAAGGATTAACAAATTTAAATTCATACAAAAATAAGTAGAAATCACATATAACAAAATCAAAAACCCTAACGCAAGAACGGGGGTGTGGCTTGAAACTTAAAATTAGTACAAATCAGAGAGAGATTTTACCTGCATGTGGTGGCGGCAGCGGTGACTTGAGAAGTTACTTCAAAATTGGTGCTGCGGCTTCAAGGGATGGTGTGAATCAGGGTGCATGTTTGAGTTCGTGGTGTGAATCAGGTGGAAGTTTGAAGAAAAAAGGGTGTGTGTAAGAGGGCGGATGGTGGTAGATGAGGGTTGCAGCAGTTTATGGTAGTGAACTGCAGTGTGGAGCAGTGTGGGATGGCGGTGTTTTAAAGGAAGATGGTGGTCCGAGAAGAAGTTAGGGGATTTTTTGTTAAGAGGGTGAAGGAGGAAGGGGAAAAAGTGGATTTTCACTTTCTGAGTCTCGACCACGTCGTTTTCCAGCTGCAGCGATGTATATGATGCGGAATTCTGATTCGGGTCAAGGACCGAGTTCCAGTTCAAGTTCGGGTTAATGTGTAAAAATGTCAATACATTAAACCGCTTGCGGGTTAATGTGTAAATTTGAAATTTGATGTTAAACCTCGCATTTTTTAACATGTTGTGTAAATTAATTAGTTATATAGAGAAAGAATATATTGATATTTTTCATGTTTCTTAACCTTATGATAATATTGATATTCTAGACTCTTCTATTCATCCTGAATGGTATCGAATGTGATTAATTTTAAAATTATATTTTGATAAAATATTTTAATTTAAAATTAAATTTGGTTTCAGTAAATATATACATAAAATGAAGGTCAATTGGAAAAGTGTATGAATTTATTGTAGGTTAACCCGCAATAGGGTTAATGTGTAAAAATGTCAATACATTAAACCGCTTGCGGGTTAATGTGTAAATTTGAAATTTGATGTTAAACCTCGCATTTTTAACATATTGTGTAAATTAATTAGTTATATATAGAGAGAATATATTGATATTTTTCATGTTTCTTAAACTTATGATATCTAGACTCTTCTATTCATCCTGAATGGTATCGAATGTGATTAATTTCAAAATTATATTTTGATAAAATATTTTAATTTGAAATTAAATTTGGTTTCATTAAATATATACATAAAATGAAGGTCAAGAAAAGTGTATGAATTTATTGTAGGTTAACCTGCAATCCGGTTAATGTGTAAAAATGTCAATACATTAAACTGCTTGCGGGTTAATGTGTAAATTTTAAATTTGATGTTAAACCTCGCATTTTTTAACATATCGTGTAAATTGATTAGCTATATAGAGACAGAGAATATATTGATATAGTTTTTCATGTTTGTTAACCTTATGATAATATTGATATTCTTGACTCTTCTATTCATCCTGAATGGTATCGAATGTGATTAATTTTAAAATTATATTTTGATAAAATATTTTAATTTGAAATTAAATTTGGTTTCATTAAATATATAAATAAAATGAAGGTCAATAAAAGTGTATGAATTTATTGTAGGTTAACCCGCTATCGGGTTAATGTGTAAAAATGTCAATACATTAAATCGCTTGCGGGTTAATTTGTAAATTTTAAATTTGATGCCAAACCTCGCATTTTTTAACATATTGTGTAAATTAATTAGCTATATATAGAGAGAATATATTGATATTTTTCATGTTTGTTAACCTTATGATAATATTGATATTCTAGACTCTTCTATTCATCATGAATGGTATCGAATGTGATTAATTTCAAAATTATATTATGATAAAATATTTTAATTTGAAATTAAATTTGGTTTCATTAAATATATAAATAAAATGAAGGTCAATAAAAGACATGTATGAATTTATTGTTGGTTAACCCGCAATCGGGTTAATGTGTCGTACATTACTTTGGTCAAAAGGTCAATAATAGTTAATTTGGATAAATTCTTTTAATAGTAAAGTTCTTAATTTGAAATTTGATGTTAAACCTCACCGCCCAGGGGGGAATTTATTGTAGGTTAACCTGCAATCCGGTTAATGTGTAAAAATGTCAATACATTAAACTGCTTGCGGGTTAATGTGTAAATTTTAAATTTGATGTTAAACCTCGCATTTTTTAACATATCGTGTAAATTGATTAGCTATATAGAGACAGAGAATATATTGATATTTTTCATGTTTGTTAACCTTATGATAATATTGATATTCTTGACTCTTCTATTCATCCTGAATGGTATCGAATGTGATTAATTTTAAAATTATATTTTGATAAAATATTTTAATTTGAAATTAAATTTGGTTTCATTAAATATATAAATAAAATGAAGGTCAATAAAAGTGTATGAATTTATTGTAGGTTAAACCCGCTATCGGGTTAATGTGTAAAAATGTCAATACATTAAATCGCTTGCGGGTTAATTTGTAAATTTTAAATTTGATGCCAAACCTCGCATTTTTTAACATATTGTGTAAATTAATTAGCTATATATAGAGAGAATATATTGATATTTTTCATGTTTGTTAACCTTATGATAATATTGATATTCTAGACTCTTCTATTCATCATGAATGGTATCGAATGTGATTAATTTCAAAATTATATTATGATAAAATATTTTAATTTGAAATTAAATTTGGTTTCATTAAATATATAAATAAAATGAAGGTCAATAAAAGTGTATGAATTTATTGTTGGTTAACCCGCAATCGGGTTAATGTGTCGTACATTACTTTGGTCAAAAGGTCAATAATAGTTAATTTGGATAAATTCTTTTAATAGTAAAGTTCTTAATTTGAAATTTGATGTTAAACCTCACCGCCCAGGGGGGACACCCCCCGGGACCCCCCTCCGTATTGGCAATATATCGTAGGCAGCATGATCTAGATGTGTAATACATCCACTCTTAGTATTTTTTGTGGATGTAGCAATGGTGGTCTTCATTGCATCTGCAGCAGCCTACTTAGGCTACTTAAAAGATGCCAATGTGCATCATTCGGTTTGTGAGTTAATAAAACAAAAATATTAAGTTTATTGTAATAAATACTTGCAAAAATAGTAAATAAGTAGTTATAAGTCAATTGAATACTTATTGTTTAATAAAAATATGTTTTTCTGAGTTAGTAAAACAAAAATATTATAATAATAACAGTACTAATTGTTAATGAAGTACTAAAATTTTGTTGGTAAATCATTGTATATGTAAAAGTTTGTTTATGTGAAATTAAGGAATAAAATACTTATTGTTATCTTTCTTACAAAGTATCAAATTAACAAGCCAAAAAAGAAACACGTTGTTCTTAGATTAAACTGGGAACTTGAAATTATTTTAAATTAATAGTTATATATGACTCAAATTAGAACATGTTGTTAAATAATGATTTACTAACACAAATTAATTAACAAACCAAAAAGGATTATGAAAATCATTCTAACATTAGTATAATTTATAATGCACTTCATAGAAATAAATATCTAGTATAATTTATAATGCGCTTCATAGAAATAAATATCATGCATTAATTAAATTTTTAGGACAAAATTAGAATACTAGAGAGTCAAAGAAAATTGATTAAACGTAAGTATCACATAATAAATTTATGAACCACCAAATTAAGCTTATATGGAAACCATCTTAAGATAATAATATCTATATACTTCTAATTGGGCAACCAAGTACCAAGCCCAATTAGTTACATTATGTTTCCTAATTTGTTATCTAATGGGTCAATATATATATATATATATATATATATATATATATCTTAATGTGTTATCTACCCACTTGGGCTACATCATACTAACACAAGCCAACTAAATGGCCTATTTGTCTCATACATGCATACATTAGCCTGTTATGTGGCAACAAATTGTTTGGACTTTTTTATATATAGATTTGGACTTTCGAATTATAATTAATTTACTTGTTGGGTAAGCATCCAATAAGGTAGTCTAATTAATTTTTTTCACCTCATTTGGGCCATCATACTGATTGTTACAAAATATTAATTAATTTCTTTAATATTTAGTTTATTTAATGGGGCCATCATATTAGGGAAAAGACAATTTTTCCCCTTCAATTACAAATGTTGGATTAGAATTTACATTAATAAAATTTATAATCTTTACAAATATATAACTTAAAAATATATATCATAAACAATATATTTTTATTTTTATTTAGGTCAATATTGGGGCCAACAGTTTCATCGTTGATACACATCTAAATTCTTTAATTCCTATAATCCAAAATTAATATCTAAAAAAATAATTACACAAACTAGCTAACTTTTTTCAACACAATCCAGCAAAACCCACATAGAAAAATTTCAGACATTTACTTTCTATATGTAAAATTAATACTAATAACTAAAACCAATGACTAATACTAAAAATATCAATTTGATGAATAATCCTCACTAAATCCTAGAATACTCTTAAAATATTATCAACGATGAAACTGTTGGCCCCAAAAGCAACCTAAGAGAGGGGGTGAATTAGGTTGTCTCTAAAAACAATCCTTTTTATGTGCTTAATAGAAATTCAAACTTTATGCACCAAATGAAAACTTAAGCACAAATGAATACAATAGATATTCAACAATTTAAGCTTAAAGAACAAATAAGAATATTGAGATTAAGAGAATCAAACCAAACTCCCTAGCTTCTCAAGCTTGGAGCTTGCAACTACAAAGAGCTTCTTACAAGGCAACTACCAAGTTCACAACTTGAAGTTCAGCCCCTAAAAGTCTCTTCAAAGTAGGTGAGACAATAACCTCTTGTACACAAATGAGGATCACTCTTGCTCACACTAATTTCCTTTAGTTGAGCCAAGAGTTTTACACTCACAACCTCCCTTTGTTACAATTGTTATCTCTCCACTCTTACACTTGAAGAACTTTTACAGTGTCTCTTTAAAGCTTCTAAGCTCTTTTCACACTACCTACACTATTACAACACTTGTACCCACTATTTCTCCCAAATAGCTCAAGAATTGTTTGTAATCAATGTAGAAGTCTTAGTCTAATTAATTCAGACCTAGGGGTATTTATAGTTGCCAAATATCTGCTTTCAACAACTTCCCAACGGCTATTTTCTGTTAACTGGAAAACCAGCCGTTAGACCTTTCAGACGGCCGATGCAGCAAGAGTGCGTCCGAACAAACTAGCCGTTGGACAGTTCGGACGGCCGCTGCTAAACCTTGTGTCCGACACTGCGTCCGTTCTCTGAGGGTATTCATTCGGACGTCCGAGGATGCGTCCGAACATGCGTCCGATCGAAGCAAAGTCTACTGGAATATGATCGGACGCTGTTCTTCGTCCGAGGCTTGCTTCAAATTCTTTGTGTCGAACGATTACCATCGTCCGAATCTCTGTCACTCGGACAGTTATTTGCGTCCGTGAAGTCTTGTGGTTGTTTTGTTTGTGGAAGATCATTTGCGTCCGAACCTACCTATTTTTCTGCACACTTGTTATTAAACCATTAGTATGATTTGGTCATCATCAAAACATGATTAACATAACTGGGGTTCAACAGAAACATCGTCACTAACACTGAAAATATTAGTGACAACAAAATATAGTAACTAAATCCCAGATATTTTCGAGATATTTTTCGCCTAGTCTTTAGTGATGACGTAATGACTATTTAGTGACGACTCTTTGTATTTCGTCACTAAAAGGCAAATCCTTCCATTTTGTAGTGACCAAGTCAAAAGTTGTCACTAATAACACCCTTTATTGACGAGATTTCGTGTCGTCACTGTACTTTTCGTTACTAAATCCTCATTTTCCTGTAGTGTCTAAAGAAATGCATATGCAAGTGGAAAGTTTATACAGTCACACGTACTCTCTGGACCAAGCAAGTTTTACGTGTACTCACTCAATCCCGTCTTCCTATTTCTCAATGAGTAACCTACTTGGTTGGAATAAAATAATAGTGGTACAGCCAGGAAATTACTATCAAAAGATTGAAAAAGTTGATTCAATGGCATATTGTTTCTTTTCTGGTTATATCAAAACCCCTAATCGATGCTTCATGTATGGAAGAGTTTTGCATTTGGCTATGGTTCAATTTTTGTGTGCTGGACACAAATAATAAGATTTGGCTTTCTTGGAATTTTCCTTATCACGTTAATGTTCTCCTTAATTCTGAGCAGTTCATCAATATGAAAATTTTATGTGATGATTGGGATCAATTGATTCTGGCTACTTTTGTTTCGGCTAAATGTTCCCATGTTGAGCGTAGACTTTTATGGTCGGATTTAATTTGTTTGGCTTCTTGAATTGCTGTCTCGTGGATTGTTGGTGGAGATATTAATGTTATATCTAATGTTTCTGAATATTTGGGTCGGGCTGAATAGGGTGAGTTCAGATCACCCCCCCTTACTTTTTTGTAATGCCGAACTACTACTTTCGCTAAACTTAAACCTTTTCGATTCCAAGCACACATGTGGCTTGAACATTCTACATTATGAAGGTGGTTTCAAATGATTGGATAATTCCAGTGGCAACTCAGGGTTTGCATGGTTTTGCATGAAAAATTAAGAGGTTGAAAGCTGCTTTGCATCAATGGAACACTTTTGTTTTTGGTAATGTCTTTGATTTGGTCAAAATTTGGAGCATCATTTTGATGCTTCTCATCCACGGCTGATAGGGAATTGCTGCGACGCACCCAGGTAGATCTTTTCCAAAAACTTAAGATGGAAGAAATTTTTTGGAGACAAAATTCTCGATGTAAGTGGCTTGCTATTGGAGATGCCAATACTAAATTTTTTCCACAACTGCTTAATTAGTAAGCGTTCCAGACTAACCATTCGGCGGATCAAGGATGATAATGGTCATTGGCTCCACTCAGCGGAGGATATAGCTAATGAGGGGATTAACTACTTCTAAAGCTTATTCTCAAACATGAGAATTGATGATAATTGCTTGCAGGAGTTGTTAACTTATATTACTCCTTCTATATTCTCAATTGATTAATAATCGGACTTAATCAAGCTGGCTCAATTAGATGAATTGCGAGATGTTGTATTTCATATAGATCAGGACAATGCCCCAGGACCCGATGTTCTATGTTCATTGTCCGGACATTGTTAAGCAGGACATTCTCTCAGCGGTTCAAATATTTTTTCCGGGGAAACGTCTTCCTAGAATCATTTCTAGTATATCTTTGTGCTTGTCCCTAAAAAGGATAACCTGCTACTTTTAATGACTTTCGCCCCATATCTTTATGTAATTTCACTAACAAAATTTTAATCAAGATTTTGGCTAATTGTCTTTCTAAGGTTTTACCAAATTTGATTTTAGAAGAGCAATCAGGTTTGTATCTGGCAGAACAGCGGTAGACAGTGTTCTCTTGGCTCAAGAACTATTCTCATACCTTCATAAGAAGGTTCAGGGACATAACTTGGCAATCAAGATGGATATGATGAAGGCCTTTGATAATGTTTTGTGGAGGTTTCTTCACCCTCTACTTCTTAAATTTGGCTTTTTGGATTTATTTGTCAAGTTGGTAATGATGAATTTGGAGGCGATTTGGTTTTTCTGTGTTACTGAATGGGGAAAGCAAGGGATTTTTCCATTCAACATGTGGAGTAAAACAAGGAGACCCTTTGTCTCCCTTGCTTTTTATTTGAACTTTTGAGGCCTTATCGAGAGGTATTAAAGTGCATGTTTCAGAAGGCGCCATTAAGGCATATTCTGGTCCAAGAGGTTGCCCAGTTATCACCTTTAACCTTTGCAGATGATGTTTTTGTGATACCCATAATATTCTTGTCATACTTTAGTAATGTTAATATTGAGAATTAGAAATTTTTGGGGTCAATTTATAATTAGAGCAAAGGTTGGGGGTCAAATCTAATTAAACTAGTTTATATACTACAAAATAATTTTCTTCTTCTATTTTCCTAATTATTCCACTTAGAGCAAGGGTTTCACTTCCAAGAGCTTGAGGAAAGAGGAGAAACAACAAATTCCAACCACAAATTTCCATAATTGAGGTAAGAAATTCATTCTTTCTTGAGTTTAATTAACTAATTTGATGGATTAAGAGATGGGGTTTAGGAATTTTTCAAGAATATTGTGGGTTTCAAAATCTTAGCTTGTGGTGATGATTTAATGGTTAGAATTAGTGTAATTGGATTTATTTTCTTGCTCTTTGTTGTTAAACTTAAACCTATAGATGTATGTGTTGAATTTAAAGGATTTGGATGGTTTAATAACCAAGAAAAAGGCAAGAAATTTGCTAAATTCGTAGCTGAAAATTTGCAGACAGCACTGCGTAACTTTAGAAAATTGGTCATATCTCAGCGTAGGATTATCGGAATTGCACACCGTTTGTTGCGTTGGAAACTATACTCGTAGCCCTTCGAAATGGTATAAAGATATTTCTCTTTTTTTCAGTATATTAACAGCAGTTCGTCCATAAAGTGGACTGAAAATCTGGTTCTACAGCAGAGTATTTTCTGAATTGCGAGAAGTCTAGAATACTGCTGCCGTTTTTGAGCAAGTTGTGTTTTGAACTGGGAAATGTTGTCTTCTTGAAACATCTAGTAAATTGAGTCCAGTTTCTATCGGAATCAGTTTTGTGGCTTTTGGACGAATATAACTTGAGTTATGGTCATTTTTGTTCAGCACTGTCAATGCTGAAAATATCATAGCTAGCCTTGTTATGCTATAGATCATAACTTATTAGAATTTAATGAGGCTAATATTATTGTAGATTACCTTTTAGGTTATGAGGAGATGGTTTATGTTCTGATTTTATTATTTAGGAAGGATTAACGGGGGTTCAAGAAGCTTGGATTTCGAATTGGAAACATTTTGATTAGTTGGTAAGTGGCTTGTTCATATTTCTATTGTTTTTAAAACCGATTTCTTAATTACTTTTGTACTAAATGATTGTTAATGCTTTGAAAATCTATTTGTGTATGAAATTGGATTGAGCATATGGATAATTTGTTTGGTGATTATATGTCTGTGAATGATTGTTTATTTTAGATGCTATCTTTGGTACCATTGGATTCATTAAGCTAGTAAAGGAATGAGAAAGGCTATTAAATTGCTATGTTAAAATGTCGGTATGGCCCTTCCACGGGATACAATAGTGGACAAACGGCCCTGTCACGGGTTATAATAGTGACCGTAGTATGATATCCGGAACTACGTTTAACCGACATATGGCCCTACCACGGGTAAGAATAGTGGGTTACGGCCCTGTCACGGGTTATAATAGTGACCATAGCATATTCTTTAGCTGAAGGCAAATGAAAAAGAAATAGATTGCAAGAATTAATTAGAACAAAATATGAGAAAATGTGTCTATTATAGTTGTGTATGCCATGCATATTTGATGCTTGATTGTGGTTAAATGATTGTTGTGAAATGATTTTCATGAAAAGTAATATACACTTTTAACGTGCTCAATCCAGTGGTGATATGAGTGAGTTACTTACTCAGCAAATGAAAGCTCATCCCACTTACCTTATGCCCTTGCAGGTGATCGGATAACGTTTAGATCGCTTTCTGACGGAGTTTTGATATACTAGCGAGTAGAATTAGGTTTGTTATATTTCACCTTGTTTAGAAAGTCTTGTGTAGTTGTATATATATAAGGCTATGGTGATTCTAGTGGGATGTTATGATTATACTTTTCTTCTAGGTTGAAGATTTGTGGTGTTCATGGTTTGAATTTATGTAAATATTTGGGTTTGTATTTATACAGGTTGTGTATGTATGTTTTGGCAATTGTTACTTATAAGCGGGATAGACGGCTTTGTATCCTCTTGGGAGGGTATGCCGGTGCCACACTCTAAATTACAGGTTGTTTTAATTATGTTGAATTTGTGGTGTGACAGTTTTGATCATTGTTAGGGGTGATAAAAGCTCTTTGAAAAAACTTTTGGCATTTTTAGAGGTTTATCATAAGGGTTCGGGTCGAAGAATAAATTTCTCAAAAAGCTTTTATTTGATTTCGAAGAGATGGTACCATGCCTCAGAAATGGAAATCTCGTAGAGCCTTGCTTGGTATCAAACGGTCCTCTTTTCCATTCACTTATCTTAGCTATCTGATATTTTGTGGGAGGAAAAAATGTTCTTATTTCTTGCCGATGGTGAATTAAGTTCGAGATTGCTTGGCAAGGTGGAAAAATAGGCTTCTTTCCCGAGGAGGTAGGTTAATTTTAATTTAGCATGTCCACTTAGCCATACTTATACACGTGATTGCAGTTATGAATCCTCCAAAAGTAGTGTTGACTCAACTTGATCACATTCAAGCTAATTTCATCAGGGGGCAGTCAGATTTTGGCAAAAGGAGATATTAGTGCAACTGGAGAGACCTTTGATTTCCAAGGAATGAGATGGGCTCAGCCTCCATCATATAAGTGATGTTATCCTTTCTTTTTCTTGCTAGTTATTGTGGAAGTATTACGCATCATCATCATTATGGGTCAAATATATGCAAAGTCGATATAACCTTTATATTCCATCTTCTCCAACATTAGTTTGGTATAGGATGGATTAGGGTCCAAGACATTGTCAAGCCACACACTCAGCTAGGTATTCACTCCGGTAATTCATCTTTTTGGTTTTCTTGTTGGCTGGATATTAGACCTTCGGCAGACAAGGTGGATCAAATTTGCTTTAGAAACCTTTAAATTAAGGACATTTTGTCGAATGATCTTGGCTGGTCGGGGGATTTCATTGGTGCTTTGATGCCGACAAAGGTTAAGAAAGAGATTTTGCAGCATCATTTGTTTCTTTCAAATGGTTCGGACATTAACTTTTGGAATTTAACTTCTAATGGAGCTTTTACCACTTCCTCAGCCTATCAGTTGGTTAGGGAAAAGAGGAATATTATGCAGTCACATGCTTTTGTTTGGAGTTCCAGAATTCCCATCAAGTACTCCATTCTTCTTTGGAGGATTTTGAATGGTTTGCTCACATTTGGAGATGTACTTATGGAATTAGGTTTTCAATTAGCTTCAAAGTGTTGCTTTTACAACTCTTTGGATTCCATGGTCTCATCATTTTTTCGTAGAATGTCCCTTGGCCTCTTGGATTTAGTCTGTCTTTGAACAGCTGTTGGGTATCCCGAGAGTTCAAGTTTGCTCAACTCATCAAAAGCTTAATCTTTGATGGATGTCTATCTCATCGACGCTTGATGGTTAGCTTGCTACTATTGTTCCGATTGTTTTGTGTTGGAAACTTTGGCGTGCTTGAGTTTCTTTCCTTCTCGATGATAAAAGGTACTATTTTAATCACTGGCAATTCAACATTAAATCTAACCTCCATTTGATGAGTTTGGTGAAACCTTTTGAAACATCTAGTCTATCAAGTTTAAGGCAAGGTCGGCTGATTTCTACACCAACTAAAACCCTTATCCCCCTCTCGGTTTGGGGGAATCTTCCTCCTACTGGTGATTTTAAACTTAACGTTAATGGATCTCTTGTATCTTCCTCGGGTTTAGCGGGTGGTGAAGACCTCCTTCATGACTCAACTGGTCTTGTCAGTTTTGCTAGCTCTTATGGTAATTCATAACATTATCATGGCACTAAAGTTATTGGCCTTAATTAAGGGTGTTAAGCTTTTTGTCAATCGTGGCTGCATGGATTTCATGATTGAATCAGATTCTCAAGCTCTTTGTCGCATGATTCTTGGTGAAACTGCTTACCCTTGGCATTTGGATGCTTAATCCGCAAAGCTCGATCTCTTCTAGCCCAAGTTCGTTTTAGTTTGGTGCATATTTATCATGAAGAAAACTTGGAAACAGACTACCTCGTGAAGTTAGTAAGTAACTCCTCTAATCTACAACTAATTTTTTATACTACTTCAGCTCCACGATGGCTTCTTGGATTTGTTCAGTAGGATATTGCTCAAACATCAACTGTTAGACTGGTTTAATAGAGATTGTAATTTTTCATTGTTTGTCTTTATTTCATTATGTTCCTTGCTAGGAGGTTTTAGCCTAATCCCTTTCCTTGTAATGCTTTATTAATAAAATTGAGAGTAGCGTCCCCCACCAAGAACCCAGTGGACAGTTAGCTACAAAATATATATATAGGGTACATATTTCACATTATTATTCCTGCGGGCCTGTTTTTCCTCCAACTGTTTTACTAAAATTTTATTTAGCTTATTGACGATATACTATGATTACATGTGCATATATAATGCTTGCCACCTGCACCAGCTAGCTACAATCTTAATTGTTAGCTCACAAATTGTTTCTGGTGTGTAGGTAAATATCGTTAGCTCTTTGCTTCATGTCAAACTACAAAGATCCTTTGGGAACATATATCATCTGCTAAAACCTATGGTTCATTTCATGGAATGTGGGGCTATTATTTATGATTTTTGTTTGCTTCGTGTTTGTATATAACATATATAAAGAGGAAGTTCCGCATAGTAGTAGGTGTATGGTCTTGTATGCACGTTGGATACTTTTTGTGTATTTAAGGGTATTATTGGCATTGAACTGGGGTAGTGGAGACATTTGTTTCTGTGTTAATGAACAACGATTTTATTCGGTCTTTGAAGCTCCAAATACCTTTACTCTATTGACTTCAATGGACAATGATGCCAACATGCATGATAGCCTTTTCTTGCCTCTTTATGGCATTTTTGGCTTTTTAAGCCATTTAAACCACTGAGGATACAACCACGTGAAACTACCAGATACATATGATTTCAGTTCTTTACATTGCTCCCACTTACCTTTGTAATTTCTTCCATACTAGGATTACTTCACAAACGATTTTAATGTTTTGCATTTTTTCCGCAGTTCCCTATATAAGGCTAGATACATAGAAGTTGTAGCATAATTCTGTTCAGAGGCTATGGTGTGAAAAAGCGACCAAAGTCTCTACGTCATCCTATAAATGCCGATAAAGAGGAAGATGGCGGTGCTGACAATGATGAGAAAGAGGAAGATAGTGATAAAGAGTGACTTTTAGAGATTTATCATTGAATACTTGTCGATAAGCTTTGTATTTATTTACTTATATTTGTTATTTTTATTTTTGTTTTTAGAATTTGGTTTCATGGAAAAAATTTTATTTCCGTTTTTAATTTGTGGTTGTTTATCCATATTGAATGCATATTTTTCATACATAGTTGTTAGTAGGTTGGAATTTGATGACATTTTGATTTAGTTGTTGGCAGATTTAGAATTTAATGATATTTTGATTTTTTATTTTTTAATATTTTTAAAATACCAACAGACTTGTCCGTCACTAATAACTTTTTAAATTTTTTAAAATATTAATCACTGACAAATTTTTCTACCGCTAATATTTTTTTAGCTTTTGAGAATATTAATTACTGGCAGATTTTTCCGTCGCTAAGTTTAGCAACCAAAAATTTCATTGGTAAAGAGGTTTCTACGCTATCTTAGAATCAAATCCAACAACCGATTTTCTGACAAAAAAATTTGTCGTTGAATTTTTGTCGATAAATTGGTTGCTAAATTTTACCAATGAGATCTGACGAATGATTCTCGTCCAAAAATCTGTCACTAAATCATTTTTGTCAAAAATCGGTTGTTAAATCCATCACTAAATTAAACTAGTTTTCTAGTAGTGAGAAAACTGCCAAGAAGCTCTGCTGGAGTTTAAAATATTGAATAATCAATTGATTTTGTAGCATAGTTACAAGCATACATTAGAAGATTGATAATTTGGGCATGAAATCTGAAATTACTTGTGACTTTTAGGGTGGAAACCATCTAATCACATAGTGAAAGGCAAGTAACGGTCAATGTTTTGAAAACCGGACCGGCCATTGAACCGGTGGCCTGTCCGGTTCGCGGTTCAACCGGTCCTTGACTTAAACATTGATGAGTTTGGGAAGTATTTCCCATTTATCACCTTGCTAACCAACAAATTTGGGTTCTTCAACATCCTTCACACTTGTTTACCAAGTAGAGCAGTATTAAAATGTTGTAAATCACTGAGCCCCAAACCCCCCTTTTCCTCTGAAATCTTCTCCCATCTAAGCCAATGAATTTTCTACTCGTCCTGATTACTACTCCACCAGAATCTTGCCATACAATTAGAGATTTCATCACTTAAAGACCTTTGGGGATTCTAAGGACAGACATAGCAAAAGAAGGTAGTGACATAACAACAGATTTTTAAAGGATTTCTTTACCAGTAGAGTTGGGTAGTTTACTCTTCCGGCATTTACTTTGCTTTCCATGCTATCTTTTTATGCATCTAAAAACTTCTTTCTTTGATTTCGCAATGACCATTGGCAAACCAAAGTATTTCCCTTGATTCACCAATTTGATGCATGTTGGCACTTCGGCTATTTCTTCTTTGATCAGTGCATCAGTATTTTTGTCGACAAACATGCTGGACTTATCTATATTTACCTTCTAACCAGAACTTGCTTCATACCAGTTCAGAATTCTCTTCAGTTCTCTTACTTCATTTACATCTGCTTTACAAAGAATGAGAGAATCATCAGCGAAAGATAAGTGAAAAATAGAGGGACCATCCTTTGAAATTGTGACACCAATTAAAGCTTTATTCGTGACAGCTTGCTTTAGGAGGTTTGAAAGCGCTTCACGACCCACACAGCAAGAATTTATAGGGGGACAAAGGGTCCCCTTGCCTCAAGCCTCTCAAGGAATAACATATCCAGATTTTTGTCCATTAACAATAAAGGAATAAAAAATAGAAGTGATACAATTCATAATCCATGTAATCCACTGACAAAGCTAGAATTAGATTCTAGGAGAAGATAGAAAGTGGAAGAACTGAGTATAAAGAATATTTTGATTATCTGAGTTTCGATCCCTTTTTAGTAGCACCCAACCTCCTTATTTATAGATGTACACGAGAAGGCACGGGGCTATCACTATGCTAGCTCAACTGAGGCTAAATTATATAATTGCCCTTAATGAGGCTGCCACGTAGGCACTTCTACAATAATCTAGGGAAGAAGCTATGTGTCACTAATCAACATCATCAATAGTCCCCTCGGCTTGGTGCCGAGTCTCGCGGCAGGGGCCGAGCCAAAAAATGACTGTTCGTAGTCCCCAGACAATGACAACCAAACCTTTTATACCGAGCCGAGGTGGCAGAACTTTGGAGCACTCTCGTACCTGCCCTTGCCGATCCGAGGCCATAACAACCCTTGGGACCCTCGACAAGGCGTAACTGCAACATTAACACTTGGGTGACGTTTTCGCTGAGTTCCCATGCACTGAATTTTCATTTATTGCACTGCATTATTCTCTCCAATTTTGCTACAAAATGCCTCATTTTTCGTGCTATAACGCCCTCAAAATGCCTTATTTTTCAAGCCATAACGCCTCGCTTTTCCTTTCCAGACGACTTTTTTCATTTCAAAACCGTCAGTTTTTTCCCCCAGAACCATTGAACATTCTGGAAGATTGCCCTCCTATTTAAACCCCCATTCTCCCCCAAATCTTTTTTCTTTCCCTTACTCATTTTACCTCATTCCTCCAACTTATTACTACTTCCTTGCTTCAACTCCTCCTTCACTCCACACTATCTTTCGCTCTTTTACTCCCACAAATCTCACATACTCTCCTTCCCTCACCGTCACCCTCCTGCCCCCCTTTTCTTCTGGTTTCATCAGTTGCTGACTGCCTACCGCCCCTCAACGCTACTGCCGGATACCACCAGAAGTTCCCCAAAAAATCTCACTCGCCATCCAAATAGAAGACCATGGCCGATACGTTCACTCCCACATCTCTCATTAGCACACCAATCTCCCTTCCCCCGTAGACACCATTGACAGATTGCTAAATCCTTCTGACGAAGCTCTTCTGGCAGCAGTGCCACTAAATTTTTCCCCCGAACCTACCTTTTCCGAACCTCCACAAAACCACCATCCTAACCTCCAAACACGAAATGTATCAAATTCTCTCAACCCCGAGAATATCAAAATACTTAGGGATATATGCCGTTTCCCTAAGAACGTGCACATCAAACTCCTTGCCCCCGAAGACCGAGGCCACCTGCCTCCTCCTGGTTACTTAACAGTTTACCAAGAGCAGCTTGAGGCGGGGCTGAGACTCTCAATAACTCCGCTTCTCGTCCACCTATCCAACCACTGGGATATTAGCATATCCCAGGATGTGAGCCCAAACGCACTTCGGCTTATTGCCGACTTTTTCTTTCTGTGTAGATTAGACAACATCCCCGTTTCTTTAGACACCTTTAGGATGATGTTAAAATTATCCCCTACAAAGGGATTCTTTTACATTTCTCCCCAAACTGCGGGAAAATAGCTCACTTCGGGTAACCCTTCATCCATTCACGACTGGAACAAGTCGTTCTTCTTTATCCGGTACCTCGACCCTCCAATGCCTTGGGGTCTGTGGAACTTTGCCAAAGAAAATCTCAAAACCAAAAACGCCTCTCCCCCGGACTCCATACACGCCAGGAGGCTCGTAGAATCGAACCTCAGAATAAATTTTAACAATCAACCCGCCATCCTATCCAACAACATCCTTGCCTGGGCGGGACTGTTCTCCATCCATGACATCTTCCCCAGCTACGACCCTCAGCAAGGTCATCCTCTTTTTTTTTTTACTGACCCTTTGTCTTCTTTAGAGTTCAGAGCATTTCTCAGGGGGCTAGTGTCTACCACACCCCTGCTACTGGTGCAGGCACTTCCAACCAACCCTCTTCATCTACAAGCGGATCCTCATCCTCCACCACAAACACGTCTTCGGGGAGTATCGAGGCCATACCCTCAACTTCTGTAACTCCGAATCAAATCGAAGCCGGCAGCACCCCATAGAGACCAGCCCGGGAGGTTACTCTGGCTCTTCGGCCAATCGAACCCGAGCCGACTCGGGTAACTAAGAAGAGGACAAGGGAGGCCGCTGGCCTCAGGGAGGATCCCACCTCAGTAATGACCCTCTCTTCTACGTCATCGCCCACGAGGCCCTCCGTTCCAATGGCCAGGGTGAGAACTCCAGGGATAGCTTCTGGAAATGTCCCTTTGTTAAAACAACTCATCACCTCTTATGGTAAGGACTGTCAGCCTCATTTTTTCCCTCCTCTTATTCTTTCTTCCCAGTTGAGAGCAGACACTTTTCTCTTTTTAGGTGATAAAAAATACACTCCCGAGGAGGAGAGGAAGTCGCAGGGTCACAGAATGTGTACTGGGGTCGACTGTGGCTGTCGACCCTCTTCCAGTTCCTCTCACCTCAGGAAGCACTGATTTCTGACCTACCCCGCTAATCGACATAAATGCCCGGACTCAATTTCTGAGGGTGCCTCGTGAGCAGACAAAGATGGTTGCTTTGCCTCGGGACGTAGCCTATTTCAATAGGCTTACCCCCTAACAGAGGCTGGACGAGCTTCATGTTAGCCTGATGAACGTAAGTTTGACTAACCTTTTTTGAAATTTCAATTTTTTGCCCCTCATACTTCAAGTCACACTTTTGCTCTTTTGCAGGCTATCACAATCTTGCCCGCTATCGCCAATCGTAAGTCCTCCTTCAACTCCGCCGTTAACTCCATGAAGCAGGAGTTGCCTCACGCCAAATCCGGCGTGGATCAGGCAGTGAAGGAGGCTGTCAAAGCCAACGAGCTGAAGTGCAATATCAAGGTGGGCAAAAAATATGATAAGTGAAAGGCCGAGCTAACCGAAGTGAGGGACAAGATTCGTCAAGACGAGCTGGAAAAGAAAGACCCTCGATGTGGATGTTAGCGATCGTGACAAGAGGATCGCTGATCTAGAGCAAAGGATTATTCAAATTCAAGAAGAAGCTCAGCTGGCTGAGGTGAAGTTTGCTTCTCGGGAGGTGGAACTACGAATCGAAGGAAGGAACCAGTTTGTGACTTCGATCGAAGCATATGAGATGCTGAAGGAGTTTACAAAGAAGGTATTCTCCATTGGGTTCACATTGGCTTGTGACCACTTGGTGAAGAATCCTGATTTGTACGAGGGGCTACCCTATGACGCTTCTGTTACCGAGGAGGCCATCAATGGCTTAGAGGCTCAATTTAAAGCCCCAATTCTGATTCTCGAAACTTCTGAAGCAACTCTGTTGATCTAGGGTGCGAACCCCGAAGTCGAGTCTGAACTTGTGAATCAAGCTTCCACTTCCTTTGCCGAGCCTTCCACTTCTGCTGCACAGGCTGATGTAATTTTGTTGTAATAGTTAGGAAATTTTTATGTAATAGTTTGGATTTCTCAATGAAATTCAGGCAACTCAAGTTTTGATAACTTTGTCTTCTCGACAAGAGCCTCGACTTTTCTTTACTTCTGGCCTTTAACTGCTTTTCAATTTCTTTATCTCCTGCATTCAAAGTAAAAGTTTCATGATAAAAATAGATAATAAGCTTATAACACTTAGAAATATCAGCATAGAATATTGTCTAAGTTTCCCTTTCATTTTGAACTCAAGCCTTGTTTAGACCCTTCCGAGCTGAGGCAAACGAACTAAGCTTAGCTCCATATATTTGCCTTAGCCATTTAATTTGAATTATACCTTCCAAGGTCAAGGGAATAATATTTTTGGTTAAGCAGTGCTATCAAGCCTCTTCGAGGATCAGATCCTCTCAAATTTATTTTGCTTGGAGGGGGATGCCAAGTCTCTGCCCTTGAGGGAGGACTGCTAAGCCTCGGCCCTCAATATTTGCACTTCTGTTGAACTGGATCCGAACCTCTGAGGGTTGGAGCAACTCGAATTTGTTTTATGTGCTTGAACAAAACCTCTGGTTGGGTTGGTGCACTTTGATTTTGCTTGGGGGGCTACTAAGCCTCTGCCCTTGAGGGAATGACTGCTAAGCCTCAGCCCTTAATCATTTGCTTTTGTGTTGAACTTGATCCGAACCTCTGAGGGTTGGAGCAGCTCGCATTTGTTTGGAAGGGCTACTAAGCCTCTATCCTTGAGGGGGGACTGCTAAGCCTCAGCCCTCAATCATTTGCTTTTGTGTTGAACTTGGTCCGAACCTTTGAGAGTTAGAGCAGCTCGAATATCTGTCTTTTGAAAAGGGACTTTCATTACATTCTTTGATAATATTTCTTTAAATTTACAATGTTCCACATTTTGGGAACAGGATCTCTTCTAATGTCAACCAACTCGTAATAGCCCGAGGTATGAGCTTCTATTACACGATAGGGTCCCTCCCAGTTTGGATCTAACTTTTTAGTCCCTTCTACAAAACTTGCTTCATTCTTCCGAAGCACCAAGTCTCTGGGCCGCAGATACCGATGCTTGACCCTATTAGTTGCAGTGCGTTGTAGTGTTTAGTCATTACTTGCTTGTACTTGGTTTCCCAGATGGATGCATCGAACCTCTTTTCCTCAAGTAGATCCAGGCTAACTCGCAGGGCCTCATCGTTGAATTCCAAAGCACATAAGGACACTCGAGTCGAAGGTAGCCCAATCTCCGCAGGGATAACAGCCTCGGACCCGTAAGTCAAGCTGAACAGAGTGTTTCCGTTAGCCGTTCGAGGTGTGGTCCTGTATGCCCGTAAGACACTAGGCAATTCCTCAATCCAAGCGCCCTTGGCTCGTTCAAGTTGAGTCTTGAGCCCCATCAGAAAAGTTCGGTTGCATACTTCTGTCTATCCATTTGCTTGTGGATGTGAGACGAGGTAAAGTGCTGCTTGATGCCGAGGTTAGTGCAAAAGCTCTTCAAAGGCTCCCCCTCAAATTGCCTCCCATTATCAGAAATAAGCACAACAGGAATACCGAACCGGCAAACAATGCTTTTCTAAAAGAATTTTTTTATTGCTTTTTCTGAAGGATTGTAGCCAGGGGTTCGGCCTCAATCCACTTGGTGAAGTAATCAACCGCCACTACTAGGAACTCAAGCTTGTCTATCCCCACTGAGCAAATGGCCATGGGCTCTGAATAGGGACCATGTCCGATCCGGGTCTTCGGGGTATTGACGCATGTATTTGACATTGATGGCACTCCCGTACTAAGGTGTTTGCGTCAAAGTGTAAGGTCGGCCAATAGTACCCGGCCAACAAGACTTTACAAGCTAAGCTCCGAGAACCGACGTGACTTCCGCATATGCCCTCATGCACCTCTCGCATAACATAGCTAGCTTCGGAAGACATGAGGCACCTCAACAAGGGGCACAAGTACGCTTTTTTTATACAAGATTATGTCGATAAGTGTATACTTGACGGCTCTGTACTTGGTCTTTCTGGCTTCCGTCGGGTTCTCGGGGAGCTTCTCATTATTCAGATAACTTATTATGGGTTCAATCCAACCGAGGTCTGGTTGAACACAAAAGATTCTTTCTCTTAAGAGAAGTCAACAGACCTGCGCTCTCGCAGTTATACCAAAATCTCTTTCGTTAGATGTGAGTATATTGTCGAGGTTAGTTTTCATAGAGCATCAGCATGCGTGTTTCTTGTTCGGGCAATCTTAATGATGTCTACCTTTTTAAATTTCTCTATCCAGCTTTTGACCTCGATTAGGTACCTTTTCAAGATCAAGCCTCGAGCCTCATAATTTCTCAGGCTCTGATTCACAACTAGCTGAGAATCTGAATATATCTTTAAGGTTCGGGCTTCCATCTGGTGGGCCATATCCATCCCACAGATGAGGGCCTCATACTCAAATTCGTTGTTTGTTGTTGGGAATCCGAACCTTAGAGCATAAGTGAGATAGTCCCTTTCTGGGGATCGAATTATTATCCCTGTCCCGGCTCTGGATTCACACGAAACTCCGTCAACATGAAGCTCCCATGTGAGATCCTTTCTCATTTTTTGTTCTTTTGTTGGATCAATCACCATGATTTGGTCAACCTTCTCGATGTCAAAGCTTTTCGCAATAAAAGCTGCGAAGGCCTGTGCTTTGATTGCTGTCCGAGGCCTGAATTTTATGTCAAACTCGAACAGCTCCACAGACCACTTTAGCATTCTGCCCGAAGCGTCCATTTGCTTAGGATATTTTTCAAAGGAATGTTGGTCAAAATAATTATCTTGTGGCCATGAAAATAAGGTCTTAGCTTCCGAGCCGACACCACCAATGAGAAAACTGCCTTCTCAGTAGGGGTGTAATATCTTTCTGGACCTTGAAGCACTTTGCTTACAAAATAGACAGGACATTGGTTGCCGAGTTCATCTTGCCTCAGTAGAACCAAACTGACTGCCAATTCAGTGATTGACATATACAGGTATAGCGGTTCACCTTTTTGTGGAGATGCGAGCTTTGACAAGTTGCCCAAGTATTCTTTAAGCTCTGTAAAGGCTTTACGAGCTTCTTTAGTCCATTGAAAGCTCTCAGTCTTCTTTATGAGCTGGAAGAACGACAGACAAGCCTCTTTTTGCTGATTTGGACAGGAATCGATTCAGGGTTGCCATTTTACCGATGAGTCTCTGAACCTCCTTTATAGAGGTGGGAGTTTTCATATCAATTATGGCTTGCACCTTTTCAGGGTTCGTCTCAATTCCCCGGTGAGAGACAATGAATCCCAAGAATTTTCCTGAGGGGACTCCAAATCTACAGTTCTTAGGATTCAACCTCATTCAGATGGATCTTAATGTCTCAAATGTTTCCCTGAGGTCTTCTAGGGTTTTCTCACAGGTTTGGCTCTTGACCACTATGTCATCAATGTATACCTCCATGTTTTGTCCTATTTGGGACTTGAAAGTTTTGTTGACGAGGCGTTGATATGTAGCTCTGACATTTTTTAGTCTGAAAGGCATCGTAGTGTAGCAATACGTGCCTCGGTCAATGATGAAAGAGGTTTTCTCTTCATCTTCTCTGGCCATGTGTATTTGATGGTAGCCCTTGAATGCATCTAAAAAGTGTAAAATGTAAAAAGAGACTTTAATAAATGAATTTACTACCGTATCAATCCGCGGGTACGGATAACTGTCCTTTGGACAAGCTTTATTAAGATCAGTAAAATCTCAACACATTCGCCAAGAAGAATCTTGCTTAGTTACAAGGACTGGATTACAAAGCCAAGTGGGATACAATACTTTCCTAATCAATCTTGCCACTAAGAGTTTATCCGCTTCGGCTTCGATTATTAAACTGCGCTCTGGACTGAAGAGGCGCTTCTTCTTCTTCACTGGTTTGTATGCTGGGTCCACTCTGAGTTTATGCTCAATTATTTCTCGAGGAACGCACGGCATGTCTTCGAACTGGTCCAGGCGAACGCGTCCTTGTACTCAGCTATGAGCCTGAAAAGAAGGGCTTTGAACTCTACTGGGAGGGTAGCACAAATCTTAATTTTCTGGTCAGGGATGCTCGAATCTAGTGGTACCTCCTCAATGGGGACCCCATCTTGGGGCTCAATTTTTGCTTAGCCCTTCCCCTTTGGTTCGGGAGGCTACATCGTGGATCTCAGTAGCGCTTTTTCGAGGCTCCACATTTTCTTTTCCCCTCCCTTTGACTTTTCAAAGGCTCTTCGATGCCATCCCAGGTGGATGAGGCATCAAAAGTTTGCAAGTAAGCCTTGTCAGCGATGGACATAGTTTACGACTGGGATCGCAAGGACATCATGTAGCAGGCTCGGGCCTCCTGCTGGCTCCCAATGACTGTTTCCTCATATCCGTCCCTCAACATTAATTTTATTCCAATATGGAACACGGAGGAAAGGATTCTGTAGGTGTATTGTGTGGGTTGGCCAAGGATCATATTGTAGGAACTGTCACTTTTGACGATGACGAAATTGGTCATCTCAATTCTGTGCTTCGGGGGAGTTCCAAGCCACAAGTGGAGCATTATCTGTCCCTCAGGCACGATCGAGTCTCCAGTGAAGCCAACCAAAGGTGTTTTAAAAGGCTTTATCAAAGAAGAATCTATGTGCATTTTGACCGAGGCGTTCCAAAAAATTATGTCTACTGTTAGCTTCCGGTGTAGACGAACACGCGGTGCATTTCATATCCAGCCATATTTACATGAATTACCACGGGGTCGTTGTGTGGCATTCGGCTAGGAACGTTGTCCTCAGAAGTGTATCCGAGGCTCATGAATGGCTTCAGTCGCTTCTCCCGATCCTCACCTGAGAGAATGTTCCGGGCATAATTTTTTCTGGCATTGTTAGAGTCCCCATTCACCGGCCCTCCGACTATTGTGTTTATCACCCCTGCTACACGGATCTGTTCATCTTGGTTTTCCAGGAGATTGTTCCTGTTTTGGCCGCCTCGATTCTGTGACGAGACGGGCGAGGTTGTGCCAGATTTTCTCGATTAGTAGCATTTCTTTGGATCTCTATAGCAGCTCGGCTGATGAACTGCTGCAGGTGTCCTTCTTGAATGGCCCTCTCGATTTCAACCTTCAGATGGTTGCAGGCCTCAGTATCATGGCCGTGTTGACCATGAAAGGCGCTGACACCATTCGAGTGGGTGGCTCTAAGAGGCCAAGGGTGCTGTACTTGATACAAAATTTCCCTCCTCAATGTATTGAGAGGTGTGAAATCAGCATCTGGATGGCTCCTTATTCGCGGGGATCGGTTCCCGATATTTTTGTCTGGGTAGACCACCTGGCTCGCCAACGGTCCTGGCCTGGGATAGCTCAACCTCTTTGTGACCCTTAGCTTTTTAGAGGATGAGGGGTTCGGAGTCTTCAGGACCTTTTCTCTTTGTGTGTCGTAAAGTTCTCTTTTTGTCATGTTTGACTCTTCACCCCGTATGAACTCCGATGCTCTCTCTAGGAGTTCAGAATAGGAGCTCGGCATCCTTTTCCAGCTCGGCATTGAAGGTACCAAGTCGGATGCCGCTGCAGAAAGCAGCCACCAAAAGTCTTTCATTAACATTTTTAATTCGGACCACCTCATCATTGAAGCGGTCCACAAATTTATTAAGCGACTCATCGGACCTCTGCCTAATATTCATGAGGTCAACGTGTCCTTTTGCAATTGAGTTCCGGAAGTGTTTGGCCAAGGAAGGACTTCGCCAGATCATTGAAAGTGACGATTGAGTTCATCGGAAGCTCTTGGAACCACTTCTGTACCGGACCTCGAAGAGTGGTGGCAAACAACTTGCAGCGGGTTGCGACACTATAGCCATAAAGGCTAGTGATCGCTACCACATGCTGAAGGTGATCAGACGGATCAAATTAATTCAATCTTCATAGAGATTGTGAATGGATCTCTATCAATATCTGCCGTAGCAGGAGTATTCAGAAGTAAATTGTTTTTCCTCAAAATCTCTTGAATCTTATTTTTGAGGCTCTGCTCCTCGAGCTGTTTTAAAACAGCCGAGGAGGGTCCTCTTGAATCAGATTTTTTGAAGAATGTGCACAGAGTCTCTCGCGCATTGGTAACTTCTTTGATCCACTCATCAGATTGTTCGTCCGAGCACGAATTTATGAATTTGTGGCGCAGGTCGGTTGGCTCATAGCGTCAACCTGTTGTTTCCCAGGCCATCGATCGGGAACGCGTTGTTGTTCCCATCGTCTCATAGCTTGTGGAGTGGCTACTCAGTTCGAGCGCTCAGATGGAGTTTGGCTCTCGCGCTGCTCCACAAATGCTATGAAAGACTCGAAATGATCAGTAATGTACTTCAGGACATCATCCTGCTTTTGTTGAGACTCTACTGGTGTACCTACGTTTTCTAGCTCATCGGTATGCACCACGAGGTATTGATTGCTTGTCTACGCTTCCTTGCTAGCAATTCGGCGTGTTCCACCACGAGGTTTGATTGCTCGTCTTCGCTTCCTTGTTAGCAGTTCGGCATGTTCCACGGTTCTTCATCCTCCTCAAAGCAAAAACAAACAACTCAGATGACTAAGAATTGATTGAAAGAGATGGAAATCTGTCGTTTCCCACAGATGGCGCCAAATGACAAAGCTAAAATTAGATTCTAGGAGGAAAGAGAAAGTGGAAGAACTGAGTATAAAGAGTATGTTTGATTATTCATAGTCTGTGGAATGCCATTGAGAATATCATCATCAGCCGAGAAAGATTCTGAGATAGGTATAGAGTTGTTGGTAGAAATAAGCAATCTCTTCTCTATCTCCTTATCAGTATTGCACACCCCTCCCCTATCATTCTATAACTGGTTGATATAATTCTACTTCCTTCTTGTTGCAACCTTGGCGTGAAAGTAAGCTGTATTCTTGTCTTCATGTTTCAACCATTGAACTCTAGCTTTTTTATGCCAATACTTTTCTTCCCTTCTATATGCCTTTTCAAGCTTACCATGAAAAATTCTAAGTTGAGCCTTCTAGTTGTCCTCCTTTGTCCCCTTGATTGCTTCAATTTCCTTTCTAATCTCCAAAATCTCCTTCTTGGCATTTTTGTCAGTTTTCTTGTTCCACTAGATAAGAGCTAACCTACATTTTTTGATCTTGCTAGTTACCTTGAACATCTTTGATCCATCCTGAGGTTGATTCCACGCTGAGAAGATAATTATTCCTGTTTCATTATCCAAAAGCCATCTTCTATCGAATTGAAACCTTCTCCTTATTTTTTCCTTTGTCGTTCACCGTATCTAAAATTAGAATACAATGATTAGAAGCTTCATTACTCACATGGACAACCTTGGCTCTATCATAATTGTTGAACCACTACATGCTACATAACATCCTATCCAATCTCCCTTTTACCTCTTCCTTATTACCCCTCTCATTACACCAAGTCCAAGGAAAACCAGTATACCCCAAATCAATCAGGTCATTTTTGCATATGAAGTTCCTAAAATCATAGAGACTCTAGTTGCTCCTTTCTCTACATCCCCAGTTTTTCTCATTACTCACAATGTCAGTAAAATCTCCTACAAGTACAAAGTCATCACCTTAAATTTTCCTTCTCTTGGATAGCATGATCCATTGAGATTTCCTAACTAAACTATCAGTACTAACATAGACACCAACACACCACCACACTTTACCATTATCTGGATAAAAACTGATCCTCAATGAGAAACTAGTGAATAGCAATTGGTTAATTTTCAAGACATCGTTGCAAAACAAAGCCATACCATGTCTGGGCCACTCATACCTATGGGATCTACAGCAAAAACATTTTGAAATCCTATTCTTTTTTTTCAAAATTTTCCATGTACAGGTTAATGCTGACCTACAATCCTGGTTTTGATGATGACAAATACAATCTAATAGTTTGAACTTGAGTTGTGCAAGAATTTTGTTGTATCTGACACAACAGGGTTTTCAGACGCTGCACATCGTCCGAAATGGAAGAGTTTCGGATGCTCAACATCATCCGAACAGAACTAAGTATCTCAGATGTAGGAATTCATCCAAACAACAATTTCTTGGAAGCAATACACCATCCGAAAGGTCAGGAAGAGAACAAAGACTTTGAGGTGTTCACAACGGATGCTCAATATTGTTCAAAAGAAATTCTATCGATCATACCTGACTGTTCGAAGGCAAATCAACACTTGGATAGCATGAAACCTTTCGGACGCACTGCACTATCCAAGAACCTGACTCAACAACCTACCAGCTTCGGACGTAGGAACAGATGCAACCTCGGTCGTCCGAACGTAGATTTTAACCTCCATGTTATCATTGATCGGACACTCATAAAGGACCTCAGACGTCCGAAACCTATAATGGCAAGTTTATTAGCATTTATTACTTAACCATTAGGTAAGTGGTTGGAAGCTATTTTATTGCATCTATGAATGCCAACCAATCAGAATTTATGAAGAACAACTTCCACAATGAATACAAGCATATACAAAAGCTATTTGAGTAAAAAATAGGCTTTCCATAGTGTTTGCAAAGTGTTAAAGTGAGTGATCTTCAATTGTAAAAGAGTGGAGAGATAATTATTGTACAAAAGTGAGGTTGTGTGTAAACCTCTTGGATCAACTAAAGATAATTAGTGTGAGCAAGAGTGATCATACTTGGTTTTAAAAAAAAAAAAAAATTATTGTCTCACTTACATCGAGGAGGCACAAAGTAGTGGAATTGCATCCCAAGCTTGTGAAACTTGAGAGTTTGGTTTGATTTTTCTAAATCTCATTATTTGTCTCTCTTTTTATTGGCACTGTGCATTTATTGCTTTGATCATTAATTATATTTCTTCCATCTCACTTGAGTTATTCTCACTTAATAGTTGCAATTAGTTTTTAAACAATTTAATTCACCCTCCTCTTAAGTTGCTTTAGGGCCAACATTGGGATATGAGCTTGGTCTCGTTATTTTGCTTAAATTACATTTGAGTAAAGATCTTTATGTCAAACAATAATGCTTTATTTCTTGAAGGTCAATCTATCACCAGACCATCTATGTTTAATGGGGTGAATTTTATTGGTTTGAAAGAATGAATGAAAATCTTTTTGCAATCTATTGATATTGATTTGTGGTATGTTGCCAATGAAGGTCCTTTTGAAGCCAATATTGTTGATGATCACACAAATAGAAGAAGAGAAAAAAATTGAGGGATGAGCTTACTCCACAAGATAAAGCAAGTTTGACCTTGAATGCTAAAACCATGGATGCTAACAAGTCTACTCTTGTCAAAGGTTGTGTTTCGGCTAAGGAGATTGTTGGGATAAATTCAAAGAAATTCATGAAGGAAGTTTATGATCTGAGAGAACAAAAGAAATCCTTGCTTGTTGCCAAGTATGAGTCTTTCAAGATGGAACCACATAAGAATATTGATAAGATGTATTGTAGATTCAATGATATCATTAAGGATCTTGAAACCTTAGGTAAGGAATATTCTTTGGGTTTAAAGAATAGAAAGATATTGAATGCTCTATCCAAAGAATGGGAAGCCAAATCTATTGCAATAGAGGAGTCAAAGAATTAAAATTCCATGCTCATTGAATCCTTGATTAACTCTCTTACATCTTATGAATGAAGCTCAAGGCTAAAGTGGTGGATGATGAAGAAGCAAGACCAAAAAGAAACATTGCCTTAAAGACTTCCCAAGAAGAAGATGAAAGTGGCTCCATCAATTTAGAAGATGAACATGTTGATGAACGTGATCTTGCACTCATCACCAAAGGGTTTCTCAAACACTACATCAACAAAAGGAGAATGAGGAAAAAGGAGGAGCAATCAACTCTAATAACTTCAAAGGAAAGACCAGCTAGAAATTAAGAAGCAAAATGAAAAGTGCTTAAATGTGGTCAACTCGGGGACTTTGCAAATGAGTGTCCTTCTAAGAAGAAAAAGGAAGAAAGGAAGCCCTGCTTCAACAATTTTCAAATCGCATGGGATAATTGCAATTCCGAAGGAGAAATTGAAGAAGAGATTGAATCGGCACAAATGGCCTTTATGGCTATTGGTGATGATAAGGTAACAACTTCTTATGATTCAAATGATGAAAATGATAATAATGATGATCTTGAAGCTTTCGTTATAAAATTGCATGATAGCTTGAACGCATCATATGCTAGAAATAAAGAGTTGTTAGAAAAAATAATGCCTTGTTGAATGCTAACTCCAAACTTATGAATGAAAATAATAGGTTATCACAAGAAATGATGATTGCAAGAAAAAAAAATGCATGTGAAAACAAAGATCAAGGAAGAACAAGCCTCTTTGAATAGCGAAAGATTGGATGATCTTGATGTACTCTTGAATAGAAAAAAGGAAAAAGTCGTTGATTTGAGAAGAAATAGAAACATGTTGATCAACAAGAATTTTATTACTTTTAGAAAGAATGATTTATGTTTTGTAAAATCAAAATCCTCTTTGTACAGGAATAAAAGAACATTATTTGCAATTATTGCCAACAACATGGACATGTGAAAAATAATTGTTATGTCAAGCGAAATGAAAAACTTGGAATGAATTTCGTGTGGATTTGCAGTCAATTTACTAACTCTTATGGACCCAAGAAAATATGGGTACCAAAATTTATCGCCTAATTCTTTATGTAGGTAATGAACATCACCAAGAATGATTAGTGGTTCATTGATAGTGGGTGTTCAAGACACATGACCGGTGATGCATCTCTCTTCACTAATCTCAAGTCCAAAAACAGTAGAATGGTGACTTTTGGGGATAACATGAAAGTAAAATTAATTGGCATTGGTGATGTATGAAAAATATATTATGGTGAGACTTTGATTAAAAATGCGCTCTTAGTTGATAATTTGAACTATAATCTTTTTAAGTGTGAGTCAATTATGTGATAGAAATTTATATGTGTTCTTTACTAAACATGAATGTTTAATTCTTGATACAAATTTTGTTGTTTTGTTAAAAGGTAAAAGGCATAATGATGTTTATGTGGTTTGTCTTGATAATATTGATAGTAGTAATGTAAAGTGTTTAACCGCTTCTATAGATGATCCTTGGCTTCGGCATAGAAGGCTTTGTCATTTCGGTATGGATTTGATTGATAATCTTGCTAAAAAAGATTCGGTAAGAGGTTTGCCAAAATTGAAGTTTGAGAAAAACAAAATTTGTGATGCTTGCCAATTTGGTAAACAAGTTAAAGTTTCCTTTAAACCTAAGAATTGTGTGTCTACTTCTAAACCTTTAGAATTATTGCATTTGGATTTGCTTGGTTCAACTCAACATGCTAGTCTTGGTGGTAGCAAGTATGCTTTTATTAAAATAATTGTTAATGATTATTCTAGGTGTACTTGGGTACTTTTTCTTGTTCACAAAAATGAACCCTTCGAAAATTTTGTAAAATTATTTTCCAAAAAACAAAATTTGTTAAATTTGAAAATTGTTCGTTTGAGAAGTGATAATGGGTCTGAATTCAAATTCGATGGTTTTCCCAAATTTTGTCATCACAATGGTATTTTGCATGAATTTTTTGGTTGCTAGAGTGCCTCAACAAAATGGTGTTGTTGAAACAAACAATAGAACACTTCAAGAGGCCGCTGGAACCATGATAAATGAGTGTGATTTACCAAAATATTTTTGCGCCAAATCTGTTAACACGGCTTGTTATGTTATGAATCGAGTTCTTTTAAGGCCTATTTTAGACAAAACTTCTTATAAACTCTTGTTTTATAAAAAACCCGTTGTGAGCTATTTCAAAGTTTTTGGTTGTAAATATTTTATTTTGAAAATTAAAGAGCATCTTGGAAAATTTGACAAGAAATCGGATGGACAGGAAAAGATTTTCTTAGAATATTCTAGTGACAAGAAAGCATACCAAGTATACAATATAAGAACTCTTGTGATTGAAGAAGTTGTGCATGTCACATTTGATGAAACTAATGATGTTATTTCAAGAGATGTTTGTGAAGATGAAGATGAAGGTGTGCAAAAGAAACTTGAAAAGCTCACTATTCAAGAAAACATCAAGAGACCAAGAAAAACGATGAGGACAATGCTTATCACTTGGATGAAGAAAGAGAAAGGAAAGAAGATTCCTCAAAAGATCTTCCAAAAGCCTGGAGATTTTTCTCAAGTCATCGTCAAGAATTAATCATAGGTGATCCATCTGATGGAGTAAAAACTCATTCTCATAAACCTTTGAATAATAATTGTGCCTTACTTTCTCATATTGAACCTAAACATTTGGATGATGCTATAAAAGATGAATCTTGGATTCTTGCCATGCAAGAAGAAATTAGTCAATTTGATAAAAACAATATGTGGACTTTAGTTGACTAAGACCCTCGAATCATCCTATAATAGGAACAAAATGGGCTTTTAGAAATAAAGTAATTGATAAAGGTGAGATAGATAGAAATAAAGTTAGACTAGTTGCGAAAAGTTTTGGTCAAGAAAAATGGATTGACTTTGATGAGACCTTCACACCTGTTGCTCGCTTAGAATCCATTCGTATGTTTCTAGTATATGCTTGCTTCAACAATTTCAAATAATTTCAAATGGACGTGAAAAGTGCCTTTTTAAATAGTTTTATTGATCAAGAAGTTTTTGTTGAACAACCCTCGGGTTTTGAAAATAAAGATTTTCCAAATCATGTTTTTAAACTATCAAAGGCTTTGTATCGGTAGAAACAAGCTCCTACAACTTGGTATGAAAGATTAAGTGGTTTTTTGATTGAAAATGGTTTTAAAAGGAATGTTGTTGATACTACTCTTTTCATCAAAATTAGTCATAATGATTTCTTGGTTGTTCAAATTTATGTTGATGATATTATTTTTGGATGCAACTAATGAAAGTTTGTGCAAGAAATTCTCTTGTTTGATGTAAAAGGAATTTGAAATATGTATGATGGGAGAATTACAATTATTCCTTGGACTTCAAATTCACCAAACTAAGAAGGAAATTTTCATCACACAAATCAAGTAAGCAAAGGAGTTACTCAAGTGCTTTGGAATGGAGGATTATAAACAAGTTCGAACGCCAATGTGCACCTCAACCAAACTTGACAAAGATGAAGAAGGTAATAGTGTTGATAAAAAACACTATAGAGGTATGATCAGAAGCTTACTTTATTTCATGGCTAGTACATCGGATATTATGTTTGTTGTTCGTCTTTGTGCCAGATTTCAATCTTGCCTTAAGGAATCACATTTAATTGCTGTCAAAAGAATTTTTAGATGCTTGAAAGGGACACTGAATTATGGTCTTTGGTATACTAAATCCACTAGTTTTGATTTGATTAGTTACTCAGATGCCGACTTTGCTGGTTGTAAGATTGATAGAAAATTAGTACTAGTTGTATGTGTCATTTTTTGGGTAATTGTTTGGTTTCTTGGTTCAGCAAGAAACAAAGTTCAATTTCTCTGTCAACAATAGATGCTGAATATATTGCTACGGGAAATTGTTGTGCTCAACTTCTTTGGATGAAACATACTTTGAAAGATTTTGGTGTTATTTTTTATTGTGTGCCTGTTAGATGCGATAATACTGGTGCAATTAATCACAAAAAATCCATTTCTGCATTCTAGAACAAAACAAATTGATGTCAAGCATCATTTCATTAGAGATCTTGTTTGTAAAAAAAAAAATTTGTGTTGAATTTTTTTGCACAAAAGATCAATTGACTAACATTTTTACTAAAACTTTACCTTTGGATCATTTCGAATATCTCAGAACTTGTTTGCGTGTTTCTACTTTTAAAATTATATCAGTTGTGTTTTCAGACGCAAATGTGCGTCCTATGCTCAAGCTCTCTGTTCTCGGACGGACATATCTGTCCGAACTCTTTGGTTTTTGAACGATTCTGGTCTTAGACGCTCCCTTTCGTTCGAACTCTTTATCTACACCCCAAAACACTCTAGAAAATCTTTCGGACAATCACAACCAACTGACAGCCTTTCGGAGACATAAGGCAACTATTTTGGCCGTCCGTTCTTCAAAGATCGAACATGCATTCGGACGTATACCAATCGTTCAGATGTCTGAACGACTGTTTCAAATTGTTAAAACCTTTCAATTTTCTCTTTTTAGACATTTTTCTTCCCCTAAACCCTAGCTCTGGCGAAGAAGGCAACTTTCCTTCAATTCCTTCAATTTGCCTTATTCACTCCAAATTTTCTTCAACAAATCATCTTCTTATCACTTTATTAATCTTCTCTTAACCCTTTTTTACCTTATTAACACATTATTCCTTCCAATTCCTTAAAATTTCTCAAACCCCTTTTTTACGCTCTCTAATCCTTTCCTCTAATTCAAGATAGTTCGATCACGTGTACTAGAGGAAAGAAATCGAAGGGGAAGGCTCCAGCACAATCTAAGCCAAACTTCAACAAATCCTCTGCCCGTTCCAAATCCCACCACGCCCAAATTCATTGTTGCTAAGGCATTTGAAAGGTATACATCCTTGCTTAGTAAATCCATTATTGTGCAATGTCCTATTTCCCAAGGCATATTTGATGAATTAAATTTATCTTCTGTTAAGGAATGTTTTGAAAAACAAAAATGGGAAAATTGAATTCATATTGACTTGCATGAGTATCACGACATGGTTTTACAGTTTACTGTAAACTTTTGCAAAGGTTCATTTGTTCAAACCTTAGTGTCTCCTGTGAATCACATTAACCTTGAGTTGAATTCCAATATTATTAACTTGATTTTTGAATGTGATGTTCTTCCTTCTGAAAAAATTTCATAGTTCTTTTCCCTGGACAAATGACCTATTGTTGACACTGGATTTGATGTCGAGAAAGTGAAACAAATTTTTAATGTTGATTTCAAACAAGTTTTAGAAGCCAAAACCACTTTACTTAGTCCTGAAACTCAATATTTTGTACACGTTGGTTACAAACTTGCTATTACCAACTGATGAACATCGTACTAAGCCAGGAAAAATGTAATTTTACTTCTTTTATTGTGTTTTTAAAGGAATTCAACTTGATTTTGGATTTTTTTTTATTCTTGTGGGAATTGTTTCTAAAAGATACTCGAAGAAATATCCCATTTGAAAATTTTTTAACAAAAGTTTTTGATCATTTTGATATTCCCTTTACTGGTAAAAAACAATATCCCTCATATTTTAATAAAGCTTACATTGAACTAAAAGGATTGCATTTTTTCAAATAAAAATGGTTCACTAAAGTTGAATATGAAATTGAAAAATAAAAGCATCACGCCTCAAGTTCAGGACAATCACCTCTTTATCCTATTTCGGCTCAACCCTCTTCATCCCCACCTTTACTAACCCATTCTTCACAAATATCGTCTTCTGAACCCTCTCTCTCATAATTGTGCACCCTTGTCACAAATCTGGAAAATCAATGACCACTTCTTCAACGCCGAACCGTTCTGAAATTAAAAAGGTTGAAAACCAAGCAGACTATCCTCCAGGAAGCCTTAAGTTTGGGGATGTCTGGCTCCGCTCAAGTTCAATTTGCAAACATTCAATCGCAATACACACTCGAGTCCTCCTCTGATAAGGACGACGATGACATTGAAGATATCGAACATTCCAACCCTGAGCAAGGAGCCCATGAGGTTCAAACTAGTCCATCAAATCCTAGGAACACTACAATTCCAAGTGCCAATACTGATGCTATAAAGATGTTGATGACACTTTTAACTACATCATGTAGTGCCGTGATACTCAAGAGTTCAGTGAGCACAATAGTGAGGCTACAAATGATGATTTGCCCACAAAAAAGCGAAAACACGAAGTGCGATCAAAGCAGAAAAATGATTTAGATTCCACCTCCTAGTTTATATCTTTTAGTTTACATTTGTTTAGTTTGAACTTGGTTGTTGATGTAATTTCTTGTCATTGATGAACTTGTTGCAAGAAGCAATCTATTTCTTCTGTTAACGATGTTCATTTTACCTGTGTTTTATCATTTATTGCTTGCACTTGTTTCTTGTGGTTTGAGTAAGGGGGAGCATCATCTCAGGGGAAGCCTCTCTCTGGTTTGATGATGCCAAAAGAGAGAGATGTTGTTTGTTTGATTGTTTGACTTATGGTTGGTTATGATTGGTTTGCCCTGTGATTTGTCATCAACAAAAAGAAGGGAGATTGTAGACCTACAATCCTGGTTTTGATGATGACAAATACAATCTAATAGTTTGAACTTGAGTTGTGCAGGAATTTTGCTATATCTGACACAACAAGTTTTCGGACGATGTACATCATCCGAAATGGAAGAGTTTCAGACACTCAACATCATCCGAACGTGACTAAGTTTCTCGAAGGCAAGAATTTTTCCGAACAAGAATTTCTCAGATGCAGTACACCGTCCAAAAGGTCAGGCAGAGAACAAAGATTCTGAGGTGTTCACAATGAATATTTAATATCGCCCGAAGAAAATTTCTATCGGACACACCTGACCGTTCGAAGTATCAACACTTAGTATTAAACCTTCCGGACCCACTACACTGTCCAAGGACCTGGCTCAACAACCTACCAGTTTCATACGTAAGAACGGATGCAACCTCAGCCATCTGAATGTAGATTTCAACCTCCATGTTATCATTGATCTGACGCTCGAAAAGGACCTCGAACGTTCGATATCTGTAACGGCTAGTTTCTCAGCATTTATTACTTAGCCGTTGGGAAGTGGTTGGAAGCTGTTTTATTACATCTATAAATGCCAACTTATGAAGAAAAACTTCCACATTGAATACAAGCTTCTACAAAAGTTAATTGAGTAAAAAATAGGCTTTCCATAGTGTTTGCAAAGTGTTAAAGTGAGTGATCTTCAATTGTAAAGAGTGGAGAGATAATTATTGTACAAAAGTGAGATTGTGTGTAAAACTCATGGCTCAACTAAATATAATTAGTATGAGCAAGAGTGATCCTACTTGGTGTATAAAAACCAATTATTATTGTCTCACTTACATTAAAGAGGCACAAAGTAGTGGAATTACATCCCAAACTTGTGAAACTTGGGAGTTTGGTTTGATTTTTCTAAATCTCATTATTTGTCTCTCTTTTTACGTCTCTCTTTTTACTTGTGCATTTGTTTCTTTGATCATTAATTATATTACATCCATAACACTTGAGTTTTTATCACTTAATAGTTGCAATTAGTTTTTAAACAGCCTAATTCACCCCCTTCTTAGGTTGCTTTAGAGCCAATAGTTATTATTTTTAGTCACAGGTAGAAAGAACAGTTTTGGAGAGTGGAGATTCACTACCTCCTTAAGTTGGGGAACTGTCAAGATACTCCCCGCACCTTGGCAGTTCTACATCTAAACCTTCATTGAACAATGAGAGCCCATTTTAGGTAGGACTCCTCCACCTCCATGCCAAAATGGATAATCTTAACAAGTACTCTTCTCTTCCTTTTCCCTTCCTGCTCTTCAAGATTGACCTCTTCCTCTTCATCTCCATTAACTGAAATTTCCTCTTCCCTGAATGTTCTGGGATTGGAATATTGTCATTTCTATCCCTTAGGGGATTTCTCACAATCTTAATATCCCTGCCTTTACCTTTTCCTTTATTTCCAGACTTTTTCAACACCCTTTAGGAGCTTCCACATCCATAACATCATCTTGGACCACTGTAACTAAAACCAGATTCTCTTCTATACAGCTACCTTCACCCCACATTTTCTCTCAATATCTTTGGTAAAGTTCCCATTCCATTATTACTCCCAATCCCCAAATCTTTCCCATCTCATTCTTTTTGCCTCCTCATCTCTCTTGGTAATATTTCAACAGATGATTCCCTCCAATCTAGTCTGTTACCCTCTACAACCTCTATGTTGGATAACTCCATATTTTTCCCATCTTTTTTCTCTTCCTCTATGTCTAAAATCTTATAATCTTTTTGAGCCAAGTCTTGTGAAGCTGCTCCTTTCTTTGAGAGTGGTTTTTGTTTCATGGATATTGTGTTTAGTTACACTTGTTCTCATCTAAGCCCCATATTGTTGAGAGCTATTACTAGAACTTTTCTCCTTTTTCCTGGGACAACTTCTTTTACTATGGCCAACAATTTCATGGCAATAATAGAAATCAGAGCAACGTTCATACTAGAACTCAATCCATTTGAGCAACCCTCCCATTTTTACTGGTCTTCCTTTAATCAGGGAATTCAAAATATCAACTTTTACTAGTACTCTCAAATGTCTTCCTTCCTTACTTCCTTCTTGGAGTATGATGACATCAACCACCCCTTGAAAAATCGAACCGGTCTTCTCTCAATGATCCAATGCACTAGCAAGTTCCACATCTGTACCCATATTTCTCCCTTCTGGAATAAGCCATGATTGAACTCAATCCCTACTTCCCATTTACAGAGAACCAACAACTGGTTATCCAAAACATAAGGAATAATATTTAGGGCTCTTCTCATATCTTCATTGTCCTTGAAAATGAATTGATAAAAGTTGAATCCCAGTAATCATTAATCATCAGGTTTTTTGGAAATCCCCACATGCTATTGACAAAGTTTTTAAGACCTGTAAAGTTTACAAATCTTTCCCCAATAACTTTCCCAATTAAACTTAGCTTGTAATCTTTTACTCCTCTTGCAACATCCCCCAGGGCTAAGTTTAATTCTTTGGTTTCAACATCTGATAGGGAAAAATTCCTCATCACTTCCACTAGCTCATCTGCAATATTATCCTTCATCTACATTGAAATTTTGCTTCCACAAACTATCAACAACCCTATTTTAACCAGATCTAGAAGAAATGGCAAGAAAAGAGCTTACTTTGTTGTTAAGAAAAAGCTAGGTAAAGTGGAAAGATAGGAGAAAAGAAAAGAGGTAAACAGCAACCAAAAGAAAACCAAAGGAAAGAAAATAGTGACAATAAACAAGAAGAAAAAGGGGACAAAAAGTCAACAAAAGAAGGCAAATGGTAAAAATGGAAAGGTCAAATTAGGCACATGGAAATAAAACTGAAAAGCAAAGACCCAATAAGAGTATTAAATGAAGAAGTGGAATACTAAACTGTCAAAGGTCTAAAAAAATAGACAAACCAACAATACAAAATGGTACTAAGCAATAAATATATGATGGCCTTCCTTAATGAACTTGGAGTGAAATCCATAGAGATTAAGCAAAACAAGGACGAAAATGGTGAGATCAGTTTTTTAGAGTTTGAAACTGAAATTTTAGGCTTCTAGAAAGAGAAGGCAAACACTCCCATAGAGAGAGAAATACTCCCATAGAGAGAGAAAACTGCACATTTACAAACATAACCAAATGCCAACATTTCAAAAATTACTGCAACTTAAGCGACCTTCTTCTTCCCCATTGCTATTTGCGAACTTAAAACCCCAAAAAATTCACCCCCTCCTAAATCCCTAACACTCCTATACTCAAAATCTACCAATTCAATCCAAAATTTCATTCAGCTAGAATATTAACCAAACTTAATATACCCCTTCAACCACTGATTGGGCTGAACGAATTGAAACTGGACAAATCATGGCTTCTTCATTTTATTTTTTTTCGGCAGTTTTGTTGTCAAAATTCGTTGAAATTTACTTCCAATTACAGCAAGTCTTGGGAATCTTTTATTAATCATTTTGAAAGAATTTACTGGTTAAATGTTGGGTTGGTTGGTGTGATTTTTGTCTTCATATTTGGCTGATTTCTAAGTAACTAGTGGCTATTATTGGACAAATTCTTGCTCTTAGTAGTTATAATTGTTAATGGTTATTCAAGTGTTGATTATTTAATGTTAATTGGGTGAATTTGTGAAGGTAAATGTGATTGTATTTTTTTGGGGATATTTTGACCGAATTTTTGTAATTGGGACTGTAAATTGGAAGATTTCTACTATTAATTTGTTGTAGTTGTGACCAGAGTATGAAATTCAATGTTAATTTTGAAGAAATTGATTTTGGTAATTTTGGGCCTAAATAATTTGAGAATTGTGGGACTAAATTTATTTAATTTTTGGTGATTATTGGATTTTTTTGAGAAGTACTTAGTGTTCATTGATATTATTTTTGTTTGTTTTCATTGGGATAATTGGATTGATTATTGTATATAGCAAGGAAAAGGCAGAAAACCTATAGAGAGGGATCGAGTTCTTCTATGGTCTTTGATCCATATAGACTTATATTTGTTGAGGCACAGAAGAAATTTAGTGATAAGATTGAGCTGAAAACCTAGTTCCAAAGACAGCCATTGATTTTCTAGATAGTTGGGCTAGATATTGCCACTGCAAAAATCTTAATACCACAACAATTTTTGTTTAAATGACAAATATGCCCTTAAGGAGTCAAAAGACAAAACTATTGAAAGTTGTATCCTATTTACTCCCTACTCCTCTTTCTTTCAATTAGCTCTCTCATGATAAACCAAACACCTTCAACCTCTATTCCCATCACCACCGCCAAACTAAAACCTTACGCGTTCTTCTCCATCACAACCACCACCGCCACCACCATAGTCCTCTATATCAAGAAAAAAAAATGAAAGTCTTTCAATGTAGACATAAAACGTGCCATCATCATAACGTCAGTGTCAGCAAAGTCGTTGTGGACAAGAATTTCTCTCTTTTATTATCCGATTGGAACTCAACTTTCACAATTAACCCATAAAGTAAACTTGATTTGCTCCAGATTGGAAGTTTATTTGTGTCCTAATACTATGGAGTTCAACAAAAATGGGGACACCATTCGAATATTCAATTACCTTACAAAAAATACATGGATACAATTAAACAACTACAATAGTAGAGGCCTTATAAGTCCATCTATGGCATATCAACACCACAATTTGTATAAGAGGAGAAAAGGAGGGACAAAGTTTCGGCTAAACAAAATTTGCAGGCAAATGAACAAGAGAAAAGAATGAGTGGTTTGGGAATGATAGATGATTAAGGTTAAAGGAAAGGAATGGTAGATGTTTTGGATAAGTAGAGGAGCATAGATTGGCACGTGTTGGATTGGGAGAAGAAAGAGAGTTTCATTGCAAATATCGCATATGGTATGTTCAAGGGGGTGACTGATTGACTTGAGAGGATATTCTGGACATATTTATAAATATTGTTGTGGCATTAAGAGTTTTGTTGTGGCAATATCATTGGCCCTAGATATGAGCAAGCTAAAGCCTATTTTGAGGCTGATATAGACCGGAGGGTTGGCTCTCTATGCAACTTCAGCTGGGTGTTCTGTCTTTGACCCATGAGTTATACGCCAATACTACTAGGGACATAGATAGGATAGTTACTATTAAGGATACCTGTGTCATATTCCCGTGCAACCACTAGCGAAGTACTTGAGTGCCCTGTTATTGAGCATGATGGGTATGGCCAGTCAAAAAATGGACAAATTGATCATCGTGCCATTACTCAATTGCTTTGTCCTGAACCTACTATTTAGGAAATGTCTACAAGTTAGAGATATGGCCAATGATATTGCCACAACTATTTTTTCTTCTAATGACATTAATACCCTTCACAAGCAAATAAAAAAATCTCCATCCTTTTTCCTGGGTCCAACATTCTAGACACTGTTTCTCTTCCAAACTTCTAAACAGTGAACTCACGAAAGCCCTTCCTCCTTTTGTGGTATTTTCTCGACCAGCAACTTGATTACCAATGAATACCAAATACTAGAAAATTGGAATAATTACCTTAAGAGGCTCATATATCATGGCTTTTTTAAAAGTTCTTTTGGATAACTAGTAGCAGCATTAAAAGCAAGTCTGGAAAATTACACAAGCAAATTTTCCAGACTTTCTTTCAGATTTTCTCTCCGTCAACGCGATCTAAGGTGCTCTGCATGATACTAAATTTTTGTGCTACCACCAACCACCACTACTCTAGTAGCTTCTTTCTATTCTTCAAAAAATTTTCAAGTCTGTTTTTATTTGGCCTAAATCACCGATAATTGGTACTTTCAATAGCTGAACTGTGACGGGTTTCTATCTTTACAGAGTTAGAGATTTACCATTTTAGTAAGACATAGGTTTTTGGAGGGAAGCGATTTAAAGAAGAGAGAGTGGGGAGGTAGCTTGGAAGGAAAAGGGGGGAGAGTTTGGAGATGGAGGAGCGGCGGAGTGAGAATTTGTGAGTTTAGAGATCTAGATTAGAAATGAAATGTGGGACCTAATATTAAGGGTATTAATGTCATTATGAGAAAAATAGCTGTGGCAATAAGATTAATGTTGTAGCAATATCATTGGCCATTACAAGCAGTTTCCTATAAATGCTATGCATATGAATGCACAATTTTTTATCGTACTTTGTTTCTACTTGTTTTTATCAACATACTAGATATAAAGAGCCTTGGACTATTCCAACTTTTGGTTGTCTTGCAATTTTCCCACCAAAAAAATAGCCCATGACTCCCACGTGACTTTATTAATTTTGGTTATTATCATCGACGTCGTTTCGGCTCTTCTTCTCCTTTCCTTATTATTTTTCTTCTTTTCTCTTCTTTTTCTTTTTTCTTTGCTTCTTTCTTTCTGTGTCTCTGTTCTCCTTTTTTCTTTTATTTTTCTTTCCTTTTTACAACAAGAAATTGCATGGGGATGCGATGATAAATTACTGGTGGTTATAAAGGATTACTAACAGATATAACGGAATCATCATCACCATCAGAGAGAGCACTTTTAACCTTTTGTTATTTGGACATTGCCTATTGTATAGAACAATTCCAATTGGGATAAATTTCAGCCTTGCTGTGAATTTGTGAAAAGAAAAAACAATTGTTTGGCTCAATACTTTCTTGATGTAATGTTAGATAACCATTTGACAGCAGAATTTATGGAGCCAGATTTACAACTTCAACATGAAATTACTGTTGTATCAAAAACTTTGCTGATATTCCTTCTATTCTTGTTTTGTTTTTGCATTCCCTATGAGCCTTATAATAGCTAACGTTCACACAAGGATAGTTTGGTCTTCTTGTATTTTATTAGCAATAGAAAAAAATCCCATCAATAGTATCTTCTTTTTTTGCAGACATACATTATACACATCATAGAACATAAGTACCTTGTACAACAACTGATGTGATATCTATTACCTACTTCATAAGATTTGTGATATCTATTAATTCATTTACTTCTTCTTTTCTCACTTTCTCAGTTGCTCTTGTTTCTTTCTCAGAAATTTAGTGCTGCACTTCGTTAGATTTTTGTTCTTTTTTTTCAAGTTAAACTGTGACATTGTTCATTTTACTTCTTATTCTAATGCAGGTTTCTTTCGAGTTTGTTTGCCAGTCGAAGGGAAAAAAAACTGTTGCTATTCTTCTGGCCATTTAACAGGTTCTTTTTTCATTCCTTCTTCTATTTTTTTACTTTTCTTGTTATGCTTGATTGTGATTTATCTATTTGATTTCTAGATTGTTTGAGGTTTTTTTGGGTTATACTTCTTAATGAGCTTAAACTTATACCATTTGGTTATGTCTTCAATCGATGCTTAGGCCACCTTTACATTATTCTTATTGATCTGTGTTTATATTAGTTTTCCTCACTGGCTATAAGAATTTTTATCGGATGCCATCTATCAAACAACAACTAGATGGATCAAAAAACTTTGCCCCACAAAAATTTTGTGCTAAAATTACTCAGGAAAAAAAATGAACTGTTGTGCCATCGAAGAAAGTATTATGCTGAAAAGAAAAAGGATAAAGAGACTGCTCTTAAGTCTTCTTCTTTAAAAAAAATCAGCATAACAGGTCTAAGGACCTTGATAAGAAGTATGTTTGTAACACTGGTGTTCAAGATATTGAGACTGGAGCTTGTTTTACGGAGAATGATGCAACTCAAAATGAGTTGCCTCAGTCTAATAATTATGTCACCTTATTTAGTGATAAGAACTTAGTTGAGTTTTTGGACTATATGTCTAGGGAATTAGCTTCTTCTTCGGCAAATCAACAAAACCAGAAACAAACTTCGACTTATGTACCTTTGTTTTCTGACCAATCTTTTCCCGCTGGAGGTATATTTTGTGTTCCCCTTATCTTATAGAAATATAAGATTCTTCCTTAATTTTCTTATATTCTACTTTCTTCAACTATTGTTCATCTTGCTTATTTCTTCTTATAGCTGATCCTAGAACCTTTCATAACCTTCTTACCAAAGAAAAGCTCTAGAGACCGAGCTTTGACAATCAACTTCTTATTCAAGCTCTAATAATATTTTGATTTATCTTCCACGACAATGAAATATGAAATCAATGTCCTAATCAGTTTGAAATTTTTCTATTCTTAATGTTTTCCCCTGCAAATGACTCCTGTTTCTAAAGGTCGATTGGCAGAAGAAGGATGTTCTTTTGTTAGTTTCTCAACTCCTGAGTTATCTAGAAATGATACAGTCCATCATGCTTTGATAAATACAAGTATTGTGACTAAAGGTTTGTCGACATTGTCATGTTATACATTTGCTTCAAATTTAAGTCAGTTTAGGATGTAGATTTCATAATAATGTTTCTTCGATGACTATCCTAAGGAAAAGGCGTAAAACAAACAAGAAGAAATTATCTCGCCTAGAGAAAATTCCAAAAAAACCTCTGGAACTACCAAATGCTCCGGATTGTGTTCATTGTGGTGCTAAGAGGTTTCATGACATTGGAACCTTCAAATTTTTGTTATGCTGGAGGAGAAGTTTTATTTGTTATTCCTCCGATGCCTTATGATCTAATGAGACTCCATTGTGGTTTAGATGAAGAGAGTACAAAATTCAGGAAGAACATTTGTACTCAAAACAATTTTCTTGCTTTCAAATCTCTTGGTGTGAAGTACGATCATGAGCTAAAAAAGAATACGAAAGGAGTTTATACTTTTCAACTTCAAGGGTAGGTGTACCATTTCTTGAATAGTTTAAAACCTTCTGCTAATCTGCCTTCTGGAATTTAGTTGTACTTTTATGATACAGAGGAAGAATTGTCTAGAAGACTTGATGCTTCGCCTAGGCTTCATGAGAGCACTATTAAGTTATTAATGAGTGTTCTTGACTAGAATCCTTATGCTAAAATTTTTAAAGGTCTTCGAGACATTCCTAATCTTGAGAATCAAACAATTATTTTGAATTCAAATCCAATCTCGGATCAGTGTCTATATAATCTTCCATCTTTCATTTCTCAAGTTGCTGCTATTTTTACTGAATCTGAGGATCAAACACTTGATAAGAGTGCTCATATTCAGGTTTATACACACTCCAATTCAAGCCATAGGATTAAGCATTATTTTTCATGCTTATGATCCTTTACAGTATCCCTTATTATTTCCTTTAGATGAATCTAGATGGCATCATGGCATTCTGAGGAATTCATTATCCGGAAAAGAAAAAGAAACACTTCTGAGAATAAAACACTCATTGACCCTTCTTTAGTCCCGGATGCTTCTGAACTAATCCAACTAGAAAATGAAGGCAAGTTTTATTCAACTTATATTCCAGGCCTGGAAATTCATTCTACCTCTGTGTTCTTACAATTACCTCTAATAATTCTCTTTTCCTCAATGTTTGTTATTCTTTCTTATAGTTGTTGAGCAAGGGAAAAAGTTGAAGGATGTTGTCTTGGCTATAGAATACTATTGTTATAGACTTCAAATCAGAGATGAGGTTAGATCTATGATCTTGCATGCACTAGAAGGTTATTACAGCAGTTTACTATTGATATTTATGTTAAGATTGAAACTTCTAGGCTTGATTTCCATAGGAAAAAACAAACTGAGATTAGAACTGAAATTCTTAAAGGTGTTATGGATAGTACAGCAGTAGGTGAAACAGAGAAAAGTAAAATTGGTAGTAGGATATATCTTCCATCATCATTTATTGGTGGTCCAAGAGACATGAGGTGAAGATAAATAGATTCTATGGCTCTAGTTCAACAGTATGGAAAACCTGATATTTCCTTACCATGACGTGCAATACTATGTCGAAGGAAAACAGGATAATCTGAAGTATAAGGAAGAAGCACAAGATAGACCAAGTTTGGTTTCAAGGTTATTTCGAGCAAAATTGGAAATGCAAAAATTTGAGCTCATAAAGAAGAAATTATTTGGAACTGTTGCAACATTTGTTTATGTCAACGAATTTTAAAAAGAGGACTTCCTCATGCTCATATTTTTGCTGATCTTGAAACCAGTATAAATTCAAGCTGCGGAATCCTGAAGATTATGATCATTTTGTTTTAGTTGAAATACCTTATCCGAAAAGCCAGCCATACTTACACTCTTTGGTTATTAAGCATATGTTGCATGGCCCTTGTGGACCAATGAACAAACAAATCCTTGCATGAGAAATGGAAGCTGTAAAAATCAGTATCCTAAAGAATTTAGTAAGCATACTACTCATACAGATGATGGTTACCCACAATATAGGAAGAGGAAAAATAGTTTGTCTGTAAGAGTTCGGAACATATTTTGGGCAATCGATGGGTTGTTCCTTACAACCCATATCTCCTTGCTATGTTTGACTGTCATTTAAATGTTGAGATATGCTCAATGATTAAATTGGTCAAATACTTATATAAATATGTCTATAAAGGACATGACCATGTGAGCTTTCATATTGGTACAGAAGATAATCTTGAAGATGTTGATAAAATTAATCAATTCCAATCTACAAGGTGGGTAGGTACTGTTGAAGCTACTTTGGCATAGCTACATGTTTAACATGAATGAGATGAATCCTTTTGTATACACCCGTCAGCTTCATCTTCCTGGACAAAAAATTGTTTGCTTTTATAAAAATACTGAATTGTCCAGCCTTTTAAATAACATTGATTTTACAAAAACCATGCTTACTGAATTCTTTGAAAAGAATCGTACAAACAAAAAGTCTTATAAACTGAAGTGTCTGTATCGTCAATTCCCTGAACAATTTGTTTGGAAATCTAAAAACAAGATGTGAACAGAAAGAAAGCATAGAAAGGTCATAGGAAGGATTGCTGTAGTGAGTCTAAATAAGGGTGAACAGTATTATCTAAAATTACTTCTTTCGCATATACAAGGCCCAACATCACTTGAGGATCTTTTGATAGTAAATGGACAACAATTACCTTCCTATAGAAAAGCTACTATGCGTCAAGGCCTCTTGAATCTAATAATTATATAGAAGAGACGTTTGAAGAGGCTACTACATTTCAAATGCTTTCATGTATTAATCTCACTGTGATCACTATTCACAGTTTTGCTAGCCTTCTATTCACCAACAAATCCAGGCCTTTTGTGGGAAAAAATTAAACCAGAACTTTCGAGAGATTTTCACAGGTCTAAAGATGTTACCATTATATCGAAGAACAGATAAAATGGCATGCACTTGAAGATATCAACAGATTATTGAAACTAATGGGTCAAAGCATTGATGACTACCACTTGATTCCTGAAAAGTTCCAGCTTTGCTACACTAAAAAACTCACAAAAGAGATTGAAAGTGAGAATAATATCACTTTTTCAGAAGAAGATTTGTTCATGTCTTCCAAACTAAACAATGAACAGAAAAATGCCTATGGTATGATTATGTGCCAAGTTTTTTCTGGAAATGGTCTCGGTAATTTCATAGATGGTTCTGGAGGTACGGGAAAAACATTCTTATATCGTGCACTTCTTGCTACGTTAGGATCCCAGGGTCACATAGCAATTGCTGTTGCATCATCGGATGTTGCTGCCTCAATTCCAGATGTGTTGCCAGGTGGAAAAATAGCTCATTCAAGGTTTAAAATTTCTTTGGACCTATCAGAAAATAAGACATGTCAAATTAGTAAACAAAGTTCAATTGCCCGCTTAATTGTGCTAACTAAATTAATTCTGTGGGATGAGGCTTCTTTGGCAAAGAGAGAAACAATTAAAGCATTTGATTTGATGCTTAAAGATATTCTGGATTCTGATGAACCATTTGGTGGAAAGGTTGTGGTTTTCAGTGGAGATTTTTGCCAAACTCTTCCAGTTATTTCAAATGCATCTAAAGAAATGCAGATTCAAACAAGACTTGTAAATTCACCTTTGTGGGATGATTTAAAGAAGATTCACCTTACAGAAAATATGCGAGCTATTTTGGATCCCACATTCTCAAGTTGCCTTCTTAGAATAGGAGAAGGAAATGAGCCAGTGGATAATGAAGGAAAGATATCTTTGTGCAAGGATATGTTTGTTCCATATGACAACAAAGACAATTCTTATATGAGGTCTGTCAATGTCCATTAGCTCTTCTTTCAGAAAAAATGCAATACTTCTTATTCAATGCTCTTGATATTAAATTTTTTTTATTCTATAACTGGTTAATAAAATATATTTTCTCTTATTTAAATCTCTATTCGAGAGATCCATATCAAATGATTAATAGATGCATTCTATCTCCAAAAAATAGTGTTGTTGATGAGGTTAATAAGTTGATCATTGATCAATTCCCTGGGACAGCTCATGTTTACATAAGTAATGATAGGACAATCAACCAAAATGATCAAGGAGATTATGAAGATTTGCTAAATTCATTAAATCCAAAAGGTTTCCCTCCTCATAAGTTGGTGATGAAAATAAATTGTCCTCTGATTCTGTTAAGAAACATAAATCCTACTAAAGGTTTGTGTAATAGAACTAGGCTGATCTATAGAGAACTGAGGTCGTACACAATTTGTGCAGAAATTGAAGTTGGCCATCACAAAGGAAAGAAAGTTTTCTTGCCAAAAATTCCACTTGGGTTCATCTTCTGATAGTGAAAAGAATGGCATACCATTCAAGAGAACTCAATTTCCAGTTCGACTTTGTTTTGTCATGACAATCAATAAACCTCAAGGTCAAACTCTAGATTATGTAGGCGTCTATTTGCAAGAACCAGTTTTCTCTCATGTCCAATTATATATGGTTGTGTCTCATGCTAAAACAGCAAATGCAGTAAAAGTCCTAATTATACCTAGAACTTTTGCCGCTACCGAGGATGTGTTTAAGAAAAGAAATGTTGTCTACCGTGAAATATTAGAATTGGCAAAAAAAATAGCTTAAAGGTATACTTTGTTTAGACTTAATATGTGAAAATATGTTGCTGCATTATCTACTTTGCTTATATTTATCTTACATCTTTATCATTCGAACACCTTCCATATTCTGATTGGTTTAATTGCAGTATAGACAATTTGTTGTCTATTGAACATATTAAGCCAAACATGAGCAATTGGTCTGCGAAGATAACTGTTCAGGAGAAACTGCATGCGTCTCTATGAAACTAACAACTCCTTCATCGAAGAGCAAAACCACATATCAGAATTTCATCTTTGTTGATTCTAAGGTACTGAATACATAAATATTAAGCATTATATTCGTATTTTCTACTCTTTGTAAAAAAGATTGTTACTAGGAAAATACAGAGACTAATTTATGACATTGTCCTTCTCATTCCATTTATTTAGGGTTCAAAAGTTCAGGGAATTATGTTCAACCAAGCTATTCCTATTATGGAACCAAAACTGCAGATCTACAAGAAATATCTTATTTCAATTGCTGAGGTTAGGTTGATTCCAGAGACATTTAGGTATGATGGAATCGATATCCAATGGGAAATATCTACTGAGACTATGGTAGAAGAGCTACCAGACGAAGAAAGTGACATGGTTCGAACAGGAATTTGTCTATACCAAGTACCAAGATTTCTTGCAATATGCAGATTCAACCACTCAAACAATTGGTAATACACTAAAATATTACAATTTTATTTACGCTTCGTTAATTATGTCACTAAGATTTTATTTTTTATTTGTAGATATTCTTGGGGTGATCCTTGATTCAATGCCAACCTTATCAATTAAGAAAGAAAATGGAACATCTTATGTGCAAAGATTTGTCCTCATCAATGAAGAGTAAATGAAGTCTTATCTTATCTTCTAACTTTTACATATATAAACTTTATACTCATACTTTGAACATTACATTTGCTTAAATTTAGGATGCAACCAACTGTACTTTCCCTTTGGAATGAGTTAATTGAAAATGAAGGACACATTCTCAGTCAACAAGTCAGCAAATTTCCAGCTGTTATCTGTCTCCGGCTGAAAGTTATTTCTTATGATGGTATAAAATATATTCCCTTTTGTGCCTTTATACAAAGTAATTATTTTTCTTAATGATTATAACATTTATACATCAGGAATTGGCTTCTCAACTAGAAAAGACTCAGTGATACTCATTGATCCACGAAAGAAAGAAGCAAGACAACTAAAAAACTGGTATATGTAACATATTTCTTATATGTAAGAAAGATCTTTACATTGATGAGATCAGTATTCCACGATTACTTATTGTATATATTATCTATATTTACAAATGAATAGAGCAATTAGAAATGAAAAGACACTTGCACCAATCATTGAAAACAAATAATACCCCAAACAAAGTCCACAAATGTTCCATCAATATTAAAAACATCTGACTTCGGTTGCTGATATCATTGCTGTAGCAAAGTTAAAAAGATATATAGATATTTTTTTTGTTGTTTTACTATCTTTCTTATAACATAATCATAATAACTAAATCTTAAGATGCTTATACCATTTTACTATGCCGAAAAAATGGATACAGAGTGCCTAGGTGAAAGTTCAGTTCTCTTTCGAGCATATCTACCAAAAGTACTAGTACATGGCTTGTAAGAAGTGCTTCCGAAAAACTTCAGCAAACTACCAATTTACATACACATGTAATCACTGCAATGAAAAGCAAGAAGCTCAACCAAGGTAATCTATTGTAATTTTTTATTTACACTTATGTCTGTTTTAAATATAAATAACTGTATATCTAAACCAAACTTTGATTGTAAATATAGATGTAGGTTTGATGTCGACTTAACTGATAAAAGTGGAACAATAACTGTATCTGTGTTTGTTGAATTAGGAGAGAGCCTACTTGGATTCAATGTTGTTCAGGCAATAAAGCACACTATTCAGGTTACTATCATTTCTTTTTAATTATATTATATGTCTAGTTAACCAAATGTAACTATAACTTGTATTAAACAATGATGTTATTATATAGAATAAGGAACTACCTTTGGAACAAGTTCATGTACATCTAAAAACAAAAATATTCATAACTCGGATAAGGCCAGCTAAGACAAGAACAACGAATCATTTTCAATGCTATACTCTTAATTACTATTTTGAACACATTGAAGAGGCAAGGAAGGATCATAATCTAATTGGCAATGAAATTGCTTTGATGCCATCACGGACACAACTTTCAACAGCTGGAACTTCAATCTCAAGCATATTGGAAAAATTATATGATTGATGCTTTTATATATAAAGATTTATAACTTAAGAAATTTCTATTAACATGAAAACTTATTGAATTCAACAGAGAGTAAATGTTCAAAAGTTAGAGTTTTCCTTGCAAGTAAGTTTGACACAGCAGAAAGTGCAGAAAATGCAGAAGACGCAGCAAATCCAGCAAATGTAGAAAATTCAAGAGAACATCACACAAATGATGATGAATCAAGGAAAGCCAAAAAGGCCAAACTGAATTGATCTGTTTAATCTCATCAGACTGTTAAGCAAACAGATGACTATTGCTTTAATCTTTTGTTTTGGTCTACTTTCAATGCAGAATGTTATATTCTTGAACACTATAGAGAACCTTTACTATATATAACTAAGGCTTTTGAATATTATGAGAATGCTCAAAAAAAACAGCTATTGTACTCTTCTTTTACATGAGCATTCTTGTAAATATTATGCATAAGACTATATGTGGTTAGTTTATTCCTATGTGTCTCTATGAAAAATGCTCAGAAAAGAACAGTCAAGTTCTTCTATTGTAATTGGGCATTTTTAAGGTTTGATTTGTAGAACTCTTAAGTATGAAATCTTATCTCTTGGTTAAACACTATCATGATTCATGCAACTATTTATTAATGCCTTAAATTTTCTATTCAATATTACAGCAAATCTACTACTTACACACTTTGACAATCTAATATTTCAACTAACATTAAACCAGATACATTTTTTTGTTTAGAATCAAATAGAACCAAAATTCCTCATTTAGTCACTTGATAGAACAACCCATTATACCCTACACTCATGAACAAAAAAATAAATAGCTCAAGTGTTTTCTTTCAGCTAGGTAATCCAATCTTTTCTTACAACTTTATTACACTTTCATATAAAATCAACTACCACCATTTAATGAATGTAGGTAACATTCCGATTCATGTAATAAATCCTCCTATCTGTTTGCCTATATAATTTAAGAATCACATAAGAAATTACACTTGAACTTAATCAATTCTCTGCTATGATAATTCCACAAAAATCATGAAGCCAAAAAATCCTTTTAAAAGATGGATAGCTGTTGAAAGTGGAGATAAAATCAGATTCTACATATGTACCTTTGAAAATGAAAAGTACATGCAGCAACAGCCAAGAAAACACCAGAAGGCAAAGTAAAATATGAAACAAAGAGATCCATTTTTGAAAAATACCCAATGTTGCTGAAATATAGAGGTAAACCATCTTTGTATTCAACTGCATCAATAAAACAGTGGCTGCAAAACATCATTAACATAGATTCAGAAGCTTTCAAGGTTACAGGTAATAATCCTAACTCAGTTTATCACATAAATAGATAAGAAATCCTTCAGCTTTAGTTATTTTTTAATTGTATAGACAAAAACAGATAACAAATCTAGAAGCAGATGAAGAATCATGGTGTTATGTTATATTTTGCATCCGCATAGAAAAATAGGTTATTTTCTCCTTTGGTTAACATCTTTGCTATAATAAATTTAAGATTCATTGATAACTAACTAAACTTACATTATTCCAGGATATACCAGCTGAAGTTTATTTGTCTAACAGATTTAGAGATGGACTAATAGTAACATCATACAATGGAATACAACAATGGAGAATTAACATCAAAGAATTATTTTTAGCTGAAGGGTGGAAATCATTTTGTACTGCTAATTTAATCAAACCATCAGGACTCCTCATGCTGCGTAATAGAGGAGATTTTGAAAATGATACGACGCCATTTTCAGATATTCAAACCACAATCATTAAGCCATGGACACTCCCTCTTCAATGTTTCTAGTTTTTGAACAAAACAATGAAGGAAATTGTTCTACTTTATTACATACACAACTGCATAACATTTTTAACAAAGTTTAATGTAAATAAGATGCAAGCTACAAGCTATCCAACCATATAAATTTCATAAATTTCCTTCAAAACAAAATGAAGCCTTTTGTTAGTGATCAGATGTATTACATATTATTATTCTAACCAAAAATTTGTTCTCTTGCAGATTAAGTTTCCCAAATATATGGATGCAACATTAGAAGAGAGAACTACACCATCAATTATCTTAACAAGTGGGAAAAAAACGTATCATGTAGGAATTACAACAAGATGCTTTTTAGAAAATTGGGATATGTTTGTTGTTGATCACATCCTTCAAATCAAAGATTTACTCATGTTTATCCCACAACCATGCAAATCATTTGCATTTTTAATATTTGGAAAGAATGGCAAAGAAAGTATCTATCCTTGGCATTACAAATTCAAAATTTAATTCAACTGGTGCTGCAAAGATCATTTTGAAAAGAACCATTTTTGCAGGCTTCAACTCCAACAATGACTAAGATAAGCATTATGTTGTTATATAATGTAAAGTTCCCTTGATATTAACGGTATGTTATCTTCTTAGTTTTGCTTTGTGTTCATCATAATTCAAATATAAACTTCACTTCACTTCAGAACTAAAAAACACCAAAAAAATACTCACATGTTTTGCAGTTGACAAATGTTATTTATTCGAATTAAGTTTAAAATACATCTTTCACATTCAAAAACATAAAAATTTACGATATCAAACAATCCTATTATTGTACAAAAGTAACTGAAAGGGAAGCAACTAAGAAGATATAAATTCCACAAAATGAAACAGCAGTTGGAAGAAACTTCATACGCCTTCTTCATTTTCATAATCACGCCATCTATATTGTTCTTTCCTAAAACCACGCCTTTATTGCAAAGTAAAACATGCTTTCATCATCTTGTACAATTTGAAACAAAACAGAGTTAGGCAAAATAAATTTTTTTGCATCAAAATAAAATACAACTACAACTGAATTTACTTATTTATGTAATTTATTGGGCATTTAAATTCAATTATCCAATCACCGCGCGAAGCACGGTTACATCAACCAGTCATGTCCTACCAGGCATGTCACTGCAACACAGCCTTAAAATATTTATTGTATTATGTTGGAGTGCTCAATGGAGGTTGGAAGAGTTATTAGTGCAGAGATGCACCATCACTATTCACTAGACCTTCCGCCAGTGTCGTTTTTCCTTTTTCATTACTGAGTTATGTTTGAGGGCAGATGTGCAGTGGGATGAGCGCATGATAGATAACACTACGTGATAGTACTATTAATACTAATTAGCACTAACTAAAAGAGCTTGTTACAACTATTATTAACACTCTACTTATATCACTACTAAAAGTTTATACAACTACTTATTAGTACTACTAGATAGTACTATTTCATTCTACTACTACTATTTGTTACTACTAATACACTACTATTAATACACTATTGATACTATTTAATACTACTAGCTGGCATTTAAATTTTTATGTAACAGTTACTACTACTAGCTAATGCACTAATACTAAAACTGAAATTAATACTAATTATTACTAGTAGTTATACTAATTATGAGCACTAAGTAATACAACTACTTGTTACAACTATTTATCAATACTACTAGAACTAACTTATTGATGCCTCTTTCGAAAAACACCAAGTAATATTATTTATAAAAATGTACCTATATTCCTACTATTAACTAGGCAGCATACCGCAATGATCAATTTAAAGCGATTAAACCAAGACTAGAATTTAAAGAACTAAGAAAGTAATTTAAAAACTAACAAAGCAATTTAAAAGTTAGCATTAACATTAAAGAAAGCATGTAAAAAGGAAGCATTTTTAGACAGAAATTAGAAAAATTAAAAAAAAAAAAAGGAAAGCATTTTAATGAGGCAATTAAGTTATCTACACTACTAATTATCACTAAGGAAACATAATTAAAGGAAGTCTATTAACTAATCTTGACTACAAATTACAGTTAAGAAAGTATTTAAGTTAGCATGTAAAAAGGGAGAAATTAAGGAAGCATTTAAATTTACTAACTACAAATTACAACTATGAAAGCATATTTAAAGAAGGTAACACACTAATCTACCAATTAATATAAGAAAGCATAAGTAAATAAAGCAATTAAACTAAACTACAATAAATTAAGACAAAGCAAATGAAATTAAACATAAATAGTTGAAGAAGTATTACACTAGGAATCTTCAATCTACAACTAGGAGCTTAGCAGTTAACCTAAACTACATTTAATCTAAGAAAATCCTCCCCAAATAGGGAGGAAAATGAAGAACTAAACTGCCTTACCTCTACTTTACTTCTACCCTACTCCTACATTATATCTACTTAGCCTCCAAAGAGGCTTTAAGGAGGTATTTATAGTACTAGGGTTGGGGAGAAAGACTGCAACAACAATATACAACGGACTGGATGATTTTACCCCTCAAACTGCCCGAACCGTACTCAGTGACCGCAGTGACTAATCAGCTTGGTGACTACGCTTACTGAAATCCTTACTTCATTTTGGTTACTGCAGTCACTAATACTTCTTGTTGACTTCCCGAGTGACCACGGCCAGTACAATCCCTTCTTCATTCTAGTGACCGCAGTCACTGATACTTCTTGTTGGTAACAGTGATTACTGAGATCGATCAAACTTCTAGTACCAAATTGAGTCTGATGACCACGGTTACAACAAAGTACCAGTATTTAACAGCTTGCTAGATCCGTTTCTCGTCCAATTGTCTAGCTATTTTCTCCAATCAAACTCTAAACATAAACACACTCTATTAAAATAATAAAAACACTCTATTAAAATACCATAATAAAAACACTCTGTTAAAATAATAAAAAACACTAAAAAACATAAAAATACTAAACTAATTCAATTAAAACATTATATTTTAAAAGTAAAAATATACAAAAACAATACTTAAATCCAAAAAGTGTTCAAAATTACGGCAAAAATACTCAAATTTAGGGTACATGTAACTCTAGTTTTCTACAGTTATCACTTATAACATCTATTAAATTAATACTAATTAGTATTACTACTTATTATGCAAAAAAAATAAATAGTATTAATTGATACAAATAGTTATTTCTAATCAAACTAATCAATACTAATAAAAATACCGTAACTAACTACTACTACTAAGTAAATAATAATACTACTTAATTAATAGTGCTACTTACTACTACACTAATTAATTATTAATACTAATTAGTACTACTAATAATTAACCAAAAACAAAATTAGTATTAATTAATACTTCTAAATGTTACTACTACTAATAATATAGGTAAATTCTGTGGTCTCGTCAGGGTACCGTACCATTATGTTTTGAATGTTTATATAGTAGCTTTGAATGCTAGTATAGTACAAGGCATGGTATCCCACTAGGACTACAGAATTCTCCAATAATATATACTATTACCAACTGTTTGAAGTCTAGATGCAGCATGGTACTCTTTCTACCACTATGTTAATATAGAGATAGTTCAAAATGAATATTTTATCGATAGAGAACACTCCTATCGATAAAATGATTTGAAAAGTATTTTGGACCCTTCTCATAAACCAATCCCGCATTTATCCCTTCTATTACCCGATTACTTCTGTGTAGTATCTAATCCAATTGGATTCTATTTAGAATCTAAAACTATTGATCTATTTTATGACATTGAAATCTGGAAATCTGGCAATAGTAACATACAGCCACATCACCCTAATTTGGATAAATCCATTTCCATTCAAGAGTTCTTATGTGTTTCCACCTGCTACTAATTCTTCTTCTGCTTCTGGTAAATCAAAAGGTAATCTCTCACACTCGGCTATATCAAAAAGATGGACAATCAAACCTATTTCTCGATTCAATAGAAGCTCAAAGAGGTGAATCGCCTTTCTATGTTCTATAGACTTGGATGTAACTATTGAGAGTGAAAATATTCTACATAATGTGAATATTCCACCAAAAAGCTTTCTTTTAGTTCAAAATGATCAATATGTAGAATCCGAACAAGTGATTGCTGAGATTCGCGCGGGAACATCCACTTTGAGTTTTAAAGAGAAGGTTCGAAAACATATTTATTCTGACATACTATTAAATCTTAAGTAAGTGAAATAGATAAACTCTTTTTTTATCTATTTCACTTATTTTATTATACGGGATCTTACGGAGCCTGCTCATGTATATACCGATTCGATCCGAGCTCTTGGAATTGGAACATATAAGTTCGGCAGTGGATCACGAAATCTTGGCGATCTTCTCTAATCTAATGAATGGGGAGTCTGCACATAAAATCGGAGAAATGACCCGGTTTGGCCCATTCTTCGAAAGAAGTTTTTACGGGATCCCTATCTACCAAAATTTTTACTTCTGGTTCCGGCGAACGAATAATCATTGAGTCCTCCTTTTTCCGGACAACACATACAAAGAAACCCGCCAACAGTCAAATAATTAGTGAAAGATATCGCCGTAGTAAATAGGAGAAAAAATAGAATTTTTTTCTTCGTCTTTACAAAAAAAAAATAGGAGTAAACTGTGACACGTTCACTAAAAAAAATCCTTTTGTGTTCCTTAATAACCAATACAAAAATAACAATTAGAGACGAAACCTAGAAATCGATCACTGATCCAATTTGAGTACCTCTACAGGATAGACCTCAACAGAAAACTAACTGAAGAGTAACGGCAGCAAGTGATTGAGTGCATATCTTACCCGGATCTTCTTCCATAATGGTACAGAACAATAGTATCATTGGGGTAGTGGATTTGTTTCTGTCTTTTGTTGAATCTTTTTCACGGCTCGATAGATAATTTGATAAGCCAATGATTTTTTTCCGTGTTTCAGAAAATCCCCATTTGAATGATTTACAATCGATACAGAATATTTCTAGTGGAACATCTTTCACAATCCCTGGAGAGATGGTTCACTAATAGACCGAGGGATAAGAAAAGTCGAAGTATATACTTTATTCGATACAAACTCTTTTTTTTGGAAGATCCGCTATGATAATGAGAAAGCTTTCTGCATATATGCCCCCTTTCCTATTTGATCCCCTTGAATTCCATATACCACTAAAATATTACCAATTAATACAACAACTTAATATATTTTTTTATAACAACTTAGTATAAAAATAACTAATTAATGTAAAATAAATCTAAAAAAATATAATTCATCTAATATGCAAAAGACTGCCCAATATGCACTAATAAATGTAAAATAAATATGAAAAAAAAAATAGTAAACAATATCGTAGTACATAAGATAACTCTAGTAACCTAGAGTTTACTTCTAAATTATGGCATTTTGTTAGTTTAATCCTAATTTTTAGTTTCAACTTAAGTGCTTTAGTCTAATTTATATTGTGTAGTTGAATTTTCATTTATTTTAAATATCATGAATTGTTAATCAAATTTATTTAATTTGATTACTTATTTAGTTAAATGTGTTTGCAGGTTAGGAAAGGAAAGATGGAAGTCAAGATTACAAAATTTTGAAAGCCAAAACAAAATTAATGAAGAATTGAAGAATTGAACTGAAACGCGATTTTGATGTCGTGACATCAAGGCAAAATTCAATTAGTAATTTTCAACTTGATGTTGCGACACTAAATATCCATGTCGCGACATCAAGGTGCATTTGGCCTATGTTGTATGGCATTTTTGTAATTGTTGCCTTTCAAATTTTTATTTCTTGACTTGTAAAGCACTTAATATATATAGTAGGCAATAGTAGTGAAAGTGCACATAGTAGCTGAGTATAATGTGTAATTGTAGATTAGAGTAACTTGACGTCCAAGTGTTTAGTTTAATACAAGTTCTCTTTTAATCTCTTTTGATCTTGTTTTTAATTCATTGCAATTTTAAATTTTGATTAGATAGTTTTAATGGGTCAATCTTTAGCTACAAGTAGATATAATTTTTACTTGCTTTCTAGTTATATTTCTTCAAATTCTAGATACTTCCATTTCAAGTTTTTTTAGAGTAATTAGGGTTCTTGATAATTTAGTGTTTTCTAGTTAAAATTTTCATTTCTTTGCTTTAATTTATAGTTAGTTTCTAGTGGGCTTTCTTTTATCAATCGAAAAATTCAAAAATATTTAGTTAAAACTTAATTTTTTGCAATTTTCATTAAGTCTCAATTAGTAGAAAATGGAGTTTATTTGGTTTTCATGCCTTTTTATTGCTTTCCTTAGCCAATTTAGGACTACTTGTCTTTCAATTTTAGTTTAGTCTTAGTTAGTCTAGTTAACTTAGAATTGAGATTTTACTTGCTTTTATTTACTTACTTTCATTAGGTAGGGTTAATTAGTCTCTTAATTTAGTAGTCCCCTTATTTTCATTACTTGTTTTAATAGATGGACTTGTTTAAATCAAAATTTTAATTGCATATTTGGATCATGGCTATGAGTAGAGTAGATTACTTCCTTCCTATTTGATTCACCTAACTATACAAAGATTCATAAATCTCGATACTTGCTAACTAGTAATTTATATGGGAATAATACCCACTCATCCTGTATTACTACCGGTATACTTGCGAAAGTGCAGGTAGAGTATTGTGATTTTGAGCGGTTATTTATTACTTGTTTGATTTGAATTGAACTCAACCTTAGGCACACAATGAAAAAGTTCTTGGCACCATTGCTGGTGATTTTCTTTGATTTTTGAAAATATTGAGCATTTTACGGGTCGAATAGATTTGGTACTTTTTATTGTTCTAGTTGTTAATTTTAGTATTTTTTTTTTTTAGTAGTGTTAATTGTTTTATGTTGTTGTTTTTTGTTGGTTAAGTGAATCGGCGCTTGTGATTAATTGTTTGAATTATCTTTTGTAGTGCATGGTAAGAAAAGATAAAGGGCCTTCGATTTGGTTGGACTAGGAAAAAGAGAAGGAATTAAGGGAAATCCGGAAGCACAAAAGGGTTCAAAAAGAGTTAGAAATAATTGAAATGGCGAATACTAATCAAAATCAAAGGAATGTGAACAATGAGAATGAAGAACAAGAAGAAGTCATGGGAAATAACGAAATTAGTGGCTTTGGTAATGAAAATAGGATATGAATAGGCGTCCTTTGAGAGAATATGCTATGCCAAACTTTGACGGAGTCAATTCAAGTATTGCACGCATGCCTATCCAAGCAAATAATTTTGAGATAAAGCACGTCTTGATATAAATGTTGCAAACACATGCCATGTTCAAAGGTAGTCCTAATGAAGACTTATACACATATTTAATGAACTTTAAAGAAGTTTGGACACATTTAAATTCTTCAATGGAGTCCATCCGGGTTGTGTGCATATGTGAGTCTTCTCTTTTTCATTGAGAGATAAAGGAATGACGTGGCTACAATCACATGCTCAAGTCACTTTCACTATTTGGAACTAATTGGCACAAGAGTTTCTGGTGAAGTATTTTCCTCCTTCGAGAACTACCAAACTTGGTAATGAGATCACTTCTTTCAAATAAGATGTTGGTGAAAGTTTGAGCGAGGCTTGGGAATGCTTTAAAGAGTTGTTAAGAAAATGTCCACATCATGCTATCCCGCTTTGGTTACAAATCCAAACTTTTTTTAATAGGTTGGACAAGAAACTAAGTCTATTGTTAATGCATCCGTTGATGGCTCCATTTCTTTCAAAACACCACAAGAACCTCAAGAATAGCTTAATAGAATGGCTTCAAATTATTACTATCATGGTCTTATGACTCAACTGGTGGTTCAACAATAAATCAATCAAGCCAATGCCCAACAAGGAGGTTTGTTGAATTTAAATTTAGATCTATTATGATGCCCTCCTTGCTCAACAAAGCATACTTATGAATGTCATGAATAATTTCACAAGGGCTTTGGAGAATTTTGGGAGACCAAATACTGTGAATGCCGTTGGTTCTTCATTTCAATCAAACCTTGTGTGTGACTTTTGTGTTGGTGGGCATTCAAATAGACAATGTGAGGTTCTTTTGATACAAGTGAGCAAATCAACAATGTATCTAATCAACATTCATCCCCAAGGAATCTTCAAGCAGCTTTTGGAAATATTTCAACCCTTCATGGAAGAATCATCCAAATTTTTCTTGGAGCAACCCAAACAACAACCAAATCTTTCATACCAACACATTCCTCAATATCAAAACTTTCAAAATCAAGCCTCAAATTCTTCTTCTAGTTCTTATCAAGCTCCTTACCAAAGAAACTTCCAAGCCAACTCCTTTCAATCTCCATCTAAATTTCCATTTCAACATCAACAACCAAGACCTCCATACCAACCTCCCAACTTTCTCAAGCAAATGTCCCATGTATAATGATCAATTTGCTCAAAAGGATAATGCATAACATATCTAGTTGGAGAAGGGACAATTAAAGATCCAAATTTGAGAAGGGAGCTTGGAAAGAAAAAGAAGGTAAAAAGAAGAACGAATGAGATATTATGAAAATTTGATAGCTACAACAAGGAATTTGGAAGTTTAATTGGGGCAATTGGCTAGACAACAAAATAAAAAACCTATGAGAGCCCATCCTAGTGATACCATTCTAAATCCAAACGAGCAATACATTGCTATATCCCTAAGGAGTGAAAAAGAGTTGGTTGCGCCTAATAATAAGAAAAAGGTTGACAGAAAATATGAGAATAAAAAATCCAAGAAGATTGAGGAAAAGATAGAAGTTGTTTGTGATGATGAAAAGAAGGAAAAAGATGATGAAAATCAGGGTATCAAACAAGAAGCAAATGGAAGAGCCTTTGAAATTTGATTGCTCAGTAAAAGTGTCATTTCCTTAAAGGCTTATTGATCCAAGAAAGGAGAAAATCAGAGAAAAAATTCAACCAATTCCTCGATATATTTAAAAATATTAATGTGAATATTTCTTTGGTTGATGTTATTACCAGGATGCCTAATTATGCTCGTTTTATGAAAGATCTTTTGGCTAGAAAATATAAATAGGATGATGATGAGAAAATATGCCTCGATGCTAAATGTAATGCCATTTTTCAACAGAGATTACCCCCTAAACACAAAGATCCTAGTATTTTCTATATACCGGTGAACATAGGTGATCAAACATTGCGTCGTTCACTTTGTGATTTGGAGGTGAGCATTAATGTTATGCCAAAGGCCATTTATGACAAAGTGGGAATCACTACAGCAAAGCTAACCAAAATCACTCTCTAATTAACAGACTTATCCGAGAGAAAACTATATGGCTTGTTGGAAGACGTGCTAATTCAAGTGAAAATTTTGATTTCCCGGTTGATTTCTTGATAGTAGATATCAGAGAAGAAAGTAAAATTCCTTTGATATTGGGGAGGCCTTTCTTATGTCAACCGTACATGCATTGATCAATGTTAACAAAGAGAAGTTAGTTCTTCAAATTGAAAATGACTTAGTTGAATTTCATGTTTTAGATTATAATGACAATGTCACAACTTTTGAGATAAATTGCATTAATCATTCTCTTGATTCTCTTATTGGTAGGGTAGTTGAAGAATTTCTCAAGATCAAAGACGGGAAATCACTCAAAAAGGTGGTTGAAGCAAGGAAAGATTCAAAAATTGAACTGAAAGAAAAACCTTCAATGATAGGTGTAGTGTGACAAAGAATCAAGATGCTTATACAAGGGATCGAAAAAAATTTTATGGCAAAAAGTTGAAAAGTCGTAAATAGAAGAGAAAATGGTTCGAAAATCAATTAGATGTGATACTTGGTGCACTAGTCTTGGAAAAAGCATGGAAAGAAGGACATGTTCAAGTGAGAGATAGGAGTCAAGCATTAATAGTTGAGAAAAATGGTGTTAAGCTTTTCCTGTGGAAGCTAAAGGAAAATGGTGGCCGACTACGTTCAAAGGATTGAATTGATCAACAAATGCCATAGTCAAGCTAGTGACTATAAAAAAGCACTTCTTGGGATGTAATTCGAAGGTTACATTCCTTGTTTTGCTTATTTTTAGTGTTATTTTGTGTTTAGTTTTATTTTGGTATGATTGGTTTGTTTAGAGTTAGATTTGGTTTTGAAAAGTTTTCTTTTAATTTCAATAATTTGTGCTAAGAAATGATTGAAATTATTCTTCTAGACTTGTGTTTTTAATGTGTGTAGGTGGTGGATAGACTTCAACAAAAGTGATGAAGAAGGAAAAAATTTCTAAATGCTGAAAATCTCATTTTTGCTGGAACAAGGTTAGTGTCGCGACATCAAACGCAATCTTCTGAGAAGGCATTTTGGTCATTTGGTCGATGTCGTGAAATCAAACACAAACTTTAGCAAAGGCTTATTTTTGACATCAGTTTCGATGTCGCGACATCAAACACGTGTTGCACATGTATCAATCCATGGTGTCATGACATCAAAATCTAATGTCGCAACATCAAAGTGCCTTTTGAAAATTCTATTTTAGTTTTGATGTCGCGACCTAGCAGAATCAAAATTTAAACGGTTTCTTCTTCTTCTTCTTCATTTTCTCCCCAAATCACAAACCTTAGCTGTATACCCTCCATTTCAATCCTTCAATTCCTCAAGTTTTTTCACTAATTTCTCTACAAATACACATAATCCACCCTCCACAAAATCATCCTCATCATCAATCATCCACAAATTTGGGACTTTTCAAGGGGAATTTCAAGTTTCAAATGAGTATTCTTCAATAATTCAAACAGGCTTTTCTTCATTTCAAACGAGCAATATTCTCCAATTCTCATATGCTTAGGCCCGCGAGAACATTATTTGGATTATTTAGTTGGATTGTGGGTGATTCTTGGCCACTAATTACTTGAAATTTGTGATACTTTGTGGGTAATTATTGGGTAATCTCTTAGTGTGAATTATTGTGTACATTTCTGTTAACCCATTTGGTTACGAATTATTTGGGCAAAATTTTGTTGTAGATTGTTGTTGATAATTGCTTTTAAAAATTTCTTCAATTGTGGAATTTTGGAGGATTGTTTTGTGGTTAATTGTTTTGAATTATTTGTGAATTGAGCATCTTTGATTATTGTTTTTTACTAGAATTTGTTTGGGAAAAATAACAAGGGGAGTTTATGGTAGTGGTGGTAGGAGAGGAAAAAGTAGGGGTAGAGGAGAGAACCCAAGAAAAGGAAAAGTAAGGGAAGGACCGAGTGGAGAAGGTCCAAGTGGTGAGCGAGTAGAGCTAGTGAACCGGTGATGGAACCCCAATTTACAAGTAAGCGTGCTTAAACCTTGTTTAAGGCCAATGAAAAATATGAGGTCATTAGAGTGAGGGGATTTGATTTGTCCTTGCTTTTGGGGGGTTAATGAGGAAACAAGAAAAGAAATAGAAGCACAGATTAAGTCAAGGCATTGGGAGCAATTTGATATGGCAGTTGAGCTGGGGTAGCTAATATACACAGCTAGTCAAGGAGTCTATTGTAATTTGTGTGATTTGAAGGATGGCAAAGTATGAATCAGGGGTGTATTAGTTGATTTCAATGTCGATGTGATTATTGCCTCTTTTAATGAACCTTCTATTCCATTTGATGAATACCATTCTTGTGCAAAATAAGGACAAAGATATGAATGAAGTTAAAGTATGTTATGTAATGTTGATGTTAATTGGGTGTTAAATACTTCAAAAATGGTGGAGTTGAAATTTCCTCATCATGGTTGATCTCTTGCGGCAAAATTGTAGATTTATTTCATCAGTTGTCAAATTTAGAGTTCAAATTCTTTGAGTTATATTCAGAGAGATAAGGTGTTATTAGTTTATGCTAATTGACAGGGACGCCAGTGGATGTGGGTGGTTTGATTAGATAGGAATTTCTTGATAGTTAGAGGTCCAGGAGACCTATATTTTATGCACCTAGTCTAATCACTCATCTATGTATGGCTGCAGGATGCCCTTATTCTATCGATGAACCTATGACACATCAGAGAGGCAGAATCAATAGGGAGTATGTGTACAAGATGGTTTGGGAATATGAGAAGCATCATCCCAGAGAAGGCCAAATGCCTCCATCACCGCCCCCACCCCAAGAACATCATTCATTCCTTTATCACCTGCCTATGTTTGCAATGCACTAGTTACAGAAAAGGAGCGTAATGAATTGCAAGGATATTAGACATACAGTCAAGTAATGATGAACAATAATTTAGGAGAAGTCCTCCGAATTACCTCACTCAACACTTGGGTTTAGTCTCCACTTTGGCATTATGGCCTATCTCGTGGACAGTGTTACATACCACCAACAGTACCAACACAACAAGATGAAGCATAACAAGTAGATGTACCGGTGAAGCACAAGATGAGGAGTTCAAGAAAAGTAAGCATAGTGATGCAGAGAATGGTCACAAGAAGATGGAGCATGACATTTGAGGCAGCCAGTAGTGGCGAATGACAACTTTGGAGGCGATTGAGAGAGAATTTCATTTGAGATGTTTTGAGATACTTGAAGACATTTTCGTTTTCATTTCTTTAGTACTTTATGCTTTTTAGACATTTTGGTTTGGATATTTTACTCTTGAGTAGATTAGCTAAGGGCTTTCGGCTGACGCCAAGTGACTTTGCTTGATGCTTAATTTGAATTTGATCATTTTGAACTTTGCGGATAAATGCTTGGTTTGACCTTATTGTGTTTTTAATTGATTTATTTGTTTGAGTTGTGAAAGTGTCTAAGGGTCTTAATATGATGCCATGTAGATTATTATTGATGCTTAAATATTGAAATTGATAATTATGAGTTTAATTGATGGATTGCATGGCATGATTTGATGTGCTCTTGATGATGTCACTTAGTGGTGTGCGTATTGTTAAGATTTTGTCATGGTTTAGTTTGTTCTTGTTTTGGGTGATTTTCTTTTATGTGTTTTTATGTTTGAATTTTGATGAAAGGTAGGATAAGTTTTACTCATAATGAAATGAATAAAACAGTCAAGTTTGGGGGTGTTCAGTCCTTGTGTTGAGAATAATCCTTTTTATGTTTGTATGTGTGTTTGATGGCCCTTGTATAGAAAATTGATCAATTTGATACTCGATAATGATATTTGACTTTCAATATTTTATGATTGAACTATTTGAATGGGACATTTCATGAACTTAAGTGTGTGTGAGTATTTCTTTTGCAATACCATTTCTAAAAAGATGAACTAATACTTTGGGTGAAATTCATTTGAAATATTGTATTTGATCAAATCATAAATATTACTTTGTTGATTGATTTATCTTTTGAAAAAATTGGTTTAAATGAAATAGAAGGAAATTAGGACATTTTGTGTGTTTCCATAAGGAATATTATTCTATTTTGTAAATGATTGGTAATAATTATTAATCTTAGCTAGTTTTACTCCTCTTCCTTGGTTTAGGGCCATGCGGAAAAAAAAATTTTGCATTTAGGAATAAGGCGAGTACAGGATTCTATCGTATACATTGTTTATTTGAAATAAGCCATTAGAGTATTAATAAGGCGAGTACGAGATTATAGCATATACCCATGTTGTTTATCTGAATTAAGCCTTTGCGAATTAAGTTTTTGAATACCAACTTGTCGAGGGGGAAATGTTTGTTATAGTTATCACTGATATCATACTACTTTTTCCTTGATTGATTAATGTTCCTAACTTGTGCAACATGTACATATAGGTAAATTTCTAATGTACTTTTATTTCCATGCTATCTTAGCGGGATGATTGAATAATTTTGTAATACTTGTGATTTGAGAAAAGATGATGTTCTGAATGAATAGAACTTAAATTTTTAGGAACCTTTTTGAGAATGGTTAATGCTTAGGAATTTGAAATTTTGTATAGTAATTGAACTTATGATTTTTGGGAAAAATTAGAAAACTAAGACTGACTAATTGAAATAGTTCAATTGTATGGTATGTGAGGTCTCTTGAGAGAATTCCTTATTGATCATAAATACATCCATATTTTTCACTTTTTATGTTGTCAATTTGATGATGTGAATGTTTTCATGTTTAATAAAGTCCTTTTTATTTCTTATTTTACTCAAGACTAGCAAAACACTAACTTTGGGGGTGTGATAGCTCTAGTAATTTAACTTATTTTACTTCTAAGTTATGGCATTTTTTTTAGTTTAATCCTGATTTTTAATGTCAAATTAAGTGTTTTAATCTAATTAGTTATATTTCATAGTTGCATTTGCATTTCTTGTAAATATCATGAATTGTTAATCAAATTTAGTAAATTTGGTTACTTATTTAGTTAATTGTGTTTGTTGATTAGGAAAGGAAATATGGAAGTCAAGATTACAAAATTTCAATAGACAAAATAAAATTAATGAAGAATTGAAGTCTTGAGTTGAAACAAGCTCGATGTCGCAACATGGAGTTTTGATGTCATGATATCGAGGTAGAAATTCAATTAGTAATTTTCGGCTCGATGTTGCAACACCAAATACCTATGTCGCGACATCGAGGTGCGTTTGGCCCATCTCGTATGGAATTTTTGTAATTTTTGACTTTCAAATTTATATTTCTTGACTTGTAAAGCTTTTAACATATATAGCAGGTAATAGTAGCGAAAGTACACATAGTAAGTAGTATAGTGTGTAATTGTAGATTAGAATAACTTGACTTTCAAGTTTTTAGCTTAACACAAGTTCTCTTTTAATTTCTCTTTATATCTTGTTTTTAATTCATTGCAAGTTTAAATTTTGATTAGATAGTTTTAGTGGGTCAATCTTTAGCGAGATGTAGATATAATTTTTACTTACTTTCTAGTTAAATTTCTTCAAATTCTAGTCGCTTCCATTTCAAGTTTTCTTAGGGTAATTAGGGTTCTTGATAATTTAGTATTTTCTAGTTAAAATTTTCATTTCTTTGCTTTAATTTCTAATTAATTTCTAGTGGGTTTTCTTTTATCAATCAAAAAATCCAAAAATATTTAGTTTAAACTTAGTTTTTCTTTCACATTTTCATTAATTCTCAATTAGTAGAAAATGGAGTTTATTTGGTTTGCATACTTTTTAATTGCTTTCCTTAGCCAATTTAGGATTACTTGGCTTTCAATTCTAGTTTAGTCTTAGTTGGTGTAGTTAGTTTAGAAGTAATTTTACTTACTTTCATTTACTTGTTTTCATTAGGTAGGGTTAATTAGTCTCTTAATTTAGTAGTACCCTTATTTTCATTACTTTTTTTAGTAGATAGACTAGTTTAAATCCAACTTTTAATTGAATATTTGAATCATGGCTATGAGTAGAGTAGATTACTTCCTTCCTATTTGATTGGTCTAACTATAGAAAGATTCATAAATCTCGGTACTTAATAACCGGTAATCTTCGTAGGAACGATACTCATCCTATATTGCTATCAATTCTATATACTTATGAAGTGTAGGTAGAAAGTATTGTGATTTTGTGTAGTTATTTATTACTTATTTGATTTGAATTGAACTCTACATTGGGTATACAATAGGAACAACACACCTAGCAAATGAATCTTATGTGGCGAATCAAAATATTGGTGGTGATGGATTTGTGGTGGCCGAATGGTGGCAGCAGCTTGTGGTGGCAAAATCAATGCTGGTGATAGATTGCGGGAGGAAAAAGGAAAATGGAGAAGAAAGAGGAGGGAATAAAGGAGAGAGAAGTAGGAAACTAGTGGTAGTGGTGGTTTTTTAGAGAGGTGGAAGGAGGTGGAAAATGGTAGAAGATGGCGAAAGATGGTGAAAATGAGGTCTTTTTTGGGCTATGTTTGTCAGTTACAGAAGGAAATTTTGTCGCTAAATGGTAGTTTTATTTATTTTTAAATTTAGAATTACCTTACTAACAAAAAATCTTCTTTAATTTAACAAAACACAATATTCTCAAATACATTGTTATGGTAAGTGTTAAAAGTAGCCAAAATGTCTAGGGTTTTTCAGACAATTAAGACATCTTAAATTACATAAAATATTTATAAAAAAGTTGCATAAAAAATCAGTCCTTAATCCAGTTATAGGATCCGGGTGTTAAGCACAAGTTTCGAAGTAGAATATTGAAGTCAAAATATGGAGTTAGAAAAAAGAAAAAATAATAAAAGAGTTCTAGAGTGAATCTAAGTGAATCCGTTTTCACCTTGTCCAATTAGCCTTATATTTCTTTTCAGTCCTTTTCCACACACTTCTAGCCATGGCCTAATAGTATCTACCTGATAAAGTGAGCGATTAATTGTCTATTTGTTTGATAAAGTGAGAGAGCAATTATTTTAGTAAAATTAGGATATAACTATTGTAAAAAACCTAATCCAGAGAGAAGCCAAAGAACCATTAGATAAGAAAAAGGAAATAAAAAATGATCACAACACCCGAGCAATGTCTTATATTAGACATGGAAAAGGAAATAAAATATATTCACACACCCAAGCAATGTTATTGCATTAAGATGACAAATTTGCACGAATGTTCTAATATCAGTCAAAACCCCATTTTCTACATATTTCATTACTATCAACATTATATGAATGCATAGTAAGTCTCAGTCTAGCCAACATTTTATTTTATTTTACTTTGTTTGGTAATGTAGAGATGGACAAGTGAGCAAACAACAATGTTGTCAAAAGTTTTGGATCTCTTCATTTCTTCTTCCATTTCTTTGTCCATTTTTTATATCTAAATAATTAAATTTAAGAATATAATCAAAAAATACCATTAGTTTTATCTTGTTGAGTGATCATAATCATATTTAAAATTTAATTCATTCAAAAAATTTCACTATTGAGTTATGTGATCACATATGGGCAGTGTAGGATTTTTCAAATTTTGATGAAATTTAGATTTGGACGGTGTAAGATTTTTCAAATTTTGACGAAATTTAAAACTGTTTAATCAAACGATAAAAATTAATAATTTTTTGCAAGATATTTGTATAAAACATAATTTGCATTTTCAACTATTTTGATTTTTAAAAATATTTTGAAATTTTATTTTTTTTAAGTTCTATTTACCCATAAATGGCGTAAATATGATGATGCTTTTCCGTTGTAGCAAGGAGATTGAATACCGTCATCAAAGATAAGGATGCAAGTAGTATACTCAACAAAAGTGTAGCAAATGAAAGGACTGAATCTTTGGAACAAGCTTACATAACCCGAACTTAATAATATAACCATACGTGAATTTGACATGGGTTAGCATTGTAACTAAGGGTATAACGAAAGCACCAATAGAAGCCACCAACAGATCAACCAAGGTTTTCGAACCATGGGCTTCCAAGAGATGGGCAGAGGGACAAGTAAGTTGGGGAAAAATAAATGTGGGAAGGAACAGAAAACACAACAAAAGAGACTTTGGGGGGAAAAAAAATTCATATCCCATTAAGCCAGTATCAAAAAAAGTATTTCAGTGCTAACAAAATCAAATGCTTGAATAGGGTTAAAAGCAAAATGCCCCCTCCAACTGTTACTTTAATTGTAAAATACCCCCTAAACAATTTTGATAGGCATTTTGCACTCTTGATATGTGGTCAACTATCTAAAATATCATCTTTGCTGAAAATTGATCATTGTACCCCCAATACATTAGTCAAGTGAAATGTCATTTTCTTTTTTCCTTTATTTATTTTCTCTCTCTTGTTTTTCATTTTATTTTTTCTAATCTTTTTTCTCATTGTTAAAAAATTATATTACTTCTTATATTTATTAATTATAACATCTAATTTTACATGCATCTTCTGATTTAATTTTTAAATTGAAATATATTATAATAAACCAACTACAAAATAATTTTACTACTAATTGACTAAGAAGGGTCTATACAATCTCCATACTACTAAATAATTTTACAACTTTAATTTTGGTCATGCATCAGTTCTAATTTTTATGTGTCTAGATAATTTAATGTATAAAATAAATATACTTTATATTACAAGCAATATTTTTTTTATTTCAATGTACAGTTTGTGTATTTATTAATGATATACTATTACAAACAAACCAACTACAAAAAAATAAAGTATCGAGAAAATTTGTATTTTTTTAAAAATTACTCTTAACATAAACATAAATTATAGAGTGAGAATTCATGTAAAATTTTTTACTTTTGTCATAACAATAATAAAGCATAATAAAATAGTATAACTTGTTAATATTAAGTACAATAAATTTAGCCAAAATATGTCGAATGACTCTACATGCAAAATTTTTATTTGTATTCTTAGAATAAATTCTTTAAATTTGTTAAAAAATCTTTTTAATTGTACATTTTGTATTCGTTAATTTTAGTATTAATAATTCATTGCAAATTTTGTATTATAATAAAATATACTTTATTTTACTATAATATATTTTAATTTAAAAATTAAATCATAAGATGCATGTAAAATTAGATGTTATAATTAATAAAATATTAGAAGTAATATAATATTTTAACAATAAGAAAAAGGATTAGAAAAAATAAAATGAAAAAATGAGAGAGAGAAAATAAATAAAGGAAAAAAGAAAATGACATTCACTTAACTAATGTATTGGAGGGTATAATGGTCAATTTTCATAGCAAAAATGATATTTTAAATAGTTGGCCACATGTCAAGGGTGCAAAATGCCTATTAAAATTATTTATGGGATATTTTGCAACTAAGGTAATAATTGGAGGAAGCATTTTGCTTTTAACCCGCTTGAATATTTCCAATAAATATCTTAATTGATTGTATAAAATTTTCTGTTGCCATGCCGTTGTATCAAACTACCATTGGATTGATTTCCAAGCTTAAGACCAAGAGCTTACAAGAGTATAGTTGGTGGGAGAGGCAGAAATTTTTTATTTTTTATTTTCCAAAGTCAGCATGTTCATTAAATAGCGAAGGTTATGCATAGATTGTAGGACACCTGTCCTTAACATCTTCCTTTAGCTGCTAACATCAGCCAAGGGGGAAATGTGATTCCCAAAGTATCGCACTAAAGGCAAACTTTGCCATCAAGTGACTAACTTGGTTTCCTATTCTACTTACAAAAGATAAAGAGCATTCTTCAAATTTTCCCATTAAGTGCTTGATATCCTTAGAGAGAACTGTATCTAGCAGCATATCTTTCCTTTTTTTATTCACCTTGTCCACCACCAATTTATAATCACTCTGAAGCTCAATAAACCTCCATCCTTCCTGCAAAGCTTGATTTAGAGCAAACCTGATGGCCTTGGCTTCTTCCATTGCTGCAGTGCTACAGAACTCCACTGGAACTCCCCACACTCGAATTAATTCTCCTCTGTGATTCCTTGCTATAACTCCCCATCCTCCTTTTCCGCATTCTATTCTAGTAGCAGCATCTGTATTGATTCTTATTCTACCAGGCTCAGAGGGTTTCCATTCTTTTGTGTCAGATATGAGCACACTGGTATTCTGTTCTGCAGTCTGCTGGTTTTGACCAAGATGCTGAAATTCCCTCCATTCCTCTAGTGCTTTGTAAGGATAAACTGCATTTCATTTCTGGATTTCCAGATCTGCCATAATATGTTAACAGTCAGGATTATATGATCCCTTCCATCAGTCCTATTTGCAGCACCCAGAGTCATGATCAATTCAGACCACCAGTTCCACAAATTCCCTCTGAATTGGTTCAGGCCATCCCAGTGTAATGGTGCCAATTTCCAGATGAGTTCAGCATTTTGACAGTGGAAAAAACAGTGTTCTAACGTCTCCAACTGCAAATCACAGCATTTACACATTGGTTCCCCTTTCAGTTGAGATGCCACAGAGATTTCCAGATACTTGTTTCTCCTCTCCTTCTACTATTTTCTCCTTGTTTGTGTTTCCTGACTGTTTCATTTTCCATCAGATCTTTGGCGACACCATAACCAGTTTTGACAGAAAGCTCACGATGACTTGAATGGATCCAATACAACTCATCTCTTCTCCTAGTTTCACTGATGGGAATTTTTAAAATTTCATTTGAATCTTCAACAGCTGCTTGACAATATCCTTTTTCCACTCCTTCCCATTTAGCAAAAGGTTTACAGTCTCCACAGTGCAATTTCGTAGTTTTTCTGATTTAATTTTACCAGAGCCTTTATTTGGGGAGCCATCTATGTTCTCAGATCTTTATTTTCTTGCCATCTCCCACTCTCCATCTACAACCATTCTCTAGGAATTCCTTAGCACTTAATAGGCTTAGATATAAGAATTAGTAGGTCTTGCAGCAGTATTCCACAGCTTTTGACCTCTGAAATACCTGGCCCTGAGAATTTTACTCACCAATAAATTCGGATAGATAATCAACCTCCATAATTGTTTAGCCAACAGTGCCCTGTTAAAACATTGGAGGTCTCTAAACCCCAATCCCCCATCTCTCTTGGTGTTTGATAGTTTCTTCCACTTGATCCAATGAATTTTCCTTTCTTCCTTTTGCTGTCCCCACCAAAAATTACTCATTTCATTGCTCAATTCTTTGCAGAGACCCTTCGGTAACTGAAAGCAAGCCATTGTATAGGCAGGCATGGCTTGAATCACTGACTTCATTAAAACTTCTTTTCCAGCTTGGCTTAAGAATTTCCCTTTCCAATCCTTCAGTTTCCTTTGGATTTTGACTCTATCTCTGATGTATGCAAAAACCTGTTTTTTTGTTCCTTCCAATTGACATGGGCAAACCCAGATACTTGCTATGTCTTGCAAGTTTCATGTCTCCCAGCTGGTTTATCACATTTTGGATCATGTCATCTTTAGTATTCTTACTGAAGAATACTGAACTTTTGTCCACATTGATCTTCTGTCCTGATGCCTCCTCATAAACCTTGAGTATTCTCCTGATCTCCATTGCATCCTCTTCTGTAGCTTTGCAAAATAACAAAGAGTCATCAGCAAAAAACAAGTGAGATAAAACAGGTCCGTCCTTAGAGATCTTTACCCCAAAGATGATCCCTTTGTTTTGGGCTCGTCTCAAAAGGCTAGACAAACCCTCAGCTCAAAACAGGAAAAGATAAAGAGGACAGTGGGTCACCGATACCTCTAGTAGGAGTGATATAACCTTTTTTTTCACCATTAATATTAAAGAAAAAGGAAGTAATAGAAATACAAGTTTTGATCCAGTTAATCCTCCATAGTGGACAAAAGCCCATTTTTTGCATAATTTTAAACAAAAACACTCATTCTACTCTGTCGTAAGCTTTAGACATGTCAAGTTTTAGAGCCATTAATCCTTCTTTCCCATTTCTCTTGTTATTAAAGTAGTGGATATATACACGAGCAATAATTACATTATCCAAAATTTGTCTATCCGGAATAAAAGCAAATTGGTTTGGACCGATACAAACTTTGAGAACAGGCTTCAATTTAAAAACCAGAATTTTAGCAATGATTTTGTACTCGACATTGCATAGAGAAATAGCTCTAAAATGAGAAACCAAAGTTGGGTTATCTACTTTGGGGATTAAAGTGATCATAGTTTCATTAATAGCTTTAAGAAGATTTCCAGATTGGAAAAAACCTTTAACATCACTAATCACATCTGAACAAATAATATTCACGTATTGTTGAAAGAAAAGAAAGGTCATACCATCTGGGCCCGGTGATTTCTGTGGGTGCATATCGAACACAGCAGCTTTAATTTCCATTTCAGTGACAGGTTTAGTCAGCACCATGTTCATCTGTTCTGTGATTGTGTGTGGGATTCCTTCAAGTATTTCATTAAAATCTTCAGGCTTATCAGACTTGGAAAACTTTATGGAATACTCAATGATCTCGTTTTCAATTTCTTCATCAGACATCACCCACAAACCATCATTCCTCGTTAAACCAGAAATTTTGTTCCTTTTCCTTCTACCTGAGACACAAGCATGGAAGTACTTAGTATTTTTGTCACCCTCTTTAAGCCAGCTAGTCCTAGCTTTCTGTGCCCAGTACAACTCCTCTTTCTTGTAAGCATCATTGAGCTTCCCATGTAACTCCTTCATCTTCTCATTTTTGTTGTTGGACACACTATTTTTCAAAGCTTGTATTTCCTCTTTGATTCTCTTTATGGTCTCAATCACTTTACTAGCTTCAGGAAAGTTTGTCCACCTTTTATCAAAATGAAATCTATTTTTTCTACTCTTGGCAATCAGGTTTTGTATTCAGGAGAAGCATGTAGTGATCAGAAGCCTTTGTGCTCAAGTGGAGACAGTTTGCATTTTGGAACAATCCAGCCCTGGGTGCCCAACATCCTATCAAGTCTCTGCTTTATCTCGCCCCCAACTGTCCAGTTATTTCTCCATGTCCATGGGTCCCCAACAAAGCCCAAATCAGTGAGATGATTACTGCAGATGAAATCCCTAAAATCTTTAAAGCTCTCCTTAGTCCTAACTCTACCTCCCATTAGGATCCACTTTTCTCCCCAAATTTGCTTCCTTCTAGAAATCACCTCTCATTGTTCCTTTCTCTTATTGTCATCAGTGCAGGAATAAATACCTATGCACCACCAACTCTCCCTAACATCAGGGTCTTCAATTTGCACCTCAATGGTAAAGCCTGTGTTCAAAACTCTCATTACTTGAACTTCTTTTTTCCACCACAAAGCCATGTCCCCAGCAGTTCCAATAGGATCCACAATACAACTACCCTCAAAAAAGTGAAGTTTCTTGCAAATATTATCCAAAAAATAATTTCTTTTTTTTTTTCTCTCTTTTTTTTGTTTCACATAAGAAGATAATCTCCTGTGAGTAGAGTCTAATGACTCCTTTAGTTGCGGAATTGTCAAGGGTCTCCCCACAGCTCAACAATTCCACGCCAGCACTCTTATATAGACTTGGGAGTCCCATTTAGGGAGGATTCCACCCTCTCAGTCAAAAAATTTTCCTTTCCTACAGCCTCAGCCCATTTCACTTTCTTACAATTGTTACTCAGATTTTCCAAATCCTCTTCATTCTCATTCCTTAGCCTTATTTTCCGCCCAGGAGTATCCATCAACCCCTTATAACTACTATTAACCTCAGTAAGAGGTTTCCTTCTTGCCACTTCTTTAATCAGTCTTTTCCACCTCTTTAAAACCCTTCTTCTCTATTTCTTTGTGTTATTGCAATCGATAGGGAAGTCCAAAGGTTGATCTTCACTTAATCTCTCCACCTCACTCATTTGGAACCGTAGTATTTCCCTCTCTACCCCCAACTAAACTATCACCTTCGATCCACATCCAATCCATTTTAGTGACTTCCCTAAGCACCTTCCTTTCCTCCTTCCCTACACCTTCACTCCTGCTGCCTTCCATCTCATTTTCATTTTGTGAATAGCCAAAAGTAAGACTGTCTCCGTAACCCATGTTACGAAATTCCTCTACCCCTCCCAAATCAAAATTCTTTTCTATCTCCCTAACATCCTCCACTACATTTTTCCCCCACTATCTCGCCTCCTTAAACACACACTCCCTTCAACCCAGTGCCACTTCAGTGAGTTTATAAGAATTTTTCATGATGTTTTCCAAATTTTTATTACTCGAAGCCCTTGGGAAGTTGTATCTAAGCCAAGCACCATATTGCTGTCTTAATCCACCCCTAGAGACTAAGAGATTGAGATTTGACAGTGAATACAAAAAGAAAGGAAGAGGCAAAATTTTACTATAAACCGCCATCGTTGGTATAGGTGTAATTTATAAGATGTAGGGCATGGCAAGAGAGAAGTTAAATGGCCATCTTACTCCTAAAGCATAAAACAAATTACAAAAAAGGTTATACCAAAACACTGTAACTAGCAATAGCCACTTTTCCTTAGTTGTTATTCTTGTGATGTAGATATAATTAAGGAAAATTTTACGCTTTCTTTCTAGTAAATTATTTTTTTTATTTTAAATATTTATACAATATAGTATTATGTACTTTAAAAATTTATACTGTATAAATTTTTAAAACTAAAGAAATAATTTTTTAAAAGAAACTATAGAATTCTTCATTAATTAAATCTTATAAAATATTTTATACTAACTAATGTTATTCATCTTTATAAAAATTAATTTACGCCACATAATTTATATATGAAATGTTTGGCATAAAGCAAAGACTTGAATAAAATGTGTATTCGTGCATGAAAATATTGCAACAAATAAATTTCTTTTTTTTTTTTTTGAAAAATAACATAAATGTATATATAAAAGTAGTATATATATAAATAACATAAATGTATATATATAAAAAATAAATTTCTTTTTTTTTTTTTTATAGAAAAATGACATAAATGTATATATAAAAATAGTCAATTACAGAAATAGTGTGCACGGGAGTTCTTACACCATCTAGCAAACTAGATAATCCGAAAATTCTTATCTATAACTAATCCACGGTAGGTGGGATAGATTCCTTGATTCATATTCATATAACATCACCTTGAAAAAAAGTTTATTTTTAATGAGTTAAAATGATGTGGATGAATATAGACAAGGGTCCATCCCACCTACCGTAAACCCAGTCCATATAAGAATTTTTCCTAGATAACCCATGAAAGCTAGAATTAAAGGAGACAAAAGATAAGTCTTGATCAACAGCCACTTGACCAAAATGTCAGCACTTCTGTTTCCTTCATGGAACAAGTGTTTGATGCTGCTGGCACCCTCCATGGACTTTATCAAGGACACAGAGACATCCAACTCAATTTCCAAATTCTGTAAATTTAAGAACTTGGCCAGATGAATAGTAAACCATCCTTAGGTTCTTGCAATTCAACCTAGATATTGGAAGCTAAACCAATTTTTCTTTTGAATCCAGCCGCAAGAACACCTAAGTGATCCCTAATTAAGCCCCCAGCACCTGCCCAACCCGGGTTTCCTCTAGCAGCAGCCCTATCTATGTTAAGCTTAAAACATATAGGTTTAGGCAGTTTCCAACGAATGAGAATTTGGGAATTAGTTCTAGTTGAGAGCTAATTAGGCCCAAGAAAGGAGTAATCAGTAGTAAGAGCTAAGGTTTTTGATAAGAGTAAGGAAGAAGAAGAAGAAAAATTATCTGATTGAACGGTTTTCGAGTTTTCCTAATTCCAAAAGATCTAACAGGCAGAGGAAAATATAGTTCCCCAAGTTAGAGAGAGGTAGAGACGACTATTTTGTTTAAGCATCCATTTTCTAGCAAGGTATTGAAACTAACATCTGGCCTAAGCAATACGTTCCCGGGGAGATTAAACTTGGCCCAAAGTTCCTAACAAGATAGCAATTCCTTAATATATGTTCAAGATCCTCATTTGCGTTTAGACAGATAGAACATGAGGTATCCTAAACAATTTGTCTATCGTGGAGGTGAATTTTTGTAGCCAGTCTGTGTGGATAGCTAGCTAGACAAACATTCTAATCTTAGAGAATTTGAAGTTTCCAAATCCTTTCTCAACCTTCCTCTCTTGGGATATTTCCTGACCCTGGGATCGTTTGAATTGCAGTTTTAGGGGAAAATAGTGCACTAGGTGATCCTTCCCATCTTATGGTATCTTGGGATGCATTTCCTATTTGTGTGCAAATACTTTTGACAATCTCAACAAGTCTTTCACGCAAAATCAAGGACAATTTCCTGAGATTCCAGCCTCCTTCATCAAAACAATTCCTCAATTCATATTCTCCTTCCCAAATTGCAAAATGTCTCCCGAATATGAGCGCTTTGCCTCTATCTCAAAGTCTGACTTTTGGGTCGCCCCTGTCCTTGCCCCTTGTTCTTAAACCATTTCTAGATAGTAATTTAAACATTTATCCCATAGATGGTTAACCTTGTTGGTGCATAACCAGATCTGGTATGACTTGAACAATTAATTTCTTCAAACCCGTACCTTCTTGACTTTAAACATGGGTCACCACCTCGAGAGTGTCGACAAAATCCCCCGACCATCAAATGTGCCTTCTATCCATCCCATTTTAAGAAAATTATTTGTTACTCACTCCGTAATGTGAAAAAGTATTACAGACCTTTAAATAATTAAAAAAATTGTAAAACTTTCTTATTTTTTATTAATTTCAACGATTGTCATACCTACTCTATGTTGCGAAATGAGTAACTAAGAATTATTCCCCATTCTATGCCACCATATCCAATCTTGGGGGAGGACCGAATATATTACTAGCCACGAACCACTTGCTAACCAAGGAATCAAAGACAAAACAAGGTATATTCTTATTTACGTACTCACTTGACATAAAATGTATAGTTCCTACATGAATTCCACATGTAAAATCAATATGAACCTCCAAATTTTGAGTCTAGTAAACCATGCAAAAATTTACCCAAAAACAAAACAAATTTTTTTTTCTTTTGCTAAGGTTCTTTTGTTGGATATCTTGTGTCACTAACTGTCACACCATTTAATAAATTGTCAATATTACTTTGGTAAAATCAAATCATTTAATTATCACAGTATGACAGAAAGTGACACAAGGTGTGATATAGAATATCTTGTGCCCACTTTTTCAGTCTATACTATACTAGAATAAAAGAGAAATAAAAGCCGAAGTAAGTGTAAGATATTACTATTGCCTCTCTTCTACCTCGTCAAGGACTTCAATTTAGGGGTGTCAATTGGTCGAATGGTCAGGTTATCGTATTTTATAAGGTATGACTCATTTCTTATCTTCTCGTGTTGTTAGGACCTGTTTTTATCATGACGTGTTCGTATATGATTCATTCGGATTCGCGTTATATTCATGTCTAACTCATTTATTATTAATAGAGAGTATTAACATATTTGTCAATTATATAAATTGCAATTAATTTGAGTTAAAATCCTAAATTTTGATTATTTAATAATTTAAACAATTATTATACTAACTTTGTTATTATAGTAATTTAAAATATATAATTAAAATTTTTGAAAATTTTTAAATAATATTTAAAATAATTATTATGTTTGATTTAATAATCTAATATTAAATATATTATTAACAATATTAAATTATAATTAAAAAAAACAGTTTATGGTGTCTAACCCATAAATTAACCAACCCAATTTATTTAATTTCTTGATATAAACGAATTGATTCAATATTAAATAAATTTCTAATCGTGTTATAACTTCTATCCAAACACGAGGAAACTGTCCGCCCTCCCTCATCCCTACCTCATCTCATTTAGAAATTCAATTCCCCATGGCCGCTTGAACAACTACTCTCAACGACCTCCCAGACGTGATCCTCTCCAACATAATAGCCGCCATCTCAGATGTCCGCAGCCGGAACGCTGCTTATCTGTTAGTCTGCCACAAATGGCTCCACACGCACTTCCCTCAGTCTCCAGGGCAACATCCATGACCTTTTCCTTTTACCCACTAGTTTCCAATCGGTAACAAACCTCGACCTCTCTCTACTCTCCCATGGCTCCACCAAGCTTTCGCTTCTGTCACTTCCTTACTATCTACACCAGAAACCCATCAACCATCCACTTCTCAGCTCCCAAATAGCCTTGTTTGAAGCAAATTAAACTTGTCCGGTGGCACCAGCGGCCGCAGTTGGGATCTGGGGAAGAATTGCTGGCTTTGCTAAACGGAAATAAATCACTTATTAGTCTTGATTTGTCCAGTTTCTATTGTTGGACGGATGATTTACCTGCAGCTTTAATTGAAACCTCAAACTTGACCTGCCTTGATCTCTTGAACCCTTCATTTTCTGAAGGATTCAAGTCTGATGAGATTATGGTTATCACTAGATCATGTCCAAATTTGAAGGAATTCGGAGCAGTTTGTGTGTTTGAAGATCTAGATCCTAGGTACATTGGATTCGTTGGGGATGAGTCTTTGGTTTCAGTTTCGGTTAATTTTCCGAATTCCAGGGCAGATCCTGAGTTTGAGGGGTTTACTCCCGAGGATACTAGGATTACTGTGACTGCCTTGATTGAGTTTTTTTCGGGTTTACCGTTGCTTGAGGAGCTTGCTTTAGATGTTTGTAATAATGTCAGTGAGAGCAGTCCTGCTTTGGAGACGCTGAAACTGAAATGCCCAAAGTTAGGGCAGTTTCATGGGATTTCTATGCCGGTTGAATCCAAGTTGGATGGAGTTGCACTTTGTCAAGGGCTTGAGTCTTTGTCAATTAGGAATGTTTGGGACTTGACTGATGTGAGTTTGATTGCTATTGGAAGTGGATGTTGGAGATTAGCAAAGTTTGAAGTTCAGGGTTGTAAGAAGATTACTGTGAAGGGAATGAGGACTTTGGCTAGTCTGCTTCGACTGACTTTGGTGGACGTTAAGATTTCTTGTTGTATGAACTGTCCTCTGAATGCATCCATGTCATTGAAAGCATTAGAGCCCGTACAGGATCGAATTAGGAGGCTTCATATTGACTGCACTTGGGATAGTGTGATCAGTTCGAGGATCAAGGGGTTCAGAACGATTTTAATCTTAACAAATCGGATCAAGATGGAGCATTGAATCAGTTGGACGAATCGGTTAACTCTTTTGGAGACTATGATGGTGATAGCAAGTGCAGCAAAAAGAAGAGATGCAGATACTCTTATGATCTGAATTGTTCTTCTATGGAATTCAACAGCAGTGGGAATGGATTATGTAGTATCTCATGGGACAGGCTGCAATGTCTTTCGCTTTGGATTGGTGTAGGGAAGCTTCTGACTCCATTAGCGGCGGCTGGTCTTGTGGATTGTCCGAACTTGGAAGAGATACAAATCAAGGTTGAAGGAGATTGCAGGGAATGGTCAAAACATGATCAGTTTCCATTTGGGTTAAGCATCCTGTTGCAGTATCCTCGCTTAACGAAGATCGAGATGCATTTCGATTGTGGAGACACCATAGGTTATGCACACACTGCGCTGTCTTGGCAGATGGATTTGAGCCAATGGGAACGATTTTACCTGTTGGGAGGGGATCTAAATCTCAGTGAACTCAATTACTGGCCGCCAAAAGACGGGGATGTTAATCAGAGGAGTTTATCTCTACCAGCACCTGGATTGCTACAACAGTGCCTTACCCTCAGCTCATGAACATTTCATGAATTTTTTTCTCAGAATCCCAAACTTCAGGGATATCCAACTAAGGGAAAATTATTACCCGGCACCAGAGAATGATATCAGCACAGAAATCAGAGCAGATTCTTTGAGCCGTTTTGAAGCTGCTTTGAACAGACGCCAGATTTGCGATTGATACACTTATAACATCCGATGCTGGTGTAAACCTGTACAATAATGAAAGGACAAGTATAATTTGACAAATTTGTAACATTGTGGGATTTGAACGGATTTGATTTGAAATCTTATTTTATATTAAGGGAGTTAATTGTATTTACTTCTCTTGATATTTGATCATATTACTAAACAGAGTCTGTGGTTTGATAAAATTATAGTCAATCTCTTTGAATGGTCAAACTTTTAACAAGTACTATCCCATCGTTAAATGACTGTTAAGAAAAGGTTGATATTAGAAAAATAATAATTTTTTTATTCCCAAAGTACCCTTCTTCATTCTTAATTATTTTTCTTTTTTTCTCAAATTTTGGAAATAGATGTCATTTTATAATTTTACAAATCCAAACCAAATTTCATGATTTTTTTTTTTTTTTTTGAGTTTTTTCTGTCTCTATGAATCTTTTTGCTAATTTTTATTATGGATTGGAACCGATGAAGTCGATTAGAGGTGGGGGAGATAGTGGTTTTGTAGTGGAGGAATGAATTGTATACAAAATGTGATAATATAAAAAAAAAAAAATTATGAGTACTATTCTTGATTTTAGGAAAAATTGACGGACAAATTAAACATACATGATAAGGGTAATTTAATTTTTTTAAGTTTAGTTCTGTTAACGACAGTTAGTGAGAAGGGGAAATCTGTAATTTTGTCAAACTATAAAGTTTGTTTGGTAACATGACCAAATCTCAAGAAAAGTAAATGTAATTAACCCTTATAGTAATTCTCCAAACAAATTAGTTAATTTAATTGTGAATTTAGAATCCACCCACGAGTTTAATTTTAATAGTTAAATAAGTGAATTTAAAATGATATAAAATTAATGAATAGATTTAAAATTTTTCAAATTTTATATCATTTCAAATCTACCCAATTTAAATCCATTCATTTCAAATATTTTTTTCAATTCAAATCCACCCATCCGCGCACAATCTAACTGAAAAATTTGTAACCCAACCAGTTACAATTTTGTGAAGATTTATTTGAACATGATTTCAACTGAGGCTCGGGAACTTAGTTCTTGTGTGGAAAAGATGCAACCAGTACGTCTTGATATCAATTAGAGCTTGCTTTCTACAGCCCATATTCGAAAATACAAGAAAGGGCACATCTGTAATGCTATCTCATCTAGTTCAGGGTGATCTCTGTATAATGAAGCTAAACCACGACCATCTCAATTGCCAAAAAGAGATCCATGCTCTCATCTTTCATTAAGTATGGAGGAAAAAAATTTTCAATTGCACAAAAAGGACTCGCAAAAGTATGGAGGTAAAAAAATTTCAATTGCATAAAAATTCTGTTATGCAATTAAAATACTATCTTCCTAAAATTGGAAAACCACACAAAAGTAGAACTTGAGCCAAATGTATTGTAACACCTGTACTATGAGTTTCTGTACAATTGAACAGATTGCATCAGCAGAGTGAGTACTCGCAGTCAACCAAGCGTGTAAGAATGTCCTCACAACTTGGACGTTCATGCGGCTCTGCCCAACAATCTGCAACCAATAGAAAAGGTGATTTGATCTCCAACAATCACGGAATGAGGATGGATTTTCTTTCATTATGATAAATTTGCCAAAATCCTGATAATGAATTACCTGCAATAAGCAACTACCAAGAGGCCCTTCAGGAATCTCCAACCGTGATCCCTCATTGGCAACAGCATAAACTACCTAGATGGACAAAATAAAGGTTGAGTGCATTGATACTTGCAGAAAATAAATGCTTATAATATTGTACTGCATACATTACCTGCATACAGAGAATAAATATGAACACCAAACTGACTAAAATACGAGCTATATCAAAAAAGTTCAGTTGGAAATAAACAAACTAAAAGGACATGCAATCATACCCTCTCTGGTGGTATTCCCTCCCAGGGTCTACATAAAGTGCACAGCTCCCACATAATTACACCAAGACTGAATATATCACATTTCTCTGTGAAGGGTTCATTACGAATGAGCTCTGGGGCCATCCATTCTGGTGTTCCTGCCGATGAGGAGTCCCTGATAGGTAAATCTGTCATTATTCTTGAAAGCCCAAAATCACAGATCTTGACAGTCCAGTGTTTATTGACAAGGCAATTAGCACTTTTTATATCCCGATGGACAATCTTCATTCTATGGATGCACATCAGCCCTCTAAGTTGCCAAAAACAAACTGTTAGTTCATATTTTCAGGTCCCTGGCAAGGGTTCTACCATTAAGATTAAAAAATATATATACATACTTCCATCATCAAGACCCATAACAAACCATACTATAATAAAGAGAGAGTTTAATTTAGTGATTTAAATTTTTTTCTGAAATTATCCCTACTACAAAATTTAATGACTTTATTATGTCCCCAAATTTGAATGCTTTTCTTATAATTGTTTAGGCTGTTTATGTAAATACTTATCAAAGAGTAAAAAATGAAATAAAACCTACTTTTAGGACTTCATATTATGAAATGAATTTAATTGACATAAATTTCCTTATGTAGTATGAGAATATTATGAATGAGTTTTAAAAATTAAAAAGTAGTATTAGGAATGAGTTTTAGACATTAAAAAATAGTAGGAAAATCTTTTTTTTTGGGAATGTGTTTTTAGAAATCAAGCAATAACAAAAAAGGGTAAAATTGTAAATAAAATTCACTTGAAAAACAAATTTACATATTTCAGTTATAATTTTGGAGCCTTGATGAGAAAAAATCATCAAAATGTACATGGGAAAAATTAACTTTTTGAGACTTTGGGTGTGTTCGTTTGAATTGAAAATATTTTTCTAGAGATGAAAAAGTTCATTTTTTATACAATTTTTTGGTATTCGGTTGACAAAATGAAAATATTTTGAAATTTAACGATTTCATCTTTAATTTTATGAATTCAAGTTAAAAAAAAACTTATAACAATAGTAATAAATACCTTACAAGCAATTGTGGTTAATAAAAGATTGATTTTGTTTAAAATTATGTATTCGTTTGGATTAAAAATATTTTTCAAAAACTTTTTTGGTGCCAAACACTATAAAATATTTTTCGGTGTAAAATATTTTCCAATTTTTCTTCCTCTGGCTGAAAATAACTTATAGAATTTTTGAGCGTAAGTTATTTTCCGAATAATTCAAGAGTGACATTAAATCTCAAATGTACACTTAATTTTATAATTTCATTTGCTAAACTTATTTTCGTTTTCAATTCTTTTCCATTCGTTTTTCTGTTAATCATGGGTCTCACACTAATATAACTATCATTATACATATTTTACTACTACATTGTACTATCATTTAATTTTAAACAAAATCAATCTTTTATTAATCACAATTACTTGTAAGGTATTTATTACAATTGTTATAAGTTTTTTTAACTTGCATTCATAAAATTAAAAATGAAACCGTTAAAAATTTTTATTTCAAAATATTTTCATGTTGTCAACCGAACATTGGAAAATTGTATGGAAAATGGACTTTTTCATGTAAAATGTTTTCCAAAGAAAATATTTTTCCCAGAAAAATATTTTCAATCCAAACGAACACACCATGATAGTATAATGTAGTAGTAAAATATGCATAATGATAGTTATATTAGTGTGCGGCTCATGATTAAGAGAAAAACGAATGGAAAAGAATTGAAAACGAAAATAAATTTAGCAAATGGAAATTATAAAAGTAAATATTTGAGATTTAATATCACTTTTGAATTATCCGAAAAATAACTTATGTTCAAAAATTTTGTAAATTATTTTTAGCCAGAGGAAGGAAAATTGTAAAATATTTTCCGGTGTAAAAAATTTTTAATTCAAACGAACACACCTTCATATTTTGAATTAAGTTTGATTGAAATAAATTTTCTCATAAAGGAGAATATTAGGCTAGATCTAGAAATTAAGTATAAATATTAAATAAAGTTATTGAGAACTCAATCGAATAAAATTTCTTATTAAAAGAATTATGCATATGACTATTATCAACATATATAGGTTGTGGATACATTAGACACTATTTATATGCAATTAAAAAATCTAACAATTTATTAACAAGTCTATTGAAAGAAAAACAAAAATTCATTTGAGAAAAGAAAAAAGAAAAGAAAAAAAACAAGGTTATTTTAAAGGGTTAAATACCGTTTTAGCCCTTCAAACTAAGAAAACATTTTAATATGGAGCATCTTTTAAATTAAAAAAGACTTAATTTGGTGCCAAACAAATTGAAAAAAAAAAAAAAAAAAATTTTCCAATATAGTACTCTAAATTGAAAGTCTCAATGTGGTCTCTAAATTAAAGCAAATGTCCCAATGTGGCCCGCTGAACTGAAAGATTCTCAATTTGACCATTCAAACTAAAAATTTGTTTTAATTTGTCATCCAAACTGAAAATATATTTTGATGCAGCAAAATACCATTAACCTTTAAAAGCACATAAGTTTAAAATATACTTCCAAACTAAATGATTACTTTACCGTTAGAATAAGATTCTGCTAAAATAAATTTTTATATAGAATAGAGAGCTCCATCTAGTATCAATTTTTTCAAGGATGAATTTAGAAATTATACAAGTATAGGAACAAATCTTTTTTAGCATTAAGAATTAAGTTAAATAATAGTAGGAATTATATTTTTAAAAAAATGGTAGGACTTATCACGTAGTATAAATTTTTTAGTCTTCTAAAAGAATAATTTTGATACAATTTTTTTTTTTTCCATTTTGGATACAAAAGAACAAAGGAGGCATAAAATTGCTTAAAAAGTCTCTAGGATGTTTAAATTTGAATTAACAAAGACATTATCTTTCATAGATATTGTCAACATATTCACCTTCTTTTCCCAAATACCATTTATTTTACCTTTAATATTGTTGTGTAGACTTTGTAATGATGAAAGAGGTGTGTTGTCCAAAATATGAATAAAAGAATTCACCTTCTGTATGATGTACTAAAAACAACTATAATGCAGAACTTATTTTTTCGATTATTGTTAACTAATTGGATTAATAGGATAGGGGATAAAAAATGTGATCCGCATCTTTGTTTTTTTAGAAGACCATACTCCTTACCTTGCAATTCATACTTTTCTTTTATTTCCTTTTTATGCATTGAATAATTAAGCACCTATTTAATCTAAGTTATGCTTAACCTATAATCAAAATTAGTTCTTAAATTATATTAGTCTAAAATTTTTAATGCATAATTATGTTATACTTTCTACAAAAAATTATGTTATTGTCTTTGGACCTATAAACATCTAATATTAAATATTAGTAATCTTATTGTATACTAAAACATAGGGATATCAAATCATTTACTAATTAGATTGTAATGAGGGTGTACTTTATCTCATAAAACCTAGATACTAGATAAGTGATATCATTTGACATCATATGCCCGATGTGCCTTATTTAATGGCCATAAGGTCTAAGCATAAGATCATAGACCAAACCTACCTAAGTATTTCTCTACAAGTTAATAGCTACCGCAACTATATATGGTTGGTTTTATTTTATGAAATAAAATCTATAATATTGAATATCTACCTTTCTATTTACTAGTACACATATGGTAGTTTTAACATAATATATTAATCATTAAATTTCACTATGTACCTTGTCAAACGGTAGAAGATTTTTTTTTTTTTTTTTTTTTTCCAATTTCACAATATAATTCACATAATTGTCCAAACTAAATATTTAAAAGATATATTTGTTCTGATCTCCTACATTAGAAAATGTTGTTTAATATTTACACACGAATGGTTCCTTCAAGTTGATTCCAGAGAGTTTTAAGGGATTCAAGAATAATCAAATATTCTAATGCTTAATATATAAATTCACAATTGTCAGGATAAAACTTGAATAATTGAAGAGAATAAAAGTTTCCAATAACCTCTAGAAATTGTCAACATTTTCAAAATTACTCTCCTTTTTTATTACTAAACTTATTGAGTGGATATAAAAATAAACTTTGATACTATTCCAGTCATACATTGTGCTCCAATACGATAATTCTTTAAATTTTTCCTATCTTTGAAGTTTTATAGAGTATTAATGAACTAATTGTAAAATACTTCAATAATTCATCAACCAAGGAAATATACTTTTATTTTTAAAAATTGTAAAAGATATGTGTTCTTCATAGAATCCTAAATTAGTCTCTATCAGTCACAGGATCCAGACACAATTACTTAGTTTTTATGAAATTGTTTGAACTACCAAAACTTACAAACAGATCTCTTATGTTTCCAATAAAGTATAACTAAAAAAAATGTATAAAAATTTACCGATGAGTAAACATTCCTCTAAACTGATGTGAAGTACAAAAATTCTTTAACTTAGTTAAACATTAAGCAAAAATTATATAAGCGAAAAATTAAGTGAACTAAAAAAATTAAACAGTTATTATCTCCAAACATACTTTACTATTTAATTTATAGTAATAAAAATCAAACAATTAGTATTTCTAAACGTGCAAAATACGTACTCCTGGTATATCTTAAATGAACAAGATTGGTTCATTTGTTTACTCAACTTGGACATGCAAAGCAAACACCAAAAGATGATCCACGGTAGGACATGCAACATATATATGGGACAAGGAGCTGGCAAGGCGTAGAATAAAAAGCTAGCAGAGCAGGTGTCGTATTATACACATTAAAGGTCAATATAAGTTCTAAACAACTATTAGTCTAAAATAAATCCAAAGTCGTTTTGTAGCCAACTTCTGTCAAAGTATTTAGTTTGACTGCCAAAACAATAGGGTGACCCTGGTTTGCCACAGTGAGTAAAAAAATGCTCAAACTTCTGCCCCGGTCAATTAAACGACACAATTTGCTTAACAGAAATCATGAAACTTAAAAACTGGAACCCATTACACGCTAATCTCTGCATAGCGAATTAAAAATCAAAGGAAACTCATACTTTTGCAGATATCTCAGGATTAGAATAAGTTTGAATCTCACAAAAGAATAATACAACAAACCTGCATATGTCGCGCAGCATTTTTAGTCTCCTCCGCCAACTAACTTTCTTCTTCTGACCACTTAAATGAATCAAATAATATAATGATCCCATCTCCATGTATTCAGTAACCATTGATAAGTGTGGGGGCCTTGTGCATGCACCTAGAAAGAGTATAACTGCAAAATAAAGCATTCCAGTCTTAGCATGTGCAAGGTCCCATCCCACACTGAATTTTTGAGTTCGATTTCTGGTCCATATGATATGAACTGCATATAAAGTGGAACTCAAATCCAATAGAGTAACAACAATTATTCACAAGCAAAAAAATTATTATCATCACTAAAGCAGTGAAAATCTCTATTTCCTGGACTGAATGTGCCCCCAAGGTCCCTCAACACACTCCCCCAGCCCAACAAAAAAAAAAAATCCCCAACCAAAAAAATAATAAAAATAAATAAAGAAGTTATGTTGGGGCAATTTTGTACTTCACATCCATAGTATCTTTGTCAAAGACAAGCAGCAAACACCCTTTTCAGTTGAAACAAGTTCAAACAAAAGAAAGAGAAGAAATATACCATTTGGGTGCCGAAGGCGGCTGCAGAAAACAAAAATAAAGGCAATAACAAATGATTAGAAGGCACACTTTAGAAATCAAAACAAAGGTCAAAAGCGCAATTAAATAATATTTCCAATGTACAAATGAGACGAACACCTTAGAATGGAAATCTCATTGCAAAAGTCCTCCATATTTTCAGCAGTCAGATCCTGCTCCAAGAAAACTTTGATGGCAACTTCAGTTCCATTCCATATGCCACGGAAAACTTCTCCAAAAAAACCTATGGAATAGTAACACAAAAGAAATGAAAAGTAAATGAAGATGCAAACCAAAAGAGGAAAAATGTAATTACAGATATTGAGGTTTGCAATAATTTTTGCCCGAAAATGAAAGAAATAACTATTTCAGTTTTGCATTTTAACCATTCAAAAGCGTGTTTACTAGAATTAATATATCAATAAGCACTTCAGATGTTAAAAATATTGGACCCCAAAAGCTTCATGCAATTGCAATAGAGTTTTGAACTAATGGTATTTTGCCTGTCAAACTACATTATCATCGCCTGCTTGACAAACAATTGAATCCAACTGTCCCCTTGAGATATTCTATTAAATCAAATGACTTTAGGCCATATAAAATTTGTTTTTAAATAATTTAATGAAATCAAGCATGTGGAGATTAAACAGTAATCAAGAGAAAAACTTTACCCTTTGATACAACATAAAAGCAGGCTCATTTTCTTCCTCTAATTAAAACCATGAATATATAAAGGTATATGTGAGTATATGTGGCTTATAGAGTTGTTGTGTATAAGACTATAAGGGACATCATGTAAACCGTACATATATACATGTAATCAGGGGAGGAAAAACATCCACATGCATATATTTTTTATGGGGTAAAAATATCCTTTCCTTACACACCAGATTTAGTCGTTTTCGCACGGCAATTGTATGGCCTCGAATTTAATTTATTTTGACTAAAAGTTCAAAGGGACAATCTAATGCAAGTGCTACTGAAGGAGGCAACATGCTATGAATTATTGTTTGAGAGGACAAAATGCATTTAACCCAAAGTTTCTCAAATGACAACAGTAATCACAGTGGGAATCCAAACTTTCAAACAGTTGAAAGAATTGCTTCATTTCAAGGAATTTGCTCCAGCACCAACGAGATTGAGAAACAAAACTTGTAGAAAATAGATACATGGAAGAGAAAACTCATCAAACAAGACCCTTACATACCAATCCCAACACGTGTGCCAACTGTCAATTCTGAGAAGTCAATGTTCCATTCTTCAAAAGGTAAAAGAGGTTTATTCTGGAACGTGGGAGATCCAAGAATTTTGTTCCATGTTGACACCAAGTCTTCATTTACCCTGTAGTTTGATGTCTGACTTCTCTCAGGGGTCTGATTCCCATACTCATGAGGAGAAGAAGGTAATGATATTGCCTTTTCAGTATCCATGTGGTGGTTCCTCTGAAATGAATACAAGGAAGACATTCCACCAGATAAATCGTCACGGTCACCAAGGTGAAAATCAGATGCCTGAGGAGGATAGTATCATTGAGAATAAGGAACAAACAAATGGCTTGCAGAGAAAAACCACTAATGGAATCATTAAAAAAATGGAGGGCAGGATAAATGGATTTCCACATATTTTTCCACGTCAGTGCCTTGAGGTCTCTGATAAATATTTCATTATACAACATTCAAGACTTCAGAAAGTTTCTGAGAGGAAACACATTTCATTATTTTCCATTTGGATTGGTTTCCATTATTTGAAAATATTACTTATTTAGTCAAAGATGTGAGGTATTATTTGAAATAGGGTTGACTTTTTGGAGATAATGAAACAGCTGTTTTGATTGCACATAATATTCAGAATTACCGGTTGGATGTAATTAGTGGAAATAGTGCAAATAATGAATAATAACTAATCGGAATGAATAGCACAAAAAATGAATAGTTATTATTTGTGAATAATTTCTGGTTAATCCAAACACCTCCTCCTAATGACTGCATAACATTTGGCAAATAATGGCACTATCGGCCAATCCAAACGGAATTTTTTTTTAAAAAAAAATTCAGATTCGATGAACACTTTATTGAATTCAGATTTAGATTCAGATTCTATTGAATTCTTAACAGAAGTTGTTAATACCATTCTTCCCTGATTTTGGACCTGCAAAGCTTGCACCAAAATGATCATCTCTTTTTATTTTTGAACAAGTCAACACGGGAAAGAAGGTTAAACCGCAACTACAGAAAAAAGGTGTGTAAAGCAAAAGAGATCATTCTGACCCCATAGACATAGTGAAGTCAATCATGCTCACAACCAAGAAAACTCAAACAAGAAGATATTCATAAAGCTAATTACCTTACAACCACGGAGACTATTTCAAATCAATACAAGTAAGAATGTGTCAAATTCTAGAGATGGCTTCAACAATAAAACAAGGGAACGTACATCTTTCTTAACATCAGACGCACTATTTATGTCATCCGAAGCATAGGAAAATGACCTATTTTCCCCTTGTCCTCTTAAGAGACGATTCTGCTTCAATGTTTCATTCATTGCTCGAACAGCTCTAGCATGATTTATCATATAAAACAGAAAGATAAAGTTAGAAAATAACAATGAAGAAAATTAAGCACTTCAAAACGCACAAAGATAGCATACAATCCTAGTACGAAGGTGGCGAAGCATTTTTTGTTCTCCTAAAGCAATTCCTGTGCCTTGAAAATATTACAATATGATCATCAGCAGCACAAACATATCCTAAAAAACAAATGAGAAATGACATTTCAACCACACTTAATGCGCTTAGTCGAGATGTTCCAAATAGTCACCGACTTAGAATGCCGAGATTGCAGATCTTAACTGGATGAGACTCCTGTGTACTCTTTTTAGGCCATGCTTTCTTCTACTTACTATAAATACTCCCAACTCTTTAAACTAAAAGCTATTTTGTATTTTAGTTCTACTTTTTGCTTCTCGAATCCTAAAAATGCTTATTCCTATAAGCAAAACTGGAGGTCATTTCCAGAAAAATGTTTACTTTCCAAAGATCCACGACAAAATTGCCATTTAAATTTTTTTAAACACCTTTTTCGAGAATCAATTTTAGAAGTTCAGAAAAGCTAAAGCAAAAGAGACTTTGAGAGTCAGCTTATGAAAATAAATGTTCAGATCATCAGAGAGAGAAATTTATTCTGTCTCTCCAATGATTGAAACGTTTATCTACAGAAGTGAATCATAAATGAGACAGACAGACAGTTAATCACAAAGAGGATAAATGTCAGAATTAGTTTAGCTATGTTATTTGTATTCACTGAGGAATCCAGCATGAATTCACCGGAGAATTCTTATGTCCGAGCCCTACAACCTCTTCTTTCTGTAAGCATTGGAATAAACACTCCTAGTCCATCCAATCATCTTATGCAATCCGTCCCAAAGAGCATCTCATGATGGTATAGAATTGGCTAACTCAGAATACGAAATGATGTTTAGTATTCCAGAAGTTTCTACTGGTGAAGTGAAAGCAGGAGCTATTGAGAGATACAGTTCTTATCCAAACATGTATCAACAGAAATATAGTTCACATTTAATTTTTTTTTTTTTAAAAAAAAAAAAAAACCATCTCTCTCTACATTTTTTTACCAAATTTTGGAATATGACCAAAAGGAGGAATCGCATATGAGAAAAAAGTCTGTCAAACTAATTAAGAAGAAAAAATACCTATAAGAAGATGCTGCTGCACATCTCGTAATATAATGATAACACCAATATCACCACGAAAAGATTTGTAGAAAATAGGTGACCTATATTAACCTTACGATGTCATCACCAATTTCTGGAGTTATACTGATGCTTCTTCGTCTTAATCTACGTGGCTCTGATGTTGAAGCACCTTCAGATCTGTTGCTACATTTGAATCAAGGATCACTAGCAGTAATGCTTAACAATTTGATTTAAAAGAGAAAAACAATATTTAGTGTTTATTTGTAAAGAACATCAAATGAAAATAGCTGCATGATTCTAATTATAGTACTTCTTATACATAGAATTTGTGTACAAGGCACATCAAAACAGAGAATTAGAAAAAGAATAATGGATAATTACAACCAAGTTACAACTCAATGGGCTCAACCAATCTCACCAAATTTTGACCAACAGATTTAATTTAACCATCAAACTACTTTAGACTTGACAAATTAAGGAGTCAAAGCATTTTGGCTCATTGCTCATCTTCATTATTCACAAACCACAACACCGAAATACAAGAATTAGTACTCAGTGGGGTGAAATGTTAGCATGACATTTTAGGAGAGTTACACATGCCACTTGAGTCCTATACCCTTTTTATTTTTGGAGTCTGCATCTTTTTTTCCTTGCATAAGTAAAAATGCTAAACAAGCCAACAACAAAAAGGACTATTATGGGTTTCATTGTAATACCCACAATTTGATAAACCAAACTTTATTATTTCTTTTATCTCCTTGTCCTTCATTCCTCAATGGCTCACAAAAATAGTGAATCCTATTTTCATAATAGTTTTAGGAATCAAAAAAGATATCATTGTCCTTGTCTCTTAAATAAGATGTTAAAAACTGTGTACTGAAAAGCCCACAGTTTAGATTGCATCTAAATACATTATTTTAGCACTAGAGAGAGTCCTTGTTAGATAAGTTTCCTAAAGTATTAGAGATTCTTAATTTCTGTCTCCATTCCTCGAATGCAGCCCTCATATTATGGAAGCCTTGCTGCAACCATATTGGAAGGCAAATTGCTAGCCAATTGCACAAGCAAGGAGCCTCATGCACTAGATTTTCCACATGAAGCCCTTGTGAGCCAAAATAGAGAAAATAGCACATAGGTAGCTACATTTGTCTTGCTTTACACAATGCAACAATCACAATGATAAGATGTACTTCCATGATGTAGCAAGGATAAGAAATCAAGACAAACAAATTAAGAAAGTTCAACATGAGCTTCCTTGATATGATCCAGAATTCTATCTTAAATTCTTAATCACCAATTAATGGAAGAGTATGACCATTTCAAAATTTCTGTAAGGACATTAAAATTCAAATTACAGGCACTGTATATGTCAGTATAATTACTCGGTGTGCTTGTTGCACATGTGGATTTAAAGAAGCAATGCCCAAACCAAATAAAAGAATTCAAAATATAAACACAGGCACCTTGATGTAGCAAGCTCATCAGAATAATCTCCGAACGATTTATTATCACCACTAAGCATAGAGCGTCCCCGTGCTGCCAAAATGATGGATGCTCTGGACTGCAAAATTCAAAATCCAGAAAAATTAGGAGTAATGCAGCCATGAAAGCTCAACAAAACAACCACTATATACCAAATTACACATAACAAGTATTGTGCACTCAAGTTATATCCCCAGAGAAATTTCAGCCTACTTTCAGTGTCAGCTGATTTTAATAATCATCAAAGTTTTCAAATTCTTCTAAGTCAAAGCAAAATGCATAATTATTGCAACAATATAACTAATCACTAAGTCAACGAGGTTAATATCATTTTAAATGTGGAACCGATGGACTAGCATATTTCAACTTCTAATTCATTTTACTGGACAGGCTTATGGCTTGTGTCACCCTAACTTCCTACTACAACACTTTTCTTCTCCACCAACTTCTATTTTGTACATGAAAGTTGTAAATTTCTGAGACGACAGGCACCAACTCTGTGGTAAATAAGAATCCACGAGTAAGCCACGGTTTTACTTTTGCAAGAAGGAAGATAATTCAAATCCATTCACACATCTAGAATAGATTTGAAATAACATTTTGGCAAAAACAAAAAGTAATGCATAAAAAGGAACCTTGAACTAGCAGTCCTTTGTTCAGCAATAACCCTTCTCCTGCTCCTTCGCCAAAATGTAGCCGCAATATTAGGTTCGCTATGATACGAACTGATACAGTGAAATAGTTCCAATAAACACCAGTTATTGAACTACAAAATAATGTTTACTAAAATGAACATACAAACATTCATCTAAAATATCGATACTTAATCAAAAGTGTCCTTCGTATGGTAATCCAGATTCAAGGTAACGACAATCTGAGCACAATATTACCTCAATTTTCTATCAACAAAAGTAGAAGTGCGCAACATCACATTCCTCAAAGCAGGGCCGGGTGCATTTGAAGATGCCTCTAGTCTCCTCTGGTACTGGGGGTTATTATCCTTATCAGTACTGTAATGAATGAAACAATACCATCATTGTTGAGTTTATACAAACATGGGGATATTGATCTAAATATCTTCCAATCTGAAAATTACTTCCACTGGAAAGTAAAATAACAAAATATTTCCATGTCTACTGATTAATCGAACATATGCATGTCAATGTACAGCAAGAACAAAAGTTTCCAACCTCTCAGGATCAACTCTATCCGAAACCCCATAAAGAGGACTATTTGGCTCTAATGGTGAATCGCAGGAATCGTTTTCTGCAGAATCACTTTCCCCAGCAGCAGATATGTGAGTCATATAAATGGCTTTAGTTGATAGGGGTATCAGCTGGCCAGGGAACCGCATAAGATCGACCAAAAGTTCCACAGAATTCAATACAACTAATACTGACATATGCTTATATGAGTCTACACACTCTGAATTTCCTTCAGTAGGCAAACCCTGGGAAACAAATCACAAAGTGAAATCATAAAGATAAATCAGAGAAGAAACTACAGAAGAAACCATGATGCATAGAATTTAATATATTCACAGTCTAAGGTAACACACTTTATCACGACCCACTAGCCAGTAAGCGAAAGCTTCCTTAAGATTGCTACCAAATTTAATCCATTATCATATATCTATATGTTTAGTGGGAATAAGGCTTGGTTTATTTGTTATCTTATATTTATATGTTTATGCTAACCTAATCTTTAGCAGAGTTACGATAACAAAGTCTTTTTTTCTTTTTTTTTTGTGAACAAGAATAAGGTCCCTATACAATAAGAGAAAAAGGAAAAAAAAATACCTCCTTGTTTCATTTGTTTCAAGGAATGAAAATTAACTCAAGACCCGTGGACTAAGAAAATAACATACCACATCCTTTTTCTGAATGTATGGAAGGGATACAAAAGATGGTGGGACTATATTTTGAAGATGCTAGTCCTGGAAGACTTCAACTCTCCAGGACTTGATGTGGAAAGTTTTTACCATTGTGACTGCAAGTTCAACATTCTAAAAGGGGAGGGTATCCAAGAGTTTAGTACCAAGAGACCAACTGCCTCTTGGGGTTTACATATGCCTTATAGTCTCTGGATAACAGGTAAATGCATTGGAAACCCTTCTGAAGCTAAAACTTACCACCATTAGCCTGCTCTCAAGACCAACAGTATCTGCAAGAACTTTAAATAGTATTGCTCGAGGACGACATGAACCGTGCTTAATTTGTCCCAACATCTGTACACCTCTATTCTCAGATACATGAGAGGTTTCTTCTATTGAAGCTTTTCCAGAACTATCCAAATTAGGTCGTTTGTAGAAGTCAGACACCTGTTATGTCATAAGATCACAAGAACAAGGGAGAAAACATTTAATGAACCAGTGATGACCATCGCAGAGGCCCAGACAGCACTATCACGTATCAGGACAAGATTACTACTTGTAAGAACATGCCAAGAAAGCAATAGAATCACATTTATGTCTCTAAAAAAATTTGAAGAAGGAAAATAGCAATCCAACGTTTATTTCTAAATCCCCAGACACGATGCATGCTGAACTTCTATGGATATGAAGTAAACTGTAAGTAAAATTAAAATATTAAAAAAAATAAGGAATAAAAAAAGCCCAGGAAATCCCAAATGGGCCCATATCAAGGCCCTTCACGTCCTTCATACAGAAAATTAAAGGGGGTAGCGCATCAATAAACTAATCAGAAATTAATCAATATGAAAATAAGCTGCCAATTCACCATACTCGTCTAGAAAACTTGTTAGAAAGTCATGTCGAAACAACAGTAGCAGTCATGTGTAAGACTGGAAATACATAGAAAGTCTACCTTCACAGGACCCCCATAACAAAACAAAAAAAAAAAAAGAAGATGTCTAGCATCTTAAATGCAACTTACCCTAAAACAAAAAGGATTTTCAGCACGAAATAATATGGAAATTTAAAAAAAAAATGTTACACCAAGATAAATAGAGAGATGTAGATGAAGCAACAAAGATTGGAACGAAAAGTAGTGATTTTTTCTCATAGAAACAGAAACCAAGATTCGATTATTCCAAGAAATTAGTAATCAAATATACAGCATGCACAGCAATGCTAATAAATACCAACCAGTCCAGCAATCTTTTTTATCATCGCTGCAGGATTTGAATTAAGACCCTTAACCAACGCAACAATTAGTTGCTTTAGCATAGAAAGCTTTTTGTCTTTTTCCACATCTACAAGTATAATATCAGCTCTTAAACCCTCAACCTCCAAAGCATGAAGGTGACCGAGAGTAGGAATATCTTCAAAAAGTTCTTTAAGCCTTTTCTCCTGCCAAAAAAGGTAGTCGGAAAAACTTCTCCAATGAAACAGAATAAAAAAGATGCTATATTCATTACCAACAATAACAGAGTTGTAAGGTACGCAAGCAAGGAAATTATTCAGGAAAGACACAATAATTCTCAGAGAGTACTACTTGAAAATAAGAAATCAACTTTTCCAACTTTTTATTGTCCTTTTCCCAAAAGGGAAATGATTTAATATAAAAATGGAGGATATCCCCAAAAAAGGTCTTCTGCTATTTAACTATTAAAATGTTTTCATCAGATGGGTACATGGTTTAGACTGTTTCTAGAAGTCCAGAACAGCCTAAGATCTTTCGAAGTCTTATCCTTGGCATCGCAACTAGCAGATAGCTTTTCTACGTAAACAATTTTTTAGCATTGCAAAAAGTCTATGTAGAAATTTTCATAAACATCAAACTTCATAAATCAAATGTCTAACTAAAAATTATCTCCGAAGGCTTCCTAGTGTTGGCTGACAGACTTTCCATGTCTAATATTGAACATGATCAGCTAAAGATGAGGCAGAGAAAAGTATTTCACAAAAATGTTCAAGCAAATGCAAACAACTTAGTATTGGGTAAACACCAAATTTGTTACAGAGCAACAGCAAATATTTCCGAGAAGCAAGTACACAGACTTTTGTTCTTCCTGTTCCCAGTAGATTCAAACTTACAGCACCAAGTGTTTGTTTGCAAATATCAGCAAAATGATGGAAAAACTCTTCTATAAAATTATTTTAGCTAATCAGTGAAAAGAAGAGGACCAATTACCATGAGAAATAGTAGTTCTGCAAACATCATTTACCAAAAATTACTATGATACTAGCAAAACAAGTTTAGTGCTCACAGGAACAACTGAATAGAAACCATTTGGGATCGGCTCTAAAAGCATTCCAGTGCTCCAAAGGATCTGTGAAGCTGTCTGACGTGATGAGCTATCATGCTCATTCTTATTAGTTGATTTCTTATTCCTCAAAATCTTTTCTTCGGAATCTAAAGAAACAGATCCAAATTTTTCAACAAGATCTGATGACCACCATGTAGCACCAGGAGGCCTTGGCTCTGTAGGCTCTGCTTTGTCTCGTCTCTCTTCCATGTCCATAAATGAGCAAAATACAGCACCATCTTATAGCCAATTCTTAAGCCATTGACAAGCTTACTGATCTCATAGTTACTTAGAGATGCGACCACATTGTCTACAAACTTCACTTCCTCTAAACTCTAAAAAGCTGGAGGCCATGCAACCTGTAAAATGAAAATTAATGTCTCATTGTTCCATTCAGTGTGTGTCCCATTCAAAAACTAAAAGCATCCCACTCCAAAAGGAAAAAGGAATAAAAACAAAATAAAATAAAAGAACTTGATAGGCTACCAAAGAATCCTTGGAGTTCTTAAAAAAACTAGATAAATGAATTATGAAAATGCTACAACTAACAATCTGCAGCATTTTTTGTCTATACTACAATTGTCGGAATCATATAATTGCACAAGATGCCAAAAGAATCAAAACATATTTATTACTAATCTTGTTGAACCATGAAAAGATAATATCCAGAACTCTCTAAATCCCCATCCAGAAAGTTGTAAATGCAAATTAACGTTCTTTTGAATCTTTCTTAAATTTGTTTTAGCATGGTTAAGGGGGCCTTACATATTGCTTACACTTTCTTCTCAAAACTTTACTGCCAGTAAAACGGTAGCTACTAAAGTGTAAACTGCTCGTTTTTCCTTACTAATTTTCATGCTTAGTCAAACTATGAGATTGCAATAGTGCAGCTTCATTTTCTCACCGTTACCATGATAGTACACGATCCAAAATTGCATCAAGATACTACATTGTCTTTGCAAGTAGACCAAACACCCCTAACATTTTCAAACTAAAAAGTCCGTCATCGCCACAAACTGACTTCAAAATTCCTGTTTCTTAATGCTGTAAGATTGCAACCTCAATCCCTAAAAACTCGGGGCCAAAACAATTGCCTATTGAACCTTCTCTTCCAAATATCAATTTATTGTACATGAAGGTCCCACCATTAACTCTTAAAATGTTACGATAGCCTCTAACCATCCCTAAAGAAAGTAATAATGATCTTGGGCTAATCTACACAATGCAACATGATTCGTGCTCAATGTTCTACTCACCCTGACATGGCTTCTAGTAACATGTGCAAGGTCTTTAGCAATCTCAAGGTTAAAAACACCAACACCTATGAAAGGAAATTAAACCAACTATAACTCTCAACAGAAAACTCTTGATTACATCAACAATAATCACAAAACAGAAAATGTAACCACAATGTCCACACCCTTGTGATACTACATCATCTGAATTCCAAGATTTCATTACAAAAAAATATACCTAGCCCTATCATTGCATTAATCAATAAAACCCAACAAGGAAAAAGCAAAATTCACAATACAAATTGACATAACAAATAATAGAATTTCAGAACTCCACCAAACACACTATTCACTAAACAACAAAGTATTAAACTTTTCGGATTCATTTTCATTTTGTTCAAATTCCTAGCAACAATTCAATCACTTCAGTTCACTAAAATATATATTCAATCCAAACCAAATTAACTTCGTAATCGAAATCCGTTCACTCTCACCAATATTTCCATCACTTAAATCAAACTTCCCCAATCCAAATTCACTCTAGCAGCATAAAATAAATAAATAAAACAAATTCAACAATAACCACACAAATAGTGGGTAAGTAGGGGTTTTTTTGAGTGTGATCATCGAGGATGAAATTACCACCAGCAGATCTTAAAACTTGAATCTCAAGTCCACTGCCGCCATTTCAACAAAACTAGTAATCGCATTTGAATCCTAACGCTTCCGAAGATTCAGCCTCATGTCCAAATCAATTAAAACAAATAAAGGAGCCAAATAAAGGAACATGAGAAAATTTTCAAATAGAGAGAAGAAACACTGATGATAAATAAATTTTTAGAGAGAGAAAGTATATGAGATGCTACCTTGAAAAAACCAAAAAAAAAAGTATATGGGATGCAAACGAGGCAGCGTATGAGAAAGAGACAGAGAGGCGGGATTGGATTTGATTAAATATAAATTTGGGAGAGTAATTAATGATGCGGACGATGGCGAAAGGGATGGTTTAGTCTTTCCATTTTTTGGTTTAAATGTACAATATTCGATGCGGGATGTACAGTTTGTTAAAGCAAAATGGCTATTGAAGGGAAGGAAGGACTGAGAAAATTCTAAAAATATGCCATTTTTGAAACTTTGTTCTATTTGGGTGCTCATTTGAAATGGCAGTTCCGGATGTGTAACTCGCATTCATGCTGTCTCTTATACCACATCTAGATGTGTATAAGAGATTAATTTGATCGTGACCTCGCATTCGGAAATGCGAGGTCATTCGACCTCGCATTCACCGAATGCGAGGTCATTGATTGACCTCGCATTCCTGAATGCGAGGTCATCAAATATTTTTTTTTTTTTCAGGGTTCAGGTTTTTTGTATATTTTTATTTTGAAGAAAAAAATTCCGTTGTAATGAATTTATGTTTTTTTTTTTTTGTTATAGCTAATTTGATTATATATATATTGTTTTGTAGAATTTAGCAAATTTGACTATGTATATTGCAAATGGAAATCGTGCAGTATTAAGAAAATAGAAAAAATGAATGATTTCGGAAATGTGACTATGTATATTAGGAATGGAAATTGTGCACTATTAAAAAAATAGAAAAATGAAGGATTTGAATGTAAGATAAAATCATTTAAATAGTGAATCGTAAATTATAAACTATAACATTAACGAAGTTGTAGGATATTTGGAAATAGTAAACCATTATATTTAAAATCCCTATTTATGAGACCATTAAGCTGCCAACAACTTATACCCAACAAGGGCAACAAACATCCATAAAAGCCCGACAAGGGCTAAAAAACATAAATACAAATCTAATAACAATAAAAAACCATCCGACAAGGGTAACAAACATCCATAAAAGCCCGACAAGGGCTAAAAAACATAAATACAAACCTAATAACAATAAAAAATCACCCGACAAGGGCTAAAAAACATAAATACGAATAACATACATGAATCACACTATATTGCGATAAGTAAAAACAAATGTCAATGTGCATGATGTCCAAATCTGCGCCTGCATCATGATCTCTAGGTTTAGGCACCCTTTTAGATCGACGGACATAAAATAAAGGAGTGTCTTGTTGTTGAGTATGGTGAGCATGGCGGAGGCCGAAGATCAAGACGAGTAGATTCGCCTACTGCATGTAGTGATTGAGAAGCGAAATGGCTGATCTGTGCCCATGCACTACTATCCGGAGTATCGTCCTCAGTCATGTTGTCTAACGACATGTAGTACAATCTAGCCATAGAATCCATCTACCGTGAAAGTTCAAATTAGTTTCTTGAAGTATTTTGAAAAAGAAAAACAATAAGAAAAAAATGACCTCTAGAATAATTACTTACAAGATAATCTGCACGTGCACAATCTCCGAGGTAGCCTTCTGCAAAAGTAGGGCGTTGAGTAGGATTGGATATGTATATCACCGTCCTCGCTCGGTACCATTGCATGTAATCACCCGATGCATGTGTAGTATCAATACATGTGAGACCAGCCTCAATCAGTATCGGTTCTTGCGGCCCAAATATCTATATATTGTCGTGTGTCAACTCCCAATCGTATTTGCTGATAATAGTGCACGGGGTGCAATGCAGCTTGATTACGCCAAAGAATCTCTGATCTGGTATGGGTTGGTGCAAACCGAACTGTCGCATAACCCGATGAGGGAGATAACATTCCACGATCTCCCAACATATCAAATAAGTAACTGATATACGTTGCTTATGTTGCTAACAATCAAATTTTACCTGAAATGTTATGAGATTGCTGATTGAGGAATCTGCCATATATCGGGTTACCGACAGAAGTTTGCTGTCCTTAGTAAAGTAACGAAAATCGATGTTGGACGACAATGTGCACAAGCAATGAAATCGATGATGTGAAAATTTTCAGTTAGGGTTGCTAAATGGAGCAGACTTTAGTTGTAGATAAAACATGCCGAGGAGCATTGCGAAGATCAAATCCAACATCCCACCTGCAATAAAAATTAATAAATATCAAATCCAATGTTAACATATGTAATGAAATAGTTCAACAAAACATATGTACCGAGATCCATATGCTCCGCGATGCTCCTGTGCGGGCTCTAACCGGATAGGACGCACATCTCAACAAAAAATCCCAATAAAAAAAATGTATACAAATAAATGTAGATGAAGTACTAGTAAAGAATTATATGCATATAAACCATTTAAATATACCTGTACCAATAGTACTGGACCGCAAATAGTTCTAGCTGTTGGTGAAGTGGCATTACAGAAGCTGCGATATAGTGTGCCTAAAACAGCTGATCCCCAACTATAAAGGCCGACAGTCTCCAAGTCCCTAAGCAACTGAAGATATAGTAGTGGCACTTTATTGCCTGAATTATCCGGAAATAAAATGCCTCCAATCAGTACAAGTAAGTATGTACGTGCCATCTGCCGACACATGTCATCCGTCGCATCATCGGGAAGCGGACGATCTAATGCGGCGGACAAACATCCCACTTTCAAACGACCACCGTCAATGTCTGATCTGGCAGGCATGAAACCCAATAACTCCATGCATAGTTGGCTCCAAGCATCTGCAGAATGAGCAGTGTCTCTACCGTCACGGGCGGGCCGTCAATGTGTAAACCCCACAGGGACCTCTACATCCCGTAACGTGATAGTGGCCTCTCCAATGGGCGGATGAAAAGAATGTGTCTCGGGTCGCGGCGCTCAACAAGATAATTCAGGCAATAAAGTGCCACTTATATATCTTCAGTTGCTTAGGGACTTGGAGACTGCTAAATTCTATAATGCCATACCCAGCCGGTCTTAGGCACATCTATCCCAAAAAGTCCCATCACAACGCTTAACCTGTAATGTGGAATCATCGAATAAGACCGTCAAAAATAGATCTTGCCCTATGCGGCGTCATAGGTGATAGAATATCATGTACATATGGTCCAGGATGGACAAGCTCTGCTGTCTGATCATCCATACCTAAACAAATAATCATGGAAAGAATTAATGATTGTACGATATCTTTTGATAGTAATCAATGATCAGACAAATATTTTTTGATTACACATGTCATTTTTGGATGAACGAAATGCCCAAAATAAACAAGAATGGATATAATACAATGAGTATGTAGACAACTAAATACAAAGACAAATCATTACTGTCGTGAACATCTAGATGTGTATAAGAGACAGCCCAAGAACCTAGTAGATGTACGAATTGTCATGAACGGGGACCCCTAATATCCTCTCGTTTCGGTATGCGTCTCGCACGTTTGTAGTACTTGTAGGGCTTATGTGTACTAGAGAACCATTACGGACATGAACCAACACAATACCGGTTGCTTACTCATATGTGTTGTTTCAGGTACATTTATGAACGGCGTACTTAGGTCGATATGTAGAAGTAGTGTAATGATATTAATCATATACACATGTCGCACGTCAATTACGAAAAAGAACATCTAGATGTGTACATTAGACATCAATCTCTTATACAAATTACCAGATGTACATGGATTTGTACAGAACTGATACAGTTGATGGTCTCACATTGTGGTAAATGGCAAATGTATCGGGTTTCCATGTTCGCATGCTTTGGCAGTCTTGCATACATAAGGGTGATGAACCAACCCGCCTGATTGCGGAACATTACACCTGTCTCTTATACACATCTAGATGTGTATAAGAGACAGGCTTTGATTTATCGAAAATAATTTTACATCTAGATGTGTATAAGAGACAGGAGTTAGACTACTTCCGATAAAGGCTATAATCCGCGCAACACGTTATTGTAGCTCTCGGAAGAATTGGTACCATGTATTCCCACCTTCGATTTCCATCGTGAGCAAGGGACCACCGGTCAAGCCCAATATGGTACCAAAAAAGGGACGCCTCTGGATGTTGCAGCTGTATCGTATGTTGGTGCAAATTCCATTTCTGCCTCTGTATACTTGACACCAAGAGACCAACACAACTTCTTCACTTCTATATTCTTGAATTTAGCCATCAAATTACTCCGAACGTGACGCAGAATCTATGATACGCCCATGTAGATGCCATAAAGGGGACTCACTCATAGCATGCACAATGCCCCGATGCCGGTCAGATATTATGCGGACAGTCTCCAAGTCACGTACAACATGGTGTCTCAACTGCTCCATGAACCAACCCCAACTTTGGATTGTTTCCTCATCAACAATTGCATAAGCAACAGGTAAAATTTGATTGTTAGCATCCAAAGCGACGGCAATAAGTAATTTACCCGATACTCTCCTCGTAGATGCGTGCCATCAACACATAGGACAGTCTACACATATGGAATGCATCAATCGATGGCGAAATGCCCAAAATATGTATTTGAAAATTTTCAAATCCTCGATACTATTGGGATGACGCCTATTTACTAATTTTTTTAGACTTCTTTGGTATAAGTTGATATGGCAACCTTCAAACTGTTCTTCACATATGCCTGAAGTTGTTTGACCTTTTGCCCAGGATCATTTTCAATTAAGGGTCTGTCTCTTATACACATCTAGATGTGTATAAGAGACAGGTGTTGTTGTCAACCGGAGAATTCAAAGAGACATACGTGATCTTTTACCCATTTTGTGACCTTCCACACAGAAGAGATTCATTTCCACGTACCCGGATACTAGATGTCACAATCTACAGCCGCTAATCTGCGGAGGACGCAGTCTTGCATTTAGGACCCATGTTCTCTTCCGGCTCTCTATGACTTTGAATTCTCGTTGTTGAGCTATAGACCACATTGTAACTGCCTTAGTAACTTGCTCCTTGCTTTCATATAAATCTATCCTTCTCTTATTCATCGTCATGACATGTCTTATACAGATATGTCTATAGAGACTGTCTGATAGACTCGTAAAAAAGCCATCCCCCTAGGTTGATAAGCAGGAACATCCTCTTGTGTATGACATTCATCGTTATTTGTCCCCAAATTCTCGTCAGAATCATCATCCGATATGTCTTCCGAGTCTGAACCAGACTCGTAATCCTCGTCTAATGCATGCCATGACGAGTCACTATTACCACTATCCGCTAACAAACCCTCGTCTACGAGGCCTTTCTCCATATGTTGATATTGCATGGTACTTGGGCCTTCACCTGCTACAGTGTCTCTATTATACTGCGCCCCAATAGCTTCATCAGATTGCATTGAGTTTGACATTGCAAACGAACAAGTTGGGTTGTAAAACTCAAACGACCACGGATGTTCAAAAAGAGACGCGCATTGGACTGCAACGGCTGGTCGTCCATGGTCTGGAATGCATGAGAGACATCATTGGCCCCATACCATACACCCCTACATTGTTGCTTACATGTACGTGCGGAATTTCCTCCGTCTCGATAAACAATTCAGCACAAAAATTTGGATCGGCATCAAACAAATCAAAAATACCTTCCACACCATCATCATCTCAATGTAATGCCGAGTAAACACCACGACCAACTATGTGCCTAAACACAATATTCAATTTCATCTGCTCCCTACAACCTTCATGAATTCGTATATCTTGTCAACTAAGTCAACAAAACTAATCCGTTGATTTATTCGGAATAGTTTCTTGCTCATCATTGGCCGGTAGGACATAGTACCGCAGGATTAAACACAATTAGTCCTGTGAATAAAGGAGAATGTGACGGGGTCTATTAAATGCCATTTTCCTGTAAGGATGGAACATGTTTAGACCCCATTTTTGATACGGAAATTTGTCTTTTTTTTAAAAATTTTTGACAGAGTTCCTCTATATCTTTACGATTCCCTCTAACTGCCGGTCATACCCAATAAGGGTTACAAACAACACAACAAATAGGCAACACTTATAACTAATACATGCCCGACAAGGGCTACGACCAATGTAATAACCCGTAAGGGTTACAAGTAATATATGCCCGACAAGTACTACAAAAAATGCAATAACATCCCACAATTTCAGTTTAACAAACAACATAACCACAAATTTCACCACAATCAACAGAAATCAAACCTACAACATATATCCCGAGCCAAAGATCATTTTCTCTAAATATTAAAAAAAATATGGGATATAATCAAAGCAGCATATTATTAAACTAAAATACAAAAACATAAAAAAAATAAACTACATACACAAAATATTTTTATAAAACATTTACATTAACAAAAATAATTATTTAAACAAAATTAAAAAATATATTAATTAAAATTATTGAACTCCATAAAAAAAATTAAATGTACCTGAAAATATTTTGGTGGTGGGTTGTGGTGGCGGTGGTTGTGTTGGTTGTGGTGGTGGTGTAGGTGGTGGTGGTGTAATGTAGATGGTGATTGTTGTAGAATCAAGGAAATAGATGGTGGTGGGGAGGAGGAGGAGGAGGAGGAGGACCACGAGGAGGAGGAGGATTAGGAGGAGGAGGAAGGAGGAGGGCCCCCCTCCCCCCACCCCGCCGCCCCTCCCCCCCCCCCTTGGGGAATTGGGGGAATTGGGGGAATTGGGGTGCGAGGCTACCGCCTCGCGAGACCTCGCATTCGAGGAATGCGAGGTCGGTCAAAGTTAATTTTTTTTTTTTTTTTTTTTTTTTTGGAACTCGCATTCAGAGAATGCGAGTTCCACCCACTTGGAATCCCAGTTTCATTTCAGCATACATATAGAACACATCTCAAAATAGGCATAGATATAGAAATTTTCCAGGAAGGACTTGGTGCAGAGTATGCAGTTGGTACAACAAAGCAAGAATTCTTACACTAAAAAATAAATAAATAACCAAAAAAAACAAAGCAAGAATGTTTTTTGTTTTTTATTTTTATCTGCTTATTATCTTTGTTTTAAGATGGAAGAGGATCTCACATCCATTATTTTATTTTCCTTTTCCTCATAAGTAAACTTTTCTCTTCTTTTCCCTTCTCAAACTTTCAAACTAAGCCTAAATATCTGAGTGCATTTTTGTATGTAATAAGGGAAAATAATTTTTTTAATTGCAATTGTTTGTGATATTGTTTAAAGTATTATCTTCAGTAAGTATTTTACTAACCTGTTGAGATATGATAATATATCTATATATGATAAATCTTGAATACGCTTAAATCCAAATACTTCGGAGTTTTAGTTATCTATATTAATAAAAAAGAGTAAGAGGCTATTTATTATTCATATAGTATTTGTTTACCGTTTATATTGTAGAATGAGTAGTTTTAATTTATCTCATAAGAAAAGAGAATTTCTCCTCTTCTATAAGTTTTAATGCACAATAAGTGGCGCCAGATTATGATTTATTAAAGTATGGTAAATTGGTAATACAAAATAAGTAGATAAGACTCAGATTATTGAGAGAATTTCTCCTCTTTTACAGTTTTCAATGTACAACAAATGATGTGGAATATATAATTTATTGACACATGATAGATGTTGAAAAAGGACAAACGTGGGTATATTTTGGCATATGGTACCATATATATATATATATATATATATATATATATATATATATTCCTTTTATCTTATGATTTGATTAGTGAGATTGTGGCATGTGAAATTGGAAAATGGAGTAAATTGAGAAAGGCCAATAGGAACGAGACGAAGATTGGGAGGGTGGTGGGCTGTGAGTCACGTGCAATGAGAGCACAAACAGGGCAATGAGAGCCCAAAAAGGGCAAAACCGGGTGGCTCGGCAACATTCACACCTTCGTCCGCGTGAACCTGTTTAACAGTCTATCTGGCTAAAAGTTGTAATTTAACCCCTGCGAAAAATATAATTTTAATCTTCAAATTTTGAGTCATGATTTATCTTGATAGCTCAAATTTTAAACAAAATATATTTAGTTTTCGTTTGAGTTTTACAAGTTAGGATAAACTTTCTGAATTCAACTAATTTAGAACAAATTTAAAAATTTTGTCAATTAAAAACGAAAAAAATATGTAACTGTTAAATATCAAGTTTCAAACATCAAAAAATGTAATTTAACCCTCAAAATTTGGGTCGTGGTCTATTTTGATTTCCAAAATTCTAAACAAAACATATTTAATACTCAAACTTTTTAATTTCTACCAATTTAGGATAAATTTGAAAATTCTATCATTAGAGGAAGAAGATAAACAACTAGATAGAAAATTGGGTAAATTACCATAAACTCCCGTGTGGTATAGTTTTTGACCCATAACACTCATATATTTTAGAAATATATTTTAAACCCCTATATGGCTTGTCTCAAAAGGTAAAGTGGAAGTGTTTGAAAAGCATGTGTTCCCAAGCGCATGTATAATGGAAAATATAATTTTTTTCTCAAAAAGTTTATGATAAATTACCATAAACTCTCATGTGCTATTAATCTTGGACCCATTAACCTCCATATATACATGTTTTTGTAAATATATCCTAAACTGCTATGTGGTCTGGACTAAATAGTAAAACAAACATAATCATTCAAACTAATCCTATTTACTGCACACATACCCTTGTTGCAAGTTGTTGCTTGAAAAATTGTTTTCCCTTCCAAAAAAATTAACATTTTATACCCAATCTACCTTTATTGTTACTTACATAAACCTATTTTTAAATTTGGTACACTTATCTATCATATACAACCAAAAAGTACAATTATAAGGCTGTATAACATATTCTTTCGCTGTTTTTTTTTTTATACTTTTTCCATGCATTAATTTACATATTTGTAAATTATAATAATAAATTAATGTCATTTTCTTCATTTTTTTCATCATACAAATTGAAAGGTAAAATATTTGAAAATAGAGAAAATGAATTATTTGAAGTTTTGATGTTAAATTATATATGGGGTAAAAATATAATTTCGACCAAGATTGTGACTTTGGATGGTTTTTGTTCTGTTTTACCGTTTAGTCCAAAGGACTACATGAGGTTTAAGGTATATTTCCATAACATATTGGGGTTATGGGTCTGACAGTCATACCACTAGGGGTTTACAGTAATTTACCCTAATGCAAATATAGGAGTAAGAAAGTAATTTCAACCAAAACCGTTAATTTGGATGCTTTCCGTCAATTTTGCCATTTAGTCCATATCATATAGGGGTTTAAGGTATACTTTCAAAATATATGAGGACTATGGATCAAAAAACTATACCACATGGAAGTTTACAGTAATTTACCCTAGAAAAATTGAATGAAATAAATTATCATTGTCGTATTTTGATCCTCGTACAAAACATGTGAACTAGAAATTCGAAAGATAATTTGTTTGCAAAATGTTGTGAATCAACTACTAGATCTATTTACAGACCTAAAAAGAGTTACTAAATCTTATATACTAGTTGAAAATACTCCAATTAGCATTGAAGTTCCAATAGAACAACCTGTCAATAGAAATGACAATAAATTATGTCTAAAGCGTGATGACTAACATATATCGGTTCTAAAGATAAGAATCCTGATAAGAAGAAGGATCAGTTATTCAAGATGGTCATACAATGGAAGCTCCTAAAGAGACCCTAGACATAAGTAATCATAAAATTCCAGAAGTGGATCAGGTACCTGAATTCAATAAGTTATATTTCTACTGGAAAAAGATGCAGCATAAGAGATATTGTTGTTGACAACAACTTTTTTTACAACATAGCTACTGATGTTTTGAATGAAAACGAGAATCTTGAACCTAAATCTATCGAAGAATGTCCACATAGAGATAATTGGCCAAAATGGAAAAATACAATTCAAGTAGAATTAAATTCACTTTCAAAACGTGAAATTTTTGGATTTGTAATGCAAACGACTAAAGGTGTAAAGTTGATGGGGTAGAAATGGGTATTTCTAATAAAACAAATTGAGAATAATGAAATTGTATGATACAAAGTACGCCTTGTCGTACAAGAATTTTCGCAAAGAACTGGCATTGAATTTAAAGAGATATATTCTCCTGTGGTGGAAATGCAATCACCTTTAGATTTCTTATTAGTTTGGAAGTTCATGAGAAACTTAAAATGTGTCTAATGAATGTTGTGACAGCCAATTTTATATGGCTTGCTTGATACAAAAATCTATATAAAAATCCTTGAAGCATTTAACATACCCGAAACATATAAAATTTCCCAAAAAAAATTGTTCAATAAAAATATGTAAATCCTTGTATGTATTAAAGTAATCATTGCGTATGTGATATAATCGTCTCACTGAATATCTTTTGAAAGAAGGTTACAAAAATGATCCAATTTACCCATATATTTTTATAAAAAGAACTGGATCAAAGTTTGTGATAATTACTTTATATGTTGTTGATATAAATATTTGGAACTCCTGACGAGTTTCAAAATATAATGAGTTGTTTAAAGAAAGAATTTGAGATAAAGGACCTAGGCAAAACTAAATTTTGTATGTGTATACAATTTGAGCACTTAATGCATTAAATTTTTATTCATCGATCAACTTATACAGCATTTAAATGGTATTAAAGCATTTATATGGATAAAGTACATCCATTGAATACTCAAATGGTTGTAAGATCGCTTGATGTGTAAAAGGATCATTTTTGTCCTCGGGAGAATGATAAAGAATTTCTTGGTTTTGAAGTACCAAATCTTAGTGCTATAGGAATATTAATGTATCTTGCCAATAATACACGACCTGATATAATATTTGTTGTAAGTTTGTTAGCAAGGTATAGTTCTTCTCCAACACGAAGACACTAAAATGGTGTTAAGCATATATTTAGATACCCGAGGAACTATGAATATGGGTTCACTTTGTTCAAGTGAATTTAGATTACAATCAATTGGCTATGCAGATGCTAGAGATTTATCTGACCCACATAAAGTTTGATCTCAAATGGGTTATTTATTCACATGTAGTGATACAGCCACATCATGCATTCAAAAAGCAAACTTTAGCTGCTACTTCTTCAAATTATGCAGAATTTATTGCAATACATGAGGCAAGTAGATAATGTATGTATTTGGTTAAGATCATTAATCCAATATATCCAAAAGATATGTGGTTTAAAATTAGAAGATAAGCTGCTAGCAATCTTATATGAAGATAATATAATATGCAGAGTGCAATTGAAGGGAGGTTATATTAAATGAGATAGAACAAAACATATTTTCCCAAAGTTTTTCTAAACTCATGATCTTCAGAGGAATGGTGATATTGATATCTAACAAATTCGCTCATGTGATAATTCAGTAGATTTGTTCACAAAGGCGTTACCAACAATAACATTTGATAAGTTAGTTTGCAATATAATGATGCGCCATCTCAAGGTTATCAAGTGACATTTTCATGAGGAGGAGTAATAATACACACTGTACTCTTTTTTTCTTTGACCATTATTTTATCCCAATGGATTTTCTAGATAAGTTTTTAATGAAACAGCATGCAAAAGTGTACCATAAACATCGTGTACTATTTTTCCTTCATTGGATTTTTTGTCCCACTGGGTATTTCCTAGTAAGTTAACTTGCAACAAAATATGTTGTCTTAACGAGACACATTATTTTACTATAGACATCCAAGAGGGAGTTTTGAAAATTACATATTATAGTGGATGTCTATTTATATATTTGATAAGTTCTAGCAAAAATTTATCTACATTTAAAAGAGTCTGATAAGTGTAAAAATATCTTACGTTATTTATATAGTGTAACTCATATGTCGTGCATTGTACTCTTATAAATATATGTACTACATGAGAAATAAAATAACAGATAATCTGGTCTTTCATATTTCTTTTCTCTCTTTCTCTCAATTCCATAAATTTTTTTAAATCTTCATATATTTTGTTTAACTTTCATAACAACAACAGATTTTTTCGTCGCTAATATTTTTAAGAATATTTTTAAATATTAATTACTAATAGATTTGATCATCACAATTATTATTCATAGCAATGGAATTTCGGTGGCTAAATTTATCAAAAAAAAATTTGTCACTAATTTAAGGTTTCTACAATGTCTCAATATCAAATTTAATAATCAATTTATCTGACGGAAAAAATCGTCGCAGACATTCTATCGGTAAAACCGTTACTATTTTTTACTGATGAGCCATTTTTTGACGGATGGATTTTGTCGACAATTCCATTAGTAAATTGTTTAGCAAAGGATTTTTGCCAAATGTCCGTTGCAAAATTCGTCACAAAATAGATTGAAATCGATTAGGAAGTGCTATAATATAGACAAAAAAAGTCAATAGTTAGGTGCTGATAGTTAGAAGGAAAAGTAAACATATGCTTAAATAGGATGAAATCGGTTGGAAAGTATTATATCCCAAGATAGATTTAATAGTCACTGCACTGCACATGATTTTTTCCATATGTAATTGAAATTTTTTTGAAAATTGTCTTAAATTTGTAGAAATTAAAAAGTTCAAGGATTAAATGCGTTTTGTTTGAAATTTTGGGAACGAAATATGACTATTACCCAAATTTTGAGGGTAAAAATTGCATTTGCTCACGTTTGGAACTTGAGATTTAATAGTCAGATGCTTTGCACATATCTTTTTCCGTTTGTAATTGACGAAATTTTTAAATTTGTCCTAAATTAGTTGAAATTGGAAAGTTTGAGCACTAAATATGTTTTGCATGAAATTTTGAGAACTAAGATGGACCATGACCTAACTAAAATTACATTTTCCTTCATTTTGTTTTTTTTTTCTTTAGGTCCTATTTGATAACTCAATTTGATGTTGAAAATTTATTAGTTAAGAGCTTTTTGAAATTAAAATATTTGAAGACAAAATTTCTTTATCACTTAATACATTAAATATTACTTAATTTCTATTCAAAATTTTGAGTGAAATTTTTTTTACTGATTCTATTGAATTTTAAATAAATGTACAAATATACAGTCTTATACACACATACTCTCTCTCACACTCATTCATACACACTTTCTGTCACTTGTTCACACCCTCTATATTACACAAACCATACTCTCTCATGCACAAAAGCACACACTTTCTCACATATACATATTCTCCCTCTCACATACATACACACATGTACTATTCTCCCTCTCACATACATACATACTCAGTCTCTCACACATATTTTCTCATACTCTTTTACACACATATTCACACATACCCTATAACACACACTCTATAACACACACATATATTCTATCTCACACACAAACATAGACTCTATCACACATATTATTCTCACACACACATACATACACATATATTCTCTCTCACATACATTTACATCATCCCTTAATTGTTCATTTTCTTTTCACATACATATATGACAATTATTTATAATAAATTAACGTATGTATGAAGTGAGATATTTAATTCAGACATTAAATTTAGTTGATTATCAAACAGACATAAATTTATTCATTAATTAATATTTTTCAGAACTTACAATTTGGATATCAGAATTCAGAATTCAACTTTAGCAAACATGCCTTTAATCAAATTGACTTCTAAAAGAAGAAAAATTAATTATATTTTGCACTTATGTAAACTTGACCACGTCTCGGTTTTCCCCTTATAAAAAAAATTCAGTTATATACATATAGATTCCTCAAACTAATAGTCAAAATCAATAGTTAGTCAAAATGTTAGAAAATGACGCAAATTTATTAAAATGTCCTTGTTGGTCCCAAAGCAACCTAAGAGTGGGGGGGGTGAATTAGATTTCTAAAAATACTTTTAGAAATATAAAGATTCTCAAAATAAATACTGATATAATCGAATCAGTGAAATAGTGAAGTAAGAAAGAGAGAAAATTAATCAGCCAATACTTCCAAGCTAACAAGCTTGAAGTATCAAATCACTAAAATGCTTCACACACTTGGTGAGCCAATAATCTTTACAAAGTAGGGATATTCTTGCTCACACTAAAATTCTTTTAGTTGAGCCAAGAATCTTACTTACAACCTCACTTTCGTACAAGATTATCACTCCACTCAAAGTTGAATAGCACTCTAAACTGCACAATAATACAACAAAGCACTGTAGCCAATTTGTACTAAAATTACTCTTCTCTAAGGCTTGTATTCAATGTATATCCTAGATGTTTTTTACAGAATATCAAAGCAGTTATTTATAAGAGCAATAAATTGTGGTTGCAACTACTTCCTAACGGCTAAATAATAAATGCACAAAAAGTAGCCGTTGGGGTTTCGGACGTCTGAGATAGATGGGATGCGTCCGACACAGCGTCCGATCTTCATGCAGTTGGTGAAGAGCTTCGTTCAGACGTCCGTGCATGCGTTCGTTCCTTCGTCCGATAGAGGCTTCGGACAGTCATGTTCATCTGTTTGGAGAAACAGTAGGATTCTTCCTTCTGCCTGGTCGTTCGGACGGTGGAATGCGTCCAAGAAGCTTGACACAGTTCGGACGGTACAGTGCGTCCAAAAACCCTGTCTTTAGCAATACAAATAACAGACCTGCAAAAACTTGTTTACATAGTTAAGTGTTTATGTCATCATCAAAATAAGGTTTGGAAAACATCAATCTCCCCCTTTTTGATGATGACAAACCTTCATGGAGTAATTATGTAAAAATAATCAGATATGACTGTGTTAATCATTTTGCAATATAGATGACTACTCCCCCTTTTGACATCATCAAACAAAACTCCCCCTGAGAATGTGCAAGTATTTCAATAGAAATGCATAAACCAAAGCTCAAATAATCAGCGCAAATATTAATTAGTACTTACTTCAAGTATTCAACAGAAATGCATAAAAACACAATACTTAGTTCAAGGGAATACACAAAAGGGAAATCTGTAGCAGTCCTAACTAAAAAACAGAGAAGTGCTAAAAACTAAAAACAGATGTCAAAGGAACTAATTCGAGTCATTTTTCTTCTTGGAGCTTCAGTCTTTTGGCGTTTTGAAGGAGCATCTTCATCAGTGGCCTCACTGTCTTCCTCTTCTCCAGTGCGGCGTTGCATGATGAAATCGAACGTGTCGTCAACATCCTCATCATCGCCTTCATCTTCATTGGCAGCACCTTGAGTATTGGCATCTTTTTCGTCGTGCTCACGAACATCCCTATCTTCATTGTTATCACTGTCAGAAGATGAGTCAAGTGGATATTGTGATTGAAGTTTGACAAATTGAACCTGAGCTGAAGCAGACATGCCAAGGCTAAGGGCTTCTTGGAGAATCACCTGACGAGTTTCAAGTCGCTTTAACTTATGATTTGTGCTACGTTGAAATGAACTGACTTGGGTGCTCAAGGAAGTGAGAAGGCTGCAGATATGAGAAAGTGAGGGTTCAGAGGTAGATGGATGAGGATCATGGAGTGGTAGGGGTGGTTGAGGAGGAGGAGAATGTGGAATAGTGAAACCAGAGGTGGAGGCCTGGGATTTTGAACGTTCAATATCAAAAGCTGCCTTAGTAAACCATTGATCGTTGAAAAATCGGAGGCCTTTTCGTTCAATATAAGATTTGTTAAAATAAGGGGGAAATTGTTTGTTGCCGCTGAAAGGAACATTGAGGAAATCAAAAATTTTGGTGAGGAATTTTCCAAAGGGAATGTTTCTTCGGTATCAGTAAGGAAGAGTTCCCACAGGGAGCAAAAAGATACCCAAGAATATTTGTACTTAGATATCAAACTAGATGAAACAAGTACACTGCATTTTTCGGCTCGATCGATACCGTCGGTTGGCAATAACTAAAGATTCGTGACAAGGGTGTATAGAATGTTTAGTTCAGGAGTTAGTAAAGTGGTTTTGGCTTCCGAGGCCTGTTTGAAATTGATGTTAAAAATAGCCCTAACCTCATCAATGTCAAATCTAGTATCAATAGCCGGCCATTTATCTAAAGAAAAGAAATAGGAGAAATCATGCGAATTTGAAATTTCACATTCAAAAATAGTGTTGATTATGTTAGAGGAAATCTCTAGATTGGTGCTATTTACACGAGAAATTAAAGTGCGAACAGTGGGGCCTTTCCAAAGATTGGCGGTGAACTGAAGCACCATGTCATGATACACGGGTAAATCAGTGTGCACTAGGTGACTCCAATTTTGTTTTTCAAAGCATGATTTAACAATGGGAAGATTATACTCATCAAAAAGACTCTGAGATGCAGGACGCTGAATCGATTATAGATTTACTTAGAAGGGATGCATACCGTTCAGATGCCTTGGCATCTATGAATTTTGGTAATGTTGGATTTGAGGAGACTTGGAGATTAGCAGACGATTCTCCACGCACTGGAGCTTTCCCTTTTGTTTTACGTCCACGATTTGCTATAGAAGAACCTCCGCGGGATATAACCATTGTGAAGGAAGAGAAGGAAAAGAAGGAAAAATTTGATTTTTTGAAAGATTTGGGAGAATTTGATGAAATGAGATGGTAGATGGGGAAAATTAGATATGATAATGGTGAGAAATACTTTGAAGAAGATAATTTTTCAATCAATTTGTGAATAGAGGGAAGGAATTTGGAGGAGAGGTTGAGGGAAAAAATTTCGCTAGAGGGTTTTCGGGGGTGAGGTTGAGTCCGAAAAGGGGAAGATGGAGTGTTTTAATCAAACAGAGAGAACGTTCGGACGGCCGAACATTTGGTGTGCGTCCGATGAAGTGTCCGACAGCTGATAAACGGACAGCTCACGATGGAAGAGCCAATGCGTCCGATGTTCTTTAGCTGAAATGCATCCCTTCACGCAAGTTGATTCATTTGCCTCCAAGGCGTTATATAGCACGTTCATGGCTTTTGAATTTAATGTCAAGTTCGCCTTGTCTTGTGGAGTGAGCTCATCCCTCGTCTTTTCTCTTCTTCTATTTGTGTGATCATCAATGATAGTAGCTTCAAACGGACCTTCATTAACAACATACCACAAGTCAATGTCTATAGATTGCACAAAGATTTTCATCATATCTCTCCAACTAATAAAATTTGCCCCGTTAAACATAGGGGGCCTAGTAACGGATTGACCCTAAAAAAATAGAGCATTGTTGGTTGCCATAATAGTTCTTTTCTCAAAAGCAATTTAAGCAATAAAATGAGACCAAACTCTGATATCAATTGTTGGTCCCAAAGCAACCTAAGAGGGGGGGTGAATTAGATTTCTAAAAATACTTTTAGAAATATAAAGATTCTCAAAATAAAAATTGATATACTAATCGAATCAGTGAAATAGTGAAGTAAGAAAGAGAGAAAATTAATCAGCCAATACTTCCAAGCTAACAAGCTTGAAGTATCAAATCACTAAAATGCTTCACACACTTGGTGAGCCAATAATCTTTACAAAGTAGGGATATTCTTGCTCACACTAAAATTCTTTTAGTTGAGCCAAGAATCTTACTTACAACCTCACTTTCGTACAAGATTATCACTCCACTCAAAGTTGAATAGCACTCTAAACTGCACAATAATACAACAAAGCACTATAGCCAATTTGTACTAAAATTACTCTTCTCTAAGGCTTGTATTCAATGTATTAGATGTTTTTTACAGAATATCAAAGCAGTTATTTATAAGAGCAATAAATTGTGGTTGCAACTACTTCCTAACGGCTAAATAATAAATGCACAAAAAGTAGCCGTTGGGGTTTCGGACGTCTGAGATAGATGGGATGCGTCCGACACAGCGTCCGATCTTCATGCAGTTGGTGAAGAGCTTCCACCGTTCAGACGTCCGTGCATGCGTTCGTTCCTTCGTCCGATAGAGGCTTCGGACAGTCATGTTCATCTGTTTGGAGAAGCAATAGGATTCTTCCTTTCGCCTGGTCGTTCGGACGGTGGAATGCGTCCGAGAAGCTTGACACAGTTCGGACGGTACAGTGCGTCCGAAAACCCTGTCTTTAGCAAAACAAATAACAGAAGTGTTTATGTCATCATCAAAATAAGGTTTGGAAAACATCAGTCCTGATATAATTTTAAGGTTAATTACACTTTACCTATTATATGCGTAAAATTATATTTTATCCCGTGTTTGATAAAACTACAAGTAAATTTGCAATGAATGACAGGGCACTTCATGGAGTTCATTAAATGGTTTTAGTTGTAGATTTTGAATTTACTTAAACCTTTTTTCAGGAATATAATAATAGCAATAAAACTAGTTGAAAATTACTAGAAAGTCACCGAATTACAGAGACCTGAGGACGCTATCTTCTTATACATGGTTATAACATTTAGCATTAAATTCCATACAAATTTGTATCAATATGACTTCTAGAGACTAAATTATAAAAACAAAAATAGAATAAAATTTTCACCAAAAATAAGAACATATGAAATCTGACAAAGTTTGATACCCAATCTAAACTCTAAATTACGTTAATTTCATTCTTAAAATTCTTAAACGACTTATTAGAAACCATCATAAGGATGATGACAAATAGATTAACATGTAAAAGTGGAAATTTGGATCATTAAGGGGGTAAAATATAACTTTTTACTATTTTAGGGTTAAACTATAACTAACCTTGAAATAATATACTGGGAGTTTAGTAATTTAGTGCCGCTCTTTAATATTTTGATTAACGGATACCTTTGACCGTTAGTAAGAGAGGGGTAAATGTATATAAAATTTTCTTACAGGGCAAATGGAATATAGTCAAATTTATAAGGGGCCAAAGTTTAATTAACCCAAACAAAAATGATAAATTCTTACATTTGTTACGCTTTAAATATGTATATGTCCAGCACAATTAAATGTTTTAGGACAAAGATCCTCTTCATTCAAGATAAATGGAGGAATCTCCATTTTTCGTTTAAAATTAAAATTTAAAAAATATTTTTAAAAATCAAAATCATTCATATATCGCATCATGTTTCGATAAATGTCTTGCAAAAAATTAGAAAAAATAATAAATTTTATCGTTTGACGCAATTTTATTTTTTATAAAAAGTTTTAAAATTGCTACACCATCAAAATACAACACAAAATTCAACGATGAAAATTTTTCCAAATGAATTAAATTTCAGATATGATAATTTACTCAGTGAAATAAAAATCTCTTGACATGTTGAATTTTAATTATTTAGATATAAGGAAATGAACAAAATAATGGAGAGGATCCTTTACACTTGATCTTCTCTTTTGTCATTTATACTTGTATTTAATTTTCAGTCATCTTCTTGGTATTGCTAGTAAATTTGAATTATAGACAAAGATTTCCATTATAAGGCTGAATTAGCAATAGGAACGGTATTGGAAGGTCATTGTTCTAGATTTCTAGTCATTGGATTGAATAAAGAAAGGGAAACCCTTTTTGTGTGTGTGTAAATGAGGTCAAAACAAGAGTTCCTAGTATAGACCTTCTTCCATTATAAATACAAGTGGTTATTGCATGTTATATGCGTGTCTTATAAAAAACAATTTTATTATACTTTAATATTTTTATGATATATTTTATCATTAAAATAATTAAATTATTTAGAGAATTTTAATAGAAAATATGTAACAAAGAAAGGGGATGAGAAGTTATTGGCAGTTTTAAAACTATCTTTCTTTATTATTACTTTCATAATGTAAGAGTATTTTTGTGTAATTATCAAAAAGCAAATGATATTTGCACACCCTTTTTAGCCTCTTACACATCCCTATCCATTTTTAACAAGGAAAATGACTAAAAATCCTTGATCCACATTAGTCCATTTTTATATAATTAAAAGTACCCTCTTATTTAATATTTAGTTATTAGAATAAATTTGAAAATATTAAGTTTGAAAATTTATATATAAAAATTTCAAAATTTTATAATTTTTTTTTTTTTTTTGTAATTGTTAAAAAAATTGTAGTTCATATTAATATTTATGCATATATTTTATATTAGAGTATAAACTATATTGGCAATTTACACAAAATATTTGTACATACTAATATATAAAACTTTATTACATATTAAATATTTTAATTGAATCTGAGTCGTAATTGGATCGAAACAACCATGTCCATATATGATCTGTTATTATAATAGTTAAACGGATCCGCATAATCGGATTTACACATGGATCCAAGTAGGATAAACGGGTGAATCCAGGTCTAGGTCTTGTCCACTTAGACCCAAAGCACACCTATTTTGGACTCGTAATCCGATTTGGATCCATGTATAAATCCAATTATATGGATCCGTTTAGATATAATAAAGATCGTATATGAATTTGGTTGTTTCGATCCGATTTAGCCTCAAATCTAATTAAAATATTTAATATATATGCTATTATTATATATAAATTATATATCAATTATTCTATATGCACAAATATGTTGTGTAAGTTGCCAATATTGTTTATACTCTAATATAAAACATATGAATAAACACTAATAGAAACTAAAGCCTTTTTAAAAAAAAATTACAAAACAGAAATTTCTATAAAATTTGAAGTTTTTATATATGGATTTTCAAACTTAGTTTTTATATATAAATTTTATAACTTATATAATGTTTTTAAACCTATTAAATATTTTCAAAGTTATTCTAATAGGTAAACATTAAAATAAGGGCAATTTAGGTATACAAATATGAAGTAATGTGTATTAAGGGTTTTTAGTCATTTGGTTTGTTAAAAAGGGATAGGGATGTGTAAGAGATTACAAAGAGTGTACAAATATCATTTACCTTATAAAAATCCCCTCTAACCCACTCTAATAACTTCCCTTAAACTTAGTAACAAAATAGGGCTAACGACACACACCCTATGTGTGTGTTTTCATTCATGGTCTTTCTCAAGTACAGAAAATTAGACATAGGTGTTCATCTAGACCTGTGGACTTGAAAAATTCATTGAACCTATCCATTATGAATAGTAAAATTAGGGTATCCTAACCGGTTAATAATACCTGTGGGGTATTACTATTACTGGGTCTGTCGAGTAGTGGGTTGGAAATCTGCAACCCAATGGGTTTTGAACTCAGTCTATATATAAGGATAACTCTATAATTTTGCATGTTATAGCCTAATATTAATAGATTTTTTCTTCTCACCTTCCCATTCATAAGGGTATATGTGTAATTAGTATTCTTTTTTTTTTTAATGTATTTTTAAAATTTTGACACTAAAAAATGTAATATTGGATCGAATCGAGTACTCAATTATCCGACTCACTATGCGTATGGATGGGGTATCGGATCTCTTTATTTTTGGCCGGGTCAAGTAATGACCTTATGAATCGGGTACGCAGTCCATGAACACTCCTAATTTCAAGCTGTCGATACTCCATAAGGAGTTAATAAAATTATTGGCATACTCGGTGTGTGTGCAATAATTGTACCAAAATTTCTAAAAAGGAACAAAAGTAAAATACAAATTAGATTAGAGGTATGTGTATGCAAGTTTGTGGTAAGTTACTTATTAGGGGAGCGGGAAGTTACAAATTTATAGATAAAAATAACGAAAAATCAGGAATTACATCAAAACTAAAAATTACACCAAAATACTCATGTGTTATTAAAATAGTAGTAACTTCCCTTAAACCTACCATCAAACAATCCACCAGTCAATAATATTCCTTAACTCCACTACGAAATAACTTTCATTAATCAACCCAAAATTGCACACACGTAGATTATGCTTTTGTAACTAGTACTAAATTAGTGGAACAGACACACTCCAAAAGGTGTGTAATTTATAAAATTTTGTTAAAAAAAAGAAATTATAGATATTGGAGATAAGAAGGGAGTTAGTGGGTAATTAGTAGCTTTATACTTTTATGTATTAATTGAAATTAATTGTGAAGATAAGAATAAATTTGGCAAAACATAATGATAACATCACACCAAGTTTAGTCATTGTTGATTGAGATTTTAATAAGCATTAGAAAAGGAAATTATATGCTAATTCAGACAACAACGAAGTATATGAAAATTCTGCTATCCCATAGGATATCACACCATTATATTTTGAATACTGAGCAAAAAGCCGTACACACTCCCTGAACTTTCATAAGTTACTGGATTTGTTCACTGAACTTTTTAGGTGGCCAAAATGGTCACCGAACTCTCAAATTTGCCATCCTATGCCCCATTCTTTCCATTTTGATCGTTAAGGTGCCGTTAGTCAATAACACGTGTCGGCCATGTGATGTCTGAAGGGGGAAAAATCGTCTAGCTACCATATGCCTTATTATCATTTGCTCTTTAAATGTTAGAAAAGAAATTTCCTCTTTGTCATAAACCTAATTTGGCACTTTCTTCGATTGATTCCTCCAATTCCAAGAAGATAAATTTCATCAACAAGAAAATTGTAGAATGTTCCAAGGAACTAACGCACAAGACTTAACTCTCCACTTCCAACTTGTAAATGTGGCAGAACAGCTATTATGAAGACTTCATGGATTGACCTCAATCTAGGATGTAGATTTTCAGATCGTGTTGGTTTGGAGGTGGATTTTGTCTTGGTAAGTTATTGTATAATTGTGAACTATACTTTATAAGGGAATAGGTTTCATTATTTATGGGTTTTTTTTGTAGGGAGAACATTGTAATTTTTGGGATTGTTATGATTCAAGAATGTGCACATGGTCTATTGTGTTGTTACTAGGACTTCTTCGTCATCTTGATAGAGAAGAAAATGTACACAAGCATTTTCTTGATGAAGCCAAAAAATTGGAAAATATAGCCAAAGCTTTGAAGTTGAAGTTGGCCAATTGAAAGATGAATTGCGCAAAGAAAAGAGAGAGAAGATGTTGTCAAGAGGTATCATTGCATGTCGGATAGTGATGATTTTCTGGTTTGTGGTTAGGGGCAAGGTTGATTCTAATAAGAGATTGCAATCCAAGTTTGTGGGCAGTAGATCTATTGTACTATAATGCACAATAGGTGTTTGTTGAAATGCATAAGTGGTTGTGGTCTCTAAATGCAGAGTGAATTGAGATTGTGGGTAGAATATGCATATTGGAATGTAAGCATTTGTAAGGACCTATTGTAAACATTTGGATATTTTGTTAATGTTAAGAATTTATTATGTTGTTTGAAAAATTATGTTTATCTCATACATAAGAAATGGGAATTGATAAATGGAAATTAGTTACTAGTGACATAAATAAGACAAAATTCATATAGTAATGAAAGGGTATTACATATATCTACCAAGAAAAGATATTATAATCTGGCATAATATTTGTCCCTTCTATAGTTGCAATTACATCCAAAAGATAAACGACTATGTATAATTGCCGTTTACAACCAATTTCACATCAACAAGCCAAAAACCAGGTTCAGTACCCTGTACAAAAGTGTTCCATTAGCCAAATAATACATATTTTTGTTCATTTATGGTATAGTAGGTTCCTCTTCCCCTTGCTCTACCTTTTCATCTTCCCATCTTAATGGAGGTTCTTTTCCAAGGTAGGTATAGTTGAATTTATCATGCCCTTATTGGCTTCAATTAATCTTTTTTTTTTCTTTTTGGTTCTAGACAACTCTTTTATGGACACTTGCAGAATGCATATATATGTTAGGTCGTCGTTCTATGTTTGTAAGGGATTCAGGTGCTTGAAGAGGTTTTTGTGTTCTCATCGGCTGAGTTGTCTTTCTTTTTTTGCTCTCTACAACAATCTACCCACCACCTACAACACCATTTGCTCCACCACCTTTACCACCTGCACCATCTATATTGTTAACCTCCAAAGCACCTGCACCAATACCTACACGCACACTTCACCACCAGTACTTGCACCACCATTTTCACCACCTGCAGCACCTACATCAATACATCCATAGTACTTGCACTACCATTTTCACCATTTGCACTACCTACACCACCATCTTTAGCACTTGTACTACCTGCACCACCATCTTTACCACCCGTTCAATCTTTACCACCTGCATCACTTGGACCACCAACATTAGTCATCCTCTCACCTGCACCACCTGTAGTAGTCTCCCCAATACCTATTTCCTCTGAACAGCCTCACTGGCACCTATACTACTTGTATCGCCTGCAACACTTCTTCTTCATTTTTTTTTATCTACATCAAGTCCGTTATTAGTTACAGTTAAATATTTTATTTTTTAGTAGTGGAACACAGTTTAAAGCCCCCAAACTTACTGGCGCCTTCTTTTGGTTGGTTGTGTCTCTCTTTCTCTTTGAAGTCCCTTCAAGTGGACCTTGTTCATTTGTATTTTGGCCTTGAATTGGCATTTCGTGTTCTTCTGGCACTTCAATTTTTTCGATCACAATTATGCATATCTTTGAATTATGCCCTGCTTGTTTACATTTGCCACAATGGATAATCACATGCTTCTTCATTCTCCAAACTCCATTCTGCTTGTTACGTCACGTTCTCATTGGGATCCTATATAATCTGTCTCTTATACACATTCTTCTTGACTTCTTGGGTCTACTAACCTGTACACGCAAAATAGGTGGGTCTAAATCGACTTCATGATACAAAAGGCCACAATTTTGGTCCATTTAGAGGCTGCAACACATTATCATAAATTTGAAGGAATAAATCTTTACTATATCAAGGATCTGCATAGTGGTGTGCGTCATCATTGTTCCTATGTATGCCAGCAATTGCATGATAGCATGGAAGGCCAGAAATTTACCACAACTTCCAGGCACATGTTCTATTAGTCGGATTAATAGCATATTGCTCCTTCTTATGCCTTTTGACCTCGTAACTACCCTTTCCATTTGATAAAGGTTTCCATTGCCTTAATATCTTAACTCTATCCTCAATAATCTTCTTAATTGATGGTCTCACAGGCACATGATACATTTTCATCCAATCAGTCCTTTGTTCTATTCTGGCCAGCAAAATTTCCTTATGATTTCCAACATGCTAATAATGGGGTTGTCCCTAACCTCTAAAATGTGGCCTGAGTTAAAGGATTCACATATGTTTTTGACCATTATGTCACACTTTGTGTGGTGTGGGAAGAATGCTAGACACCAACTATCAGGTGATGGTGCCTTCTTTACCCAAGTAAATGCTTTAGGATCATAATTTTTAAGTTCCATCATTTTCTTCTCATACATCTCTATATTACTGGAACTTGCAATGCTCTATAGCATAACATGCAAAACCTTACCAGGGTGTTTTTTCTTGAAGTTCCTGTACATGTGTTGTACATAGAACCTGTGATTTGAGTTGGGCAATAGCTCAGCAATGGCACTAGCGAGACCCTGCAAATATGAAAACACAAATGAGAATATATAAAGGTGCAATGGTGATACAAGCTATAAGCACCTTACCTTTTGCTGGTCAGACAAAAATGTGTAATGGCTAGAATTTTCAATCTCTAGATCTTTGATCAACAATTCCAATAACAAGTACCATTATTCCCTTGCTTCCTTTTCAACAACTACCCAAGCAACATGCCACCAGATGATCCATTGTTGGGATCCACTCTCATTACTGTTAATAGCTGCCCTAGATAGGGTCCCTTGTAGGTCATCCATCAAGGCCTATGATAGGCCTGCATCCAAATATAAATCCCATCTTTAATGCACCAAATGAACTATAGAATGTCATAAACCTTGGATTACACCCAGGTTCTTTAAATGGAGTATACATAAGTTCAACAGTAGTGTCCATATTTGACCTCTTAAGCTCTTCAGCATAACTCCATATCATTTTATATTGTTCATATATTGAATCCTTTATAATTTTAACTGCCATCCCTAGTGCCTTGTATGCTTTATCCCTTCCAATCCCGATGTTGTGAGCTTCATCAACAGTTTGCCTTAGTTGTTTTATTGGCATTTTTAGGTTTGAACTTATCATCTCCTTGTATTCATTTGCTAACCATTTAGATGTAACCCATTTATTTTTCCAGCAATGGTTACAATTAGTATGCTGAAGATTCATAGACTTCATAACAAGGTTGTATACAAGTGCCAAGTGGTTTCATGTTTGAAACATACACAAACCACTTGCAAGGTGGTTTGCATTTGGTCCTCACTCTGTCTCTATCGTTTGTATACATTAAAATATCCTTCCCATTGACTATTGAATAGCTGTCAATTGCATCTTTGAACTCAACATTATTGTCAAACTTCATTCCCAACTCAAATATGGGGTTTTGTCATATCTCTATTTTCATTGAAATTCATGTACTTATGCTTCTCTTCAGTACCTTTATCTTCAGATGAACCAAGATTACTATTAAGCTCCCAACATTGAGTATCATCCAAGACGAAATCTATAGAATCATGCTTACCAGTTGTACCACCAACATGCTACTGCTCTTGAGCTTGTGTCCACTATGCAGCACCTACACCACCATAATTAGCACCTGGAGACCTAGCAGCATGTGGACCCTCATGTTCAACACCTTGTGACTCATAAATATCTGAACAACCATAGTCCATGTGGTCATCTATACAAAAGTTGGTGAATACCCATTAAAGTATCTTTCGTCACAGCTACTATTATCTTCATCTATGTAACAACCCTCATTGCTTCCACCATCCTTACTAGCTCCAATACCATTTATGTTGACCCACCAGTCTTACTAGCTCCACCTATATTTAGTTCATCACCACCATCCTTACTTGCCCCATCACCCTCACTTGCCCTATCACACTCAGAGTCCCTACCAGCCTCACTAGTTCCAAAACATTCAATACTTCCAACACCATTTACTATTGGCCTACCAGTCCTATTGGCCTCACCTCCATTTACTTCAGCACCACTACCCTTACTTGTTTCTCCATCTTCACTAACCCTACCACTATTTAGTTCAGCAGTACTACCTCACTTGCCCAATCACCCTCATAGTCCCTACAACCCTCACTAGCCCCACAACTCTTACTACCTCTAATACCATTTGCTATTGGCCCAGCAGTCCTATTGGCCCTATCTATATTTAGTTCAGCACCACCACCGTCATTGGCCCCATATATTACAAGCTTACTTGTCCTACCATCCATACTAACCCCACTACCATTTAGTTCAGCACCATTACCTTCACTTGCCCTATCACCCTCACAGTTCCTACCACCATTTAGTTTAGCCCTACCATTTACACCACCATTAGTGGCCCTACCAGCATTTAGTTCAACCCCATTATTTATTTAAGAATCATCATGTTTAGGTGCCTCCAAAGCATACATGATACGCTTCCTAAAAAACAATCTATTGCCTCTACCGCTTACAACCTGAGGTCTACTTGTACCACCTTCCTCAACAAGTTCTTCTAGAATTAGAGTACTTTTCTTACTTGTACCACCTTCATCAACAATTTCTTCTAGAACTAGAGTATTTTTCTTCTCCAATTTAAACAGTTGAGGTTGATCAAATTTTAACTTTTTTACTTCTCCATCTATCAAATGGTCACAATATACTTCCATCACTTTGTTACCCAACTAAGAAATTCTATCATATTCTTAATTGTCTGTAACGGTTTCGTTGAACCCGTTATAAGGTCACTAGTTGGGTTGATGTAGTAGTATAAAATTTGTGCCTTATGTCCCAGTTTTTTAACCATCAGGTTAATGTCACGCAATGAAAACCTCTCATCATTACAAATATCTATGTAGTCGACTAACCCATCACTATAACTCTTGTACTTGTTCCCCGTTATTCTACCCCCATGATGAAGCTTGATTGTGGAAAGACTACTTCCATGGACTGTATGTCGAATTATTCATAAATTTCATCCAAACACTTAATTAAACCTTCATGCTGGTAAAATATAAAAGGAAACAAATTAATTAAATGGGGATAGTTTAAGAGACCCGAAAAATAAACATGGCACCCTATCAACACCCACAAAACACTAGGGCTACAGAATACATAAAACATGTTACCCACTTAAGTGACATGATGGAGGACCACCTTACTCATTTTAGCCTCACATCAAATAAAAAAAAAAAAACCTTCATCTACACTTCAAATAAATATCATAATCTATATCCAAAGAGACAATAATAGAAAAAAAAAAAACAAAAACCTTCTTTAACCAATAAAGACATCGGATTAAAACATTCTTACCATATATCATGTAGGGATCAAAGTGGTCCTCTTGTCTTCGAATTACCCAGTCCACTTCCATCATATCTGCCAGATCCATCACTTAAGGATGATTTTGATCTTCCATAAAGTTTCAGTCATCAGCAGCACATGGGATTTCTGACTTACAAAAAATGGATTACAACTGTCAAGATTCCGTTCAGGACAATTATTGTACTATGTCTAGTCAAAAGTGGTCAAAAGTTCAATTATTTTTACTTTATATCAAATCGGAATAAAGCTTTTGTTGGCCAATAGATGTAAATTATTATACTAAAGGAACTATTCTAGATCCCTCATTTGCCTATTTAAGGGCACTTGTATTCAAATAAAGGCAGAGCATAGATAGTCTCTGAGAAAATTTTTGAGAGCTTGCTCATTGTCTTCTTCAAATTTCAAGTAAGTTTTCATGTATACGGACTTTAATATTTTAATAAAAATATTATTAGAGTTGTTTTATTTTAATAGTTTTTATGTTTTGAAATGAATAATTATTTTTACACAGTTAAATATCTTAAATGGAGTGTAAAATCTGCATTAAATCAAATTGAAACTAGCAAAAAATTAATAGAAATAAATAAATCTAGATTAGAAGAAATTAACAAAGAAATAAATTATTTAAATGAAATAGACGATAATAGTAGAATTTTTATAACGGAATTAGAAGACAGAAAAAATCATCATGAACATGTTCTTATTATGTTAAATAAGATAATAAAAGCAGATTTAGAATAATTATCATTATTAGTAGACTGATTTCTTACTCCTGGGTTTATTTATGGCATAAGTAGTTGTGAGTCATAAACCCAGACACGATTATGGATTGCATCCTAGGAAATTCTCACTCATGACCATGGTCCGAAGTAAGGCTCTTCCCCTTAGGATGTAGAAGACTCTGGTAGATACCTTGAGATTGACCGTTAGTAATTATGTATACAACGTGAAAGTGGTGCACACGTTTGTCAACCTGGTGGTCTCGGAAGTAAGTCCCAAGATAGGCAGTGAGACCGTTGGTCAGCCTGCTGGTCCCATGGCTATGTTTATATATATATATATATATATATATGTTTATATAGATATACGTATATACATATGTGTGTGTATATATATATGTATGTATACACACATATGTATATACGTATATCTATATAAACATAACATATATGTGTATACATACAAATATATATATATATACACACACATATGTATATACGTATATCTATATAAACATACATATATATATATATGTTGTGTGTGTGTGTATATATAAATATGTATATATATATATCTGTGTGTGAGTGTGCGCGCGTGTATATATATATACATGTGTTTATAAATACATATATTTCTACATACTTAAATATATACATATATACATATACATATATATATATATATACACACACATACACACACACATACACTTATTCTTCTTATTGAAGACATAACAATGACAAGCATGGGAAACAGCAGAATCCCAACAAGCAAAGAAGCAAGTCTAAGAGCTCAAGCCACACACTAATATACATATGTATACATATACATATATACATATTTATACACACACACAAGTGTGTATGTGTATATATATTTATACATATACATATATGTCAATATATATATATATATGTATATATGCATATACATATCTGGTGCGTGTGTGTATATATATATATATATTTATTTATATACACACACTTATATATATATGTATATATGTATATATGTATATATATATATATACATACATCTATATGTATACATCTATGCATACACACACACCCATACACATATATGTGTGTGTGTGTGTATATATATATATATGTATAGATGTATACATATTTATGCATAAATACATATATATCTATGTATACATATATACTTATATATATATATATATGTATGTATGCATACTTATATATATGTATATATGTATACATATATATACACATCTTATATGTATATTCATGTAAATATATACACACACATATGTGAATATGTATACATATATATACATATATACACACACACAAACACACACATATATATACATAAATATATATATACATATATGTGTATGTATACATATATACACATATATACATATATATATATACACACATACAAACACACATATATATGTATATATATATATATATGTATTAATAGTGTTTTCCTAGGGTATTAAACTCCAAGTTTGAATTTCCTGGGTATTCTGGAAAGATGTCAGGGATGGCGAGGCTGCGATTGACTATTACACTTAGTGGGGGAGTTTACAGTGTTCGCGATCTTCTAAGGAAAATTAGTATGTCTGTGCTAGAAACGGGACCGCTCTGCCTGGTCACATGGATTAATCTACTTCAGTCAGAAACCAGGCTGTTGTTTTCAGGGCTATCTGCGTGTTCCCAGGTTAATCGCGTTCGTTCTGCACTGATTTCTGATGGGTCAGACAGACTTGAATAGTGATGTGAGGCTGGTTAGACTAGATAGTTAGTTGGGGATTATGTAATTGGTGGCCCTTGGTGGGCCATTGAACTTGAAATTCTTCAGTTGACAAAAAGAAGGTTTGGAATAAAAACTTTATTGAAAATTAATATGTTGCCTTGTTCATTCAGATGAAATTACAACGTGCTAAATGGTAATAACATACTTAATGGCCCTAATATACAAATCAACACTGATTATTCTCATGTTATTTAGGCATTTGAGTACAAAATGTTGGAATCTCATGAGTATCATGGAGGTGTTCTGGATCCTGGGGTTGACCATATACGCCATGTACAAAAGAAACTAGCCACATTAAGCTCTTTGTGAGTGTTGTAATTCATCAGGAACGGGACATCCATAATCCAGTTCTGATGGAGCATGATGGCCATGAGGCTCCTCACGTGTATGGGATTTGTGAGGTTCCAAATGTAGGTGCCTCGCAGGCACTGAAGGCTGTAGTGCCTTTTGGACTCTTGGGATTCTGGGAAGCATCTATGTTAAAGAGGTCCACACAGCAACAATTATTGAGACTGGCCTAGTTATTCTTGCTCTGCTTCGCTTACTGGCGTTTCAATTGGATTTTGATGGGGAAAAGGCTTTCTTCAAGATAAATGAAGGTGGCATTTTCAACGTCCAGTCCTTGAGGCCCTTGTTATCTTTCTTTTGAAGGAATTGGATGTAGGAGCTGTTGCCACCGGGATTGCACAGGATGAGAGAAGGGATTCCGCCTTTTATAATGTGGGACTTGCCGTATTTTAAATTGGAGTACCAGTTGTGCTGGCTTCCAATGAACTATTTCTAGTGCTTTAGGTTCTGTGGGGGGATGTCATCTATGACGTTATATAGGGCTCGTCATCATGATCACGGAGGTCCACGTGTCCGACATAATAGTTGTGTCGTCCTAAACTGCGTGTCCAAGAAGTTTTACCTATTTTGGATGGGCCTTCTACGATAATGCTATTTGGCTGATGCGGTCTCAAGGACTGGACGCTGAACTTGAATGCCACCTTCGTTTTCCTTGAACAAAGCCTCTTCCCTACTGAAAATCCAATTAAAATGCCGGCAGGCGAAGCGAAGCAAGAATAACTGGGCCAGCCTCAATAATTGCCTTTGTGCGGGCCTCTTTAACATAGATGCTTCCAGAATCCCAAGAGTCCGAAGGGCACTACGGCCTTCAGTACTGACGAGGCACTTGGATTTGGAACCTTACAAATCCCATACACGTGAGGAGCCTCATGGCCATCAAGTCCCATCAGAACTGGATTATGGATGTCTAGTTCCTGATGAATTACAACACTCGCAAAGAGTTCAAGGTGGCCAGTTTCTTTTGTACCTGGCATTTATGGATCAGCCCTAGGATCTAGAACACCTCCATGATACCCATGAGATTCCAACATTTTGTACTCAAATACCTAAATAACATGAGAATAATCAGTGTTGATTTGTATATTAAGGCTATTAAGTATGTTATTACCAATTAGCACATTGTAATTTCATTTGAATGTACAAGGCAATATATATTAATTTTCAATAAAGTTTTTATTCCAAATCCTCTTTTTGTCAACTGATGAATTTCAAGTATAACGGCACACCATGGGCCACCAATTACATAATCCCCAACTAACTACCTAGTCTAACTGGCCTCACAACTATTCAGGTCTGTCTAACCCATCAAAAATCGTTGCAGAACGAATGCGATTAAGCCGTGAACACGCAGATAACCCTGAAAGCAACAGCCTGGTTTCTGACTAGAAGTAGATTAATCCATGCGACTAGGCAGAGTAGTCTCGTTTCTAGCACAGACATACTAATTTCCCTTGGAAGATTGCGAACACTGTAAACTCTCCCACTAAGCCTAACAGTCAATTGCAGGCTCGCCACCCCGGCATCTTCCCAGAATACCAGGGAAATTCAAACCTGGAGTGTAATACCCTAGGAAAACACTGTTAATTCCCTCCTCTCCAAGTAAGCAACTGCATACAGTTTCAAATTCAAAATTTGAATCTAGAATCTACAGTCCCCACAAATTCCCAAGTATATATACATGGAGAAACTTCCACGAAGCAATCATTACTCCCGAGAAAAAGTACAACAGGACAATTGAGGACAGCTGCTTTTCGTACAAAAGTGGGCCCCGCAGCCTGTCCTTGTAGTTTCAAAATTTGAACCTGGAATCTATAAACCCCAGTAATTCCCTCCCTACTACAATACATTCCCTCTTTCCCTCCACGTAGCAGTACCATTATTTGCCTAGCAATGACATTTTTTGATGGGGCAAAAAGTCATTTCAACACCCCCAACTTAACCAGAGACTGCCACGTCTCCTACTACAGTGCATTTTCTTGCGAAAACCTATACTTATTTTTTCTCCGGCCAATCACTAGCTGACACGTGGCGGCACAAGGGGCCTAGTAATATTATAAGGCCCCTTTTGTCCCCAAGTCCCTTCCTCCCTCCCTCACTCCATAAATAGGCCATAGAGTTTCGGAAGCTCCCTCCACAGCCAAAGCCTCTTATTTACAAAAAATGCCACGCTACCCTTCTTTCCATCTCCAAAATAACAGAACATCTTCCTCACATATTTCCAGCACGCGTGTGTATATATATGTATAGATGTATACATACATATATATATATATGCATACATATATACATTGTAAAGCTTTGTTTAAGGGCTTGTAGTTAATTACTAATCTTGGAGTTCCATTTTCTATTTCAAAATTTTTATTTACATAAAAAAGAGTACAACTCCAAGGAGAATGGGATTTTCTTATGATATATTTTTTATAATAAATCATTTATTTCATTTTTACAGTATTCGACCATTTCAGAATTCATCTGAGAGGTCTGGCTTTTGTAGGAATATCTTTTTCTTTGAATTCTTTTTCATAAGGTAATTCAACAATATGTTGTTTTCTGTGCCAAAAAGCATTTGGTAAATCACTACAAATTTGGTTATTAATTTTTTGTGTTATATCTTGGATTTTAATTGATTTTCTGGTAATTGTAATCGTTGTTCTAAAGTGTGTGACTTAACTTCTTCTTGTAAGAAATCAATTTGGTTAGTATTATATTTTTAATTTAATATTTTCTTTAATTGAGTTTACAGAAAATTGGTTTAAATAATGAGGTTTTTCAATAGTAACAAAAATAAAAGTAAGCTGTTTTTCTTTATTTGAAATTATTTTTCCATCACAAAAATATGGATGCATTTTTACGAAAAACGGAGTTCCAAGTATTACATGTTCACTAATAGCTTTAGTTATATATACACACACACAAATATACACACATATATATATATATGTATACATGTACGTATGTATATAAGTATGTATATATATATACATATGTACGTATGTATATATACATACGTATATACTTATATATATGTGTACACACACACATATATATGTGTGTATACATTTATGTATATATGTATACATATATATATATATATACATACACACATATATATGTGTGTATACATTTATGTATATATGTATATATACATATATATGTGTGTGCGTATGTGTGTATATATATATGTATATATGTGTATATATGTATAAATATAGCATATATATGTATATATATATATGTATATATATGTATACATATAAATATGTACACGTATGTATATACATATATGTATGTGCGTATGTGTGTATATATATATGTATATATGTGTATATATGTATAAATATACATATATGTATATATATATGTATATATATGTATACATATAAATATGTATACGTATGTATATATGTATATATATGTATACATATACATATATGTGTATATATATAGGAATATATCAATATATATATATATATATATGTATGCTTACATATATATGTATATATATACACATATACATATATTTATGTACATATATTTCTTTTGGGGATAACCACCGGACTTTGGATGTGGGACGCCACTCTCAAATTTTATTTGTTAAAAAATAAGTTTACATAGGGGGGGGGGACTGGACTAAAACCTCTCAATAATAATAAAAAAAAATTAGGTAAAGTAAATCAATGAGTGTGCAAATTTGGAAGACCTAACACATCCATGCGAATTATGGCCCTTGAATATTTCTCGGGTAGGATTCTATCACATAAAAAGTAGAGAATAGGGAGGAGCTACCCATATGAGCTATACTATCAGCAACTGAATTAGTTTCGCAGTAGATTTAAGCCTAAAGTGACCTTCTGTCATGTAGTGTTTGGTTTTCTTGACAATGCAATCCATTCGTCAAGAGTATGAAGAATCTTTCAAAACCATGTTGCAATGGAGTTGAGAGTCCGTTTCTATAGTAATCGAACAAATGCTCAGCTGAATACAAATTTTGAGCCCCTCCAACAAAGCTTGATCTTTCGCATGCATGTTAGTGCTAACCTTGAAGTAGAAAGAGAAACCATGCAAGAAAACCCCATTAGCATCCCGAATTACATTCCTACCACCTGAGTTTCTAGGGTTCCCCCACGAGGATCCATCCACATTGAGCTTATAGGTATTAGCTAGAAGTTTCAACCAACTCACCACTGAAAGAACCCGTGAAGACTTGGGAGCCATATCGATCTTTGAAAGAAGGCCATACTAAGCTATTTCAAATCAAGAAGAACAGAATCTGAGAGTGATGGAATTCGCAGACAACTTAGCGTTAGCGTAAATAAACTCATTACGTGCAAGCCATAAGTGCTAACAAATGAGTGCGGGGAGAATAGAGCATAGCTGTCCATCACCAGTATTAGCAACATGCAACTACCAAACCTAGATTTTATGGTGGACGAGCCGAGTTGGGAAGTAAGGAATACCAAGTACCAATTCAAAAAACCTCCAAAAATGGCTGGCTGCTTCACAATGAAGAGAATTGTGCTCCAAGTGGTCCTGAGAATTGCTGCTCTAGCACTTAGAAGGCATGTTTATACCGATTTCCATTAGGACATCCGCAAAATGTAGGAATCAGTTATGTGATTTCCATAGGAAAACCAAAATCTTCAAAGGGATCCAAGCACTCCAAATATATTCTCGAGATTTAAGTTTAGCTTTGCGTGCCCTAGAGACCTCATAAGCCGATAAAGTAGAGAAAACTCCGATGAAGAGAAAGGCTTCCAAATAGTAATATCTTGTTCGAAAGATAAGAATAAATGAGCCGACAAGACCTTACTGTGTAAATTGTCTTGTAAGCATTGGAGCAAATGCGTGAAATTCCAGCCCAAGTCATTGTGATATAGGTCTTTAATTTGAATGTCCGATGACTTCACTTCATCCACTAAAATTGCAAGAACACCAACCCCTAGCTAATTATAAAATGAAAAAGAAGAATCTCCCTTATGAACGAGTTTCTAAAAAATTACCTCTGCCAAATGGTCAACTTTGATCATGTGTCTCTAGATCGACGAAACTCTAACTGAAGTGCCACGTTTGTATCTGGTTCGCAAAGAGGAGGACGAATAAAAATTCCACCACATCTTGAATGAAAAAGCCTCTACAATTGAGTGGAAGGAATGGATCCCTAGCCCATTTTCCAAAGTAGGGAAACACAAATTGCTCCATCTTATCTAGTAATGCCTAGTTCCATATTCTGTGTCTTACCAAAAGGGAAAGTTGATATCAAACCTTCCAATTTCCAAACCATTCCTTCGGAGGATCAAATGCAGCCATTATATGCATTGGAACATAGGAGAGAACATGTTTAATGAGGATTAATCGACCGCCCAGCCAAAGCAATTTATGTTTCCAACCCGCCAATTTAGAATTCACCTTATCAAGTAGTTGTGCAAAAAGACTAGATGTTTTACGACCTATAAAAATTAGACAGCCAAGATAAATAATAGGCAGAGCAGCCCGCTTCATGCCTGTCAACCTAGCACTGTAGTGCTTAATCACAAAAAAGCATTGAACTCTTTTAAAAATTAACCCTTTATCCATAACCATGTTGATAGACATCAAGAAAGTTCAATGATTTCATAATCGAGTGTTTATTAGACCTAGTGAAGATTAAAACATCATCTGTATAAGCAAAATGAGAAATTACCTTACTCCTTCGAGGACTCGAGAAAGACAGAGTTCCATTATCCGTAGGCAATTGCTTCAAGCAAGTGGGAAAGCGCTTTGAAACCAATACAAAAAATAGTGGGGAAAATGGATCACCTTGTTAAACTCCCCTTGAAGATTGAAAAAAACCTGTAACTTCCCCATTAATAAGCAAAGAAAACTAGTTTGTACAAAGATTATTCATCACCAGATGCACAAAAAGTCTTAGAAAGCAAAACTTGTTTAGCACTACTTCCAAGAATCTCCAAGAAACCCTATTGAACGTTGTCATCATGTCTAGCTTGATCAACATATTATGTCCCCGTACCTTTTTTCCAGTGATTCTACTAACTCTTGAGCTAAAAGAATGTTATCTGCAATTGTCCGGACTTTAACAAAACCTGATTGCTTTGGTGATATCAAGCCAAGCTAAATTTTCACCAATCTATTAGCCTAGATTTTGGAAAAGATCTTATTCACAAAATTACAAAGTGAGATGACGAAAATCTGCATACGAGAAGAGGTTATCTGACTTCGGGATAAGCATTAGTAAGGCACCAGTAATGATTCTAGGCAATATTTGGAGGGACTGCTGCAAAGAAATCTAGTACTGCCCTATATAAGTCCTCCAAGATTATGTCCCAACATTTAACATAGAAATATCCTGTATACCCATCTAGACCTGCGGCATTATCTTCATCCATACTGAAAACCAGCTCGCGGACGTCATTAGCTGAAGGAGTGTTAATCAAAATCTTGCTATTCTTGTAAAACACAAAAGGTAAAAGATCAATCAGATAATGAAGGCATTCATAATCTATACCCTCATCCATGAAAAGTTACTTGAAGAAAAGTTCACGTTCCTGCTTAATAGCATTCATCGACTCGGCCCAAGCACAAGCAATATTCTTCAAAATGTGCATAGTCGTCCGTCCATGCTTGTTGGCTAAATTGGTGTGGAAGTATTTAGTGTTTAGATCTCCTTCACTGAACCACTTGCATCACAATTTTTGGCGCCAATATTCTTCTTCTATTTGTAAGGCTTTAAAAGCTTCGCTTGAGCTCTACTCACCGTAACCCTGTTGGTTTAGGAAGCTCCACTAGATTCATATACTATTTCGAGTCCGGCAACTTTATCCTTTGCCTTTTTGACCACTTGGAAAATGTCCTCGAAGACCTCCTTATTCCACTTACGAAGAGCATCTTTTAAGCATTTTAATTTCAAGGAAAAAACCAGCATCCCCGAAGCACCCATTAGTCACGTCTTATCCACTTGAACGAGCACGTCCTCCAACAAGCCACATGGTTTTCTCTCGGATAAGTCCACAAATTGGTGAATGATTTTGGTTGGTTTTGTCGTAGTGATTTATAATTTGTCATAAATGGCCTTTGGCATAACATTAATGCTCGCCTCCAAATCACAAATTAAACGATGCAACATCTAATCACCTATGTTCACCGGTATAGAGAAAATAATGGGATCTTTGAGTTTAGGGCTAATCTTCGTTGAAAAATGGTACTACATTTAGCATCAAGGCATACTTTGTCATCATCATCCTATTTCTACTTTCTAGCCAAAAGATCTTTCATATAAACAAAATTAATTGGGTATCTTGGTAAGAACATCAACCAAAAGAATATTCACATTAAGCTTTTTGAACTTTTCAAGGAATTGTTTGAATTATTTCTCTCTTTCATCCTTTCTTGGATCAATAAGCCTTTGAGGAAATGATACTTTTACCGAGGAATCCAATTTCAAAGGTTCTTCCAATTCATTCTTCTTCGACACCTTGATTTACTTCTCTTTTTCCTTCTTTCCATCATCACAAACAAACTTTATCTTTTCCTCAATAATCTTGAATCTTTGATTCTCATTTTCTCTATCAACTTTTTTCTTATCATTAGGCACAACCAATTTTTTTCCATTCCTTAAGGGTATAGCATTGCATTGCTCCTTTGGATTTGGATTGGTTTCAGGAACAAGAAAATCCAAAAAATTCTAGAAAAATTCATAGAATTAGAGGAACTCCTTGTGTTGGAAGAAATGATCGAGGAGATAAGTTTTTCATAGGGGTATTGAATAGTTATAGGTAAACGATTCGCATGAGACAGGGTAATCATAAAACCTTGACCACACTTGAAAAATAACCTATAAAGAAAGAGGACCTCTTTGCATTGATTTTATTTTGTTTGAAATGCCTTTCTTATTGCCACGGCCTAGCCTATTCTTATTTTGCCGAAGGGGTTTGAATTAGCCCTCCCCGATCGTATTTCTCTCCAGATTAAAGTCTTCTCAAAATCTCATGCTGAGTTGGAATCCCATGCTAACTAAGGATTCTTGTGGTTCCAGAGTATCGAACAATAGGAGAACTAGGAACGGAGAGCTTTCCCCCCTTTTCGCCCGACTCTTTGGTCAGGCATTGAGTTTCTCGACCCTTTGACTTAGGATTAGTTAGTTGCTTTTTTATTTAGGAAGAGCACCCATAGGTCTTTCATTTTGTTGCCTAGCTAATTACCCCAATTGAACTTCCAAATTCCTTGTTGTAGCTCTCAAATTTTCATAATCTCTCATTTGTTCTTTTCTTTCCCTTATTTGTCTTTTTACACATCTAGATGATGCAAATCCCTTCTCAAAGATTCTGCCTTCATTCTTCACTATCCTTATATGCATTATCCCTTTGAGCAAATTGTTCTTTATACATGTGTTGAGAAAATTTGGAAGGTTGGTAAGGAGGTCTTGGTTGTTGATATTGAAATGGAGGGTTATATAGAGGTTGAAAGGAGTTGGAAGTTTCTTTGATGAGGTGGTTGATATGATCTAGGATAAGAATTTGGGGCTTGATTTTGAAAGTTTTGATGTTGAGGAGTTTGTTGGTATGAAGGATTGTGTTGGTTATTTGGGTTGCTCCATGAGAAGTTTGGATGGTTCCTCTATGAAGGGTTGTAAGTATTTCCAAAGGCTTCTTGAGGATTCCATGAGGATGAAGGTTGATTAGATACATAGTTGATTTGCTCACTTGTACTAAAGGAACCTCACATTGTCCATTTGAGTGCCCACCACCACAAAACTCACACACATGGTTTGATTGAAATAAAGAGCCAATGGCATTCATGGTATTTGGTCTCCCAAAATTCTCCAACACCCTTGTGAAATTACTTATAACATTTATAAGCATGCCTTGTTGAGCAAGGAGAGCATCATTTAAATTAAAATTCACCACACCACCTTGTTGGGCATTGGCTTGATTGACTTGTTGTTCTACCACCTATTGAGTCATAGGACAATGATAGTAATAATTTAAGGCCATTCTATTACGTAACTCTTGAGCTTCTTTTGTTGTTTTGAAAGAAATGGAGCCATAGGCGGTTGCATCAATAATAGATTTTGTTTCTTGTGCCAATCCATTATAGAAAGTTTGGATTTGTAACCAAAGTGAGATGGCATGATAGGTGCAGTTTCTTAATAACTCTTTGAAGCGTTTCCAAGCCTCGCTCAAACATTTACCAATATGTTGTTTAAAAGAAGTGATTTCATTACAAAGTTTGGTTGTCCTCGAAGGAGGAAAATGCTTCACTAAGAACTCTTCTGCCAATTGGCTCTAAGTAATAAAAGCACCTTGACACACATCTAGTTGTGAGTTTGTGATTGTAGCCACGCCTTTGCTCTAGCTTTGAATGAAAAGGGACGACTCACATACGCACACAATTCGAATGGACTCCATTGAATTTAAATATGTCCAATACTTCTTCAAAATTCATTAAATGCGTGTATGGGTCTTCATTAGGATTACCTCCGAACATGGCATATGTTGCAACATTTGAATCAAGGCGGGCTTTATCTCAAAAATTATTTGCTTGCATGGTTTGCAATACTTGAATTGGCCTCGTCAAAGCTTGGCATTTCATATTCTCTCCAGGGATGACCATTCATATTAATGTCGTTTCCATTACCAAAGCTACTAATTCCGTTTTTCCCATGACTTCCTCTTGTTCTTCATTCTCGTTGTTCACATTCCTTTGATGTTGATTAGGATTAGCCATTTCATTTCTCTCTAACTCTTGTTAAACCCTTTTGTGCTTCCGAATTTTCCTTAATTCCTTCACTTTTTTTTTTTTTTTTGTAGTCCAACCAAATCAAAGGCTGGTCTCTTACATTATCTCTTCTTACCATGCACTACAAAAGACAATTCAAATAATTAATCTCAAGTGCCAATTCACTTTACCAAGCAAGATCACCAACATAAACAAGTAACACTGCTAAAGAAAAAATAAATTAATAATCAAAAGATAAAAAGTCCCTAATATATATGACCCATAAAGCACTCAATATTGTCATAAACCAAGGACAATCCCTGGCAACGTCGCCAAAACTTGTTTCCTAGCTTGGATAGAATACAAATTTCAAATCAACAAGTAATAAAAACCGTGCTAATTCCTAACTTCTACCTCACGCCCGCAAATATACAGTGCTAGATTGTAGTGTAGGGTGAGCGAGATCGTTTTCACAAAGATTGCCAGTTTACAATTATCGAGATTTATGAATACTTATATAGTTAGGCGAGTCAAATAGGAAAGAGGTAATCTACTCTACTCATAGACATGATCCAAATATGCAATTAAAATTTAGATTTAAACTAATTTATCTACTAAAATACTAGTAATGAAAGTAAAGGGACTACCAGATTAAGAGACTAATTAACCCTATCTAATAAAAGTAAGTAAATAAAAGCAAGTAAAATTACTTTTGAATTAACTAGACTAACCAAGACTAAACTAGAATTGAAAGACAAGTAATCCTAAATTGATTAAGGAAAGCAATTAAAAAGCATGAAAACCAAATAAAGTCCATTTTCCACTAATTTAGCTTAATGAAAATTGCAAGTAAACTAGGTTTAAACTAAATATTTTTTGGATTCTTGGACTGATAAAAGAAAACCCAATAAAAATTAAATAACTATTAAATCAAAAAATGGAAATTTTAACTAAAAAAATACTAAATTATCAAGAAACCTCATTACTCTTAGAAAACTTGAAATGGAAACAACTAGAATTTGAAGAAATTTAACTAGAAAGCAAGTGAAATTATATCCACTTGTAACTAAATATTAACTCACTAAAACTATCTAATCAAAATTTAAACTTGCAACGAATTAAAATCAAGTAATCTAAGATAATTAAAAGAGAACTTGCATTAAACTAAAAGTTTGAAAGTTAAGTTAATCTAATATCTATAATTACGCACTACACTACTACTATATGTACTTTTACTGCTACTCCTACTCTGTATATGTTAAATGCTTTACAAGTTAAGAAATAAAAATCTGAAAACCAAAAAACTACAAAAATGTCATAAAATATAGGCCAAACGCGCCTCGATGTCATGATATGGAATTTGGTGTCACAACTTCGAGTTGAAAATTACTAATTGAATTTCTGCCTCGATATCGTGACATCAAAATCCATGTCGTGACATCAAGCACATTTCAATTCAAGTCTTCAATTCTTCGTTAAGTCTACTTTGGCTCTTGAACTTTTATAATCTTGACTTCCATTTTTTAATTCCTAACCTGCAAACACACTTAGCTAAATAAGAATCCAAATTAACTAAAATTGATTAACAATTCATGACATTTACAAGAAATGCAAATGCAACTTTGAAATGCAGCTAATAATATAGATTAAAAGACTTAATTTAACACTAAAAATCAGGATTAATCTAACAAAATTCCTTAATTTAGGAGTAAAATAACTCTTGTTTTCTAGAATTATCATATTTTTTTTGGAAAAAAAAAAATATTTGTGAACTTTAATATCTTTCTCGACAATTTGAGAACCAAAATTTTGCCAAAATTATTTTGTAATGTAAAATTAGATCATATATGGCTATGTGAAATGCTTTTAATGTTTATGAAATTATTAAGTGTCACGTCCTTTAAATTATATTGTATGTGATAAATGAATGACTATCTAAGGACTATATAGATCTTAAATTACATGTACTACTCGGGAGGGGCTGTAGTTCTGATCTTTGAATCAAGTGATGGACAAATAAATGACTTGATAGTTAAGTGATTTGATGAGTGGCTTAACTAAAAATTATTAGTCAAGGAGTTCGTTTGATGAACGACCTAACTAATGATGCATATCTAAGCGAAGGTCTAACAAATGCCTCAGCTAATAGGTTCCTGATGCACTGTTAGGCGATGGTCTGGAAAATTGGTTATTTTGTAATTTGATCATGTATAGCTATGCGATTTTAATGATTATGAAATTATTAAGTGTCTGTTTTTTTTTAAATGGTGTTGTATATCATTACTGAATAATTGTCTAAGGACTGTATGACCCTTAATTTACGAGTACTAGCTAGTAGGGGCTGTAGTTCTGATTTTTGAATGAAGTGATCGACTGATGAACGATTTGGTAGTTAAACGATTTGAAGAACAACTTAACAAAAAATTATCTGTTAAAACAAATGGTCTGATGAACGAACTAACTAATGATGCATAGCTAAGTAAAGGTCTAATAAATGACTTATCTAATGACGCACTGGTAGGCGATGATCTGGAAAATTTCTTAAGTGCATCTATAGGTTATTTTTATAAGAAAGTAAATAACTAATAATGCAGCGAAATTTAAAATTTTTATTTTTCTATCACGGATCACCTTGATTGATTTATGCGTAGTACAAGAAAAGTATAGAGATTATATCATAAAATTGCAGCAAAATTTTCAAAATATTTAGGACGTCGATTCACAAGCCGCACAAGTGTCCGACCTCTAATAGTATCCACACAGATAATTAAATTAGAAATTTTCACAAGATTGATTCATACAAACCATGGAGTGCTAACTTTTTAATTATTTTCTTAATCTTTTCCCTCACGGTTTTTCTTGCAAAACGTGATTTTCACATTTTTCAGTATTTTAAAACTGTACTACTAAGTACTACTGTTTAGTACTATTCATATATATGTGTATCACATGCACGTTAATATATATTTATATAATAGTTTGGAATCCCAATCGAATTGGGTTTAGGGAATTACAATAATTTTAATCAATTTGGGTTAAGGGTATATGAATAAATATAAAACTATTAGGACTTTTAATCTGTATTACATATTAGCTCCTGAGATTTATAACTTATTACAATTAAACTCAAAAGTTAATTTAACTCATAAATTAACCACTGGCATAAGTATCTCATACTTATCAAAAATTATTTTAATCCTGAATTAATTATCCCTAAGTGTGTGACCCTTTAGGTTCCCAATCATGTTGGCAATAAGTATAAATTATAATCCTTAATTAATTAAGATTTGATAAATTAAACACTTTTAATTTATCATTACTTTTTCAATTAATTAATTTACACATATAGATTAAGATTGGCTTCTAGCAAAGTATCATGACCACCCAAGTGTTCAGATATGTCAAGTGGTACGACATTACCCATCCGTGATTAGTTCTCGTATAATTATTATCCTTTTACCAACCTATATCACGATTAATTCAACATTACAGATATAATGACAACTCTTATTGAGTTAATCAATTTACTTGTTTCCAAAATACTACTCACTTGAAATGGAAGTTAAGACACTCTTAATTCTATTTTCATTTTGCGCAAAGATGGCCAAATCATATTTTAAGAATTGGCCATACTGGGATATACTCTCTTATTATAAGGAGTGGATTGAATCCTCTATTGGTCATATCTTATCTTATCATGATTCATTGTATATCCGAACTCTACAGTATGTGCGACTCATTAAGAGTAATGACTAATAGAGTCAACGTATAATAATCCACAGTCAAGATAAACTCATGATTTCAAATCAAAGGACTATTACACAACTATCACAAAGAGATTTATCCACTAGCATTTAAATAATAATCCGTGTAGAACACTCTTAGTGGGTCAATCCAATGCACTTATTTTCAATAAGCATCCAAATACACTTATGTACTAATCTACCAGTGTCAAACACAACAATTAGGAATATTCATGAATAAAATATAATTACATTATAACTATTTATGATTTCACATATATATATTTTATTCAAAAAATTCCATATTATAAAATATACATAAATATAAAAGTATAATTTATCTCTAAAATAAATTGGCTTTGGGACATATATTAACAAACTGCCACTTGCATTAAAGCCAATCATTCATGTGCTTAAGATTGAAGGATATGAGTTAACATGACACTCATATTTATTTTGGGACAAGGGTTTAGTGAACGGATCAGCAATATTATCATCCGTGAGGATCTTTTCTATCTTTATTTCATTTCTATCAATGATTTCTCTAATCAAATGATAGCGTCGTAAAACATGTTTAGATCAGTCATGGTGTATTTCTTGGAACTTTTCCATCCTACCGCACCACCATTAAGACTAAAAACATATCCAGATTGCAACTGCTATAATCCTTATCAGATTGAAAGTTAGCATCTATGTATCCGCGAACTATCAATTCTTGCCCACCATAAGTTAAAGTCTTTCTTAAGTACTTAAGAATATTCTTGACTGCTATCTAATGACCACTCCGTAGATTAGATTGAAACCTGCTCGTAACACTTAGAGCATAGGAGACATCGGGTCTATTACATAACATAACATACATTATAGAACCTATAGCCGAAACATATAGGATCTTTTCATAACTATCTCTTTCAACATCGGTTTAGGACACAGTGTCTTATGTCTTTAGAAAGGTACACATGATGAGACATTGGTAAGTAACCCTTTTTCGATTGATCCATGCTAACTATTTAGCATCTTGTCTATGTACGTTGATTCAGAAAGACCAAGCAACCTCTTAGATCTATTTTTATAGATTCTCATTCCCAGAATATAGGTTGCCTCTCCCAAATCTTTCATAGAAAAATTTCTGGACAACCATACCTTTACACTTTGATGCATTGGTATGCAATACTAATACGATGCGGAGTTGTAATGCTGTCGTAGGCATCCAAAATTAACAACTCTCCATTACACTGTAGTAGTGGTGAGTACAGGTCGTCCCACAGAGAATGGAGTTTATTCTTGTGCTAAATGGAAAAAGGGGGGAGGGGGGTTTGAATACTTTTAAACTAAAACTAAAATAAGAAAATAATTGAAGAAAATTCGATGTAAGAAAAGTCTTGGTTTTGGTCATATCCACCGTGGCAATTTCACTAGTCGATCCTTGACACACAAGATAATTCAATTTTATATCAAGAACTAATTGAAGAATTAACCCAAACGAATACCAATTCAAAGTTGATTCTTATTTCTTTCTAAAGTTGGTTAATTTTCAACACGCTATCCAATTAACCCTAACTATTAATTTAACCCAGACACGCGACAAAGATTAATTTAATAGAAGCTTTAAGATCAACAAGAACAATTAGACTAATTAAACATAAACACACGCGGTTATGCTAATTAGATGATTTATTTCACTAAATTCAATAACACTAATCGAGTAATTATCAAATTCAGTTGCTTCACAGATTGAATTAAGCACACACGGATAATACAATCTAGCAGTAGATTAATTCTAATAACTTAATATTCTGCAGCAATAATAAGTTAAAAAGACCAATCATAAAATTAATTACAGAAAAATAATCAATACTTGATCTAAAAGTGAATAATTCAAGCACAAGAAGTCTCACAACTTTGTAGAATTGACCATGGCTTCAATTTCCTCTACCAAGAAAAGGGTTTAGATGGCACAAAGTGCCATGAAAAAATAAAGAAGAATTTTCTACTGAAAACCCTAGCCAAAAGAAAGTTAAAGTCTCGATACCCCTTTTCTCTCACCCTAAATGGGATATTTATAATGAGTACTTAGAGTTACAATTAAGGTCTACGGATAAGAATGTGAAATCGGGTGAAAAAGAGTCCAGCCGGGCGAAGAAAAATGCCAAAAATCCAACTCACGCCATCCCACTGCCTCTGGTGCACATGCGCTGGAAGCTTAGCACGCATGTGCCCATGAACTTAACCTGAAAATTTCACTTCTGGATGCAGCGCACATCGCTACACATCTCCAGCGCATGTGCGCTGGCTTTATAATTGTTCTCCGCCTTGGGCTTCAGTTTTCACCTTGATGCTTTTAGAATTTGAGAAAGTGTAAAACACAAAAGTTGTAGTTATATCCCTTAGCTTTCCAATGCATCTCAAATCACTTTAATTGGAGCTCGGACTCAAAAGTTATGCTTGAAACACGCAATAGCTTATCCGAAATGGCTTCATACTCGTGCATGTTCCGTCCTTAGCATTTTCTTTCATCTTTTCCGTCTTTTTCAGCTCTTTTTCACTTTAACCCTACAAAAACTAAGAATAACCAAATTTATCTCAATAATAACTCAAATATTGCTTACAACACTTAAAAACGTGGTAAATGACGCATAAAATATAGCACAATTATGAACTTATCAAGCATAGGTATGTCGTTTCCTATCAACAATTTGTCATACACATAAAGTGTCAAAAAAATAATGGCACTCCCACTAACCTTCTTGTATACACAAGGTTCATCATCATTTTTGATAAAATCAAAATCTTGGATTGTCTCATCAAAACGGATGTTCCAATTGCTAGAAACTTACTTTAATCCATAAATAGACTTTTGTAACTTGCATATTTTGTTAGGATCCGTGGATATAAACACTTCAGCCTGTATCAAACAAACCTCTTCTTGCAAATTTTCATTAAGGAATGCAGTTTTTATATTCATGGTGTGACTTTCCAAAACTCATAATCATAATATGTTGCTATGGCAAGAAAAATCCGAATGGATTTTAGCATTGCAACTGGTGGAAAGTTTCCATCAAAGTCAACTCCTTGTCTTTGTATATAACTTTTTGCCACTAATTAGGTTATCACATACCATCCATGTCAGTCTTTCTCTTAAAAATCCATTTGTACCCTACAGATCTAATCCCTACTGGTGGATCGACTAAGGTCCAAACCTTATTGTCATACATGGAATCCATTTCAAATTTCATGGCTTGTATCCACTTCTGAGTGTCTTTATCAGATAGTGCTTCTTCGTAAGATGTAGGTTCATCATTCATAATGACTAATACATCATTGTGCCCATTACAAGAAACTCATATCTTTTTGGAGTGCGACGTATCCTAGAAGTCCTACAAAGAGTTGTGTATCATTTGCTTCATTCTCTATCACATCATCATGTGATTGAAGCTCTTGTTCCACTTGTTGATCAATACTATATGGTGTTTCTTGAACTTTTTCAAGATCTATTTTGCTCCCACTGGCCCTTTCAAGAATAAACTCTTTTTCTAGAAAGATGGCATGCTTTGAGACAAACACCTTTTGCTCAATGCGATTATAGAAATAGTATACATAAGTCTTGGATACCCCACAAATAGGCATTTGTCTAACTTAGTTTTAATTTTATACGATTCTACCCTCTTCACATAAGGAGGGCAGCTCCAAACCTTCAAATATAAAAGTTTAGGTTTCTTTCCAAACCATATCTCACACGGAGTGGAATCAACAACTTTTGATAGAACACGATTTAGTAAATGGGAGGCCGTATTAAGATAGCATAGCCTGAAAATGATTTTGAGAGGTTTGCATGACTCATCATTGATCAAACCATATCCAATAGAGTTCTATTACGTCTCTCAGATACACCATTTAGTTATGGTGTATAAGGAGGAGTCCATTGAGGTAAAATCCCATTCTTCTTAAGATAATCTTGAAACTCTTAGTTTGAGTATATGTGTAGATCCTTACCTTGATTAGATCGAAGTACTTGATTAGATCGAACTATTTTAATATTTTTACCAAGTTGTTTTTAACTTCACTCCTAAATTCTTTGAACTTTTCAAAGGCTTTGTACTTATACTTTATTAAGTATACAAAATAATATATAGATTGGTCATCCGTGAAGGTAATGAAGTATGAAAAACCTCCTCTAGCATGAATTGACATAGAACCACAACATCAGTATGTATTAGTCCCAACAATTCACTAGATCTATCACCATTTCCAGTAAAAGATGATTTGGTCATTGTACTAAGTAAACAAGATTCACATATATCATATGATTCATAATTAAATGATCCCAAATAATCATTATTGTGTAATTTGGCAATGCGTTTCTCATTTATATGACCACGTCTACAATGCCAAAGGAAAAATTGTTTCAAATTACCAATTTTAGACCTTTTTGGATTTATGTTGAGAATTGAATTTTCCATATCTAGAATATAAAGACCATTATTCAATAGTAGAAACAGTTCCATACATAATGCCATCACGTAAAAAGAACAATATTTATTCTTTTGCATAATTACAAAATCATCAGTGTCTAAATATGGAATAGAAATAATATTTCTAATAAGAGATGGAACATAATAACAGTCTTTAAGTTCTAAAACATTACCACTAGGCAAAGAAAGATAATAAATCCTTGCGGCTAATGCAACAACATTTGGTCCAGTTCCTACGCGCAGGTGTATTTCTCCCTTAGCCAACATTCTACTTCTCTTTAGTCCCTGCATATTTTTACAAATATGAGATATTGATCCGATATCTAATATCCAAGAATCTGATTTAGAAGTAAAATATTGATCTCAATCATAAACATATCTGAATTAAAAGCTTCATTAAGTTTCTTCTGCTTCAAGGTATCTATATAGGCCTTGCAGTTTCTTTTCTAGTGCTCTTCTTTTCCACAATGATAACAAGTTCCCTTGCCCTTGTCCTTCTTGATCATAGGGGTTGGTTTTAACCTCAGACTTGGCTTTCACAAAACCAACTTTGAATTTCTTTTTTTTTTTCTTATTAGAAGTATCAACAACTATCATTTGTTTCCTTTCCCTTTTAATGGTTGTCTGCAATTTTAAGCATGTTCAACAGTTTAGTAAGAGTAGTGGACAACTTATTCATGTCATAGCTCATAACGAACTATGAAAAACTATCAGGCAGAGATTGCAAGATTAGATCAATATTTAACTCATGATTTTGCTTAAATCCTAATCATTCTAATTTTTTAATTAGTCCGATCATCTTCAGTACATGAACCATTACTAAAGTACCCTTTGCCATTTTACAATGGAATAGTTCTTTAGAGGTTTCACACCTCTCATTCCTTGACTCTTCATCAAACAACACCTTGAGATGAAGAATCATAGAATGAGAATCTATGTCATCATGTTGTTTTTGCAATTCAGAACTCATAACGGCCAACATGATACAAGTGTCACATCATTGTCCTCTATGCGCTTACGATAAACATTTGTACTATGAACTGCTTCATCATCTAGGAATAGGTTGTCAAGAATACAAACAATTTTCTCGTGCTTGAGAACAATTCTGAAGTTACGATGTTAGTCCAGAAAGTTTGGCCTAGTGAGTTTGTTATCATGTAAAATGGGACGTAAATTGACGTTGCTACTCATATTCTACAACATATAAATAAAGACAGTATAAGAATTTGTTATTCATGCATAACGAAATCCAAAATATAACATGGACTTCTTTTAGTTTGGTTTTACTCCTACTATTTTAATTCAAATCAGTAACTCTCACATATTGATTCGGGAGCTATCATATAAGCCAAGGATCCCATCTAATTATTTTGATATCGGGTGTACCCAACAAACCAAAATAGTTTTAAAAGGTAGGTAACTCTTACCAATTACAATATTTTGTAATTCCTAGATAGTTAGGTATCAACTCCTTGATAGCACATCTTATCTGACTCCTAACCTTTGCCTCAAAGACATATAACCTTGAGTGTGCCCAACAAAGTTATATGCCTCCATTAAGTCATACCTATTATTCAGAGATCTCATCTCATAGCTCAAACATATTTAACGTAGAGTAATCTTGGATTAACCCAACAAGTTAAATCCAAGAAAAACTATCGTTTGTTGCTATAACAATGGAAGGCAACTTATTTATTGACTTAATATTAATTGGAGGGATTTTTCTTTTAATTATTTATTAGGTCTCATCAATTTGCATGTAATATGATCATATCAACATATAATAAATAAAACATGCATAAAACCATGGATGATTATGGACTTTTACTAGACTAGTTTCCTTGGGTCGCAAAGGAAACTAGGTGATCAAATTCAAAAGGGTAATCTTCAACTCTTGAAAATTTCCTTTGTGGTTGCACCTTTGCGCTGCCTCCATCACTTTGTACATTCAAATATAATTCTATGTAAACATTTTAGATATTCAATCCTATCCCTAACCTACCTCTATGTACTTTACATGATTGGTTAAAAAAGCTCGAGTTACATTCTTCGAGGGCATTGAAATGAGAAAAGAATTACATTTAGAATAATAGAAAAATGCAAGACACGAAGACCCTATTTAAAATTTACAACCATTGAATTTGAACGAAGTAAACATACACAATCAAATTGGTCTTAATTCCATAATCATCCATAATGCTATTATATATTTCAATAATTAAATAAAAGCATAAATCCGTATTTAGTATCTAATTATGAATCACTATACTTCATAATTCCAATCTCATTGAAATTATTAATTTTCAATTATGTATGGAGAAAAATTATTATTTTCCAATCTCATTAGAAAATAATCCTTTAAATAATAGAATTTCAAAAATTATATTAGAAACAATTTCTAAATTTTTTTTTATCATTTATTAAATTCCAATCTCATTGAAATAAATTACTTAATTATAATCTCATTAGAATTAAATAAATATTTTCAAAAGTTTCATACTTTCTAAATTTTAATCAAATTAGAATAAAGAAAGTTTCTAAATATTAACATCTGTATCAATTAATTTTAAACAATAATTGTCAAAAATTAATTAGTGATTTCAAAAACCAAATTTTGAAAAACTTTTAATATGAAAATATTAAATGAGTGTCGTTAAAAGTTATTTAACTTACTAAATATTTTAGTGACAAACATAAGTGTCACTATAAGGGACAATTAATTAAAATAATATGCAATCAAGATGATGTCTTGATATGCTAAAGTCGTGAATCAAATTCACGATGAGCACCTTTTTTTCTTAAAAAAAGAAAAATTCTCCAATATTTTTCATAAATTAAATTCAAAAATTTCGTATAGTTTGAATAATTCAATTTTTATGACAATTAAATACACCTACACCATAAATTAATCAAGTTTGACTTTGACACCACTATAAGAAAGTCAATAACTAATAACGCAGTGGAATTTAAAATTTTTATTTTTGTATCACGAATCACCTTGATTAATTTATGCGTAGTATAAGAAAAGTATAGAGATTATACCTTAAAATTGCAATAAAATCTAAGACCAATATATTTGGAACGTCAATCCACAAACCGCACAAGTGCCCGGCTTTTAATGGTTCCACACATATAATTAAATCAGGAATTTTCACAAAATTGATTGACCCAAACTACAAAGTGGTTACTCCTTAATTATTTTCTTATTCTTTTTCCTCACGACTTTTCTTGCAAAACATGATTTTCACGTTTTTTATTTTTTAAAAACCGTACTACTAAGTACTACTGCTTAGTACTATTCATATATATATATATATATATATATATATCACATACACATAATATATATTTACATAATAGTTTGGAATCCCAATTGAATTGGATTTAGGAAATTACAATAATTCTAATTAATTTGGGTTAAAGGCATATGAATAAGTATAAAATCATTAGGACTTTTAATCTGTATTACATATTTCCTCATAAGATTTATAACTTATTACAATTAATCCCATAAATTAACCTATAAGTATCTCCTACTTATCAAAAATCGTTTTAACCCTGAATTAACTAATGCCTCTTTAAGTGTGTGACCCTTTAGATTCCTAGTCACGTTGGTAATAATTATACATTATATCATAAATTAATTAGGATTGGATAAATTAAATACCTTTAATTTATCAATAATTCTCTAATTAATTAATTTACATTTATAAATCAAGATTGGCTTCTAACAAAGTATCATGACCACCTAAGTCTTGAGATATGTCAAGTGGTTCGACATTACCTATCCGCGATTAGTTCCTGTATAATTATTATCCTTTCACCAACCCATATCACGATTAATTGAAGAGTACAGATATAATGTCAACTCTTATTGAATTAATGAATTTATTTCTTTCCAAAATACTACTCACTTGAAATAAAATTTAAAACACTCTTAATTCTATTTTCCCTTTGCGTAAAGATTTTCGAATCGTATTTTAAAAAGTGGCCATACTGGAATATACTCTACCATTATAAGGAGTGGTGAATCCTCTATTGATCAATCTTATTTTATCATGATTCATATTATATTCGTATATTAAATCTACAGTATATGTGATTCATTAAGAGTAACGACTAATAGAACCAAAGTATATGCAATTCATTAAGAGTAACGACTAATAGAACCAAAGTATAATAATCTACAATCAAGATAAACTTATGACCTCAAGTCAAAGGACCATTACATAACTATCACAAAGAGATTTATCCACTGACATTTAAATAATAATCCGTGTGAAATACTCTTAGTGGGTCAATCTGATGTATTTATTTTCAATAAGCATCCACATACACTTATGTGCTAATCTACTGGTGTCAAACACAACGATTAGGGATATTTACAAATAAAATATAATTATGTCATAATTATTTATGATTTAACATATATAAATATATTTTATTCAAAAAATGTCACGCCCCAAAAATGGGACCGTAACACGCAGCGCTAATGGCACACCGGTCCAAAGCGCAAGGCACAAACGAACAGAGTAACAAACTTAACCGCAATGTAATAGAACCATCAAACCATTTCTTAACTATAAAAGCCGAATAAGTTCATTTTTACACAAAAATACGAATTACAAAATTCCTTCTTAGTACAAAAGATGCTACAACAAAAACAAAGTTCATCAATACAAAACCTATCTAATACACAACCCCTCTCCAAACAAAAAAGAAGCTTGGAAGATTATCCGCAGAGTCCTACCAGTAATGTGGAATCTTTGCCGAATTGAAAAACGAATAAGTTGAAGTACTTTATGACTAGAAATAATCTGAGAAAAATGCTAAACCTTTTAGCCAATCCACATAACTAGTTCAGTAAGATACTGTCATAAAAGCACTTCAGATGTGTATAAGGATTTTGATTATGTGGAAATTTGATAGAACGCTATAAGATTTGATTTTTGGTAGTAAAAGCAGTTTCTTTTCTTCTTTATGAAATGCTAAAAGTCAATTTAAACCATTATCATATCAGGCCTAACTAGTATATGCTCCTGTCTCTTATACACATCTAGATGTGTATAAGAGACAGGGGCATAAGATCGATATTAATAGATCTTCTCCACAAATTAAACATTTCCAAACACATCCAAAATTATATACCTAGGTCACCTATGAGCCAAAACAGTCATAAAATGCTTTCATATCAAAAGAGTTTGCAAACATATCATTTGATTAACATAAAATAGCTTGGTCCCGATTTCATATGTAATAATTCCAAAACTTGGTAAAAGTGCAGTTCCAAACATCATACTCATTTTAAAATCCATCCAAACATATTTCGAAAGTCTCTTATACAGATCTAGCTGTGTATAAGAGTCAAAAGTAGCTTGCGTTCGANGAGGAAAAAGAATAAGAAAATAATTAAGCCTCTCCCTAGGCTATAATTAGGCTATCCTCCCTGCCAATAAAATCCAATTCCAAGGTATTCAAGGGACCTTGGTTACAACCCAACTCAAAACAACATATTCAACCAACAAAATCCATAAACGGAAAGATTCACCGGAGCAATAGCCGGGACTATATCAATAGCATTCCACAACAATGGAAAACACCTAAAACCATCAAAAGATCATATAATTTGATATGTAAAGACCCTTTAAACATAACCAATTATCCAAATTATCCTAGTTGCGCCAAACTTCCGCTTACTTACAAAATGAAGGGAAATCAATTCCACTTGGTTTCAAGCTCAATTCCTATCCAAATTAACCTTAAAACACTCTTAAAACATCATTATGTGCATAGACATAAGCATTCATAGCATAACACTCTAGGCCACATATGGAAGACAAAACCCTAACTCATAATCTTAAAATTTGTAATCTAACCATGGAAAGTTGTTAAAAATCAACCCCAATCACTTCCCAACCTCCAAAACACTAAGAACAACCCATAACATACATAAATCAACATATATAAGGCTGTAAAGAGGGTTTATTTTCAGCCCTCAGAATCCTACAAAACTTGAAATTAAAGCCATCTTACAACACTCACACACCACAATGCACTAATTACACTTAATCCAACTTTTGACCCGTTTATCCGCCGGTACCGAAATCGCGTAAATCGAAAAATTTGCCGAATTGTTCTAAAACGAATAAGTTGAAGTACTTTATGACTAAAAATAATATGAAAAACATTTTAAACCAATTAAAATCAAAGAACAAGGCTATTAAAATACTGGGTTTCACAAAAAATGTCATATTACAAAATATACATAAATGTAAAAGTATAATTTATTCCTAAAATAAATTAGTTTTAGAGCAAATATTAACAATTTTGTGTGTGTAGGATTTCTTGGCTAGCTGCTTCGTGGGTCAAGCACTTGCATGAGTACTCAGTAGTCGACATAGGTTTGGTTTAGTTTAGTTTATGAGCCTATAAGATGTCTATTTGCATGTTTATGAAAATGGTTTGATTGGAACTTATATTTACATATGTTTATAAATGGTTTGTAAATTTATGGTTGTGAATCGTACATGCTAATGTTTGCTAAAGTATATGTATATATAACTGTATGAGTTTAATTCTACCTATTAAGGAAAGCCGCTTACCTTAACTTATACATTTTGCGAATTATTTAGAATATCTTATTGTGTAGGGACGGAGTTGGTAGTCATTGGATGCCTAACCAGTGTAAGGGACCTAATATAGTAAATAAAGTGCATTTTGGACAGGATGACATGGGAATTGGAATAGTTATGGACGAATCCCTGCTAGAGTAGCCGATTTGTACTTTAGTATCATATTTTATATGTTCTAAACTATTTAAGTTATATTTATGGAAAGTGTTCATTATAGTAATCAATGTTTAGAGTTTATTATTATATCTCATAGAAGTTTTGTGTTTATGGATCAAGGTCTCGCGAATTTGTCGAGTGGCACGTGTTTGATGAGTGCAGCATAGGGGCATAACAATATCTCCTTTAGAAGATTGTACAATTATCGGAGGAAAATCATTTATTTTTATTGTTTCATTGCTAGATAGAAAGCATGACATTAAATATCCATCTATAGCATTTGTTGTCTTTAAAGTTGATTTAGAAAAGAATTTATGTACATTTGGGAAAATATATACTTAAGCAAATAAATTAAATATGATGTAAGTTACTATTGTGCCAAACCTCATATAATTCATTGTAAATACTTAATTTTTACAATAAATTCTCAATCATTTTTTAGAAGGAGTGAAGTATAAAGACTTTATTTTTAAATCATGTTATTGTTATCTTCTTTAGATTTTCTTGTATGTAGCACAGATGTTTAAGCTAGTTATCATATTATACATTCATTTTACTTAATAATCCCAATGTCAAAAATTATTTGTTGCTCTTTGTTTTAGTTTATTGTGTTAAGGAAATCTATAAAATTTAGAGGAAATATCTCCAAAAGTTATTCAACTTTTTTAAACATACAAGTTTAGATCACTTAACTTTTTTATGACCGGTTTAGTCACTGAAATTCTATTAATATCGATCTTATGCCCATTCCATTTATGTCCTTTGTTAAATCCTCTGCTTGGTCAGACATGTGATACACACATGGCTGATTAGAGAAGTAAAATTGTCAATTTATTTTCTTTATTTTTTCTTTTTTTTCCTTCTTTATTATTTGATCCTCCATTCCCTTCTACTAGACCTTCCTAATAAACAACCAAAAAATTTAAACATTAACCTTAATTATAAGATACATCACATTATAATATACTAACTCATATTTCTGAAGTTAACAAAATCAAAAAGTTTAAATTGAATAGTGATAATGAGAAAAAGAAAAACTAAAAAGAATATTTCTTCAACTTCCTTTGCTTCCTTCAAATAAATTCCTTATTTGGTACTTACTATCCAATAACTTTTCACTTCAACTTCAACCCTTTTTTCTTAACTAAATTTTTGCTCAAATTTTGCTTAATATATCACCACGAGTAAATCATAAGGATGACAAAAAGGCCACCGAGCTCCCACAACGTTTGCAAATTCTTGTTGTGCCATAAATATTTTCTCTAAAATTTGCATTAACATAGACATTTGTACCCTCAAAATCTTTTTGGCCCTCAACTTGATTTTATAATTCATTGTCAGCTTTTCCCCAGATATTCAACATATAATATGTTGCGGAATGGTCTATTTATCTACCTATAATAGAATAATAAAAAATTTTATTTACCGTTTGTGTGATATAAAAACAAAATTTTAACCCAAATACACCAATAATTTACATATATTATTTGTAAATAAATAAACATCCAAAATGCTCTGACAAATAATAAATAATTAATATTTTGTCAGTACGTATTATCTTCTTAGTTGCGCTATCTCTTCAATTTTATTAGTTATTATTCTTTATCTCTTTACCTTGTCATATTTTCATTTATTTGAATAGAATATATGTGTTTATTCACTATATCATAATTAGTAACAAGTTTATTGTTGTTGATTTTGAATAATGCACCACAAGATTTACAATCCTAAAAGTAGTCTTAGTTTTTTTTTTTTTTAATTTTTTTTATTTCCTAATCTAATTTATTGAGTTTATAGTGGATCTAAAATAATTTAAAATTAATCAAGATAGGTTGAAACATAATACAGAATAATTTTCCGATTAGATCTTCGTCTCTTTAGAATGGACTTTGAATAATCTATTATGGATAATCAAAATCTGACAAAAGTTCAAAGAACCAGAAGGAAAAAAATCTATATATGTTTATGCCATAATTCATTTTTTCCCTTGTAAGCAAGAATACTGGATCCACCACTTTTAAATTAGTAGCAAGTAACAGAACTTTGGTTATCTCTCCAATAATTTATATTCCACCTTCAATTGTTTTTTGGGTTATTTGGATTCAACTAAAATCTAGACTAATTTGTTGCTAACAAAAGATTATGTCCGACTTTTCTATTCAAAGATTGATTGCTCTTGAAAAATAATTCACAGCTTCTATTATGAAAATTTAATTTAATAGTGTAACATGTTGTCAAACTACTTTCTCGAAGGACTTTTGTGTGCTATCAAGAATTCAAATCTTCGTTGAGTACTTGCATCGGTTACTTTAGGATTATGGGTTGTTGTAATGGATTAGCTTGTTTTTTTTTTATGATTGTTGATTAATACACGGATTATGTTTTTTTATCACTAAAGTCTTCAATAATTAAGTATTTGAAGCTTGGGGTAAATCCCATTATAAACCTAATTACAAATGAAACTTAGTTTTTGGGATCTTTGACCATGACAACACTACCTGTCCTACTGCATCCGCAATCTTTGCCACAATTATCATAGTTGAAAACTTTTGATTACACCACAACATACTATTTCTTTCCTGCCAAATCTGATATATTGAGATGGAAAATACAAGTCTCTTGAATTGGTTATTAAAAGAGTCTGTTTTCCAGTGCACTGTGATCCGTCTAAGTTCCTCCAACCAAGTATATTCCCCTTCAAAAAATAGCACATCTGCTGCACCGTGTTCCAAACAGTTTTAGAAAAATACATTCAAAATATAGGTGATTCAGGTTTTCATCTATTGCAATGTACAGAACACATATAGGATTCAACTGAGACATGCTCCAACTTCTCAGTCTATCCTTAGTGTTAGGCCTTCTCTTAGATAATAAACAGAGAATAAAGGAGTACGGTTATATGGGCACTTAACCTTTTCCCAAACCAATTTGTACCAGATCACAACTTGTCCTCTACCCTGAATTTTCCTCATTGGCAGTGAAGTTACCAAAAGCGAAAGCTTTCCACAAAATTTGATCATTATCATCAGGCTTGGGTGAAAAATGTAGTGGTGTAGCTTCCTGTAGTCTTCTGGCTTCAACTAAATTTCTTCTTCCTGGTGGCCATTTCCAATTTCCATAAAAAATGAATGTATTCTTCTTATCTATCATTTTTCAGAAAAGGAAGACGGTTGATAGTTGGATATAAAAAAAATAAAGGTATAGTAGGCCTAAGGGGTGCCAATTATCATAGCAAAGTTGCCCAAGTTCCATTACCAACATTTTCCCTGGTAACTAGTTGAACCAAAAATCTCAAATTTAGTACTTTACCTCGAATCCAAGACAAATTAACATATTTTTTAGATTGTGTAAGATGTGTGATAACTCTACAAAATAGATTTATTTATATTCATTTCGTTCTTAGTAGAATTTTTTGTTAGGATTCAAGTGCATTTTTAAGTTGTGCTACTTTTTTGTACTGTTTGTGTTTTAACGTTTTTTATATGTTTTTATTGTGTTAGGCATTGTTTATATGTTTTTGAAGGTTGTGGATGGTTTGCTTCTAAAAAATGCAAAGAAAACGTGAAATGGAGCTAAAATCGAGATCATATTCTGGCTGTCAAGTGTCGTAGCATTCCAATTATCAAAGGAATAAGTGCCGTGACATTCATAAGAAGTCTAAGAATCTGAGATGAAAGCGCCACGACATTCTGATGTTGGCTAAATCTAAATGCCGTGGCGTTGCACTGACTTGCTGGGCAAGATGTTTCAATATTTTTTGATTTTTGAGTACATTTATAGGCCAATATGGACCAATTTCGAACTAAATCCCATACCAATGTGTCAAGAAATGTTGTAGCTATAAATAGGACAATTAGAGACCTATTTCATCTTCTTAAATCGTAGTAGTAGGGTAGTATGGGTTTAGAATACGGAACTTCTAGTTTAGTTTTTCAACAACCCTAGAAAGGTTCTTGGAGGATTGTCTAGGGGATTTCATTCTTCATCCGAAGGTAGACTCCATGCCTTCTAGTTTTTTCTTTTTATTTTATTGCTTTAATTTCGATGGAATAGTTTTGTGTTAGAGTTTGATGTAACCCAAATACATATCATGAGTTTCTTTTTTGAATTAAGGTTCAAGTTTTTTGTGTTTTATTTTTCATAAGAATATATACTATTATTCTCAATGCTTTCTCTATATGATTTAATATTTAATCATGTTCAAAAATTGATATTTGAACATTAGTCGAGAATAATACATATAATAATTTGTTTATTTTTAAACTGGGAAGTTAATCATAAATAAATTATGTGGCCTGTTTCGTGGTTTGGAAGAATAATAACAACATGGTGTTCCAAAAATCTTGATGTTCTAGTTTTAATTGCCTAGATTAACTCTCAAAAAGACTTCTTCAAAATTGAATAGAATTCGAATAGTTGTTTAGATTGAGAAAGACAAATTAGGGAACTTTACCACCTTATGTGCATATTGATTGGATCTTGTTTTATTTAGGTCTCATGGTTATGTTAGTTAGGTGAAATCAATACACTATCATTCTATTGTTCTTGTCGTCATTCATACTTTGGTTTATTTAATTGCTCTATTTTTTAGTTTAGTTTAGCCAGATAATTTACTCTTTATTTCAATTGCTCAAATATCGCTATAACCTAGTTGTAATTATTTGTGAATCTTTCACTCTTTCTTGTGGGAAATGATACTCCATATTTTTATCACTTTGTTATTTATTTGACTAGTGCACTTTCTAACCAAGGTTTAGCACACATCAATGTGGTTTTTTAGGTGATAGTTTTCTAAAACTCCAACTAATGAATGTTGAACCACCGAACCTCCAATACGCTATGGAAAAAATATGTATTTGTAGTTTCCTCATCCTTTTGATGTAAAGGAATTGACAAACATTAATTTTGTGGGAAGTAGTTGAGACGTTTTTGCAAGTGGATGTTCGAGAGAGACTTTGAAGCTCATTTTGTTACCTGATCCTTGAACTCCAAAAATTTTGGAGGTTAAATTTGGAATCTATATGAAAAATGAATTCCAAAGTGGTATTTTTTTATCAAAAAACTGGTTTGCATGTAGCTGTGAAATACCGGTCAATATTAGCTAACGGTCTTGATCAATAATGGTAAATTGTTGTGGCCAGTTAAAGCTAGAGAAGGAAGAAGACGCCTAAAGTCAAATACTACAAAAAGGCATGCATTTAGTGGTGGATTTAGTGGCAAAAAATTAAGTGGGATTTGTCACTAGTTCATCGCTAAGTCATGCTAGCAACGATAGGGTCTTTGTCAGTAAATTGATTGTTGTGAAGGTTTTAGTGACAAAAAGGTCCAATTCATAGCAAAATTGTGATGCAAAAGGATCGAGAAAACTCTATGAATGTTGATGACTAATTCAACAATGAATACTCATCGAATTGATTGCATATAGCAAGGCGAAAAGTGGAAGTCGTAATGTGGTGACGTGTTTTGTGACGCTTATACCTACGGAAGCTTGTGACATTGTTTGTGATGAACTATTTGTGACCACCTTAGCAATGTTCCAGGGCGATGATGTAGCAATGAAAAGGCATTTGTTACAAGATGAGCAACGAATTTAGCGACGAGATTTGAAATTTTGAAAAAAAAAAAAAATATTAGTTATGAATGTAGAAATGAAATACTATTTGACGAAAGCACAGCGATGCAATTTGCGATGAATTTGGAATAATTTTATAAAAATATAACAGTAGCAATGAATTTGGTAACGAATCAGAATTTGTATTATTGCTTCCTTTTTTAGCATATTAATCTAGCACAAACCAAATTGTTAAAAAAAAAATACAGGACAAATAAAATGAATTTTTTTATTTATTTACTAAACAAAAAGTATTTATATTAATTGAAATGCTTAAATAAAAATCCTAAATCTAGGTATCTATGCTAGTGGAGGAAGTGTGCTGCTGGACAAATGTCAGATTTGCTGGCTCAATATGATGACCTCCTTCTTGAGTTGGGTGATAGCTTCGACAAGTCCATCCAACTTCTGCTCCATGGATTGCACTGCTTTGTCCTTGCACTACAACTCTTCACTTAGCTTGATGACAGCATTCTTAGTTGCCTTGCATGTACCTTTGAATGCAGCACCCATACAATGGGGTGTTCATAGACCGGGTACCAGTTCCACTAGGTTAGTACCTGACCTAACCTGAATATACCGACTCATGAAAAAATTGACTTGGTGCCCAGTCATTTGGGTACCTTCTAAAAGGTGGTCAGATAACTGGGTACCAGACTCGATCTGACTATGACACATTTTAGTTTACATTTTTTAAAAAATTATCAAAATTGACTAGTAATTACATAAATACCACTACAAATGGGAAGAGAAGGATAAAATACCCTTTAATATTAGTCCATAATAAGTAAAATTACAAAATTAACTTTGCATATGGACCAGGTCAAGTACTTAAGAGGTTGTAGATTCCTTCGACCGCTACCTGACCCAGTAATCTTTATTCTCGGTCCTTTAATACTTATTGAATTGAGTAACCTATCTTTTCGGATCGGAATGGACCGTATCAATGGATTTTTGGGTCAATGAATTAATATGATTACCCTTACCTACAGAGCTAGCCTCACGAGTATAAGGCCATGCCATTGGACCTGATATGCCATAGCTCAGACTCTACATTGACATGGTCAACACAATTATCCCTAAAGAATCACTACAATTACTTGATAATGATAACCACTAGTATCCAAATAAGGACTCTACTCGAACTAGGAGTCCACGGTTATCAAGCATTGTAAATGGTATACAATCCGAATGGTCTAAGGATATTCACCCTATGAATACAATCCATCAGCTATAACTTGAGGTATGCTTTTTTGCTATAGACATATATGCATAAACTCTCTTGAACCAGTAATCTAACTTAAGCATCGGAGTGTTTCCACTGGTAATTTTTCCAAGTCCTTCAATTCTATTTGGATTGCAGGATATCCAGGTCTTTTAGCTCACTACTAAGCGTAGAGTAAATTCCTGGATTACAAAGCTGTTTGTGGGAAATGAGTTATAAATACAATTGTTCCTTAAAGATAATTCAATCTTATTGGCATGGTTCAACCTAGTGGCAATGTTGAACCAATTGGATCAAATGAAGAATAAGGTCACCCATCCAGAAAGAGCTACTAAAGTTCTTGGCAGGGAATTACGAAGATCTCAAACAGATCAGTAAAGGAAAGAAGAAAGTGGACAAGTCGTCAAGTTTTGACCCACCTTCTTATTGCTAAAGCACGAAAGGATCTCGTAAACCCAAGAAGTGGATGAAACGAATGAACAAAGGCGTAATTAGGAACTTCATCAGTAGTTAGACAAATTCCTTTCCAAGTCTTGATTCAATCTGGGCCTAATCTCGATATAGCTAAAAGGAATCTGTTCACTACCCGAATCCGAAACGTAGGATTAACCAAATGTGTGAAGCTCCCTTAATTGGATTCTAAATAATGGCATGATATATGATAAGTTCATAATTGTGCTATATTTTATATGTAAATTACCATGTTTTTACGTGTTGTAAGCTAGATTTGAGTTATTATTGAGCTTAATTTGGTTATTCTTAGTTTTTGTAGGGTTGCAATGAAAATGAGTTGAAAAATATGGAAAATGATGAAAGAAAATGCTTAGTACGCTATATGCACGAGTACGAAGTCATTCCAGACACTATTTTGTATTTCAAGCATATCTTTTGATCCCAAGCTCCGATTGAGCTGATTTAAGATGCATTGGAAAGATAAGGGATAGAGATACAAATTTTGTTTTCTACAGTTTCTCAAATTACCCAAGAATCAAGGCAAAAATAGAAGCCAAAGGTGGAGCACAGTTGAGAAAGCCAGCGCACATGCGCTGCAGCTGTGCAGCGCATGTGCGTTGCGTCCAAAAGCAAAAATCTCGGAAGTTGCTAGCGCGCACATGTGCAAAGGGTGAAATATGCCTGGAACTTACTCGCAACCTCACATGCATGTGCGTGCGAAGACCTTAGCGCATGTGCTCGGAGGGCAACAGAAGCGTATTTTTGAGTTTTTTGGCAGATTCTTCAGCCGGTTGGACTCTTTTTGACCTGATTTCACATTCTTATCTATAGGCATTATTTGTAACCCTATGTACTCATTATAAATACCCCATTTAGGGTAAGAAAAAGGGATCGACACTTTTATTTTCTTTTGGCTAGGGTTTTAGCAGTAGAAATTCCTCTTTATTCTTTCATGTCACTTTGTGGCTAAACCCTTTTCTTGGTAGAGAGACTTGAGGCCATGGTCAATTCTACGAAGTTGTGAGATTTCTTGTCCTTGAATTATTCGGTTTTATCTCAAGTATTGATTATTTTTCTGCGATTAAATTTATGATTGTTCTTTTTAACTTGTTATTGCTGCAGAATACTAAGTTATTGGAATTAATCTACTGCTAGATTGTTTTAATTCAATCTGTGAAGCAACTAAATTTGATAATTACTGGATTTGAGTTATTGAATTTAGGGAAATTAATCATCTAATTGGCATAACCGCGTGTGTTTATGTTTAATTAGTTTAATTGTTCTTGTTGGTTTTAAAACTTCTATTAATTGATCTTTGGAGCGTGTCTGGTTTAAATTAGTATTTAGGGTTAATTGGATTGCGTGTTGAAAAATTAACCAACATTAGAAAGAAATAATAATGAACTTTGAATTGGTATTCGTTCGGGTTAATTCTTCAATTAGTGCTTGATATAAAATTAAATTATTTGTGTGTCCAGGATCGACTAGTGAAATTGCCATGGTGGATATGACCAAAACCAAGGCTTTTCTTACATTGAATTTTCTTCGGTTATTTTATTGTTTTAATTTTAGTTAAAAGTATTCAAAACCCCTATTTTTTCATTTAGCATAAAAATAAACTCCGTTCTCTGTGGGACGACCTGTACTCACCGCTACTACATTTTGAGAGTTGCTAATTTTGGGTGTTTACGACAGCATTGCAACTCGACAGCATTAATTATTTGCACGACCAAAATTTTGGCGCCGTTGCCGGGGAACGGTTTTGAATTATTTTTGTGCTAGTTATTTTCGTTTTTCTTTTCTTTCTTTTTATTATTATTTTTTCACTAATTGTGTATACCTGTGACCCGATCGGCTGGACAAATTGAATTCCAATTTGATCCAGAAATATAGGGAACGTTACGCAGATTGGGAAAACAGATACGAGAAAGACAGTTAGGGGAAGAACAATTGTTTAACTATATCTTTACAGGTGATCAGGAACAATAGGAAGAGGTGAACATGGCGCAACGGACTTTGAGGGAATTAGCCACACCCACTCTGAACGAACAACCCTTATGCACTACATATCCAGAATTAGATGCTCATGTCACATTTGAACTAAAATCTGGACTAATCCATTTATTACCTTCTTTGCATGGATTGCCAGGTGAAGATCTGAACAAGCATCTTAAGGAGTTCCATGTGGTCTGCACTAGTATGAGACCCACCGGGGTGTCAGAGGAGCATATCCATCAAGTTGAAAGCATTCCCATTCTCACTCAAGGATGAAACAAAGGATTGGCTATTTGATTTACCTTCGGGTAGTATCACAACTTGGGAGCAGATGAATAGACTATTCTTGGCTAAATACTTTCCATCTTCTCGAACTGCAAATATTTGTAAAGAAATTTGTGGAATAAGGCAGTTCAATAAAGAATCCTTGTATGAGTATTGGGAACGCTTCAAGAAATTGTGTGCAAGTTGTCCGAACCATCAGATGAGCGACTCCTTACTAAGTCAATATTTTTATGAAGGGTTGTTGCCTAACAAAAGGAACATGGTCGATGCCGCAAGTGGAGGGACATTAGACAATTTGACCATTGACGCTGCTCGTGAGCTTATAACGAATATGGCCGCTTGCTCTCAAAAGTTTGGGACACGACACGATCAACCTTTCAAACGTGTAAATGAGGTAAATGTTTCTTCATTAGAACAACAAATGGCTAGTTTAACCTCTTTTGTTCGACAGTTGGTCTTGAAGTACCGCACCGACTGCACAACCATGTGGTATCTGCTCAAATGAGGGACACTCAACAGATATGTGTCCCACGTTACAAGATGAAGGTCAAGAGCAAGTAAATGCAGCCGGAGGATTCCCAGAAACGGGCTGTAATAAAGGAAAGGGGCATTCAAGTTCCGTTGGCAGGGGTGCTAGAAATAAAGTTACCTATTCGCAATCGTGGATGGGAGCTTCTCACTTCAACTCCCATAGATACCGTCCTTCCGGTGTTGCGTGAGTTCTATTCTAACTTTGATCATTATAGCTCCACTAGGGTATATGTAAGGGGAAAGGAAGTAGATATCTCTGCTAATGAAATCAATAGAATTTTGAAGGTCACTCATGTTTATAATGATGAATGGCTCAACACCCGTAATGCCAATGTAGAGCTTCAGCAGATCACCAGTGTTCTTTGTGACGAGGATGTGGATTGGAACTTTACGGCGGATGGCATGACGGCTCGGCATTTCCACGTGAATAAAAACTTAAGCTATCATGGTTTGTCTGGTTTAAATTCATTTGTGGCCGCCTTCTACCCATAAACCATCTCACCCATGTTACTTTGGAAAGGGCCAAATTGCTGTATTGCATTGCTACTGGGAAAGCCATTGATGTGGGTCAGCTCATACATCAACAAATTTACTACTTCGCTACTAGTAGGCAATCGGGATTGTGATTTCCTCATCTGATTACGACACTATGTTTGAAATATGGGGTGTTGATTGAGCCTTCTAAAGAAAAATTGAGGCCAGGCCATATGATTGCAATGGAAGGTATACGAGCTTCGGTTAGACGTACTAGAGCCCAAGCTTCTACATCACAAGTGGATGAAGCTGATGATTTGGATGACGAGCCAGTACCTGCTCCTCCACAGTCTCAGGAGGACCTTCTACATCAGATCTTGGCTGAACAACAGCGGACGAGCCAATGTTTTGATTCGTTTATGCAATATCAGTTTACATGGCAACAGACAATGGAGGCTCGTCAGATTTCAGTGGCCAGAGAGCGGGGCGAGGACCCTTCAACATTCCCACCCTTTCTACCTTTTCCTCAGGATTTGGGGCGCCCCATGCGCCTTGAGTTTTTGTGCCCTATCTGTTGGGCTGTTTTCGTTGATAGTTATTGCATTGCTTTCCTAGACAATTTTCTTTGTTCTTTTATTAGACATTTATTTTTGTTGGTTAGGTTTCATTGTAGTTGGTTAACTTACTTTTCGTTATTTTGGTTGTGAATTCTCTTAAGGGAGTAAATCTTCTTGATTATTGTAGGATTATTTTCTACAATTTTCAAGAAAGAAAATTATCTCAAAAGAATTATGTATATTTGACACAATGTTTTTTCTAGATGTGTATTCAGCTTTCTTTCGCGACAAGGGGTAATTTATAGCGGATACTGCTCCAAACGCGAATTAAATCCAGAGAAGCTTTTCTTTTTCCCATTTTATGCTTTTATTTTTTTTATTTTTTTCATTGAGGACAATGCTTATTTTTAAGTGTGGGGTGGGAGCATGGCAATTATTTAGATTTTTTTAGTTGTTTGGTGTATTTTGCTCAATTTTGTTGCAATATTTTAACTTTTCCTTTAATCTGAGAGCTTGTCGAAATTTTTGAAAATTTTGTGGATAAATTGATTATTTTTAGAAATTTTGAAACATTTTTGCTTAAGTTATTTTTCCCATTTGTCTGCATAATAATCATTAGTTGAACCATGCATGAATGAGTAGTCAGTGTTAATATTTTCCATTCATGATTTTCAAGATTTTTGACCACTGAGCCATACTTTAATTTTTGATTTGGGATATTTAAACAAATTTATGTAGACTCAATTATGTTGCATCCCAAAAACTTACTTTATTACATTTTCAAAGCTAATTTTTAGACGACCCGATTTAGTTTAAAAATAAGGGTAGTTCTTTTTTGTTTGATGAGCCATTCTAGCCAACCATTTTAACAATTTGTTTCTATGTACCTTGTTTGAGCTTTATTCTTGTGAAGAGAAACATCATTCGTCTTCTTTCACACATAAACTCAATTTACCTACCCTTATTGAGTTTAATGTTCTTTTCATTATTTTATCCTAATTATTCTCTTTAAGAGCTTATGGTTCACATTATTTGTTAAGGGGACATAAGGGTGGAAGTTTGTGAGAAGTAAGTGATGTACATTTTTGTTGCAAAATTGGGTATTGGAAAAAAATTGTTGGAAAAAAAATGAATATGGAAGTTTCTGTATTTGTAGGTAGTGCCCATCGCTGGTACCAGCGTGTTTATTTGTTTACAGGTAGTGCCTATCACTGGTACCTGTATTTGCAGGTAGTTTCTATCACTAATAGCTACGTGTTTATTTGTTGCGGGTAGTCCCTACCACTGGTACCCGTACTGTGAGCAGACATAGAAAAATAAAATAATGATGTGATGTACATATGTCCGAGGGAGGTCGGCATGTCTGGTTCTTCGAAATTTTTCATGGCTGTTTGTTACTCAATTGTGGGGTTGTGGATGCTTGATATTCCGCATATGAAGAGAAGTTAGCTCTTATTTTAATGTGTGGCCGTCATTACTATAACGCTCTTGTTCTTATTTGCTATATCCTCTCCCTTCTTTGGCTAACAAATATCCTAACCTATTTTACGAATTAAAAGTCCTACCGAAATTTTAATTGAATCGGTTGTCTAGATTAGTGGAGGGGTGTAAGAAGAGCGAGCTATGGGGTGTTTAGAAAAATTTTGAGGTTCTTCATGATTTAATCTGGATATTTTCAAATCTAAATTTTTGAATGGCTCTATACACACGTACACACGAATTTCATGTTTTGGTTTTTATTAGCATTTGGGCTCTTGGGTTCTTTGAATACTCTGATTGTTGGATTGATTATTGATTATTATATGGATATTTGAGGGAATATGTTGAGTGAAATGTGCTAAGCTTAAATGTTTTAACTTTGTGTTTGATCGAGGGCGATCAAAGGCCAAGTGTGGGGTAATTTGATAACTTCAAAATTGTGCTATATTTTATATGTCAATTACCATGTTTTTATGGCCTGTTGTAAGCAAGATTTAAGTTATTATTGAGCTTAATTTGGTTATTCTTAGTTTTTGTAGGGTTATAGTGAAAAAGAGTTGAAAAAGATGGAAAACAATGAAAGAAAATGCTTAGTACGGGACATGCACGAGTACGAATTCATTCCAGACACTATTTTGTATTTCAAGTATTCTTTTGATCCCGAGCTCCGATTGAGGTGATTTAAGATGCATTGGAAAGCTAAGGGATAGAGCTACAAATTTTGTGTTTCACATTTTCTCAAATTACGCAACCATCAAGGTAAAAATCGAAGCCGAAGGTGGACCACAGTTGAGGAAGCCGCTGCGTCTTGAAGCAAAAATCTTAGAAGTTGCTCGTGCGCACAAGCGCGCTAGGATCCTAGCACATGTGCGCGGAGGATGAAATATGCCTGGAACTTACTGTCTCGCGCACATTTTTGAGTTTTTTGGCAGATTCTTCGGCCGGTTGGACTCTTTTTGACATGATTTCACATTGTTATCTATAGAGGCATTATTTGTAACCCTATGTACTCATTATAAATACCCCATTTAGGGTGAGAAAAAGGGATCGACACTTTCATTTTCATTTGGCTAGGGTTTTAGCAGTAGAATTCCTCTTTATTCTTTCATGGTACTTTGTGCGTAAACCCTTTTCTTGGTAGAGGGACTTGAAGCCATGGTCAATTCTACAAAGTTGTGAGACTTCTTGTGCTTGAATTATTCGCTTTTATCACAAGTATTGATTATTTTTCTGTGATTAAATTTATGATTGTTCTTTTTAATTTGTTATTGCTGCAGAATACTAAGTTATTGGAATTAATCTACTGCTAGATTATTTTAACCGCGTGTGTTTAATTCAATCGTGAAGCAACTAAATTTGATAATTACTAGATTTGAGTTATTGAATTTAGGGAAATTAATCATCTAATTGGCATAACGCGTGTGTTTATGCTTAATTACTCTAATTGTTCTTGTTGATTTTAAAGCTTCTATTAATTGATCTTTGGCGCGTGCCTGGGTTAAATTAGTAGTTAGGGTTAATTGGATCGTGTGTTGAAAATTTACCAACTTTAGAAAGAAATAAGAATCAACTTTGAATTGGTATTCGTTCGGGTTAATTCTTCAATTTGTGCTTGATATAAAATTGAATTATCTTGTATGTCAAGGATCGACTAGTGAAGTTGGCATGGTGGATATGACCAAAACCAAGACTTTTCTTACATTGCATTTTCTTCAATTATTTTATTGTTTTAATTTTAGTTAAAAGTATGCAAAACCCCCATTTTTCAATTTATCACGAAAATAAAATCCGTTCTCTGTGGGACGACCTGTACTCACCGCTACAACATATTGAGAGTTGTTAATTTTGGGTGCTTACGACAACATTGCAACTCGACAGCATATTATTTGCACGACCAATAGATCTAAGAGATCTCTTGGGGTACTTTGACTCCTTCTTGGATGCACATAGGGTAATGGACAATTTGACATGCCTCATAATACCCACTACTTTGCGGGGGAGAGGTTCGCAAGTGGTATGTGGAGTTGCCTCGTGATTCGGTTGACAGCTATGAGAAGTTTGTCTCACTAACTATTATTAACTAACTTTTGGAGCAGTAAACTTCCATGAAAGTCGATAACCAACCTTATGGCTATAAGGTAAAGAAATGATGAATCCCTACAGGTGTATGTCACCCGCTTGAACAAAAAAAATCCTCCAAGTGTAGGATAAAAATGAAAGAATACTAGTGGTAGCCTTTGGCAAGGAGGTTAAACCAAGGCTTTTTAATCAATCTCTCACTGAAAAATACCCCCTGACCATGTAAGAAGCTATGAACATAGTGCATGGCACAATACACGGGGATGAGTCAAATAGAAAGAAGAGAGAGACCTGGAGTATGCTTTAGGAAAAGGAATAAAGAAAGTTGATGTTTGTCCACTGATGACAATAGAAGGAAAAGGTTATGGATTGGCTATAGTTCCCCTCCCACAATCATTATTAGGGGAAACCTATGAAGGAGAAAACTTATATTCCTTTGAACACTAGTCAAGCTGAAGTTTTGATACAAGTAGAGAAACAGGGAATCCTGAACAAGCCTCCCATGATAATAACTCCTCCATTCAAGAGGGACTAGAAGCGGTACTATTTGTTTCATCGATTCCATGGGCATGAGACAAATGAGTGCACTAATCCAGCAAAGAAGATTGAAACAGCCATCAAGAAAGGGGAAGCAGATCAATTTATTAAGAACAATAGAAATGGAGGAAATAAGCATGACCGGTTCAATCGAAAAAGAAGACAGGATAAAGGAGACAAGAACGACACGTGGAAACCTAGGATGGGAAGGAGACAAGGTGGACACCAAAAATCGAGAAGGAACCCCTCCGCATTAGGATACAGAGAACATTGATAGGGAGATAAATGATAGGAAAATACTTACATAGACCCGGTCTTTGGCTCCACCTGTACACCTTGCGGTCAAGATTAAATCTTATAGAATCCACATCAGCTGATATCATAGATTCCGATAACATTTAATCTACACCACAGGGTCTAAAAGTGGGGTCAAAGACCAGATCTACCTAAGTATTTCCCTAAATGTTATAGTAGATGGATGTTCGGTAGAATATTGTTAAGTTTTTGAAAACAATGAACAAGTAGTAAGAACCTAAATTATCCTAATCAACTCCCATACACTCGCAAGTATGTGAGGTGAGTTTGTATATAAGATGAGTAAGGATCGTTCGCACGAGAACTATTGGAACAATTACTAGGTTCACAAGCTTATTTACTAGTTAGACGAAACAATCAAGAGTTGTGACTAACATAAAATAAATTTAATCGCAAGAAATTAAAATAAAGACAAGAATGTAAAATTCTAACTCTACGGAAAGCAATTAAATATAATTAACTAAAAACCCTAAATCAATATATTGTACTTGCAAGAATTTAATCAAGAATAAGAATTTAAATTAATCTACTTTATGAGGCAATTAAAAATGATGAAATAAAAACCTAATTACTAAACTGACCGAAGCAATTAACAATTTAAAAGCAATAAAACAAAAACGATAATTAAAGAACAAGAAAATAGTAAGAACAAAAATTAAATTACATAAAAATAAATCAAACTCAGAAATTATATAGAAAACAAGTGTTGATGATTGTCGTGTCTTGAATTCTTGACAAGAGAATAAAATTCTAGCTCGAACAATTGAAAAAAGCTACCCTATAGCTAAATTAGAGATCTAAATATTGAAAAATAAGAAACTAATGATGGCTGATGATTATGATTATTTCCTCCCACATCTAGATGGTGTATTTATAGGGTTTTGGGGCTTCGAGATGATAAGTACACGATTTCCCACGTAAATAGGCCCATGGGAGGACTTTTCTTGCAAAATAAGCAAGCCCATGAAACCTATCCAATGAGGCACACTTGGGCACTGCAATTTTGTCACGGTTGGGTGCTACTCCCAGAACCAAACTGGTTTCGGCGCCTAGGCGCTGCATTTTTGTCATGCATGGGCATGCGCTGGCAACACCAGCTCCAAATTCCTCCTCGATTTTGTCCATGATGCAGGTCGTATTTGGTAAAACTCAAAACATGAAAGTTCTAGTTCTATGTATTAGCTTTCCAAAACATCTTCAATAATCCCAATGGGAGCTTGGAAAGAAAGTTATGCTTAGTCTACCAAATTACATCTCCCCGGTGCACGTAAATTCCAGTTTTGCAATTTCCTCCACTTTTGTGATCAATTTTGATTCGTTCTTCTCTAAAACCTTACAAAACTCAAAATAAACTATTTTAGCTCTTAATTACACAATTATTCTTTATACATAACCAAAATTGAGGTAAACTGTCACGCCCCAAAACGGGACCGTAACACGCCGCGCTAATGGCACACCGGTCCAAAGCGCAAGGCACAAACGAACAGAGCAACAAACTTAACTGCAATGTAATAGAACCATCAAACCATTTCTTAACTATAAAACTGAATATTTCATTTTTACACAAAAATACGAATTATAAAATTTCTTTGTTGTAGCATCTTTTGTATATCATAAAAGCTCTTCAAATGGGGCCAATCTTTTGCGATAAAAATCGCAAACATAAAGATAATAACATTTGTGAAAACCATAGTTGTGAAGCAGTTTCTAAAATGTCTCATGCCATTTAAAAGTCAATAAACCATAATCATAAGTAGTTTCTAAAATGTATCATGCCATTTAAACGTCAGGCATGTCCAAAACATAGTCAAAAGATCCAATCATTTCAAAACATAGTATGCTAAAGCATAGCGAACAAATCCAAGTACAGTTTCAATCCAGAATATATAATAAAATAGCATGAGTATCTTTTAGGCTCGAAGGTATGACCTACAGTACTAGTCAGATCTAGTAATCTACTACACCTACTAGTTTGACCGGGAGGTCAAGTTATCCCATCACAAGACCCCGCAGTCAAATAGTTCATAATAGTTAAAAGATCACCATGGCGTCCCATGGATGACTATAGAACCTGTTCTCCACAAATCAAACATTTCCAAACACATCCAAAATTATATACCTAGGTCACCTATGAGCCAAAACAGTTATAAAATGCTTTCATATCAAAAGAGTTTGCAAACATATCAATTGATTAACATAAAATAGCTTGGTCCCGATTTCATATGTAATAGTTCCAAAACTTGGTAAAAGTGCAGTTCCAAACATCATACACATTTTAAAATCCATCCAAACATATTTCGAAAGTCGTTAAACAAAATACAAGTGGAAGAGGGTATATGTTACCCACCTATCAAAGCAAAAACTGCCCAAATGATCACTGAACGCGATCTGCCGGCGGTAGGTGGCGTAGTACCTAAAACAGATATAAGAGGACTCTTAGAAGAGATGTAGAAGTTAAAGAATGACTAGGGAAGCGAAAACGACGCGAAACGATAGAAAACGACACCAACAGCTCTTTGGTCAAAAATGACCTTTTCACAATTTCTAACCAACTTCGACAAGCTAAAACCCCAGTCAAAACACTTAATTAACCCCTCAAATTCGTATTACAGCTAGATTAGGAGATAATAAGCTCAGTTTTCCAGAAAAACCGAAAAACTTGCCTCTCCCTAGGCATATAATTAGGCTATTCCTCCTTGCCAATAAAATCCAATTCCAAGGTATTTTGGAGGTTGGTTACAATACTCAAAACAACATATTCAACCAACCAACAAAATCCATTTCCAAGGTATTCAAGGGACCTTGGTTACAACCCAACTCAAAACAACATATTCAACCAACCTACAAAATCCATAAACGGAAAGATTCACCGGAGCAATAGCCGGGACTAGGTATCAATAGCATTCCACAACAATGGAAAACACCTACAACCATCAAAAGATCATTAAAGACCCTTTAAACATAACCAATTATCCAAATTATCCTAGTTGCGCCAAACTTCCGCTTACTTACAAAATGAAGGGAAATCAATTCCACTTGGTTTCAAGTCTCAATTCCTATCCAAACTAACCTTAAAACACTCCTAAAACATCATTATGTGCATAGACATAAGCATTCATAGCATAACACTCTAGGCCACATATGGAAGACAAAACCCTAACTCATAATCTTAAAATTTGTAATCTAACCATGGAAAGTTGTTAAAAATCAACCCCAATCACTTCCCAACCTCCAAAACACTAAAAACAACCCATAACATACATAAATCATAACTTACAAGGCTGCAAAGAGGGTTTATTCTCAGCCATAAGAATCCTACAAAACTTGAAATTAAAGCTTGGATCATAAAGCCCATAAGCCATAAATGGTAAAATACATAAAATATTACCTTCGGTTTTAAACCAAGTGATTCCTACTTGAAATCCAAGAAAATTTTTGGGGGAAAATGGAGAAGAGAGTTTCGGCTGCTGCTAGGAAGAAATGAGGAAGAAAAACAACAAGAAGAAGACTTAAAAAAACTTCCAAAGTTGACCCAAATAGTACCCAAGTTGACCAAATAGTCTCCAAGTTGACTATTTAACCCAAAAACTAATTTTTGCTACTAAATTAACATTATAAATCAGCCATCAAACAACACTCACACACCACAATGCACTAATTACACTTAGTCCAACTTTTGACCCGTTTACCCGCTTGGAAATCGCGTAAATCGAAAAATTTGCCGAATTGAAAAACGAATAAGTTGAAGTACTTTAAGACTAAAAATAATATGAAAAACATTTTAAACCAATTAAAATCAAAGAACAAGGCTATTAAAATACTGGGTTTCTCATTCTACCCCCCTTAAACAAAGTTTCGTCCTCGAAACTTACGAAATCACGAAGCAAATAAAGCTGGATACTTCGATTTCACGAGGCTCTCAAGCTCCCAGGTAGCTTCTCGCTCAGAATGATTAGACCATAAAACCTTCACGTAGGGGATAACTTTATTCCTCAATATCTTATCTTGTCGATCCAAGATCTTTCTCCGGAACCTCCTCGTATGTCATGTCCTCCCGATCTACTAAAGGTTCATGGCTCAACACATGAGTCCACCATTTCAGGGATATACCTCCTCAACTGTGAGACATGGAAGGTATTATGAACTCTAGACAACTCCGGAGGCAAAGCCAATTGGTATGCCAAATCACCCACCTTGTTCAACACCTCATAGGGGCCTATATAGCGTGGACTCAACTTTCCACCTTTCCCAAACCTAGCTACCCCTTTAGTCGGCGATACTTTCACAAACACTTTATCTCCAACCACAAACTCCATTGGCTTTCTCTTGCGATCCGCCCAGCTCTTCTGACGATCTTGAGCCGCTTTCAAATTCTGGCGAACAATAGCAATTTTATCAATCATTGCCTGAATCAAATCCGGGTGATATCTGTGATCAAGACTCAAAGTTGTGCCACAAGCTCTCTGGTAGGTTGTCCAGAACCTGGATACAAACCTGGGATCGCGATCAGAAAATATGCTCTTAGGCACACCGTGCAAACGGACAATCTCTTGATCATATAACTTCACTAATGACTCCAAAGTAGCGGTCACCTTCATCGGTAAGAAATGGGCGGACTTTGTTAGGCGGTCAACAATCACCCATATACTGTCATTACCTCGCCTAGTCCGTGGTAACCCATGTACAAAATCCATAGTAATATGCTCCCATTTCCACTCTGGTATCTCCAATGATCGTAGTAAACCGCTGGGCCTTTGGTGTTCAGCCTTAACTGCTGACACACCAAACATCTCACCACAAACTCAGCTATCTCTCTTTTCATTCCAAGCCACCAAAATCTCATTTTCAAGTCCCTATACATCTTCGTACCCCCAGGATGAATAGATAAGCGCGAAGAATGAGCTTCTTTCATCAGTTCTCTTTTCAATTCGGAGTCGTTCGGCACACATAAACGTCTGTCTCACAAGCTACCATCGGCTCTAACACGAAACTCGAGGTCTCACCATTCTGTACTTTCAACATTACATTACGTAGCTCAGGATCAGGTTAAGGCTGGAACACCTTAAGGCGATCCAGCAGTTTACTACGATCAACCAATGCTGCCAAAGTCTGCTCAGTAGACTCAACAGGACCTCCAAATTCTCTTTAATGATCTTTTGATGGTTTTAGGTGTTTGGGCCAGCTGATTTACGACTCAAATATTGGCAGGCATCGGCAACCTTATTAGCTTTACCAGGATGATAGCTAATGGTCAGGTCATAGTCCTTCAATAGCTCAAGCCAACGTCTTTGCCTCATATTAAGCTCTTTTTGAGTGAAGAGATACTTCAGACTTTGATGATCAGTGAACACTTCACACTGCTCTCCATACAGGTAATGCCTCCAAATCTTGAGAGCAAACACTATGGGGCTCCGGATCCAGGTCATGAGTAGGATAATTCTGCTCATACGGCAGGGTTGCCTCGAGTTATAAGCCTAGATAAGGAGCTTATCCCTGCATCTTATACACATCTAGATGTGTATAAGAGACAGCATCACTATAAACCTTTGCAAATCCTCCAGAGTTTTGAAGAGCTTCTTTGCTGGAGTTGTCACCTGCGGTATAGGTGCTTTTGAAAGCTTGCCTCACACTTATCTGACATCTCAAACTTGTATAAGAGACAGGTTTAAGCCCTGTCAAAGGGGACACAATTAGATGTGTATAAGAGACAAATTTCCTATAATAACGACCGCATGGTCTTCTTCTTGTTGTTTTTCTTCCTCATTTCTTCCTAGGTCTAGGCCAATCAACAATGGCCTCAATCTTCTTGGGATCTACAGAAACCCCTTTCTCTGACACCACATGACCCAAAAATGCAACACTCCAAGCCAAAACTCACATTTGCTAAGCTTACCATACAACCGCTCTTTCCTCAACAAGCTCAAAGCGCTCGTAAATGCTCGGCATGAGCCTCCTCGCTCGTCTAATAAACCAGGATATCATCGATGAATTGTTCTGTCTCTTATACACATCTAGATGTCCTATAAGACCCATTCATCAACTCCATAAAGGCTGCAGGGCGTTAGTTAAGACCAAAAGGCATAACCAAGAACTCGTAGTGGCCATAACGAGTCCGAAAAGCTGTCTTAGGTACATCCTCTTCCTTCACCCTCAATTGATAATATCCGGACCGCAAATCAATCTTAGAGAAGTACCTCGCACCCTTAAGCTGATCAAACAAGTCATCAATCCGTGGCAACGAAAGGGTATTTATTCTTCACAGTTACCCTATTAAGCTCACGGTAGTCAATGCAAAGTCTTAAACTACCATCTTTCTTCCGAACAAATAAGACGGTGCTCCCCAAGGTGAAACACGTCCGGAAACTCCCTAACCACTGGGATATCCTCAATGCCTGGCTCTACTTTATTAGAGTCTATCACATAAGCCAAATAGCTTTCACAACCCCTATCTAAGGCCTTAAACTCCTTCACTGTTGATATAATCGGAATCCTACTCTTGGGCATCTTTTCATTCCCACGAAAAATCACCGTATCTAAACCAGGCATCTGAAACATCACATACCTCTCTTTACAATCAATCGTCGCACCATTAGCCCTTAACCAATCCTTACCCAAAATTAAATCAAAGTCGGTTATCGGTAACTGAATAAGGTGTGCCTCAAACTACCTATCACAAAACTCTAACCGACAACCTTCCAAAACAAACCTAGACTCCATAACCTTCCCATCCGGGGTCCCCACTCTATAAGGATCCTCTAACCATCTAGGTTTATCGGACAGACATCTAAGAAAACATCTAGCTACAAATGAATGTGATGCCCCACAATCAAATAAAGCATAAGCAGGTATGGAATTCACTAAGATTGTGCCTGCAACTACTGAATCGGTCTGATCGGCCTGCTGCTGACTCAATACATGCACCCTCGCCTGAGTCCTCCGCCTCTTGTCCTCAGGCAGACCACCCTGCACTCCACTAGTCTGCCCTCGATTTGGTGCAACTTTAGGACAATCTCTGATCAAATGGCCGCGCTCGCCGCACTTAAAGCAAGCTCCAGTCCTCCAATAACACTCCCCAGAGTGTAGTCGACAGACTAAGTGTTTTGATTGGCGGCGACGGCCGAATCACACCGACCGATATCTCGAGGCTGGCTCTAAATCAAGAAGATGCTTATGGAATTCTCGTACCGGTCCCTCCTAGAGAAACCACCCTGTCGACCACGACTCCTACTCCCAGCTGGAGGTGCTAAAGTCCCTGTCCGAGCCGACTGTCCGCGACGAGCCCAGACGCGACTGAGACTGAGGCTGAGACTGAAATGGTCGGCTAGTCTGGCCGGTCTGTGCTGGCGCAGAGCTCTGACCCCTCTGAAAGGTATCCCGATCTCTCCTCACGCCTCGCTCCGAATCCAGCTGAATGGCTAGATTATACATCTCCTCATAAGTCTGGGGACGACCCACTATCAACTATCTCCGAAGCTCACCTTTAAGACCCTTCCAGAAATGATACATACGCTGCTGCTCGTCACGCCAGACAGCGGGAACATACTCCCCAAGCCTCTGAAGCTGGAATGCATACTGCACCACGGACTGATGTCGCTGCTATTATACAGATAAAACTCGTCCATCTTCTGAGCTCTGATGGACGGGGGAAAGTAATGAGCTAGAAACTGCTCCCGGAATATCTCCCAAGTCACAGGCTGTCTTGGTGTGGGCAACGTAGCCTCAACGGTCTGCCACCACTTGGCCGCCTCAGCAACCAAGAAAGGAATAGCCCAAGATGTCCGTGACTCCACCAAAATCTGAAGAATAACTCAAAATCCCTTTCTATCTCGCCCATCCATGACTCCGCCTTAAGCGGATCCGGAGCCCCATCAAACGTAGGTAGCCCGGCCTTCTTGAGCGTCTGAAATAGGGATGGAATGTCGGTACGCGGTGGTGGAGGTGGTGGAGCAACAGGATGTCGCTCAACGTCCAACTGTCGAATAACATGTGCCACAACCGCCGCAATGGCGCCATCATCAACCACTGGCGGTCCAATCAGAGGAGGAGGTGTTGACGGCCCTGCTTCGTCCCTAGGGTAGACCGCAGGCCTAGTAACACTCTCTGAAGCTGACTCGACTACAGGGTCTTTGTAGGATTCGGTTGTGGCACATGTGAGGGTCCTGCTGTACCGAGCCTCTACCGCGACCTCTAGAACCAAAACGCGTCCTAGTCGGCATACTAGCCGATAAGAGTCAAAGGCAGAATCATAAGCAAAGAATAACTCTTCAAGAATCAACAAAAGAGGTACAACAAAGATTACATAGGGTCATTTAGACGGGACCGTAAGACGCCGCGCTAATGGCACACCGGTCCAAAGCGCAAGGCACAAACGAACAGAGCAACAAACTTAACCGCAATGTAATAGAACCATCAAACCATTTCTTAACTATAAAATCGAATATTTCATTTTTACACAAAAATACGAATTACAAAATTTCTTCTTAGTACAAAAGATGCTACAACAAAAACAAAGTTCATCAATACAAAACCTATCTAATACACTACCCCTCTCCAAACAAAAGAGAAGCTTGGAAGATTATACCATCTAGATGTGTATAAGAGACACTCTTATCACATATGCGATAAAAATAAAACATAAAGATAATAACATTTGTGAAAACCATAGGGTGTGTCTCTTCGTAAATGTCTCATGCCATTTAAAAGTCAATAAACCATAATCATAAGTAGTTTCTAAAATGTATCATGCCATTTAAACGTCAGGCATGTCCAAAACATAGTCAAAAGATCCAATCATTTCAAAACATAGTATGCTAAAGCATAGCGAACAAATCCAAGTACGTTTCAATCCGAATATAATAAAATAGCATGAGTATCTTTTAGGCTCGAAGGTATGACCTACGGTACTAGTCGATCTAGTAATCTACTACACCTACTAGTCCGACCGGGAGGTCAAGTTATCCCATCACAAGACCCCGATCAAATACTTACCTGTCTCATATACGTCCCATAGATGTCTCTATACACTGTTATACATATCTAGATTTCCACTGTTTGCAATCCAAAATTATATATTAGTGCACCTATGAGCCAAAACAGTTATAAAATGCTTTCATATCAAAAGAGTTTGCAAACATATCAATTGATTAACATAAGATAGCTTGGTCCCGATTTCATATGTAATAGTTCCAAAACTTGGTAAAAGTGCAGTTCCAAACATCATACACATTTTAAAATCCATCCAAACATATTTCGAAAGTCGTTAAACAAAATACAAGTGGAAGAGGGTATATGTTACCCACCTATCAAAGCAAAAACTGCCCAAATGATCACTGAACAATTTCGCCGGTAGGTGGCGTAGTACCTAAAACAGATATAAGAGGACTCTTAGAAGAGATGTAGAAGTTAAAGAATGACTAGGGAAGCGAAAACGACGCGAAACGATAGAAAACGACACCAACAGCTCTTTGGTCAAAAATGACATAGACCTTTTCACAATTTCTAACCAACTTCGACAAGCTAAAACCCCAGTCAAAACACTTAATTAACCCCTCAAATTCGTATTACAGCTAGATTAGGAGATAATAAGCTCAGTTTTCCAGAAAGTGGAAAACTTCGCCTCTCCTAGGCTATAATTAGGCTATCCTCCTTGCCAATAAAATCCAATTCCAAGGTATTCAAGGGACCTTATACAACCCAACTCAAAACAACATATTCAACCAACCAACAAAATCCATTTCCAAGGTATTCAAGGGACCTTGGTTACAACCCAACTCAAAACAACATATTCAACCAACCTACAAAATCCATAAACGGAAAGATTCACCGGAGCAATAGCCGGGTTATATCAATAGCATTCCACAACAATGGAAAACACCTAAAACCATCAAAAGATCATTAAAGACCCTTTAAACATAACCAATTATCCAAATTATCCTAGTTGCGCCAAACTTCCGCTTACTTACCAAATGAAGGGAAATCAATGCTTTCCACTTGGTTTCAAGTCTCAATTCCTATCCAAACTAACCTTAAAACACTCCTAAAACATCATTATGTGCATAGACATAAGCATTCATAGCATAACACTCTAGGCCACATATGGAAGACAAAACCCTAACTCATAATCTTAAAATTTGTAATCTAACCATGGAAAGTTGTTAAAAATCAACCCCAATCACTTCCCAACCTCCAAAACACTAAGAACAACCCATAACATACATAAATCAACATATATAAGGCTGCAAAGAGGGTTTATTTTCAGCCCTAAGAATCCTACAAAACTTGAAATTAAAGCTTGGATCATAAAGCCCATAAGCTATAAATGCTAAAACACATAAAATCTTACCTTCAAAGTGATTCCTACTTGAAATCCAAGAAAATTTTTGGGGAAAAAATGGAGAAGAGAGTTCGGCCAGCAGCTAGAAGAAAATGAAGAAGAAATAACAAGAAGAAGACTTAAAAAGAATTCCAAAGTTGACTCAAATAGTATCCCAAGTTGACCAAATAGTCTCCAGGTTGACTATTTGACCCAAAAACTAATTTTTTTTTTTGCTACTAAATTAACATTTTTGAATAATTCAGCCATCAAACAACACTCACACACCACAATGCACTAATTACACTTAGTCCAACTTTTGACCCGTTTACCCGCCGGTACCGAAATCGCGTAAATCGAAAAATTTGTCGAATTGAAAAACGAATAAGTTGAAGTACTTTATGACTAAAAATAATATGAAAAACATTTTAAACCAGTTAAAATCAAAGAACAAGGCTATTAAAATACTGGGTTTCACATAAACAATATATAAAATACATGACGTTTACGAGCTTATCAACTATCCCACACATAGTTTTTGATCGTCCTTAAGAAAAATATAGAAATAAATCAAAAAGATACTCAACACATCTAATCAATCATCCACATGAATAACCTAGAACCAAACCATCATAAGGAAAATAGTTAAATGATAATAAATCCCCATAAATGAATTCCAGTATAGATAGTGTGTGCATAGCCATACAAAAATAACTTTTAAGACACTTAGATCAAATCATGAAAACCCTTTGAATTTTTCTAAACACTCCATAGCTTACTCTTCTTACATTTCTTCACTAATGTAGACAACTTACTCGACTTAAATTAGGTAGGACTTTAGTTTGTAACATAAGGCTAGGGTCTTGGCTAATAAAGAAGGGAAAAAGGATAAACAAACAAGAAAGAGAACTTTAAATTAATGTGCACCTCATTAACATAAAATTTCTTTTTGAACACTAAAACACCCATCCTTCAAAGAAGTAACCCCATACATAATTCTCCAAACACCCGTAAAAATTTTGCAACAAGCAAAATGGAATCATACTTTTTCAATTTCAACCCCTCTCGCCAACACTTTGTAAAAATATCACCTCTTTTTTTCTTCTTCTTTTTCTTTTCCCCTAAACGGGTACCAATGGTAGGCACTACCCGTAAAAAATATATACGCAGGTACCACTGATAGGCACTACCAGTTGAACACTCCATTACAGGTGCTAGTGATAGGCACCACCTGCAATATTCCAACGTAGGTGCCAGTGATGGGCATCACCTGCAATGGTCACCCCTACACCTTAAACTATACACCATTCATTCAAACATTCTCCTACAACTGCCTTCCATCCATATATCCCCTTAACAATCAATGTGGTGTTCAAGCTCTTAAGAGACATTTAGGATAACTTGCAAAGGAAGACAAAAAATGAGTTAGAAAGAAAAATGAATGGCGGTTCTATCCATTCAAAAAAAATTAAGGCTCAATTTGGGTTCTAGGGATAAATGAAATGGTTGGCTTGAAAGGCTCAAACGTCCAAAGAAATGCCTACCCTCATCTTTGAATCAAATAAAATTATCTGAAATTTTTATTCGAAAATGTAATAAAGCAAGTGTCTGGAGTGTAATATAAGTGAAGTTACACAATTATCTCTTAGTGCCAAAAAGCTACAATATTATAGGGCTGTTAGTGCTCAAAAATTAGAAATCATAGTCTAGCTAGGAAAATATTAACACCAACTACCCTACTCATGACAACTTACCTAAAAAATTATCAAGTAGAAAATCAAAGAAACATGCTAAGCATTTGTGAACAAAAATTTAAAATTGGAAAAACTCTCAAATCAAAAACTAAGCTACAAATATGAAAGAAAAAATTAAACAAAATGAACAAACAAACCACCAAATAAATATAACTTAAGAAAACTCCCCATCCCACATTTAGAGTATAGCATTTTCCCCAATGCAAAACAAAAGAGTAAAAAAGGAAAAAGGGAAGCTTTTCTATCAATGAAGAGCGTTTGGTACTGTTTATGTTGAATTAAATACCCTTGTGTCGAAGTCAAAAACATCAACCACTAAAACAAAAACAAAACATAAATACCATTAAGATATTAAGAAAAACAATAAAACCAAGAAAATGAACAAAAACATAAGAAATAAAATGAAGAAAAAACATGGGTTGCCTCCCATGTAACGTCCTTGTTTATAGTCTTAGGCTCTCGACTATTGCATTCCTGCTTATGTGAAACATGCTAGGGTGGTTGACCCTCTTCCTTTAGGCCTTCACGGTAAAAGTTTAATCCTACTCTTCTTAACTGTCATTTCTCAATTCCCGGCTTTTCCTTGAAGAAATTCACGTTTCCTTGTAATCACCAAAGCCAATGCCCTCAGTAGCACGTCCAATTGTTTTTCGAACCATTTCTTCATATTTTTGTGCTCTTTAAACATTTGGATGTCACAAACTTTCGATGCTTTGCAGAACTTTCTTGATCCTTTCTTACCCTACACACATTGTCAGGTGATTTTCATTCTTTATTTGACCTGCCAATAGAAGAATCAAGTGAATGATTAGCGCATTTCTCTTCAAAAATAGGAAAATTATCATTATAATAAAAAATATCAATTTCAACTGATTCATTTTCAATTTGTAAAGTCAACTTCCATTTATTAACATCTATCAATGCATGTGCGCTTGATAAAAATGGCCTTCTAAAAATCAACGGTATGTTTCATTGTCCTTGCTGATTTCCAACACCAAGAAATTAACAGGAAACACCAACTTCTATACTTGCACAAGCACGTCCTCCAGTAAGCCATATGGTTTCCTTTCAATCAAGTCCGCTAATTGGAGTGTAAAAATAGTCTGTTTGGCATTGGTCGTTCCTAAGTTATCATATATGGATTTCGGCACAATGTTGATACTGGCGCCTAAATCACAAACTGAATGACGTAGCGTTGTTCCTCCAATATTCACCACTATTGAGAAGTTATGAAGATCTTTGAGTTTAAGGGGGTAATCTCTGTTGAAAAATTGAAGTACACGTGGCATCGAGATAAAATTTTCACCCTCATCCCATTTTCACTTTTTTGCTAGTAAATCCTTTATTATTGTTTAGTTGGGCATTTTGGTGAGCACATCAACCAAAAGAATATTGACATTAACCTTGTTGAACATGTTGATGAATTGTTGAAATTTCTTGTCTTTTTCTTCTTTTATAGAATTACTGAGTCTTTGAGGGAATTGAATCTTTACCGAAGGATGAAAATTCAAAGGGTTCACTATGTGCTTCTTTTTCAGCTTCTTGTTTTCATCCATTTTTGTCATATTGTCATCATCACAACCAACTTCATTCTTTTCCTCAATCACCTTGGAGTTTTTCTTCTCTTCTTCTTTACCATCCTTTTGTTTTTCATTCGGCACAACCAATTCTTTTCCACTTCTTAGGGAGATAGCATTGCATTGCTCTTTCAGGTTTGGGATTGTATCGCCTGACAATACTCCAACTGGTCTCTCATACACATCGGGCTATTTGTCCCAATTGTAGCTCAAGGTTCTTCATGGTAGCTCACAGATTTTCATATCCCTTTGCAATCTCTCAAAATCCCTTCTCAAATTATCATCACTGGGTATATCATGATTCACATATGTAGGATAATTTGGATTTTGAGATGGTGGTCTTGGTGGTGGAAGCTAGTATGACTTATTTTGTTGAGGTGGAAAGTTTTGGGATTACATACCTTTGATATGGTTGATGATATGATCAAAATAATGAGGTTTGGTTGGAAAAAATTTTCTGTTGTTGATTGGGCTGAAATGAAGGATTTTGGACATTGTTTTGGTTCGTCCAAGAAAAGTTCAGATGATTTCGCCAACAAGGGTGCCATAGTATGTGGGTTGATTATATGGGCTAGAATTTTGATTAGAAACGTATTGAGCCTACTCATCTGGCATCACTGAAGCCATTTTTGTGATTTGCTATGCAGAAATCACAACTGAAGATCCCTTGGGATGTCGAACCAATGGAGTTCACTGAGCGTCTTCCCATATTCTCTACGGCATTGGTCAAGTTTGTAATGACACTTATCATCATGTTCTGCTGAGATATGAGAGTATCATAGCTAGGCATACCTCGTTGTTGAACGTTGGATTGATTCACTTATTGTTGTCCAACTACAGGAGTTATTGCTCCATGATAATAATGAGTGGATGCCATTATTTCCAACAACTCTTGTACTTCCTTTGGAGTCTTGTAAGGGTAAGAACCTCCGTACTAGTATCAACTATCAGTCTAGTCTCTGGAAATAGTCCATTATAGAAGGTTTTGACTTGTAGCCATAGTGGTATAGCATGGTATGGATACTTCCTCAATAGCTCCTTGAAGCGATCCCACGCTTCTCCAAATCTCTTTATCCATTGATTTATCTGAATGATGTGATCTCGTTTCGAAGCTTAGTGGTCCTAGCCGGTGGAAAGTGTTTGACTAGAAACTCTTGAGCGAGTTGGTCCCATGTTGTGAAAGTACCTTGTCTATATGACTGCAACCAAGACCATGCCGTATCACGTAAAGAAAAAGGGAATGCTCATATCCGGATACAATCGGGGTGGACTCTATTGTACTGGAATGTATCAATGACCTCCTCAAACCTTATTAAGTGCTCATTGGTATCTTTATTGTGTCCTCCTCCAAACACAGCATGTGTTTAGAGCATTTGTGTAAGTGCAGGCTTGATTTCAAATAGGTTGTTCGCTTGCACGGGCAGCCAAGCAATGCCAGAACTCACCCCCTTGAAATTAGGTATGGCATAATCTCTAAGATGTCGAGGGTTAACATTAGCATTAACTAGGTCGCTATAGGTGCCTACAACCTCCTCTTATTCATTAGTAGCATGGTTTGGATTCTCCATTCAATTGTCATCTTGGTTTGAGTCTTGTCGTGTATGGTTTCTACTTATAGTCCGTTCAATCTCCAAGTCAATCGAATGGAGTGGTGGATTGGATGAACTAGTATCTACCATAAACTACAAGAAAAGATAGCCAAATATAAAATATCGAAGACTAAATCCAAACACAATCGAGAGAACAAGAAATAATTATAAATAAATAACAAAAGAAATGAAAAGTCTAATCCAGTAAGACAAACTACACCTAATATTGTTATGAAACAAAAAATGTCTCTAGTAACGACGCCAAAAACTTTTTTGGTAGAATATTGATTAGGTTTTTGAAATAAATGAAAAAGTACAAAAAAGACCATAAAAATCTTAATTTATCCTAATCTACTCCTACACACTCGCATGTATACGAGGTGAGTTTATATATAAGATGAGTAAGGATCGTTCCCACGAGGATTATTGGAATAATTAGTAGGTTCACAAGCCAATTTACTAGTTAGATGAAATAATCAAGAGTTTTGATTAACTTAAAATAAATTTAGTCGCAAGAAATTAAAACAAAGACAAGAATGTAAAATTCTAACCCTACGGAAAGCAATTAAATATAATTGACTAAAAAGCCTAAATCAATGTACTCTACTTGCAAGAATTTAATCAAGAACAAGAATTTAAATTAATCTACTCTATAAAAGCAATGAAAAATGATGAAATAAAACCATAACTACTAAACTATGGAAGCAATTAAAAATTTAAATACAGTAAAACAAGAATGATAATTAAAGAACAAGAAAGCAATAAGAACAAAAATTAAATTGCATAAAAGTAAATCAAACTCAGTATTATAGTGAAAACCAATGTTGGTAGGATTGTCGAGTCTTGAATTCTTGACAAGAGAATGAAATTCTAGCTCGAACAACTAAAAAAACCTGCCCTATAGCTAAATTATTGAACTAACTATTTAAAACTAAGGAACTAATGGTGGCTAATGATTATGACGATTTCCTTCCCCTCTTTTGGTGTATTTATAGGTGTTTTTAGGGTTTTGGGGCTCCGGGATGATAAGTACATGATTTCCCAAGCAAACGGGCTCAAGTGAGGACTTTTCTTACGAAATAAGCAAACCCACAAAACCTATCCGACTAGGAGGGCTTGGGTCTGCAATTTTGTCACGCCTAGACACTACTTCCAGAACCAAACTAGTTTTGGCGCCTAGGCGCTGCATTTTGGTTGCGCATGGGCATGCCTGGCAACACCAGCTCCAACTTCCTCCTCGATTTTGACCATGATGTAAGTCAAATTCGAAAAAAACTCAAAACATGCAGGTTGTAGATCTGTATATAATTCCAAAACATCTTCAATCACCCGAATAGTGTGGAGTTTGGATAAAAAAGTTATGCTTAATCTACCAATTGGAGCCGATGCACGTAAATTCCAATTTTGCAATTCCTCTATTTTTGTGGTCGATTTTGATTCTTTCTTCACTCAAACCCTAAAAAACATAAAATAAACCATTTTAGCTCATAGTTACTCAATTCTTGCTTATACATCACCAAAGACGAGGTAAAGGATACATAAAATATTCGACATTTATGAGCTTATTAGTGGACCCACTAATGGGCATTCTAAATCAGCTAGAAAGCCCTTCCTATGGGCTGGCCTGGGCTGGGATTTGGATAATAAGTGTCTTAAAAGAATGGAGTTCCTGACCTTCTCCTTTAAGAACGATGTACCATCGAGTTTTTCTCGTGATGATCCCATAGTTGTTAGCATGATTATTGCTAACTACAAAATGAAGAAAGTCTATGTCGATAATAGTAGTTAAGTAAATATATTTTCCAAAAAGCCTTTTTGGTTTTGGAGTTTAGCATGGATGACTCATTCACTTGAACCAATGCGAACAACATTGGTAGGGTTTTCAAGACCTTCAATTTTACTTGGGGACAAATCAAACTCAGTGTGTCACTTGGAGAAGAGCCTTAACAAGCCATTAAAACCATAAATTTCTTGGTGGTTAAGTCTACATCTTCTGTGCAATGCCATCCTTGGAAGGCTACAGTTGTACTCTTTTAGAGCCATACCATCTTTTTAACACTTATGCATGAAATTTCTAACATATCACGTGGTAGGCATCCTGAAGGAAAACCAAAAAGTTACTCCAGAACTCTACATTATTTCTATTAAAGGAATCGATCATCTTGTCGTGGCTGTTCATGATATCCAATTCTCTGAGAAGAAGACAGATAGCCAAAAGATTTGTTCAGACAAAAAGGGTGAGTTCTAGATAGAAAACTCAAGTTCGGAGCCAATCTCTATCCCTTACTAAACTTTAACTAAATTAATCTACAGCGAAAAAATTTTGAAGTGTTGGCCTAGTCTGTGGATGGTATGGCTGGCATACCTAAAGAAATCATTGAGCATAGGTTAAACGTCAATCTTGCTTGTAAGCCTATGAAACAGAAGAGGAGATCCTTTGCCTTTGAGAGAAATAAGATCATTGATCAAGAAGTGGAAAAGTTGGTATTGTCAGGACTAGCAAGGGAGGCATATTATCCTGACTTGTTGGCCAACCCAGTTTTGGTAATCAAACCCAATGGATAACCATGAGTACGTATTGATTTCAAGGATCTCAACATGGCTTGCCCAAGATATTCTTATCCATTCCCACAGAGAGACATAATAGTGGACTCAATAGTAGGTTCTGATTTGTTGTGTTTCTTGGACGCTTACAAAGGGTATCATCAAATCTATCTGTATCAGCTAGACGAGGAGAAAACCTTTTTTGTTACTAATATAGGGACCTATTGCTATGTCACCTGCTATTTGGGTTAAAGAATGTAGGAGCCACTTACCAAACATTGGTAGACAAGTTTTTTAAGCAACAGTTAGGCAGAAATAGCGTTTGGTAGAGGTATATGTAAACGATTTGCAAGTCAAATGTTGCTAAGAAAATGACCTAATAGCATATTTGAAAGTAGTTTTTAGAGTGTTGAAAGCCTCATAGATGAATAAATCTGAATAAATGCACCTTTGGGGTGTCATCATGGAAATTCCAAAACTTCAAGTTATTGGAAAATGGAATTGAGATGAATCCAAATAAAATCAAGGTCAAAGTTGACATGAAATCACCCGTCCATTTGAAGGAAGTCTAGAAGCTGACAGGTTGCATTGCTGGTCTCAACAGGTTCTTATCTAAATCACTAAAAGGAGCCTACCATTCGTTAAAGTGCTAATGAAAGTGGAAAATTTTCAATGGATTGAAGAGTGTGAAACAAATTTTCTAGAGCTAATATCCTACCTGCAAGAGATTCCTCGGCTAACAATTCCTGAGCCAGGGAAATGTTGTTCCTATACCTATTTGTTGGTAACATGGGCATTAGCTTAGTGTTACTTAAAGATCAAAATTGAGTGATATAGAGCCTGTATTACTACGTTAGCAAAGTCTTACAGGGGGTTGAGAAAAATTACCCATATAAAGAAAAGCTGGTGTACATGTGAATAAGTGATCTCAGTTTGAAAATTAAGGACATACTTTTAATCATATCCAATAACCATCTTGACTAACTATTCATTATGGCAAGTCTTAGAGAAACCTAATGGATATAAATGATGGTTTAATAGGAAGTAGAGTTAGGAAAATTTGAAATACATTATTAGTTGAGATGAGCCATTAAGGAGCAGGCTCTGGCAAACTTTACTACTAATAACATTGGTCTAGATCCCCAAGGTGAAAACAAAATGATATAACAGTAGAAGCAGTCAGATCAGCAATCCTGGCAATTGTATGTTGATGGCGCACCAAACACATAGCACAACGAAGTTGTTTTGGTCATGATCAACCTAAAAGGTGAATTTATACCTATGCCCTCAAATTTAATTTCTCTGCCTCTAATAATGAAGTTGAGTATGAGACTCTAATATGTAGCTAGATTAAATCTAGCATGAGAGATGGTGGTCACGAAATTGCAAGCTTGTAGCAATTCTCAGCTAGTATTTAGCCAACTAAAGGGAGAATACAAAGCCAACAGAGCCCTGATGGAAAAATACATTGATGAAGTGTGTGAGTTGGTAGATTGTTTCGATTCTTATCAAGTTCAGAAAGCCTTCAGAACTCAAAATACAGAGCTGACACCTTGTCAAAATTGGTATCATCACTCTATAAGTACCTGTCAAAACCTCCGCTTGTTGAAACCTTGGAGAATAGGGCAATAGACCTACCAAATGTTATCGAAACAACACAGAAAGCAAGTTGGATGGATCTTATCATGTCATACCTCATTGTGGACAACTTCTTGAATCTAAACTCTTGCACAAAAAATTAGGTTGAAGGCCACACGTATACTTGTGTATTCAAGCACCTATTTATCGGATATCCTACCTGCAACCCTTACTAAAATTCCTCACCCCTTCCTAGGTGAATTATGTGAAGAAGAGATGTATAACAAAATCTACGACAGTCATCATAGGGCCAAAACTCTACCAAAACAGGTGTTCATAACTGGATATTTCTGGCCCACTATTCTGAAGGAAGCTAAAGAGCTAATAAAGAAGTGTGCAAAGTGTTAGATTAATGCTTGTATCCCACAGAAGCTAGCTTGCAACATGACCCTATGGAAAGTCCTTGGCCTTTCACCTAATGAGGTATCGACCTATTAGGACCTTTCCCAAAAGCTCCAACTTGACATGAGTACCTAGTAGTTCTAGTGGACCACTTCACGAAGTAGGTGGAAGTAGAACTACTCTTCTTTATTTTGACGGAATTAAAAAATTCTTTAGCTCGGTAGGGTACCAGAAGCCAATGGACTTACTAAGCTCGCAAACAATCCGATACTGCAGGGATTAAAAACTAAGCTGAATAAAGGACACAAAGTTTTTAATGGATAGAAGAATTGCCTAGCATACTATGGTCAATTAGAACAACCACTAATGTTTCTACTAGAGTGTTCTTCATGCCATTTAGCCTAACCTATGGGTAAGAATTAGTAATCCCAATTGAAATTGGTGAACCTCGATAAAGGACACAAAGTTTCCAACTAGTCGAGAATAGAGGAGAAATGCTTCTCAACTTGTACCTAGCAAAAAATCATTGTGAACTATTATTTATAAAATAGGTGTCCTAAAAGTAGAAGATGCCAAGGTACTACGATTCAAAAGTTAGGAAAAGAAGCTTCAAGTCTAGCGACTTGGTACTTAGGAAAAATGAGTAGGGCCGAAAGTTTGACCCCAACTAGGAAGGACCCTACCTAATACCAGAGGCTAGGAGGTCAGGAAGCTACAAATTCTCTACCCTTGATGGAAAGCCGATACCCTGGTCCCTGAATACAGATCACCTTAACAAATGGTATTTTTAAACACCAATGTGTGCTCTTTTAAGCTATTTGGTTTATTTACTTCTTTCTTAATAATTCAATCCGTAGGATGTTTAACAGAGACTGTGGTTTATTTTAGCCGAACTAATGGGAGAATATTAGTTCTTCCTGAATAAAAGAGAGCCATGCCTCTCACAATTTTCTATTCAAATACATATCTCAGCAAATAAATTGACAGAACAAAATATCACTAGTCTTTACTGAAGTTGAAAATATGCCCAAAAGGAATCATTGTAGGACAAAGATACTTGCAAGGGAGATCCAAAAAAATATCTAAGTACATTTGGGAAGAGGTCAAGGAGAGGCTATGGCTGAATAGTAAGGTCCCAACCTCACCTACTCAGAGGCCTTACATCCGTCTAATGAGATATCACAACTAACCTTCCTTGCGCTAAATGAGTATGTAGTTGTGTACATTATAAAGACAGGAAAATGGCAAAGCATAAAAGCTAGACAAAGTAAAGAACATTATGATCCAGAAAAAGTTGGAAATAGAAAAACAAAGAATGAAATTATGTTGCCCAAAATTACAAGTTCAACAAATCTAGAATATATAGCTCGATACAATGAACTAGCAAAAAAAATAGTTGCTTAGAAAAGGGCTACAAGCCCAGTAATATTAGAGCAATCAAAAAGACATATCAGGCAGAGTGGTCAACCAAACTACTGGTAATAGTAGAGGCACCAGGAGATCATCTACTGTAGTTGACGAAGCTCTATCTTGGGGAGCAGCTCCTAGTGAACCCACGATAGTGCACTCCTCATAAAGGGATGCCAAGTGATGAGATTCATCATTCCTTGTTCAGCTTTAGAGTTATAATTTAGAAAAATAGAAGGGTTTAGGTCCTCATAAAGCTCAGCTTTAAGATCCTTTAGTTCTATAGATAAACAGCTCGATCAACCATGAAAACAAGCTCATATTGAAACCAGTTAAGGCCTTCAAACTTCTTTATGGAAAAGCATCATTTATGACACTTGTATAGCTAGCCTGAACTTTGGTTAGAGTTTCTTGGTATTCCTCTCCATCCTGTTTAGCTTGTCTATCAATATATGATCTCTATAAAACTAGAGTTATATGTATCCTAAATTTATATCGGTTTTGGTACAGTTCTAAGCATTCTTAGTGTTTAAGTGTGTGTTTTTGTCTATTTTTACTTTGATGTACCCTTTTTAATGGCCTTGTAATTTTAATTATAACTCCAAATTAAATTTTGTATTTTGGTTAAACATTGTGTTCTTATGAGTTAAATCGACTTCCTCGTATGCTAGGTAACATTGAGTAATTTTCATAGTGAAAACATATGTTTTAAGTTGAATTTGAATCATTTGATTGTTTCCAAATTCATCTTTTATACATATGTTTCCTTATCCCATAGGATTTTGATTGTCCAAGTATGTTTGAAGTGGTTCACTAATGTTATGATTAACTATGTTTATGTGATTTGTTTTTTTGGTTTTAGGGATAACTTGCAGTTTTTTTTCCTAAAAAAATGAAAAAAATAGAATTTTTTTTCAAAAATCCAAAAATATTTTATTTTCTTTTGTTTAGTGTTTTTGTACTTATTTATGTGTTAATTATTTTATTTTATCATTTTCTGCTGTGTTTAGAGTTTGTGTTGATTTTTTAATCTAACTTTGGTAGGGTTTTTATTCGTCTTGGTTCCTCTTTGGTTTTTGGTCTCATTTTTGAGTATTTTGTTTGAGTGTTTAGTAGTTATTTTAAGTGTTTATTGTAGTTATTAATATACATTTTGTGTTAGGTGATAACTCTAGTAAATAAAGTAATTTAACCTCTAAAAGCCTGGTATTTTGACAGGTACAATCTTGAATTATGTGCATTTGTGTGTTTTTATTCAAATTTCATGATTAGTATTAGTATTAGTAGTATTAGAGAAATATTAGGCCTTTTGGTAGTATTTTTACACTGATTGATGGTTAAATGCAGCTTCTTGCTTTTTGGTGCATATTTTTAGGGATTATTTGTAATTTGAGTTGCAACTTGAAGAATTGAAGAAACTAAGGACTAGAGCAAGAACTCAAAGAATATTGAAGACCAAAGTCCAAGGCTACTAAGGCTTCAACTCCGCGTTCTTGAATTACAATATTTAGAAGAAAACTTAACACCGTGGTTACCAAGTCATTCAAAACTTCAAGATCTCCATAGTGAGGTGCTGGATTCCACAACATAATTTTCACCACTGCAGTGCCGAGTGGCCAAAGACCATGGTCAACTCAAGCTCCACACCGCAGTGTCTAAATCTAAGTAGGAAATCTTGTCACCATGGTTCAGAGCAAACTTCTAGACAAAGAGAATATGCTACTTTTGAAATGGCAGCAAAATTCTAAAATCCTAAACTATACACCTACAAACACATAGTAGAGGAGCTAATGTTTAGTTTAAGGATAGACTAGATAGGGTTCCTTTGTGAATAGAAGAACTTTCCATATTTAGTAATATTTGTAGCTTTCACTCTTCTTTTTCTTCAATTTTCAGCATTTTAGTTTTTAAAATGACTCTCTTTGATTAATGCAAACTTAGAATTTCCTTTACATTTGTTGCTAGCCTTTCTTGTATATTTCATTTAGTATAAATATTTCTCATTTTTATGCTCATTTCCATTTCTTGCACTATGACTAGTATGTTTATGTCGATGTTATTTTAGTTCTTACCTTAGTAGTAGCTATTGATGTTTTCCAAACCTTATTTTGATGATGACATAAGCACTAAACTCTGAAAACAAGCTTTGCAGGACTGTTACTTTTTCTACTAGAAACGGGGTGTTCAGACGCGGCACACCATCCAAACTATGTCAGGTTTCTCGGACGCATTTCACCATCCGAACTAACAGGCAGAAAGCACGTTTCGTAATGCTTTTCTACGGATGCATACAGCTGTCCGAACGAAGTTTCTTTCGGACAAACACGACCGTCCGAAACTCTGTCGGATGATGGAACGGACGCATGCACGGCGGTCCGAAAGATATATCCTTCACCAACTGCACGAAGATCGGACGTTGTGTCGGACGGATCATACTTATCTGGGACGTCCGAAACCTCAACGCCTAGTTTTTGTGCATTTATTATTTAGCCGTTAGGAAGTAGTTACAACCACCATTTAAATTAGATTGCTCCTATAAATACCTACTCTATTATTCTGTAAAGATCATCTATTACATTGAATACAAGCCTTATAAAAGACCAATTTGAGTGCAAATTGGCTAAAGTACTATATTGTATTAGTGTGTAGTTTAGAGTGCTGTTCATTTTTGAGTGGAGTGATAATCTTGTACAAAAGTGAGATTGTGAGTAAAATTCTTGGCTCAACTAAAAGGTTATTAGTGTGAGCAAGAATTTCCCTACTTTGTAAAGATTATTGGCTCACCAAGTGTGTGAAGCATTCTAGTGGATTAATACTTCAAGCCTGTTAGCTTGGGAGTATTGGTTGTTTAATTTCCTTTTTGTCTTTCTTTACAGTTTCATCAATTCTATCTTCATTATATTAATTGTTAGCTGAAAATTTTCATTAAGTTTAATCTTTCTAAAAATATTTTTAGAAACCTAATTCACCCCCCCTCTTAGGTTGCTTTGGGACCAACAATTGGTATCAGAGTTTGGTCTCATTTTATTATTGTAGCTTAAATTGCTTTTGAGAAAAGAACTATTATGGCAACCAACAATGCTCTATTTTTTGAGGGTCAATCCGTTACTAGACCTCCTATATTCAATGGGGCAAATTTTATTAGTTGGAGAGATAGAATGAAAATATTTTTGCAATCTATTGATATTGACTTGTGGTATGTTGTAAATAAAGGTCCCCTTGAAGCTACTATCATTGATGATCACACAAATAGAAGAAGAGAAAAGACAAGGGATGAGGTCACTCCACAAGACAAGGCAAACTTGACTTTAAATGCAAAAGCCATGAATGTGCTATATAATGCCTTGGATGCTAATGAATCAACTCGCGTCAAGGGATGCATTTTCGCTAAAGAAATTTGGGATAAATTGAAGGAAATCCATGAATAGAGCGACGATGTTCGTGAGAAAAAGAAATCCTAACTTGTTGCCAAGTATGAGTCCTTCAAGATGGAACCACATGAAAATATTGACAAAATGTATGGTAGGTTCAATGGCAGTTCATTAAGGATCTTGAAGTCTTGGGTAAGGAGTATTCTTTAGGTGAAAAGGATAGAAAAATCTTAAATGCTCTATCCAAAGAATGGGATGCCAAAACAATCGCTATAGAGGAAGCCAAGAATTTAAATTCAATGCCTATTGAATCACTAATCAACTCTCTCACCTTTTATGAATTGAAGTTGAAGGCCAAAGTGGTGGATGATGAAGAAGCAAGACCAATAAGGAGTATTGCACTAAAGACCTCTCAAGAAGAGGATGAAAATGGCTCCATCAATCTAGAAGACGAAGATCTTGATGAAGGAGATCTTGCACTCATCGCCAAAGGATTTCTTGAACATTATATCAACAAACGGAGAATGAGAAGAGGTGGAGCTACCACTTCAAATAATTTCAAAGGAAAGACTAAGCAAGAAATGAAGAAGAAAAATGAAAAGTGCTTTGAATGCGGTCAACTCGGACACTTTGCAAATGAGTGTCCTTCCAAGAAAAAGAAGGAAGGATCATTAGAAAGCCTGGATTCAATAACTTTCAAATCACATGGGATGATTGCAACTCCGAAGGAGAAGTTGAAGAAGAAATGGAGTCGGCACAAATGGCCTTTATGGCCCTTGGAGATGATGAGGTAAATTATAACTATGACTCCAATGATGAAAATGATCTTGAAGCTTTCATTTTAAAATTGCATGATAGCTTAAAGGAATCATATGCTAGAAATAAGGAGTTAGTGAAGAAATCAAATGCTCTATTGAATGCTAACTCTAAACTTGTGAATGAAAATAATAGGCTATCACAAGAAAATAGTGACTTGAAGAAAAGAATGCATGTGAGATCAAAGGTCAAGGAAGAACAAGCCTCCTTGAAGAAAAGATTGGATGATTTGAATGTTCTCTTGACTAGAAAGAGAGAAAATGTTGTTGATTTGAAAAGAAATAGAAATGTATTAATCAACAAAAATTTTATCATATTTAGATGGGATGACTTATGTTTTGTAAAATCAAAATCGTCACATGTTTATATGGAAATAAAAATATTATTTGTAGATATTTCCAACAACATGGACATGTCAACAATATGTGTTATGTCAAGAAAAATGAGAAACTTGGAATGAAAACCGTATGGATTAATAGCAATTTCACTAACTCAAATGGACCCAAGCAAATGTGGGTACCAAAAGTTATCAATTGATCTATTGTGTAGGTACTTAACATCAACAACAATGCTAAGTGGTTCATAGATAGTGGATGCTCAAGGAACATGACGGGTGATGCTTCTCTCTTCACAAACCTCAAATCCAAAAACAGTGGAAAAGTAATACTTGGGGATAATAATAAAGCAAAATCAATCGGCATTGGTGATTTAGGTAAAAATGGTGAAACCTCTACAAAGAATGTGCTTCTTGTTGATAACTTGAACTACAATTTATTAAGTGTTAGTCAACTTTGTGATAAAAATTTATATGTGTTTTTTACCAAGCATGAATGTCTTATCCTTGATAAAAATCATGTTGTTTTATTTAAGGGCACTAGGCACAATCATGTTTATGTGATTCACCTTGATATAATTAGCAATAGCAATGTAAAATGTCTTACCGCTTCCATAGATGATCCTTGGCTTTGGCATAGAAGACTTTGTCATTTTAATATGGATTTAATCGAAAAACTTGGTAAAAAAGAATTGGTATGAGGTTTGCCAGAACTAAAGTTTTTGAAAAATAAAATTTGTGATGCATGCCAATTTGGTAAACAAGTTAAGGTTTCTTTTAAACCAAAGAATTTTGTGTCCACTCATAAACCTTTAGAACTGTTGCACTTAGACTTGTTTGGACCAACTCAACATTCTAGTCTTGGTGGTTGTAAATATGCCTTTGTTATTGTAGATGACTATTCTAGGTATACTTGGGTATTATTTCTTGTTCACAAAAATGAAGCTTTTGAAAATTTTGTAAAATGGTTTTCCAAAATTCAAAATTTGTTGAATTTAAATATCATTCCTTTAAGAAATGGCAATGGTGCAGCTCTATGAAAATTTAAATTTGGAGGTTTTCCCGAATTTTGTGATCACAATGGTATTTCACATGAATTTTCGGTTGTTAGAGTCCCTCAACAAAATGGTGTTGTTGAAAGGAAAAATAAAACTCTTCAAGAAACTGCTAGAACTATGATTAGTGAATGCGACTTACAACAATATTTTTGGGCCGAAGCCGTTAACACGGCTTGTTATGTCATGGATCGCGTTTTATTAAGATCCATTTTAAACAAAACTCCTTATGAACTCAATTTTTGTAAAAAACCCGTTGTGAGCTATTTTATAGTCTTTGGTTTCAAATATTTTGTTTTAAAAATCAAAGAAAATCGTGGTAAATTTGACAAAAAATTGGATGAAGGAATCTTTCTAGGATATTCTAGTGACAAGAACGCATACCGAGTTTACAATAGAAGAATGCTTTTGATTGAAGAAGTTGTACATGTTACATTTTATGAAGCTCATGATGTTATCTCAAAGAATATATGCGAAGATGAAGATGTAGAGAAGCATTCAAAAGGAGCTTGAGAAGCTCACTATCCATGAAGATCATCAAGAGATCACATCAAGCAATGATGTCAACAACCATCAAGTAGATGATGAAGAAGAAAAGAACGAGGATATTTCGAAAGATCTTCAAAAAGCTTGGAGATTCGTCTCTAGTCACCCTCAAGATTTGATCATAGGTGATCTATCTGATGGGGTAACTACTCGTTCTCATAAACCTTTGAATAGTAATTGTGCATTACTTTCTCACATTGAACCTAAACATGTAAATGTTGCTTTAAATGATGAATCTTGGGTCATTGCCATGCAAGATGAACTTAGTCAATTTGAGAAAAATAACGTATGGACCTTAGTTGAAAGACCATTTTCTCATCCCGTAATTGGAACAATATGGGTTTTTAGAAACAAATCAAATGATAAAGGTGAAATCATAAGGAACAAAGCTAGACTTGTTGCAAAAGGTTATGCTCAAGAAGAAGGTATTGACTTTGATGAAACCTTTGCACTATCCGTTGCTAGATTAGAATCCATTTGCATGTTTTAATGATTTCAAATTATTTGAAATGGATGTCAAAAGTGCATTTTTAAATGGTTTTATTGATCAAGAAGTTTTTGTTGAACAACCTCCGGGTTTTGAAAATAAAAATTTTCCAAATCATGTTTTCAAACTCTCTAAAGCTTTATATGGTTTGAAACAAGCTCCAAGAGCTTGGTATGAAAGATTAAGTGGTTTCTTGATTGAAAATGGTTTTAAAAGAGGTATAGTTGACACCACTTTTTTACAAAAACAAATTTCAATGGTTTGTTAATTGTTCAAATTTATGTTGATGATATTATTTTTGGAGCAACTAATGGAAGCTTTTGAAGGATTTTTCACATTTAATGCAAATAGAGTTTGAGATGAGAATGATGCGAAAGTTACAATTTTTCCTTGGACTACAAGTTCACCAAACAAAGGAAGGAACGTTTATTACACAAATCAAGTATACAAAGGAGCTACTCAAATGATTCTTCCGGAATGGAAGATTGCAAACAAGTTGGTACGCCTATGGTCACTTCAACCAAACTTGATAAAGATGAAGGAGGTAATAGTGTTGATGAAAAACACTATAGAGGTGTGATCAGAAGCCTACTTTATACACATCTAGAAGACCAGATATTATGTTTGCTGTTTGTTTATGTGCTAGATTTCAATCTTGCCTCAAAGAATCGCACTTGATAGCTGTAAAAAGGATTTTTAGATATTTGAAGGGTACAATGAATTTTGGTCTGTGGTATCCAAATTCCTCTACATTTGATTTAATTAGTTATTCTGACACTGACTTTGCTGGGTGTAAAATTGATAGAAAAAGTACTAGTGGTATGTATCATTTCCTGGGTAATTGTCTTGTGTCTTGGTTTAGCAAAAAACAAAATTCTATTTCTCTTTCTACGGCTGAAGCCGAATACATTGATGCTGGAAATTGTTGTGCTCAACTTCTATGCATGAAACATACTCTAAAATATTTTGGTGTTGTTTTTGATTGTGTGTCTATAAGGTGGGACAACACTAGTGCAATTAATCTCACAAAAAATACGGTAATGCACTTTAGGACCAAACACATTGATGTTAAGCTCCATTTTATTAGAGATCTTGTTTGTAAAAAGGAAATATGTGTTGATTTTGTGTCTACTTTAGATCAATTGGCTGACATTTTTACAAAACCCTTGACCTTAGATCATTTTGAATATCTCAGAAAATGTTTGGGGATTTTACAGTTCACTTTGGCAAAATCTCTTAGTTCGGACGCACCCGGTCGTCCGAACAACAGTCTCTCTCAGACGCTCTCACTCATCCGGAAACCTCCTTTTGGCCTTGGACGCTTATGATCGTCCAAATGTTCCTCAATTTCTTCACTTTCCCACTGGAATTCTACCGGACGCTTCCCATTGTTCGAAAGAATATCGGACGCACTAGCTCTTCGATCGGCCTTCCGTTCATCATTTTTTGGACGCATCATCAGATGCACACAAATCGTTCAGACGTCCGAGCGATTCTCTCTGCTCAATTAAAACCTCACTGAGATCCCCTTTTCGGACTTACCCTAAGCACCGAAACCCTCTCTGGCGAAATTTTTCTCCTCAAAAATTCCTCCAACTTCTTCATTCTCTGGACAAATTCTTTGAAAAATTGTCATTCCCAAAGTATTCATCACCATTATTGCACCTAATTTCACCCATCTACCATCTCATTTCATCAAATTTCCACAAACTTTCCAAAAAATCAAATTTTTTATACCTTCTATTCACAATGGTTAAATCCCGTGGAGGATCTTCAACAGCAACTCGTGGACGCAAATCAAAAGGGAAAGCTCCGGTGCGTGGGCAATCATCTGCTAATCCTCAAACTTCATCAAATCCAACCCTACCAAAATTCATCGATGCCAAGGCATCCAAACAGCATACATCTCTTCTTAGCAAATCTATAATCGTTCAACGCCCTGGTTCTCAGAGTCTTTTCGATGAATTTAATCTTCCCATTGTCAAATCGTGTTTTGAAAAATGAATAAAATTGGGGTCACTTAGTCCATACTGACTTACCCGTTTATCATGACATGGTGCTCCAATTCACAACCAATTTTAGGAAAGGCCCCACTATTCGCACATTAGTTTCTCGTGTAAACAGCAGAAATCTTGAAAATTTCTCCAACATCATCAATACTATTTTTGAATGTGAAGTCTCAAACCCGAATGAATTTTCTTATTTATTTTCTTTAGACAAATGGCAGGCTTTTGATACTCAATTTGACATTGACGAGGTTAGAGCAATTTTCAACATCAATTTCAAATAGGCCTCTGAAGCCAAAACTACATTGCTCACTCCTGAAATGAATATTCTATACACTCTTGTCACAAATTTACTGTTACCAACAGATGGGCATCGTACTGAGCCCGGAAAGATGCAGCTTTACCTATTTTATTGTGTTTTCAAAGGAATTCCTCTTGACTTTGGGTATTTCTTCTGCTTCCTGTGGGCAATCTTTCTCACTGATACCCGACGAAACTTTCCTTTCGAACAGAGTAAATTTCTTACCAAAGTATTTGATTTCCTTGATGTACCTTTCAGCGAAAACAAACAATTTCCTCCCTATTTCAACAAATCTTATGTTGAGCGAAAAGACCTCTGTTATTTTAGTGATCAATGGTTCACTAAGACAGCCTTTGATATTGAACGTTCAAAATCCCAAGCCTCTACCTCTGGTTTGGCACCTCACAATTCTCCTCCTTCTCAAACACCTTCACCAGTCCATGATCCACATCCATCTTCCTTCGAATCTTCACTTTCACAAATCTGTGGCCTTCTCACTTGTTTGAGCACTCAAGTAAGCTCCTTTCAACGTCACACTAATCGTAAGTTAAAGCGACTTGAAAGTCATCAGTTGATCCTCCAAGAGGCACTTAGCTTGGGTATGTCTCTTCGGCTCAGGTTCAATTTGCCAATATGCAATCACAATATCCACTCGACTCCTCTACCGAAAGTGATGACAATGCCGAAGAAGAGGATGTTCGTGAGGATGAGGACGAGGACTCATAGATATTCAAGGTGCTGCCAATGAAGATGAAGGTGACAATGAGGACATTGACGACACATTCAATTTCATCATGCAACGACGTAATGAAGAAGATGAAGATACTGAGGCTACTGATGATGACGCCCCTTCCAAATGCCACAAGATCGAAAAACGCTCTAAGAAAAAAATGACTCGACTTAGATTCTATGATAATAAGTATTTTAGTTCTGGCATTTCTTTGAATTTTTCTTTGACTAGTTGGATTTGCTCTGAGTATCATTTTATGAATTACTTTGACTTTTTGTACTATTGGTGTTTATGATGATCCAGGCTTAACCTTGTTGTTAATTCATATTGGATATTTGAGTACACTTTCTCGAGGGGAGCTTTGTTTGATGATGTCAAAAGGGGGAGTAGAAATAAAAACTTGCAAAATGATTGGTTGTGGTATTACTCATATCTATAGAATTTATAGGTTGATTATTCTATGACTGTTTGTCATCATCAAAAAGGGGGAGATTGATGTTTTGTATACCAAACCTTATTTTGATGATGACATAAGCACTAAACTCTAAAAACAAGCTTTGCAGGACTGTTACTTTTTCTGCTGAAAACAGGGTGTTCGGACACGGCACACCGTTCGAACTATGTTAGGTTTCTCGGATGCATTCACCGTCCGAACTAACAGGCAGAAAGCACGTTTCGTAATGCTTCTCTACGGACGCATCAACTATCCGAACGAAGTTTCTTTCGGACGAACATGGCTGTCTGAAGCTCTGTTCGGACAATGGAACGGACGCATGCATGGCCGTCCGAACGATATCCTTCACCAACTGCACAAAGATCGGACGCTGTGTCGAACGCATCATAATTATCTCAGACGTCTGAAACCTCAACGGTTAGTTTTTGTGCATTTATTATTTAGGTGTTAGGAAGTAGTTACAACCACCATTCATTTCTCCTATAAATACCTGCTCTATTATTCTGTAAAGATCATCTAATACATTGAATGCAAGTCTTATAAAAGAACAATTTGAGTGCAATCTATGATTGGCTAAAGTGCTATATTGTATTAGTGTGTAGTTTAGAGTGCTGTTCATTTTTGAGTGGAGTGATAATCTTGTACAAAAGTGAGATTGTGAGTGAAATTCTTGGCTCAACTAAAAGGTTATTAGTGTGAGCAAGAATTTCCCTACTTTGTAAAGATTATTGGCTCACCAAGTGTGTGAAGCATTCTGTTGGATTAATACTTCAAGCTTGTTAGCTTGGGAGTATTGGTTGTTTAATTTCCTTTCTGTCTTTCTTTACAGTTTCATCAATTCTATCTTCAGTATATTAATTGTTAGTTGAATTTTTTCATTAAGTTTAATCTTTCTAAAAATATTGTTAGAAACCTAATTCACCCCCCTCTTCTTAGGTTGTTTTGGGACCAACAGCTATGGCTTACCTTTACACTACTTTCTTTCATACTTCTTTAAGCATGTGTAGCTAAACTACTAAGGGATTGAGCAATCAAAATGTTAACTTTGCGCATTTGTTGGTGCTTCCAAGTATCTGGTAGACTAGTAAATGGTAGACATTAAAGTTGTAGTAAATGTTTTGCATAATGGTAAGAGGGGAAGGTACCACCTTTGAAACATATTTGTGAGGTTACCCCAAGCCCAAAGAGCAGTTCTACTACTTGATCACATGATGCATTGTTGGCCCAAAATAGCTTGATGACAAATATGATGGCCAACCTAAAAGGGCATTGGAGAATATTGGGAGAGCGAATGCCGTATCACTTCAACCTCAAGCTTGGTGTGTGACTTTTGTTCGGATAATCACCCGAATGGACAATGTTTTGCCTATGGGTTATGAGCAAGAAAACTATGTGGGAAACCAAGCCTTATCATGTAGAACCCAACCAAACTACAATGGGAACACCTATAACCCTTCTTGGAAGAGCCACCTAAATTTGTCATGGGGTGGTCAGTCTCATCACAAAATGCCAACTAACCCAACTACCATAATCAATCCTCTTCCTTTAGACCATACCAATCCCCACACCAAAGACCAACAGTTTTCTACTCAAGCTTCTAAAATTCCCAAGCTAGTACATCCTATTAACCACTCAAAATCAACAATACTCAATGAGTGGTCCATCTTCCCAAAGAGAACCATAGGATGTTTATGCTCAATTAGTGGAGGCTAGTAGGGAAAATGAAGAACTTAGGAGAGAGCATGAGGCTTTTGTACAAAATCAAGGTGCCTTCATAAGGAATTTGGAAATACAATTGGGACAAGTGGCTAGACAGGTGTCAGAAAGGCCTAATGGTTCACTCCCAAGCGATACTCTCCCGAACCCAAGAGATCAAATTTCAAGAGAGCAATGTCACTCATAACATTGCCATTCCATCACCCTAAGAAGTGGACGAGAAGTGATTGTTAAGAAGAAAGAGAAAGGTGTGAAAAACTTGTGGAAAAGCCACAATCAAAAGTTTAATGGGAAAGTGGAACATGATAAATGAAGTCAGGAGCCCAAGGAAAAAGAAGAGAAAATTCAAAAAAAGGAAAGAATCCTTGGAGATTGTCAACCCTTCGATGAAAATCCGTTCCCACAGTGATTAATTGATCACAAGCCAAGAAAAAAGGAGGAATAATTTGCCAAATTTCTTGAGATGTTCAAAATGTTTCAGGTCAACATAACTTTAGCTGATGCACTTACTAGGATTCCATATTATGCAAAGTTCATGTAGGAAATCTTGTCCACAAAAAGAAGATGGGATAATAAAAAGATTGTTTATGTAAGAGAACAATGTATGCAACGTAGATTGCCACCCAAGTTGAAGGAACTGAGAAATTTCTCTATCCTAGTCACCATTGGAGATCAAACAATCAAGCGGGCATTATGTGATTTGGGTGCTAACATTAACTTGATTCCCAAGGAAATTTATGACAAATTGGATATCAAACATGCCAAACCCATGAAGGTCACTGTTCAATTGGCGAATAAGATGGGGAGGGCACCATAGGGCGTAGTGGAGGATGTCTTGGTTGAAATAGGTGAATTGATCTTCCCATGGATTTCATGCCTATGGTACCAGAAATAGAGGAAGACACCGACATTCAGTTAATCCTTGGGTGACCATTTTTGTCCGCCTGACATGCACTCATCAACATCAATAAAGGAAGCTGACTCTCCAAATTGGGAACAAAATTGTTGAATTCAAAGTCTATGAGTCATATGAGAATATTTCAAATGTTAATGAATGTTACCTCATTGATTCACTTATCCTTTGTGTTCATACATAAAAGGACGAATTGATGGAAGTTGCGAAAACTACACCCTTGATGAATGAAGAAAAGGAAAGCAATTTCAGCGGACGAACTATGAGAAGTTAGGGCCATAAAGGAGCCGTCTAGGGGTTGTGAGTTAAATAATGTGAGTTCAAGGTTAGGGACAATATAATGATACCGAAGAGAAATCGTGTTGGTTTAAGAAGAGGAAAGTTTCTTGGGTTTGTCTAATTCCATATCACAAATATCTCGTCGGACGGACTCTTCTATTTACAAGATGGCAACAAAGAATTTATGATGAGGACAAAACACGTGCACTTGTAACCATGAAACCCAAAGGAAAAAGGACAAACCTCCGTCCTTTATATTGATGCTTAAACTTCTTTCATGCCATAGTCAAGCTAATAACGATAAACAAAAGCTTCTTGAGAGGGAACTTGATACAAGAAGAGATGTTCAAGTCCTTCAAGGCATCAAACTTGTGAATTTTGGAGCTCAAGAAATAATAAAATCAATTTTGAAGTCCAAGAAACTCAAGGGTTCGAGTTATTAAATCTTAAAGGCCCAAGACTTGAAGAAGAGTTTGATCCACAGTGTAGGGGTCGAGGAAATCCTAGTTTCGGTCATACTCTAGAATCGGCTACTTTGATCCTTTTGACCTAGGATTTAGCTTCTAGACTTGGTTTTAGGAGTTATTATTTTATTTATTTTCTTAACTTGGAAAAGTGTTAGTCCACATTAGTCTTATAGCCAATTTTAGTCTTGTATGCCAATTCTAAACCTGTTTGGATTTAGCAAGTTAGGGAATTCTAGTGTTGGTAAGACTCCCATGTAGGGTTTTTGGGGCTGATTATCACAATACTTATACCCCCTTACAGTAGAAAATATGCATTCAACTTTTCAATAAAATTTTGTGAGAAATTCTCCCAATTTGTCTTCGAAAGACTTGTGGTATTCTGAGAGTGATTCTTGTGATTAACAACTCAAAATACTCTTGGTTCTTGTCTCGTTATAGACAAAGAATCAATATCTCATATAGTCGAGAAAAGATACTTCGAATTCTTGATTTCTTAATCAAAGGGTTTGAATATGTCAAGTTGGAATTTTGTTTCTTTGTTGCAAATTTCTATTTCTTGTGTTATAATCTTGGCCGAATTCCCTCTTTGGGTTTCCCAAGATATTATTGTTCACGAATTCTTGTGAAATTTGTGTATCAGGGTGATCTTGGTTTTGTAATTCAAATTTGGTCTCGTCATCAACTGCGAGGTTTGTATTAGAGTGGTATCAGTTCAACTTTGATAATAAAAACTTGAATTTTGTGAGTTTTAATACTCTTCTTTTAGTTTTAATAGCACTCTGATGCAAACCCGGATACCGAGCTAAAGTTTTGGAAACCTTTATCTGTTTCGGACACCGCGGTGCCGAATTTATAGAAGAGAAATCCAATACCCTAGTGCCACACCCTGACAAGTATAAGTAATTTTCGGCCAAAATTTTCAGCACAAATCATTTTCCCACATTCTTCGAAGACCCTAAACCATTCTTCCCTTCCACATGAAAATTTCTCAATTATTCCATCACTACTCCAAATCTATTCTAAACACCAAATTCTAACCTTCTACCTCCCTTGGTGGTGGAATTGCTCAAGGTTTCTACAAAGGGTTGTTCGTGCTATGATTAATTGTTATTAGACATGACTCACGAAATAAGCAAGTACACATATTGAACAAGAAATATAATGATTAATAGAGTATCATTCTCACATAGCTATGCTAACACCCTATTAATCACCTAAATGTCACACTTTTGATGGTATCGTATCTAAACTAAGAAATAATGGAATAGTAACAATAAAACAATGCAATAATTCGAGTAAAGAGTGAAGGAAGTTGACAATTGAGTTATCTAAGTGTTCACTCATCCCTTAACAATCCCCTCAATTGATCCATTTATTTGTTCTATCAATTCTTTATTCACTTATTGCCATCTACTAGTCTAGAGTCATGAAATTGTGAGTTGTCTTTCGACTTCTCTCACAAATCTACCAAACCGAGCCAACTTACTATATTTCTATGTGAATTTGAGCCAAACTTAATGTATGGATGACCACTTTATAAGACTACTTGAGATGAAGAGGAATCTTTCAATCTATATCCAAGAAATGTTTGTCCTTTCCTTTAAAATTTCTGAACAAAGGCTAGTTAGACTAATTCCATACCTAAAGCTCCTCTTCTGATTTCTGAAATAGCATTACAAATCAATTTATAAGTTGATCAGACTTATAAATGCATTTAATACCATTTAATTATAAAAATCAAGCATAAGATCATAATCAAATCAATTGAGATTCATAGCAAGTTATGAATGAAGTCCTACATTTAAGGATTAGGTCATCATTTGACCAATTGATACATGATTGCTTCGTTAGGTAGAATTCAACTTTGAAAGGACAAACAAACAATAATTAACCACACTAATTCACTATACTCTACCTAACTTTCGCAAGTATACAGAGTTGATAGTGGTATAGGATGAGTGGGTATCGTCCCACAAGGATTGTTGGAAGGAAATTACCAAGATTTATGATATTTGTATAGTTAAGCAAAATCAAACAATGGATGACGAAACTATTCTAATAAAACCATATTTAAATGAAAGCGAAAGAAACTTAATTTTAGGCTAGATTAACTAAAAAGCAAGTAAGTGAAAATAACCAATTACGATATTAACAAAACTAATTAATCTATTCTAGTAAAAGCAAGTAAAGGAAAGCACTTAATTCCAACCTAAATTAACCAAATTAAGACTAAAATTAAATGCAGCAAGAAAATTACCCAATTAAAAGGACTACAAATAAGAAACATTGAAGATTAAAAGCAACCATTTCTACACTAGAAATTGGAAGGAGTTAAACTTGAAATCTAAGTGTTTTTGGATTTTTGATAAAAATAAAGAAAGCCCACTAGGAATTAACAAGAAATTAATGCAAGAAATTGAGAATTCTTAACTAAAAATGCAAGAAATTATCAAGAACCCTAATTTTCCTAAGAAACCCTAGATTGCAAGAGAAGAAATTCTTACTAAATTAGACTAGAAAGCGAGTAAAAATTATATCTACGCGAAACTTACGATTAACCCACTACAATTATCTAATCAAAATTCGAACTTGACAAGAAATTAAAAGAAGATATGAGAGCCAATTAAAGAGAAATCTAAGTGTTTTTCGATTTTTGATAAAAATAAAGAAAGCCCACTAGGAATTAACTAGAAATTAATGCAAGAAATTGAGAATTCTTAACTAAAAATGCAAGAAATTATCAGTTCAAGAACCCTAATTTTCCTAAGAAACCCTAGATTGCAAGCAAAGAAATTCTTACTAAATTAGACTAGAAAGCGAGTAAAAATTATATCTACGCGAAACTTACGATTAACCCACTACAATTATCTAATCAAAATTCAAACTTGACAAGAAATTAAAAGAAGATATGAGAGCCAATTAAAGAGAAATTAAGAAAACTTGGGGTACAAGATATCCTAAACTGTCCTAAAATCTACTAACTATCTACTACTAATTCTACTCTTTTTTTTTTTTTACTTCCTATTTTTAAGTAGCTTAAATAGTGTAGTGTTACACGAGACAAAATCAGGAGTTGTTGGCTGAAAGTTTACAAAATTGCCCTAACAACTTAACCCTCAGCGAGTTGAGATCACGATATGGAAAATTTGAGATCGCGATCTTGTCTCTAATACATTTAAGACATTTTCCTGAGTCGAGATCACGATATTGTGAGTTTGAGATGGCAATCTCGACTCTCTTCCCAGCATTCTAACTCTCATTTCTTCCATTATTGCAATTTGTTCCTTTGAGCTTTGTTCATTCCAACTTCCAACCACTAATTTTTGCCTGCATAATATTAATCACCATTAAGCAATCAATTAATCTAGAATTTTAATAAAAAGTTATCAAATTTAACAAGAACGAAAATACAAATAATTATGAAAGAAATTAACTAAAGTCTTCAATTAATTACCCAAAGTTTGGGATTTAAACTATTAAAATACAATAATTTAGAGGAAAATAACTCTAGTTTACTAGAGTTATCACACCTCCAAACTTAGCGTTTTGCTAGTCCCGAGCAAAATAAAAAATCAAAAGAAGTCTACTAACACTTAAACACTTAAACACCACCAAAATTGACACTACACTTGGTGAATTCTGGATTTACTTAGAACAATTAAGACACCTCTCAAGAGACTTTCAATACTATATAATAGTTGAAGCATTTAAATGAATCATTTCAAGATTGCAATTTCCCTATAAAGAAGCACATGTGGGAAATTATTCAATCACTACACAAGATTTCACATCACCAAGCCTTACCATTTTAAAAAAGAATTACCAAAATTTTTAGTTCAATCCATTTAAAACATCATCGCTTCTCAAATTACAAATATTATAAAGTTAGTCAATTATCCCGACGAAATAGAAATTCATTTAGGAATTAACTTAAATGCACATATCACACGTTGTGAGAATATACCTCTAACAAGGAATAAACAATATGATATCAATGATAAGTATTACAAACATTTACTCATTAACTTATTGGTATACTAAAACGAAATTCCTAATGGCTTAATTCTGAGAAACAACATGGGTGCATGTCAGAATCCCGTACTCGCCTTATTACTACTTCTGATGGCTTATTTCGGAGAAACAACATGGGTACATGTCGGAATCCCGTACTCGCCTTATTCCTAATTTTTTTTAAACGTTCCTAAACCAAGGAAAATGAGTAAAATGTACTAAAAATGAACCTCAAATACAAATTATTCACAAATTAGAAGGAACATTCTCTATGTAAACACAAAAAATGTCCCAAAATTCCGTCTATTTCATTTAATTCATTTCTTTCCAGAAGATAAATCATCTAACCAAATAATATAAGTGATTTGATAAGAAGCAACATTTCAAATAAATTTTCCTAAATTTTCAAAACTTCTTTTTGAAAAATAGTGATGCCAAGCCTTTCAAATCTTTATGTTGCAAACAAACTACTCACTCACACAAAAATTCTTGAATTGAATCAATCATATACTTCAATCATAGAGCATTGAATATCAAAATTAATCATCATTGAGTACCTAATTGATCAATTTTCCATTCATTAAGCATTAAGTGGTGACACTATGTACAAAATAACCATTCCTAACACGAAGAAATAAACACCCCCAAACTTGTCACTTTCATTCCAATTGATGAATAAATCATCCTTCCACTCACCCATAATTAAACATAAAGACATACCCAAAAATAACAAAAATTACTCAAATCATGATATAACTATAAATGTATTAACTAAGAACTAAAATTGAGTATAAATGCTAAGAATATGCCATGCATCTCACCATTCAAGCTTCAAACAAAATCAACATTCAATTCAACTCATCAACTAATGCAAAGATGGCATCAGCTTAGGGCCCTTAGCCATTCTACTTTTATTAAGCAATGACCAAACTTCACCAAGTGTCAAACATGAGGTTCCCAAAGAGATTCAATCATGAAACATTAAAATATATATCAACTTGGCATCAGCTTAAGGCCATTAGCCAAACTACTTAAAAAGCAAAACTAAAATACTTCAAATCCAAAGAGTAAAAAATAAAGTAAAACAAAAGTAATCCAAATTAATCAAAAGTTATGGTGTTCAATCAATAAAAACAAAGAGAATTGTTATCATTCATCAAATCAATCTAGTGGTCAGGGTTGGTCTTCATCCATGCTCAAGCAAATGGTGGCATTCATCTCCACATTCCATCTCTTCTTGACCTTTCTCGACATCACTAGGTTGGGTCTCTTCAAGCAAATGATCATCATCCATGTCCTCTCCGGTCGCACCCGCGTAGTTAGATCCCTCATGATGTGCTGCAACAGCAGGTGGTATGTAGTACTGTCCATGAGGTGGACCAACGTGCCATGCCGGAGGTGATGGTGGCTGGACCCATGTGCCTAATGAGGTAGTCTTTAAAACTTCTCCAATGACGGTCAAGTTGTTGTGCATCACCATTTGACTATAGGACTAGTACCCTTGTTGATCATTCCTTTCCTCTTCATTTATCGGAGCATTAAACACAACTCTGGGGGTATCGGAATCGTTGAAACACTCTAAGGCGGTATGGCTGTGGCTGGGTAGGATGCTCCTCCTAGTGGTGCTTTTCATATTCTCTCACCATTTTATAGACATATTCCTGATTAATCCTTCATCTTGGATGTGTCAATGGCTCTAAATGACCAATCGGGCAACCTGCTATAGTGCAAAGATGGTGAATTAGACTGGGGTACAAAATATAGGTTGCCCAGACCTTCCACTCAGTCCAAGAACCCCTGTCTAATAAGGTGACCAATATTCATCGGCACCCCAGTCATGATGGCATGAACCAAAAGCACTTTATCCCTCTGGATAAAACTCATAGCATTGGATTGCCAAATACGGCTACTGATAAAATAAAACCACAATTTAGCCACCAATGAATGTCCTTGACGAGCAAATTTCAATTCAGTGGTAGATGAAGTACTCTTGATCCAATCAACCCTCCTATCACAAATGGCATCTTTAATTGCATTCATATCCTTCTCTTTATTATTCAAAAATGCCAAGTATTGATTAGAAGGTACGGGGGGTATATTGAAATATGCATTAATCACATCGGCACTGAAATCTACTAAAATCCCCTATATGTGCACCTTGCCATCCTCTACTTCACATAAATTGCAATGAAACTCTTTGACTAATTGGGTAGCCCCGGGGTCAACTTGAGTATTAAAACCCTCCCAATGCTGTGACCTAATCTGTTCCTCCATAGCTCCTCTTGCATCTTTCATAAACCCCCCAAATGCATTGATAGGTCGAAGTTTCATTCTCTAATTGCCTCATGTTTCTCGTTGTTGTTGTACAATTATTTAGCCCCATCACTCGAGAAATGAGGTACAATCTGCTCACCTTCCCGGAATGGTTGTCCGAACCCCCTTCGGACTTCCTTTTCCTCGACCCGGTTGCTTTTCCTCTCATCCTATCCCTTCTTTCCGCACTACCATAAACCCCTCTAGTCATTTTTAATCAGCAAAATCAATCAATAACTCAAATATTCAACCCTCAATCAAAAATCACAATCACAAAGTCACAATAAAAAAATTTCAACAAATTTCCAGATATTTCAATTCCAATTCAACCCAAATCAAATACGAAGCCAATAATTCCGACAATTGGACAAATCAATATCAAAATTCTCCTAAAACAAATTTGCACCAATTATTGTCCAAAATTCAACAATTGAATACCACCAATTTCACCACAATTTAATTCACAAAACCCAACAATTATCTTTCTTACCAAATTGACAATTGAAAAAGGAAAGATGTTACTCCTTTTTGGGTTTGAAATTTCCCAAAACTTCTTGTGTCTCAATTTTCCTTGGATTCCAAATTTCTCAAAGAATCCTCCCACAAAATGCTAGCTTTGATGTTCCTACAGGAAAATAGGATGATATTAGTAATGGATGTGGAGTTAGAAATGATTTGTAGTGGGGATGATGGAAGAATTTTGAGGGATTGGGGTTAGGGTTTTCGGTTGAGAGAAGAGGAATAGAAGAAGATTATGAAGAAAGAAGAAGAAGAAACGAGATTTTAAAACAATTCTGTCCCTTGAGATCGTGATCTGGCCTGATCTCGAGATCGTGATCTCGAATTTGGGATCGTGATCTCGAAGAAGTTGAGATCGCGATCTCGACTCGGTGCAAAAATAGCCTTCGCAGAAGTTTGGAGTTGAGATCGCGATCTCGACTAAATGACCATTCTGCCTTCCAAAAGTTTGAGTTTGAGATCGCGATCATGAGAGCTCAACTTCTGCAAAATGAATTTTTCACACTTAGCCGAAATTGCTCCACTCTTGATCACTTTTGCTCCATTTGCAATGACAACTTACAAACAAAAAATTCACAAGTTAGGATGACAATTTTCACTCATTCTTTAGCACCATTTGTTCAACTAAATAAATCTTAGATTTTTATCTAAAATTCTAACCTAATTAATCTAAATTAAAACACATACTAAAGGAAAGCAAAAACAACTAAATGAAAAACTTGGGTTGCCTCCCAATAAGCGCTCTTTTATAGTCACTAGCTTGACTCTGGCATGGACTTCATTTCAAGTAATTGAGGATGATTGACCCTTCTTTGCCTTTTGGTTTCCACAGAAAAAGTTTTATCCCCTTTTTCTTCATGATTAAAGCTTGATTTTCGGGTTTTCCATCCACGAGCCCTTTCTTTCTAGCCTTAGCCATCGCTAGTGCCCCAATTAACATCTCCAATTGTTTCTCAAACCATTTTCTTTTCTTTTTGCATTATGCCTTTTCAATTTCTTGACATCACCATTCTGCTTATTGTTTGCAAAACTCTATTCATCCTTCGTCAACACACATCCCTTATTGGGTGGTTTTTCCTTCAATTCATATTTTGGATCTTATTTTATTTCCATCACTTGCTTGGCGAATTGCCTTAGTTAACTTCATTTTGCTCTTCATTTGACCTAGAAAGGAAAGAATTAAGGGATTGGTTAGCACATTTTTCTTCAACAATGGGGATATTATCATTATATTCAAACACATCAAATTCAATTGATTCATTTTCAACTCGTAAGACCAACTTCCCTTTGTTCACTTCAATTAATGCATGAGCGGTCCACCAGAAAGGCCTCCCTAGAATCAATGGAATCTCACTCTCTTTACCCGTATCTAGCACAAAGAAATCAACGGGAAATACCAACTTTTCAACTTGTACAAGCACATCTTCCAACAAGCCATATGGTTTCCTCTCGGATAAATCCGCCAATTGGAATGTGATATTAGATCAGTTGGCTTGACATTGTTGATCCCTAATTTGTCATAGATGGCCTTCGGCATGATATTTATGCTTGCCCCCAAATCACAAAGTGATCGATGCCACGTTTTTCCTCCAACATTCACCGGTATCATATAACTACCGGGATCTTTAAGGTTAGGGGGCAACCGCCTTTGAACAATGGCACTACATTGGGCATCAAGGCATACCTTCTCATCATCATCCCACTTTCACTTTTTTGCCAGAAGATCTTTCAAGAAACAAGCATAGTCGGGCATGTTGGTGAGGACATCAATCAAAGGAATGTTGACATTAATCTTTTTCAACATATCCAAGAAATGGGTGAATTGCTTCTCTTTTTCCTCCTTTCTTGGATCATTGAGTCTTTGAGGGTATGGCACTTTTATTGATGGATCTATCTTCAAAGGTTCATTCACATGCTTCTTCTTGGTGGCTTCATCATCAACCACTTCCTTTTCATTCTCAATTACCTTGGACTTTTGTTCCTAGCTTCTTAGACACCTTCCTCCACCTTTTGCTTCTCCTTAGATTCAACCAATTCTTTTCCACTCCTTAGGGTTATGGCATTGCATTGCTCCTTGGGGCTTGGAATAGTATCACTCAGAAATGCCCCAATAGGTTTGTCATTATTCAACCTTGACAATTTCCCCAATTGAATCTCCAAATTTCTTGTTGAAGTCTTCAAATTCTCATAAGCCCTCTTGTGTTCCTCATTTTTCCTATCCAACTCTCTTCTCAAGTACTCGGCCTCTTTTGTCCACCTTTCTTCACCCAAATTCTCTCTTAGAGAATCTTGATCATGATAAATGGACTGGGAAGAATTTGTATAATAGAAAAGAGGTCTTTGTTTTCGGTTTTGAAATGAAGGGTTGGGGAAAGGTTGATATGAGTTGGGTTGGAAATTTCTTTGATGTGGTAGATGATAAGATCTAGGTGAGGAACTTGAGGCTTGAGTGTGTTGGAAATTTTGAGGTGGGGGATTTAGTCGGTAAGGAGGATTGGATCGTGAAGTCATTTGGTTGTTGGTGTTACTCCATGAGAAATTTGGGTAATTCTTCCAAGAAGGATTGTATGTGTTCCCATAAGCTCCGGATTGGTTCCTTGGAAATGAGGGTTGATTAGCCACATAATTGATTTGCTCATTAGATCCATATGGCATCTCACATTGTCCATTGGCATGGCTGCCTCTACAAAAATCACATGTCATGTTTGGTTGAGTTGGAGAAGAAGACATAGTATTTACACTACTAGGTTTCCCTAGATTCTCCAACGTCTTTGCCATGTTGTTCATCACACTCATGAACATGCCTTGTTGTGCCAAAAGGGCATCTTGCATATTTAGATTCAACGCTCCACTATTTGCATTGGCTTGATTAGCTTGGTGTTGAACCACCGGTGGAGTTATCGGTCCATGATAGTAGTGATTGTATGCCATCATATTTAACAACTCTTGAGCTTCTTTCGGAGTCTTACATGAGATAGAGCCATCGGCGGAGGCATCAACCATGGATTTCGTCATCTTCTTGAAGTAAACCATTATAAAAGGTTTGGATTTGGAGCCACAAAGGAATGGCATGATGAGGGCACTTTCTTAGCAACTCTTTGAATCTTTCCCAAGCTTCCTCTAGGCTTTCACCAACATCTTGTTTGAATGAGGTAATTTCATTCCTCAATTTGACGATTCTTGCAGGTGGAAAGTACTTCACCAAGAACTCTTGAGCAAGTTGATTCCAAGTGGTGAATATTCCTTGGGCATGGGATTGTAACCATGACTTTGCCCTATCATGAAGAGAAAAAGGACACACCCTCATCCGCACACAATCCGTGTGTACTCCATTAAACTTGAATGTGTCCAAGATTTCTTCAAAATTCATAAGGTGTGTGTCGGGGATTTCATTAGGTCCACCCCCAAACATGTCATGGGCTTGGAACATTTGGATTAGGGCGAGCTTAATTTTGAAATTGTTGGCTTGCAAGGGCATCCGTGCAATACTAGAGTTTGTTCCATCAAAATTTGGCAAGGCATATTCCTTCAATGGCCTTCCATTCCCATTCATGCCATTTTCATTCCCATAGACACCTTGGTATCAGAACTTGGTCTCATTTTATTGCTTAAATTACTTTTGAGAAAAGAACTATTATGGCAACCAACAATGCTCTATTTTTTTGAGGGTCAATCCGTTACTAGGCCCCATATGTTTAATTGGACAAATTTTATTAGTTGGAGATATAGGATGAAAATCTTTTTGCAATCTATTGACATTGACTTGTGGTATGTTGTTAATGAAGGTCCGTTTGAAGCTACTATCATTGATGATCACACAAATAGAAGAAGAGAAAAGACAAGGGATGAGCTCACTCCACAAGACAAGGCGAACTTGACATTAAATGCAAAAGCCATGAATGCGCTATATAACGCCTTGGATGCAAATGAATCAACTCGCATGAAGGGATGCATTTCAGCTAAAGAAATCTGGGATAAATTGAAGAAAATCCATGAAGGGAGTGACGATGTTCGTGAGCAATTTATTCAATTAAGAAATCCTTACTTGTTGCCAAGTATGAATCCTTCAAGATGGAACCACATGAAAATATTGACAAAATGTATTGTAGGTTCAATGACATCATTAAGGATCTTGAAGCCTTGGGTAAGGAGTATGCTTTGGGTGAAAAAAATAGAAAAATCCTAAATGCACTCTCCAAAGAATGGGATGCCAAAACAATTGCTATAGAATAAGCCAAGAATTTAAATTCAATGCCTATTGAATCGCTAATCAATTCTCTTACATCTTATGAATTGAAGTTGAAGGCCAAAGTAGTGGATGATGAAGAAGGAAGGCCAAGAAGGAGCATTGCTCTAAAGACCTCTCAAGAAGAGGATGAAAACAGCTCCATCAATCTAGAAGATGAAGATCTTGATGAAGGAGATCTTGCACTCATCACCAAAGGATTTCTTAAACATTACATCAACAAAAGAAGAATGAGAAGAGACGGAGCTACAAATTCAAATAATTTCAAAGGAAAGACGAGGCTTGAAGACCATGAAGAAGCAAAACGAAAAATGTTTTGAATGCGGTCAACTCGGACACTTTGCAAATGAGTGCCCTTCCAAGAAAAGGAAGGAAGGAAGAAAACCTAGATTCAATAACTTTCAAATCACATGGGATGATTGCAACTCCAAAGGAGAAATTGAAGAAGAAATGGAGTCGGCACAAATGGCCTTTATGGCCATTGGAGATGATGAGGTAAATTCTAAATATGACTCTAATGATGAAAATGATCTTGAAGCTTTCATTTCGAAATTGCATGATAACTTAAAGGAATCATATGCTAGAAATAAGGAGTTAGTAAAAAAATCAAATGCTCTATTGAATGCTAACTCTAAACTTGTGAATGAAAATAATAGGCTATCACAAGAAAATCGTGACTTGAAGAAAAGAATGCATGTGAGATCAAAGGTCAAGGATGAACAAGCCTCCTTGAAGAAAAGAATGGATGATTTGAATGTTCTCTTGACTAGAAAGAAAGAAAATGTTGTTGATGATTGAAAAGAAATAGAAATGTATTAATCAACAAAAATTTTATTATGTTTAGAAGGGATGACTTATGTTTTGTAAAATTAAAATCATCTTTATATGGAAATAAAAATATTTTTTGTAGATATTGCCAACAACATGGACATGTTAAAAATATGTGTTATGTCAAGAAGAAGGAAAAACTTGGAATGAAAGTTGCATGGATTGATAGCAATTTCACTAACTCAAATGGACCCAAGAAAATATGGGTACCAAAAGTTATCAATTGATTTACTGTGTGGGTACTTAACATCACCAACAATGCTAAGTGGTTCATAGATAGTGGATGTTCAAGGCACATGACGGGTGATGCTTCTCTCTTCACAAATCTCATATCCAAAAACAGTGAAAAAGTCACATTTGGAGATAACAATAAAGCAAAATCAATCGGCATTGGTGATGTAGGTAAAAATGGTGAAACCTTGATTAAGAATGTGCTTCTTGTTGATAATTTGAACTATAATTTATTAAAGTGTTAGTCAACTTTGTGACAAAAATTTATATGATTTTTTACCAAGCATGAATGTCTTATCCTTGATAAAAATCATGTTGTTTTATTCAAGGGCACTAGGCACAATGATGTTTATGTGATTCATCTTGATAAAATTAGCAATAGCAATGTAAAATGTCTTACCGCTTCCATAGATGATCCTTGGCTTTGGCATAGAAGACTTTGTCATTTTAATATGGATTTGATTGAAAAACTTGCTAAGAAGGATTTGGTAAGAGGTTTGCCAAAAATAAAATTTTTGAAAAATAAAATTTGTGATGCATGCCAATTTGGTAAACAAGTCAAAGTTTGTTTTAAATCAAAGAATTTTGTGTCTACTCATAAACCTTTAGAATTGTTGCATTTAGACTTATTTGGACCTACTCAATATGCTAGTCTTGGTGGTTGCAAATATGCCTTTGTTATTGTAGATGACTATTCTAGGTATACTTGGGTATTATTTCTTGTTCACAAAAATGAGGCTAAGAGACTTTTGAAAAATTTGTAAAATTGTTTTCCAAAATTCAAAATTTATTGAATTTAAAAATCATTCGTTTAAGAAGTCACAATGGTGCCGAATTTAAATTTGGAGGTTTTCCCTACTTTTGTGATCACAACGGTATTTTTCATGAATTTTCAGTTGTTAGAGTCCCTCAACAAAATGGTGTTGTCGAAAGGAAAAATAGGACTCTTCAAGAAACCGCTAGAACTATGATTAGTGAATTCGACTTACCACAATACTTTTGGGCCGAAGCGGTTAATACGGCTTGTTATGTCATGAATCGAGTTTTATTAAGATCCTTTTTAAACAAAACACCTTATGAACTCCTTTTTTGTAAAAAACCCGTTGTGAGCTATTTTAAAGTTTTTGGTTGCAAATGTTTTATTTTAAAAATAAAAAAACCTTGGAAAATTTGACAAAAAATTGGATGAAGGAATTTTTCTAGGATATTCTAGTGACAAGAAAGCATACCGAGTTTACAATAGAAGAACGCTCAAAATTATTGATTGAAGAAGTTGTGCATGTTACATTTGATGAAACTAATGATGTTATCTCAAAGAATTTATGTGAAGATGAAGATGTAGGTATTCTAAAGGAGCTCGAAAAGCTCGTTATTCATGAAGATCATCAAGAGATCACATCAAGCAATGATGTCAACAACCATCAAATAGATGATGAAAAGAATGAGGATACTCGAAAAGATCTTCCGAAAGCTTGGAGATTCATCTCTAGTCACCCTCAAGATTTAATCATAGGTGATCTATCCGATGGGGTAACTACTCGTTCCCATAAACCTATGAATAGTAATTGTGCATTACTTTCTCACATTGAACCTAAACATGTAGATGTTGCTTTGAATGATGAATCTTGGGTTAATGCCATGCAAGATGAACTTAGTCAATTTGAGAAAAATAACGTATGGACCTTGGTTGAAAGACCATCTTCTCATCCCGTTATTGGAACTAAATGGGTCTTTAGAAACAAATAAAATGACAAAGGTGATGAATCATAAGAAACAAAGCTAGACTTGTTGCAAAAGGATATGCTCAAGAAGAAGGTATTGACTTTGATGAAACCTTTGCACCCGTGGCCATATTAGAATCCATTCGCATGTTTCTCGCATTTGCAGGTTTCAATGATTTCAAATTATTTCACATGGATGTCAAAAGTGCATTTTTTAATGGTTTTATTGATCAAGAAGTTTTCGCTGAACAACCTCCGGGCTTTGAAAATAAAAATCTTCCAAATTATGTTTTCAAACTCTCCAAAGCTTTATATGGTTTGAAACAAGCTCCAAGAGCTTGGTATGAATGATTAAGTGGTTTCTTGATAGAAAATGGATTCAAAAGAGCTGTAGTTGACACCACTCTTTTTACAAAAACATATTTAAATGGTTTGTTAATTGTTCAAATTTATGTTGATGATATTATTTTTCTAGCAACTAATGAAAGTTTGTGCATGGAATTTTCACATTTAATGAAAAAGAGTTTGAGATGAGTATGACGGGCAAGTGCAAGTTACAATTTTTTCCTCGGACTACAAGTTCACCAAACAAAGGAAGGAATGTTTATTACACAAATCAAGCATACAAAGGAGCTACTCAAACGATTTGGAATGGAAGATTGCAAACAAGTTGGTACGCCTATGTGCACTTCAACCAAAATTGTTAAAGATTAAGGAGGTAATGGTGTTGATGAAAAACACTATAGAGGTATGATCGGAAGCCTACTTTACTTAACAGCCAGTAGACCAGATATCATGTTTGCTGTCTGTTTATGTGCTAGATTTCAATCTAGCCCCAAAGAATTACACTTGATAGCTATTAAAAGAATTTTTAGATATCTAAAGGGTACAATGAATTTTGGTTTGTGGTATCCAAAGCCCTCTACATTTGATTTAATTAGTTATTCTGACGCTGACTTTGCTGGGTGTAAAATTGATAGAAAAAGTACCAGTGGTATGTGTCATTTTCTGGGAAATTGTCTTGTGTCTTGGTTTAGCAAAAAACAAAATTCTATTTCTGTTGATACTTTCTACGGCTGAAGTCGAATACATTGCTGCTAGAAATTGTTGTGCTCAACTTCTTTGGATGAAACATACTCTGAAAGATTTTGGTGTAATTTTTGATTGTGTGCCTATAAAGTGTGACAACACTAGTGCAATTAATCTCACAAGAAATTCTGTTATGCATTCTAGAACCAAACACATTGATGTTAAGTAGCATTTTATTAGAGATCTTGTTTGTAAAAGGAAATTCGTGTTTATTTCGTGCCTACTTCAGATCAACTGGATGATATTTTTCCAAAACCCTTGCCTCTAGATCGCTTTGAATCTCTCAGAAAATATTTGGGGATTTTACAGATCAATTTGGCATAGTCTCTTCGTTTGGTCGCACTCGTTCGTCCGAACAACACTATCCTTCGGACGCTCTGTATCGTCCGAAAACTTCCTATCTGCCTCGGACGCTCATAATTGTCCGAACGATATTCATTTTCTTCACTAACTCTCTGGAATTCTAACGGACGGGTACCAGACCATCTTTCGAAAAACAATGGACGCATTGGCTCTTCCATCGGCCGTCAGTTCTTCAGCTTTCAGACGCTTCATGGGACGCACACCAAATGTTCGGCCATCCAAACGGTCTCTCTATTAGAATAAAACGGTCCATCTTCGCCATTTGAGACTCAACCTATCCCCCGATACCCTCTGGTGAAATTTTTTCCTTCCGCATCTCCTCCAAATTCCTTCCCTCTCTCCACAAATTGATTGGAAAATTATCTTCTCCAAGTATTTCTCACCATTATCATATCTAATTTCCCCTATCTACCATCTCATTTAATCAAATTCTCCCAAATCTTTCAAAAATATCAAAATTTTCCTCCTCTTCCTTCTCTTCCTTCACAATGGTTAAATCCCGCGGAGGTTCTTCTACAGCAAATCGTGGATGAAAAACAAAAGGGAAAGCTCCAGTGCATGGAAAATCGTCTGCTAATCCCCAAGTCTCCTCAAATCCAATATTACCAATATTCATCGATGCCAAGGCATCTGATGGCACGATATACATCTCTTCTAGGTAAATCTATAATCGTTCAACGATTATAGAGTCTTTTTTATAAGTATAATCTTCCCATTGTCAAACCATGCTTTGAAAAACAAAATTGGGGTCACCTAGTGCATATTGATTTACTCGTGTATCATGACATTGTGCTTCAATTCACCGCCAATCTTCGGAAAGGCCCCACAGTTCACACTTTAATTTCTCGTGTAAACAACACCAATCTAGAGATTTCCTCTAACATCATCAACACTATTTTGGAATGTGAAGTCTTAAATCCGCATGATTTCTCCTATTTCTTTTCTTTAGATAAATGGCCCGCTATTGATTCTCGATTTGACATTGATGAGGTTAGGGAAATTTTTAACATCAATTTCAAACAGGCCTCGGAAGCCAAAACCACATTGCTAACTCCTAAACTGAACATTCTATACACTCTTGTCACGAATCTGTTATTGCCAACCGACGGGCATCGTACTGAGCCCGAAAAAATGCAGCTCGAATTTTTACTTGTTCTTTTGTGTTTTCAAGGGCATTCCTCTTGACTTTGGGTATCTCTTTTGCTCCCTATGAGAACTCTTCCTTACAGATACCTGAAGAAACATTCCCTTTGGAAAATTTCTCACCAAATTTTTTGATTTCCTCGATATTCCTTTCAGCGGCAACAAACAATTTCCCCCTTATTTTAACAAATCTTATATTGAGCGAAAAGGCCTCCGGTTTTTCAACGATTAATGGTTAACTAAGGCAGCTTTTGATATTGAACGTTCAAAATCCCAGGCCTCCACCTCTGGTTTGGCTATTCCACATTCTCCTCCTCCTCAACCACTCCCACCATTCCATGATCCTCATCCATCTACCTCTGAACCCTCACTTTCTCATATCTGTGGCCTTCTCACTTCCTTGAGCACTCAAGTCAGTTCATTTCAACGTCGCACTAATCGTAAGTTAAAGCGACTTGAAACTCATCAGGTGATTCTCCAAGAGGCCCTTAGTCTTGGCATGTCTGCTTCAGGCTCAGGTTCAATTTGTCAACCTTAAATCACAATATCCACTCGACTCATCTTTCGACAGTGATGACAATGAAGATGGGGATGTTCGTGAGGACGACGAAGAAGATGCCAATACTCAAGGTGCTGCCCATGAAGATGAAGGCGACGATGAGGATACTGACGACACGTTCGATTTCATCATGCAATGCCGCACTGGAGAAGAGGAAGATAGTGAGCCCACCGATGAAGATGCTCCTTCAAAATGCCAAAAGACTGAAAAGCGCTCCAAGAAGAAAAATGACTTGAATTAGTTCCTTTGACATGTGTTTTTAGTTTTTAGCATTTCTCTATTTTTTTAGTTAGGACTGCTCTCAGATTTACCCTTCTATGTATTCCCTTGAACTAAGTACTGTTAAATATTTGAGTTGAATATTTGAGTTTTTATGCATTTCTGTTGAATACTTGAACTAAGTACTGTTAAAAATTTGAGCCTTTGATTATGCATTTCTGTTGAAATACTTGCACATATCTCAAGGGGAGCTTTGTTTGATGATGTCAAAAGGGGGAGTATATTGTAAAATGATTAGTCATAACTGATTGTTTTTACATAATTACTCCATGAAGGTTTGTCATCATCAAAAAAGGGGAGATTGATGTTTTCCAGACCTTATTTTGATGATTACATAAACACTTAACTCTGTAAACAAGTTTTTGCAGGTCTATTATTTGTTTTGTTAGAGACAGGATTTTCGGACGCACTGTACCGTCCGATCTGTGTTAAGCTTCTCGAACGCATTCCACCGTCCGAACGAACAGGCAGAAAGAAGAATCCTACTGCTTCTCTAAACGGACGAACATGATCGTTCGAAGCCTCTATCGGACGATGGAATGGACGCATGCACGGACGTCCGAACGAAGTTCTTCACCAACTGCATGAAGATCGGACGCTGTGTCGGACGCATCCCATCTATCTCGGACGTCCGAAACCCCAACGGCTACTTTTTGTGCATTTATTATTTAGCCGTTAGGAAGTAGCTGTCCAACCACCATTTATTGCTCTTATAAATAACTGCTTTGATATTCTGTAAAAATTATCTAATACATTGAATACAAGCCTTAGAGAAGAGCAATTTTAGTACAAATTGGCTATAGTGCTTTATTGTATTAGAGTGTAGTTTAGAGTGCAATTCAACTTTGAGTGGAGTGATAATCTTGTACAAAAGTGAGGTTGTAAGTAAGATTCTTGGCTCAACTAAAAGAATTTTAGTGTGAGCAAGAATATCCCTACTTTGTAAAGATTATTGGCTCACCAAGTGTGTAAAACATTTTAGTGATTTGATACTTCAAGCTTGTTAGCTTGGAAGTATTGGCTGATTAATTTTCTCTCTTTCTTACTTCACTATTTCACTGATTCGATTATATCAGTTTTTATTTGGAAAATCTTAATATTTCTAAAAGTATTTTTAGAAACCTAATTCACCCCCCTCTTAGGTTGCTTTGGGACCAACACACCTATCCCATTATTTCCAACAAGCCCTTCAATAATAGATTCTTCGTTTTCCATGTTCACATTCCTTTGATGAGAATTAGCAATTGCCATTTCTATCCATTCTTGCTCTTCCTTCAAAATCTTCTAATTTCTCTTGGCTCTTTCTCCCTATCCTTGTCTAAGCAAATTAATGGCTCGTACCATGCACTAAAACAAAACCAAGGCAAATAGTCAATTCCACAAGATATCCAACAAACATAAAAATTCACAAAATTAACAACTAAACTAAACTAAACTAAAGTGCTTAATCTACACAATCCGTGAAGCGCTTGATATTGCCAAAAATCAAGGACAATCCCCGGCAACGTTGCTAGAAACTTGATTGTTTCGTTAGGTAGAAGTCAACTTTGAAAGGACAAACAAGCAATAATTAACCACACTAATTCACTATACTCTACTTAACTTCCGCAAGTATACGGAGTTGATAGTGTTATAGGATGAATGGGTATCGTCGCACAAGGATTGTTGGAAGGCAATTACTAAGATTTACGGATATTTGTGATTTTAGTTAAGCAAAATCAAACAATGGATGAGGAAACTATTCTAATAAAAAACATATTTAAATGAAAGCGATAAAAACTTAATTTTAGGCTAGATTAACTAAAAAGCAAGTAAGTGAAAATAACCAATTACGATATTAAGAAACTAATTAATCTATTCTAGTAAAAGCAAGTAAGGGAAACCACTTAATTCTAGCCTAAATTAACCAAATTAAGACTAAAATTAAAATCAAGCAAATTACCCAATTAAAAGGACTACAAATAAGAAACCTTGCAGATTAAAAGCAACCATTTCTACACTAGAAATTGGAAAGAATTAAACTTGAAATCTAAGTCTTTTTGGATTTTTGATAAAAATAAAGAAAGCCCACTAGGAATTAACTAGAAATTAATGCAAGAAATTGAGAATTCTTAACTAAAAATGCAAGAAATTATCAAGAACCCTAATTTTCCTAAGAAACCCTAGATTGAAAGCAAAGAAATTCTTGCTATATTAGACTAGAAAGCTGAGTAAAAATTATATCTACGCGAATCTTGCGATTAATCCACTATAATTATCTAATCAAAATTCGAATTTGACAAGAAATTAAAAGAATATCTAAGAGAAAATTAAAGAGAATTTTCTATTAAAGAAGAAAACTTGGGGTTCAAGATATTCTAAACTATCCTAAAATCTACTAACTATCTACTACTAATTCCACAATTTTTTTTTCACTTCCTATTTTTAAGTAGCTTAAATAGTGTTAGTGTTACACAAGGCAAAAATTAGGAGTTGTTAGCTGAAAGTTTACAAAATTGCCCTTACAACTTAATCCTCAGCGAGTCGAGATCGCGATATGGAAAATTTGAGATCACGATCTCGACTCTAATACATTTAAGACATTTTCTCGAGTCGAGATCGCGATATGGAGAGTTTGAGATCGCGATCTCGACTCTTTTCCCAGCATTCTTCTATTTCTTCCATTATTGCAATTTGGTCCTTTGAGCTTTGTTCATTCTAGCTTCCAACCTCATATTAATTTTTACTTGCATAATATTAATCACCATGAAGCAATCAATTAATCTAGAATTTTAATAAAAACTTATCAAATTTAATAAGAATGGAAATACAAACACATATGAAGGAAATTAACTAAAGTCTTCAATTAATTACCCCAAGCTCGGGATTTAAACTATCAAAATGCTATAATTTAGGGGAAAATAACTCTAGTTTACTAGAGTTATCAATACAACACAAGAACTGAATAGAACCATGAAGGCATATTAAATATAAGAAATATGGAAAAGAATGAAAAACTAGGATTGTCAAGCCGTGTCTTCTCCGTGATCTCTCTTGTGCTCTCTCCACCAAGATTGTTTCTTGTGTTGATTTTCTTGATTGCAATTGTCTCTGTCGACTCTTAAACTTTCACTACATCTAATTATCTTATTAATGACCTAACATAACCCTTATATAGTACTAGATAGGGTTTACATGAAAATGGCTCAAAAATATCCAAAACTTAGGTTAAACATAATTTTTGGATTTAAACCCATCAAAACTCACTACTGTAGGGGTGCGCAGCCTCTTGAGCACATCCAGCGCCGGAAGGTCAGCGGCGGTGCCCCTACCAAGGCTCTGGGCATTGCAGATCTCGCTAGAGGTGCCTGGTCTTCTCTGTTTTGTCCTGTTTCACTCCATTTTCAACCCATTTTGACCTCTATTACAAATAAAACCTACAAAAACACATTTTAAGGGCACAAGTATACATTTTGACTTAAAAACAATAAAAATGTAGCTTATGGACTCAGTGTCTAAAATTACAAAAATACCCATATTTTATAAACTAAATCCCTCAAATTAATCCAAGCTAAAAGTACATAAAATACTTTCTTTTAGAGAGTCAACACATCCCCAACATGAACTTTTACTCGTCCAGTATAAAACAACAAAAAAACACATAAACACATTCAAGCATATTAACTTTTTTTAACATGTCAACTGTCATAACAAAAGTCAAACTAAAAAAGAAGGGATATGGATTCAACAAAGATGTATAAAAACCATTGCTAATGAAACCCAAATTATTATCATGAAAGTGTTACTTTCCACTCATGAAAGCATATATCACTCGCTTAATCAATGAAAAATCCATTGAACATAAGTTTAGCAAGGGAAAAACATGTTTGAAGAAATTTTTAAGCATACAAAACACTCACTAATACAAATGAACTTAGACCAAGGATCAAGTAGGTCTTTAAAGCTTGTAATATAGGCTAAGGGATAAAGGTAGGATATATTTGGATAAAAGTTGCTTAAATCACCTTAGACACATTAGTGGATAACTTCGACCCACAATGCTATAGAGCATCCCCCACAAACCATAGCATTTATCCAACTACACTTTCAAAGGCAAAGATGCACATTCTTTATTATAGCTTGGAAGGAATTTTCCTTCTTTATTTATAACTTTTAGCACAAACTTAGAAGGAATTGTCCTTCTTTTATTTATTTTTTTCACTTCTTTTCAACATTTCTTTTACTTTTTTCAACATTTTTTTTAGCATGTTCCATTTTCTTTACATTACAAAACATAAGGAATTATTACAAACATTAAAGTCGGCAATTTGACTTTTTCCCCAACAAAACACTACTCATGTCCTTCCTAACCATCCATAACAATATGCACATACCACTAATGTTACGCACCATCGATACTAACTACAAAGGTGATGGATAAAGAAGGATAAAATAAAAAGAAGTAAATTGGGTAAATAACATGGTTAAACAAAGAAGTAAGGCTTATAAGGCTCAAAAAGGGACACTAAAGATAAAATGAGGTTTAGTAGGTTTTTGGCTCAAACCGTCCAAAGAACTTGCCTAAATCATTTCCTTGGTCTAAAATTCACTCATACTTAGCAAGCAAATAAATCAAACAAAATTCCAATGAATGTCACAAGCAAAACAAATATTGCAATGTAATCATGATTAACACTCATTAAAAATCACCTCGCTTTCACACCTTCACTCAAGGGAAAATATTTAAATGTATAGTGATAATGATTCATAAATCAAAGGATTCAAAAAACAATGGAAAAGTTATATGCATTTTCAATCCGTAAATTCTAGAACAATTAGTTCCACTTCGAAACATTTTTAAACCTATCATACATAACACAAAAATTAATGAACTCAAATAAGACACTGAAAAGGAAAATCATTTTGGTTTAGCCCTTTACAATTCTTTAAGAAAAGAGGGTGTAGAAATCCTGAAGGCTACCATCTAGTAGCTAGGGAGTCTTTTATATAGTTAGATCCTCAAGACAAACAAAAACTTCCTAAAAATGAAAAAATATTTTGGATTTTAAAAATTTTTTAAGAAAAAATCTAATTCTAAAACAAATACGCCACCAAAGATGAACAAAAATAAAACAATCATTCTTAACGGATAACACATAATCACAATCACAACACCAAAACACAAACACACCCCTTAACGTAAAATGAAACATTATCCCCAATGTTTCACACATAAAGACACAAAAGTACACAAAATGGAAATTGAAAAAGACTCAGTTTAAAACTACAATAAGAAGCAAACACTCCCCTGATATCTGTGTGTTGCTTTTACTCCTCATTCTCATCATCATCGTCACTCATAAAATCTTTCTCTTCCTCGTCATCACCGGCATCATTATCGTCTTCTTCATCATCCTCATCAAATTTTGTTGTTCTAGGTAAGATTGGAGCTTCAATTATGTCAATCCTAAAGGCCTTGCCAATGTAAGTAATCAACCTACCCGTGGCCTTCATGTAATGTTGTTGATGCTCCAACTGTCTCCTCATCCTTGACAACCTATCATCCATATTGCACAATTGTACCCGTGGACTGCCTAGAGCTTGCCCCACTACTTTTTGCCTTTCTTTCTTCCTTTGGAAGAATTCTCGTTACAGCTCGTCCATCAAAGGGTTTTACTATTAAGACTTTCGTGTCCATAGCTTCATTCAATTTTACACCTACATGGAGACATAATTGGGTCATTAAATAGGGAAACCATAATCCCTTACTTTTGGTTTTGGCTATGATGCAAAATTTGAGCAGGAATAACATGGTGAATATCAATTAAATACTCTTCAAGAAGACAAAATAGCAATAAAACACTATCAATAGTGATTTGTGTTGCATGACCAGCTAGAATTAAGTTGGTGTTTATGAAATTGAACCAATTTTTGTAATAGGACTCAAATAAATACTAGGAAATGAATTTTTGGTTCATGAAGCATTTTGTGCTCTCTTCCAAGTCACATATAGTTTTAGCCATCATATCCAAAGCTGGTTCACAATGATTTGATAACAAAACAAACCATCATTATCAATTTTTGCTAAGCCAAAGCAAGAGTATAAAGATTCACGTGTGAATAAAGCTTTGACCCTACCACAAAAATAATCCTTTATTATGCTCTAAGAAGTTAGCATAGAACTCTCTAACCAATTCTTCTATAGCAAATTCTGAGTGTTTAGAAAATCTATCCCAATACTGATTACAAATGTTTTTCTCTACCTCAGTCCTTAGGTCATTATGTGCCCAATCCAATTCCAATTTAAACCCCCTTTAACATATTAGCTTTTTATTGTTTTCTCCCTCTACATCCCATTGTAAGGCTTTAAGAGGTGAAAATTTTCTTGTCAAATTTTCTCTTGGAGTTAGGCTCCTTAGCAAATATTTACCCTTAGGAGGCATAGTAAAATTTTCAATGCGGAAACACAAAAACTGAACTAGAATGGAGCAAAATTGAAGTGCCTACACATCAAGTATGACAAATTTCACCAATAAATCTTCCTAAGATGCAAAAACAAACCAATTTCAAGCAAAGAGATACTAGTGCATATACAACTAAGAACACATGAATCAACCAATTTATCTCACATAAATGGAACAAAGTCAATTAAAAAGCATTAATTTAGAATGATTTCACCAATTGGAAGCTTTTGAAAGACTTTGTGCTTGATTTTTGGCTCCTAGAAACTTCCTAAGAAGATCTTCTTGTTGGAGCTCTTGCTTCTCACCTTTCTCCCGTTTTCTTCAAACNAAATCTGGATAAATCTATGGTTTGTCTGAAAATTGGAGCAATTTAGTCACTTTTGATGTTTAGATTCATGAATTAAGGTGTAATTGGAGTGGGTCTTGCATGGGGAAGGATGAGGAAGGGTTTAGAAGTGTTTAAGAGTGATTTGAACGAGTTTAAGTGTGTAGGGAATGAATGTGTGGCCATTATATTCTTTTGGACGAGCATAGGCATGGCTCCTAGGATCATAGGCACATCTAGTGCCAAGTCCACAATGGCTGGACCCGGCCTCCATGCTCCTCGGTGAAGGTTGTGCTCATCCACGTATCGATTCGCTTTTTCGGTCCATGTTCAAACCATTTTTCACGTGTAGCTCAATTTTTTTTTGAAAACTTTCTCCGAGCATCATTTAAGACCTAGAACATCAAATTAACTTATGTTAGTCTAAAATTTAAATATTTTCAAAATTAAAGTTAAGTGCAAAAATTCAAAGTTAGAGTTATAAATGTGTGTTGCCTCCTTCTAGGTGCTTGTTTAACATCTTTAGCTAGTAACATTACAACTCTTTTCATGTGGTTAATCCTCTTGAATCTCGATTGGGGTTGCCATGAAATTGATTCCTCACACTACTATTGAGACAAATGGAATGCTTGCGCGGATATTTTTTTACTGGCATAATATGAAAGGATATATCCTAAGATTTACCATTCCTTGTTCAACATTAATCAATGCAAGGGAAGTGGGCAAGAATGGTCTTCCTAAGATTAGTAAGTTATCGGCACAATCGTTTTCCTCCATGTCTATTATGATGAAGCCATGGGAAGAAGAATTGCTTTATTTGAACAATCGCATTCTAGTTTGTCCCTCACACTTTTATTTGCTAGTTGAATGGGTTTGTCTATCTTATCAGTGATTGTCAAACCGGATTACCTGCAAATAGATAAAGGCATTAAATTCATACAAGCTCCTAAATCACAAAGTGCTTTATCAATTGAAACATCACCAATTTTACAAGGTATTGTAAAACTCCCTGGATCTTCCATTTTTGGGGGTAGTTTCCTAAGGATCATTTCACCATATTTTTTAACAAGATCGTCACTTTCTTTATCTTCCAACTTCTGGTGAGACTCCTTGGAATTTTGTCTCCGTTGGCACTATCTGAATTTCCTTTTTGAGATACCACATTTTTGTCATTCCTTGGTATGTTAATAACTACAAAACATTCCTCATCTTGGTCAAACATTTTCATAGCATTGAAAACAATAAAGTTTACATCTTGATTGTTCATTCTCATGATGAGTTTACCTTTTTCCACATCAATGAGGGTTCTTCCTGTAGCTAAGAAAGATCTACCAAGAATTATAGGAATATTTTTCGTCCTTCTCAACTTATCAACATTTACCAAGACGTCCTCAATGACAGCTCATGGATGTGCCAGAGTCTTATTGGCCAGTTGGAGAGTCGCATTTGTAGGCTTTTCCTAAAAATAGACAAGGGCATTAAATTAACACTTGCTCTGAAATCACACAAGGCCTTACCTGTAAACTACGTGCCAATCGTGCATATAGGATGGTAAAGCTCTTAGGATCCTTAAGCTTTGGCGGTAACTTTTGTTAGAGAACTGTGCTGCACTTCTCCGTCAAAGCTATCATTTTAGAATTTGTGATCCTCTTTTTTATACATAATAGTTCCTTCATAAACTTGACATAATTAGACATTTGTTCTAATTCCCTTATAAAGGGAATGTCAGTATGATTTTTTTTAAAAATTTGCAAAATTGATCATTGGACTAGCATTGTTTAAGCCAGTACGGAAAAGGTACTAAGGGGAAAGGCGGCTTGACTTGATACTCTCTAAGTTGCTTATTCTCCTCCCATTTTTCCCCTTCAACCATTATCTGTTTGTCATACTCCTTTGCTTTTTTTGGTTGGCTCTTGGCCACCAATTCTTTGCCACTACAGATAGTAGATGCTTTGGATTGCTTCCTACCATCATTCTTCGAGTTACCCTCCATGTCACTTGTTAAAGAACCTTAGGGCTTATTATATACGACACTGGAAAGTTGCCCCAGTATTTTGGGTCTTCAAATTTTTTATCAATACTATATAGCTTTAAAGAATGACATTCCAATTTTGAAGCATTTCATCTCTTTCGGAATGTCATACTCTTTCATTTTTTAGGAATTTGTTGAATTTGCCTATTCTGCCCTTGGAATCTAGGCAACATTGGTGTCCTAGTTAAGCTACTAGCATGGCCCTATTGGTTGTTGTTCCAGGAAAAATTTGGATCGTTTCTCCAACTAGGGTTATACTTGTTGGAGTATGGATTGTTTTGAGATCAATTGAAATTGCCCATGTGATTGACATTCTCAAGATTAATTGGGCATTACTTTATAAGATGTTCTTCATGGCATATTTCACAAGCTGCTACTGTACAGTGGGCCTGTTTTGGCTGAACATTCAACCCTTCTAGCTTTTTGGTTAAGGCATCTACCTGTGCCGCTAGAGTGGTGAATAAGTCCACATTATACATCCCTAATGTTTTTCTAGGTATGATGCGCTGACTTGCCCATTGGTAGTTGTTTCTAATGAAGACAGGTCTTCAACCATCTGCATGGCTTCCTTATAACTTTTTCTCATTATTGTCCCACCTACCGCTGCATCAATTATGATCATGGTTAGCACTTCAACTTGTTGTAAAATGTATCAATCTATAACCAGCCTGGCAAATAGTGATGTGGACATAACCTTAGTAAATCCTTGAACTGTTCCCATGCCTCAAAGAGTAGCTCGTTATCCCATTGCGCAAAAGAAGTAATATTTTTTGCCAATTTTGAGTTTTAGAAGGTGGAAAAATTTTACTCAAACTTTTGTGCTAAACTATTCTATGTCGTAATGGAACTAGGGGTTGTGATATCAACTGAGCTCTGCCTTTATCGTTGAGTACAAATGGAAAAAGCCGAAGTCTAGTTGCTTCCGTAGATGTCCTGTATGACGGAAAACTGTCACATATTTCAAGAAAATTGAATATGTACACATTCGGGTCATCATTTGGTGCTCTACCAAACATAGCCAACATTTGAACCATTTGGCCAATAATTTGTGGGTTCAGCTCAAAGTTGTTCACCTTCATTGGCAGCATGATAATGCATGACTAAAGTACATCCAAGGTTCATAACAAAGTCTCTTAAGGCGATCAGCTTCTCCTTGTTTAGTTGGTGTAGTATCATTGGGTTGACTGGAACTTGTTCGTCTACCAGCTTAATGATTGGTTGGAACCTTCATCTAGCTTCCTTTTGTAGTCGATGTGTGGTTCACTCAATTTCAAGGTCTAAGGGTTGAATTTCCCTATTTGATCTTCGTAGCATAAATGACAAGTACCTGCCAACCAAAACAAAAAAATGAAGAAATATAAAATAGAATAAAAGAAATTAATAAAAAAATTATGTTAGACTATGACTGAAGGGCAACCTCTTCCTTCAAACCGTTCGTTTGCAGATGTTCTTGCGGCCAAACTCCAACAGATTGTGTTGAAAGAAAAATCTCTTTACAAGAAGGAGCCAGCTATTTTCTTCATGGCAAAGGACATTCAACAGCCTTATATTCTATCCCTTTCACGCTTGCTCTTATCTAAATATTTTTGAAGGGCAAACCCCCATGGCTATGCTACGCAAAGAGTTGTAGAAGATTAGTTTCAACGATGGTTTCCACCTACGATTTCTAGATCATAGGCACATTTTGATCCGTTTTGACCTTGAAGAAGACATTCTCCATTGTTGGTGTTAGGTTTTTTGGACCATCCTCGAACATGGGATGCATGTGCTCAAATGGACTCCAGACATTCATCCTAATGTTTAAGCTCCGATTATCCCTGTGTGGGTCTCGTTAGTGGATTCACTAGTGGCATTTTTTGATAAAATTTCCCTATTCTCTATTGTTCTGTGTTAACTCTCAAAAGGAGAGTATTTTCATGTACCTTTATGTTGTTTTTGTTCGTAATTCAAGTGTTTTAGTTTATAAAGTAGGGGTATTTTTGTAATTTTTTACCCCAAGTCCATAAGTTAGGTTTTTATTGTTTTTTCCTAAAAAATGTGTATTTATGTCATTAAAATGCAGTTTTTGTAGGTTTTGTATGCAATAGAGGTCAAATGAGGCAAAAACGGAGCAAAACGGCGAAGACTGGGCAGCTCTGAAAGGAGTTGGCCACTACTAGTGCCCAGAGCCTTGAGAGTGGCACCCAGCCACTACCCTTTGGGCACAACAAGTACCCAAGAGGCTGGTAGGGGTGCCCAGCTTGCTGCACTTGCAGGTTTTGACGAGCTTTTATGTTTTGACTCAGGTTTTGGTTATTTTTGACCCATTTTCGTGTAAGCCCTAGTTAGCACTATATAAGGGTCTTTTTAGGTCATTATTTCACATATTAAAGGTATAGGAAAATGAGAGGCTTGACCAAAATCATCAGACAGCCACTTTCAAAAAACATCAACACAAGAACAACCATTGGAATAGAAAGCAAGGGAGAAGAAGAGAAGACTTGGCATGAAAACCCTAGTTTTTCTTTCTCTTCCCTATTTCTTGTATTTAATATGATTTTCATGTTTGTATTCAAGTCTTTTGTTGTGTGAAAGCCAAAAACTTGTCAGACGATGCACCAAGCCCTAATTCTAGGGTTTTATTCATAACTTGTCATGCAACTCAATTGATTTGATTTATTTCGTTCATGACTATGACCTTATATTTATTTTCTTAATTAGATGGCATTAAATATGTTTATAATCCTGATCAACTTATATATTGATCTGTACCCATTATTCAGAAATTGAAAGGTGAGCTTAGGGTAAGGAATTGATCTAATTAGCCTTTGTTCGGAAGTTCTAGTGAAAGGGATGGATGTTTCGTGAATAGGGATCGAAAGATACCTATTCATCTTACATGTTCCTATAAAGTGGTTATGTATGCATCAAGCTGGGTCAAATTCGCATAGAAATATAGTGTGTTGGCTCGGTTTTTGTAGATTTGCAAGAGAAGTCGAAAGATAACTCACAATTACACATGACTTTAGACTTGTAAACGACATAAGTGAATCAAAAATTAATAGAATGAATGGATTGATTAGTTGAGGGGATTGAAAGGGGATGAGTGAATCCCAAATATGTCAATTATCAATTTTTTCTACTATTTACGTGATTTATTGCTTTGTTTTCATTTTGTGATTTTATTATTGTTCATTCTATTTATCCTAGTTTAGATAGGATAAAAAGTGTGACTTTAGGTGCTTCATCAGGTGTTAGCATAGTCTTTGTGAGAATGATACTCTATTCATCATTATATTACTTGTTCAATATGTATACTTGTATATGTCGTGAGTCGTGTCTAGTAAGCAATAATCACAGCACCAACAAGTTTTGTTTCCATTGCTGGGGACTTAGTTTTAACACTATAGTCGATTAACATCTAAACAAACACTTTAATTATAGTCTGAACATATTTTTCTTGTTTTAATTTTGTTTTTTTTACATTGTTTTCTTTTATTCCATTTATAGCATTTTTCTTTTCGTGTTTTGGTTGGCAGGTCCTTGACGTTTATGCCACGAAGGTCAAACAGGAAAATTTACCTTAGACCTTGAAATTGAGCTGGTTTCCACGAAAACACATGTCGACTACAAAAGAAAGCTAGATGAGGGTTCCAGCTGCAATTAACATGGTGGCAATCAAGTTCCAATCAACTCAGTAATTCCTCACTAACCAAATGAGGAGGAGCCAATCTCTTTAAGGGAATTTGTTGTACGAACCTTGGATAGACTTTAGTGAAGCATTATCAAGCCTCCAATCTAGGCGAATAATTTTGAGCTGAAGCCACAAATAATCTAAATGGTTCAAATATCGGCTATGTTCAGTGGAGCACCAAACGATGGCCCCAATGTGAACATATTCAATTTCCTTGTAATATGTGACACATTCCATCATAATGAGGTATTGATAATGCAATCAGACTTTGGCTTTTTCCATTCTCTCTCAAGGAAAAAGTAAAAGCTTGGTTGAAATCACAACCCCAGGATCCTTTACTACATGGAACGGTTTAGCACAAAAGTTTTTGAGTAAATTCATTCCACCTTCTGGAACAGCAAAATTGAGAAATGATATTACTTTGAAAATTTTAGTTTTTGATGCAAAAGGATAATGAGGCATTCTTTGATGCATGGGATTGGTTCAAATATTTATTAAGGTTGTGTCCACTTCACAGTTTGCCAGGATGGTTGCAGATTCAAACATTTTAAAATGGGTTGTATGGACCTACCCAAACCACAATAGATGGAGCAGCCGTGGGGTGATAATGAGCAAAAGATATAAGGAGACCATCCAGATGCTTGAGGACATGTCTCATATGACTACCAGTGGGCAAGTGAGTGTAACATGCCTAGAAGGACAACAGGGATTACAAGGTGGATTCATTCACCTCTTAGCTGCACAAGTGGTGATTCCTTAACAAAAATCTAGAAGGGATGGATATTCAACGAAAACAAATCCAATGTGCCAAATATTCCATTGAGGACACCAAACTGAGCAATGCCTTATTAATCTTGAAGATATCAATTACATGGGAAATTTCAACCGATCGCAGAACAATACATACTCTAGCACATACAACTCTTGTTGGAGAGAATTACCCTAATTTCTCTTAGAACAACAACAAATTGGGTAGCACCAGTAGTTCAACTAGACCACCAATGTCACCTAGATTTCAATGGCAAGCTAGGCAAATCTAGCCATCCTAAAAAAAACAAGGTAGCATGGAGGACCTTTGCGGCAATATATGGCGAAAACAGATGCAATGCTTCCAAATCATAATGTCATACGTCAAAGCCATATTGCATCAATATGAAACTTGGAGATCCAAATTGGGCAACTTTCCATTGCTAGAAGTAATTGGACCCAAGGTTCTTTACCAAACGACATGGAGGAATTTGAAGAATGATGGTACGGAGCAATGTTAAGCGATTACGCTCTATAGTGGCGAGGGAATTAGTGGCCAAGAATCAACTAGCAAATGCAACGGATCATGATAGCCAAATAACGGTTGAAGAAGAAAAATAAGAGGAAAATGAGCAACCTAGAGAGTATCAAGTCAAGCTACTTTCCCTGTAGTACTTTATCCTTAGAGGAGCTTAAATAGTACAGGTTACATCGTCAATTTTGAAAATTTTTTGAAATTTTTATGAAATTGCATACTAACATTCATTTTGCAGAGGCAATAGAACAAATGCCTAGTTATGTCAAGTTTATGAAGAAATTATTATTTAGGAAAAAGAGGATCATAGACTTTGAAATGATAGCATTGATAGAGGAGTGCAATGTAGTTCTCCAAAAAAATTTACCACCAAAGCTTATGGTTCCCTGGAGATTCACAATCCATGCCCGATTAGCTTGCAATTTATAGATAAGGCCTTATGCAATTTAGGAGCCAGTAATAATTTAATGCCCTTATACATTTTCACGAATCTTGGCATAGTAGAAGCAAAGTCAACAAATGTGACCCTCCAACTGGTGGATAGGACTTTGGCTCATCCACGAGGCATTATCAAGGACATCTAGGTAAAGGTTGATAAGTTTATTTTTTCTACTGACTTTACAATTCTTGATTATGAAGAGGATGAAAATATTCCAATCAGTCTTTCTTGGTAGACCTTTCTTAGCTATAGGTAGAACCCTCACTGATGTGCAAAAAAGTGAACTCACCATGAGAGTGAGCAATGAGGAGGTAAAATTTAAAGTTTTTAAAGCTATGAAATTGCCTAACCATGATGAGGAGTGTTTTGCACTCAATACGTGCAAAAAGAAAGCTACAATTTAATTTCGTTGAAAAGTATGAAATCTTAATGCAAGCGTGGAAGGAGAATGTAAAAGATGAGGTATTTAGATGGATAGACAAAAGCATCATCAACTAAATTATTGATGACAACTGGGTGCAGTTCATCAAATGCAAGCAAACAAAAGATGAAAAAAACTTTGAACAGAATGAGAGGAACAAATGGATAATTTGGAAGTCAATAGAAGGATGAACCTTTTACATTGATGAGCGAAAGTTTCTTCCTTCTATTTATAAGGATTAGGTTCCCCTTCCCTATGTTAATGAATTACTTTAATATTCTTACTAAACAAAAGAGTACGCTGGGATGAAGGCATTGCTAAAGCAATGGAAAAATGAAGAATTGCTAAAATTTGTAAAAATGTGTAACAGACAACTCCTATTCATACTTCCTAAAAAGAAGGATTTAGGGAGTTTTGCTATACCTTGTGTTTGATGCTTGTTCTAGGTAGAGTTCAACCACAAAATCACTATACTTTACCTTACTTCCGCAAGTATACGGAGTTGATAGTAGTATAGGATGAGTGGATATCGTTTCCACGAAGATTGTTTGGCAAGCAATTACCAAGATTTACGGATTTTTGTATAGTTAAACAAATTCAAACAAGAGGAGATGAAACTACACTACTCAAAGCCATAATTAAACTCAAGCAATTAAAAACTAAATTAAGCTAAATTATCTACTAAAGCTAGTACATGGAACTAAGTAATTACGAAATTTGAAAACTAGCTACTATATCTAAAACAGTAATTAAATAAAAGCACTTAATTCTACTTTAAATTAACCAAAATAAGACTAAAACAAAAAATTGCAAGTAAGTAAAGGAAGTTTTGAAGGCTAGAAGAAACCATTTCTAAACTAGAATTTGGAAAGAGTTAAAATTGAAATCTAAATTTTTTTTGGATTTTTGATAATAATAAAGAAATCCCACTAAAAATTAACTGGAAATTAATGTAAGAAATTGAGAATTCTTAACTGAAAAGCAATAAATCAACAAGAACCCTAATTTCTCTATGAAACCCTAGAATGAAAGCAAAGAGATTCTCACTAATTAAACTAGAAAGCAAGTAAAAATTATATCTTCATGAAGTTAAAGATTAACCCACTACAACTATCTAATCAAATTTAAACTTGCAAGGAAATTAAAACTAGATCTAAAAGATGGTTAAAGAGAACTTTTCATTAAAAGAAAACTTGAAAGTTAAGCTATTCTAATCTACCCTAAAAATTACTAACTACTTACTCACTCTATTCCTACTTACCTTTCTATTACATTTTTAAAGTAGCTTAAACAGTGGAGTATTACACGAGGCATGTGTTAAATTAGAAATTAGTTGCTAGAATATTACAAAATTACCCTTACAACTTAAGCTAAAAGCGAGTCCATGTCACGTTCTGGAAGAAATGAGATCCTAACATGGATGGCAAAATAAATTGGCCTATTCCTGAGTCTAGATCCTGATCTGGACTTTCCATTAAGCAAATCCTCATTTCTTCTGTAATTGCATTTTGGTCCTTATACTTTGCTCATTCCAACTTCCAACCTCTAATTTAGACCTCCATAATATTAACCCAATTAAATAGTTAATTTACCTAAAATTTTAATAAAAACTTATCATATTTAACAACAACAAAAATATAAGCACATATTAAAGAAATTAACTAAAATCTTCAATTAATTAACCAAAATCAGGAATTTAAACTATCCAAATGCCATAATTTAGAGTAAAATAACTCTAGTTTACTAGACCTATCAGTGTTACTAGTGATATTTTTGTTGTTCGAGCTTTATGTGACTTAGGAGCAGGAATGATTCTAATGCCAAAATTAATATTGCCTCTTTATAGGAGAATAGGTTTTATGGACCTCAAAGAATGTAATCAACTAATTCAATTGGTGGATCGAAGAACTGTAGGCCTAATTCGAGAATTACACAATGTACTCATCAATGTAGGGACACTCAAATTCCCGGTTGATGTCATTGTCCTAGACTTAGATGAAGAAGACAAGTATGATATATCCATCATATTTGGAAGACCATTCATTGCTTCAGCAAAAGCATTAATATATGTGGATCAAGATCAAGTTTCCTAGAAGTAGGAAATGACTGGGTTATATTTAATGTGATAGAAATAGGGATATTTCCATATGGGCAATTTGAATTGCAAAACTTAAAGGAATCTCCAATGGAGATTCAAGATGTTCAATCACATGAAAAGGGTTATAACGTCCAGCTAAAAGCATTAAATAAGCACTTAGTGGGATTCTTCCACTAAGGCAAGTTTTGCGTGCCCTCAATACAGATTTGTGGTTACTAGAACAATCTTAGCAAGGACTTTCTCAAGTGATGATGTGGATTAGTAACACACATAACTTCTTACCTAGATTGTTCTAGAAGTGCCTACGTAGCAGCCTCATTAAGGGCAATTATGTAATTCAGCTTTAGCTGAGCTAGCATAGAGATAGCCTTAAGCCTCCTCGCTTAAATCTATAAATAAGGGGCTTGAGTGCTACTAAAAGAGATACACAATTCAGAATCCAATCCAAAATTCGGATACTCAAACACACACTTGCAACTCGGATATTCCACTTTCTCTCTCCTCCTAGAATCTATTTCTAGTTTCATCAATTGGCCCCGTCCGTGGGAATCGACAGATTTCTATCACTTTCAATCAATTCTCAGTCATTTGAATCGTTTGTTTTTGTTTTAAGGATGATGAAGAACCGTGGAACACGCCGAACTGCTAGTAAGGATGCCGAGACGAGCAATCAGCACCTCGTAGTGCATACCGACAAACTAGAAAACGCCGGAACATCAACTCAAGCTCAGCAAAAGCAAAATTCTGATGTCCTGAAGTACATTGCTGACCACTTCGAGTCTTTTCGAGCATTCGTGGAACAGCGCGAGAGCAAAACCCCGACTGAGCGCTCGAACCGAACAGCTACTCCACAAGCTGAACAGAAGCGCGACCCCGGCCGACGAACTGGCAAAGAACCGGTTGATGTCATGAGCCCAACCGATCTACATCATAAACTAACAAAGTCGCGCTTGAACGAGCAATCGGATGAGTCACACTCATCCACAAGTGAAAAATTACCAATGCACGAGAGACTCGGTGTGCACTCTTCAAAAAAATCAGGATCGAGAGGACCCTCCTCGGTTGTTTTAAAACAGCTCGAGGAGCAGAGCCTCAAAAATAAGATCCAAGAAATTTTGAAAAAAAACAATTTGCTCCTGAATACTCCTGCTACAATTGCAGAGATCTGATAGAGATTCGTTCACAATCTCTATCAAAATTGAACCTCTTCCAACGCAATAGAAGTTGCCGGACTTAGACCGCTACAAGGGAGAATCTGATCCTTCAGATCACTTACAACACGTGGTGGCAATCACTAGCCTTTATGGCTACAGTGACGCGACCCGATGCAAGTTGTTCGCAATAACTCTTCGAGGCCTGGCACAAAAATGGTTCCAGGAATTGCCGACGAACTCAATTGCTACTTTCTTTGACCTGGCAAAGTCATTCCTGGGTCACTTCAAGAGTAAATCAATACTACATAGAGACACATCACACCTCATGAACATCCGGCAGAGGTCCGATGAGTCACTTAATAAATTTGTGGACCGCTTCAATGATAAGGTGGTCCAAATAAAAAATGTTGCTACTTTGCAGCGGCATCCGACCAGGCGTCTTCAGCGCCTAGTTGGCCAAAAGAATGCCGAACTCCTATTCTAGACTTCTAGAAAGAGCATCGGAGTTTCATCCGGGGTGAAGAGTCAAACAGGACAAAAAGGGAACTCTACGATACACAAAGAAAAAAAGTCCTGAAAACCCCGAACCCCTCATCCTCGAAAAAACTGAGGGTCGCTGACAGGCTGAACTATTCCAGAGCCACACCTATAGCGAACCGGGTGGTCTTTCCGGGCAACAACATCGGGAACCGACCCCCGAGAATAAGGAGCCATCCCAATGATGACTTCACACCCCTCAATGTGTCGAGGAGGGAAATATTATACCAAGTGCAACACCTGGGTCTCCTAGAGCCACCTCCTCGGATGGTTTCAGCCTCGGATAAAAGAAAACGGTCAAAGTACTGCGCTTTCCATGGTCATCACGGTCATGATACCGAGGCATGCAACCATTTGAAAGTTGAAATTGACAAGGCCATCCAGGAAGGACATTTGCAGCAGTTCATCTGCCGAACTACGACAGAGTTCCAAAGGAACAGTGCCAACCAAAGAAATCCAGCGCAACCTCGACCGCCATCTCGTCAACAGATCCGAGGCGGCCAGAATAGAAACAATCCCGCGGCATATCAAGATGAACAAATCCGCGTAGCCGGGGTGATAAACACAATTGCCGGAGGCCCGGCGACCGGGGACTCAAACAATGCATCTATCCCGAAAAAAGTATGCCCGGAACTTTCCTTCAGGAGAGGATCGGGAAAAGCGACTGAAGCCATTTATGAGCCTCGGATACACCTCCGAAGACCCAGTCCCCAGCCGAATGCCACACAATGACCCCGTGGTAATTCACGTAAATGTGGCTGGATATGAAATTCATCGCGTGTTCGTAGACACCGAAAGTTCGGCGGACATAATCTTTTGGGATGCTTGGGTCAAAATGCATATGGATCATTCTTTGATAAAACTTTTCAAGACTCCGTTGGTGGGCTTCACCGGAGACTCGGTCGTGCCAGAGGGACAAATAATTCTTCCACTGTGTCTTGGAACTCTCCCGAAGCACAGAATTGAGATGACCAATTTTGTCATCGTCAAAAGGGATAGCTCCTACAATTTGATAATCAGCCGACCCACGCAGTACACCTACAGAATCCTTCCCTCCGTATTCCATATTGGGATAAAATTCATGTTGAGGGATGGGGCTGAAGGAACGGTCATTGGCAGCCAACAGTAGAAGCCCGAGCCTTCTATATGATGTCCTTGCGGTCCCAATCGCAAACGACGTCCATTGCAGACAAGGCTTACTTAGAAACCTTCGATACCTCATCCACCTGGGATGGCTTTGAAGAGCCCATGAGAAGTCAGAAAGAAAGGGAAGAGATGGGGCAGCCCCGTCTGGGAGCTACTGAGATCCCCGAACCTCCAGAGCATAAAGGAAAGGGCAAGGCAAAGATCGAGACCCAAGACGAGGTTCAAATTGAGGAGATAGCTTTAGATCCGAGCCTCCCTGATCAAAAAATCAAGATCTGTGCTACTCTCCCAGCAGAGTTTAAGGCCCTTCTCTTCAGGCTTTTAGCCGAATACAAGGACGTGTTCGCCTGGACCGTCGAAGACATGCCCTGCGTCCCTCGGGAGATAATTGAGCACAAACTTGGAGTGGACCCGGCATACAAACCAGTGAAGCAAAAGAAGCGCCTCTTCGGTCCAGAGCGCAGCTTAATAATCGAAGCCGAGGTGGACGTGCAAACTCTTAATAGCCAGATTGATTAAAGAAGTATTGTATCCCACATGGCTTTGTAATCCTGTCCTTGTAGTAAAACCAGATTCTTCTTGGCAAATATGCCAAGATTTTACTGATCTTAATAAAGCTTGTCCAAAGGACAGTTATTCGTACCCCCGGATCGATACAGTAGTAGATTCATTTGTTGGATTTTACATTTTACATTTTTTAGATGCATTCAAAGGCTACCATCAAATATACATGGCTAGAGAAGATGAAGAGAAAACCTCTTTCATCACCGATCGAGGCACGTACTGCTACACTACGATGCCCTTCGGACTCAAAAATGTCGGAGCTACCTATCAGCGCCTCGTCAATAAAACCTTCAAGTCCCAAATAGGACGAAACATGGAGGTATATATTGACGACATGGTAGTTAAAAGCCAAACATATGAGGAAACCCTAGAAGATCTCAGGGAAACATTTGAGACGTTAAGGTCCATCCAAATGAGGCTGAATCCCAAAAAATGAGGAGTACATTTGGGGTCCCCTCGGGAAAATTCTTGGGATTTATTGTCTCTCACCGAGGAATCGAGGCGAACCCTGAAAAGGTGCAAGCCATAATTAATATGAAAACTCCCACCTCGGTGAAGGAGGTTCAAAGACTAACCGGTAGAATGGCGGCCCTAAATCGATTCTTATCCAAATCAGCAGAAAGGGGCCTGCCATTCTTTCAAGTCATAAAGAAGACTGAGGGCTTTCAATGGATCGAAGAAGCTTCTAAAGCCTTTGAAGAGCTTAAAGTATACTTGGGCACCTTACCGAAGCTCGCTTCTTCACAAAAAAGTGAACCGCTATATCTATATGTCTCGATTGTCGAACCGGCAGTAAGCTCGGTTCTCTTGAGGCAAGACGAACAGGGTAACCAATGCCCTGTGTATTTCGTAAGTAAAGTGCTTCAAGGTCCAGAGAATAACTACACCCCTATTAAAAAGGCCGCCTTCTCGTTGGTGGTGTCGGCTCGGAAGCTGAGGCCTTCACATTTTCATGGTCACAAAATAATAATTTTGACCAACCTTCCTTTGAAAAATATCTTGAACAAACTGGATGCTTTAGGCCGAATGCTAAAGTGGTCTGTAGAGTTGTTTGAGTTTGACATAGAATTTAGACCTCGGACAGCAATCAAAGGTCAGGCTTTCGCTGATTTCATTGTAGAAAGCTGTAACATCGAAAAGGTTGATCTCATCCTGACAATCGATCCAGTAAAAGAGCAAAAAATGAGGAAAGACCTTGCATGGGAGCTTCATGTTGACGGAGCTTCGTGTGAGTCCGGAGCCGGGGCAGGGATAATAATCCAATCTCCAGAAGGGGACTATCTCACTTATGCCCTCAGATTCGGATTCAAGGCAACCAACAACGAAGCTGAGTATGAGGCCCTTATCTGTGGGATGTAAATGGCCCACCAGATGGGTGCCCTAACCTTAAAGATACATTCGAATTCTCAGCTGGTTGTGAATCAAAGCCTAGGAAATTACGAGGCTCGAGGCGTCTAGATTTTGCAAAGTACCTAGCCGAGTTCAAAAGCTGGATTAAAAAATTTAAAAAAGTGGACATCATCAAGATTGCCCGAACGAGAAATACGGACGCCGATGCTCTGTCAAAACTAGCCTCAGCAATATATTTGCATTTAACGAAAGAGATTCTGGTAGAACTGCGTGAACGCAGATCTATTGATATCTCTGAAAGAATCTCTTGTATCCAACCGGACTTCGGTTGGATGGAACCCCTGATAAGTTATTTGAATAATGAGAAGCTCCCCGAGGATCATGTCGAAGCTAGAAAGGTCAAATACCGAGCCACCAAGTATACACTTATTAACAGAATCTTATATAAAAAGGCATACTTGTGCCCCTTGCTGAGGTGCCTCACGCCATCCGAAACTAACTATGTTCTACGCGAGGTACATGAGGGCATATGCGGAAGTCATGTCGGTCCTCGGAGTTTAGCTCGCACAGTCTTGCTAACTGGGTACTACTGGCCAACCTTACATTCTGATGCGCAGATACTTTGGTTCGGGCGTGTCATCAGTGTCAAGTACATGCTCCAATACCACAAAGACCCAGCTCGGATATGGTTCCTATTCAGAGCCCGTGGCCGTTTGTCCAGTGGAGAATTGACATTTTGGGCCCACTTCCCCGAGAGATAGGCAAGCTTGAGTTTTTAGTAGTAGCGGTTGACTACTTCACTAAATGGATCGAGCCCGAGCCCCTGGCAACAATCTCGGGAAAAGTAATAGAAAAATTCTTTTCGAAAAGCATTGTTTGCCGATTCGGTATCCCTGCTGTACTTATTTTTGAGAATGGAAAACAATTTGAAGGAGAACCTTTCAAGAGCTTCTGCGCTAACCTCGGTATCAAGCAGCACTTCACCTCAGTCGCTCATCCTCAAGCAAACGGACAGACTGAAGTATGCAACCGAACCTTGCTGACAGGACTCAAGACTAGACTTGAAAGAGCCAAGGGCGCTTGGGTTGAGGAATTGCCCAGTGTCCTCTGGGCATACAGGACCACTAAGGACCTCGAACGGCTAACGGAATACTCCATTCAGTTTAACCTACGGGTCCGAGGCTGTTATCCCAGCCGAGATTGGGCTACCTTCGGCTCGAGTATCCTTCGGTGATTTGGAACTAAACGATGAGGCTCTGCGAGCTAATCTAGACTTACTTGAGGAAAAGAGGTTAGATGCATCCATCCGGGAAACCAAGTACAAGCAAGTCATGGCTAAACACTACAACGCTAAAGTGAAGCATCGCTACCTTGGGCCCGGAGACTTGGTACTTCGGAAGAATGAAGCTAGCCATGTAGAGGGGACTAAGAAGTTAGATTCGAACTGGGAAGGACCCTATCGTGTAATAGAAGCTCACACCTCGGGCTATTACAAGTTGGAATATTGTAAATTTGAAAAAATATTATCAAGGAATATATTGAAAGTCCCTTCTCAAATGTCAGATGTTCCAACTGCTCCAACTCTAAGAGTTTCGGATCCAGTTGAACAAAAAAGCAAATGATTGAGGGCCGAGGCTCTTAGCAGTCCCCCCTCAAGGGCCTAGGCTTAGCAGCCCTCCCAAGCAAAACAAAGCTGCGCCAACCCTCAGAGGTTCGGACAAGGCACTGTCAGATGTTCCAACTGCTCCAACTCTAAGAGTTTCGGATCGAGTTGAACAAAAAAGCAAATGATTGAGGGTCGAGGCTTAGCAGCCCCCCCAAGCAAAACAAAGCCACGCCAATCCTCAGAGGTTCAGACAAGGCACTATCAGATGTTCCAACTGCTCCAACTCTAAGAGTTTCAGATCCAGTTGAACAAAAAAGCAAATGATGGAGGGCCGAGGCTTAGCAGTCCCCCCTCAAGGGCCGAGGCTTAGCAGCCCCCCCTCAAGGGAAGAGGCTTAGTAGCCCCCCCAAGCACAAACAAAGGTGCACCAACCCTCAGAGGTCCGGTCAAGCTCAGAGCAATTTTAAGCTGTTCCAGCCCTCAGGGGTTCAGAACAAAGTCCAATAAAAAAGCAACATAGGGAGCCGAGGCTGAACATTTTCCCCGCAAGGGTAGCTGTTTTGCCTAAACTAAGCGACCCCTTCTATGCAAAATGAAATGGGAGAGTTTCTGATCTGCAAAGATTCTTGAGTGACCTGCTGAAGCGAAACATTACTCTTGGGACTTTCGAAAGCTTGACTCAAGTTAAATGGCTAAGGCAAAAACAAGGAGCCAAGCTTGGTCCTTTTGCCTCAGCCCAGAAGGGTCCAAACAGAGCCTAAGCTCGAAACGAAAGTATTCCTTAGACAATTTTTTATGTTGGAATGCTTAAGCATTGAAAGTTGTTTACCTACTTATATCATAAAACTTTTGTTTTAAATGCAGGAAATAAAGAGATTGAAAAGCAAGTAAAAAGCCAAAAACAACGAATGCCGAGGCTCTTATCAAGAAGACAAAGTTATCCGAACTTAACAATTTCATTAAATGGGCCCTAACTATTACAGAAGAGGTTTCTAACTATTACAGCAAAATCACATCAGCCTGAGCATCAGAAGAGGAAGGTTCGGCAGTGGAGGTGGAAGCCTGGTTCGGGGGATCGGTGTCTAGACTTCGGGGTTCTGACCCTTGATTAGCAGAGTCACTTCAGAAGTGTCGGGAATCGAAACAGGAGCTTTGAATTGAGCTTGCAGATCGTTGATGACCTCCTCAGTGACGGAAGCAACGTACGGTAGCCCCTCGTAAAAAGCAGGGTTCTTCACCAAGTGATCACAGGCCAGTGTGAACCCCATGGAGAAGACCTTCTTCGTAAATTCCTTTAGCATTTCATCTGCTTCAGCCGAGGCCACAAATTGATTCCTACCCTCGATCCGAAGCTCCACCTCCCGAGACGCGAGCTTTGCGTCGGCCAGCTGAGCTTCTTCTTGAAGTTGAAGAACCCTTTGCTCCAGATCCGCGACCTTCTTGTCTCGGTCGCCAACATCCACTTCAAGGGTCTTCTTCTCCAGCTCGGATTGCCGAAGCTTGTCCCTCACCTCGGTCAGCTCGGCCTTCCACTCGTCATATTTTTTGCCCGCCTCGATATTGCATTTCATTTCATTGGCGTTCACGGCCTCCTTCAAGCGAATACTGCCTGATTCACGCTGGACTTCGCATGGGCTAACTCTTGCTTTATAGAGTTAAAGGCAGAGTTGAAGGTGGCCTCTCGATCTGCAATGGCGGGCAAAATTGTAATTGCCTGCAAGCAAAGGCAAAATGATTAGTTGTGTGAGTTGAAGTATGAGGTGCAAAAGATTGAAAATTCACAAAGGGTTAGATAGAACATTCATCAGGCTGACGTGAAGTTCGTCCAGCCTCTGTTGAGGGGTGAGCCTTTTGACATAGGCCACATCCCGAGGCAAAGCCACTATTTTGGCCTGCTCCCGAGCCACCCTCAGAAATTAGGCCAGATCATTAACATCGATCGGCAGGGTGGGTCGGAAGTCAGAGCTCCCCGAGGTAGAAGGAACTGGCAGAGGGTCAACGACAGCCGACCCCAGGGCATGTCCTGTGACCCAGCAGATTTTCTCTCCTCCTCGGGAGTGTATTTCCTATCACCTGAAAAATCTAAGTGTTAACTCACAACACTGAAGAAAGGTTAAGGAATGGGAACAAATGAGGTCCGGTTGTACTTACCATATAAAGTGATGAGTTGTTTGGATAAGGGGGCGTTGCTCGAGCCAGTCCCCGGGGTCCGAACACTCACCATTGGAATAATGGACCTCGGGGGCGATGACGAGGAAGAGAGGTTCATTGCGGAAGGACCCTCCCTGAGGCCAGCAGCCTCCCTAGTCCTCTTCCTTGTAACCCGAGTTGGCTCGGGTTCGGCGGGGCGAAGAGCCAGAGTAACTTCCCCGGATTGCCTCCCCGGAGAACTGGCCGCCTCAGTTTGAATCGGGGGTGCAGAGGTTGAAGGCATAGACTCGGCACTCCTTAATGGGGTGTTGATTGTGGCGGATGAAGATCCGCTTACTGATGAAGAGGACTGGTTTGAAGTGCCCGCACCGGTGGCAGGTATGGTGAACACCAACCCCCTAAGGAATGCTCCGAGCTCTGCATAAGATGACGGGTCAGCACATAAAAAAAAATTGAATGAATGATGAGTGAAGTGAAAATGATAATGACCTTGTTGATCCTTACGGTCGTAATTCGGGAGGATGTCGTGGGAAGGAAATAGTCCTGCCCAGGCTAGATTGTTGTTTGAAAGGATGGCCGGTTGGTTATTGAAGTTTATTCGGAGGTTCGACTCGACGAGTCTCCGGGCATGAAGGGAGTCCAGTGGAGAGGCATTTTTGGTTTTTAAGTTTTCTTTTATAAGGTTCCATGGACCCCGGGGCGTTGGATGGTCGAGGTACCGGACGAAGAAAAATGACTTTTTCCAGTCATGAATAGATGATGGGTCACCCGAAGTGAGCTGTTTGCCCGCAGTTCGGGGAGAGATGTAAAAAAATCCCTTTGTAGGGGATAATTTCAGCATCATCCTAAATGTGTCTAAAGAAAGGGGGATATCGTGTAATCTACATAAGAATGTGAAGCCAGCGATGACCCGAAGTGCGTTTGGGGTCAGCTGGGATATGCTGATATCCCAGTGGTTCGAGAGGTTGACTAAGAAAGGGGCTATGGGGAGCCTCAGCCCCGTCTCGAGTTGTTACTATCGTAGACTGTTAGGTAACCAGGTGGGCAGAGGTTACGAAATTGTTCCGAAGGCTTCACCTCGAATCGGTATAACACTCTTGCTTTTGGTCGTCGGTCGGGGACTGCGAACAGTCATTTTCGGCTTGGTCCCTATCCACTAGGCTCGGTACCAAGCCGAGGGGACTAATGATGATGTGGATTAGTAACACACATAACTTCTTACCTAGATTGTTCTAGAAGTGCCTACGTGGCAGCCTCATTAAGGGCAATTATGTAATTCAGCTTTAGCTGAGCTAGCATAGAGATAGCCTTAAGCCTCCTCGTTTAAATCTATAAAGAAGGGGCTTGAGTGCTACTAAAAGGGATACACAATTCAGAATCCAATCCAAAGTTTGGATACTCAAACACACACTTGCAACTCGGATATTCCACTTTCTCTCTCCTCCTAGAATCTATTTCTAGTTTCATCAGCAAGCTTCGGTGCCCTCAATGAGGATCCTTCCACTCATTTAAATAATTAATGCTATTATATGGAACAGTCATGGGATTGCTAAGAAATCAAGCTTTAGGAGATTAAAAAATTCATTTAGTTATACAATATTCCTTTTTTGTCATCTTTGAACCTATGGTGGATGCTTGCAGGTCGAAGGAGTTTTATTTGCTTTTTGGTTTTGATTTTTGTTTATTCAATTTGAGTAATAAGATTTGGGTCTTCTAGAAGTGCCCTTTTTATCTTTATACATTGAAAAATTCTGATCACTATTTGCACGTTAGAGTGACTCATATGATTGGGTTCAATCGGTTGCTGTCACTTTTGTGTATGCTAAGTGTACTCAAGCAGATCGACGTGTTTTGTGGAATAATATTGGTATGATTGCGGTTGTTTTCTCTAGTCCTATTTTCAAATATTGGTCAAGGGTTCGACAAGGTCGTCCTATTTGGAAGTGGATTGATCATATCTTGATCAATCAGTAGTAGGAAAACCTCTTTCTTTACCCGGGAGTGTGTTATCTCAACCATATATCATTCGGATCACTCGCCGCTCTTTCTATATCTTCAGGTAAATAATGTGAAGGGTCCAAAGGCATTCAAGTTTCAAAACAAGTGGATCTGGCATTATTCTTTCGTTCAAACGGTGAAGGATAGTTGGACTCAGCCAATCCTAGGTACAGGCATGTTGGCTTTCAATCTGAACTTGAGACGTCTTAAAGCTTGTCTTAAAAACTGGAATAAAAATGTGTTTGGGGATTTCTTCGCAGCAATTATCGTGATTGAAGTTGATGTTTTGGCTTGTGAATCTCTCTTTAAAGTTACTCAGTCGGAGGAATATAGGCAACACATGTAGCTCAAGCATCGTTGCTTTCATGTCGTAGGAATGAGGAGATTTTTCTTAAGCAGAAAGCAAGGGTTAAATGGCTAGCCGATGGTGATCGAACTCAAAGTTTTTTTCATGCTTCTTTGGTAAACAAAAGGGTAGTTTTGTCCATCGGAGGTATCAAAGATGACAGGTGGTATAGTTCATTAATTCCACTGACCGACAATCAAACAAGAGGGCGTTCGGTTCTTTGAAAATCTCCTGTCGGCTGAGGTGGTGGATTCTCTTTCCTCTGATTCGCTGTTGACTTTAGTTCTATCCTTTGTTCTCTCGGAGCATAACTAGGAATTGATTAAATCGGCTACCATCGAGGAGGTCAGGGGGTGGTTTTCCAGCTTGATAAGGATACTGTCGTGGGTCTAAATGAATTATTTGGAGTTTACTTTACCCATTGATGGGATATTATTGTTGATGATATTCTTGCTGCAGTTAATGAGTTTTTATCTAGTGTGTCTTTGCCCAAAGCAGTGGCTAGTGGTCTTATTGTGCTTATTACCAAGAAGCTTAATACTAGAACTTATATGGATTTCTAGCCAATATCTTTGTGTAATTTCATTGATAAAGTTTTTTTCTAATATGTTGGCTAACATGTTATCCGTTGTTCTACCGTAGGTCATCTCTCATGAGCAATCTATATTTGTTAAGGGATGAACTAGTGCGGATAACATCTATCTACTGGCACAGGAGTTGCTAGAATCTCTTGACCAAAAACTTGTGGCAATAATATTATTCTCAAACCCGACAAGATGAAGGCATTTGACTGAGTGGATTGGAGTTTCTTGTACTTTGGCTTTGACCCCATTCTGTCAAGTTAAAAATGAATAGCCTAATGGGTAGCTGGTTTTCTTTGTTGATTAATGGTGAAGTTTCTAATTCTTTAAATCCTCATGAGGTATTAAACAGGGTGATCCCCTGTCGCCATTTTTGTTTATCATTTGTGCCGAGGTACTCTCAAGGGGCCTTAAAACTCTAGTTCAACAACAAGCCATAACCCTTATGCCTATCCCCGACGGTGTCTTATGGTTTCTCATTTGGTATTTACTGACGACGTGATTGTCTTCCTACGTAGTGATTCGAAATTGGTGCGGAAATTTAAGGAGTTTGTCTCTCACATGAGCTTGGGTCTGGGCAAAAAGTCAACATGTTGAAAAGCTCTCTATATACTTCTAAAATATGCAGATAACTAGCTAGATTTGTCTAATTGAACGTTGCTTGGGTATCAAGAAAGCTGATTTTCCTCTTTTGTACTTGGGATGCTATCTTTACATAGGGAAAAAGCTAACTCGTGATTTTCAGTATCCTGTTGAGAAGGTGCAGAGTCGCTTGGCTGGTTGGAGACAGAAATTACTTTCCCCTGGACGTCGCCTCATCCTCATTAAACAGGTTCTAACTTCCATTCCTATACTTGTATTAGCTGTTCAAGATCTCCCTAAGGCGATTATTTCTTTCTTGGAGTGATTGATAGCGAATTTTTATAGGGAAAAATGGAATCTGGAAATAGGAGGAACTGGAAGAATTGGAAAGACTTGTGCTATCTGGTTCATGAGGATGGCTTGGGGATTTTGGATCTACAAGACATTATCAGCTCCTTCTTTCTCAAGCTATGGTGGGGGTTTTATAATTCCTCCTCATTATTGTCTTCATTTATGAGAGCCCGTTATGGCAATGGACCCGTTTGAAACGGTTCACCTTCTGTTTGGAAGTGGATGGCATTGGTTAAAAAGACTTGTTCCATAGCTCTTCACATGTATTACTTAAAGGGGTGACTCTTCTATGTGGTTTGACAATTGGCTAGGGGATGGATCTATTCTAGACGAGGATGAGAGGGGGTAGGTCGAGGATATCCAGGTTAATGAGCTTTACTCCAACTATCATGGTTGGAACTTGATTTTATCAATTCTCGGATTCCAGTTGACCTTTGGCAAAAAATGTTGGACACTACATCTAGAAGAGGGCCGAGATCAGTGGTTTAGTCATCGGTTTCGTTGGGTCTCTTCACGACAAAATCAAACATTTGAGCAAATTCCGAGGCGAAAAGGCACGATGCTATCACTTAAGCATATCTACAGTGCTCAGTTACCTTTGACATGTCTATCTTGGTGTGAAAATTTGCAATAGGTTAATTCCTTTTCCAGAAGTGCTCATACACTTCGGTTTTTATCTTCCATCTAAGTACCCGTGTTGTGACATGTATAAGAAATGCACAGATGAAATGGAACACTGGCTTGTTTGCTGTCCGTGTTTCCATGGTTTGACGATTTTTTTGTGCTAAGCTTTGAGTTCCTTGGTTCCAAGATAGCTCCCTTCTTCATGTATTTTATGAATGGTGGTTATCCCCATCTTTAAGTCTTGAACGAGATCTTTATGACTTAATTCCTGCTGTGATTTGTTGGAACTTGTGGGTGCCTCGTATAAATACTTGGCTGAGGGTGTTTTTGCCGCCCATTTCTTCCACGATACACTCAACCATGTCTTGATCGACCCAAGCATGGTTAAAGGTTTCTTGGTGACTATAACAGCTCTCCCCTATCGCACATACACGAAATCTTGCTCAAGGTTTTTAGCAGTAGCATAGGTGAAACTAAGGTTGGGGAGACTGATGCTTAACTGCGATGATTCTTCCTTAAGCAACCCGGGACAAGCTAGTTGCGGCGGTGTAATTTGCGACTCTAATGGTAAGGTGATAGGTGGTTTTTATTTTTCATTGAGAGACCCTTGGCAACTAGCCTTGAAGCCGAAGCATGTGCTTGGCTTCAGGGGTTTCAAATGGCTAGCACTTATGAAGAAGAATTGGATGTGGAGACGGACTCATTACTATTGTTTCAAATGGTGATGGGAAAAGCTCATACTTCTTGGAAGGTGGATCACTTGACTCACAACATGCAAGGCATCTGTTGCATGGTAGATTTCACTTTTCTCACATCTTCAGGGAAGCTAACAGGGCAGCTGATATATTGGGAAAGATGGGAAGTGGTTCGATGAATGTGGACATCATTTTCTTATCTACTAGTACTCCCATTGACTTGTCTAGTGTCCTTCGGCTAGATGAAATTGGTTTACCTAATTTAAGGAAATTTAAATAACGTGTATTGTCCTTTTCATTTCTTATGGTCCATTTTTATTTTGTATCTATTGTAAGAGTTTTTTGCCTAATCCTTTCGTACTCAAATTTTATATTTTTAATAAAATTTGATGGATAGCGCCCCAACCAAGGTTCAGATACTAGTTAGCTAATTAAAAAAAAACACATATCATACCTGAAAATGAAGAGTCTGTCCCAATCCATTTTAGAAAGCCTGACTTTTATTACGCCTACAAATCAATTTGCATGTTGTTAAATGACTGGAAAATGAAGACCAATGGACAAAAAATCGTTGAGTGGAAAATGAGACTGTACTTATGATATTCCTCGATGCATCGATTTAGCTCCTCAAAATGTCAAAACCTATTAGCAGAAGAATTTCAATTACAAAATAAGGAATGTTTAGACATAGCATGTAGCGTGGTCCATAAAAACAAACATGATACTATCAAATAATTCAACATGTTTGCATATCAAAGGTACTGATATGTAAATGAATAATGTATAAATAAATTGACTGTAAAACAAAAGTTTTTGAACCAGGGTTCACAATATTTGTCACCCAATACCTGACCCTAGGATTTGTATATGAGACAGATATAAAGATCACTAAAGCAAGCATTAAAAAGCAAGCGAGCGTTACCTCCTCATACATCTTGGAGTCTAAAGCTGTGAATTTGATAAATGATAGGAAAAAGACATCGTGTGGATGTTGAATAGAACTGGTATTGCAAATTGATTAGAAAGTAGCAGTAGTATTGATATGGGAAGAACAAAATATAAGGATTAGGAAAAGAAAACTATACAGGCTGACAATTATGGAAAGGAAATATGAATTATATAAGGAGAAAAATTGTGAAATATGTATGAAAACTGTAGAAAGAAGCATGCAGTAAAGAAAGGGAAAAATTATGAAAATATAATGTACAAGTTTGGGTAATATATGCAAGAGGGAACTCAAATAAATTAGAATTTGTGCTCCTTTCGGTGAACGAGTTCTTCTTTCGATTACTTGCGAACCTGATTTGCTGAGAGACAATACTTCATGGTATACAATGTTTTTGGTGAAGCAATTTGATTTGAGATCAAGCAGGTCTGGGCAAATAAGGACATTTACAAATTTACTGCGTTTTGCTCTAGAGAGAACAACATAGAGAAGAGACTCTTTGTCCATGCAAGAATATTGGTTCTTCGAAATAAATTCCAACAAAATCTAATGTTGTCCTTGAGCCTTGTTAATAATCATGACAAAGCATAATCTCAAGGGTGATTGAACTCTCCAAAAAGCCATGGGACATGTGTCATCATTAGACACTTTAAATGTGATTCTATGAATAGATACTTGCTTTCCTGCATTTTCTCCATTTGCAATGCCAGCATCTCTCACATGATCTCTTAATCGTCTACAAATCAACCTTATTCCATTGCATAGTGTTGCACACATGAGCTATGAATTAAGTGATGGGGTTGTGAAAAATGCTTAAGGTGCTCAAGGAGTGGATCCAATTCAAGTTCCAGTCGGGTGAATCACTAGGTCAAGGGCCAAGAAGTTACAACAAGCCATGTTAGGCTTTGTCAAGGAGTTTTTGGACCAACAAGCTTTACTCGTTGGAAGCGCCAAGAGGTCGTCGAAGCTCAAGCCAAGAGGGCTGTTTGTGATTTAGAAATCCACTAAAAATCCAAGAAGGTTCAATCTCCAATAGTCCAAGACTCGAAGAGTACCATGAAGGGATTTTGAAACCCTAGTTTTGATCAATTCAATTCCTAAATGATGTAGGATATAGTTTAGCATTTATTTTAAGGAGTTTGTTGACTAGCTGGTTTCTTAATTTGGACGAAATGTCAGTCTAAACTAGTTTAGTTTAGCTATTTTAGTCTTGTGAGCCAATCCTAAACTTGTTTGGATTTCGTAAGTTTGTGTCCTTGTATTGATAGGCCTACTTTGTAGGGTTTGTGGCCAGCCTTCTATCACATTAGAACACTGCCTCCTTGCCAATTTTATGCATTCAACATTCAACAAAAATATCGTGAGTTTAATTCTCCATCTTGTCTTCCAAAGACTTGTGTTATTTGGCAAGATTGATTATTGTGATTACCAACCAGAATACTACTGGTTCTAGTCTTATTGTAGACAATGGATTGATATCTTGTACAGTCGAGAATAGACACCTTAAATTCCTTGATTTCTTAATCAAAGTATGTAAATCCGTCAAGTTGGAGTTGTTTAAGTGATCTTAGTTTCCGCGTTCAATCTCGAGTCTCATCAGTTTAACTGCGGGGTTCACATCAGAGTGGTATCAGAGAGCTTTGGTTCCTAAGCATGTTTGTTTTCTTGCGTTCATAGCTTCATCAATTCACTTATTTCTGTTCTTGTTTGGTTTAATTAAAAAAAAAACAAAAACAAATTGGATTATCCTTGTTCTTGTTTGTTTGTGCCGTTTTCGTTGTTCTTGAAATTCCAGCCTTATTCTTGCTCTTTTTGCTGATTAATTGCATAGATTTTAGTGCCAATACGCAATTGTTCATACTTGCTCTTGTCATATATATAAAAAAATAATCCAGAAAAAAGGGAAAATCGAATTCAAACCCTTGCATTTTAGGGTTTTTCTAGCATTTTTTGCCATGTGCTGCCAATTTGATCTTGTTGTGTAATTTTTTGGTAATTTTGCTATGAGTTTTGGCTACTGGATTTCTTGTGCATAATTTGCTGTGAAAAAAAACAGTCGTACCAAAATCTAAGAACCTGATAACTAGTATTATTTACTTCTAAAGAATAGCATTTTGTTAGTTTAAATTCTGAATTCTAGTATTTGTTGAATGTTTTAGTTAATTTTTACAATATTTGTATGCATTTTTATTTTTTAGTGATTATTATGAGTTTTATTTGAATTTTAATTAATTTAGTAACTCATTTAGTTTAATATTTTTGTAAGTTAATAATTGGATAATGGAAGTCAAAGTGAACAAGTATTGAGGGCCAAAGAGTAATTAAAGAAGAATTGAAAATTGTTGCTAAAATAGAGTTGATGTCGATTGAGGCGAGATTTGAATTTGTATATTTTAACTCGATGTTGTGACACCTAATTCTATGTCGTGACAGTGAGGCGTGTTCAGCAATTGTTGATTGCCAGATTTTCAATTGGTTAAATTGCAATCCACTCCATATATACATAGATTTTGTAGGTATATAGCACATCACATTAGGTAGTGTAGATTAGACTAGAATAGTTAGTAGATTTTCATAGTTAGCTTAAACTTCAAGTCTTTAGTTTAATATAAATTCTCTTCTACTTTTTCTTAGATCTTGTTTTTAATTTCTTGCAAGTTTTAATTTTGATTAAATAATTTTAGTGGGTTAATCTTTAGCTACAAGTAGATATAATTTTTACTTGCTTTCTAGTTAAATTTCATTAAAATCTAGTTGCTTTCATTTCAACTGTTCCTAAGTTTCTTGGTAATTTAGTGATTTCTAGTTTGAATTTCCACCCTTTGTCTTAATTTCTAGTTAATTTCCTTTAGGCTTTCTTTTATTAAATAAAAAGTCCAAAAATATATAGTTTTTATTTAACTTTTCCTTAAAAAATTCCTTAGTTTAAATCAGTAGAAAATGTACTTTATGTGTTTTTTCATTCTTTCTTATTGTACTAAACAAGTCAAATTAGGATTAGTTGCTCTTTAATCATTTCCTTAATTTAATAGTACATTTCGTGAATTTAGAAGTATCTGCTTGCTTTCATTACTTCCTTTAGTCGATAGGTTATTCTAATTTTAGATTTTAATTGCATATTTAGAATTTGATTATTAGTAGAGTAAATTTTTCCATCCATATTTGAATCATCTAATTATGCAAGGACTTGTGAATCTCAGTAATTGCTAAACAACAATCCTCATGGGAACGATACCCCCTTGCTACTATCTACAAACCTATCTCGTTTACTTGCGAGTGTGTGAGTGTCGGATAGGCAACATAGGGTTAATTTTATCACTTGTTTGCATATTAAATTGCTTAACCAATAGAACCCTAGTTGAATTAGGGTTCCTTGTGCGATTTCTTGTTTCCAATTGTTTTTGTGCAAGTTCTTGTCATCTCATACTCTTGATTAATTGCTGGAATTCATGCCATAGTTTGCTGTTAAAAAAAACCAACAAAATGAACCAACCCCAAAACTCTAGCCGATTAGGGTTTGTTCTTCAAAATCATTTCCTGTCCTTGTGCAATTTTTTTCTTTTGATCTTCAATTTTGGTGTTTTTGGTCATTACTTGAGGATATTAATTCGTACAATAATGTACAGTTCTTGAAAAAAGTGTGAAACACCGAAAACACCCCTCAACCTCCTCGGGTACTTTTCTCAAACCCGAGACTCTGATTTATGTTTGACCATCTTATTTTTTAGCTATCTGAAACTGCTTAGTGTGCATTCTTTGTTAAAATCGATCCACCATTACCTTGTTATTTCTTTGCTTCATTGGCTTGTAATTACTAATTGTGCTCTACATGTTAGTAATTATTTGTGTTATTCTTGCTGTTTGCTTTCAAGTCTGGGAAAAACTTTGTGGAGAATTTATATGAGAGGGAAAAGAAAAGAATAGTGAGATCATTACAGGGTAAAAGCACCGAATTTGATTGAAAATGAGTTAAATGTGTGACATCTTCAAATTTGAGCGTAAATACTTAAGGAGTGCCATGAGATCCTTCTTTAGTTTTACTAAACCTTGGTTCTTTAAATTCCTTATGTTTTTGGTGAATATTTTGTAGATTTAAAATTTCCCAAGAAGGAAAGAGTACAAAGGTTAATGCGTTGGAATCTCATGTTGTCGAATTGGCAATGTCTCTTGAAAGTATTCAATGCTTTCTCGAGACATTAACTAAAGGACGAATTGAGCCAACTCAACCAGTTGGCCAAGCCAAGCTTCATGCTCACAGATTCCCACATGATCACTGAGCTACGTATCATAATTACAATTATAATGCATACAAATCTAACAACGAATTGTATGATGCAGGTGCAAGATTAGGGAATTTTCGACATGTTCGGGATGGTAGTAAGGTTGATGATGATACTGGTCACATTAAATTGACTATCCCTACATTTTAAGGTAATCTGAATCGTAATGTTTATGTCGAATGTGAGAAAAAGGTAGAGGTTATTTTTGACTGTCATAATTATTCTGGAAGAAAGAAAGCACAATTAGCCATAGTTGCATTTAGTGAGGAATCATTATTCTTTAGAGTGCTGGGATCAATTTAAAACCAGTGGTGTGGATGACCACAAATAAATGATTGGACATCCTCAAAAGCTGCATTGAGTAAAAGATTTGTACCTTCTACATATTATCGTGATTTGCATCAAGCATTGCAAACTTTAAGTCAAGGTAATAAATCTATAAAACAATATCATAGGGAGCTTCAAAGGTGTCTAATGAGAGCTAATGTAGTTGAGGATTGTGAAGCTACTATGGCTCGATTCTTGTGTTGACTTAATAGGGAAATTTCCAACTTTGTAGAGTTGTGTCATTACATTGAATTGCAAGACATGGTAGAAAAGGCCATAAAAGCAGAAAAGTAACTTAAAAATAGAGGTAAATCTAGATTCAAGTCTAATTCAAATTGGCATAGAAATTGGTCTAATAATCCTTCTCATCCTAATCCAACTCAAGATAGATCAGTTAACCTTGAAGTTAATGAATCTAGAAATAGAGCTGTTAAACATCCCATGGAGCTCTCTTTGGTTAAAGTGCATCTTCTAACACTTCAGACTGCACTAGCGATATTAGGTGTTATCGTTGTTTGGGTGCAGGTCACTTTGCAAGTGAATGTTATATAAGAAGAGATGTTTAAGTCCACTAATACATCAAGCTTGTGAATGGTGGAACTCAACAAGTCAATAAAATCGAGTTTGAAGTCCAAGAAAGTCAAGGGTTCGAGTTAGTAAAGTCCAAAGGCCCAAAACTTGAAGACGAATTTGATCCACCGTGAAGGCCTAATTTCGGCCAACACCTAGAATCGACCATATTAATCCTATTTGACCTAGGATTTAGTTCAAGACTTGTTTAATGAGTTATTATTTTTTGTGTTTTCTTAATTTGGAGAAGTGTTAGTCCACAGTAGTCTTATAGCCAATTTTTAGTCTTGTGTGCCAATCCTAAACTTGTTTGGATTTTGCAAGTTATTGTCCTAACATAGGTAGGACTTATGTGTAGGGTTTGGGGTTGACTTTTATGTTACCTGGATACACCCCCTATAGCCGAAAATACTCATTCAACATTCACTAAAAATATCATGAGTTTAATTCTCCAACTTATTTTTCAAAGGCTTATGGTATTTTGCAAGATTAATTCTTGTGATTACCAACTCAAATACTATTGGTAGTAGTCTTGTTATAGAGAATGGATCGATATCTCATACAGCCAAGAACAGTCACTTTAAATTCTTGATTTCTTAATCAAAGGGTTTAAATTTATCAAGTCAGAGCTGTTTAGGCTATCTTGGTTGTCGCGTTCAATCTCGGGTCTTGTCAGCTTTACTATGTGGTTCGCTCCAGAGTGGTTTCAGAGCTTGGGGTTCCCTAAATACATTTGTTTTCTTGTGTTCTCATAAATCCTTTGAGATTATATTCTAATTGTTTTTAATATTTTCTTGTTTGATTCTAGTTTAAAAAAATTTAGCTTGTTCGTGTTCTTGTTCTTGTTCGTTCTTGTTCCTAAAAAATTGCATCCCGATTTTTGCTCTTTTGAACACTGTTATTATTGCTATAATTTTGCTCATATTCCAATGTTAATTCATTTCTCTTATTGATAAAAAAAATCAGACTAAAACAAAACCCTAGTCGATTAAGGTTTTCTAGCCAATTCTTCAAACTTTGTGATCTTGTGAAAGTTTTTTCGTTATCTTCTTCTGATTTTGGTGCTGGAAATTGGTGCTATAACGTGCCCAAAAAAAATCAAGACAAAAGCCTAGCCCGATCAAGGTTTCTTGTGTTCTTCAAGATTTGTTGAATCTTGTTCAAGTTTTTTCATGCCCTTGTTTATTTTTGGGTGTTGGAATTCATGTATTTTTGTTCTTTTCATTGCAAATTTTGTTCTCTCTTTGTGTTCATCTTGGCCGAACACCTTCTAGGGTTTCTCAAAATATTATTTTTGTAATTTTTTATGGTGGTATTGGGTAATGATTTTTCTTGGTTCTGCAATTCAAATTCGTGTCTCGTTAGTTCAACTGCGGGGTTCACATCAGAGTGTCCAAATTCACATGTACACTTTTGATCCAAGAAAATAAAGTGGTAAGTGAAGGAAGTGAGGACGAAGATGACTCCATGCTAGCATTGGAAGGCCCTAGTGATGATGATGAGGAGCAAGAGGATTTTTCTCAAATACTTGCCTTGGTGATATTGCAGGCACTTCAAACTCAGACCAAGGATGAACAAAATGAGGTACAACATGAGAATATTTTCTTTACCAAATGTGTTATTCAAGGTCATGCATGTGGTTTGATGATAGATGGCAGTAGTTATGTTAATGTTGTAAGTTAATGGTCGACAAATTGAGAAACATCCACGTCCCTATAAACAACAATGGCTAAATGAATGTGGTGAAGCTAAAGTAACTAAACGAGCTTTAGTGTCATTAGCTATTGGAAAATATAAGGATCAAATTTTGTGTGATGTTCTTCCAAGGCAAGCGAGTCACATATTGTTAGGTAGACCATGGCAATTTGACAAACACACTAACCATGATGACTGTTTGAATATGCATACATTAGTTCTTTAAAGACGGCCAAAAGATTATAGCCAAACCACTGCCTCCTCATCAAGTGAGTAAGGAATAATTCTATATTAAAAACTCATTTGTTGAATATTATAAGGAAAACGATGAATTAACAAAGGGTAAACAAGTGGAAAACCCGAAACCCAAAAATACAAAAATCCTGAAGGTGAATTGGTTAAATCTAAAATTTCTAGGGGGTAAGGAATTGAAAAATAAATCTAATTTTTATGTGGGGTTCAAAGATGTTCAAATAGCCATGAGTTCGAATTTGCCTATATTTTTGTTTCTAATTAAAGAAAATTATTTTGTGCAGTCTAACCCTGATTCAGCGTGACTCAGATTTTTTAAATCTCTTTTGTAGGAATTCGAGGATATCTATTTGCCACGGATAGAGATCAATCAGTACAACTTCTTTTATTGACTCTAGCGATGAATTTCCTACATTATGGTGACAATTGCAGATGGTTGTGAAAAATGGTTATTATCTGTATGAGAAAATTTATCTGCCGCAAAAACATAGCATAATTTGTCCGTGTAATATAATGATATTTTAGTAGAAAAGATTTACATGCTCTGCAATCATATTGTATTATCTTTGTTGCATAAATATTGGCATATGGCCATGTGGGTCTCTTTCGAAGAAATCCTAATATCCTAAAACACTCTTATATTATGACTTGCTAGGAATTCCTATTATCCACGAATACTTTTTCTGATAAAATTCTTTCAAAAATAAATTAGTGGAGTTTGTAAATTCAATTTATCTTTATCTTCTCTGAGCATAAACTTGTTGATTCCACCTCTATTGCCGTTTATTGATTCTTCAAATTATCTGTATCTTTTCTGACCATAAACCTTGTGATTCCTCCTCTATTGGCGTTTATTGATTCCTATTAACATATGAAGTAATCTCAGTAGATCAATAGCTAATATTCATACTTAATTATGTAATATTTGATTATTTTGTTTTTTTTGGTTCACGTAGAAAGTTAAAATAAATACTCTGAAAATCGATAATACTATGTTGTTCTTCACTACATTTACTATTCTTTTACATAACTCGTTACTTCTTTTTGATACCCGATGTGATATCTTTCATTCTTTTACATATATATATGTAAGTTGAAAAAGATAGAACATCAAACTTCACATAAATTTGGCTTACTCTTGCACAAGGGAATGGATGGGAAGCGAACAAGTATGAAAGATGATGAGTAGGAATAGTTGGAATTGATGTGCATAAATTTGATTTGACTCTTTGTTGCAGACATAATGGAATTTTGGATTATCTCCAAAATTTTGTGTTGAAATCAAGGAGGAAGATTAGGCCCTTTTACTTCTTCTCTCAGTGTCTCTAATTCCTACAATAGTGTGGCGATGTCCTCGTTATACGAGAAAGAAACTTTGAAGCTCGAGAATGTGCAGCCATCTGATATCTCAAAAGAAGGCAAACCACGGTAAGATACAAGAAACTGAATTAATTGCTCGAGAAGAGAATCGAAAAAGGATTAATGAAACTTGACGGTAAATCTAAGGCAGGTGATTCAAGGGTTAAAGAAAAAAGTGAAGTCCAATGTTGATTTTGGACGTAATAAATTGGGTGGACATGCTCTCACAATCTCCAAAGGTTTGGATACTTCTTTTGTGTTGGATTTTAGATTCTGGTTGGGTTTTAAATGTTTTCTCCAGGTTAGAATATTTTGAAGCACTTCACGTAAAGAAGACAACATTTTGTCTTTAGGTAACGGTTATACATTTGAAGTCACGGGGATTGGAGTAGTGAAAATCCAAATATTAAATGGAAAGGTTAATTTTTTGGTGGTGTGACATGACCCAAAGATACGAAAAAATCTAATTTTCTAATTTTCTTTGAGCTAGTTAAACTCTAAGGCTACAAGTTTTTCGTTGAAGATGGAGTCTTGGAACCACACATGGCTGACCAGTCCTATTGAAAGAGAAGAAGTATTGTGATGTATACCATTTGGTTACCTCAATGGGTTGGGAGCAGAGGGATCGTCTCTTATAACAAAATTACTTCCAAATTGCAAATGGTGGTGAGAAGGAAAATTTTGCTAAAAGGAAGGGTAAATTGAGACCCCTCTTGCGAATCGACTAGAGGTTGGACTCAGTTAGTTACACATATTCATTTGCCTATTGAATCAATTGGAGACAAGACTATATTGATTCGGTGTGTGTAGCTAGTCACCATGTCAATTGGTGGTGGAAGGCAAATGGTTATATTTTTTGGTTGGTTTGCGTTTGCTAAAAGAAATATACTTCAAGGTGGAGATTTGTTAGGAAATTGGCTAATTTTCTTTTGGGTAATTTCTTTTGCATGGGGTCAAGTAGTTTCCTAATAGTTTACTTACAGTTGCCAAGTAATTTTCTATTTGTATATAGTTTAGGTTGTAAGACAAGTTATTTCCTATTATTACTTAGAGTGGTGACCAAGTAATGTTTCTTATAAATAGGTGGGTTGGCTAACTATAAAGACATAACACAAGAGGGTTGAATTCAAGTTAAGATTGCACATGTAGTCCTATACTTGTGGTGAGAGTAAACTTGGGGTAAGAGAGGTTATACACAAGGATTGGGTTTAGGATTCAAGTTGTATTCTTGTATGTGTGTTTTCTCTCATAATAAAGAACAAGTTTTCTCTCTGTTGACATAGGCTTGGTAATTAAACCGAACCACGTTAAATCTTGTGTGTCACTCACATTTCATGTTGTGGCTTGTTTTTCATTAAATTGTTGTATTCTTGATTTCACATTAGTTGTCTTTATTCAGGATTTTATTCCAACACCTACTATTAAATTACGAAGTAATTCTAAGTTGTACTAAACAACAATTTACTAACATAGAACATCGAGAACAGGGACTAAACTTGCTCAATTAAATAACACGTAAAGCATAAAAATAACTCCAAAATAAAGAGTTATAAAATTTCAAGAACATAAATTTTAATCTTAGAAAACCCACTCCAAATAAGAAGGAAAAGGACCCTAAAACTATCCTATTGTAATACAACTTTTATGTTTACCCGAATCTAACTACTATCTAACACTACATAACATTTTTCAAAAGAGGCTTGAAAAGGGTATGTGTAGTGTTAGGGTTGAGGAGAGTTGAATGTAACACAAATTAGCCAGAAAATGGACGATTTCCACCGTAGGATAAATTCGGACATGCGGTTTCAAAATTAATAAAGTGACATAGACTGAAATCTTCATTTTACAAAATATAGGGTTTATAGATGGTATCAAAATTTTATACCTTGATACCATGGTATCAACTTCAACACTTCACAGCACTTTATTGTTTTGCTCCGAAAATCTTTGTCAAGTTTATTGTACAAATAGCTCTAGTTTCTTAGAGTTATCAATAATACAAAAAAATAGGTCAGAAGACAATTATTCTTCTATTGTTCCAAAAGGATTTTTAGAAATTGCATCTTAGACCTTCTATTTTATCTATTTTTATTCTGTTTTGACCCCCTGTTGTTTCTAATGTTTGCAATTAAGTCCTTGGCACTCAAATATTAGAAATTTCTTTTATTTGTTGTTGATTCATGTTCAATTAGTTGTTCGTTTGATTTATTTAATTCATTTAAGATGTCTTTGTTTAGTAACTTTTAATTAAATTTGCCCTCTTTTCACTACAATTCATATGAGTCCATTATTGGGACATAGTACTATGTAATTGATTTACTTTTATATCTTTTTATTTTCTAGTTTATTTTAATTGAATAGTATAAATGAACTCAATTTGGGCCTTAAATTAAAAGAAGAAATTAAATACGCAACCGGTACCACTAGGATGTAAGGAATACTTGACTTTAGCATTTTTTACAATTCCCCTCTGAACTGATTTCCTGAAATTAAATCTATGCTTTTTCAAAAGACCAGAAGTCATATGGGTGAAGGGTCTTATTTCACATAAAATGATCTAATCTTGGTGACTTGGTACACTGAAAATCCAATATTGGGTGACGACTCCTATTTTTTTAATTAAAAAAACTTTTTCCTAGATTTATAATTTGGGCCTACTATACACATTTTTGTTAGAATCCATTTTTTGCCTTTTTCAATTTCCTTTATATTTACTTTTTTATATTTTATTTAAGTGTTTTTAAAACCGGGCGTGACAGTTTAGCGAGTCTAATGGAGACGTAAGAGAGTTGAAGCAATGTTTAATTTTATTCTTTTAATGTTAACACATTTTTTAGTTAATATGTTGCTATTATTTATGCTTTATGTTTTATTTTCTATGTTTATTATTTTATCTAAGTATTTTTATTTGTTGGTTTTGTCAATTGTTATTTGTGAATATCTTTGTTTGAGAAGTTTTAATTCCTTCATTTTAAGGGTTACACTCATGACATATCATGCAATTTTCATAATCCCTAATTGCGGGTGTCATACCACAAACCTTGCAGGATTAGGATAAGATCTACCCAGACATGCAGCCCTAGCATGATGCGCACGTAGTGGTGTCTAGGGTGTCACTCGGACCACTAACATGGGACACCTTGGATTTGACAGAAATGCTTCTTGTTAAGAATGGGACACCTAAGTCTGAAGCTTCTGGAACCGACACAATCCTACCCAATATCATTGGGCATGTACTCAAATAATTTTTTTGTTAGAATATTTTAAATATTTTCAGTTTCTTTCTTTTTTTTAAATATTTTTATATATGTGCCATTTCACTTGTTCTGGATTTATATATTTTTTTTATTGCATATAAAAAGGTTAAAAAAATCAAAAATTCATTTTATCTAAAATTCAAATTCCTTTACTTTATTTTTTCTTGTATAACAAAAAAAAAAAAAAATCATTCAAGAATTTTTCTTTATTTTTAATTAACAAATAAAAATTTTTAATTTTTAAAACAAAAATTTTAAAATTTATTTTTTTGTAAATACATTTTTATCTTTTCACCAAAAGAAAAAATGTAAAATTAAAAAAATTAAGAGAAAAAATCATCACTGCATTCATGAGCTTTGGATAAGAGAATTTCATTGATTTTATTTTAAGATAAACCACTAAATTACACTAAATTACAGATTTAAATTTTGTTTTCAATATCCAAATGAGTAGGATACATGTAAGGTGATGACACGATCCCTTCGAGAAAAGTTCAAATCCAATTTCAAATCGGATCAATAGGTGCAATATGTTATTATACTCACAAGGATATCATCATGTTAGACCAACCCTTGGCATACAGAAGAGGCACTCCCATAGCACATGCATTTTATTTTTTTAACATGGTTACTAAAAGTATTCTTTCTGCTTTTCGTTTTGGATGTATTGTGTGAAATTTGCACAAGGATGCGTTCATTTGCATGAATTTGAATATTTTGCATGTCATTTAATGTTGAGACTTTGGAATTCAAATTTGTTTCAAAAGAATAAAAAATTTCCTTTATACATATTTTCTAATCGAGAGCATGATTTTCTATAAATCGTAAAGTGGCAAAACCATCATCCAAGAATCTTAAAAAGAAATATTTTTGCAATGTTATTTCTTCTAATCCAAATAAAATTCACCACTATGCCAAGAAAAGCTCTTGACATTTTTGTAATTGATGCATCATTTTTAAACACAAAGACCAATACTTTATTAAATCCAAAAGCGTGATTATGAAAAAAGTTGACCCACATGAATGAAGAGGCATTCTTATGATAGTATGTTCTAATTTACAAAACTAATAAAATGGTTGTAAGGATTTTTGAAAAGTCTTGTTCTGCTATAAGGAAAGTAATCCCGTAAGTTTTAATCTCACAAATGCATCCATGCACGAGTTTCATAACAGTGGGATAAGAGTCCTAAAGAGTTAAATATTTCTAAAGAAGGATAGAAAGACAAGTGGACATCGTTTCTTCTATCCAAACACTATTTATCATTTAATAACTCCCTTGAGCCTTCAAAAGAAATTTTCATTTTTCTTAAACACATTTGATCATCACACCACACACTAGGACAAATGTTGAAGGAATTTATAATCCCACATTGAGGCAACTTCCTATAAATGTCATTTTTGTTTAGTACCCTACATGAAGACAAAGTTATGTATCCCTGGCTAGAGGCAAATTTTGAGGTCATTTTATTTTTATTGTTGTAGCTCAAACTGGGGCATGCTTAGGTTAATTTTAGTTTTGAATCCATACTGGGGAAAATATCCCCAAATGCCATTTGAGTTAGTTTGAGTAAAGTTTGAAATTTACTTGAAAAGTTAGTTTTGAAACACTAATTTTTAAGTCAAGTTGTAAATGAACCCAATATCAAAATTAGGTATTTTCATCCTTTCAACAAAAAAAAGAGAGAAAAATAATTGCAACGAAAAACGAAAAGAAAATAAAGGAAAATGAAAGAAAAAAATAAAAAGAAACAGAAAAAGAGGGTAAAAAGAAGAAGACGAAGAAGAAGAAAAAGAAGAAGAATTTCAAGTCTCTGTGTATTTCTATTTATGTAGTGTGTCTTTTCGTTGTTTATTGTGCAAAGTTCTTTTGAGAAAGGTAATCACAGGATTTTTCTAACTCACTCATTCAATTTTGAGCCTGGATATCCTTTTTTCATCATCCTAAACCTCGATTAGCCACGTTACAACCCAAGGTCCACTTTGATTGGACAAATGAATCAACTGACTTCTGAGAGTTCAAACACCAAATAGGGGCAAGCCATAGATTATCAAACATGTGTTTTTGTGATTAAAGTTATTCTCAAATATGAACTTGTCTTTCCTTGGGATAAAAACATGACTCTTCTCTATAACTTCATCATACTTCATTGATACTAGTACAGCCATTCGAGGACCAATTAAATCTGCAATGACATTAAAAATAGCCTAAGTATTGTGGAGTTCAAAATTGAACATGAAAGTTGAAGGAAAAACAGGAGTGACGTGCCAAAAGGTTGTTGTAGTGAAGTTTGTCATACAAAAAATGGAGTAAAAGATGACACAGTAAAAAGAATGGTGAATCGACGGCATATTACGATAATGCCATGTTCGAGCTTGATGATGGAGACTCGAGTTCCAGTGTAACAGATATGCTGGTTATTTAGGCTGCAAATATGCAGGACGTATGAGTCTAGGTCAAGGATGATGTACCAGAAGTGGACTTGGAGGTACGGCAACAAGAGAAAACCAACATATATTTGTGCTTATTTGAACACAAAACAAAAGGAACAAATAACTCAGTTATTGAAGAAGTTTATCAACCATTTTACATGGGATTACACTGATATGCCGAGGTTTGATAGAACATATGATCCCCTTGAAGCACTGTTTTATGTCATACAAACAATCTCCTAGGCGATTTTATGATGATATAACGACTAAGGTAAAAGAGAAAGTTGAGTGCCTATTAATGGCTGATTTTATTGAAGAAGCTATGAATGTAGGTGGCTGTCAAATGTGGTCCAAGTCATAAAAAAGAATGAGAAAACTAGAGTGTGCACCAATTTTAGGAATCTTAACTTGGCTTCACTAAAAGCCGAGTATCAAATGTCGACATCATACATGCTTGTTAACTTGGCTATAGGAAATAAATTCATGACTTTTGTAGCCAGCAGTGTTAGGTATAACCAAATATTCATAGCCAAGGAAGATGTACATAAAATGGTGTTTTCGGTGCCCAAGTGCTTCATGTATATACCAATGGAAGGTGATGTTGTTCAGGCTTAAAATTACAGGGACTACCTACTAGAGGGCGTTGAATTGCATACTTCATGATTGCATAGGAGACTTCTTGCAAGTATATATAGATGATGTAGTATTGAAGTCATCGAACTTTGAGCAACACTTGGAGCACTTGAGGTAGGCATTTGTTTGGATACAAAACCACAAGCTTAAGCTAAACTCTTTGAAATGTACATTTAGGGTCTCAGTTGGGAATTTCTTTAGATTTTTGGTGCATCAAAAAGGAATAGAGATAGCAGAAGACAAACCAAAATCTATAATAAAACACTGCTACCTAAGAACAAGAAAGAGCGTCAATAATTCCTAGGAAAAGTGGACTTCCTTTAACAGTTTATTTCTAACTTAGCAAGTCGAACCAAGACATTCTCACCACTATTGCAATCGATGTTGGCCGAGCCCTTTGTTTACTAGGATTGGAAAAAAAACACCAAGAGGCTTTTGATGCATTGAAATCATATTTGATTGAACCATGAGTCATGATGCCACTTGGTTGGTTGAAGCTATTGAAATTGTACATATCAACTACCGATGATATACTTGGCTGCTTCCTGGATCAAGATGATGAAGAGTCACGAGGGAGAGTAGTGTACTACTTAAGCAGAATTCTAACTTCCAAACAGTGATATAAACCTATAGAACTGTATCTAACTACACAATGACTTCGTCATTACATGTTGCCGGTTGTTGTTTATGTAATTTCAAAAATTGATCTAATCAAATATATGCTATCACGGCCTACTCTTAGTGACGGAATTGGCAAATGGGCCTTGTATCTCATGGAGTATCAATTTGTGCATATAAATCAAACAATTGTTAAAGCGTAGGAATTTGGTGATTTTTTAGCACAACACATGCCAAATTTTGATGAAAAACTTGGCAAAAATAGGTAGAGACATGAACCAAATCGGCAACATAACCTGGCAAAATGAATTTTTGTGCCTCCAGCTAGCACAGATGTTTGTGGTGGTGCTAGTATAGTAATAACAAAAAACCTAAATATACAAAGAAAATATTCCTTCAAACTTATGTTTGATTATTTGAATAATCAACCCGAATATGAAGCCCTAATAATCTATCTAGAAATATTGGTAGAAATGAAAGTTTAAGTGGCAAAAGTACAAAGAGTTTCACAGTTAGTCATAAAGTAGGCAAACGGTGATTGCAAATGTACAAATCCTATTTTGATCAAGTATTTAATGTCGGTATACAAGCTGGTTGAATTATTCGACGAGGTGGCTTTTGAACATGTATCTAGGGAAATGAATGAAGAGGCCAATTAGTTAGCCCAAATGGTATCTAAATAGTCAGTTCCCGATTGGCAGAGGTGTGCCGAACTCAAAGTGATCAAGAAAGTCATACCTTTCTATGTAGATCGACAATTATAATGCAATTTCAATTCCTTTGAAATTGGTGGTGAAGTCAAACATTAGCGGGATCCTATCATACATTACAAGGAAAACCCTAATGGTCATGAATCCGAAAGAGTGAAAAGGCAGGCAACCCATTACATATTATTAGATGGAGTGCTATATCGGCGAGGGAAAGATGAATTGGTCCTAAAGTGCTTAAGTAAGCCAGAAGCTTACAGAGGCATGCTAGAAATTCATGAAGGAATTTATGGATCACATACCCATACAGAGGGCACCAGCTACAGAGACGGAGATTATCGTAAAGCCGTGGCCTTTCAGATATCAAGGAATAGATATAATCGGCATGATTTTTCTCATCAACATAACTACATCATAACGGTGACAGATTATTTTACAAAATGAGTTAAGGCTGTGCTGATTAGAGAATTTGATCAAAGAACGGGAATAGGATTTGTTAGGGAGTACATATTCATCATTTTGGTTTTCCTGAAACAATTGTGACCGATCAGACATTATGATTCACTGGAGCACTTATCAAGAAATAAGCAAAAGACATGGGGTATTGATTAAGATCATGCATTTGACACCATATTTTTCGCAAATCAATGGTTTAGCCGAATAGACGAATAAGACCATAAAGAACATTGTCGAAAAAATGATTGAAGATAATCCGAGACATTGGCATGAATTGTATTCAGAAGACTTATGGGCCTATTGAGTTTTATATCGGACTAGAACAAGTATGTCTTCTTACTCATTAGTCTATGGTCACGATCCCATTTTACTCGCCGAAGTTACTCTCGGTGCTTTTGGTTGGCTCATTAACATGGCTTGCTAACTGATGCATATAGCCAAATTAAGTTAGACGAGTTGCTAACATTAGATGAAGGAAGATTTACGGCCTTGGATCATCTTGAATCCAATAAAAGGAGAATGGCCGATTTGTACAATACAAGGGAGCACACTAAGTTTTTCTAGCCAGTTGACAAAGTTAGGAAGGCTATCCTCCCAATTGGTAAAAAGGATAAAAGTCTTGGCAAATGGAGTATGAATTGGGAAAGGCCATTTGCTTTGTGAAATAAGTATTGCATGGAGGAGCATATTATCCAACTGATTTGGATGGTAGTGTACTTAAAAATCAAAAGAATGGAATATATTTAATTAATTTAATCGCTTAGCGTTGGAGTGTTTGATCAAAGAAGAGCAAATGGCCACTTATAGGTCAATCAGATTAGAGTATCCATAGGAGGAATAACAACTATGTGAGAAAATCAGTCTTGGCCAAGGAAAAAGAGTTATAAAATTAAAAGCAGGCATAAAATAAAAGTAATAGTTGTAAGATTGTGAAAGTTTGTTGAAATAACAAAGATTCTTCAGTCATCAGCTTTACAACCATTATGAAAGAAAAAACCGAGACAAACCAGTTACCCACAAAGTATCAAAAGGTATCTAATTCCCTAGAGCTATGGCATCAGATAACCGAGTTGAAGAAGGTAGGGATGGCATAATTTGAGTATCAGAAGAACCGTTACCTGTAATAGGTGTAGCACCTGCATCATCAGCCTATTTTTGTGTTCTGAGTGAGAAACAAGGCTTTTACTTGTTTCATCAGTCCCCAAGATGCTTAGGAAACTACAGTAGAAGGGCTTATACTCATCCCTCATGTGGTTGGCCTCAACATCCGTACCTATCCTGTCAAGCTCCTATTTGGATAGTTGGCCTTGAAGAGTCTCTAGTTCCATTAAAAGAGGGTTGAATTTTTCTTCAATTTCATGGTGCATGGTTAGAGATGCCTTCTTGAACTGCCTAATCTCATTCAATTGTTGAAGGATGGATTCTTCTTTTTTATTAAGCTCATCAACAATTTTGCTGAATTCTTCTATCTCAGAAAGGGCTAGCGTTACTTTATTGGTCAAGACATTGAACTGCTCTTGGACAAATCAATAGGATGCCAAAACTGAGTTGGCTTGTTGTGGTCCTCAAATCGATGAGGTGAGGAAATGTATGAGTCTAAGACTTGTCGATCGCCTATCGACAGTTTATCCTCAGTAGCATGTTTGTAGGCTGAGAAAGACCTGATCAGTTCACCATCGGACTTGTCAGTTAGAACCTCAATGACAAATTTGGAGATAAGCCGAACCAGAGAGTGCCAAAGTCAAGCCACTCATGTTGGGTCTACTCTCAACTACTTGAACTGCCAGATGAGGTCAAAGGAGCATTAGTTAGGTTTTCAATGTGGCTTAATAAGGAATGCAAGCAAGTTACCTAGAGAAGAGTAAGGTCAAAGATGGCCTGAAAAGGATTCAAAATTAGGATAGAAAGTATAGAAAGAGCATAAGGCACTAGTGCAAATTGGATTAGTTTGGATAGAGACTTTAGGTTTTGGGACCTCCACAATAAGGGTAATACTAGTGCCTAGGGGATTAGTTGGCTCACTGGTTTTAATCATATTTGGAACAACCCTTATTAGTTGTACCAATTTCGTAGTGGTAGACATGACTGAAGCCCGAGTTGGGCCACTATTTCTTGTTGAGGAACATTTAATAGGGAAGGACCTTGAAGACCACTTAGAAGAGCCGATCGGGGATTTCTACTTTGACTGAATTGGGATAGGTTTTGATTGGATGCTAGCAACCTATGCGAACAATGTAAAACAATATCGGCTACAATAAAGGTCGAGATAAATTAGTTGACAAGGGAATAAGAAAACAACCTTGGCCAGGAGAATTATTTTCTTACAATGGGCAAGCTGAATTTCTTCTTCATCATTCTCTTCAAAAGATTTGAACTTAGTGAATTGTGGTTCTATTGACTTTACCTCCATAAATGAAACAAATTTAACAAACTAGAGTCGAAAGTGAATACAAGGTGGTGGAAACGATTGATACCTAAACATGTAGAAATGCCTCCAACAACTAAAACCATGCTGGTAGAGAGGCTTTGATCCTGGGATGAGCATAGAACCCTATAAGCTTGACAGTTTCACTAGCTGAGGTGGAAACAATGGAATGGCGCAACTCATCCGAGAGCACAAATTCAACAAAAGGAAGCTTTAGAGTTTCATGAATTCGGCTTCAAAAGAACTCTTCAAAAATTGATGGTAGTTGGATCTATATTTAGTCTAGATCTGAAACCATTCCCTTAAATAATAATCTCGATGAGCCTCGTGCTTTCTGAGGAGCACTTTGTTAGCCTCGGACGTGACTACAGTTCTCCGAAAGAGATTCCACTTGATGTTGTAATATTACTCAAAAGCTTTGATGTCCCTTATCAGCTCACCTTTGGAAGCTTTCTTTCTTTTCTTAGGAGGCTCAATTTGCGAGGCCGATGATGAGTTAGAGGTAGAGGTATAAAACCAACGGATTTTATCAAAAATGTTAGTAAAAGATTAGTTACACCGGCCTTGTTTGAAGAAGTTCCACCAAGAATTATAAAGCTCAGTGGACAGAAAACCTTGTAAAACAATATAAAGTCAAACTGATCAATGCGTGACTAATATTGGGCTTGAAGTTCATCAAATTTGACTTCGTTACTAAAGACATGTCATCGACTTCCTGGTTGGTTATGGGATCAGGAAACAAAGTAGGAAGGGACTGAATTAACCCAGCCTTGAATTGATGACCCACAGAACAGGCTGGGTAAAATTCAGCCCCAATATTTGCCACATCAATAATTTTGCATGGCATTGGTTTGCTGGTGAAAGGTAAATTGCGAGTGATGGCACAAGAAGCCCAGATTACAACCTGCTCAGGCTCATTATCATGACTTATAGGTTGAGTGGGGTAGACAGTTTTGCACTAAGAGATAGACAAATTTTGCCCCGACACTAGTACGGCAATAGAGGGTTTAAAGGTAGGACTATCACGATAAAAGAGGTTGATATAGTCGGAGAATCCATTGGATCCAAGATCAGAATAGGGATCAAGACTAGTGAATTGCATCCCAAAAATAGTGTTCTAGGCATTTTCGTCAATGGGAGCTAGCCTAACAGAAGGGAAGTAACTTTGTAATCACAGTTACAGGGTACACTTGGTGCCAAGGATGTCCTCAAACTTCCTAGTCTCAAATTTAGCTAAGCTCCTGTAAAAGACTAATACAATGGTCAGTGCCAAAGATAAGGCCTTCACCATTTTCTAGCTCAATAATTAGTCTATAAAAACTCACAATCATTTAGAAGGCAGGTGGTTAAAAAATAAATTGGTTGAACCAAAAGTTCAAGAAGGTAATGTGGTACCCCTAGAGATAGGCTTACAATTGACAGTGGCATTCTTAAAGTGCTCAGCCACAAAAAGGCTATAAGATTTTTGAGATTTTGAAGAATGACTGAAATCAGCTCTGTCAGTCACTAATGATAGACTATAATTGGCTACCTTACCGTGGGGCCTTAGGCCAGTCAAAATGTCAACATCCAAAATAATTGGGGTCATTGGTGCACAACAAAAAAGGAAACAAATGATGTTCAAGCTCCAAAGACATCTAACGCCCATAATGACCTTGTGATTTTGCTGAATAGTTTTAGTACACAATTCAGTGGCTTTGAAAATATTGGCCAATTTTCACACATTTTCAAAAGAAGTTTGTAATTGTTTTGCCCAAGACACCCACAAGTTGTGGATGCCTAGGTTGGAGGACCACGAGGCTCCTAGAAAGGAGGAAACAAGATAGATTTGCATTTAAAAGGGTTAGCCAGGTGAAGAAACATGGTTTCATTAGAAAAGAAATGGAGTAGAATAAGGTCAAGGAAATATTACTGTCATATCGAGGCCCTAACACACAACGTTGGGAACCGTCTTGTGGTGAATGGAGTCAATACCCGTATGATGATCAGAAGAGCTCTGGTCACATTCGCCAATTCGGTCTTGTTGAACCCCAGTTATGATAATCATGTTTTGATGATGACGAAATGATACTAATGGTTTGCAATCAAGTGTGCAGAAAAGTAGAGGCCTTACATCGGACGTCCGAAAGGTTGAACGGCTAGTTCGTTTGGACGCACATTCAAAGCATCGGCCGTCCAAAAGACCAAACGGCTAGTTTCTCTGGAAATAGAATATAGCCGTTAGAGAGCTGTTGGAAGCAATTTCTGGGCTTCTATAAATACCCCCTTGTCTGTAATTGTAAAAGATGGAGAGTAGAGCCTTATCATTACCACATGCAATACAAACACTTGTAAGAGCTATTTGGGGAGAAATAGGCTAAAATATTGTGGGTTGTATTGGTTTGGGTAGTATAGTTCTCTTGGCTCAACTAGAGGGAATTAGTGTAAGGAAGAGTAGACTAGTGAGTGATCTTCAAGCGTAAGAGTGGAGGGATAACAAGTGTACAAAAGTGAGGTTGTAGTGTAAAACCCTTTGGCTCAACTGGAGGGACTTAGTTGGGGCAAGGGTGAGCCTACTTTGTGTACAAGAAGAATATTGTCTCACCTTCTTTGAAGAGGCACTACTCGTAGATGTATTCCAAGCTTGATGTGTTTGGGAGTTTGGTTTGATATTCTCAATCTGTTTATTTGTCTTTGAGCTTCAATTGATTGAATATTTATCTTTGATAATTTATGCTTTAGTGTTTATTTGTTACACAAAGTTTGCCTTTTCGTTAAGCACATTAAAAGATTTGTGTTTAGAGACAACCTAATTCACCCCCTCTTAGGGTTGCTCTTGGGCCAACAATTGGTATCAGAGCTTGGTCTCGTATATTGAGCTTAACCGCTTTTGAGTAAAGATCATTATGCCAACCAATAACGCTTTGTTTTTAGAGTTAGTAGACCTCCCATGTTTAATGGCATTAATTTTGTTTTTCGAAGGGGTAGAATGAAATTTTTTGTTCAATCTATTGATATTGATTTATGATATATTATTTGTGAAGGTCCTTTAGAAGCTAACATCGTTGATGTAAATACTTATAGATTAAGACCTAAGACTAGATATGAGTAAAATGCACAAGATAAAATAAGTTTATCTTTAAATGCTAAAACCATTAATATTTTGTATAATGCTTGGATGCAGATGAGTTTTCTAAAGTAAAAGGTTGCCAATCAGCCAAGGAGATATGGGAAAAATTTAAACATCTCCATGAAGAAAATGAAGATATTAGAGAGCTAAAGAAGTCACTTCTTGTGGCTAAATATGAATCCTTCAGGATGGAACCTCAGGCTATCAGAACATTGACAAAATGTAGTGTAGGTTCAATGATATTGTAAATGATTTGGAAGGTTGGGGTAAAGAATATTCCTTGGATGAAAAGAATAGAAAAAATTTGAATGCTTTACCTAAGGAATGGGAACTTAAATCCATTGCGATAGAAGAGTCTAAAAATTTAAATTCTATGCCTATTGATTCATTGATCAATTCTCTAACCTCCTTTGAATTGAAGTTGAAGTACAAGGTACAAGATGAGGGGACAAAGGGAAAAAGAAGCATAGCATTTATAGCTTCATCAAAAAGGAGAAAAGACTCAAGGAAGCCTCACTTCAACAACTTCCAAATCACTTGGGATGATTGCAATTCGGACGGAGAGGTTGAAGAAGAATATGAGGAGGCTCAAATGGCTTTTATGGAACTTGGCAATAATGAGGTATCCTCCAGTTTTGATTCTTGTGATGATTCATGTGATAATGATGATGATGATGTTGAATCATTTATTTTTAAAATCCATGAATCTGTTAGGACCGTTTGAAAGAATCATATGCTAGAAACGAAAAGTTAAAATTTATTGAGTACCAACTCAAAACTTGTGCATGAAAATGATTCTTTGAAGGAATTAGTGTGAGCAAGAGTAGTCTAGTGAGTGATCTTCAAGTGTAAGAGTGGAGGGATAACAAGTGCACAAAAGTGTGGTTGTAGTGTAAAACCCTTTGGCTCAACTAGAGGCACTTAGTTCGTGCAAGGGTGAGCCTACTTTGTGTACAAGAAGATTATTGCCTCACCTTCTTTGAAGAGGCACTACTAGTAGATGTACTCCAAGCTTGATGAGTTTGGGAGTTTGATATTCTCAATCTCTTTATTTGTCTTTGAGCTTCAATTGATTGAATATTTATCTTTGATGATTTTTGCTTTAGTGTTTAGTTGTTACACAAAGTTTGCATTTTCATTAAGCACATTAAAAGATTTGTTTTCAGAGACAACCTAATTCACCCTCCTCTTAGGTTGCTCTTGGGACAACAGGTCTCACTTGTCCTCGAACCTTTGTAAAAGGATAGGTTGGTGGACATAAGTGTAGAAAGGAGAGCTGAGAGGAAGCGAAAATGACAAAGAAAGAAGAAGATTGAGTGCAAAGGTGAAAAAATCCTAAGGTGCAACTAAGTTGATAAGGGGGAAAGTTTTGGCAAAATGGGGGCTTGAAGAGGTTTTCAAAAATAGAGATTATCAGAAGCCCATATCAGCTAAGGCCTTTCAAATTTTGAAAAGAAGAAACTTAGGAGTTGGGTTAGCCGTGATAAATATGGCATAATCAAGTACAATTAAGGGGATAGAGTTCCGAAACCATGATAAATACGACATAATCCAGTACAATTATGGGGATTAGAGTTCCGAAGTTCGTCGGGAATACAAAAAGCCAGTACGACAATGATGAATAATGCCAACTCGATATTGGGGAAATGAATGGAAAATCTGTTGAAATGAATTTGAGCTTATCACATTAGTTCAACTGCATCATTATTAGGCCCAGCCAGTGATGAACATCTCTACAAGAGGGCAGTTGTTGGACAAAATTGACATTGGAGAGCCGATGACAATCTTTAGATGAAAATAAGGGGTAGAGCAAAAGTAGAACACAGCCGAGATCTGGTAGTTGAAGAGAAAATTATGGGTCCCATATCTGCACCAAAAAAGGCAAAACTAGACTTAGAAAGAACAATATGGGCACTATACTACAAGGAAAGAAAGAAATTAGAGGGAACGGTTATAAGGGAATTCAAATGGTAACTACTCTAAGTGGTTACGGAGGAGAACAAAAGAAAATAGGGGGATCCAAAAAAACACACAAGAATCACCAAAGAAAAAGGATAGAAAAGAACTATCAAAAAACACTCTCTAGTTAGGGACTTAGTTATTAGGAATTCTTCTTTTTATGATAGAAATAGCATAGCTATTGGTCGTGAAATACTCGTTGATTACGGTTGTCATTGTGTTAGGAATGGTAAATCAGCATATTTTAGTACTCTATCAGTTTAACAAAATTTCCATCATGTTTAGTGAAGTGTTTTGTCATTTGTCTATTGTAATTCTGAATCAATGAAATCCTTGTTCCTAATCCCAAGTTTTTGGTTCATTTAGTTGGCAGTTTTCAATTTCAAACACCAATTTTAAGTCCCAAACCTCATTTGAGACAGACGAAGCAATCACTGATAAGTCATATTACAACAATTCACTTTAGAATTTATTACTAGATAACGGTATGCTCTACAAATATTTGAGAACGAGAAGATTGGCTTGTTTGTCACTTTTGGTCAAGATAACCAGAGTATGGATTGTTCTGTGATCATTTTAGATTGCTTATGTAATTGACATCCTCCTGATTAATTGGACATTACTCAGTTATGTGTACTTTAATATATATTTTACAGGCTGTAACAATACAGTGAAACTATTTTGGCTAAATATTCATCCCTTCTACCTTTTGGTGAGGGCCTCTACTTGTGCAGCTAGAGTGGTGAATGAGTCCACATTGTAGATCCCTGTTCTCTTTATATGCATGTTAATGTAAAGCGCTTACTTGCCCACTAATAGTTATTTGAGGACATGCCCTCAAGCATCTACATGGCTTTCTCATAACTTTTTCTCATTATTGCCATATCGGCTGTTGCATCAATCATGGTTCGGGTAGGTTCATGAAACTCATTGTAAAATGTCAAAACTTGCAACTAGCCTAACTGTGATGTGGACATAACATTAGTAAATCCTTGAACTATTCCCATGTCTCAAAGAGCTATTAATTATGCTGTTGCACAAGAGAAGTAATATCATTTTGCAATTTTGAAATTTTAGAAAGTGGAAAAAATTAGACAAAAAACTTTTGCGCTAAACCATTCTATGTAGTAATATAACCTAGCGGTGGTCAAATCAACCAAGATTTAGCTTTATCCTTGAGAGGGAATGAAAGGAGCTCAAGTATAATTGCATCACGTATTTCAACAAATTTTAGGTACCTCGTTTTGACAAAATGTGTCACGTATTTCAACAAATTGAATATGTGGGTAATTATTTATATATCACTCCACGAGCATAGCCGACGCCTGTATCATTTGGATAATTAGTGGCTTTAGCTCAAAGTTATTTGCATAGATTGCAATTTGATAATGCTTGACGGAAGTCCGTCCAAGGTTGGCGTAGCAAAGTCCCTTAAAGGGATCAGGTTCTTTTTATTTGGTTGGGGTGGTATTACTGGGTTGGATGGAACTTGATCGTCTACCATCTAAATTGTCGACTAGAATCCTTGTCTAGCTTTCTTCCATAGTCAAAATACGGTTCATTTTATTTTATGGTCTAAATATTGAATTTCTATTTGTTGACCTTCTTGAGATAAACAATAGGGGCCTACAAACCAAAAAAATGAAAAAAAAAAGAAAATTTATAAAAGAAAATAATGCAAAACAAAAACAAATAAAAAGATGTGTTTAGACTAGAATTAAAGTGCTTATTTAGATGTTAATAAATAGTATAGTGTTAGAACTAAGTCCCCAGCAACTGTGCCAAAAACTTGTTTGTGGTTTCTATTAACCATTACCAGACACTACTCATGAATTATGCAAGTATACGTATCAATCAAGTAATATAATGATGAGTAGAGTATCGTTCCATAGAGACTACGGTCACACTCTATGAAGCACCTGAACGTCACACTTTTGATCCTATCTAAACTATGAAATATTTCAATGGAAAATTATAAAATACAAAATAAGAACAAGGAAATAATTCAAGTAAAGAGTGAAGAAATCGATAATTAAGTCATTCATCCCTTACCAATCCCCTCGATTGATCCAACTATTTATTCTATCAATTCTTGATTCACTTATGCCATTTACTAGTTTAGATGCATATGTAGTTTTGAGTTATCTTTCCACTTCTAATCACAAATATACTAAACCAAGCCAACTCACTATATTTCTATATGAATTCGAGCCAAGCTTAATGCATAGATGACCACTATATAGGACTACCTAAGATGAACAAGTATCTTTCGGTCCGAATTAAAAAAACGCCTGTCCTTCCCAATAGACTACTTCTAAACAAAGGCTAATTAGAGCAATACCTTACCCTAAAGCTCCTCATTCAATTTCTTAATTAGGGTTACAAATCAAGTTATAAGTTTACTTGGCTTACAAATGCTTTTAATACCATCTAATTAAGAAAATCAATCATAAGATCATAATCATGAACAAAATAAATCAAATTAATTGAGATCCATGGCAAGTTATGAAGGAAACCCCAGATTTAGGGTTTACTGAACCATCAGAATGATTGGGTAAACACAACAGTCAATTAAAATGGTGAATAACATCATAAACAAAAAAGAATAAGGAAGAGAATGAAAAACTAGGGTTGTGAAGCAGAGTCTTCTCTTCTTCTCCTTTGCTTTCTTCTCTACTAGTTGATCTTGTGCTGATTTTCTTGAAAGAGGCTATTTGATGAATTCTGTGACAGAATATGACCCTTATATAATGCTAAGTATGGTTACACGAAAATGGTTCAAAAATATCATAAAATCTGAATCAAACTTATCAAACCCATGAGATATTAAAAAATTGCTTTTGCAGGAAGTTGGGTGCCACTCCTAACCACCTGGGCACTAGCATCGCCTAGTTCCTAAGACACTATCCAGCCTTTCTTTGTTTTTCGCTCCATTTGACCTCTATCGAAAATAAAACATACAACAACACATTTTAAGGGCATAAATACACATTTTGACATAAGAACAATAAAATCGTAATTTATGGTGTCGAGGTATAAAATTACAAAACTACCCTTTCTTGTTAAACTAAACCTCTCCAATTACGAACAAAAGCGAAGCTAAAAGAGCATGAAAATTCTCTCTTTTAGAGAGTTGACGGAGTTCAGTTTTGCTATACTTAGAACTTTAATTTTGATGTCTAGACTCAAGATCTCATCTTCATCCCTCTCATGTAAGCTCACCAGGAACTTTCTTGCTCGGTATTTTTTATATCATATTGGAATATTGCTCCCTCACCAAAATGGTCATAGAACTCGGCAAGGAAATCAAGTATTTCATGGCAAGCCAAGAATATTAGCAGGCTCGATCATTACTTGAGTTTAGCAAGCCACAAATGTTGCCATAAAACACAAGTGGAAAGTTCAAAGATGACAAAGATTGCAGAGTTTATGCGTGTGTGTGAAGTTTGTGAGTTGTTATTTTGGTTCTCTCGATAGTGTGCGTTGTTGTTATTTCTATGAATTGTTTACCAAAGAAGGCAAAAAGGATAGTAGAAAGCATACGGCTTTTTTATCAACTTCCCATAGACTGCGCTATTGTTCAAACAACGATTCGTTCTAGAAAGAAAGTAGAGAGAGAAAGACAGAAAAAATGTAGAGATAAGGGAAAGAAAAATTATAGAAAGAAAGTTATGTTTTCTGTTGAGTTTGGCGTAAATGAATTGGAGCCCTTTACAATTGAATGTTAACCCTCTATTTATAGAGGTTGTTGATGGGGTCTAGGAATTCACATCTTATTGCCCGAACTAAACTCTATCTAGCCAAACATGTGAAATCCGACCTACTATTTGCTAATTACATATTGCTTCCCTTAATGAGCTGTATTAAACTAGCAATGTGTCAAAACATTATAGGTGTGCTAATTTATGTATCATCACTCAGTCTAACAATTTCATGAAATGCATAAAAGGGAACTCTTTTTTTCTTGTTTCCATAAAAAAAAATTTTTTTCATTTTTTTTGATCATTTCTTTTCTTATTTAAAAAATATAAATAGTCCTTGACCCTATTCCTATTTTCATGAAACCTTCTATTGAGGGTAAGTGTCGGTTGACCAATTAGTTAATCGGTAAAGTTATTTGGTCAAAATTTAAAGGTGAATCCATTGACACTAGATTAAAATTCTTAAACAAAAATTGAAAAGGTAAGTATGTGTATATAAATATACACACACGTACACACATACACACACATAAATTTTATACACACAAGTGTTTGTATTCGTATGTACACATAAAATACCTTCGTTTGACTATATGTATGATTTATGGTATTAGTTTGTATGACCATATTATATAAAAAGTATATTTACTCTCGAAAGGAAAGTAACATTGCAAGCCATCAACTTTCTTTGTTGGCAAAAGCCAAAAATTTTATTGGAAAGGTAAGTAGCAACTATGTATAGGAACGAGTCAAATACCGAATTGAATTCAGAGATAGGTTAATTCCAAATTCAGAATTCAATTCCAGTTTTGTAACCGATTTTTGATTTCAGAATTCAGTTGGATCAAGTAATTGACCAAATTTTGATAAAGAAACTTTCAAAATTTGAATCTAAAAATGAAAATGGTTGCATATTCTATTTACCGGTTTCGTACACACCTATACCCTCTATTTTGTTTTTTGGCAATTTCTTTTCTAACATGTTAGTTGTAAGTTTTCTTTTTCTTGTTTTCATATATTAGATTTTCTATACTTTTTTTGGTTTCAGCAATTTATTTTCATACTTATTAGTTGTACTTGTCCATAGAATTCATCCTTATTTTGTTAAGTTTCTTTTTGGGCTTTTTATATAAATAACATGTGTAATCATTTTTCTTGATGAATATAACGTATATATTTTATTTTCTTAAAATTATAGAATAGAAAAAAAAAAAAAAAAGCATAGAATAAGTTTGATTAGTGAGAAAGAAACTATTAAATTAAGGGTAAATTATAGGGAACCCCTTGTGGTTTGACTCATATTAAAGATTTCTCCTTAGGGCCTACAAACCTACAATTGCATCTCTTGTAGCTTGAAATTTTTTTAAAAAGGATGAAAAGTTAAAATTTTAATGAATTTGTGCTAAAAGTAGAAAAACTGCCCTTAGTCTAGTATCTCTCCAACATCAAGAAACAACCTCCGACAAAAAAGGGATATTGTGTTTTATGTTAAAATACTTAATTAACCTTGATTAGAGGCTTAAAATAACTTAAAGAACCCTTTAAATTAAAAATTTTTAGCCTCCTAACAGTTAGTTAATGGAATATTTTATGGTTTCACTTTAACCCAAAACCACAAGGGACAAATTGTACAGTTACCAATCATAGGGGTAATTTGAACATTAGCACAACAAACCACAATGGGATTCACTATAATTATACCTTCAATTAATTTATATATAATATGATATGTAAAAAAACAATATTAAGATTTATAAATTTTGTGCTTTATATATAGAGAGAGAATAGTTTTTATAATCAAAATTCGAACTATTGTTAGCTCTCTAAAAGATAGTTATTTACACTCATTTTAGCTTCAGTTTTAGTTAGTTTCCATGGTGTCTTGTTCATTAATGAGGGGTATTTTAGTAATTTTAGGATTTAGTGTCTAAATATTATTTTATCTGTTTTAAGAAATTAAACACACTTATTTATGTATGTTGTGGTGTTTTTTTATAGGTTTTGGATCAATCAGAGACCAAGTAGATCGAAAACAGAGTAAAATAGATGATAAAAGGGTGAGCTAGACTTATAGGGCCTAGGTGCAGGTGCACCTAGGAGACCTAAGCCATGCCCAGGGACTGCCCAGTAGGTGCCGATGCACCCTCGGAAGCGAAGCTATGCCAGGACTATAGGCTACAAATGTGGATTAGTAAGTTTTTGACTTGTACAATTTCCTAGGGGCATTTTTGAGCTCCAAACTTGTAAAACCCTAATAGGGGATATAATAGGTGTTCCTAGAGTATTATTTGCATAACATAGATGTTAGAAACATATCACAACCTTAGTTTAGGTTAGAGCAGCCATTAGGAGAAAATCACCCATAGGAGCGAAGAACACAATTTCAAGATAAGGATTCGCACGGAGAAGGCCAAGAATCAAGACTCAGCCCTTGCTTCCCCTATTATTTCTTTCCTTTTTTGTTTATTACTCTTTCAATGGGTGCAAACCTTTGATGTATTTTATTCCATAAGTACGCACTAAACCCTAGGCTAGGATTTGCTAAGATTTTACCAGAAAGATTGATTAATGCAATTTATTTGTTCCTTTTAATTTCACGTACATGCGTTTGCTTATTTACATTAATCATAATGTCTTTACATAATTGGCCACCATCTAGAGCAATCTGTAGCCCTATTTGGAATTGCCAGCAAAGGATACTTATGGTTAGGATGGTTTCAAATAACCTTTGTTTGGAACAACCATCCACAGGTTGAACCATTTCGCTGGTGTGGATAGAAATATACCTGCTCATCTTAGGTAGTTAATTAGGGTTGCATCAATGCATTAGCCGAGGCTTAAATCCACAAAGACATATAATGGACTGGTCAAGATCAATAGATTCGCAATGTGTCTTACCCGAACTTGCAATTATTACCGAACACCTAGATTAGTAAACGTAATGTGGAATTGAAGGAATTTTAAATTAACATGATGAATTAGATTTGTAAATGAAGAATAAATCTTAAATTTTAATTATATTGATCTCGTGCTTAGTAATTAATTAATTATTTCTTAATTTCATCATTAATTCACTATTCCATTGTTTAGGCAGGGTTGTGTGTGTGCCATTCTAGTACTTGTTGAAGGAGCTAAGCATAGTCCTTATGGGAACAATTTCTACTGACTCTGTATTACTTGTTCAAACCACAAGTGTACTTACAGACACACTTTGAGTTTATATGAGACTGCGAACAAGTGGTGTGCAATAATATGCTGCTGAGTTGCAATGTTGTGTAGGCACCCAAAATTAACAACTCTCAATTATACTGTAGTAATAATGAGTACAGGTCGTCCCACAGAGAACGGAGTTTATTCTCATGCTAAATGGAAAGAGGGGGTTTTGAATGCTTTTAAACTAAAACTAAAACAAGAAAATAATTGAAGAAATTCGAAGTAAGAAAAGTCTTGGTTTTGGTCGTATCCACCATGGCAATTTCATTAGTCGATCCTTGACACCCAAGATAATTCAAATTTCATATCAAGAACTAATTAAAAAATTAACCCGAATTCCAATTCAAAGTTGGTTATAATTTCTTTCTAAAGTTAGTTAATTTTCAACACGCGATCCAATTAACCCTAACTATTAATTTAACCCAGACACGCGCCAAAGATTAATTTAATAGAAGCTTTAAAATCAACAAGAACAATTAGGCTAATGCCTCTAAACATAAACACACGTGGTTATGCCAAATAGATGATTAATTTCCCTAAATTTAATATCACTAATCGAGTAATTATAAAATTCGGTTGCTTCATAGATTGAATTGAGCACAAGCGGTTAAAACAATCCAGCAGTAGATTAATTCTAATAACTTAATATTCTGCAGCATTAACAAGTTAAAAAGAACAATCATAAAATTAATCGTAGAAAAATAATCAATCCTTCAGAGAAAAGTGGATAAATTCAAGAATAAAAAGTTTCACAACATTGTAGAATTGACCATGGCTTCAATTTCCTCGACCAAAAAAAGGGTTTAGGCACAAAGTGCCATAAAAGAATAAAAAAGAATTTTCTACTGAAAGCCCTAGATAAAACAAGAAAAATAAAGTGTTGATCCCCTTTTCTCGCACCCTAAATGGGGTATTTATAATGAGTACTTAGGGTTACAATTAAGGTCTACGGATAAGAACGTGAAATCAACTGAAAAGGAGTCCAATCGGGCGAAAAAACTCTGTCAAAAACACAAAAAGACGCAATTCTGCTGTTTCAGGTGCACATGTGCTGCCTATTTTGGGCGCTTGTGTGCCCTAGGCAGTGCTGAAAAGTTCCCTTCTGGTCCTAGCGCACATGCACTGCACAACCCTAGCGCATGTGCACTGAGCATCACATTCTGTTTCGATTTTGACCCTGATGTAGATTGAATTTGGCAAAACTCAAAACATAAAAATTTTAGATCTATGTCTTAGATTTCAAAAATATCTTGAATCACTTCAATTGGAGATCAGATAAGAAAGTTATGCACAATCTACCAAACTGTGTAAGAATCGCTCCTCACCGGTGAACATTTTCCAACTTTGCAATTTTGAACAAGATGCCTATAGAATCATGGAAAATTCAAAACACATATAACTTGTCAATAACTTTCTAAATCATCCAACATCATCTCAATCGGAGTTTGGACTCGAATGTTATGCTTGAAATACGAAACAGCATCCAAAATGATTTCATACTTTGAGTCGTGCATGTTCCGCCCTTGGCATTTTCTTTCATCTTTTCCATCTCTTTCAGCTCTTTTTCACTTTAACCCTGCAAAAACTAAGAATGAACGAATTAAGCTCAAATATTTCTTTCAACACATAAAAATGTGGTAATTGACATATAAAATAGGGCACAATTATGAGCTTATCAAATTACCCCACACTTAGCCTTTGATCGTCATCGATCAAACATAAAATTAGAACTTTTAAGCTAAACACATTTCACTCAACATATTCCTTCAATATTCACATAAATAATCAATAATCAATCCACCAATCAGAGTAGTCACAGAACCCTAGAGCTCAAATACTAATAAAAACCAAAGCATGAAATTCGTGTGCATGTGTATATAGCCATTGAAAAATTCAAATTTGAAAATATTCAGATTAAATCATGAAGACCCAATAAATTTTTTCTAAACACCTCATAGCTCACTCTTCTTGCACCCCTCCACTTATGCAGACAACCGATTCAATTTAATTTTGGTATACTTAGAGGTAGGACTTTCAGTTCGAACTATAAATTAGGATATTTGTTAGCCAAAGAAGGGGAAGGATATAGTAAATAAGAACAAGAGCTTTATAGTAATTATGGCCACACATTAAAATAAAACTTTTCTTCACGTTCGGAATATCAAACATCCACAAACCCACACTTGAGTAACAAACACCCACGAAGAATTTTGAACAACCAACCATGCCAACCTCCCTTTGACATATATACATCACGTAGTGATTTTACTTTTCCTACGTCCACTCACAGTACGGGTACCGGAGGAAGGCACCATCCGCAAGAAATAAACACGCAGGTACCAGAAGTGGGCACTACCTGCAGATACAGGTACCAGTGTTAGGCACTACCTGTAAATATCAAAAACATGCAAGTACCAGTGACGGGCACTACCTGTATATACCAACACTTCTATATTTATTTTTTCTCAACAAATTTTTCCAGTGCCCTATTTCACTAAAAAAATGTACATCACTTACTTCTCACAAACTTCCACCCTTATATCCGGAAATCCCTTAAAAATAATATGCACCATAAGCTCTTGAAGGGAAAACTTAGGATAAAACAATGAAAAGACCATTAAGCTCAATAAGGATAGATAACTGATAAGTGAAATAAGAAGAATGATGTTTCTCTTCACAAGAATAAGGCTCAAATAAGGTACTTAGAAATAAATTGTTAAAATCGTTGGCTAGAAAGGCTGTTGAAACAAAAAAGCACTATCCTCATTTTTAAACTAAATCGGGTCGTCTAAGAATTACCTTCGAAAATGTAATAAAGTGAGTTTTTGGGATGCAACATAATTGAGTCTACATAAATTTCTCTAAATATCCCAAATCAAAAATTAAAGTAGGGTTAGTGCTCAAAAATCTTGAAAATCGTGGATGGAAATTATTAACACTGAATACTCATTCATGCAAGGTTCAATTAATGATTTATCATGCAAAAAATGGATATAATACGTTTAGCAAAAATTTTTGAAATTTTTTTTTTAAAAAAAATGGTCAATTAATCCACAAAATTTTCAAAAATTTTAACAAGATCTCAGATCGAAGGAAAAGTTAAAATATTCCAGCAAAATTGACCAAAATACACCACAAAACTTAAAAATCCAAATAACTCCCCCATCCCATACTTAAAAAGAAGCATTGTCTACAATATGAAAATAAAAGCATAAAATGGGCAAAAGGAAAGCTTCTCTGGATTTAATTCGCGTTTGGAGTAGTATCCGCTATAACTACCCTTGTCGCGAATGAAAGTTGGAGTAACACTAAACGAAACAAAACGAAACAAATAATTCCCTTGAGCCAATAAGAAAAACAAGAAAATGGTAGAAAATAATCCTACAATAGTCAAGAAAAAACTTCTTCCCATCAGGGAATACACAACAAAAAAAAATGAAACTCACGATACACGAAAATAAACCTAAGCAATATGAAATAAACTAACTAAAATGAAAACTAAGTAACCAAAATGTCTAAAAAAAAACAACTACTCAAATTTTCTAGGAAATCAACTGCCATGAATATCATAATAAAGAAAACGGCCCAGCACATAGGGAATAAAAACTCAAGGATCATGCGGCCCCAAATCCTGCAGAAAAGGAGGAAAATGTGGAAATGTGGAAGGGTCCTCTCCTCGCTACCATTTAAAGAACCATTTTATCAGCTTAACTTATCAATTAAGTCAATTTTCTATACTAACAACATAATAAAACTAAGCTAACACTAAATATAAATAAACAAAAGTAAAACTTCAAAAACAGATAAATGGAATAAAATGTAAATGTACATGGGTTGCCTCCCATGCAGCGCCTTTGTTTACTGTTGTTGGCTCGACTTGAGGTTTATTCACTAATCAAGTAACTCCCACATTGAGGAGTCGAAGGATCCTCCGCTTCACCATTTTCACAAATGATGGATTCAATCTCCATTGTTCTTTTAGAACCCGAACAAGTTGCTCTTCTTGCGAGTTGCTAAGTTGACTTGAGATTATCACCCTCTCCTTATCCTTCGAACATATGTATTTAAGGTGTTATACCAGGAAGGCAATTATAATCCAGAATTGTTCCCAGCACAACAGATAACTTCAATTCCTCGTTAGAAAGTGATAAAGCATTAGGACTTCCATTACTTGTATCCTACAACAAGTGTCCTTATTCTTTTCCTCGAGATGTTCTTCACGGTTCGTGTCCACCTCCTGATTATTGGTATGTTCATGAATTTCCTGTATTGGAGGCTTATACACAACAATTACCGAAACAAGTTTAGTATGGTCGGACAGTTCAACATCATCATAAATGCTAAACTTAACACTTGTATCACCAAATTCCATACTAAGAGTGCCATTAAGAACATCTATCTTGGTTTGGGATGTGGCTAGAAATGGTGTTCCTAACAAAATAGGAGCATTAGAATGACTCTGTTCCATTTCTAGAACATAATAATCGGCAGGAAAAACTAGTCATCCCAGTTGGACTAAGATATCCTCTACAATTCCCATAGAATAGGCTAAAGATCTGTCAGCCAGTTGAATTACCAATCTTCACCGATTTTGCTCAATGTTCCTATTTTCAAAGCATCATAGACAGAATATGGCATTACGTTAATAGATGCACCTAAATCCAGCATGGCCTTTCCAAAATTGGTATTTCCTATCTCACATGGAACAGAGAACATACCTGGATCCTTATGCTTTTCATGTAGGGATTTTTTAATAATAAACGAAACATTCCCTCTATCTTTCTAAGCTTCTTCTTTTTTTGTTTTTGTTTGTGGGTACACAATTCCTTCAAAAACTTAGCATAACGAGGTATTTGTTTAATAGCGTCTAATAAATGAATATTTATCTCGCACTTACAAAATGTATCATACAACCCTTTGTTGGGATCCTCTTTTGAAAACTCTTTCAACGCCTCGAGAAATGGGGATTCGGGCTTATATTCTGGCCATACAGGAACACCTTTGTCTTCACTGCAGCTGCTTCTTTTCTCGCATGGGACAACCTCTTTTTCAGCTTTGGTCTTCGTCTCCTCGGCCTTAACACGTTCAAGATAACTATGTTACGTTGCACTTCAACCTCTTTACCACTCCTCAACATAATAGCCCTCACGTTCTCCTTTGGGTTGTTGATTGTTTGAGACAGCAACTTTCTAAAATTTTGTGATTCCAACAGGCTAACTGTAGTCGCCATTTGTCCCATTTGGTGCTGCAACAACTGAATACTAGCCTTGGTATCCTGTTGGAATTGAATAGTATTATCGATTAAAGCGTTCGACCTTTCCTCCAAAGACTTACCAAACTGATTATCCAAATTGGCTAGTTGTCTTTGAGCGAATAGAAGCCTGTATGGTTAGAAGATCTGCTGATTCTGTTGAGGCTGAGGTTGTGCTAGATTCCCGTATCTCAAATTAGGATGATCCCCCCATCCTAGATTATACATGTTCGAGTAGGGATCATAATTTGGTCGTGATTGCTCTGGGAATCCTCCTGCTGCATTTACCTGCTCATGAGCTTCCATTTGTAATGTGTGGCACATATCTGTCGAATGTCCCACATTGTTGTGCTTGTGAGCAAATGCCACAGGATTGAGATGTTGTTGCTGTTCCTAAAGCCAATTGCCGTACAAAAGAGGTCAAAGTGGCCATATGCTGTTCTTGGGGTAAAACATTTACTTCATTCACACGTTTGAGAGGTTGATCGCTTAGTGTCCCGAACTTCTAAGAACGCTCGGCCATATTCGATATAAGCTCAAGAGCACCATCTATGGTTAAATTGTCTAAGGCCCCTCCACTTGAGGCGTCGGCCATATTCCTTTCGTTTAGACACAAAACTTCATAAAAATATTGAATTATTAAGGAGTCACTTATCTGATGATATGGACAACTTGCACACAATTCCTTGATTCGCTCCTAGTACTCTTACTAGGATTATTCATTGAACTGCCTTATGCCACAAATTTCCTTGCAAATATTCGCAGTCCGAGAAGTTGGAAAATATTTGGCCAAGAATAGTCTGTTCATCTACTGCCAAGTTGTGATACTACCCGAAGGTAAATCGAACAGCCAATCCTTCGTCTCCTCATCCTTGAGCGAGAATGGAAATGCTTTCAACTTGATATGCTCCTCTAACACTCCAGTGGGTCTCATACTTGTGCAAACTACATGGAACTCCTTAAGATGCTTGTTTGGATCTTCACCTGGCAGTCCATGAAGAGAAGGTAATAAATGGATTAGTCCAGATTTTAATTCAAATGTAACATTAGCATCTAATTCTGGACATGTAATGCATAAAGGTTGTTGGTGTAAAGTAGGCGCGGCTAATTCTCTCAAAGTCCGTTGCGCCATGTTCGTTGCCCTTGATCTTCCTTATCAACTGTAAACATAAAATTAAACAATTGTTCATCCCCTAACTGTCGTTCTCTTAATTCTTTCCTTAATTTGGGTAACGTTCTCTGTATTTCTAGATCAAATTGAAATTCAATTTGTCCAGCAAGTCGTGTCATGGCCATACACAATTACCAAAAGAATAACAATTAAAAGAAGGAAAAGAAAAATAGAAATAAATAGCACAAAAATATTCAAAAGCGCCATTCCCTGGCAACGGCGCCAAAATTTTGGTGCGCAATAATATGCTGCTGAGTAGCAATGCTGTCGTAGGCACCCAAAATTAAAAACTCTCAATTGCACTATAGTAGTGGAAAGTACAGGTCGTTCGGCAGACAACGGAGTTTATTCTCGTGCTAAATGGAAAAAGGGGGTTTTGAATACTTTTAAACTAAACTAAAACGAGAAAATAATTGAAGAAAATTTGATGTAAGAAAAGTCTTGATTTTGGTCATATCCATAATGGCAATTTCATTAGTCGATCCTTGACATACAAGATAATTCAAACTTCATATCAAGCACTCATTGAAGAATTAACCCGAATTCAAAATCAAAGCTGATTCTTTTTTCTTTCTAAAATTGGTTAATTTTCATACGGGATCCAATTAACCCTAACTATTAATTAAACCCAGACACGCGCCAAAGAGTAATTTAATAGAAACTTTAAAATCAACAAGAACAATTAGGCTAATTGTACACAAACACACGCGAATTATCCCAATTGGATTATTAATTTTCCTAAATTCAATAACACTAATCGAGTAATTATCAAATTCAGCAGCTTCGTAGATTGAATTAAGCACAAGCGGTTAAAACAATCTAGCAGTAGATTAATTCAAATAACTTAATATTCTGCTGCAATAACAAGTTAAAAAGAACAATAATAAAATTAATCACAGAAAAATAATCAATACTCGATATAAAAGTGAATAAATTCAACAATAAAATGTCTCACAACATTATAGAATTGACCATGGCTTCAATTCTCTCGAGCAAGATGTTTAGTTTATACGCAAAGTGACATTCTTCCCTGAAGAATTTTCAACTAAAAACCCTAGAAAAGACTAGAAAAATAAAGTGTTGATCCTCTTTTCTCTCACTCTAAATGGGATATTTATAATCACTACTTAGGGTTACAATTAAGGTCTACGAACAAGAATGTGAAATCTGCAGAATAGGGGTCCAACCGGGTGAAGAAATATACCAAAAACTCGCATTAAGATAAGGACAAAATACCCAATTCAGCTGTTTGGGATGCACGTGCGTTGCCTATTTTGGGCACACGTGTGCCCTAGGAAATGCTAAAAAGTTCCCTTCTGGTCCCAGTGCACTTGCGCTGCACAACCCCAGCGCATGTGTGCTAGGCATCACTTTTAGCTTCGAATTTGACCCTAATGTAGATTGAATTTGGCAAAACTCAAAACATAAAAATTTTATCTCTATGTCTTTTCTTTCAAAAACATCTTGAATCACTTCAATTGGAGGTCAGATAGGAAAGTTATGCTCAATCTACCAAACTATGTAAGATTCGCTTCTTGCCGGTGAACATTTCCAACTTTGCAATTTTGAACAAGATGCCTATACAATCGTGGAAAACTCAAAACAAAAAAGTTTCATAACTCGTCAATAAATTTCTAAATCATCCAACATCATCTCAATCCGAGTTTGGACTCGAATGTTATGCTTGAAATACGAAACAACATCAAAAATGGCTTCATACTCGTGCATGTGTTTCCGCCCATAGCATTTTCTTTCATCTTTTTCATCCTTTTCAGCTCTTTTTCACTTTAACCCTTCAAAAACTAAGAATGACCAAATTAAGCCCAAGAATAACTCAAATATTATTTACAACTCATAAAAATGTGGAAATTGACAAATAAACTAGGCCACAATCATAAACTTGTCGAATTGCCCCACACTTAGCCTTTGATCGTCCTCGATCAAACTTAAAGTTAGAAAATTTAGGCTTAACACATTTCACTCAACATATTCCTTCACTATTCACATAAATAATCAATAATCAATCCACCAATCAGAGTAGTCAAAGAACCCAAGAGCTCAAATGCTAATAAAAACCAAAACAAGAAATTCGTGTGCATGTGTGTATATAGCCGTTCAAAAATTCAGATTCAACCCAAGAGCAGGGTTGAGCAGCTGTAGCTATTCCTGAAGCCAATTTTCGTACAAAAGAAGTCAAACTAGCCATATGCTGCTCTTGGGATAAAATGTTTACCTCAATACTGCAATTTCACACGTTTGAGAGGTTGATCACGTCGTGTCCTGAACATCTGAGAACTCGCGGCCATATTCAATATAAGCCCACGAGCAGTATCTATGGTCAAATTGTCTAACGCCCCACCACTTGCGGCGTCGACCATATTCCTTTTGTTCGGCAACAAACCTTCATAAAAATGTTGAATTATTAAGGAGTCTCTAATCTGATGATGTAGACAGCTTGCACACAATTCCTTGATTCGCTCCCAATACTCTTACTAGGATTCTTCATTGAACTGCCTTATGCCGCAAATTTTCTTGTGAATATTCGCAGTCCTAGAAGCTGGAAAATATTTGGCCAAGAATAGTCTGCTCATCTGCTCCCAAGTTGTGATACTACCTGAAGGTAAATCGAACAGCCAATCCTTCGCCTCATCCTTGAGCGATAATGGAAATTCTTTCAACTTGATATGCTCCTCTAACACTCCAGTGGGTCTCATAATAGTGGAAACTACATGGAACTCCTAAGATGCTTGTCTATATGGGATCTTCACCTGGCAGTCCATAAGAAAAGGTAATAAATGGATTAGTCCAAATTTTAATTTAAATGTGACATTACCATCTAATTCTGGACATGTAATGCATAAAGGTTGTTGGTGTAAATTAGGCATTGCTAATTCTCTCAAAGTTCGTTGCGCCATGTTCGTTGCGCTTGATCTTCCTTATCACGTGCAAACATAAAATTAAACAATTGTTCATCCCCTAACTGTCGTTCTCTTAATTCTTCCCCCAATTTGAAATTCAACTTGTCCAGCAGATCTTGTCACGGCCATACACAATTAGCGAAAGAATAACAATAAAAAGAAAGAAAATAAAAACTGAAATAAATAGCACAAAAATAATTCAAACCGTTCCCAGGCAACGGCGCCAAAATTTTGGTGTGCAATAATATGCTGCTGAGTGGCAATGCTGTCGTAGACACCCAAAATTAACAACTCTCAATTACAATATAGTATTGGTGAGTACAGGTCGTCCCGCAGAGAACAGAGTCCTCTAGAATTATTCTCGTGCTAAATGGAAAAAGGGGGTTTTGAATGCTTTTAAACTAAAACTAAAACAAGAAAATAATTGAAGAAAATTCTATGTAAGAAAAGTCTTGGTTTTGGTCATATCCAACATGGCAATTTCATTAGTCGATCCTTGACACACAAGATAATTCAAATTTCATATCAAGCACTCATTGAAAAATTAACCCGAAATCAAATTCAAAGCTGATTCTTTTTTCTTTCTAAAGTTGGTTAATTTTCATCTCGGGATCCAATTAACCCTAACTATTAATTTAACCCAGACACGCGTCAAAGATTAATTTATTAGAAACTTTGAAATCAACAAGAATAATTTGGCTAATTGAACACAAACACACACGATTATTCCAATTGGATTATTAATTTTCCTAAATTCAATAACACTAATCGAGTAATTATCAAATTCAGCTGCTTCATAGATTGAATTAAGCACACAAGCGGTTAAAACAATCTAGCAGTAGATTAATACAAATAACTTTTGATTAATATTCTGCAGTAATAACAATTTCAAAAGAACAATAATAATATTAATCGCAGAAAAATAAAAGTGAATAAATTCAATAATAAAAAGTTTCACAACATTATAGAATTGACCATGGCTTCAATTCTCTCGACCAAGAAAAGGGTTTAGACGCAAAGTTCCATTAAAAATAAAGAAGAATTCTCTACTGAAAACCCTTGAAAAAACTAAAAAAATAAAGTGTTGATCCTCTTTTCTCTCACCCTAAATGGGGTATTTATAATCAGTACTTAGGGTTACAATTAAGGTCTACGGAGAAGAACGTGAAATCGGCTGAAAATGAGTCCAACCGGGCTAAGAAATATATCAAAAAACTAAAAAATACGTAATTCTGCTGTCTGGGACGCACGTGCGCTACCTATTTTGGTCGCATGTGTGCCCTACCAGTGCTGAAAAGTTTCCTTCTGGTCTCATTGCACATGAGCTGCACAACCCCAGCGCATGTGCGCTGGGCATCACTTTTAGCTTCGAATTTTATTCCCGATTTAGATTGAATTTTGCAAAACTCAAAACATAAAAATTTTAGCTCTATGCATTTTCTTACAAAAAAATGTTGAAAAACTTCAATTGGAGGTCAGATAAGAAAGTTATGCCTAATCTACCAAACTGTGTAAGAATCGCTTCTCACTGGTGAACATTTTCCAACTTTGAAATTTTGAACAAGATGCCTTTAGAATCGTGGAAAACTCAAAACACAAAAGTTGTATAACTCATCAATAACTTTCTAAATCATGCAACACCCTCTCAATCGGAGTTTGGACTCAAATGTTACGCTTGAAATACAAAACAACATCCAAAATGGCTTCATACTCGTGCATGTTCTGCCCTTAGCATTTTCTTTCATATTTTCCATCTTTTTACGCTCTTTTTCACTTTAACCCTACAGAGGCTAATAATGACCGAATTAAGCCCACTAATAGCTCAAATATTATTTACAACGCTTAAAAACGTGGTAATTCACATATAAACTAGGGCACAATTATGATGACATTTACTTATCAAAATTACCCCACACTTATCCTTTGATCGTCCTCAATCAAACATAAAATGAGAAAATTTAAGCTTAACTCATTTCACTCAACATATTCCTTCACTATTCACATAAAAAATCGTTAATCAATCCACCAATCGGAGTAGTCAAAGAACCCAAGAGCTCAAATGCTAATAAAAACCAAAATAAGAAATTTGTGTGCATGTGCGTATATAGCCATTAAAAAATTCAGATTCAACCCAAGAGCAGGGTTGAGCTGCTGTAGCTATTCCCGAAGCCAATTTTTGTGCAAAAGAAGTCAAATTGGCCATATGCTGCTCTTGGTATAAAATGTTTACCTCATTCACACGTTTGAGGGGTTGATCGCGTGGTGTCCCGAACATCTGAGAACGTGCAGCCATATTCTGTATAAGCTCACTAGCAGCATCTATGGTCAAATTGTTTAACGCCCCTCCACTTGCGGCGTCGACCATATTCCTTTCGTTCGGCAACAAACCTTCATAAAAAATATATTGAATTATTAAGGAGTCACTTATCTGATGATGTGGACAGCTTGCACACAATTCCTTGATTTGCTCCCAGTACTCTTACTAGGATTCTACATTGAACTGCCAATAGAAACAAATTTCCTTGTGAATATTCGCAGTCTGAGAAGCTGGAAAATATTTGGACAAGAATAGTCTGTTCATCTGCTCTCAAGTTGTGATACTACCCGAAGGTAAATCGAACAGCCAATCCTTCGCCTCATCCTTGAGCGAGAATGGAAATGCTTTCAACTTGATATGCTCCTCTAACACTCCCGTAGGTCTCATACTTGTGCAAACTACATGGAACTCCTTAAGATGCTTGTTTGGATCTTCACCTGGCCGTTCATGAAGAGAAGGTAATAAATGGATTAGTCCAGATTTAATTCAAATGTAACGATAGCATCTAATTCTAGACATGTAATGCGTAAAGGTTGTTGGTGTAAAGTAGGCGTCGCTAATTCTCTCAAAGTCCGTTGCGCCATGTTCGTTTTTTGGAGCCCTTGATCTTCCTTATCACCTGTAAACATAAAATTAAACAATTGTTCATTCCATAACTGTCGTTCTCTTAATTCTTTCCCCAATTTGCGTAACGTTCTCTGTATTTCTGGATCAAATTGAAATTCAACTTGTCCAACAGATCGTGTCACGGCCATAAACAATTAGCGAAAGAATAACAATAAAAAGAAAGAAAAGAAAAACTGAAATAAATAGAACAAAAATAAATCAACCGTTCCCTGGCAATGGCGCCAAAATTTTGGTGTGCAATAATATGCTGCTGAGTAGCAATGCTGTCGGAGGAGCTGTCTCTTTAACAACTCTCAATTACACTATAGTAGTGGTGAGTACAGGTCGTCCCATAGAGAACAGAGTTTGTTCTCGTGCTAAATGGAAAAAAGGGGTTTTCAATGCTTTTAAACTTAAACAAAAACTAAAACAAGAAAATAATTGAAGAAAATTCCATGTAAGAAAAGTATTGGTTGTGGTCATATCCACCATGGCAATTTGTTTTCGCAGCATTAGTCGATCCTTCACACACTAGACAATTCAAATTTCATATCAAGCACTCATTAAAAAATTAACCCGAATTCAAATTCAAAGCTGATTCTTTTTTCTTTCTAAAGTTGGTTAATTTTCATCACGGGATCCAATTAACCCTAACTATTAATTTTACCCAGACACGCGCCAAAGATTAATTTAATAGAAACTTTGAAATCAACAAAACAATTAGGCTAATTGTACACAAACACACACGGTTATTCCAATTGGATTATTAATTTTCCTAAATTCAATAACACTAATCGAGTAATTATCAAATTCAGCTGCTTCATAGATTGAATTAAGCACAAGCGGTTAAAACAATCTAGCAGTTGATTAATTCAAATAACTTAATATTCTGCTGCAATAACAAGTTAAAAAGAACAATAATAAAATTAATCGCAGAAAAATAATCTATACTTGATATAAAAGTGAATAAATTCAATAATAAAAAGTCTCACAACATTATAGAATTGACCATGCTTAGAGTAGGGGCTTCAATTTTCACGACCAAGAAAAGGGTTTGGGCACAAAGTTCCATAAAAGAATAAAGAAGAATTTTCTTCTGAAAACCCTAGAAAAACCTAAAAAAATAAAGTGTTGATCCTCTTTTTTGTCACCCTAAATGGGCTATTTATAATCAGTAGTTAGGGTTACAATTAAGATCTACGAACAAGAACGTGAAATCGGTTGAAAAGGAGTCCAACCGGGCGAAGAAATATATGAAAAACTAAAAAATACGTAATTCTGCTGTTTGGGATGCACGTACGCTGCGTATTTTGGTCGCATGTGCACCCTGGCCAGTGCTGAAAACTCCCTTCTGGTCCCAGCGCACATGCGCTGGGCATCACTTTTATCTTCGAATTTTACCTTGATTTAGATTGATTTTTTGCAAAACTCAAAACATAAAAATTTTAGCTCTATGTCTTTTCTTTCAAAAAAATCTTGAAAAACTTCAATTGGAGGTCAGATAAGAAAGTTATGCTCAATCTACCAAACTGTGTAAAAGAATCGCTTCTCGCCGGTGAACATTTTCCAACTTTGCAATTTTGAACAAGATGCCTATAGAATCGTGGAATACTCAAAACACAAAAGTTGAATAACTCATCAATAACTTTCTAAATCATGCAACACACTCTCAATCGGAGTTTGGACTCAAATGTCATGCTTGAAATACGAAACAACATCCAAAATAGCTTCATACTCGTGCATGTTCTGCCCTTAGCATTTTCTTTCATATTTTCCACCTTTTTCCTATCTATTTCACTTTAACCCTACAAAACCTAAGAATGAACAAATTAAGCCCAATAATAACTCAAATATTAATCACAATGCTTAAAAACGTGGTAATTGACATATAAACTAGGGCACAATTATGAACTTATGAAATTACCCCACACTTAGCCTTTGATCGTCCTCGATCAAACTTAAAGTTAGAAAACTTTGGCTTAACACATTTCACTCAACATATTCCTTCACTATTCACATAAATAATCAGTAATCAATCCACCAATCAGAGTAGTCAAAGAACCCAAGAGCTCAAATGCTAATAAAAACCAAAACAAGAAATCTGTGTGCATGTGTCCATATAGCAATTCAAAAATACAGATTCAACCCAAGAGCAGGGTTGAGCTGCTGTAGCTATTCCCGAAACCAATTGTCGTACTAAAGAAGTCAAACTTGCCATATGTTGTTCTTGGGATAAAAAATTTACGTCATTCACGTGTTTGAGAGGTTGATCGCGTCGTGTTTCGAACATCAGAGAACGCGCGGCCGTATACGATATAAGCACACGAGCAGCATCTATGGTCAAATTGTCTAACGCCCCTCCACTTGCGGCGTCGACCATATTCCTTTCGTTCGGCAACAACCTTCATAAAAATATTGAATTATTAAGGAGTCACTTATCTGATGATGTGGACAGCTTGCACACAATTCCTTGATTTGCTCCCAGTACTCTTACTAGGATTCTTCATTGAACTGCCAATAGCCACAAATTTCCTTGTGAATATTCTAAGCAGTCCGAGAAGCTGGAAAATATTTGGCCAAGAATAGTCTGTTCATCTCCTCTCAAGTTGTGATACTACCCGAAGGTAAATCGAACAGCCAATCCTTCGCCTCATCCTTGAGCGAGAATGGAAATGCTTTCAACTTGATATGCTCCTCTAACACTCCCGTGGGTCTCATACTTGTGCAAACTACCTGGAACTCCATAAGATGCTTGTTTGGATCTTCACCTGGCCGTTCATGAAGAGAAGGTAATAAATGGATTAGTCCAGATTTAATTCAAATGTAACGATAGCATCTAATTCTAGACATGTAATGCGTAAAGGTTGTTGGTGTAAAGTAGGCGCCGCTAATTCTCTCAAAGTCCGTTGCGCCATGTTCGTTGCCCTTGATCTTCCTTATCACCTGTAAACATAAAATTAAACAATTGTTCATTCCATAACTGTCGTTCTCTTAATTCTTTCCCCAATTTGCGTAATGTTCTCTGTATTTCTGGATCAAATTGAAATTCAACTTGTCCAGCCAGATCGTGTCACGGCCATACACAATTAGCGAAAGAATAACAATAAAATGAAAGAAAAGAAAATTTGAAATAAATTGCACAAAAATAATTCAAACAGTTCCCTGGCAACGACGCCAAAATTTTGGTGTGCAATAATATGCTGTTGAGTAGCAATGCTGTCGTAGGCACCCAAAATTAACAACTCTCAATTACACTATAGTAGTGGTGAGTACAGGTCGTCGCATAGAGAACGGAGTTTATTCTCGTGCTAATTGGAAAAAGGGGGTTCTGAATGCTTTTAAACAAAAACTAAAACTAAAACAAGAATATAATTGAAGAAAATTCGATGTGAGAAAAGTCTTGATTTTCGTCATATCCACCATGGCAATTTCATTAGTCGATCCTTGACACACGAGATAATTCAAACTTCATATCAAGCACTCATTGAAGAATTAACCCGAATTCAAATTCAAAGCTGATTCTTTTTTCTTTCTAAAGTTGGTTAATTTTCATCTCGGGATCTCAATTAACCCTAACTACTAATATAACCCAGACACACGCCAAAGATTAATTTAATAGAAACTTTAAAATCAACAAGAACAATTAGGCTTATTATACAAAAACACACGCGGTTATTCCAATTGGATTATTAATTTTCCTAAATTCAATAACACTAAGATAGTAATTATCAAATTCAGCAGCTTCATGGATTGAATTAAGCACAAGCGGTTAAAACAATCTAGCAGTAGATTATTTCAAATAACTTAATATTCTGCTGCAATAACAAGTTAAAAAGAACAACAATAAAATTAATCGCAGAAAATAATCGATACTTGATATGAAAGTGAATAAATTCAACAATAAAAAGTCTCACAACATTATAGAATTAACCATGGCTACAATTTCTCTCGACCAAAAAATGGTTTAGGCGCAAAGTGCCATTAAAGAATAATGAAGAATTTTCTACTGAAAACCCTAGAAAAAACTAGAAAAATAATGTGTTGATCCTCTTTTCTCTCACCCTAAAGGATTGTGGGGGTATTTATATCAGTACTTAGGGTTACAAATAAGGACTACGGACAAGAACGTGAAATCGGCTGTATAAGAGTCCAACCGGGCGAAGAAATTTATCAAAAACTCAAAAATACGCAATTCTGATATTTGGGATGCATGTACGCTGCCTATTTTGGTCAAACGTGTGCCCTAGGCGGTACTGAAAAGTTCCATTCTGGTCCCAGCGCACCTGCGCTGCACAACCCCAGTGCATGTGCGCTGGTCATCACTTTCAGCTTCAAATTTTACCTTGATGTTGATTGAATTTTGCAAAACTCAAAACCTAAAAATTTTAGCTCTAATGTCTTTTCCTTCAAAAACATCTTCAATCACATCAATTGGAGGTCAGATAAGAAAGTTATGCTCAATCTACCAAACTGTGTAAGAATACTCTACGCCGGTGAACATTTTCCAACTTTGCAATTTTGAACAAGATGTCTATAGAATCATAGAAAACTCAAAATACAAAAGTTGCAAAACTCTTCAATAAATTCTTCTAAATCATCCAACATCATCTCAATCGGAGTTTGGACTCGAATGTTATGCTTGAAATACGAAACAGCATCCAAAATGGCTTCATACTCGTGCATGTTCCGCCCTTAGCATTTTCTTTCATCTTTTTCGTCTTTTTCAGCTTTTTTTCACTTTAACCCTACAAAAACTAAGAATGATAGAATTAAGCTCAATAATAACTCAAACACTGTTTACAACGCATAAAAACGTGGTAATTGACATATAAACTAGGGCACAATTATGAACTTATCAAATTACCCCACACTTAGCCTTTCATAGTCCTCGATCAAACATAAAATTAGAACATTTAGGCTTAACACATTTCACTAAACATATTCCTTCATTATTCACATAAATAATAAATAATGAATCCACCAATAAGAGTAGTCAATGAATCCAAGAGCTCAAATGCTATTAAAAACCAAAACAAGATATTCGTGAGCATGTGTGTATATAGCAATTCAAAAATACAGATTCAACCCAAGCAGCAGGGTTGAGCTGCTGTAGCTATTCCCGAAGCCAATTGTCGTACAAAAGAAGTCAAACTGGCCATATGCTGTTCTTGGGATAAAACATTTACCTCATTCACACGTTCGAGAGGTTGATCGCGTCGTGTCCCAAACTTCTGAGAATGCGCGTCCATATTCGATATAAGCTCACGAGCAGCATCTATGGTCAAATTGTCTAACGCCCCTCCACTTGCGGCGTCGACCATATTCCTTTCGTTCGGCAACAAACCTTCATAAAAATATTGAATTATTAAGGAGTCACTTATCTGATGATGTGGACAGCTTGCACACAATTCCTTGATTCGCTCCCAGTACTCTTACTAGGAATCTTCATTGAACTGCCTTATTCCACAAATTTCCTTGCGAATATTCACAATCCGAGAAGCTAGAAAATATTTGGCAAAGAATAGTCTGTTCATATGCTCCCAAGTTGTTATACTACCCGAAGGTAAATCGAACAACCAATCCTTCACCTCATCCTTGACTGCGAGAATGGAAATGCTTTCAACTTGATATGCTCCTCTAACACTCCAGTGGATCTCATAGTTTTGCAAACTACATGGAACTCCTTAAGATGCTTGCTTGAATCTTCACCTGTCAGTCCATGAAGAGAAGGTAATAAATGGATTAGTCCAGATTTAAATTCAAATGCAACATTAGCATCTAATTCTGGACATGTAATGCATAAATGTTGTTGGTGTAAAGTAGGAAATGCTTTCAACTTGATATGCTCCTCTAAGTCCGTTGAGCCATGTTCATTGCCCTTGATCTTCCTTATCACCTGCAAACATAAAATTAAACAATTGTTCAGCCCCTAACTGTCGTTCTCTTAACTCTTTCTCCAATTTGCGTAATGTTCTCTGTATTTCTGGATCAAATTGAAATTCAACTTGTCCAGCAGATCGTGTCACGGCCATACACAATTAGCAAAAGAATAACAATAAAAAGAAAGAAAAGAAAAACTGAAATAAATAGCACAAAAATAATTCATTAACCGTTCCCTGGCAACGGCGCCAAAATTTTGGTGTGCAATAATATCCTGCTGAGTAGCAATGCTGTCGTAGGCACCCAAAATTAACAACTCTCAATTACACTATAGTAGTGGTGAGTACAGGTCGTCCCACAGAAAACGGAGTTTATTCTCATGCTAAATGGAAAAAGTAGGTTTTGAATGCTGATTCTTATTTCTTTCTAAAGTTGGTTAATTTTCATCACGGGATCCAATTAACCCCAACTATTAATTTAACCCAGACACGCGCTAAAAATTAATTTAATAGAAACTTTAAAATCAACAAGAACAATTAGGTTAATTATACAAAAACACACACAGTTATTCTAATTGGATTATTAATTTTCCTAAATTCAATAACACTAATCGAGTAATTATCAAATTCAGCTGCTTCATCGATTGAATTAAGAACAAACGATAAAAACTGTTGGCGCCAAAGCAACCTAAGAGGGGGGTGAATTAGGTTGTCTCAAAAAACAAACCTTTTGATAAGAAGAGAGTGCTTAATGAAAATACAAACCTTGTGCAACAAATGAATATTTAAGCACAAATGATCAAAGATAAATATTTAGCAATTAAAGCTTAAAGAACAAATAAAAGATTGAGATAAAGAATATTAAACCGAACTCCCAAGCTTCTCAAGCTTGGAGTACATCCACTAGTAGTGCCTCTTCAAAGTAGGTGAGACAATAACCTCTTGTACACAAATGAGGATCACTCTTGCTCACACTAATTTCCTTTAGTTGAGCCAAGAGTTTTACACTCACAACCTCCCTTTGTTACAATTGTTATCTCTCCACTCTTACACTTGAAGACCTTTTACACTTCTAAGCTCTTTTCACACAACCTACACTATTACAACACTTGTACCCACTATTTCTCCCAAATACCTCAAGAATTGTTTGTAATCAATGTAGAAGTCTTCTCTTGCTTAATTTAAGACCTAGGGGTATTTATAGTTGCCAAATATCTGCTTTCAACAACTTCCCAACGGCTATCTTTCTGTTTACTGGAAAACTAGCCGTTGGACCTTTCGGACGGCCGATGCAGCAGGAGTGCGTCCGAACAAACTAGGCGTTGGACCGTTCGGACGGCCGCTGCTAAACCTTGCGTCCGACACTGCGTCCGTTCTCTGAGGGTATTCGTTCGGACGTCCGAGGATGCGTCCGAACATGCGTCCGATCGAAGCAAAGTCTTCTGGAAATATGATCGGACGCTGTTCTTCATCCGAGACTTGCTTCAAATTCTTCTCTGTCGGACATCTCTTAACATGTGTGCACTCGGACAGTTATTTGCATCCGTGAAGTCTTGTGGTTGTTTTGTTCGGACGATCATTTGCGTCCGAACCTACCTATTTTTCTGCACACTTGTTATTAAACCATTAGTATGATTTGGTCATCATCAAAACAAGATTAACATAACTGGGGTTCAACAAAAACAATCTAGCAGTAGATTAATTCAAATAACTTAATATTCTGCAGCAATAACAAGTTAAAACCTAGAACAATAATAAAATTAATCGCAGAAAAATAATCAATACTTGATATAAAAGTAAATAAATTCAAAAATAAAATGTCTCAACATTATAGAATTGACCATGGCTTCAATTCTCTCGACCAAGAAAAGGGTTTAGGCACAAAGTGCCATAAAAGAATAATGAAGAATTTTCTACTGAAAACCCTAGAAAAACTAGAAAAATAAAGTGTTGATCCTCTTTTCTCTCACCCTAAATGGGGTATTTATAATCAGTATTTAGGGTTATAATTAAGGAGTCCAACCGGGCGAAGAAATATATCAAAAACTAAAAAATATGCAATTTTGCTGTTTGGGACGCACGTGCGCTGCCTACTTTGGGTGCATGTACGCCCTAGGCAGTGCTAAAAAGTTCCCTTCTAGTCCTAGTGCACATGTGCTGCACAACCCCAACGTATATGCTCTGGGCAACACTTTTAGCTTCGAATTTGACCCTGATGTAGATTGAATTTTTCCAAACTCAGAACATATCAAAAAAATTTTAGCTCTATGTCTTTTCTTCCAAAAAAATCTTGAATCACTTCAATTGGAGGTCAGATAAGAAAGTTATGCTCAATCTACCAAACTATGTAAGAATCGCTCCTCGCCGGTGAACATTTTCCTACTTCGCAATTTTGAACAAGATGCCTATATGTAGACACTTATTTTTGTCCCTTAAGTTGTCCCCTATTTTACTTTTAATTTGTCTCTCAATTTTCTTTTAATTTTTTCTTTTTAATATCTTTTTAACCTGCTCTTTGATTTTCTTTTAATTTACCCTTTAATTCACCCATTTTTCATCAAAAATTTCAGATGCCCATACTCCCCACATGACAAGGAGTGGTCTTTGACCATTTTTACACTCAATCCAATTCATTAAAAGCACAAAAAATCAGTCTAAAGTGGAGAGAAATTTTTCTGCAGAAAAAATTTTCTTAAGCCTAAAAAATCTGTCAAACAGCCAACTTTGAGCCAAAATTCCATACGATCAGAGAGGAATTAGACGCTAAACTCAAAGAAGAAAAATTGTAGAGGGTTCCTGGGGTTACAACTTCTCTTTGTAAATATTAAGCAAAATCGTCCATTAAGAGGGTCAAAAAAGTGGTAGAAAAAGGCTGTTGGTCCAGAGGATCTGCAGAAAAATTTCAAAGTCTGGAAAATTTTCCAGATAACCAACTTTGAGCCAAGATTTAAAGCGATGGAAGAGGAACTGGATTAAACTCAAAGAATAGAAGTTGTAGAACGTTCCTGGAGCTACAACTTCCCTTTTCAAACCCGAAGCAAAATCGTTCATCTGGTGGGTCAAAAGCGTGGTGGAAGAAGGCTGGTAGCCCACAAAAATCTGCACAAAAAAAAAGAAAGGTTAGAAAAATTTTATTTCCATTTTACTCCTCCAAATTTTAGTTTTTTTCATTTTAGCCCGAGAATATTTTCTTAAATTACATTTAGGCCCTTCTGATAGGGCCCCTTGATGCCACGTCATTGATGAGTGGCACCACTAGATTGCGCCACTCGTCTTGGATGATGTGGCACCGCCAGATTGGGCCATGTCAGGGATGACGTGGCACCGCCAGATTGCGCCACGTCAGCGATGACGTGCTATTTCAAAAAAAAAAATTCCCAAAATTTCAGAAAAAATTTTATTCGCGTTTTGGCCCTCCAGATTTCAGACTTCTGCATTTTTAGCCCTCAAATAATTTTTTTTTTAAATTACATTTAGGCGTTTAAGGAATTTTTTTTAATATTACTGTTTTTTTCTCTTCAAATTTATTCCAAATTACATGTTTTATGTCAATAACCACCAATTTTTACTTTGATTTCTATTTTGGCATTTTAATACGTTTTAATTACCCTTTGATTGTGAAATTACTATTTTGCCCTTATGAGTATTAAATTGTAAATAGACTTTGATCTTTGCACATATTTTTTTGATTCATTCATTTTGTGATGATTGGTGCTTTATTTTAATGTTTATTCGTCTCAATATAATATTTATGCCTTATCTTATTTGTTAAATTATGTGAATTTATCAAATGTTAATGTCTCTTATGTACATCTTTATGTGTATTTGAGGACATTAACATGTACGGTTTTATTACTTTTAAACTATCTCAAAGCACACGTATGCTACAAAGCCGGCAATAATGAATACTAAAATTGAAAAGGGAAACGCGATAAAATCACGCAACCGGTCCAACGCCGGGTAAAATGGGTGCCGAGGGAAATTCAAATCCATCCCAAACCTTCCCATTTTACAACAGGATTCCCGAACTCATTTTCTTGAGTTACGTGGACCAGGAGTCAATCTAAACTAGGTTTTATTAGTTCTTTTTAAATTTTGATGTATTTTTTGTGTCCCGGCGCAAAGACACATGGGTGGTGACTCCAGTCTTGTTTTCCCTAGTTTAGATTATTTTTATACAATTCATAGTCGCATTAAAGGCCCCGTTATGTAATAGTAAATAGGTGATTCATTTAAATTTATAATAGTAAGTAGGTAATTTATGTTTGTAAATTGTAAGTAGGATTTTTGCATTCAATCACCTATTTCACGAGCACCACACATGGCGACGGTGCCGCCCAGACCGCGGGTCGGTAAGCGCGCGTTAAAGGGGCGGCCCGACAGCGTGGTGACTCCACTGGGGACTTTGAGAATCCGGGCGCACGATTTTAACGCGTTTCTCTCAATTTTACCCCGTTCATTATAAACCGGCTAATTTTTACCCATTTTGTGTGCTATGTTACCGGCTCTATACCTCGTTTTGCGTGCCATATGCTATATGTTACTTTATTTGTTCTTTTCAATTAATTTGCACTTGTTTTTACGTATTTCACCATTTCTGCTGTCTTGTGTGCCGATTTACGGATTTTAGGTCTCGTTTTATGTGCCACTGCAATCTGTTACTTTCTTTGTTCTTTTCAAATTATTTTACACTGGTTTACTGTATTTCACTATGTTTGCTGTCTTGAGTGCCAATTTGCTCGATTTAGGTCTCGTTTACGTGTCCATATCCTGTCTACTTATGGTGTGATTTGTTCTTGCTTTATTGTACATGTTTTAATATATCTTGCTATTATACTGTTTGTGGTTAATTTGGGGAAATTTTTGGGATCTCAGTGCATCAAACCTTTAGAGCCAAACGCGCTAAAATGTGTGAATCTTACCGCCTCCAAGTGAACACAAGATAACACATGTCTCATTTATTGCATGTCGGTGCCACGTCATCCCTGACATGGCCCACATTCCCTGTAGGAATTAAGTTGATCTACCCAGATATGCGGTCATGACACAATGTGCACGTAACGGTATCTGTGGCGATCACCCAACCACCGACGATAAGGCCCCATTGGAGTTGACGGATTATATTTTGGGCCCAAAGTCTGAAGGTTCGGGAACCAAGCCTATCTAGATTGCATTAGTAAGCCTAGCCTCATGGTCATATAGCTTAAACCATAGGGCAGAACCGTATGGACCTTGTTTAGGACACTAGACACGAAGCGGTAAGACCCACCCATTTATCTGGCTTGTAATAGTAAATAGCCTTACAATTTTTGCTATGTAATAGTAATTAATTTTTCTGATTTGTATGATTTATATTGGCCCTGTAATTTGTATCTACTTCCCGCAAGAAAAGAGTAAATTTCAATTTTTGCATTGCATAAGCCTTAGGTACGGTCAAAGGCATATAGTTGTCAAGCCCTAATAGGAGATCCATCCCTACAACATGTTTCCAAAGTTTTATTATCCCTTGTGTGCATGTAGGTTAACCCCACCGATGTAGGGCCACCGTAGGCTACTTATTGCATATCATTAGCCGTAGAAGGGATACCCTATCGGATACCCGTACATAGAATTGCATACCTATCCCTAGGTACATAACCTAAATGGGATTTGCAAGATTGCGTGTTCATTTTATAAAGGCTCTAAAGGGGTACCAGCCTCAGGTAAGGCTAACATGTATTTCATGCAGATGAGTTCCGCTCGAGTAATTGGAAAGGCAACCAAAGTGCCCTATTTGCTACAGGAGTGGGAACGAAACATGCAGTTGTCAGAACTGAATGCGATAGCTGGTTATTTGGGTCACCTAGTATGTCTACGGGATATTGAGCCAGATCAAACCATAATAGATGCTTTGGTAGAAGTGTGGGACAGTGAGACAGCTGTGTTCAGATTCGGGAAGTTTGAAATGGTGCCCACACTAGAGAAAATTGCAGGGATTTCTCGGACTGGACTTCAAGGATCAAAAGAAACTGCCGTCCCTAGGTACTACAAGGGACTTCTCTTTGTTCACCGGCATATCCGATGCCACAATACCAGGAGGACCCGAGGCTAGTTCGGTTACTTTGATGTTTTTACAAGAGCACTTTGGCACAAAACAAGGATTTCACAGAAACAAGACTCATTTTTTGCATCCCACTGAGGAGTCCTGGGCCCAGAAGCAAGTCCAGGTTTTTGTTCTAGCACTGACCAGTGCATATATTTTTCTGAGGCCGGATGGGAGGATAGCATTTAGGAATGTACGGATGTTAGCCGATTTAATACATGGCGTCGGTGGTCGAGACCTTACCATAATCCCTACTATTCTAGCCGATATATTGGTGGCTTGTACAAACTGTCAGAATGGAGTCAAATTTTTCAAGGGTTCAAGCCTGTTATTGCAAGCCTGGTTCATGGAGCATTTGGGGTGACGAAAGATCAGTCGTCATGATTTTTCCTGGGGTAGAGTGAATTGGTTACAAAGTCACAATCAACGCATCAACCGGGCGAAGTTGCTGAAGGACAAGGAGAAGTACATCGGGTTATCTTCATTGAAGGAGTCGGACATACAGTGGGTTCTAGAGTAGGTACCCTGTCATGCACCGAGCCTGTCAGTCTGCTAGCCTTCCATTCATACCCTTGATAGGAAATGAAGGCATTGTTCCCTACATGCCTTTCCGGGTCTTACGTCAGTTTGGGAGGGTTCAAACAATACCTCCAAAATCAGTGACTGATCGGTTCAATATTATGTTCGACAAAGGGATGCAGCCCGAATCAATACCAGAAAAGGCGAGTGTTTTGTCAGCGTACACATCTAGACGTGCATATCAAGAGTCGTTATACGATCCACAGCAGCGTGGAATTTCAGCGACCACACCTCAGTATGATGCATGGCTGGAACATTTGCTTAGCCGGCAACCGCAAGCTGTAATAGACCCTTCAGAAGAAGTTGCTCGATTGACCGCACTATTGGAGGCTAAGGACAAGGAAATAGTGGAAAAGGAGATAGCTCTAGATAATCACAGGCAAGCTTACAAAAGACTTCAAGAACAGCAATCCTGTATTCGAGAGCAGGAATACAACCGAAAGAGGGCATGCACTGAGATGGCCGATGATCTCGGGACGCCTAATGCACAATGCTGCTGCTGCTTTCTCCACGTAGCAAGCTTCTGCGGTATTCGGCGGGTCAAATAATGTCAGATATGAGACCATCTAAAGGAGCTCGCCGAATAAGTTCAAACGGGCTTCTTCCCCTTTAGAGTTTTTTTTTTTCAGGGTTCCTGGGGAAGGACCAACATTTTATGTAAATTTATGATTATGTTTGTTTATATATATCTGAATTTTCCTTTTTTTTTCTTTTTTATTATGTTTTAATATGTAGGTACTAAGTGTCAAAATAGCTGCCCAACACAGCCCTATTTATACACGCTCGCGTGCACGTAAACTCTAATTTGAAGACAGTATGAGCACCATATCGGCAAAGGATGTGGAAGGGACCAGTGGGGATCAAAACCCGGAGATAGTAGAGTTGCGCAAACAGATGGAATCTATGATGGCTACTATAGCCAGTATGAACCAAGAAATGCAATGGTATAGGCAAACTTATGGGCCCCATCCCGCCAATCAGGAGATGCAATGCCTCCTTATATGCCTAATCCCGGCATGGGGATGCCGCTACCCCCAACACCACAAAATCAATCTCCTCCAACTTCAGTGCCACCACTGACAGATCCAACTCCACCACCACCATTTCCTCTTGAGTTGGAGTATACCCCGGGAAAAGAAGCTGAATTAATGCCACCACCACTCCTTGTACTGACTGTCAATGATGCTTTATTGAAAAAGATGGAGCGGTTTGATAGTTTCATGAAGCAGCAACAGGGGACAGATAAATTTGGAGCTATCGACTACCAAGATCTATGTCTATTACCCGAGGTGCAATTGCCGCCAAAATTTAAAATCCCAGAATTTCCAAAGTACAATGGCACTAGGGATCCGGTAGCTCACCTTAAAATGTTCTGCAACTTGCTGGGGAATCCGACGAGCGACCCTCGGATAGCAATGAGGGTATTTACCAGAAGCCTGGAGGGAGATGCGTTATCATGGTATTTAATGCTTGATCCCAAAAAACTGCAGGATTGGACGGACTCGGCAAATGCTTTTGTGAAACAGTATGAGTTTAACCGCGACCTGGAGCTGGACCGTTTTGCTCTGATGAACTTAAAGAAGAAGCCCTCAGAGGATTACCGTGAGTATGTGAAAAGATGGAGGGCGTTAGCTGCCAGAGTGAGCCCACCTATGACTGAGACTGAGATGGTCAAACTTTTTATTGATGCGCAAGAACCTATTTACTATGAAAAGTTGACCGGGTCTATTGGCAAATCATTTTTAGAAATCGTCCAGCAAGTAGAGGCTGTTGAAAGGGGCTTGAAAAGCGGGAAAATTATTGACATGATGGCCTTCAAACTTCAGATAGAATCCATGCAGGGGAGCACGTCTGTGGCTAAGAAACCTTTGAGCAAGAAGGCTGACAAAAAGGAAGAGGAAGTGACTTTTATTTTCAACCAACCCAACCGCCAACCACCACGCAATTTCCATCAATACCAAAGACCTAACCCACCACCCTTTTATGCACCACCTCCACTACCACCTCAATACTATCCTCAACCATTTCGTATACCAAAACACAAGTACAAGTGCCTGTGCCTAATCCTTCTCTCATATTATAATCCAAGACCACAACCCCCAAACAGTCAAAGACCCAACCAGCCAAATAACTTCCCTCCACCAAACCCCAACCAAGCCAGACCACATGACAGACCACCTCGCAATTTTACCAACTTGGGACGGCCCATCGAGCAACTATATGAGCAGTTGAGATCGGCGGGGAGATTGAATCCTATAGCTCATCCTCAGTATCCGAGGAGAGTTCCGAATAGGTTTGACGCCAATGCCCGCTGTGCCTATCATTCTGGAGCCCCAGGGCATTCCATGGCTAATTGTTGGACGTTGAAGAACAAGGTGCAAGACATGATCGATGCATGAGAGATTGTCATTAGGAGGCCGGAACAAAGGGCTCCTGAAGTAAACACTAATCCGCTGCCACGGCATGAGCCTCATGTTGGGATGGTTTGTATAGAAGCGGAGATCGAAGAGGAAGAAGGAGCAATCAAAGAAGGCTCAACAATGACTCAGATCAAACCGTTTTATTTGGATTCGGAGCCATCTGAACCTTTTATCATAGACGTGGATCCGTTTGAGGTAGAACCCCAGGATCCCGTTGTGATTGAACTGCCAACACAATTGCCAATTGAGAGCACACATGCAGTGCCGTGGAATTACCAACCCTCAGGCTGTGATAGTCGGTGGAAAGCCAGTTTCTGAGGAGGAAGTGTCCACTCACGAGGTCGGGCGATTAGGGCTTGACAACCATATGCCTTGACCCTACCTAAGGCTAGATGCTGTATAAGAGACAGCTTAGGGTCTCTGAGACAAAGATGTGGAGGACTTTCTAAGATTGATAAGAAAAAGTGAATATTCAGTAGTGGAGCAGCTGAATAACATGCCCTCACAAATTTCTATGCTCAACTTATTGTTAACATCCGAGCTACACAGGGAGGCAGTATTGAAGATTTTGAGTGAGGCCCATGTGTCTCATGACATTCCCACTGACAAACTTGCTGGGTTTTTAGTGGGCAGTGTGCTGGCTTCAAACCAAATTTGTTTTTCTGATGATGACTTAACTTCAAACCAATAAATACGAGTTGTCAAAAATTCATTCTAGACTTTTGTAGAATATAAACATTAAAATAGAGTAAATGTAACAAGAAAATTTCAAATTATTAACTAATCTTTTGGAAAAGCATAATTCCAACAATAAGCAAGTTATGACGATTTCCAAAATAGACAAAGCATACCAAAGATAATGAAACTAATCTTTTATGAAGCATAATGCAAAGCCTATAACAAATCCCACTTTATATCGCGTGAATAACTTATTCCAGTACACAAGGCAATCAAATGCAATTGAAAATTTGTTTGAAAAATAACAAAAATTATCAATGGAAACAAATATTCTTCATGATCAATAGCAAGCTATGAAGTCTTTAGCAGTCTTTCTTCAATATTTCTTTCATTATTCATCTCTTTCGACCAATTACACACTTGCAAAAAATGTCACCAAGGCAAGCAAGAAACATGACAACCACACTTGTCATTATAATCACCACCAATTACATGTGCTTTAGTACTAGTTTCATTATCGAAGTTATTTTCAGTTAACCCTCCAAGTCCTCGTGGTTGTTGTTCCGTTGGTAAGAATTGCAAAAGAAAAAAAATGTAATTAGTCTACTAGATGTTTTCTAAAATGAGCACACTACTGTAATACAATTAAAAATTACCCAAAGCAGATTAGTCAAGCTCATAGAGAAATACAAAGGTGGAATGTTGTTTTGTTGATGAGAATTGCAATACCCAAACTATCAATTTAATGCGAAAAACACAGTTGTCATGATTTAATAAATTACTAAAATGAGCACACTAACAAAACAAAATAATTCATGATAATTTACCAATTTTAGTAAATACAGATTACCTGGGTAAATGGATATGACAATGGAGATGTTACTCCTTGAAATTATACTTATTCTTTCATGTTCAGTTCATTTAAACTTGTCTAGTTTTTTTATGATAAATACACTAAAAAAGCATGATCAATTAGATTGTGTAATACCATTTAGATTGTTTTATATATTAAAAAAAAAACGAAGAAGATTAAAACAACAATGTGAGTATGATAAGTTTACTACCGTGGACGGTAAAATCCATGAACTAGCATAGTAGAATTACCATATACTACATGAAATCTATTTTTTATATGCTATTGAAAAAATTAAGAAAAAAATATAAGAATTAAACACATTAGAAAAAGTAAATATTTGAATTTAAATAGATAGAGCAAAACCTAATTGTGCAATTGTAATATGGTGTATAATTTGCATGATTTGAGGAAGAACTTTTGTTAGTTGCTCTCTTCCTTTTCTAGGTCTTCTCTAAAGCACTCTTCAGTCTTTTGCCTTATCGAGTTTTGATCTTTCTTTTAATGCCTTTAAACTTGACACCATTTGCATTACTCGTACCCTCCTTAAGGTTTGAATCATTTGTTTTTGCACTTGGGAATTCAAAGTTCCGCTTCTCGAGTTGTAACAATTTTTCCATCAACCACCTCTAACATCTTGAAAAGACCATTGTTTGATGTAATATTGATTGGGTAATTCAATTTACAAATAAGAAATAATTAAGCCTTATTAACCCTAATCAATACCTACACACTCTCGCAAGGATATGAGGTATATTTGTAGATCGGGTGAGTAAGGATCGTTCCCACGAGGACAATTGGTCAAGTACTAGGGTTCACCACCCTACGAACTAGTTAGACAAATCAATTGCAAGGATTTTTGTTCTACCTACTAGATTAATTTTAACCAAAAGGAATCAAGAATAATTATCAAACTAATTTAAATTAACGGAAGCAACAAAATCTACCTTGAACAAACTTAAACTAATAAGATAGGAAAGTAAATCGCAAGAAAATTAAATTAGAACAATGAATTCAAATAAGAATTGAAAGTAAATTGAATTTAAATCAAGAAATCAAACTCAGTAACGTAGCCGGAATGAAAAGTTGATGAAATTTGTAGTCTTGAACAAGAAACGATAAAACCCTAGGTCCTAATCGAATGAATTTCTTTTCTAATGTCTAATCTAACTGGGGACTGCTATGTTATGTTCAACTTCATTCATAATGGGGTATTTATAGGGGCTACATCAGGGTTTTAGACCCCTAAGATGATAAAAATATGTTAAAATTTGATAAGAAGTCTAACCGATTGGAGAAAACTTCAAAACAAAGCAATTAATGTCACCAGATACTCGATGTGCACACATGCACAGCCTTTCCTTGGGCATGTACGAAAATTACAAGAGCAAAAGTTCTGTTTTCTCTCTGCTCGGGCACTACGCAGCCTTTCCTTGCACACGTGCGCACTCTGCACTCTGCTTCAAATTCAACCTCAATTTTGACATTTAAGCCTACAGAATTTGGAATGTAAAACATGAAAGTTGTAGCTCTTTCTCTTAACTTTCCAAAAACATCTTGAATCACTTCTATTGAAGCTTGGATAAGAAAGTTATGCTCAAAATACGAAATAGTATCCAGTACAATTCGGCGTACGTTTTGCATTCTTTTTATTTTTCTCCAACTTTTTGATCTTTTTGATTCCTTTTTCATCCAAGACCTACACAAACTAAAAATAAAACATTTCATCTCATAATTAACTCAATTATTGCTCAAATTACTTGAAAACAGAGGTAAATGACACATGAAATACACAACATTTATGATCTTATCAAATACCCCACACTTAACTTTTGATCATCCTCGAGCAAAAATAGAATAAAAATAGATAAGCTCATCACAAATGCACCCAACACGTCTCAACAATTGTTCACATGAATAATAAAGAACCATACCATCATTGGAAGTAATCTAAAAACTTAAGAGTTCAAATGCTAAAAAAACCCTAGACATGGAATCCGTTGTGTGTGTGAATATAACCATTTAATAGAAACTCAGGTTTAGGGACACTCGGATTAAATTATGCAAACTCATAGAATTTTTCTAAATATCCCAATAATTTACTCTTCTTACACATGTCCACTAATATTATAATAGACAACTAACTCAATTTAAATCAAGTAGGACTTTTAGCTTGTAACACTAGGCTAGGGTAGTGGCTAATCAAGAAGGGGTAAGGATATCACAAAACAAAAGAAAAAGTTTTAAATTAATACTGGCCACACATCAAAATAAAACTACTTTTCCAATACATTAAAAACCAATTTTTCACAGAAATAACCCCACACTTAATCTACAAACAAGCATAAAAATTTCATACAACAACCAAAAATTCTTCCTTTTTCAATTTTAACCCAACATGCCAATCTTTTTTCGGACATTTGTTTAGCAATTTTTTTATGTCCGATCCCAATACGAGTACTAGTGATATGCACTACCTCCAAACACACCAATGCAGGTACCAGTGATGGGCACTACCTAGAAATACATGTACCAATGATAGGTACTACCTGGATCACAGCAAGGCAGGTGCCAATGATAGGCACTACCTGCACTTGTCAAAAATTTTCTTCTCAACTCAAATTTTTTTTCTAGAATCCGTAGAGCTTCTTTGCCCTATAAATGAACACCATAAGATACATACAATTTACCACCCTCATTTAACTATCTTTCACCCTTATATGTCCAAATAAATGTGTGCAATAAAGCTCTTAAGGGACATTTAGGTTAGAAAAATAAGAGAAATCATTGAGCTCATCAAGGTAGGTAAAATAAGTTTTAATGAAAAATGAATGGTGTTTTTCTCAATTCATTACAAATCAAGGCTCAAATAGGGTATTAGGGATAAAATTTCAATAAGGTTTGGCTTGAAAGGCTCAAACATTGAAAGAAATGCTCTACCCTCATCTTTAAACCAAATTAAGTTGTCTATCATTTGGCTTCGAAAATGTAAGAAAGCAAGTTCAAGGATGCAATATAAATAAGTTTACATAATTATCTCTAAATGTCAAAAATAAAAATAATTTATGGCTATTAGTGCTAAAAAATCCTCAAAAATCATGCAAGGAAAATATTCACATTAACTACGCATTAATGATGGTTTAGCTCACTAAACTATCATGCAGAAAATCAAAGAGATATGGTAAGTGATTCCAAAATGTTTTTGAAAATTTTAGCAATTTCTACTTATTTGCACACAAAAATTTTAAATCTTTAAAAAGCTCTCAGATCAAAAGAAAAGGTAAAATATTAAAGCAAAAATGGAGCAAACTACGCCAAACAAATATAAATTCAGATAACTCCCCATCCCATACTTAGAAATAAACATTGTCCCAATGTTAAGAAAATAAAAGCATAAAAAAGGAAAGTGAAAGTTTCTCTACCAATGTAGAGCTGTTGGTATAGTGTATCCTAACATAAATATCTATGAGAAAAATTGAAACACGTCATTATCACTAAAACATAAACAACATGACAGACCCATTAAGACATTAAAAATAAGAATTCAAAAACAACCTAAAATATTTGAGTAACTAAATGTAAAGAACAATAAGAAAGCAATAAAAGCTTGGGTTGCCTCCCAAGAAGCGCCCTTGTTTATAGTTTTAGGCTCAATTACGATTTTGGCACTTGAGATTAGTTCAAGCACTTAAGGATGGTCGGCCATCCTTTCCTTTTTGGCTTCCACGGAAAAAGTTTGACCATATTTTTAGCACTCATGAAGCTTGATTCCCGACTTGAACTTGAACTTGCCCTTGTTTCCACGCATTGGTCAAAGATAGTGCAAAAATTATCTCCTTAAGTTGTTCTATGCACTGCTTGTTCTTCTTCTTGCTCATGCTCTCTTTACCCAAGTCCTTACCTTTTCGTGCTTGTGAAACTGATCCATGAGTCCTTCTTATCTCCCTTTTATCGTCTGGTGGTTAGTTCTCCAAGTCAAATTTGGAGCCTTCATTTGTTTCAACAGGCTTTTTGAGTGTATTGCCTTGACCCACCTTGGGTACCTTGTCTTCAAACCTATCAATGAATGAACCAGGGGAATAATTATCACATTTTTCTTCAAAAATTGGGACATTGTCATCAAAATTAAAAGAATCAAGTTCAACAGATTCATTAACTCGCAAAACCTAGATCAACTTTCCTTTATTAGCATCAATTAAAGCATGTGTGGTTGATAAAAATAGCTTCCCTAGAATCAATGGAATTCCATTATCCTCGTTGATGTGCAACACCAAGAAATCAAAAGGAAACACCAACTTTTCCATTTGAACAAGAACATCATCCAACAAGCCATAAGGTTGGTATAAGTTATTTTGTTGAGGTAGAAAGTTTTGGAAATCCCTCTGTGTGGTGGTTGATATGGCCTAGAAGATGATGTTTGATTGGAAAATTTTTGTTGTGGTTGGTTTGATTGAAAAGATGGATTTTGGACATTGTTTTGATTGCTCCATGAGAGATTTGGATGGTTTCGCCAAGATGGGTTATAGGTATTGCCAAAGGAATTAGGTTGCTTCCTCGGCCTTGAATTTTGATTCTCCATTAATTGAATTTGCACACCTTGGGGCATGGGTGTTTCACAAAGGCCATTTTGATGGTTTCCTCCACAAAAATCACAAGTTAGAATTGCTGGAGGCTGTTAAATCTATGGAGTTCACCAGACTTCTCCCCAAATTCTCCCCAAATTCTCTAGGTCCTTTGTCAGATTGGTCATCATATTCAATATCATACCTTGTTGAGCTAAGAAGGCATCATTAAGATTAATTGTACCTCTTTGTTGAGCACTGACTTGTTGGACTTGTTGTTGTTGCCCAACCAAAAGAGTAATTGTGCCATGATAGTAACACGTTGATGCCATCCTCTCCAGCTGCTCTTGTGCCACTTCTGGGGTTTTAAAGGAAATGTGCAACCAGCGCTTGCATCGATGATCAATCTCGTCTCCAGAAACAATCCATTATAAAATGTCTGTACTTGTAGCCACAATGGAATGGCATGATGTGAACACTTTCTAAGAAATTCCATGAAATGCTCCTATGCTTCACTTAGGTTTTCCCCAGTGATTTGAGAGAATGATGTGATGTCATTGCAGAGCTTTGCGGATCTTAACGGTGAAAAGTACTTGGCCAAAAATTCTTCAGGTAGCTGCTTGATTCTATGTCATGAAAGTACCTTGCTAGAATGATTGTAGCCAAGCCTTCGCCCTATCCCGTAGAGAAAATGGAAAAGTTTTGATTCGAAAACAATTGGGTAGTTCTGATTCGAAAACAATTGGGATGTACCCCATTATATTTAAATGAATCAATTACTTCTTCAAAGTTCATCAAATGAGCATAGGGATCCTCGTTTGGTTCACTTCCAAACATAGCGTGGGTTTGGAGCATTTGAATTAAAGCTGCCTTGATCTCAAAGTTATTAGCCAATACGGGTATTCAGGCAATGTTAGAAGTCACCCGTGGAAAATTTGGTACTACATAATCTCTAAGGAGTCAGTGATTAGCATTGCCTCTATTTCCATTGTTACCCGCTACTTCCTCTTGATCCCTAATATTACGATTTGGATTCTCCATTAAATTTTCTCCTTGGCTTTATTCTTGTAGTTTTCTATGATTTTTGTATGTAGTTTGTTCTATCTCTAAGTCACCTAGAATTATAGGGAAAATGGTTGGTTGGATGAATGAATATTTACCATAAACTACAAGAGAAAAACCAAAGTTTGATTATTAAAGAAGAAACCCAAGAGAAAAATTAAAAACAATAAAAATAATTGTAAATAAATAAAAAAATAAAATGTCTAATCTAGTAAGGTTTGCTAAACTTAATATTGCACCAACAATAGTCTCCAGCAATGGTGCCCAAAACGAGTTCGGTGTAATATTGATTGGGTAATTCAATTCATGAACAAGTAATAATTAAGCCTTATTACCTCTAATCAATACCTGCACACGCTCGCAAGGATACGAGGTAAGTTTGTAGATCCGGTGAGTAAGGATCGTTCCCATGAAGACTATTGGTCAAGTACTAGGGTTCACAAGCCTATGAACTAGTTAGACATATCAATTGCAAGGATTTTGTTATACCTACTAGATTAATTTTAACCACTAGGAATCAAGAACAATTATCAAACTAATTAAAACTAATGGAAGCAACAAAATCTATCGTGTTTAACAAACTGAAACTAATAAGATAGGAAAGTAAATTGTAGGAAACTTAAATTAGAACTATGGAATCGAAATGAGAATCGAAATGAGAATCGAAAGTAAATTGAACTTAAATCAAGAAATCAATTTCAGCAACGTAGTCAGAACGAAAAGTTGATAAAACTTGTAGTCTTGAACAAGAAAGATAAAACCCTAGCTCCTAATCTAATGAATTTCTATATAATCTAACAAAGGGCTGTTGTGTTAACTTCAACTCCTTTCATAATGTGGTATTTATAGGGGTTGCATCAGGGTTTTAGACCCTTAAGATTATAAAAATGCCTTGACACTTCATACGAAGTCCAATCGGGTGGAGAAAACTTCCAATACAAGCAATTCACGTCACCAGCTGCTCAGCGTACGCACATGCGTAGCCTTTTCTTGAGCATGTGCACAAATTACACTAGAAAAAGTTCTTTTTTCTCTCGGCTCCCACACATGCTCAGCCTTTCCTCTTGCACGTGCATACCTGTTATGCACTTTGTTTCAATTTCAACCTTGATTTTGACATTGATGTTGGTAGAATTTTGAAACATGCCAAACATGACAGGTGTAGATATTTCCCTTTTATTTCCAAAATATCTTGAATCACCTGAATTGGAGTTCAGACAAGAAAGTTATGCTAAAAAAACCAAACAGTGTTCCACTCCCTACTGGCGTATGTTTTGCATTCTTTTGATTTTTCTCCAACTTTTTTGTCTTTTTTATTCATTTTTCATCCAAGACCTACACAAACTAAAATTAAAGCATTTAAGCTCATAATTAACTCAATTATTGCTCAAATTACATGAAAATGAATTTAAACGACACACGAAATATGTAACATTTATGAGCTTATCAACCATCTTTTGCAAATTTATATGTTTCCTCTGATTCCGCTGCTCTAGTAATCAATTGAGTGTACAATCTACATAAATCTCTATATCGCATCTAAAAGTACTTTTTCATCCAACTCCTTGTTGATGCTATAATGATCAGATCAAGGATGGTCACTAGCATATCCAACTTGTTCTTTACTTGTCCACCTCTTCAAAATGTAGTGATTAGGTATTTTTATAATATTTTGTGCATACAGAGCTTTCATAGAATGACAACAGAAAATCCTAGAAAATTCAGGCTTTTTACAACTACATGAAACTTCATCATTTGTAGAGTCAAATATGACAATATGTTGATAAGTCTTTCCAGGAGGGGTGATCTGATACTCTATCACTATTCCAACCTCACCACAAGTAATTAAAGCACAATCATTAGATCTATACCATTTAGATTGAAACCAGTTGAAAACTTCAGGAGTGTAAGCAATAGTAGCTTGCTTCAAAATTTCATTGGAAAATGGTAAAGTTGGAGTACTTTTGTTTCCTCTAATTTCAGCCTTTAACTCTTCGTATCAGCGGTCATCAATTAATCTCTGAAAATTGTCAAAGAACTCTCTAAATTTATTTTTGTAACTTACGTACCCCTTGATCACACTATTCATACTTTCACATCCTCTCCTTTGAGTCGTTGTCATGTCTGTACAAAAGGTATCTCTCCTCTATAGTAATGCCCATTTCTCTTTTATAATAAACATACGCTTCAACCAATCATTATCTTGAAGATCATATTTATCCAACATTTCCTTCCATTTGCTTATGAAATCATCTTGTTCATCAAAGTTATACACGCATGAGCTGATATCATTTGCGAAACTCTTGTATTTGGCAAATACCGAACTAAGATAATTTGTTGCATTCTAAAATATATGCCAAATACAAAGACGATGGCGTGTATTAGGCCATGTACATTTCAATGCTTTCGCCATTGCAGTATCTTGATTTGTAAGTATAATGTTGGCCTTTTATCTAGACATAGCTCTTGAGAAGGTATCAAACAATCATTCAAAAGTTAGAGCAATTTCATCAGAAAGTAAAACAGCACCAAAAATTGTAGTTTGCTTATGATGGTTTACTCTAACAAATAACGCAAATGGACGGCCATCATTATTCGTTCCACAAGTATTCAAGTGCCCCCCTGTATCTCACACTTGCATATCTCTCGTTCTCTTAGAACATAAATAATATCTGTAATCTTGAATAGTATATCCTAAATTTTCTTGTCCACCTACCTAAATCACCATAAGGTCATAAGAAGCTTTTGGTGCAATACCAACACTACATGCCATGTCAATTTCAGTTGCATGAACAAGAACTATATCTATATGTAATCAAAACAAATGTCTTTTGTTTAGACTGGAAGATAATGATTATGCTCCAAGTGTAATTGAGCGATACGAAATGCACCGGTTTGTCACCTGTTAACCACCATTATTGCCAAACAACTAAATCATGTTTCAGGACGTGGAACTCTCACATTGATGTCCCTTTTATCTTTGGATCGTTTACCTTCAACAGTACAACAAAATATCCTATCAATGACATTTCCATTTTTGTCTTTGTGAAATCTACTTTTTTTGATACCGAAACCAACTTCTTTTGCATGTACTAAATAAAAAAGGCGATTGGTGCTACTTCCTCTATCTCAAACTCCAATCAAATTTTCGGAATTGTGTCAATGGGAATAGATGAGTGAATAATGTTTGCATCTTTATTCACATTTCACACAGTCAAATTAGAGGCCTCATCAAGGGTAACTTGATCTATAATGTTAAAGTTCAATTGATGACATAAAGAAGTACAAGCATCCATATCCTGCAAAATTAGAATAATTTTTACAACAACTTCGTCATGACATCCACTTCAAATCATCAAAACAGTTTGTACTAGTGATTTATTATATATCAAAATTAGATACTATTCACAAAAATAATCTAATATTTGCATTCATTTATTTTCGTTCTATTATAAAGTACAGATAACAAGATACTTAAACACGAAAGTCTCATAACTGTGTAAATGCTTAATAGATCTAGTGTGATGTCTTGGTCAATAGATGATGCTATAATGTTGTAAGTCATTAATTATGCCAGACAAAAGAGTGTAATTAGTTCATGAGTTATTTTTACTAGACATGCTCAGGCATATAGATTCAGTCTTGACCAACAATGACTATTTACGAGTTGGCTATATTGCTTGTGCGTGTTAATAAGTGACATTACGGATCGATATGTATAATTGCTCATCAAAAAATAATTCCATAAAGTTTGCTAGAAGCATTAAAATTTTTATTGACATCTATGTTTACAAAATAAATACAACTCCTAATATATTGAACAGAAAACCAAAATTCTTGAATTGAAATTTAGCAATAAAAAATAACCACCAATACAACATCAATAAAGAGTAAAAAGTTAATAAAATAAAAAGTCAATCCACCAATTTTCCAATTATTGGGATAGATCTCCATGATGTGTTTTTTAGTTGATCTCCATTATGTTTAGTCCTTAAGATTTTTGATAATTGAAATTCAAATAATATAATATTATTTTCTTATGCATATTGTTAAAACAATCACAGAAAGTAGTCACACACAGTATTATATATAGTTTTATATTTAATTAATAAATACTCTAAGATTAATATATTCACCCTAAGAATGTTAATAGTTAGAGTATTTAAATTACCTATAGAGATGGTGACAAAATCATGTTGAAAGGGAAAGGAATGTTAACTTGCAAAGTTGGGGATTCAAGGTTAGTGAGGAATTAAAAATAGTTGCTGGCTTAGGGTTTAAAACAAAAGGATACTTTTCAGTTGTTTTAAAGTTATGAACTAGTCCTTTGTCTTGTAAAAAGTTTAGGGCCAAAGATTGCCAAGCCGATCCAAATTTTAGATTAAAACCTGAGTTGTATTTTTTGGAATAAAACCAAGACACATGCAATACTAATCAGCAGTTCCATGTGGCAACAAACTATTGGTGGCATTCATTTTGGGCACTGAGAAGACGAAACTGAGGACTTGAGGCATAAAATGAGCTTGAAATTTCATATACCAGTTTAAATGCTCTAATTCAAATTGGTGTCATAGTAGAACACCCTATTAGTTTAAATGATAGTTAGTCATGTATAAGGCATGGTGCATGACTAATTGATTTCAAGGATAAGAATGCTTATAAGAGGAGAGGAACAAATATTTAAAATGGTCATACAATGGAGCTGGGTGCTCCTGAATAGATTTAGACATAACTAATCATAAAACCCTATATATGGATCAGGTACCTAAATATAATGAAAATGAAAAGATCTCGATAAGTTATGTCTCAATTGGAAGAAGGTGAAACAAAAAGATATCATTTTCATAAGATTATTATTTATAAAATCAGCTGATGTTTTGAATGAATAACAAGGATCTTGAATCTAAATTTATCGAAAAATATTGACATGGAAATAATTGGCCAAAAATAGAAAGATGCTATTTAAGAAGAATTAAATTCACGCTTGAAACATGAAGATTTTTGGACCTATAGTCTAAACGCCTAAAGGTGTAAAGGCGGTGGGATACAAATAGGAATTTATGCGAAAAATGAAATTATACGATACAAAACACACTTTATATTGCACAAGGTTTTATGTAAAAACTCAGCATTGATTATAAAGAAATATATTTTCATGTGGTGAATGCAATTATCTTTACATATTTTATTTGTATGGCCGTTAATGGAAAAGTTAAAATGCATCTAATGGATGTTGTTACAGTCTACGTATAAACTTACTTGATATTGATATCTATGTGAAAATCCCTAAAAGATTTAACAAGCCCGAAGTATGTAAAATTTTTTGAGAAAATTGTTCAATAAAATTACGTAAATCCTTGTACGGATTAAAGTAATCTAGGCCTATAGAGCATAATCGCCTCAGTTAATATATCTTGAATAAGAGCTATAAAAATAATCCCATTTATCCATGTGCGTTTATAAAAGAAAAGGATCAGAATTTGCTACTGTATATGTTGATGACATAAATACTATTGAAACTCCTTAAAAGATTCAAAACCAATGAATTATTTAAGAAAGAATTTAAGGTGAAAGACCTATAAAGATACTAGAATTGTGAAACCCAGTATTTTAATAGTCTTGTTCTTTGATTTTAAAAGGAGTTTAAACGGGTCAATCTCATCAACACTAAGTGTAATTAGTGCATTGTGGTGTGTGAGTGTTGTTTGATGGATGATTTATAATGTTAATTTACGTAGCAAAAAAAATTAGTTTTTGGGTCAAATAGTCAACTTGCTAGACTATTTGGTCAGCCCCTAGATGTGTATAAGAGACAGCAACAATCCATACCCCATAACCACTACAATTAACTCTATTACAACTTTTAGAGTCAACCTCTTGTTGTTTCTTCCTCATTTCTTCCTAGCAGCAGCCGAACTCCTCTTCCTCCATTTTCCCCAAAAATTTTCTTGGATTTCAAGTAGAAATCACTTGGAAGGTAAGATTTTTGTATTTTAGCACTTTTTGGCTTATGGGCTTTATGATCCAAGCTTTAATTTCAAGTTTTGTAGGATTCTTTATGGCTGAGAAAACCCTCTTTGCAGCCTTATATGTGGTTGATTTATGTATGTTATGGGTTGTTTTTAGTGTTTTGGAGGTTGGGAAGTGATTGGGGTTGATTTTTAACAACTTTCCATGGTTAGATTACAAATTTTAAGATTATGAGTTGGGGTTTTGTCTTCCATATGTGGCCTAGAGTGTTATGCTATGAATGCTTATGTCTATGCACATAATGATGTTTTAAGAGTGGTTTAAGGTTAGTTTGGATAGGAATTGAGACTTGAAACCAAGTGGGTTGGATAGGAAGCATGTTTGAATCATGCGTGTGGCTAATCGGTAAAAATTTCAGTTTGGTAGTAAAGAGGAATTCCACCCATAGGTTGTTGCTCTAATGTTGTAATAGAGTTAATTGTAGTGGTTATGGGGTATGGATTGTTGTGGAATGCTATTGATATAGTCCCGGCTATTGCTCCGGTGAATCTTTCCGTTTATGGATTTTGTTGGTTGGTTGAATATGTTGTTTTGAGTTGGGTTGTAACCAAGGTCCCTTGAATACCTTGGAATTGGATTTTGTTGGTTGGTTGAATATGTTGTTTTGAGTTGGGTTGTAACCAAGGTCCCTTGAATACCTTGGAATTGGATTTTGTTGGCACAAATAATAGCCTACTTATAGCCTAGGGAGGGGCAAAGTTTTTCGGTTTTTCTGGAAAACTGAGCTTATTATCTCCTAATCTAGCTGTAATACGAATTTGAGGGTAACTAAGTGTAGACACCTATTTTTGTCCCGTAAGTTCTCCCCTATTTTTCATTTAATTTGACTCTCAATTTTCTTTTTAATTTCCATCTTAATTTGTTTTTAAAGAGATTTTTTGATTTCCTCTTAATTTGTCCTTTAATTCTCTCTTAATTTGTCTCTTTATGTTTAAAGCTGACATGTGTTTTACAGTCTGTTTGAAATACAAAGAATGAGTTTTAATATTATTTAAGTTTTTAGATTTTTCAAAAAAAAAAAAATTTTTAATGAAATTAAATGGGTAAAAAATGCAGAAAAAACGTGGCCAAAACAGCTATACAACGTAACATCTAGAAATTTTGGCCATTCATAACAGATGCATTTTTCACCCATTTTTCAGCAAAAATTTCAGATGGCCATACTCTCCACATGACAAGGAATGGTCCTTGACCATTTTTACACTCAATCCAATTCGTTAAAAGCACAAAAAATCAGTCTAAAGGGGGAGAGAAATTTTCTGGAGAAAAAATTTTCTGAAGCAAAAGAAATCTGCCAAAACAGCCCACTTTGAGCCAAAATTCCATGCGATCAGAGAGGAATTAGACTAAGCTCAAAGAACAAAAGTTGTATAGGGTCCCTAGAACTTCAATTTCTATTTTGAAACCCAAAGCAAAATCTTCCATTTCGAGGGCCAAAAACGTGGTAGAAAAAGCTGTTGGTCCAGAGAATTTTCCAGAAAATTTCTAAGTCTGGAAAATTTTCCAGACCACCAACTTTGAGCAAAGATTTCAAGCGATGGAAGAGGAACTGGATTAAACTCAAAGACAATCAAAGTTGTAGACCGTTCCTCAACCTTCAACTTTTCTTTTCTACCCCGAAGCAAAATCGTTCATATTCTGGGTCAAAATCGTGGTGGAAAAAGGCTGGTAGTCCACCAAAATCTGCAAAAAAAAAAGAAAGGTTAGAAAAGTTTTTACAGAAGCTTTTACTCCACGTCATCAGATTTCGTGGCGAAATCTGGTTTAGCCACGTCACAGATGACGTGGCGAAGCATTTAGGCCCTTCTGATGTCTTTAACACAACTGCCACGTCATAGATGACGTGGCATCCAGATTGCGCCACGTCATCCGTGACGTGGCTCTTACCACATTGAGCCACGTCATTGATGACGTGGCACGTCCCAGCTTCGCCACGTCATCTGTGACGTGGCTCAACCAGATTTCGCCACGTCATCTGTGACGTGGCTCAACCAGATTTCGCCACGTCATCTGTGACGTGGCTCAACCAGATTTCGCCACGTCATCTGTGACGTGGCTCCACCAGATTTCGCCACGTCATCTGTGAGCCATGACGTGGCTCAACCAGATTTCGCCACGTCATCTGTGACGTGGCTCAACCAGATTTCGCCACGTCATCTGTGACGTGGCTCCACCAGAGTGCGCCACGTCATCTGTGACGTGGCTCCACCAGAGTGCGCCACGTTATCGATGACGTGGCTCCACCAGATTGTGCCACGTCATCGATGACGTGGCATTTTTTTAAAAAAATCCAAAATTTCAGAAAAAATTTTATTTACTTTTTGGCCCTCCAGATTTCGGATTTCTGCATTTTTATCCCTCAAATAATTTTTTTTAAATTACATTTAGGCCCTTAAGGACTTTTCTTTAATATTACTGTTTTTTTTCTTCAAATTTCTTCCAAATTACATGTTTTATGTCAATAATCACCATCTATAACTTTGACACATGTTGGGGCTATTTTGATACAAGTACTGGTTGATTTAAATATTTGAATCGACCTGTCTCTTATACCCAGGACTAGATGTGTATCAAGACATATAAAATTGGGCTAGGAATAGACTCCGGCGTGCATGATAAATGACTATTTTGCCCCTTGGGAGTTAAAAGGCACTACAAGCTCAATGTGTGCAACTTTTAATTGGCCCCGGGCTAAATCTACCTGTCAATGTTAATATTTACCACTTATTTTCGTTTCCTCATTAACATGTACATATTTTATTACTTTTAAACTATCTCAAAGCACACGTATGCTACAAAGCCGGCAATAATGAATACTAAAATTGAAAAGCGAAACGCGATAAAATCACGCAACCGGTCCAACGCCGGGTAAAGTGGGTGCCGAGGGCCGTGGCGACTCCACTGGGGACTTTGAGAATCCGGGCGCACGATTTTAACGCGTTTCTCTCAATTTTACCCCGTTCATTATAAACCGGCTAATTTTTACCCATTTTTGTGTGCTATGTTACACGGCTCTATACCTCGTTTTGCGTGCCATATGCTATATGTTACTTTATCTGTTCTTTTCAATTAATTTACACTTGTTTTAACGTATTTAACCATTTTGCTGTCTGGTGTGCCGACTTACGGATTTTAGCTCTCGTTTTATGTGCCACATGCTATCTGTTACTTTCTTTGTTCTTTTCAAATTATTTTACACTTGTTTAAAACGCTCATTTCACTATGTTTGCTGTCTTGAGTGCCAATTTGCTCGATTTAGGTCTCGTTTTACGTGCCATATCCTGTCTACTTATGGTGTGATTTGTTCTTACTTTATTGTACATGTTTTAATATATCTTGCTATTATACCTATTTGTGGTTAATTTGGGGGAAATTTTTGGGGTGTTGGGGTGCATCAAACCTTTAGAGCCAAACGCGCTAAAATGTGTGAATCTTACCGCCTCCAAGTGAACACAGCATAACACATGTCTCATTTATTGCAGTCCTATTTTCCGGGTGTCGTTCCCAGACAGCATCAGGATATGCGGTCGTGACACAATGTGCACGTAACGGTATCTGTGGCGATCACCCAACCACCGACGATAAGGCCTATTGGAATTGACGGATTTTATTTTTGGGCCCAAAGTCTGAAGGTTCGGGAACCAAGCCTATCTAGATTGCATTAGTAAGCCTAGCCTCATGCTCATATAGCTTAAACCATAGGGCAGAACTGTGTGGACCTTGTTTAAGACACTAGACACGAGGCGGTAAGACCCACCCATTTATCTGGCTTGTAATAGTAAATAGCCTTACAATTTTTGCTGTTTTGGCAGATTTCTTTTGTATAAGAGACAGACCATGACCCTAGGCAAATGCCGCCAAAGTGCCCTATTTGCTACAGGAGTGGGAACGAATACTGCCTCCTAGATAAGCACAGGCAAGCTTACAAAAGATTTCAAGAACAACAATCCTGTATTCGAGAGCAGGAATACAACCGAAAGAGGGCATCCACCGAGATGGCCGATGATCTGGGACGCCTAATCCACAATGGGGCTGCTAAATCAGCACGTAGCAAGCTTCTGCGAGGAGCAAATGATGAAGATACGAGACCATGACGTGGCGCACTCTGGTAAAATTTATGATTATGTTTGTTTATACATCTGAATTTTTCTTTTCTTTTTATTATGTTTTAATATGAAGGTACTAAGTATCAAAATAGCTGCCCAACGCAGCCCTATTTATACCCGCTCACGTGCACATAAGCTCCGATTTGAAGACAGTATGAGCACCGTACCAGCAAAAGATGTGGAAGGGACCAGTGGGGATCAAAACCCGAGAGATGGCGAGTTGCGCAAGCAGATGGAATCTATGATGGCTGCTATGGCGGTATGAACTAAGAAATGCAATGGTACAGCAAACTTATGGGCCTCACCCCGCCAATCGGAGATGCAACTGCCTGGCATTCGGGCGAAAACTATGGGGATGCCGCTACCACTACCACCACGAATCAACCTCCTCCAACTCCCGTGCAAGACCGTGGATGGGTGTACTCCAACAAATTAGTTGATGTGTCTTATAAAGATGTGTACAGTGTGTAGGGAGTCAATGATGCCCTATTGGAAAAAGATGGAGCGGTTGGATATTTTCATGAAGCCAATTAAAAGTTGCACAGATAAATCTTGTGGAGCCTACAGACTCCCAAGGATCCCTGTCTATTCCCTGAGGTGCAATTGCCGCCAAAATTTAAAATCCTGAATTTCCAAAGTACAATGGCACTGGGATCCGGTATACACATCTAGATGTGTATAAGAGACAGGCAAATTATATACCCCAACAATTGGAAGAACCTGGCAAGTGATCTGCCGAAGCACGGAGGAGATGCGTTATCATGGTATTTAATGCTTGATCCCAAAAGCTGGCACGTAAAACGAGACCTAAATCGAGCAAATTGGCACTCAAGACAGCAAACCTGTCTCTTATACACATCTAGATGTGTATAAGAGACAGATATGGGAGCTGTGGATTAGGCACGGGCACTTGTACTTGTCCCATCCGAGTACGTCTGTGGCTAAGAAACCCCTGAGCAAGAAGCTTGACAAGAAGGAAGAGGAAGTGACTTTTATTTTCAACCAACCCAACCGCCAACCACCACGCAATTTTCATCAATATCAAAGACCTAACCCACAACCCTTTTATGCACCACCTCCACTACCACCTCAATACTATCCTCAACCCGTATACCAAACACAAGTACAAGTGCCCGTGCCTAATCCACAGCTCCCATATTATAATCCAAGACCACAACCATCAAACAGTCAAAGACCCAACCAGCCAAATAGCTGGACTTCTCTCCACCAAACCCCAACCAAGCCAGACCACATGACAGACCACCCCGCAATTTCACCAACTTGGGACGGCCCATCGAGCAACTATATGAGCAGTTGAGATCGGCAGGGAGGTTGAATCCTATAGCTCCTCCTCAGTATCCGAGGGGAGTTCCGGATAGGTTTGACGCCAACGCCATTGTGCCTTCATTCTGGAGCCCCAGGGCATTCCACGGCTAATTGTTGGACGTTGAAGAATAAGGTGCAAGACATGATCAATGCACGAGAGATTATCATTAGGAGGCCGGAACAAAGGGCTCCTGAAGTAAACACTAATCCGCTGCCACGACATGAGCCTCATGTTGGGATGGTTTGTATAGAAGCGGAGATCGAAGAGGAAGAAGGAGCAATCAAAGAAGTGACAATGACTCAGATCAAACCATTTTATTTGGATTCAGAGCCATCTGAGCCTTTTATCATAGACGTGGATCCGTTTGAGGTAGAACCCCAAGATCCCGTTGTGATTGAAACTACCAACACAATTGCCAATTGAGAGCACACAGGCAGTGCCGTGGAATTACCAACCCTCAGCTGTGATAGTCGGTGGAAAGCCAGTTTCTGAGGAGGAAGTGTCTGCTGTCACGAGGTCAGGCCGAATCACAAATGACAACAGTTTTGAGGTCGGACAATCCAGCAAAGGTAAAGAGCCTATGCAGGCCCTTAAGGCTGTAACAGACAAAGATGTACGGACTTCCGATAGATTGATCCTTTCTAGTGCTAATGACTGTCGCCTAGGGTCATGGTTGATAATGGGTGCTTTAAATATTTGTCCTTTGAAGACATTGGATAAGCTCGAAATCTCTCATGACCTGGTCAAGAATTCATCCATGGTGATCCGAGGTTTTGACGGGGCTCGAAGACAAGCCACCGGAGAGATAAACCTTGTTTTGGAAGTCGGTCCATCTGCTCAACTTCCTCAGTTTAGGTGGGCTCCAATTGTTGGGGTAGAATATAGCTACAATTTGGATCTGTCCCTGGATCCATTCTGCTGGGGCTATTCCGTCATCTTTGCATCAAAGGGTTAAATTCATTTACGAGCTTAAGCTGATTACTGTGTTTGCCGAATTCGACCACGCCATGATGGTCAAGGAGGAAGTTGGAGAAAGCAGCGACACTCCGGTGCCTTTCCTAGCTTATGATGTGGTCTCTGTCAGAGGGCACGGAGACAGCTAACGCCCTCCATCTTGTTCGTGATAAGGCGAGCGTAATGATTGCAAAGGAAATGCTGCGTGGAGGATATCGCATTGGCCAAGGTTTGGGGATGAATTTGCAAGGCATAACACACCCTATTGATCTACCAACACAGATGAATACATTTGGGCTCGGTTTTCGCCCGAATGCCAGGCAGTTGAGGGAGATTAAGGAGCTGAAGAGAGCTGAACAGGAAGGTCGAGCATTGCCTATTGCCATTCCACCTCTTAAGATTACCTTTCACGTTCTGCCGCCATTCTGGCCCCTGATGCAGATGAGGCTGAAAAGGAGGACCTTATCCAAGGGATAGCCGAATTATTTGCGGGGGTAATTATTCAAGAGTAGGCGGAGGTGGATGACACTGAGCTGCCATTTGCTGAGATCGACCAACTGCACAATTGGACATCTGATGATCTCCCTAGTCATAGGGAGTTTCGGTAAATTTGAAAGGATATTATTTTTAGTTTTGCTCATTTTAATTTCATCTTTGTATATATGTTTCGTACTTCTTAAGTTGTTTTGCTTATGTCATCTAGTCAAGAAGTAGGTGCATTCACAGCATTGTATTCATGATTCATCTCATTCATCTGTTTTGGAAATGAATCTTGAAAACAATTTGAATAGTAAAGCAAGTACAATCATGATATTGCCTTCCTCATTCATCTTATTCATCTATTTTTTAGGCGAATTCTGAAGACAATTAATTTTTATAGGATGGCCAATGAATGTCAAGTTTATGTTCTCTAAGATCACTTGTACAAATCTTTGATTAAAAGAGAACTTTTTCTTTAAGATGTTTTTGATGAAAATTGTTTTGGTGGTTGGCAGTTGGGTTGGTTGAAAAAAAAGTCATTTCCTGGTTCCTTCTGTGACTTATACACATCTGTGATCTTGGTATAAGAGGGAAATGTGGATTAGGCACGGGCACTTGTAGCATACCGAGTGATGAGGACGAGTGTGATATTGAAAATGAATTCGGGCGACACGAGAAACTTCCAAAGCCTAACTTGGAAGAAACAGAAACGGTAAACATTGGAACAGACACGGACATAATGATAATCTCTCGATGCACATGATCCCAATCTGGTAAAAATTTGCCAACTGGTTGTTTAAGCCAGGAATGCCTTTCAGTATCAAAGAACATCATTTGCTGCTTTAGGACCCTGGATACATTGGTTACCGATAATGCCAAGAATCTGAACAATGACATGGTAGATGGTCTTTGTGCCCAATTCAAGATTAAGCATCGGAATTCCACCATCTACAGGCCAAAAATGAATGGGGCAGTCGAAGCAGCCAACAAGAATCTTAAGAGAATTATTCGAAAGATGGTTGACAGTCAGCGTGATTGGCATGAAAAGCTGCCATATGCCTTTGTTGGGTTATCGGACTTCCATCGGGACATCTCTGGGGCAACGCCTTACTCCTCATGTACGTGTAAACCTTTAAGTCATTGCAGAGCGTAGGATAGAATTCTACCTGTTATTTTCTTCCCCTTTTACCCACATCCGGACTAAACCCTTTCATATCTCTTCTCTGCTATACAGCTGATAAAAAAAAAAAAAACAAAAACAAAAAAAAAAAAAAAAAAAAACAAAAACAAAAAAAAAAAAAAAAAAAAAAAAAAAAAAAAAAAAAAAAAAATGAGTTTGAGAGGCTGACCAAAACAAATGCTTAACAAATCTCAGATGTTATAATAAGACAGGGGCGTTTTTTTCAAATCTATTTCCCAATTCAATCGATTGCCTTCAAGTAAGACTCTCACCAAAGCGAGGTAATTCTTTAGATAAGGGCATAACCAGTTTTTTCTCATATCACCATCCCGCTCTAGCCTTCCTTGTGGGCTATATTCTTTCCAACCAAAGCGCCCATCTTATACTGGGGCAAGGAGTGTTAAGATAATGACCCAAAGGTGTGGGATAAACGGAAGGTTTCACCCTAGGGCCCTGATGCCGAAAAACTTTGAAAACTAAAGTTCGCATGCATTGGAAAAGGCGATTACTTAGCCAGACGTCTTCCGTTTACTCCCACACCTTGCTGTTTTACTTGGACCTCCTAGGTGAAAACCCGGAAAGGGCACCTTTGTTTTAAAAAAAAAAAAAAACACCAAAAAGCTAAAGAGAGGCTAGGTTGAAAACCCTACGGGGCGGCCTAGGCAAAAGGAGAGTGTGCGGAAAAATGTAAAAATAAAATAAAAGGGAGGGAAACCTTAGCGAAAACCTGAAAAGGCGCTGAGGAAAGGGCCAATCAGGTTTTCGCTAAGGTTCTGGTTGATGACTTCTCTGAGTCCACGTCGGGAAAGTGTTCAATCGAAATTTGTTGGTGAAGTTAGGCTTATTGGTTGCCTCTAAAATAGCTCTTACCGAGTTCGGTCACCTTGCTTATAGTAATGTTCACTAAGATTGACATTTTTTGTATGTTATGACACTGACCAATTCGAGTTTTCTTTGCTCAATATCGCATTATTTTGAGTACCTGCAGGTACATGAAAATAAAGTGGACGCTAAAATCAACGACACTGGGGCAAATTTTTATTGATTGGATATCCTTCATAAATAACAAGTTGGACACACCAATCCTGAGAACTGTCTTGATACCCAACAGTCTTTCTTTGCATTTTGAAAGGGGTGATTCACGCCAACCCCTAATGAAGCAATCAACCTCACAGGTAATCACCACTTGGGAGATGGTGCACTAATTCCCAGTCAAACCTCTCAGTTTAAATAATGTTGTCATTTACCGTTTACGCTTAATGTCGATTTACAATCTAGTCATGATTAAGGTTAATTACTAGTTGCCTATAAGACTTCATTTCATGGGTAAGCCCAAGAGCATGGCTCCATGTGCGTGTCATTCTTATTGCATTTTCACCCGATAAGCGAATTTGGGTTCTCATTTTCATTTTCATCAACTTTGATAAGCGAATTTCAGATTTGCATCTCATCCCGATAAACGAATTTGGGTTCTCATTTTCATTTTCATCAACTTTGATAAACGAATTTCAGGTTTGCATTTTCATCCCGATAAGCGAATTTGGGTTCTCATTTTCATTTTCATCAACTTTGATAAACGAATTTCAGTTTGCATTTTCATCCCGATAAGCGAATTTGGGTTCTCATTTTCATTTAACACGATAAACGAATTTGAGTTTGTATTTTCATCCCGATAAACGAATTTGGGTTCTCATCCCGATAAACGAATTTGGGTTCTCATTTTCATTTTCATCAACTCGATAAACGAATTTCAGATTTGCATCTCATCCCGATAAGCGAATTTCGGTTCTCATTTTCATTTTCATCAACTTTGATAAGCGAATTTCAGGTTTGCATTTTCATCCCGATAAGCGAATTTGGGTTCTCATTTTCATTTTCATCAACTCGATAAGCGAATTTCAGTTTGCATTTTCATCCCGATAAGCGAATTTGGGTTCTCATTTTCATTTAACCGATAAACGAATTTGAGTTTGTATTTTCATCCCGATAAACGAATTTGGGTTCTCATTTTCATTTTCATCGACACGATAAACGAATTTCAGGTTTGCATCTCATCCCGATAAGCGAATTTGGGTTCTCATTTTCATTTTCATCAACTTTGATAAGCGAATTTGAGTTTGCATTTTCATCCCGATAAACGAATTTGGGTTCTCATTTTCATTTAACTCGATAAACGAATTTCAGTTTGCATTTTCATCCTCGATAAACGAATTTGGGTTCTCATTTTCATTTTCATCGACACGATAAGCGAATTTCAGGTTTGCATCTCATCCCGATAAGCGAATTTGGGTTCTCATTTTCATTTAACACGATAAGCGAATTTGAGTTTGCATTTTCATCCCGATAAACGAATTTGGGTTCTCATTTTCATTTAACACGATAAACGAATTTGAGTTTGTATTTTCATCCCGATAAGCGAATTTGGGTTCTCATTTTCATTTCATCAACGATAAGCGAATTTCAGTTTGCATTTTCATCCCGATAAACGAATTTTGGGTTCTCATTTTCATTTTTATTTAACCTGATAAACGAATTTCAGGTTTGCATTTTATCCGATAAACAATTTTTGGCTTATGTGAGTTCATTTCAAGTTTACATTACCCGACAAACTCACCGTTTGGGTTCATCATTTCACTCTTGTTACCTTATGACACAAAGTCGGGTTTTCATTTTAATTTATATGTCTTTCCCCGATGACATAAAGTCGGGTTTTCATTCGTATTTACATACTCTTGCCTTGATGATACAAAGTCGAGCTTTTAATTCATATTGCTTGTTGAGTTTCATTACCAGTGTCGCTTGCATGTTATGTCAAGTTAGTTTTCTTTGTCATTCACAGCTACGTTTCATTCGAAATGAACCATAACTCCGATGAACACGGATCGGGATTTCAATCTTGTTTTCAAGTTTCATTTATGTCTCTTATGGTAATTTCACTGGGAGTCACATCTATTCATTTCTTTCCCCCAATACAAACTAAGAGAGCTCTGGAAATTAAGAGGAAATGAAATGAATCTCCCCAGTTAAAAAGAAATTAAGAGGTGAATTTTTCCTTCCATGACCTCATGAGCTTAAGGTTGACATGTGGCAAATTTTGCGCATGACCTGTCTCTTATACACATCTAGAAGAGTTTCTTCGATCCTCTTGACACTCGCAAAGAGGGCAAGTGTAGACATCTAGAAGAAGGAGGAAGTAAAATTCTCCCCTGAACATTTTCATTTAATTTGACTCTCAATTTTCTTTTTAATTTCCCTCTTAATTTCTTTTTAAACCTATTTTTTGATTTCCTCTTAATTTGTCCTTTAATTCTCTCTTAATTTGTCTTATGGTGTTTAATTATTATGTGTTTTATGTATTTTTGAAATACAAAGAATGAGTTTTAATATTATTTAAGTTTTTAGATTTTTCAAAAAAAATAAGAGATTAAATTAATTAATTAAATTGAATTTGAATGAGACAAAAAAAAAAGTTCAGCGCGTGAACGATCACAGCGTCTTGTTCACGCGCCGAACAATTTGTTTTGGCCACGTTTTTACGCATTTTCACCCATTTTTCAAGAAAATTTCAGATGGACAGAGGCTAGGCTTACTTTCTGCCAAAACAGCCCACTTTGAGCCAAAATTCCATGCGATCAGAGAGGAATTAGACTAAGCTCAAAGAACAAAAGTTGTATAGGGTCCCTAGAACTTCAATTTCTATTTTGAAACCCAAAGCAAAATCTTCCATTTCGAGGGCCAAAAACGTGGTAGAAAAAGCTGTTGGTCCAGAGAATTTTCCAGAAAATTTCTAAGTCTGGAAAATTTTCCAGACCACCAACTTTGAGCAAAGATTTCAAGCGATGGAAGAGGAACTGGATTAAACTCAAAGAATCAAAGTTGTAGACCGTTCCTCAACCTTCAACTTTTCTTTTCTACCCCGAAGCAAAATCGTTCATATTCTGGGTCAAAATCGTGGTGGAAAAAGGCTTGTAGTCCACCAAAATGCTGGACTGCAAAAAAAAAAAGAAAGGTTAGAAAAGTTTTTTCAATCCGGACATCGGTAAATTCACACATTTATGCGCGTTTAGCCCGTGCCACGTCATCGATGACGTGGCACATGTGGGCCCTATCTGGAAGGGCCTAAATGTCTCTTAAACAAATATTCTCGGTATACCCTAATTGCGCCACGTCATCCGTGACGTGGCACCATACGGATTGAGCCACGTCATCGATGACGTGGCACGTCCCAGCTTCGCCACGTCATCTGTGACGTGGCTCAACCAGATTTCGCCACGTCATCTGTGACGTGGCTCAACCAGATTTCGCCACGTCATCTGTGACGTGGCTCAACCAGATTTCGCCACGTCATCTGTGACGTGGCTCCACCAGATTTCGCCACGTCATCTGTGACGTGGCTCCACCAGAGTGCGCCACGTCATCTGTGACGTGGCTCCACCAGAGTGCGCCACGTTATCGATGACGTGGCTCCACCAGATTGTGCCACGTCATCGATGACGTGGCATATTTTATAAAAAAATCCAAAATTTCAGAAAAAATTTTATTTACTTTTGGCCCTCCAGATTTCGGATTTCTGCATCTAGATATCCCTCAGTGTCTGTTCTTATACACATTGTGTCACGACCGCATATCTGGGTAGATCATCTTAAAATTACTGGTTGAGCCACGTCACAGATGACGTGGCGAAATCTGGTTGAGCCACGTCACAGATGCCGCTGTCTCTTATACACATCTAGATGTGTATAAGAGACAGGTATATTGATTGTGAAATTCTTGTTTTGCCCTTATGAGTCTTAAATTGTGAATAGACTTTGATCTTTGCACATATTTTCGATTAATTGCTTTTGTGATGATTTGTGCTTTATTTTAATGTTCGTTGGTCTCAATATAATATTTATGTCTTCTCTTCTTGTCTCTTATACACATCTAGATGTGTATAAGAGACAGGAAATTCACCATCTTGACAAACACACCGAGGAGATTAGGTCTATCTCAATTTAGCCAGGACTTAATAATTGTTATTTGCTAAATCTACCTGTCAATGTTAATATTTACCACTTATTTTCGTTTCCTCATTAACATGTACATATTTTATTACTTTTAAACTATCTCAAAGCACACGTATGCTACAAAGCCGGCAATAATGAATACTAAAATTGAAAAGCGAAACGCGATAAAATCACGCAACCGGTCCAACGCCGGGTAAAGTGGGTGCCGAGGAAATTCAAATCAATCCCAAACCTTCCCATTTTACAACAGGATTCCCGAACTCATTTTCTTGAGTTACGTGGACCAGGAGTCAATCTAAACTAGGGTTTATTTTCTTTTTAAATTTTGATGTATTTTTGTGTCCCGGCGCACCAACACACCGGGTGGCGACTTCAGTCTTGTTTTCCCTAGTTTAGATTGTTTTTACGAATACAATTCATAGTCGCATTGAAGGCCCCGTTATGTAATAGTAAATAGGTGATTCATTTTATTTGTAATAGTAAGTAGGTAATTTATGTTTGTAAATTGTAAGTAGGATTTTTGCATTCAATCACCTATTTCACGAGCACCACACGTGGCGATATGCCGGTACCAGAGATGCCCGTGTTAAACTCCAGGTCGGGGGGCGCGACACTAAGTGTTTTGACTGGGGTTTTAGCTTGTCGAAGTCTGGTCAGAAATTGTGAAAAGGTCATTTTTTACCAAAGAGCTGTTGGTGTCGTTTTCTATCGTTTCGCGTCGTTTTCGCTTCCCTAGTCATTCTTTAACTTCTACATCTCTTCTAAGAGTCCTCTTATATCTGTTTTAGGTACCACGCCACCTACCGCCGGCGATTGCGTTCAGTGATCATTTGGGCACTTTTTGCTTTGATAGGTGGGTAATATAGACCCTCTTCCACTTGTATTTTGTTTAACGACTTTCGAAATATGTTTGGATGGATTTTAATATAAGAGAATGTGTATGATGTTTGGAACTGTACTTTTTACCAAGTTTTGGAACTATTACTTATGAAATCGGGACCAAGCTATTTTATGTTAATCAATTGATATGTTTGCAAACTCTTTTGATATGAAAGCATTTTATGACTGTTTTGGCTCATAGGTGACCTAGGTATATAATTTTGGATGTGTTTGGAAATGTTTGATTTGGGGAGAACCGGTTCTATAGTCATCCATGGGACGCCATGGTGACTGCTATGACTGTTATGAACTATTTGACTGCGGGGTCTTGTGCTATGATAACTTGACCTCCCGGTCAGACTAGTAGGTGTGGTAGATTACTAGATCTGACTAGTACTGTAGTCATACCTTTGAGCCTAAAAGATACTCATGCTATTTTATTATAAATCGGATTGAACACATACTGAGATTATGTTCGCTATCTTTTAGCATACTATGTTTTGAAAGATTGGAGGAACATGGCTATGTTACCACACATACTGTCCTGTAAATGGCACAAGGCCGCTTTCAACTTCTGGCGAACAATAGTGTATTAGATAGGTTTTGTATTGATGAACTTTGTTTTTGTTGTAGCATCTTTTGTACTAAGAAGAAATTTTGTAATTCGTATTTTTTTGTGTAAAATGAAATATTCGGTTTTATATTTAAGTAATGGTTTGATGGTTATATTACATTGCGGTTAAGTAACAAAGTTCGTTTGTGCTTTCTTGCGCTTTGGGCCGGTGTACCATTAGCGCGGCGTGTTACGGTCCCGTTTTTGGGGCGTGACAAGAATGGTGTTAAAGATATATATAGATAACTTCGAGTAACTATTAATATAGATTTATTTTATTTAAGTGAATCTAGATTACATGTTCTACAGATACCTAATATTTATTTGATTCACATAAAGTTTGATCTCAAACGACTTATTTATTCGCATGTAGTGATACAACTATATCACGATGTTCAACAAAAAAACTTTAGCTGCTACTTCTTCCAATTATGCAGAATTAATTGCAATACATAAGACAAGTAGAGAATGTAGTTGGTTAAGATTATTAACCCAACATATCCCAAAGATATGTGGTTTAATATTGGAAGAGAAGTTGCCGACAATGTATATGAAGACAATGCAGCTTGCATAGCCCAGTTCAAGGGAGGTTATATTAAAGGAGATAGAATGAAACATATTTTTTTCAAAGTTTTTCTACACTCATTATCTTCAAAAGAACCTGGTGCTATTAATATCCAATAAATTCTCTCATGTGATAATCTAACTGATTTATTCACAAAGGTACTATCAACATCAACATTTGAAAAGTTATTTTTTAATTTTGAAATGTGCCATCTCAAAGATATCAAATGTTGTTTTCATGAGGGGGAGTTATAATACACACTGTACTCTTTTTTCTTGATCATGGTTTTTCCTAATGGGCTATCTAGGTAAGATTTTTAATGATGCTGCATGCAAAAGTATACTACAAATAGTGTATACTCTTTTTCCTTTACTAGCATTAATTATAGGTAAAGGAAAGAGAAATATTAAAGGGTTTATTAGACTTTACCTCCCTTAAATTTTAGGTTTATTAACAATTTAGTATCAAACATTATTTTCAAGCACTAAAGTCCCAAGATTAATAGTCAGAACAAACAAATATACCTATTGAGTAATTTACACTTCATCTTAAAGTTTAGAATCACTAATACTTTAGTTTCTGATAATATTTCTTTTAACACTATCACATATTAATCTCTTCCCATATGCCAATCCGATGTTTTGACCATTGTATTCCTAGTTTACTCTATTCTTTTTTTGTTAACCTCAAATGGTTTTCAGTCATCTTCTAACCACTATCACAGCCACTGCAAAAATAATACCCAATATTTTCTTTTTTCTTTAAAGAATATATATTTTATATTTGTCCAAATCACTTTATAAAATAATAAACAATATTTTAAAATCTTTAGACTTGTCGATATATCTATCCATGTAGAAAAAATATTCAAGATAAAAAAATCATTTTAACTAAGATAAATAACAAGATTATAATTATCATCAATATAGGGACAATATCGATTAGATTATGTCATCTTCTTGAACTAATTCATATAGAAAATGCATGGTAGTAGAAATGTCAAATTCAACTTTCAAACATCTCTTCAGATCAAATTATATGAATATCAAGTCACCTTTGGATGGAAATAGATTCATAGGATAAAAATAAGCAAAAGTAAAAAGAATAGAATAAAATACACTTAGGATTAAAATGGGTAAAATATTATTGTCACTAAAAAGAGAGTGGAATGAAATAGGTGTAGAATAGTCAAAACGTTGTGTTAGTATTTAAAAAATAACATAAAAGACTAAAGTGTTAGTGATATTAAAATTTAAGAAATACAATTAAACCACACGAAATTCATAGTCTTCTGAGTTGTACTCTATCACCTCATAAATCACATCGTACACACATTAAGGACTTCTATTTAAATATGAATTACTAATGGAGGAATGTCCTTTTCAAAGCACAAAAAATGGAGGCATATTGTGCATTTATCCCACCCAGAAGAAAACTGTACAAATTCACAACAATAGCATATGAATAGATTAAAGTTTTTTTTATTAAGCTAGTCAATACAAAAAAATAGTAAACTTGCCTTAGATTACTCTAACATAAAGCAGACAAAGATACACAGAAAGACGTGATATGTTGCAATCCTGTCGAATTTAAGTGTTTAATGTATTCCAGTAAAATAAAAATTAGTNGAGTTTCATAATCAATTGCAAATATTTTGAACTTAATTGCCATTTGGGGAAAAGGAAAATTAAGTCTATTTAGCAGAAAAAGTATCATTTAGTTAAAGTAGAAAAAGGTTTCTTTTCTTGAGAACTACTACATCAAGGCTGGCGACAATGCAAGAGTTCAAATATTGACCATAGAGCAAATTTTTATGAAAATACCAGAACGACCCTTCCCATTAGTCAAACTAGGCACATCATATACTTTTTTGTCCCGCCCTAAATCACTCAGTTTGACGCATCCCCTTATCTTCCTCTTTCTTCAGCTCTATAGCCGCCTCATATACTCCGACAATGCGATAAATCAAACACTACCATCACAAACTAAACTTCCTGTTAATAGAATTGTTAAAATCCTGCTCCTTTAAAACCGCCATGTCAACCTGTTCTACTGCTATGAGAAGTACAATTCGTAACCATTATCCTTCAAAGAAGCAGTAGAATTGTTGGCTTTGAGATCTTGTAGATTGAGTATTTCATATAGAGATCGTGACTTTTGGTAGATGATGGAGCAGTGCCCTCTTCTTCAAGAAAACTGAGTTTTTCTTCTTATCCTAATGTGCTTTTTTCTTTCTCAATCATGTACGCGGAAAATAATATTGTTAAGACGCTAACTGAAATGGAAGAAGAGATCGGAGAAATAAAAGTTGATTGGTTGCTATTTTTTGACAGAATTCTGAATTTTTATTATATTTTCTTTTGAGACTGTAAATTAATGGTAGAAGAAATGTTAGTTACGAGAAAACTGAATATTGAATATTGAAATAGCAATCGCTTAATTATCGAGATTAGAATGGAAGAAGAGCAGTAAGAAAAGGCGGAGAGAGCGTTTTGGCGATGGTGTGTGGGAATCACGGAAAAATGTAAACAAAATAGAAACATCACCATATTTGATTTGATTTGATTTAATTGGAGGGAATATTAATGACATTTAGCCGCAACTTGCTCTGTCACTAACACTCTAAACTCTGTTGCAAAATAACATTTGCCCCTACGTCAAACGTCCTGCAAACTGATTGTGCCCATCACCTTTATCCTTTCTTAGATACGTGTGGAAAACTCCCCAAAAACATTTATCACAATGCAATTATCGAGAAAGTCACGGTAAACAAATTTAAAATATCTATTTATAGAATAGGTTGGCTAATGTATTAGCCTGGCTGTTGGATAAGTAAAAGCAAAACAAGATAATAGCTTCTTTATTTCCAAAATATATTTAACATGGGGCAAACTGTCGTACAGGTCACCCAATTTTTGTACGATACTAACTTTGTCCACTCAACTTTCTTTGTGGTCAAAGTATTCATTTAACTCTAGAAAACGCTAACTAGAGCCCATTCTATCTATTTAGAGCGTTAATTCGCACGTTAATGCCAAAAAGCGTGAAAGGCACATGGATTATGAAGGGTAAAAACATCTAAAGAATAGGTTATTGTCCATCTTCTTCCTCATGATTTTTTTTTTATTTTTAAGACTTTCTGTTTTTAGGTCTACTTTTGAGACTTTTTTTCTTTCTTATCAAATCATCACCAAATTTGACCAAAAAATGGGGAAAAATTGTTCTTCTTTCCAAATAATAGCAAAAAATCTCTCCACCCACTTATTTTACTCCAAAAGAACTACCCACTACCATCATCATCACCATTAAAAAATATATAAAACCTTCAAGAAAAAATAGAAAAGTTCTGATTTCATTGGCAATTAATACCAAAACATAACCACGAAAACCCCATTCCCAGTCATCGAGCTTGTGGAGATCACAACAGATCTGCCATCATTCATTTTTCTCTACTGATTTTTTTATGCCAAATCTACATTGTATGATGGCTATGGTGGTTGGGAGGGAGTCAAATCAGGGAAAGAGAGGGAAGAGGGAAAGGAAAAAGGGGGGAAGGAATCAGATTATATGGATGGAATCAGGATAAGGGAAAAGGGAAAAAGGAAAAGGAACAGTCAGGGAAGAGGGATGAGTGAGAGGGGAATGAGAGCAGGAAACAACCCTTTGGACAAATATTGACTATTTAGTGATGGTGGAGGAGGAGGAAGAGGTGGCGGGGAAAGGAAAAGTTAGGCTAGCATTTGATCAGTCAATAAAAAAAAGATGGTGGTAGAGAGAGGAGGGAAGGAAGGGGAGAAGAAAGATAGATAGAGGGGGAGAGAAAGGAGAGATGGAGGAAAGGAAGAAGGTGGAGGAGAAGGAATAGGTAGTGGTGAAGGGGGTTGGGGTGGTGATTGATGGTTTAAAATAAATAATAAAAAAAAAATAGCGGGTAATTAAGAGATGGTGTTGTTGGCGATTTGGGGAAAGAGAAAGAAAACATTTATGAAAAGAAAAAGGAAAATTTTCTAGACAAAGATATGAATGTTATAAATTCTATAAATGTGGATGTCCATTCATCTTCCTAAACACATCGGTTAATGTGATATTTATCCCCTTGAATTTTGTGAAGATTATTGATTCCTGTGAAAGCTTATTGGTTCCCGTGATTCATGTATCATATTTATGAATCTCCTAACTTGTAACCCTACTCTCATAAATAGGGGGTCTTGATACCTCATTTGGAAGTCTTTTGTAAGTCTTGTATAAGTCTTTTGAAAAGCTTTTGAAAGGGTTTTGGAGAGTTTTGAAAAGTTTATAATATAGGATATTCAAGAATTTTCTACTATTTCTCTGTTTACAATCCTCTCATCACAACTTATAAATTTTCTACTTTAGTTAGTTTTTTATGTCAAGGTTAATAATCTTGACGTAGTTTTATAACACGTTATCAGCAAGAGACTCTGACCAACTGAGATGAAATTTTAAATGAACACAACAAAGGTATGTAGAACTTTCAATATGACGAAAATATATGGAACTTTAATTATCATAGCCAAGGTATGATTTAAAATTTTTGGATACTCTCTATTACCATCTTTTGTTTTATACTTTCAGTTGTATCAACATAATATTATTAGAATTCATTTTAATAAGTTCGCATCATGTCAAATTATACTAAACTTGAATTATCGGCTCTTGGCATAATAAACTATCTATATAATGGATTTTGGCTGTTAAAATTTATTCGAATTATACGTGTCCTGAAGACACAATCAGAAAAGGCAAAATGCTATATCCAAGTATGGCTTAACAAAATCTATGGTTTTTGTTATTATATCCCTGAAGGATTCAAAATTTTCTTATTTAAAAGATCCAGCAGATCTATGAGAAAAGTTATACAGATCATTTGTGAATACATATTAGAGAAAATGTTCTCTACTTTCTTGCCTCAAATATGCTCTTGAAGAAAGCAATACTGGCAAAGAGTTTTAGAAAATATTCCAACTTTCATATCTTCTTATAGCTGAATAAAATAATGAGTTATTACTCAAATGAATCTCGTTCAATTAATTATGCTCCGTTCCCCGAAGTGAATGTGACAAAAGTTTAAATAGTACTTGTGGACGTGGTGATCGTCGAAACCCACATATTCATTGTTGGTCCCAAAGCAACCTAAGAGGGGGGTGAATTAGGTTTCTAAAATACTTTTAGAAATATTAAGATTTTGTTCCAAATAAAAACTGATATAATCGAAACAGTGAAATAGTGAAGTAAGAAAGAGAGAAAATTAATCAGCCAATACTTCCAAGCTAACAAGCTTGAAGTATCAAAACACTAAAATGCTTCACACACTTGGTGAGCCAATAATCTTTACAAAGTAGGGATATTCTTGCTCACACTAAAACCCTTTTAGTTGAGCCAAGAATCTTACTTACAACCTCACTTTCGTACAAGATTATCACTCCACTCAAAGTTGAATTGCACTCTAAACTGCACACTAATACAACAAAGCACTATAGCCAATTTGTACTAAAATTGCTCTTTTCTAAGGCTTGTATTCAATGTATTAGATGATATTTACAGAATATCAAAGCAGTTATTTATAAGAGAAATAAATGGTGGTTGCAACTACTTCCTAACGGCTAAATAATAAATGCACAAAAAGTAGCCGTTGGAGTTTCGGACGTCCGAGATAGATAGGATGCGTCCGACACAGCGTCCGATCTTCATGTTGAACAGTTGGTGAAGAACTTTGTTCGGATGTCCGTGCATGCGTCCGTTCCATAGTCTGATAGAAGCTTCAAACGTTCATGTTCATCAGTTTGGAGAAGCAGTAGGATCCTTCTTTCTACCTGATCGTTCGGACGGTGGAATGCGTCCGAGAAGCTTGATGTAGTTTAGACTGTACAGTGCGTCCGAAAATCCTGTTTCTAGCAAAACAAATAACAGACTTGCAAAAACTTGTTTACAGAGTTAAGTGTTTATGTCGTCATCAAAATAAGGTTTGGAAAACATCATTCATGATGGTTATCAGTAAACACTATTCTGATTATAATACTACAACACACCACTAGAAGTGGTAGATTAGTAAAAATATAAAAGAGAAGATGTCAGTCGTACATTAGGAATGATATAAAAAATAAATATTATCGTTATGCTGTGAAAGACCATTGGTCACGTACATGTCGTACGTTAAATAGTTTTCTTCAATTGTCTCAAGAATCATTGGAAGATAAAGAGAAATCTACTATAGAAGCAAGTTTTCTCTATAATGATTTTGACCATAGTTATTGTGCTATTGGTTTCTTGCCTGAAGGAAGTATTGACCGTTTGGTTGACGGTGAAAATAACTAAAAAATAAAATAAAATGGCGTGTATTTATTATGTCTTTATTACAATTTTAAAATTCTACATGTCTTGTTGTTTTACATAATTTATTATCTTATATTGTTTTACTGTGATATTTATTTTGTTTAAAGAAAAATATATGGATATACATTTAAATGTATCTGAGGTATGAGAATATGTATATGACAATGTAACAATACATATAATACTCAAAAGTAAGAAATATTTTTCCACCTGAAGTTGGGAGAAATAATTGTTAATACTATAAGTGTTATTGTAAAATTCATTGAAAGCTCCGGTAGAGCAAATATATGTCTCCCTGAAGGAACTAAATGAGTTACAAATAATACAATTTCTCTACTAAGTTTTGAAGAAATTTATTAAAGATATCCGCTGAAAAGGATACATCATTTTGAGACTATAAATGAGAAAATTATTAAGTATCTATGCAACATTAGAAAAGAAATGTGCTATGGAAAAGTTGCATATCTTTCTTTTGATTTGTACTATACAATTGAAGCACATGTTATAGTAAACCTGAAGTTTATTGATTCAAATACTTTTATTGTTTGGCAATGACCGGTTAGACCATCCCGTGTCATTTATGATGCGTAAAAATTCTTAAAAATTCACATAAACATATATTGGAGAACCAGAAGATTCTTCAATTCAATATATTTTCTTGTGTTGCTTGTTCTCAAAAAAATTAATTATTAGATCATCACCAGTTAAAATTGGGATTGAATCCCTTCCATTGTTGGAATTAAATAAGTGTGAGATATATGGGCCCACTCACTCTTCATGTGTACCAGTTAGATATTTTATGATTTGATAGATGCATCTACTAGATGGTCACATGTGTGCTTATTATCCATTCGCAACCTGAAGTTTGCGTGATTACTAGCTTAAGACATATAATTCGTTTAAGAACACAATTTTCAAATTATGAAATCAAGAAAATTTATCTTGATAATGCTGGTGAATTTATATTTCAAATATTTGATGATATTTGTATGAACATCCTGAAACACGTGTTCATACACAAAATGGTCTAATAAAATTGTTTATAAAATGCCTCCATAATAGTCAGACCATTACTTATGAGAACATGTTATGTTGCTTCCAGCAGCATTTATACGCATCAGGCCAACAAAGATTTTAAATTCTCCCCATTATAATTGGCTTTTGGTCAGGAGCCAAAATTTTCCATCTATGGGTCTTTAATTGTCTGATATATGATATTCCATCGCAAAGCACAAAGATGGGTTATAAAAAAAAGTTGGGAATATATGTATGATATAAGTTTCCCTTTAAGATTAAATATTTTGAAATATTATGAGGCACTTATATATGACATAATTTGTCGATTGGAATAAAAATGTTTCCCAACATCAGGGGGAGAAGATAAGCAGTTGGATACCTGTCTCCAAAATTTGAATGAAATGAATTATCATATTTTGATTCTTGTACAAAGTATGTGAACTTGAAGTTCACAAGATAATTCGTTTACAAAATATTATGAATCAACTGCCAGATTCATTATTGACCTAAAATGAGAAAAATCTCATATACCAGCTGACATGCTCCAATTGGTGCCCCAGCAGGACAGCCATCAATATAAATGATAGCTAGCCACGCATAAATTGTGGTTGACTAATCGGTTCCAAATGATAAAAATCCTTGTCAGAGGAAAGGAGCAAATATTAGAGATGGTCATAAAGTGGAGACGGGTGCTCCTGAAGAGACCCTAGATATACCTAATCATAAAACCCTAGAAGTGGATCAGGTACCTGATGAAAAAGAGATCTCGATAAGTTTTGTCACTACTGAAAATGATGGAACCGAAAAGAGATTGTTGTCGACAACATATTATTGTTTATAATATCAGCTAATATTTTGAATGGAAAACGAGGATCTTGAACGTAAATTTGTCGAAGTTAATATTGACATAGAAATGATTGAAAGATGCAATATAAGAAAATTCACATTCAAAATGTGAAAACTTTGGACCTATAGTCTAAATTTCTAAAGGATAGAGCCAGTTGGGTACAAATATATTTGTGCGAAAATGAAATGAGAAAAGTGAAAATGTGCCATATAAGCACACCTTGAAGAAAAAGTTTTCGCAAAAATCCGGTATCGATGATAAAGAGATTTATTCTCTTGTGGTGGATGTAATCACCTTTTAATATCTAATTTGTGTGGCAGTTCATAAAAATTGAAATGCGTCTAATGGATATTGAGTATATTTTGTATGGCTCATTTTGATATCGATATCTATATGAAAATCCCTGAAGGATTTAACATGGCTGAAGCATGTAAAGTTTCCCGGGAACATTGTTCAATGAGATTGCAAAATCCTTGTATGGATTAGTTCAAAGCAATCTAGGCGAATATGATATAATCGCCTCAATGAGTATTTCTTGAATAAGAGTTATAAAAATACCAATGATTTAATTTATCTATACGTTTTCACAAAAGGCACAAAATCAAAATTTGTAATAACTGTCGTATATGTTAATAATATAAATATTTTTTGAACTCTGAAGAAGTTCATTAGAACTCTTGAAGAGTTTCGTTAGAACTCCTGAAGAGATTCAAATAGAATAATTTGATATTGACAAAGATCTATAGTTCGAGTACTTATCGAACGAAAATTTTGTTCATCAATGAACTTATACCAAAAAGGTATTAGAATGATTCTATTTGGATAAAATACATCCATTGAGTATCCCAATGGTTGTGGATTGATTGATATCAAAAATAATAATTTTTCATTCTCGTGAGAATGGCAAAGAACTTATTGGTCCTGAAGTACCCATATCTCTCAGTGCTAACATGTATTGTAAATTCGTTAGCACGATCTAGTTTTTCTCCGATACAAAAATATTGGAATGACATCAAATGTTGGATGTTCATTTAATCCAACATAATTCAATTTCGAATGAGTTATGAAAGATAAAGAAATTCATATCATGGCGATCAAAATTCTAGTCACTACTTCTTGCAATCATTGTTGACATAATTGCAATATATGAAGCAAGTAGTGAATATGTTTGGCTACAGTTATTGACCTAACATATCCAAAAGATATGTGTTTAATATTAGAAGTGAGACTTCCAATGACATTATATAAAGACATTGCTGAATATGTTGCTTAGCTAAAGGGAGGCTGTATTTCTCTGAAATTTTTCTCCTCTCATGATCTTTAGAAGAATGATGAAATTGATATCCAACAAAATTCACTCATGTGATAGTCTAGCAGATTTATCCAAAGGTGATACCAACAACAACATTTGAGAAGTCTGTTTGTAAAATTGTGATGTATCATCTGAAAGATATCAAGTGATACTTGTATAAGGGGGAGGATAAGTACACGCTGTACTCTTTTTCCCTTGGCCATGGTTTTGTCCCAATGGGTTTTTCCTGGCAAGGTTTTTAATGAGGCAGCATACAAAAGTGTACTCCAATAATAAACATTGAATATGCACTGTACTCTTTTTCCTCTACCATGGTCTTTTCCCACTGGGTTTTTCCTGGTAAAGGTTTTTAACGAGGCAATAATTCTTTGTGTATTCTTTGACGCATGGACATCCAAGGGGGAGTGTTATAAATTCTATAAAGCTGAATGTCCATTCATCTTCCTAAACACATCGGTTAATGTGATATTTATCCCCTTGAATTTTGTGAAGATTATTGATTCCTGTGAAAGCTTATTGGTTCCCGTGATTCATGTATCATATTTATGAATCTCCTAACTTGTAACCCTATAAATAGGGGGTCTTGATACCTCATTTGGAAGTCTTTTGTAAGTCTTGTATAAGTCTTTTGAAAAGCTTTTGAAAGGGTTTTGGAGAGTTTTGAAAAGTTTATAATATATGATATTCAAGAATTTCCTACTATTTCTCTGTTTACTATCCTCTCATCACAACTTATAAATTTCCTGCTTTAGTTAGTTTTGTAGTCAAGGTTAGTAAAACTCTTGACTTAGTTTTATAACAATGAAGTAGTTTTTGACAATTTTTCCCTTTGAAAATTATGTTCCACACATACTTTTTGAGATAACACCCAACTTAACGTCTTAATGGATGGAATAGGTCATAACTGACAATTTAATGTCTTAATGGATGGATTCGGTCTTAAATGACAATTTTGAAATTTTAACGACTATGTTGTACATAAATAAAGTTTAGTGACTAAACTCGATTACTTTGTAAAGTTAAGTAGGATGTATGACCTCTTACTCTTTAACATATTAGTGACAAATGATTTAACATAACGAACAATTTTGGCATGAAACAAAATAGATAACTAGATGGCTGAAGTGTTTGTAAGTCAACTAAAACCTTTACTTTATGGTCCAAAATTCTAGGATCTTATTATAATTATAAGAATTATTATAAAAAGAGCAAGTGTATGAAAACTAATTTTGGTTTCTATTTTGTATTGAAAATTCATATCATTAGATAATAAAAAATTGTAAATATAATACTATTGCCCTAATCTTGAAAAATCTTAAAAATATTAATAATCATTCTAATTTTAATAGATTATTTCATAAATTAAAGTTTTAATAGAATTTTTTTTTTAATTTTTAAGCGAAATTTGTACAAGTATAAGATAAAACTTGACAATGAAGTATAGTTTGGTTGGTAACACACTTTTTCTCAGACTTATAGGTCATGAATTCGAGCCAATAAGAAGATATGTGGAGATCTACCAGAGATACTTTTTTAAATAAAAATAACACTGTATTGACAAACTTAATTATATATATAAAAAAAAATTTGATTCTTTTAATGCATATATTGCCTAACATTCCTCTTTTTGTTCCTTTAGCTAAACAAAGTTTTCCCAGTTAAATTAGTAAATTCTTACCTAAAATCAATAATATCTCAAGAAAGATTAAATCGATCAGCCAAATTTGACAAAGAAATATTAAAAGAAGTTGATTATTAAAATTTAACCACTAATTTTTCATTTTGCAAAGTTAGAAATAATAAATTTGTGGGCAAACTGCCGAAAAGACCACTAGACTTTCCCAAGTTATTGATTTTACCATCTAAACTTTTTGTGGCAAAAAATAGTCACCAACCTCTTAAATCGTCGATCAATACACATTCCATTAATTTTGGATGTTAGGATGGATGTTACATGGAAAATGTGAGGTGCATGTGGGACTTTCAAAGGTTAAAAACGTCCAAATGATAAGAGACATATTTAGTAGGTCAAACTAGTAATTTACAAAAGATTTTTGGGTCAAAATGAGATTTCTAAAAGTTGTCATCTATTAAATGGGTCAAACTAGTAGTTAATAAAAAATTTGGCAGGTCAAAATATAATTTTCAAAAGTCAACTTCTTATTCCTTTTGATGTCGATTCATGTTGTATCTTTTCGGCGATAGTTCAACCAACATCCACCAGTGTTTTACTGTCATACATCAATTTATTTTACTTACAAAGTCTATTTTTCATTAGATCTCAAATCAGCTACAGGTTTTGGGTCAAAATCCACTTGTAAAATGTCCAGATCTAACTAATTATGGTAGACTCACCACTTAAATCACCATGAAATCCAACAAATCTGACAACCAAATCTTAAATAATACTACCTACAAAAATGTTTCTAGTGATGAAGATATTCAAAACCCACCAAGATTTCACCTTGAAATCACTCAATTTGAACCCCAATATTGATGACAAATTTTGATTTTTTGAGGAAAATATGAAGAATAAAGGGCTGGGGAATGAAAAAGGAAAAAAAATGACAGAAAATAGTATGAGAAATAATGTGGTGTAAGGGAGGTGGTGGTGTCGGCCGTAGGAAGAGATTGTGGTGACTTCTTGTTGGGATAGTGGTGGAGTCGGAAAAAAGATTTAGGGTTTCTCTGTTCTTAAGTAAGTGTAATTGTTTCGATTTCTCCAATCCTTTTCCAGTAGTTCTAAATCCTTTATTAATTGGTCTCACTATTGGTTCCCAATCTAGTATAGTTAAATTGCGTTTTACCACAACTTCTTATCATGTGTTATTAGGTCTCGTTATCTTTTCTGAATGCACTTTGATCTGAACTCTTCTTATTTCTTGATTTAATATGAGTAGATCTTTTTTATTAGTTCTTATTCTTGTATGATTAGATCTTCGTTTCTAGAGAAAGATGATAACAAAGTACGATTGGTCCTCTTTCCCAGTTTTTAATATCATATGATTACAACTTGTTTCTTAGTGTTTAAGCAAGAGCTATTGGTCCCATTTCTCAGTTCCTTTTCGAGTATAGTTTGATCTTTCTTTAATTATAAATCTTTTTCAATAGGTCTCTCTTGCTTACTAATCTAGTTCAATCAATCAGTGTTTTGCATTCTTATCATGTGTTTCTTAATCCCATTATCGTTTCGAAATGCACTTTGATTTGATATCCATTCTTATTTCTTAATCTAATATGGCTAGATCTCTTTAATTAGCTCATAATATTATATGATTATCTATCCTTTTGTTGAACTTAACAAAAAATGATTATTCATCTTTCTACTTATTTCTTAGTTCTTAATACGTACTATTAGAACATGTTTATTCATTCCTAAGCAACTGTCATCGACCCCTACTTCTCTGTTCTTTTATCGAGTACAGTTTGATTTTCTATAATTCTAAATTATTTACAAATTGACCTCTTTTTTGCTTCCTAATATAGCGTAATTAAATGGCATTTACATTCTTGTCATTTGTTATTTGATCTCATTATCTTTTCCAAATGCACTTTGATTCGAACTACTTTCTTTCTTCTTAATCAACGATGAATAGGTCTTCTTAATTAATTCTTGATTTTGTATGTTTAGATCTCCTTTCGTGGTTCTCAACAAAGTACAATTAGTCCTCGTTCTTAGTTAATAATATTATACATTACAACATGTTTCTTAGGCCTTAATCAAGCATGATTGGTTCCATTTATTAGTTCTTTTTCGCATACAATTCAATCTATTTTTATTTCTAAATCTTTTATAAATTGGTCTCACTTTTTTGTTCCAAATCTGCTATAACTAAGATCATGTTTTACATTCTAATCATGTGTAAAATTAGATCTCATTGTCTTTTCCTAGTGCACTTTAATTTGAACTACCTTCTTACTTCGTAGTTTGATACGACTAGATCTTCTTTACTTGCTCTTGATCTTGTATGATAGATCTCCTTTTGGGATTCCTAGCAAAGTGTGCTGAGTCCTCTTTTGTAATTTTTAATATCGTACGATTTCGACATGTTTCTTTCTTCCTAAGCAAGTGTAGTTGGCCCCAATTAATAGCTCTTTTTCGAGTATTGTATGATCTTTCTTTTCTTCTAAATCTTTAATGAACTAGTCTCACTCTTGGTTCCTGATATAGCATAATCAAATCATGTTTAATATTCTTTGAATGTATTATTTTGAGTCATTATCTTTTCTAAATGCACTTTGATTCCATCTCCTTTCTTATTTCTTAATCTTATACGATTAGATCTTCTATATTAGTTCTTAATCTTGTATGATTAGTTCCCATTTTTGGGTGCTTAAAGCTTAAAGTATGATTAGTCATCTTTCTTATATTCAATATCGTACGATTACAACATGTTTATTTCTTCCTAAGCAAATGTACTTGGCCCCATTTCTTTGTTATTTTTCGTGTCCGTTTCGATCTTTATATAGTTCTAAATTATATATGAATTGGTCTCTTTTTGAGTTCCTAATCTAGTCTAATTAAATTGCGTTTTACATTATTTTCATGTGTCATTTGATTTCTTTATCTTTTCTGGATGCACTTTGATTCGAATTCCTTTCTTAATTCTTAATCTAATACGATTAGATCTTCTTAATTAGTTCTTAATATTTTATGATGAGATCTCTTTTTATCATTAGTCCTCTTTTTAAGTTTTTAATAATGTTCTATTACTACTTATTTCTTAGTTCTTAAGCAAGTGTAATTGCCCACTTTCTCAGTGCTTTTACGAGTATGATTTTATCCTTTTTTAGCTCTAAATGTTTTATGAACTGTTCTCATTCTTGTTACCTAATCTATTAAAAGCAAATATAAATTGCGTTTTACGTCCTTTTCATGTGTTATTAGATCTTATTATCCTTTCTAAATGTGCTTTGATTCAAATCCCTTTTAATTATTATCTAATACGACTGGATCTCCTTATTAGTTATAAATCATCATTGATTACATCTCCTTTGTGGTTCTTAACAACGTATGATTAGTGCCCCTTTTTAAGTTCTTTATATCACATGATTTCTACTTGTTTCTGAGTTCGTAAAAGGTGTAATCGGACCTATTTCTTAGTTCTTTTTTAAATACTATTCTATGTTTTCTTAGTTCAAAATCTCTTACAAATTGGTCTCTTTCTGGGTAGCTAATCTATTATTGAAATTAAATCACACTTTACGTTTTCACCATGTGCTATTAGATCTGATTATCTTTTATCAACGTACTTCGATTTGATCTCCATTTTTATTTCTTAATCTAACACGATTAGGTCCTCTTTATTAGTTCATAATCTTGTAATATTACATCTCCTTTTCTGGTTCTTAATATAGTATGATTATATTTCTTTCTTAGCTCTTAATATCATATGATTAAAGCTCATTTCTTGGTTCCTAAGCAAGTATAATTTACCCCATTTCTCAGTTATTTTTGGAGTACTATTCGATCTTTCTTTGGTTAAAACTTATTTACTCCTTAATCTAGTATAACTTAATCGTGTTTTACATTCTTATATTGTACTATTAGATCTCATTATCTTCCTAAATGCACTTTGATTCAGTCTCGTTTCTCATTTTTTAATCTAATACGACTAGATCTCCATCATTAGTCATTAAAATTATACAATTAGTTCTTTCCTTTTGTGGTTCTCAAGAAAGTATGATTAGTCCTCTTTTTTTGTTCCTAATTTTGCATGAAATCGTTCCTAAGCAAGTGTAATCGGCCCCAGTTATCAATATTTTTTTTAGTACAGTTCAATCATTCTTTAGCTCTAAATTATTTATGAATTGCTATCTTTTTTGGCTCCTAATAATTATCTTTTCTAAATGCAGCTTGATCGTTCGAACGCCTTTCTTACTTCTTAAGCTAATAGGAATCGATCTTCGCAATAACTTCCTAATGTTGTATGATTACCAATCCTTTTATGGTTCTAAACAAAGTATGAGTAATCCTCTTTCTTAGTTCTTAATATCAAATGATTACAATATGTTTCTCTATTCTTAAGCCAGTGTAACTAGTTCCATTTCTCCAATCCTTTTCGAGTACAATTCAATCTTTTTTAGTTCTAAACCTTTTATTAAATGGTCTCACTCTTGATTCCCAATCTAGTATAATTAAATCACGTTCTACATTCTAATCATGTGTTATTAGGTCACGTTATCTTTTTTGAATGCACTTGATGTGAACTCTTTTCTTATTTTTTGATTTAATACGACTAGATCCTCTTTTTTTAGTACTGTTTGATCATTCCTTAGTTCTAATTTTTTTTTTTTGAAATGGTCTCACTCTTGGATCCTAATCTAGTTCAATTAAACCATGTTTTACGTTCTTATCACGTGTTTCTTTGATCCTGTTACCGTTTCGAAGTAAACTTCGGTTTAATAGCCATTCTTATTTCTTAATCTAATACGACTGGATCTATTTTATTATGATTAGCTATCCTTTCACTGAACTTAACAAAGTACGATTATTCCTCTTTTTTAGTTCTTACTACATACCATGAGAATGTGTTCATTCGTTCTTAAGCAACTGTCATCGGCCCCCACCTTTCTGTTCTTTTTTTAGTATAGTTCATTTTCTTTAGTTCTAAATTATTTACGAATTGCCCCTTATTCGGTTCCTAATAAAGTACAATTAAATGGAATTTTACATTCTTATCATGTGTTTTTTTATCGCATTACCTTTTCCAAATGCAGTTTGATTGGAGCTGCTTTCCTTTCTCTCAATCGACGACGAACAGGTTTTCTTAATTAATTCCTAATCTTGTATGTTTAGATCTTCTTTTACGGTGCTCAATAGAGTGCGATTACACCTCTTTCTCACTTCTAGCTATCGTACATTACAATATGTTACTTGTCTTAGCTCTTAAGTAAGCATAATTGGTTCCATTTCTCAGTTCTTTTATCCATACAATTCAAACTTTTTTAGTTCTAAATTTTTATGAATAGGTCTCAGTTTTGTTCCGAATTCACTATAACTAAATCACGTTTTGCATTCTAATCATGTGCAAAATTTGATCCCATTATCTTTTCTTAATGCACTTTAATTTGAACTCCTTTCTTCCTTCTTAATTTGATACGACTAGATCTTCTTTATTTGCTCTTGATCTTGTATGATAGATCTCCATTTGTAATTCTTAGCAAAGTATGATGAGTCATCTTTTGTAGTTTTTAGTATCCTACGATTTCGACATGTTTCTTCCATCCAAAGCAAGTGTTGTTGGCCCAAGTCTTAGCTCTTTTTCGAGTATGGTATGATCCTTGTTTTGTTATAAATCTTTCATGAATTAGTCTTACTCTTGGTTCTTGATATAGAATTATCAAATCACGTTTAATATTCTTTGAATGTATTATTTTGAGATCATTATCTTTTCTAAATGCACTTTGATTCCATCTCCTTTCTTATTTCTTAATCTTATACGATTAGATCTCCTATATTGATTGTCAATCTTGTATGATTAGTTCCTCTTTGTGGGTATTGAACAAAGTATGATTAGTCCTCTTTCTTCATTTTCAATACCGTCCAATTATAACATGTTTATTCGTTCCATAGCATGTGTAATTGGCCCCATTTCTCTGTTCTTTATCAACTATATTTCGATCTTTATATAGTTCTAAATTATTTATGAATTGGACTCTTTTTGAGTTCCAATCTAATCTAGTTAAATTGCGTTTTAAAATCTTTTCATGTGTTATTTGATCTCAATATCTTTTGTAAATGCATTCTGATTCGAATTTCTTTCTTACTTCTTAATCTAACACGATTAGATCTTCCTAAATACTTCTGAATCTTTTATGATCAGATATCCTTTTGTCATTAGTCCTCATTTTGAGTTTTTAATATCGTACATCGGTACTTCTGTTCTTAGTTCTTAACCAAGGGTAATTGGCCCCATTTCTTAGTGCTGCTACGAGTATGGTTTTATCCTTCTTTAATTTGGAATGTTTTATGAACTGTTCTCACTCTTGTTTCATAATCAATGAAAAATAAAATGCATTTTACGTTCTTGTCAGGTGTTATTAGATCTTATTATCCCTACTAAAGGTGCTTTGATTCGAAAACTGTTTTACTTGCTAATCTAATACAACTAGATCTTCATTATTAGTCATTAACCGTCGAGGATAGCATCTCCTTATGTGGTTCTTAACAAAGTATGATTAGTGCTCGTTTTAAGTTCTTAATATCGTACGATTTCTACTTGTTTCTGAGTTCTTAAGAAGGTGCAATCGGCCCATTTGTTAGTTCTTTTTTGAATACTATATGAAGATTTCTTAGTTCAAAATCTCTTACAAATTTGTCTCTTCCTGGGTTACTAATCTATTATTATAATTAAATCACATTTTACATTTTCACCTTGTGCTATTAGATATCATTATATTTTATTAATGTACATTGATTCGATCTTCTTTGATATTTCTCAATCTAATACGACTGGGTCCTCTTTATTCGTTCATAATCTTGTAATATTAGATCTCTTTTTGTGGTTCTTAACATAGTATGATTAGTATTCTTTCTTAGCTCTTAATATCATACGATTAATGCTCGTGTCTTGGTTCCTAAGGAAGTGTACTTTACCCCGTTTCTCATTTCTTTTTCCGAGTACTATTCGATCTTTCTTTAGTTAAAACTTATTTACTCCTTAATATAGTATAACTTAATTGCGTTTTACATTCTCATATTGTGTTATTATATCTCATTATCTTCCTAAATGCACTTTGATTAGGTCTTGTTTCTCATTTTTTTAAACCAATACGACTAGATTTCCTTTTTTAGTTATTAAAACTGTACGATTAGTTCTTTCTTTTTGTGATTCTTAAGAAAGTATGATTAGTCCTCTTTTTTTGTTCCTAATTTTGTGTGATAACGAAAAAATGTTTCTTCGTTCCTAAGAAAGTGTAATCGGCCCTATTTCTCAATTCTTTTTTCAATCATTCTTTAGCTCTAAATTATTTATGAATTCGTCTCTTTTTTGTACCTAATCATTATCTTTTCCAAATGCACTTTGCTTCGAACTACTTTCTTACTTCTTAAGCTAATAGGAATCGAACTTCGTAATTACTTCCTAATCTTTTACAATTAGCAATCCTTTTGTGGTCTAAACAAAGTATGATTAATGCCCTTTCTTATTTCTTAATATCTAACGATTACAACGTGTTTCTCTGTTCTTAACACAGTGTAACTAGTTCCATTTATCCAATCATTTTCGAGTACAATTCAATCTTTTCAGTTCTAAATCCTTTATTAATTGGTCTCACTCTTGATTCCCAATCTAGTATAATTAAATCACCTTCTACGTTTAAATCATGTGTTATTAGGTCACGTTTTCTTTTTTGAATGCACTTTGATGTCAGCTCTTTTCTTATTTTTTGATTTATTATCAACCAGATCTTCTTTATTTGTTCTTATTCTTGTATGATTAGATCTTCGTTTCTGGTTCTTAAAAGGTATGATTGCTCCTCTTTCTTAAATTTTAATATCATATGATTACAACTTGTATCTTAGTGCTTAAGCGAGTACTATTGGTCCCATTTTTCATTTCTTTTTCTAGAACTGTTTGATACTTCTTTAGTTCTATTTTTTTTTTCTGAAATGGTCTCACTCTTGGATCCGAATCTAGTTCAATTAAACCGAGTTTTACATTCTTATCATGTGTTGCTTAATCCCGTTATCGTTTCGAAGTAAAATTTGGTTCTATATCCATCCTTATTTCTTAATCTAATACGGCTGGATCTATTTTATTATGATTAGCTATACTTTCACTGAACTTAACAAAGTATGATTATTCCTTTTTTTTAGTTCTTAATGCATACTATTAGAATGTGTTTATTCGTTCTTAAGCAACTGTCATCGGCCCCCATGTTTCTATTCTTTTTCAAGTACAGTTCATCTTTCTTTAGTTCTAAATTATTTACGAATTGCACCTTTTCGGTTCCTAATAAAGTACAATTAAATTGAATTTTACATTCTTATCATGTGTTTTTTTATCGCATTAACTTTTCCAAATGCAGTTTGATTTGAACTGCTTTCCTTTCTCTCAATCGACGACGAACTGGTCTTCTTAATTAATTCCTGATCTTGTATGTTGAGATCTCCTTTTGCGGTGCTCAACAAAGTGCGATTACTCCTCGTTCTTAGTTCTTAATATCGTAAATGACAGCAAGTTTCTTTGGTCTTAAGTACGCATAATTGGTTCTATTTCAAAGTTATTTTTTGCGTACAATTAGAACTTTTTTAGTTCTAAATCTTTTATGAATTGGACTTACTTTTTGTTCCAAATTTGCTAAAACTAAATCACGTTTTGCATTCTAATCATGTGCAAAATTTGATCTAATTATCTTTTCTTAATGCATTTTAATTTGAACTGCTTTCTTACTTCTTAATCTGATACGACTAAATCTAAGTCTTTATTTGCTCTTGATCTAGTACGATAGATCTCTTTTTGTAATTCTTAACAAAGTATGATAAGTCATCTTTTGTAGTTTTTAATATCGTACGATTTCGACAAGTTTCTTCCTTCCAAAGCAAGTGTTGTTGGCCCCAAGTCTTAGCTCTTTTTTGAGTATGGTATGATCCTTGTTTTGTTATAAATCTTTCATGAATTAGTCTCACACTTGGTTCCTGATACAGCATAATCAAATCACGTTTAATATTCTTTGATTGTATTATTTTGAGTCATTATCTTTTCTAAATGCACATTGATTCCATCTCCTTTCTTATTTCTTAATCTTACATGATTAGATCTCCTATATTAGTTCTCAATCTTGTATGATTAGTTCCCCTTTGTGGGTGCTGAACAAAGTTTGATTAGACCACTTTCTTTATTTTCAATATCGTCCACTTACAACATGTTTATTCGTTCCTTAGAAAGTGTAATTGGCCCCATTTCTCTATTCTTTATCAACTAACATTTCGATCTTTATATAGTTCTAAATTATTTATGAATTGGTCTCTGTTTGAGTTCTAATCTAATCTAGTTAAATTTCAATTTAAAATCTTTTCATGCGTTATTTGATCTCAATAGCTTTTCTAAAAGCATTTTGATTCGAATTTCTTTCCTACTTCTTAATCTAATACGATTAGATCTTCTTAAATACTTCTTAATCTTTTATGATAAGATCTCCAATTGTCATTGGCCCTCATTTTGTGTTTTTAATATCGTACATCAGTACTTCTTTCTTAGTTCTTAAGCAAGGGTAATTGGCCCCATTTCTTAGTGCTTTTGCGAGTATGGTTTTATCCTTCTTTAATTCAGAATGTTTTATGAACTATTCTCACTCTTGTTTCCATATCTGGTAAAAATAAATTGTGTTTTACGTTCTTATCATGTGTTATTTGATCTTATTATCCTTTCCAAATGCGCTTTGATTCGAATCCCATTTTACTTTTAATATAATAAGACTAGATCTATCATTATTAGTTGTTAATCGTCCATCATTACATTTCCTTATGTGGTTCTTAACAAAGTATGATTAGTGCACTTTTTAAGTTCTTAATATCGATTTCTACTTGTTTCTGAGTTCTTAAGAAGGTGTAATCGGCCCATTTGTCAATTCTTTTTTGAATACTATTTGAAATTTTCTTAGTTCAAAATCTCTTACAAATTTGTCTCTTCCCGGGTTGCTAATCTATTATTATTATAATTAAATCACATTTTACATTTTCCAATTTTGACCATGTGCTATTGGATATCATTATATTTTATTAGTGTATATTGATTCGATCTCCTTTGTTTTTTCTTAATCTAAAACGACTAGGTCCTCTTTATTAGTTCATAATCTTGTAATATTAGATCTCCTTTTGTGGTTCTTAACATAGTATGATTAGTTTTGTTTCTTAGCCCTTAATATCATACGATTAATGCTCGTTTCTTGGTTCCTAAGGAAGTGTACTTTACCCCGTTTCTCCTTTCTTCTTTTCGAGTACTATTTGATCTTTCTTTAGTTAAAACTTGTTTTCTCCTTAATCTAGTATAACTTAATCTCGTTTTACATTCTTATATTGTGTTATTAGATCCCATTATCTTCCTAAATGCACTTTGATTCAGTCTCCTTTCTCATTTTTTAAATCTAATATGACTAAATCTCCTACAGAAGTCATTAAAATTATACGATTAGTTCTTTCCTTTTGTGATTCTTAAGAAAGTATGATTAGTCCTATTTTTTTGTTCCTAATTTTGTATGATAACGAAAAGTTTCTTCGTTCCTAAGAAAGTGTAATCGGCCCCATTTGTCAATTCTATTTCGAGTACGGTTCAATCATTCTTTAGCTCTAAATTAGACCAAAATTGGTCTCTTTTTTGGTTCCTAATCATTATCTTTTTCAATTGCACTTTGATTCGAACTCCTTTCTTTCTTCTTAAGCTAATAGGAATCAATCTTTGCAATTACTTCCCAATCTTGTATGATTAGCAATCCTTTAATGTGGTTCTAAACAAAGTATGATTAATCCTCTTTCTTAGTTCTTAATATCAAACGATTACAACATGTTTCTCTATTCTTAAGCCAGTGCAACTAGTTCCATTTCTCCAATCCTTTTCGAGTACAATTCAATCTTTTTTAGTTCTAAATCCTTTATTAATTGGTCACACTCTTGATTCCCAATCTAGTATAATTAAATCGCGTTCTACGTTCTAATAATGTCTTAGTAGGTCACGTTATCTTTTCTGAATGCACTTTGATGTGAACTCTTTTCTTATTTTTTGATTTAATACGACTAGATCTTCTTTATTTCTTCTTATTCTTCTATGATTAGATCTTCGTTTATGGTTCTTAAAAAATGTGATTGGTCCTCTTTCTTACTTTTTAATATCATACGATTACAACTTGTATCTTAGTGTTTAAGCAAGTATTATTGGTCCCATTTCTCAGTTCTTTTTCTAGTACAGTTTGATCCTTCTTTAGTTCAATTTTTATTTTTTTAAATGGTATACACATCTCACACTCATGTGAGCCTTTAATCTAATACGGCTAGATCTCTTTTATTATTATTAGCTATCCTTTTTTTGAACTTAATAAAGTACGATTATTCCTCTTTCTTAGTTCTCAATACGTACAATGTGTTTATTCATTCTAAAGCAACAGTCATTGGCCCCCACCTTTCTGTTCTTTTTCAAGTACAGTTCATTTTCTCTAGTTTTAAATTCTTTACAAATTGCCCCTATTTGGGTTCCTAATAAAGTATAATTAAATGGCAGTTTACATTCTTATCATGTGTTTTTTGATGGCATTACCTTTTCCAAATGCACTTTGATTCGAACTACTTTCCTTTTTCTCAATCGACGACGAGCAAGTCTTCTTAATTAATTCTTGATCTTGTATGTTTAGATCTCCTTTGGCGGCACTCAACAAAGTGCCATTACTCCTCGTTCTTACTGTTGAACTCCAGTTATGATAATCATGTTTTGATGATGACCAAATCATACTAATGGTTTGCAAACAAGACTCAAATATGCAGAAAAACAGGAAGGATCGGATGAAAATGATCATCCAAACACAATCAAGAAAAACAACCAAAAGTTGAACAACACCTTTCAGACGATGAAGAGCGACCGAAAGAAAGGAGATCGGACTCAAGGGAGCGTCCGAAAAAAGGAGCTTAAAATGAAGTAAGTTTCTGTCAGAGCTGTAGGACGCATATGACCGTCTGAGACACTGTTCATCAAGCTGTAGGACGTATATGACCGTTCGAGACACTGTTCATCAAGCTGTAGGATGCATATGACCGTTCGAGACACTATTCATCAAGCTGTAGGACGCATGAACGGACGTCCGAACCCACCGTCCGAACCCCTAACGGCTAGTTTTTAACAGCTAGTTTTTTGACTGTTAGAGCTCAAATTTCAGCACATCTTTCATCTATAAATAGCCCAAGGACTTCCAAATGATGTAAGGAACTACTACATTCAATACAAACACTTGTAAGAGCTATTTGGGGAGAAATAGGCTAAAATATTGTGGGTTGATATTTTAGCCTATTGGTTTGAGTAGTATAGTTCTCTTGGCTCAACTAGTGGGAATTAGTGTGAGCAAGAGTAGACTAGTGAGCGATCTTCAAGTGTAAGAGTGGAGGGATAACAAGTGTACAAAAGTGAGGTTGTAGTGTAAAACCTTTTGGCTCAACTAGAGGAACTTAGTTGGTGCAACGGTGAGCCTACTTTGTGTACAAGAAGGTTATTGCCTCACCTTCTTTGAAAAGGCACTACTAGTGGATGTACTCCAAACTTGAGAAGTTTGGGAGTTTGGTTTAATATTCTTTATCTCAATCTTTTATTTGTTCTTTAAGCTTTGATTGCTAAATTTTATCTTTGATCATTTGTGCTTAAGTATTCATTTGTTGCACAAAGTTTGTATTTTCATTAAGCACTTCAAAAGGTTTGTTTTTTGAAACAACCTAATTCACCCCCCCCTCTTAGGTTGCTTTGGGGCCAACAATTGGTATCAGAGCTTGGTCTCATATATTGAGTTTAATTGCTTTTGACGGTGGGTAAGTAAAGATCATTATGGCAACCAATAATGGTTTGTTTTTAGAGGGGCATTCTATCACTAGACCTCCCATGTTTAATGGCATTAATTTTGTTTATTGGAGGGATAGAATGAAAATTTTTGTTCAATCTATTAATATTGAATTGTGGTATATTATTTATGAAGGTCCTTTTGAGGCAAATATTCTTGATGAAAATACTCATAGATTAAGGCCTAAGACTAGATATGAGTTAAATGCACAAGATAAAATAAATTTATCTTTAAATGCTAAAGCCATTAATATTTTGTATAATGCTTTGGATGCAGATGAATTTTCTAAAGTAAAAGGTTGCATATCGGCTAAGGAGATATGGGACAAATTGAAAGAAATTCATGAAGGAAGTGAAGATATAAGAGAGCAAAAGAAGTCCCTTCTTGTGGCTAAATATGAATCTTTCAAAATGGAACCTCATGAGAACATTGACAAGATGTATTGTAGATTCAATGATATGGTAAAGGATTTGGAAGTATATGTTTGCGTAAAGAATATTCCTTGGGTGAAAAGAATAGAAAAATTTTGAATGCTTTACCTATAAAGCTGTCTCTTATGGGAACCTAAATGTATATTGCCATAGAAGAGTCTAAAAATTTAAATTCTATGCCTATTGATTGATTGATCAATTCTCTAACCTCCTTTGAATTGAAGTTGAAATACAAGGTACAAAATGAGGAGGCAAAGGAAAAAAAAAAGCATAGCATTTAAAGCTTCATCAAAAAGGAGAAAAAACTCAAAGAAGCCTCACTTCAACAACTTCTGAATCACTTGGGATGATTGCAACTTCGGATGGACAGGTTGAAGAAGAATATGAGGAGGCTCAAATGGCTTTTATGGCACTTAGCAATAATGAGGTATCCTCTAGTTGTGATTCTTGTGACGATTCATGTGATAATGATGATGATGATGTTGAATCATTTATTTTTAAAATGCATGAATGTTTGAAAGAATCATATGCTAAGAACAAAGAGTTAAAAATTAAAGTTAATACCTTATTTGAGTGCCAACTCAAAACTTGTGCATGAAAATAATTCTTTGACAAAAGAAAATGATGTTTTGAAAGAAAAATTTGTTGGAAAAACCAAGATCATGGAAGAACAAGCTTCATTGAAGAAGAGATTAGATGATCTTGATGTTATTTTGAAAAAGAAGAAAGAAAATATTTTTGAAAAGAAAAGAACTAGAAATATGTTTTTGAACAAAATTTTTATCACCTTTAGAAAAAATGATTTGTGCTTTGTTAAATCTAAATCTTCTTTTTATGGCAATAAGAATATTATTTGTAATTATTGTCATCAACATGGTCATATAAAGAAAAATTGTTATGTTAAAAGAAATGAAAATTTGGGAATAAATTCTATATGGGTGATTAAGCATGTTACTAATCCAATTGGACCCAAGAAAGTTTGGGTGCCAAAAGTTATTGCTTAACTTTGTATGTAGGTATGCTTGGAGAGCACCAAGGAATTCAAGATAGATTATCTATGAAGGGTGTTCAAGGCATATGGGCTAAGATGATATTGAAATGGGTAACATCTAAAATTTTGTGTGCTTTCATTTATCAAGTTGAACTATGTTCTCTTGAATATTACTCATCTATGTGATTGAATTTGTTTTGAATGATAGGAAATATGTATCCACAAATTGTTTTCTATAGTAAGTCATTACTTGCAAAAGAAAGGGGGAGCATTCACTTTTTTAAATGGATTATTTTGCTTTACATATGCTTTATTGTTTTTTATGATGCTTTTTAGCAAGGAATGAGCAAAAAATGTTTTGATCCTAATTCTTTGCATGAATTCCCTCATATCTACTTGAATACATATTCTTGAAGGGAAGAAACATTTTGCATAACTTGACTTATTCTCCATGTACTCATATTGAATTATATTCACCTTTCAATGGAGGGAATAAACTAAGGGGGATCTTAAATTGCATTATCTTTCTTATGTTTTGATGATGCCAAAAGGGGGAGAAAATAATGGACAAAACTTCTTGATTGAGGCCTCACTTGCTTCATCATATTTTATGATTGTTTTTAGAATTTTCCAAATGATTTGTCATCATCAAAAAGAGGGAGATTGTTGAACTCCAGTTATGATAATCATGTTTTGATGATGACCAAATCATACTAATGGTTTGCAAACAAGTGTGCAGAAAAACAGGAAGGATCGGATGAAAATGATCATCCAAACACAATCAAGAAAAACAACCAAAAGTTGAACAACACCTTTGTGACGATGAAGAGCGTCCGAAAGAAAGGAGATCGGATGCAAGGGAGCGTCCGAAAAATGGAGCTCAAAATGAAGTAAGTTTTTGTCAGAGCTGTAGGACGCATATGACCGTCCGAGACACTGTTCATCAAGCTGTAGCACGCATATGACCATCCGAGACACTGTTCATCAAGCTGCAGGACGCATATGACCGTCTGAGACACTGTTCATCAAGCTGTAGGACGCATATCACCGTCCGAGACACTGTTCATCAAGCTGTAGGACGCATGAACGGACGTCCGAACCCACTTCGTCCGAACCCCTAACGGCTAGTTTTTAACAGCTAGTTTTTTGACTGTTAGAGCTCAAATTTCAGCACATCTTTCATCTATAAATAGCCCAAGGACTTCCAAATGATGTAAGGAACTACTACATTCAATACAAACACTTGTAAGAGCTATTTGGGGAGAAATAGGCTAAAATATTGTGGGTTGTATTGGTTTGAGTAGTATAGTTCTCTTGGCTCAACTAGTGGGAATTAGTGTGAGCAAGAGTAGACTAGTGAGCGATCTTCAAGTGTAAGAGTGGAGGGATAACAAGTGTACAAAAGTGAGGTTGTAGTGTAAAACCTTTTGGCTCAACTAGAGGAACTTAGTTGGTGCAACGGTGAGCCTACTTTGTGTACAAGAAGGTTATTGCCTCACCTTCTTTGAAGAGGCACTACTAGTGGATGTACTCCAAACTTGAGAAGTTTGGGAGTTTGGTTTAATATTCTTTATCTCAATCTTTTATTTGTTCTTTAAGCTTTGATTCAGTCGTCTAGAGCTAAATTTTATCTTTGATCATTTGTGCTTAAGTATTCATTTGTTGCACAAAGTTTGTATTTTCATTAAGCACTTCAAAAGGTTTGTTTTTTGAAACAACCTAATTCACCCCCCCCTCTTAGGTTGCTTTGGGGCCAACACTTACTTCTTACTATCGTACATTACAACATGTTTCTTACGTCTTAAGTAAGCATAATTGGTTCCATTTCTCAGTTCCTTTTTCCGTACAATTCGAACTTTCTAGTTCTAATTTTTTAATGAATTGGTCGCACTTTTGTTCCGAATTTGCTATAACTAAATCACGTTTTGCATTCTAATCATGTGCAAAATTTGATTTCAATATCTTTTCTTAAAGCACTTTAATTTGAACTCCTTTCTTACTTCTTAATCTGATACGACTAGATCTTCTTTATTTGCTCTTGATCTTGTATGATAGATCTCCGTTTGTGATTCTTAGAAAAGTATGATGAGTCATATTTTATAGTTTTTAGTATCATACAATTTCAAGCCATGTTTCTTCCATCCAAAGCTAGTGTTGTTAGCCCCAAGTTTTAGCTCTTTTTCGAGTATGGTATGATCCTTGTTTTGTTATAAATCTTTCAGGAAGGACATCTCACTCTTGGTTCCTGATACAGCATAATCAAATCAAGTTTGATATTCTTTGAATGTATTATTTTGAGTCATTATCTTTTCTAAATGCACTTTGATTCCATCTCCTTTCTTATTTCTTAATCTTATACGATTAGATCTCCTATATTAGTTCTCAATCTCGTACGATTAGTTCCCCTTTGTGGATATTGAACAAACTATGATTAGTCCTCTTTCTTTATTTTCAATATCGTCCACTTACAACATGCTTATTCGTTCCTTAGCAAGTGTAATTGGAGCCATTTCTCTATTCTTTATCAACTACATTTTGATCTTTATATTGTTATAAATTATTCATGAATTGGTCTCTTTTTAAGTTCCAATCTAATCTAGTTAAATTGCATTTTAAAATCTTTTAATGTGTTGATTCGATCTCAATATCTTTTCTAAATGCATTTTGATTCGAATTTCTTTCTTACTTCTTAATCTAATACGATTAGATCTTCTTAAATACTTCTTAATCTTTTATGATCAGATCTCCTTTTATCATTACTCCTCATTTTGAGTTTTTAATATCGTACATCAGTACTTCTTTCCTAGTTCTTAAGCAATGGTAATTGGCCCCATTTCTTCGTGCTGTTGCGAGTATGGTTTTATCCTAATTTAATTGGTAATGTTTTATGAACAGTTCTCACTCTTGTTTTATAATCAAGTAAAATAAATTGCATTTTACGTTCTTATCATGCGTTATTAGATCTTATTATCCTTTCTAAATGTGCTTTGATTCAAATCCCATTTTACTTATTAATCTAATACGACTAGATCTTCTTTATTAGTTATTAATCGTTGATTATTACATCTCCTTATGTGGTTCTTAACAAAGTATGATAAGTGCTCGTTTTATGTTCTTAATATCGTAAGATTTCTAACAAGACTTGTTTCTGAGTTCTTAAAAAGGTGCAATCGGCCCATTTGTTAGTTCTTTTTTGAAAAGTATTTGAAGTTTTCTTAGTTCAAAATCTCTTACTAATTTGTCTCTTCCTGGGTTGCTCATCTATTGTTATAATTAAATCACATTTTAAATTTTCACCTTGTGCTATTAGATATCATTATCTTTTCTTAATGTACATTAATTCAATCTCCTTTGTTATTTCTTAATCTATTACGACTGGGTCCTCGTTATTAGTTCATAATCTTGTAATATTAGATCTCCTTTTGTGGTTCTTAACATAGTATGATTAGTATTCTTTATTAGCTCTTAATATAATACGATTAATGCTTGTTTCTTGGTTCCTATGGAAGTGTATTTTATTTAACCAGTTTCTCATTCCTTTTTCCGAGTACTATTCGATCTTTCTTTAGTTAAAACTTATTTACTCCTTAATCTAGTATAACTTAATTGCATTTTACATTCTTATATTGTGTTATTATATCTCACATTTATCTTCCTAAATGCACTTTGATTAGTTCTCATTTCTCATTTTTTTAATCTAATATGACTAGATCTCCTTCATTAGTTATTAAAATTATACGATTAGTTCTTTCCTTTTGAGGTTCTTACGAAAGTATGATTAGTCCTCTTTTTTTGTTCCTAATTTTGTATGATAACGAAAAGTTTCTTCATTCCTATGCAAGTGTAATCAGCCCTATTTCTCAATTCTTTTTCGAGTATGGCTCAATATTTCTTTAGCTCTAAATTATTTATGAATTGGTCTCTTTCTTGGATCCTAATCATTATCTTTTCCAAATGCACTTTGATTTGACTCCTTTCTTACTTCTTAACCTAATAGGAATCGATCTTTGCAATTACTTCCTAATTTATTAATTGGTCTCATTCTTGATTCCCAATCTGATATAATTAAATCGCATTTTACGTTCTTATCATGTGTTATTAAGTCTCCTTATCTTTTCTGAATACACTTTGATGTGAACTCCTTTCACATTTGACAACTCTTGATTTAGTACGACTAGATCTTCTTTATTAGTTCTTATTCTTGTATGATTAGTTCTTCGTTTCTGCTTCTTAACAAAGTATGATTAGTCTTCATTCTTAGTTGTTAATATCATACGTTTACAAGTTGTTTCTTATTTCTTAAGTAAGTGTTATTAGTTTCATTTCTCAGTTATTTTTTTACTGCAGTTTGATCCTTCTTTAGTCCTAAATCTTTTTTGAATTAGTCTCACTCTTGGTTCCTAATTAGGTCAATTAAACTGCATTTTAAGTTCTTATCATGTTTTTCTTGATCGCATTATCATTTCAAATGCACTTTGACTCGATATCCATTCTTATTTCTTAATCTAATATGGCTAGATCTTTGTTATTATGATTAGCTATCCTTTTGTTGAACTTAACAAAATATGATTATTCCTTTTTCTTAGTTCTTAATACGGACTATTAGAATGTGTTTATTCGTTTGTAAGCAACTGTCATCCGCCCCCACTTCTCTGTTCTTTTTCGGGAGTACAATTCAATTTTCTTTAGTTCTAAATTATTTACAAAATGCCCACATTTTTGGTTCCTAATAGAGGATAATTTAATGGCATTTTACATTCTTGTCATATAACGTCTACTCTAACGAATGAATGATTAATTAATTATTCAACTCATCTCTACAGCGGGATACTTATGGGTACTAGAGTTAAATCTCCTCTCAAATGATAGAAACATGAAAGCTCTCGAAAAGGAGTCCAATCGATTGAAAAAGGCTGCCAAAATAACAAATTCTACTAGAATACGCTACATCATGCGCACGTGCACACACATGCCACACTGATTTGTGCGATTTACAGAAGCAGAAAGTTCCTCTTTAGAGTTTGCGCACATGCACTGGTTTTGGGTTGCACAAGTGAGCGACTTTCGAAACACATGCTTCAAATTCCACCTCACTTTTGACCTTAATATTGATGGAATTTGAAAAAATTTAAAACATGAAAGTTGTAACTCTCTCTTATCTTTCCAAAGCGTATCTTGAATCAACTTGATCGGAGCTAGGACAGGAAACTTTTGATCAAAACACAAAATATTGTCCAAATTCACTCCTTGATGGTGTACGTTTTCCAACCTTGTGTTTTTTTTTCCAAATTTTTTATACTTTTTGACTCCTTTTTCATTCCAAACTTACACAAACTAAAAATAAAACAATTAAGCTCATATTCAACTCAAACATTGTTTGCATTACATGAAAACGTGGTAAGCTAAACACTTACCATAAAATATAAGACATTCATGAGCTTGTCAAATCCCCACACTTACCATTTCATCATCCTCGAGCAAAAATAAAATTAAAACAAATAAGCTAAACACCATTGCACCCAATACATCTCAACAATTGTCCACATAACTAATCAAGAACCAATCCACTATCAGAAGTAGTCTAAAAACTCAAGAGGTCAAATGTTATTAAAATCCTAAACATGAAATCCGATGTGTGTGTAAATATAGCCATTCAATAAAAACTCAATTTTCAAGATTGTTAAGTATAAAAACTCGGATCAAATCATGTAAACTCTTAAAATTTTTCTAAACACCCCATAGCTCACTTTTCTTACACCTCTCCACTAATATAGACAACCAACTCAATTTAAATCAAATAGGACTTTTTAGCTTGTAACTTTAGGCAAAGGCATTGGCTAATCAAAAAAGGAAAAGGATATCACAAGACAACAAAAAAAGAGCTTTAAATCAATGCTGGCCACACATCAACATAAGGAAAATACTTAGGTAGACCCGGTCATTGGCCCCACCTGTAGACCCTGTGGTCAGAATTAAACCTTAAAGAATCTTGCTTACATCAGCTGATGTCATAGATTCTCTAAGATTTAATCCACACCACAGGGTCTACAAGTGGGGCCAAAGACCTGGTCTACCTAAGTCTTTGCCTCGACATAAAACTGCTTCTATAAACATTAGATAGATTATCCTTCCCAAAAATAACAGCACACTTAATTGACAAACACCCATAAAAATTTCATACTACAAACAAAAAGTCTTCTCTTCTTCAATTTCAACACACATGCCAACATATTTCTGAACATTTATTTTATATTTCTTTCCATCATTTTTTTCATGTCCGCTTTCAAAACGGGTACTAGTGATACGTACTACCCTCAAACACACCAGGGTAGGTACCAATGATGGGCACTACCTACAATCACACCAATGCAGTTACCAATGATAGGCAACACTTGCAATTTCAAGAACTTTTTTTCAATTTTTTTAATACCCCTTCTTTGCCCCAAAATGTACACCACTCAGTCATACAATTTACACCCTCATTCAACTACCTTCAACCCTTATATCCCCTTAACAAATAATTTTATGCACTAAAGCATTTAAGGGACATTTAGGTCAGAAAAATAAAAGAAAATAATTGGCTCATAAAAGCAGGTAAACTAAATTTTAATGAAAGAAAGCAAATCACGTTTCTCTTCATTCATTACAAATTAAGGCTCAAATATGGTACTAGGGATAAAATTTCAATAAGGGTTGGCTTGAATGTAAAGGCTCAAACGACCAAATAAAGCTCTACACTCATCTTTAAATCAAATTAAGCTGTCTATAAAATTTTCTTAAAAAATGTAAGAAAGCAAGTTGTGGAATACAATATAAGTGAGTCTACATAATTATCTCTAAGTGTCAAAAATAAAATATTTTATGGCTATTAGTGCTGAGAATTCTTAGAAATCATGCAAGGAAATTATTAACATCAACTACTCACTCATTAATGCTTAGTTCAAAAATTATTATGCAGAAAATCAATGATTCATGTTAAGCGATTGTAAAATTTTTTAAAATTTCAAAGATTTTTAGATAATTCGAACAAAGATTTCAAAAGTCTCGAAAAGATCTTGGATCAAAAGAAAAGTTAAAATATTACAGTAAAAATTGAGCTAACTACATCAAACAATTGTAAATCCAAATAACTGCCTACTGATAACTCTAGTAGACTAGAGTTATTTTCCTCTAAATTACAGCATTTTGATAGTTTAAATCCTGAATTTTGGGTCCTAAGTAATTGAAGATTTTAGCTAATTTCTTTCATATGTGTTTGTATTTCTATTCTTGATTAAATATGATAACTTTTTATTAAATTTCAACTTTAATTAATTGCTTAATGGTGTTAATATTATGCAGGTCAAAATTAGAGGTTGGAAGCTAGAATGAACAAAACTCAAAGGACCAAATTACAATAATGGAAGAAATGAAGAATGCTGAGAAGAGAGTCGAGATCACGATCTCAAACTCTCCATAACGCGATCTCTAATTGGGAAATTGTTTTAATGTATTAGAGTCGAGATCACGATCTCAACTGTTCCATATCGCGATCTCGACTCGCTGAGAGTTAAGTTGTAAGGGCTATTTGGTAAACTTTCAGCCAATAACTCTTGATATTTTGCCTTGTGTAGCACTACACCATTTAAGCTACAAAAAAATAGTAAGTGGTAGGAGTAGATAGTTAGTAGATTTTAGGATAGTTTAGGATATCTTGAACTCCAAGTTTTCTTCTTTAGATGTATAGAAACTTCTCTTTAATTGTCTCTTAGATCTTCTTTTAATTTCTTGTCAAGTTCAAATTTGGATTAGATAATGGTAGTGGGTTAATTGCAAGATTCGCGTACATATAATATTTACTCGCTTTCTAGTCTAATTTAGTAAGAATTTCCTTGCTTGCAATCTAGGGTTTCTTAGGAAAATTAGGGTCCTTGGTAATTTCTTGCATTTCTAGTTAAGAATTCTCAATTTCTTGCATTAATTTCAAGTTAATTACTAGCGGGCTTCCTTTATTTTTATCAAAAATCTAAAAATACTTAGATTTCAAGTTTAACTCTTTCAAATTTCTAGTTTATAAATGTTTGCCTTTAGGCTAAAAGGTTTCTTAATTGTAGTCCTTTTAATTGGGTAATTTGTTCGCTTTTAATTTTAGTTTTAATTTGGTTAATTTGAGTTAGAATTAAGTGCTTTCCTTTACTTGCTTTTACTAGAATAGATCAACTAGTTTCTTAATATCGTAATTATGGTTACTCTCACTTACTTGCTTTTCAGTTAATCTAGCCTAAAATTAAGTTTTTATCACTTTTATTTAATTATGGTTTTTACTAGAATAGTTCCATCATCCATTGTTTGATTTTGCTTAACTACACAAATATCCATAAATCTTGGTAATTGCCTTCCAACAATCCTTGTGGGACGATACCCACTCATCCTATATCACTACCAACTTCGTCTACTTGCAGAAGTTAGGCAGAGTATAGTGAATTAGTGTGCTTAATTATTGCTTGTTTGTCCTTCCATAGTTGAATTCTACCTAACGAAGCAATCAAGTTTTTGGCACTGTTGCCGGGGATTGTCTTTTGTTTTTGGCAATATCAAGCACTTTATGGGTCGTGTAGATTAAGCACTTTAGTTTAGTTTAGTTTAGTCGTTAATTTTGTGAATTTTTATGTTTGTTAGATATCTTGTGGAATTGACTTTGAATTTCAATTGACAATTTGCCTTGGTTGTGTTTTAGTGCATGGTACGAGGAGGGTCAAGAGCCATTCATTTGCTTAGACAAGAAAATGGAGAAAGAGGTAAGAGAAATTAAAAGATTGAGAAGGGTACAACAAGTGCAAGAACGAATAGAGATGGCAAATGCTAATGCTCATCGAAGGAATTTGAACATGGAAAACGAAGAAGAAGAGGTTGTTAGAAATAATGGGATAGGTGGCTATGGAAACGGAAATGGCATGAATGGGAACGGAAGGCCATTGAGGGAGTATGCTCTACCCAATTTTGATGGGCGAACTCGAGCATTGAACGGAAGCCCATGCAAGCTAACAATTTTGAAATCAAGTCCGCCCTAATCCAAATGTTCCAAACCCATGCCATGTTTAGGGGTGGACCTAATGTAGACCCCTACACACACCTCATGAATTTTGAAGAAACACATTCAAGTTTAATAGAGTACACCCAGATTGTGTGCTGATAAGGGTCTTTCCTTTTTTTCTTCGTGATAGGGCAAAATCATGGTTGCAATCCCACGCCCAAGAGGAACATTCACCAATTGTAACCAACTTGCTCAAGAGTTCGTGGCGAAGTACTTTCCTCCCGCAAGAACCGCCAAATTGAGGAATGAAATTACCTCATTCAAACAAGACGTTGATGAAAGCCTAGGGAAAGATTGGGAAAAATTCAAAGAGTTGCTAAGAAAATGCCCTCATCACGCCATTCCTTTGTGTCTTTAAATCCAAACCTTTTATAATGGTTTACTTCAAGAGACAAAATCCATCATAGATGCCTCCAGTGATGGCTCTATCTCATATAAGACTCTGGAAGAAGTTCAAGAGTTGTTAAATAGGATTGCATACAACCACTACTATCATGGGCCGATAACTCCACCGGTGGTTCAACATCAACCTAATCAAGCCAATGCAAATAGTGGAGCATCGAATCTAAACGTACAATATACCCTATTGGCACAACAAAGATGTTCATGAGTGTGATGAACAACATGGCAAAGGCATTGGAGAACCTAGGGAAACTAGTAGTTTCTTCTAATGCTATGTCTTCTTCTTCAACTCAACCAAGCATGACATGTGATTTTTGTGAAGGCGGCCACGCCAATGGACAATGTGAGATGCCATATGGATCTAATGAGAAAATCAATCATGTGACTAATCAATCCTCATTTCCAAGGAACCAATCCGGAGCTTATGGGAACACTTACAATCCTTCTTGGTGGAATCACCCAAATTTCTCATGGAGTAACACCAACAACCAATCCAATCCTCCTTACCAACCAAATCCCCCCACCTCAAAATGCCCAACACACTCAACCCTCAAGTTCCTCACCTAGACCTTATCAACCGCCACATCAAAGAAATTTCCATCCCAACTCATATCAACCGTTCCCCAACCCCTTATTTCAAAACCAACAACAAAGACCTCCTTTCCATTATGCAAATTCTTCCCAACCCATGTATCTTGATCAATATGCTCCTAGAGAGAATTTGGGTGAAGAAGGTTGGAAAGAGAAGCCGAGTACTTGAGAAGAGAGTCCTTGGAATGGAAAAATGAGGAACACAAGAGGGATTATGAGAATTTGAAGACTTCAACAAGGGATTTGGAGATTCAATTGGGGCAATTGGCAAGGTTGAACAATAAGAGGCCTTTAGGAGTGCTTCCGAGTGACACCATTCCAAACCCTAAATAGCAGTGCAAGGCTATTACCCTTAGGAATGGTACAGAGTTGGAAGAAAGAGTTGGAAGAAATTCAATGAAGGATGGAAAACAAAAGGGGTTGAGAATGAAGATAAAGAAAAAGGAGAGTCTTCAAGTGGGCAAGACAAAATGATGAATGATTCTATTGTGCCCAACTCACAAAGCAATGAAGGCAAGGATCCTAGGCATCATGAGCCAAAACTTGTTAATGTGCCATTTCCTCAAAGGCTAAGGGATGAAGAAACGGCAAAGAAATTCAAGAAATTTCTAGAGATTTTCAAAAAGCTTGAAATCAACATTCCTTTCATGGAGGCACTTGAGAACATGCCTACCTATGCCAAATCTTCATGAAACAATTCCTTACTTCAAAAAGGAAATTGCATGGTGATGAAATTTTGTGCTTAACGGAGCATTGTAGTGCACTACTTACAAAGAAGTTGCCAACAAAGCTCAAAGATTCCGGTTCAGTTTCTATACCCTGTGAGATTGGGGATTTACAATTTGGAAGAGCATTGTGTGACTTGGGAGCCTCAATAAATCTAATGCCTTATGGAATATTCAAGAAGCTAAATAGAGGTCAATTGAAACCAACTAGTGTCTCATTGCAAGTTGCGGATCGAAGCATAAAGTTTCAAAAGGGGATCATTGAAGATGTGATTGTGAAATTGACAAACTCTACCTTTCGGCCAATTTCATTGTGCTTGAAATGGAAGAGGATGAAGAGATACCAATCATTCTAGGGAGACCTTTCCTTGCTACTGGCCGTGCACTTATTGATGTTCAAGAAGGGAAGTTGGAATTCTGAATAAATGATGAAATTGTTACATTTAATGTTTTTAATTCATTAATAGCAAAAGCTTCCTTCAATTTTTGAAAATGTCATGAATATAAATGTGATAGATGACTTAATTGATGATTATTGCAGGAATGCAATGGAGAATTTCCCAATGGAGGAAGAGGTCTTGGAGTCAAATGCGCCAAATCAAGATGATGAAGAAGGAATGAAGGATGTGAATCATTTGAATGATAAGATTTTATTGCAAAAGGAAGGTGAAGAGAATCAAGAAGAAGGTAAATGGGGGTCTCTGACCAACGAACCCCCCAATTTGGAGCTAAAACCTCTTCCAACCCACTTAATGTATGTATATCTTTGTGAAAATGAGACATACCCGGTGATTTTGAATGCATCTTTGACAAATGAGCAACTTGAAAGATTGATTGTGGTGCTTAAAAGGAATAAAAATGTCATTGCTTGGTTTATTGATGATATAAAGGGAATAAACCCTTCCATATGCATGCATAAAATTTTGATGAATGAATGAAATAAACCGGTAAGTCAACCTCAAAGGAGATTGAACCTCTTACTTTAAAAGAGGTTGTGAGAAAGGAGGTTCTTAAGCTTTTGAAAGCCGGTATTATTCACCCTATTAGTGATAGTGAGTGGGTTAGCCCCACTCAAGTCGTTCCTAAAAATGGTGGTATTACCATAATCATAAGTTAAACCAATGAGCTCCTCCTCTCTAGATTGGTTACGGATTGGCGAATGTGCATTGACTTTTGAAAGTTGAATGAAGCCACCCAAAAGGATCATTTTCCCTTGCCTTTTATTGATCAAATGCTTGAGAGGTTGGCCGGTTTTGCATATTATTGTTTTCTTGATGGTTATTCAGGTTATCTTCAAATTGTCATTTCTCCAGAAGACCAAGATAAAACAACTTTCACATGCCCATTTGGTAGGTACCTTTGCATATAGGAGAATGCCCTTTGGACTTTGCAATGCACCATGTGCATTTCAACGTTGTATGTTTGCCATTTTTCATGACATGGTTGAAAAGAGCATAGAGATTTTCATGGTAGACTTAGTTAGTGTATTTGGTGGCTCATTTGATGATTGTCTTGTAAATTTCTCCAATGTTTTAAAGAGGTGTGTGGAAACTAATTTAGTTCTCAATTGGGAAAAATGTCATTTCATGGTGAGAGAATGAATTGTTTTGGGTCACAAGGTCTCATCAAAGGGAATAGAAGTTGGTAGGGCAAAGGTGGAGGTGATTGAAAAGTTACCTCCTCCAATCAATGTTAAGGGGGTATGAAGTTTCTTAGGTCATGCGGGTTTTTATAGAAGATTCATTAGGAATTTCTCACATATTGCTAGACCATTGTGCTTGTTACTTCAAAAAGATTGTCCCTTTCATTTTGTTGATTCTTGTTCAAAAGCATTCAATGAGTTAGAACACGCTCTTGTGATTGCACCGGTTATTGTAGCACCAAATTGGTATCTTCTCTTTGAACATATGTGTGATGCTAATGACTACGCAATAGGTGTCGTGCTATGTCAAAAAGTGAACAAGATGTTGCATGTCATTACTATACTATGCTAGTAGGACCTTAAATGATGCACAATTTAATTATTCAACAACAGAGAATGAACTACTTGCTATAGTTTTTGCATTTGATAAGTTTAGATTATATTTGATTGGATCAAAGATAATTGTTCACACCGATCACTCAGCATTAAAGTATCTGTTTTCTAAGCAAGATGCCGAGCCACGTTTATTGAGGTGGAAACTTTTGCTGCAGGAGTTTGATCAGGAGGTGGTCAACAAAAAAGGTGCGGAAAACATGGTAGCGGACCATTTTTCAAGAATTGAGGTATCTAGACTTTTCAATCTTGAAGAAGGGATAATCAATGAAGAGTTCCCAATTGAGAAGTTGTTTGAGGTGAGTCCATGGTATGCGGATATTGTAAATTGTCTTGTGGCAATGATAGTACCAAAGATGATAAACATCAATGAGAGGAGGAAATTTTTTGCAAAACTTAAACATTATTTTTGGTAAGAATCTTATTTGTTCCGAAAGTATAATGATCAAGTCTCTAAGGAGATGTGTTCCGAAATGTGAAGTATCCGATGTATTAAGACATTGTCATTCATCTCTGGCTGGGGGACACCATGGAGCTCAACGAACGGCTTTCAAGGTTATACAAAGTGGTTTATATTGGCCAACTATGCTCAAGGATTCTCGGGATTTTGTGGTCAAATGTGATGAATGTCAAATGGTGGGTAATATTTCAAGGAAACATGAAATACCCCTTCATGGCATTATTGAGTTGGAGGTATTTGATGCATGAGGGATTGATTTCATCTACCTTATCCAGTCTCATACTCCAATAAGTACATTTTGGTTACGGTGGAGTATGTGTCGAAGTGGGTTGAAGCAATTGCTACCCCAACGAATGAGGCCAAGGTGGTTACTAAATTCGTTCGCAAGAATATCTTTTCTCGGTTTGGAATTCCTCGGGCTCTCATTAGTGATGGGGGATCACATTTCAAGAATTCTCAATTCGAGGCATTAATGACAAAATATGAGGTGAAACAATCCAAGGCTGCTTTCGCTTATCACCCACAAACATCAGGTCAAGTGGTGTCAAACCAAGAATGAAAGAGAATCTTAGAGAAGATGGTGAATAATGCTAGGAAAGATTGGGCATAGGAGTTAGATGACACTTTGTGGGCTTATAGTACGGCATTTAAGATTCCCATAGGCATGTCTCCAGACCGTATTGTGTATGGAAAAGTGTGTCACTTGCCGCTGGAACTTGAACTTAGGGCATATTGGGCCATAAAGAAGTTGAATTTTGAGTTGAAGGAAGCATATGAAAAGAGGATGCTTGATTTAAATGAATTTCGGATAGAGGCATTTGGAAATTCTTTAATTTATAAGGAGAAGACAAAGGCATGGCATGACAAGCACATCCAAAGGAAGGAATTTAAAGTCGGTGATTTGGTGCTCCTTTATAATTTTTGACTCAAGTTATTTACGGGAAAGCTTAAGCCAAGATAGAGTGGTCCCTTTGAAGTGGTCCTGATTGCTTCGTTAAGTAGATAATATGTAACTTTGAAAGGACAAACAAGCAATAATTATCCATACTAATTCACTATACTCTACCTAACTTCTGCAAGTATACGGAGTTGATAGTGGTGTGGGATAAGTGGTTATCGTCCCACAAGGATTGTTGGAAGCCAATTATCAAGATTTACGGATAATTGTGTAGTTAAGCAAAATCAAACAATGGATGATGGAAATATTCTAATGAAACCGTAATTAAATGAAAGTGATACAAACTTAATTTAAGGCTAGATTAACTAAAAAGCAAGTGAAATTAACTAATTACGATATTAAGGAACTAGTTGATATATTCTAGTAAAAGCAAGTAAAGGAAAGCACTTAATTCTAACTTAAATGAACCAAATTAAGACTAAAATTAAAAGCAAGCAAATTACCCAATTAAAAGGACTAAACTTAAGAAACCTTGAAGACTAAAAGCAACCATTTCTAAACTAGAAATTTAAAGAGTTAAACTTGAAATCTATATATTTTTGGATTTTTAGAGATAAAATTAAAGGAATCCCACTAGTAATTAATGATAAGCTCCTAAATGTCATATATTTTATGTGTCGTTTACCTCCGTTTTAATGTAATTTAAGTAATAATTGAGTAATTATGATCTAAAATGGTTTATTTTGAGTTTTTTAGGGTTTGAGTGAAGAATAACTTAAAATGGGTCACAATATTAGAGGAAAACATTCACTAGCGTGGTGCAAATTGAATACAATTTGAGTAATACAGTTTGGTGCAACTCTCTTATTCGAGCTCTGATTTTTGTGATTTTGGTTGATTTAGAAAGGAAATGAAGTTTTCTACAACTTTTATGTTTTAAGTTTTACAGGATTCTACAAGCATCTCATTCAAAAATTTGAAGTTGTAAAATATGCACCGGTGAGGAGCGCTTTTGACATAGTTTGGTATATTGATCATAACATTCCTGTCCAAAGTCCAATTGAGGTGATGCATGATGTTTTAGAAAGATAAGAGATATAGCTAGAAATTTCATCTGTTTTGGGTTATCCCAAATTCGGCATGCATTATTATCAAAATCGAGGAAGAAGTTGAAGCTGAATCTGTCAGGCACGCAAAGGCGCGACAGAATTGCAGCGCATTTGCGCCTGCCCCAGAAGCTTGACTTCTGGTTCTGCCCAGCGTGCACATGCGTGACAAAATTGCAGCGCATGTGCGCCAATCAACGGGTGGGCTACAAAACTTGATTTATTTTAAAAGAAAAGTCCTGCTGTGGGCCCAATTACGTGGAAAAGCATGTACTTATCATGCCGGAGACACAAAACTGTAAAAATAGCTATAAATACAAAAGTTCAAAGGGAGGAAATCATCGATCATCATCAACCATCATTACTTTTTAAGTTTTTCAATAGTAGAGAAATTGTTTAGCCGTCGGGTAAAATTTTCAATTGTTCGCGCAAGAATTTCATTCTCTTGTCAAGAATTGAAGACTTGATGATCCTCATCATTCGTTCTTGCTTCAATTACTGAGTTTCATTGAATTTTATGCAATTTACCTAATTTTCATTCTTATTGCTTTCTTGTTCTTTAATTATCGTTCTTCTTTTATTGCTTTTAACTTTTGAATTGCTTCCATAAGTTTAGTAGTTAGGGTTTTACTTTATCGTTTTTAATCGCTTTCATAGAGTATATTAATTTAAATTCTAGTTCTTGATTAAATTCTTGCAAGTAGGACAGATTGAACTAGGGTTTTAGTTAATTATTTTTAACTGCTTTCCGTAGGGTTATAATTTTATATTCTAGTCTTTATTTCAATTTCTTACGATTAAATTTGGTTTAAATTTAGTCAAAAATCCTTAATTATTTTGTTTAACTAGTAAATAGACTCGTGAACCTAGTAATTGTTCCGATAGTCCTCGTGGGAACGATCCTTACTCATCTTATATACGAACTCACCTCGTATACTTGCGAGTGTGTGGGAGCTGATTAGGATAATTACGGTTTTCTTTTATTACTTGTTCATCGTTTGCAAAAACCTAATCAATATTTCACCGAATAATCTAACTAGAAGTTAATGCAAGAAATTGAGAATTCTTCACTAGAAGTGCAAGAAATTACCAAGAACCCTAATTTTCCTAATAAACCCTAGATTGCAAGAAAAGAAATTCTTACTAAATTAGACTAGAAAGAAAGTAAAAATTATATCTACGCGAACCTTGCGATTAACCCACTACGATTATCTAATCAAAATTCAAATTTGACAAGAAATTAAAAGAAGATCTAAGAGACAATTAAAAAGAAATTTCTATTAAAGAAAAAAACTTGGAGTTCAAGATATCCTAAACTATCCTAAAATCTACTAATTATCTACTACTCTCTACTTTCTATTTTTAAGTAGTTTAAATAGTGTAGTGCTACACAAGGCAAAAATCAGGAGTTGTTGGCTGAAATTTTACAAAATTACCCTTACAACTTAACTCTCAGCGAGTCGAGATCGCGATATGAAACAATTGAGATCGCGATCTCGACTCTAATACATTAAGACAATTTCCCGAGTCGAGATTGGGATATGGAGTGTTTGAAATCGCGATCTCGACTCTCTTCTCAGCATTCTTCATTTATTCCATTATTACAATTTGGTCCTTTCAGTTTTGTTCATTCCAATTTCCAACCTCTAATTTTGACTTGCATAATATTAACACCATTAAGCAATAAATTAAACAAGAAATTTAATAAAAACTTATCATATTTAATCAAGAACGGATACAAAATCACGTATGAAAGAAATTAACTAAAATATTCGAATACCAAAATTCAGGATTTATACTATCAAAATGCTATAATTTAGAGGAAAATAACTCAAGTTTACTAGAGTTATCACACCCCCAAACTTAGTGTTTCGCTAGTCCCGAGGAAAACAAAGATTAAAATTAAAAGAAGCCTACTAACACTCAAACATACAAACACCTCCAAAGTAGACGTGACACTTGATGAATCATGGATGTACTTAGAACAATTAAGAAATCTCTCAAGAAACGTTCAATACTATATGATATGTGAAGTATCATTATTGTAAGTGAATCAATCCAAAATTAAAATTTTGTCCTTCATAGAAGCGCACATTCATTCACTACACAAGATTTCACATCACCAAGCATTACCATTCTCAAAAATAGTTACCAAAAGTTTTAGTTCTTTTCATTCAAAACATCATTACTTCTCAAATCACAAATATTATGAAGTTAGTCAACTATCTCGACTAGGCATCATGAAAATATATGTTCAATTAGGAATCAACTTAAATGCAAATGTCACACATTTCGGGAATAAACCTCTAACAAGGAATAAGTAATATGAGATTAATGATAAGTATTACAAACATTTACTCCTTAACTTATTGGTATATTAAAACGTAATTCCTATTGGCTTAATTGGGAGAAACAACATGGGTACATGTCGGAATCCCGTACTCGCCTTATTCCTACTCTAATGGCTTATTTCGGAAAAACAACATGGGTACATGTCAGAATTCCGTACACGCCTTATTCCTAAATATTTTTTTTTTTTTTGCGGTCCTGACTGCAAAAACCAAGGAAAAGGAATGAATTGTATCTAAAATTAATCTCGAATATAATTATTCACAAGTTAGAAGAACATTCCCTATGCAAACACATCGAAATGTGTATAAAAATCCTTCTACTTCATTTAACTCACTTTTTTTGCAAAAGATAGTTCATCAACCAAATAATATAAGTGATTTGATCGGAAACAACATTTCAAATAAATTTTTCCTAAAATTTCAGCACTTCTTTTTGAAATATAGTAATGCCAAGTTTATGAATTCTTTATGTTGCTAATGAACTACTCACGCACACAAAAATTCTTAAAATGAGTCAATCATATACTTCAATCACAAAGCATTGAACATCAAAATTTATCATCATTGAGTACCTAATTGATCAAAAGAAGATTGGAAAATTTTGAGAAAAGGTGCTTAAGTAAACGATCCAGCAATTCGAGATCGCGATCTCACTTTTCCAGATCGCGATCTGGCTTGATATCGAGATAGCGATCTCGATTCTGGTATCGCGAGTCTACATCTCAAAATTGAGATCTCAATCTCGACTCGGCCTGAAAAATGCCTTTGTAGAAGTTTGGAGTTGAGATCGTAATCTCAAAAATGAGATCGCGATGTCGACCAGTTGACCATTCTTTCCTCCAGAAGTTTGAGTTTGAGATCGCGATCTCGAGCTCAACTTTTGCAAAGTGAATTTTTGACACTTTGCCAAAATTGCTCCACTCTTGATCACTTTTCTCCATTTGCAGGGATGACCTACAAACAAAAAGAAATTCACAAGTTAGGATGACAATTATCACTCATTCCTTGGCACCATTTAGTCAACTAAATAAAACTTAGAGTTTTATATAAAATTCTAAACTAATTAATCTAAATTAAAACACACACTAACGAAAAGCAAAAACAACTAAATGAAAAACTTGGGTTGCCTCCCAGGAAGCGCTTTTTTATAGTCACTAGCTTGACTACGACATGGACTTTATTCCAAATAATAGAGGATGGTTGACCCTCCTTTCCTTTTTGGTTGACCATTTGTCCACGGAAAAAGTTTGATCCCCTTTTTCTTCATGATTAAAGCTTGATTTTCAGGTTTTCCATGCACGAGCCCTTTCTTTCTAGCCTTAGCCATCGCTAGTGCCCCAATTAACATCTCCAACTGTTTCTCAAATTATTTACTTTTCTTTTTGTGCCTCCTAAATTTCTTGACATCACCATTTTGCTTGTTCTTTGCAGAACTCTCTTCATCCTTCATCAACACACATCCCTTATTGGGCGGTTTTTCCTTCAATTCATTTTTTTGGATCTTGTTTTATTTCCATCACTTGCTTGAGCGAACTGCCTTGGTTAACTTCATTTTGCACTTCATTTGACCTAGCAAGGAAAGAATTAAGAGATTGGTTAGCACATTTCTCTTCAGCAATGAGGATATTATCATTATTTCAAACACATCAAATTCAATTGATTCATTTTCAACTCGTAAGACCAACTTTCCTTTGTTCACATCAATTAATGCATGAGTAGTCGACAAGAAAGGCCTGATCCTAGAATCAATGGAATCTCACTCTCTTCACCCGTATCTAGCACAAAGAAATCAACGAGAAATACCAACTTTTCAACTTGTACAAGCACATCTTCCAACAAGCCACATGGTTTTCTCTTGGATAAATCCGCCAATAGGAGTGTGATATTAGTTGTCTTGACATTCTTGATCCCTAATTTGTCATAGATGGCCTTTGGCATGATATTTATGCTTGCCCCAAATCGTAAAGTGATCGATGCCACGTTTTTCCTCCAACATTAACCGGTATCATAAAACTACCAGGATTTTTAACTTTTGGGTGCAACCACCTTTGAACAATGGCACTACATTGGGCATCAAGGCATACTTTCTCGTCATCATCCCACTTTCGCTTCCTTGCCAAAAGATCCTTCATGAAATGAGCATAGTTGGGAATCTTGGTAAGGACATCAATCAAAGGAATGTTGACATTAATCTTTTCAACATATCCAAGAAATGGGTGAATTGCTTCTCTTTTTCCTCAAACTTTCTTGGATCAAGGAGTCTTTGAGGGTATGGCACTTTTATTGATGGATCTATCTTAAAAGGTTCCTTCACATGCTTCTTCTTGGATACCATGATCTAATTCTTTTGTTCCTTTTTGGCTTCATCCTCAATCACTTCCTTTTCATTCTTAATTACCTTGGACCTTTGTTCCTTGATTCCTTCCTCCACCATTTTTTTCTCCTTAGATTCAACCAACTCTTTTCCACTACTTAGGGTTATGGCATTGCATTGCTCCTTAGGGTTTGGAATGGTGTCACTCGGGAGCACTCCTAAAGGCCTCTCATTGTTCAACTTTGCCAATTGCCCCAATTGAATATCCAAATTCCTTGTTGAAGCCTTCAAATTTTCATAATCCCTCTTGTGTTCCTCATTTTTCCTATCCAACTCTCTTCTCAAGTACTCTGCTTCTCTTTTCCAACATTCTTCACCCAAATTCTCTTTAGGAGCATATTGATCATGATACACGGGTTGAGAAGAATTTCATGAATAATGGAAAGGAGGTCTTTGTTGTTGGTTTGAAATAAAGGGTTGGGGAAATATTGATATGAGTTGGGTTGGAAATTTTTTCGATGTGGTGGTTGATAAGGTCTAGGTGAGGAACTTGAGGCTTGAGTGTGTTGGCATTTTGAGGTGGGGGATTTGGTTGGTAAGGAGGATTGGATTGGTTGTTGGTGTTACTCCATGAGAAAGTTTGGTGATTCCTCCAAGAAGGATTGTAAGTGTTCCCATGAGCTCCGGATTGGTTCCTTGGAAATGAGAATTGATTAGCCACATAATTGATTTCCTCATTAGATCCATATGGCATCTCACATTGTCCATTGGCATGGCCGCCTCCACAAAAATCACATGTCATGCTTGGTTGAGTTAGAGAAGAAGACATAGCATTTAAACTACTAGGTTTCCCTAGGTTCTCCAACGCTTTTGCCATGTTGTTCATCACACTCATGAACATGCTTTGTTATGCCAAAAGGAATCTTGCACGTTTAGATTCAATACTCCACTATTTGCATTAGCTTGATTAGCTTGATGTTGAACCACCGGTGGAGTTATCGGCCCATGATAGTAGTGGTTGTATGCCATCCTATTTAACAACTCTTCAGTTTCTTCCGTAGTCTTATATGAGACAGAGCCATCGGCGGAGGCATCTATGATGGATTTTGTCTCTTGAAGTAAACCATTATAAAAAGTTTGGATTTCAAGACACAAAGGAATGGCTTGATGAGGGCATTTTCTTAGAAACTCTTTGAATCTTTCCCAATCTTCCCCTAGCCTTTCACCAACGTATTGTTTGAATGAGGTAATTTCATTCCTCAATTAGGCGGTTCTTGCGGGAGGAAAGTACTTTGCCATGAACTCATGCGCAAGTTGGTTTCGAGCGGTGAATGTTCCTTAGGTGTGGAATTGCAACCATGAATTTTCCCTATCACAAAGAGAAAAAGGAAAGTTCCTCATCCGCACACAACCCGGGTGTACTCCATTAAACTTGAATTGTGTCCAAAACTTCTTCAAAATTCATGAGGTGTGTGTTGGGGTCTTCATTAGGTTCACCCCTAAACAAGGCATGGGCTTCGAGCATTTGGATTAGGGCGGGCTTGATTTCAAAATTGTTAGCTTGCATGGGCATCCTTACAATGCTCGAGTTTGCCCCATCAAAATTGGGTAGAGCATGCTCCCTCAATGGCCTTCCGTTCCCATTCATGCCATTTCCATTCCCATAGCCACCTATCCCATTATTTCTTACAACCTCTTCTTCATTGTTTTCCATGTTCAAATTCCTTTGATGAGCATTGGCATTCGCCATCTCTATCTGTTCTTGCACTTGTTGTACCCTTCTCAATCTTCTAATTTCTCTTAGCTCTTTCTCCCTTTCCTTGTTTAGGCAAATGAATGGCTCTTGAGCTCCTCGTACCATGCACTAAAACATAACCAAGGCAAATAGTCAATTGAAATTCCAAGTCAATTCCACAAGATATCTAACAAACATAAAAATGTTCACAAAAGTAACAACCAAACTAAACTAAACTAAAGTGCTAAATCTACACGACTCATAAAGTGCTTGATATTGCCAAAAACCGAAGACAATCCCCGGCGACGGCTCCAAAAACTTGATTGCTTCGTTAGGTAGAATTCAACTTTGGAAGGACAAACAAGAAATAATTAACCAGACTAATTCACTAGACTCTGCCTAACTTCCGCAAGTAGACTGAGTTGATAGTGGTATAGGATGAGAGGGTATCATCCCGCAAGGATTGTTGGAAGGCAATTGCCGAGATTTACGGATATTTGGGTAGTTAAGCAAAATCAAACAATGGATGATGGAACTATTCTAGTAAAAACCATAATTAAATGAAAAAGATAAAAACTTAATTTAAGGCTAGATTAACTGAAAAGCGAGTAAGTGAAAATAACTAATTACGATATTAAGAAACTAGTTGATCTATTCTAGTAAAAACAAGTGAAGGAAAGCACTTAATTCTAACTTAATTTAACCAAATTAAAACTAAAATTGAAAGCAAGCAAATTACCCAATTAAAAGGACTACAATTAACAGACCTAGAAGACTAAAAGCAACCATTTCTAAACTAGGAATTGGTAAGAGTTAAGCTAGAAATCTAAATATTTTTGGATTTTGATAAAAATAAAGGAAGCCCACTTGTAATTAACAAGAAATTAATGCAAGAAATTGAGAATTCTTAACTAGAAGTGCAAGAAATTACCAAGAACCCTAATTTTCCTAAGAAACCCTAGATTGCAAGCAAAGAAATTCTTACTAAATTAGACTAGAAAAGAGAGTAAAAATTATATCTATTCAAAGCTTACGATTAACCCACTACGATTATCTAATCACAATTTGAACTTGACAAGAAATTAAAAGAAGATCTAAGAGACAATAAAAGAGAAGTTTCTATTAAAGAAGAAAACTTGGAGTTTAAGATATCTTAAACTATCCTAAAATCTACTAACTATCTACTACTCTCTCTGCTTTCTATTTTTAAGTAGCTTAAATAGTATAGTGCTACAGAAGGCAAAAATCAGGAGTCGTTGGCTGAAAGTTTACCAAATTGCCCTTGTACTTAACTCTCAACGAGTCGAGATCACGATATGGAATAATTGAGATTGCGATCTCGACTCTAATACATTAAGACACTTTCCCGAGTCAAGATAACGATATGGAGAGTTTGAGATCACGATCTCGACTCTCTTCTCAGCATTCTTCATTTCTTCCATTATTGTAATTTGGTCCTTTGAGTTTTGTTCATTCCAGCTTCCAACCATTAATTTTTTACCTGCATTATGCTAACACCATTAAGCAATTAATTAAACAAGAAATTTAATAAAAACTTATCATATTTAATCACGAACGGAAATACAAACACATATGAAAAAAATTAACAAAAATCCTCAATTACTTACCCAAAGTTCGGGATTTATACTATCAAAATGCTATAATTTAGAGGAAAATAACTCAAGTTTACTAGAGTTATCACACCCCCAAACTTAGACCTTCTTATAATTGTTTCGCTAGTCCCGAGGAAAACAAAGATTAAAATTAAAAGAAGCCTACTAACACTCAAACATACAAACACCTCCAAAGTAGACGTGACACTTGATGAATCATGGATGTACTTAGAACAATTAAGAAATCTCTCAAGAAACGTTCAATACTATATGATATGTGAAGTATCTAAGTGAATCAATCCAAAATTAAAATTTTGTCCTTCATAGAAGCGCACATTCATTCACTACACAAGATTTCACATCACCAAGCATTACCATTCTCAAAAATAGTTACCAAAAGTTTTAGTTCTTTTCATTCAAAACATCATTACTTCTCAAATCACAAATATTATGAAGTTAGTCAACTATCTCGACTAGGCATCATGAAAATAGAAGTTCAATTAGGAATCAACTTAAATGCAAATGTCACACATTTCGGGAATAAACCTCTAACAAGGAATAAGTAATATGAGATTAATGATAAGTATTACAAACATTTACTCCTTAACTTATTGGTTGGATAACAATATTAAAACGTAATTCCTATTGGCTTAATTGGGAGAAACAACATGGGTACATGTCGGAATCCCGTACTCGCCTTATTCCTACTCTAATGGCTTATTTCGAAAAAACAACATGGGTACATGTCAAATTCCGTACACGCCTTATTCCTAAATTTTTTTTTTTTTTTTTGCGGTCCTAAACCAAGGAAAAGGAATGAATTGTATCTAAAATTAATCTCAAATATCAATTATTCACAAGTTAGAAGAACATTCCCTATGCAAACACACGAAATGTCCCAAAAATCCTTCTACTTCATTTAACTCATATTTTTTGCAATAGATAGTTCATCAACCAAATAATATAAGTGATTTGAGAAGAAACAAGATTTCAAATAAATTTTCCTAAAATTTCAACACTTCATTTTTAAATATAGTAATGCCATGTTTATGAGTTCTTTATGTTGCAAACGAACTACTCACTCACACAAAAATTCTTAAAATGAATCAATCATATACTTCAATCACAAAGTTTGAGCATTAAACATCAAAATTTATCATTATTGAGTACCTAATTGATCAAAAGAATATTGGAAATTTTTTAGAAAATATGCTTAAGTAAACGTTCCAGCAATTCGAGATCGCGATCTCACTTTTCCAGATCACGACCAAGCCTGATATCGAGATCGCAATCTCAATTCTGGTATCGCGATCCCGATTGAGTTGAGATCGCGATCTCGACTCGGCACGAAAAATGCCTTTGTAGAAGTTTGGAGTTGAGATGGCAATCTCAAAAATGAGATCGTGATCTTGAATTGCGATCCCGACTCGGCACGAAAAATATCTTTGTAGAAGTTTGGAGTTGTGATCGCAATCTCAAAAATGATATCGTGATCTCGACCAGTTGTCCATTCTTCCTTCCTCAAGTTTGAGTTTGAGATCCGATCTCGAGCTCAACTTCTTCAAAGTGAATTTTCACGCTTAGTCGAAATTAGTCCACTCTTGATCACTTTTCTCCATTTGAAGGGATGACCAACAAACAAAACAAAAAATTCTCAAGTTAGGATGAAAATTTTCACTCATTCTTTAGCACCATTTATTCAACAAAATAAAACTTAGATTTTTATCTAAAATTCTAAACTAATTAATCGAAATTAGAACACATACTAACGGAAAGCAAAAACAACTAAATGAAAAACTTGGGTTGCCTTCCAAGAAGCGCTCTTTTATAGTCACTAGCTTGATTATTGCAAGGACTTTATTCCAAGTAATTGAGGATGATTGACCCTCCTTTCCTTTTTTGTTTCCACGGAAAAATTTTGATCCCCTGTCTCTTCATGATTAAAGCTTGATTTTCAGGTTTTCCATGCACGAGCCCTTTCTTTCTAGCCTTAGTCATCGCTAGTGCCCCAATTAACATCACCAATTGTTTCTCAAACCATTTTTGTTTCTTTTTGTGCCTCTCAATTTCTTGACATCACCATTTTTCTTATTCTTTGTAGAACTCTCTTCATCCCATGTCAACACACATCCCTTATCGGGTGGTTTTTTTCCTTCAATTCATTTTTTGGATCTTCTTTTATTTCCATCACTTGCTTGAGTGAATTGTCTTGGTTAACTTCCTTTTGGTCTTCAATTGACCTGGCAGGGAAAGAATTAAGAGATTGGTTTGCACATTTCTCTTCAACAATGGGATATTATCCTTATATTCAAACACATCAAATTCAATTGATACATTTTCAACTCGTAAGACCAACGCCCCTTTGTTCATATAAATTAATGCATGAGCGGTCGACAAGAAAGGCCTCCGTAGAATCAATGGAATCTCACTCTCTTCACCCGTATCTAGCACAAAGAAATCAACGAGAACTACCAATATTTCAACTTGTACAAGCACATCTTCCAACAAGCCAATGGTTTTCTCTCGGATAAATCCGCCAATTGGAGTGTGATATTAGTTGGCTTGACATTCTTGATCCCTAATTTGTCATAGATGGTCTTTGGCATGAAATTTATGCTTTCCCCGAAATCGCAAAGTGATTGATGCCACGTTTTTCCTCCAACATTCACCGGTATCATAAAACTATCGAGATCTTTAAGTTTAGGGCGCAACTGCCTCTGAACAATGGCACTACATTAGGCATCAAGGCATACTTTCTCATCATCATCCCACTTTCGTTTCCTTGCCAAAAGATCCTTCATGAAACGAGCATAGTTGGGCATCTTTGTGAGGACATCAATCAAAGGAATGTTGACATTAATCTTTTTCAACATATCCAAGAAATGGGTGAATTGCTTCTCTTTTTCCTCCCTTTTTGGATCATTGAGTCTTTGAGGGTATGGCACTTTTATTGATGGATCTATCTTCAAAGGTACCTCCACATAATTCTTCTTGGATACCATGATCTCATTCTTTTGTTCCTTTTTGGCTTCATCATCAATCACTTCCTTTTCATTCTTAATTACCTTGAACCTTTGTTCCTTGATTCCTTCCTCCACCTTTTTCTTCTCCTTAGATTCAACCAACTCTTGCCACAGGGATAGGGCATTGCATTGCTCCCCTTAATTAAGGTTTGGAATGGTGTCACTCAGAAGCACTTCTAAAGGCCTCTCATTGTTCAACCTTGCCAATTGCCCCAATTGAATCTCCAAATTCATTGTCGAAGCCTTCAAATTCTCATAATCCCTCTTGTGTTCGTCATTTTTCCTATCCAACTCTTTTCTCAAGTACTCGGCTTCTCTTTTCCATCCTTCTTCACCCAAAGTCTCACAAGGAGCATATTAATCATGATACACGGTTTTGGAAGAATTTGCATAATCGAAAGGAGGTCTTTGTTGTTGATTTTGGAAAGGTTGATATGAGTTGGGTTGGAAATTTCTTTGATGTGGCGGTTGATTAGGTCTAGGTGAGGAACTTGAGGCTTGAGTTTGTTGGGCATTTTGAGGTGGGGGATTTGGTTGGTAAGGAGGATTGGATTGGTTTTTGTTGTTACTCCAAAAGAAATTTGGGTGATTCCTCCAAGAAGGATTGTAAGTGTTCCCATAAGCTCCGGATTGGTTCCTTGAAAGATGATGATTGATTAGCCACATAATTGATTTCCTCATTAGATCCATATGGCATCTCACATTGTCCATTGGCATGGCCGCCTCTACAAAAATCACATGTCATGCTTGGTTGAGTTGGAGATGAAGACATAGCATTTCCACTACTAGGTTTCCTTAGGTTCTCCAATGCCATTACCATGTTGTTCGTCACACTCATGAACATGCTTTGTTGTGCCAAAAGGGCATCTTGTACGTTTTGATTCAATGCTCCACTATTTGCATTGGCTTGATTAGCTTGATGTTGAACCACCGGTGGAGTTATCGGCCCATGATATCAGTGGTTGTATGCCATCCTATTTAACAACTCTTGAACTTTTTTCAGAGTCTTATACGAGATAGAGCCATCGGCGGAGGCATCTACGATAGATTTCGTCTGTTGAAGTAAACCATTATAAAAGGTTTTGATTTGAAGCCACAAAGGAATAGATTCATGTAGGCATTTTCTTAGCAACTCTTTGAATCTTTCTCACAACCAAGCTTCCCCTAGGCTTTCACCGACATCTTGTTTGCATGAGGTAATTTCATTCCTCAATTTGGCAGTTCTGGCGGGAGGAAAGTACTTCGCCAACAACTCTTGACCAAGTTGGTTCCGAGTGGGGAATATTCCTTGGGCGTGGGATTGCAACCTTGACTTTGCCCAATCACGGAGATAAAAAGGAAAAACCCTCGTCCGCACACAATCCAGGGGTATTCCATTAAACTTGAATGTGTCCAAAACTTCTTCAAAATTCATGAGGTATGTGTAGGAGTCTTCATTAGGTCCACCCCCAAACATGGCATGGGCTTGGAGCATTTGGATTAGGGCAGGCATGATTTCAAAATTGTTATCTTGCACGGGCATCCGTGCAATGCTCGAGTTTGTCCCATCAAAATTGGGTAGAGCATACTCCCTCAATGGCCTTCCATTCCCATTCATGCCATTTCCATTCCCATAGCCACCTATCCCATTAGTTCCAACAACCTCTTCTTCTTCGTTTTCCATAGATGTGTTCAAATTCCTTTGATGAGCATTAGCATTTGCCATCTCTATCAGTTATTGCACTTGTTGTACCCTTCTCAATCTCCTAATTTCTCTTAGCCTTTCCCCATTTCCTTGTCTAAGAAAATGAATGGCTCTTGAGCTCCTCGTCCCATGCACTAAAACACGACCAAGGCAAATAGCCAATTGACATTCCAGGCGAATTCCACAAGATATCTAACAAACATAAAAATTCACAAAATTAATAACTAAACTAAACTAAAGTGTTTAATCTACATGACCAGTAAAGTGCTTGATATTGCCAAAAACCGAAGACAATTCCAGGCAACGGCGCCAAAAACTTGATTGCTTCGTTAGATAGAATTTAACTTTGGAAGGACAAACAAGAAATAATTAACCACACTAATTCACAATACTCTACCTAACTTCCGCAAGTATACGGAGTTGATAGTGGTATAAGATGAGTGGGTATCGTCCCACAAGGATTGTTGGAGGCAATTACCAAGATTTATGGATAATTGTGTAGTTAAACAAAATCAAACAATGGATGGTGGAAATATTCTAATAAAAACCATAATTAAATGAAAGCAATAAAAACTTAATTTCAGGCTAGATTAACTAAAAAGCAAGTGAAAATAACTAATTACGCTATTAAGAAACTAGTTTATCTATTCTAGTAAAAGCAAGTAAAGGAAATCACTTAATTCTAACTTAAATTAACCAAAGTATGACTAAAATTAAATGTAAGAAAATTACCCAACTAAGGACTACAATTAAGAAACCTTGAAGACTAAAAGCAACCATTTCTAAACTAAAAATTTGAAAGAGTTAAACTTGAAATCTAAATATTTTTAGATTTTTTAGAAAAATAAAGGAAGCCCACTAGTAATTAACTAGAAATTAAACCAAGAAATTGAGAATTCTTAACTAGAAATGCAAGAAATTACTAAAAACCCTAATTTTCCTAAAAAAAACCCTAGATTGCAAGCAAAGAAATTCTTACTAATTTAGACTAGAAAGCAAGTAAAAGTTATATCTACGTGAACCTTGCGATTAAGCCACTATGATTATCTAATCAAAATTCAAACTTGACAAGAAATTAAAAGAAGATCTGAGAGACAATTAAAGAGAAATTTCTATTAAAGAAAAAAACTTGGAGTTCAACATATCCTAAAGTATCCTAAAATCTACTAACTATCTACAACTCTCTACTTTCTATTTTTAAGTAGCTTAAATAGTGTAGTGCTACACAAGGCAAAAATCAGTAGTTGTTGGCTGAAACTTTACCAAATTGCCATTACAACTTAACTCTCAGCGAGTCGAGATTGCGATATGCAAAAATTGAGATCGCGATCTCGATTCTAATACATTAAGACAATTTCCCGAGTCGAGATCGCGATATGGACAGTTTGGCGATCTCGACTCTCTTCTCAGCATTCTTCATTTCTTCCTTTATTGTAATTTGGTCCTTTGAGTTTTGTTCATTCCAGCTACCAACCTCTAATTTTGACCTGCATAATATTATACACCATTAAGCAATTAATTAAACTAGAAATTTAATAAAAACTTATCATATTTAATCAAGAATAGAAATACAAACATATATGAAAGAAATTAACAAAAATCTTCAATTACTTACCAAAAATTCGGGATTTAAACTATCAAAATGAGATAATTTAGAGGAAAATAACTCTAGATTACTAGAGTTATCAGGTCCAAACCTTTTCTCATGGAACGGTGGAAATAAAAGGAAAAGAGGGAGCTTTCCAGATCAATGGTCATCGGCTCAAACCCTACTTTGGAGAAATAATTGAAGGGGGACGAGAAATTGTTCGATTAACTGAGGGTCATGCCATAGTCAAACTAGTGACTATAAAAAAGAGCTTCTTGGGATGCAACCCAAGTTTTTTCATTTAGTTGTTTTTGCTTTCCATTAGTATGTGTTTTAATTTAGATTAATTAGGTTAGAATTTTAGATAAAAATCTAAGTTTTATTTTGTTGAATAAATGGTGCTAAAGAATGAGTGAAAATGTTGTCATCCTAACTTCTGAATTTTTTGTTTGTAGGTCATCCCTATAAATGGAGAAAAGTGATCAAGAGTGGAGTAATTTTGGCTAAGTGTGAAAAATTCACTTTGCAGAAGTTGAGCTCAAAATCACGATCTCAAACTCAAACTTCTGGAGGGCAGAATGGTCATTTGGTTGACATCGTGATCTCATTTTTTAGATCGTGGTCTGAACTCCAAACCTCTGCAAAGGCATTTTTCATGCCGAGTCGAGATCGCGATCTCAACTCCAATGAGATCGCGATACCAGAATCGAGATCGCGATCTCGATATTAGGCCAAATCGTGATCTGGAAAAGTGAGATCATGATCTCGAATTGCTGGAACGCTTACTTAAGCACCTTTCTCAAAATTTTCCAATAATTATTTTCCTAAAAAAAAAAAAATTAGTATTCAAAAATCACTTCAAACCATCATTTTATTTTATTTTTAGTGTTTTGATTTGGAGTAGTTTAATTTTCCTTTTAGAAATTGGGCTAGGAATAATGGCCTTAAGCTGACGCCAAGTAGCTAATTATTTTGATGCTTCATGGGTTGAATTTTTGTGGAATTTCTTGCTAGATATTTGGTGTAGCTTTGGTCATGATTATTGTCAAATAAGAGTAGAATGGCTAAGGGCCCTAAGATGATGCCATTTCTGTATTTGTTGATGGATTGAATTGGATATTTGATTTCATAGACCTTGAATTGTGAGATGCATGCCATAGTTTTCTATTCTTAGCATTTCTACTCAATTTTAGTTCTTAGTTTATAGCTATATCATGATTCGAGTAGTTTTTGTTATTTTTGGGTATGTCTTTATGTTTAATTTTGGGTAAGTGGAAGGATGATTTATTCATCAATTAGAATAAAAGAGACAAGTTTGGGGGTGTTTATTTCTATGTGTTGGGAATGGTAATTTTATACATATTATTGCCACTTGATGTTTAATGGATGGAAAACTGATCAATTAGGTACACAACGATGATAAATTTTGATGTCAATGCGGTTTATGATTGAAGTATATGATTGATTCATTTCAAAAAAAATTGTGTGAGTGAGTAGTTTGTTTGCAACACAAACAATTCAAAAACTTAGCATCACTATTTTTCAAAAAGAAGTGCTAAAATTTTAGGAAAATTTATTTGAAATGTTGTTTCTGATCAAATCACTTATATTATTTGGTTGATGAACTATCTTTTAGAAAGAAATGAGTTAAATGAAGTAAAAGGAATTTTGGGACATTTCGTGTGTTTGCATAAGGAATGTTCTTCTAACTTGTGAATAATTGATATTCGAGATTTTAGGTACATTTCACTCCTTTTCCTTGGTTTAGGACCAAAAAAAAAATTAGGAATAAGGCGAGTACGGGATTCCAACATGTACCCATGTTGTTTCTCCGAAATAAGCCAATAGAGTAGTAATAAGGCGAGTACGGGATTCCGACATGTACCTATGTTGTTTCTCCGAATTAAGCCATTAGGAATTGCGTTTTAATATACCAATAATTTAAGGTAGTAAATGTTTGTAATACCTATCATTAATCTCATATTACTTATTCATTGTTAGAGGTTTATTCCCGAAATGTGTGACATTTGCATTTAAGTTGATTCCTAATTGAACTTATATTTCCATGATGCCTAGTCGAGACAGTTGACTAACTTCGTAATATCTGTTATTTGATAAGTAATGATGTTCTAAATGAAAAAAACTAAAACTTTTGGTAACTATTTTTGAGAATGGTAATGCTTGGTGATGTGAAATCTTGTGTAGTGAATGAATGTGCGCTTCTATGAAGAACAAAATTTTAATTTTGGATTGATTCACTCAGATACTTCACATATCATATAGTATTGAACATTTCTTGAGAGATTTCTTAATTGTTCTAAGTACATCCATGATTCATCAAGTGTCACGTCAACTTTGGAGGTGTTTATAAGTTTGAGTGTTAGTAGGCTTCTTTTAATTTTAATTTTTGTTTTGCTCAGGACTAAGTTTGGGGGTTTGATAACTCTAGTATAACTAGAGTTATTTTCAATTATAGCATTTTGATAGTTTAAATCCAGAACTTTGGGTAAGTAATGAAGATTTTAGTTAATTTCTTTCGTATGTGTTTGTATTTCCGTTCTTGATTAAATATGATAAGTTTTTATTAAATTTCTAGTTTAATTAATTGCTTAATGGTGTTAATATTATGCAGGCAAAAAATTAGAGGTTGGAGGCTGGAATGAACAAAATTCAAAGGACCAAATTGCAAAAATGGAAGAAATGGAGAAAGCTGAGAAGAGAGTCGAGATCGCGATCTCAAACTCTCCATATCGCGATCTCGACTCGAGAAATTGTCTAAAAGTATTAGAGTCTTGATTGCAATCTCAATTGTTCCATATTGCGATCTCGACTCGCTAAGAGTTAAGTTGTACGGGCAATTTGGTAAACTTCCAGCCAACAACTCCTGATTTTTGCCTTTTGTAGCACTACACTATTTAAGCTACTTAAAAATAGAAAGTAGAGAGTTGTAGATAAACAGTTAGTAGATTTTAGGATACTTTACGATATCTTGAACTCCAAGTTTTCTTCTTTAATAGAAACTTCTCTTTTATTGTCTCTTAGATCTTCTTTTAATTTCTTGTCAAGTTCAAATTTTGATTACATAATCATAATGGGTTAATCACGAGATTCGCGTAGATATAATTTTTACTCGCTTTCTAGTCTAATTTAGTAAGAATTTCTTTTCTTGCAATCCAGGGTTTCTTAGGAAAATTAGGGTTCTTGGTAATTTCTTGCATTTCTAGTTAATAATTCTCAATTTCTTGCATTAATTTCTTGTTAATTACTAGTGAGCTTCCTTTATTTTTATCAAAAATCCAAAAATATAAGATTTCTAGTTGAACTCTTTCCAATTTCTAGTTTAGAAATGGTTGCTTTTAGTCTTCAAGGTCTCTTAATTGTAGTTCATTTAATTGGGTAATTTGCTTGCTTTCAATTTTAGTTTTAATTTGGTTAATTTAAGTTAGAATTAAGTGCTTTCCTTCACTTGCTTTTACTAGAATAGATCAACTAATTTCTTAATATCGTAATTAGTTATTTTCACTTGCTTTCTAGTTAATCTAACCTAAAATTAAGTTTTTATCGCTTTCATTTAATTATGGTTTTTACTAGAATAGTTCCATCATCCATTGTTTGATTTTGCTTAACTACACAAAAATCCGTAAATCTGGATAATTGCCTTCCAAAATCCTTGTGGGACGATACTCACTCATCCTACACCACTATCAACTCCGTATACTTGCGGAAGTTAGGTAGAGTATAGTGAATTAGCGTGGTTAATTATTGCTTGTTTGTCCTTTCAAAGTTGAATTCTACGTAACGAAGTAATCAGAAATGTCTCATTAATTGGCATTTCCTCACCCATCTTTGCCATTGGTTCTTCTAACCTTGAAAGTGACCTGCCACAGTATTTTCAGCTCTTTTTTTGTCTACCACCTCCCAATCGAATTCCTACAATAGTAAAATCCACCTGATTAATCTCAGGTTTAGTATCATTCTTAGTTAATAAGTATTTAAGAGCCGAGTGATCTGTACAAACGATCACCTTTTACCTATGAGATATGACCTAAACTTATCAAATGCACTTAGTACTGCTAGCAACTCTTTGTGATGGAATAGTTCTGTTAAGCTTCATTAAGGGTACGGCTAGCATAGTATACAACATGCAAAAATTCATCTTTCTTTTGACATAAAACCACTCCCAGGGCATGGTCACTTGTATCACACATTAGCTCAAAAGGTAAATTTCAATTTGTAACGACTATGACTAGTGCGGAATCAAAGCTTATATCAATTTATTAAAAGCAGAAAAACATTTATCATTAAAATTAAAAGGCACATCTTTTTGAAACAATGTATATAAAGGTGAGAAATCAAAGAAAATTTTTTAATGAAACGTCGATAAAAACCAACGTGACAAAGGAAGCTCCTCACCCCCTTCACATTAGTAGGAGGAGGTAATTTTGAATGACTTCTACCATAGACTTGTCTACTTCTACACCTTTAGCAAAAATTCGATGGCCTAACACAATCTCTTCCTTTACCATGAAATGACACTTTTCCCAATTTAGTGCCAAATTGGTAGACTCACATCTTTCCAAAAAACAAGCAAGATTATCCAAACATGAATCAAAAGAATCACCAAAAACACTAAAGTCATCTATAAAAATTTCAATAAATTTCTCAATCATGTCACAAAAATAGCAAACATGCATCGTTAGAACGTGCTAGGATCATTGCACAACCCAAAAGGCATACATCGGTAAGCAAAAATTCCATATGGACAAGTAAATGTGGTTTTCTCTTGATCTTAAAGGGCTATGGCTATTTGGAAATACCCTGAATAACCATAGAGAAAGCAATAAAAAGCATGTCCTGAGATGCGTTCAAGCATTTGATCAATGAACGGCAGGGGAAAGTTTCTTTCCTAGTGGCTTCATTAAGTTTCCTTTAATCAATACACATCCGCCACCCCGTCACTAATCTTCAGAGGAAATTAGCTCATTTTTCTCATTTAAAACTACTGTCATCTCCTATTTCTTTGATACTACTTGAGTTAGCCTCGCCCATTCACTATCACTCTTGGGATAAATTATTTCAACATCTAGTTAGCCTCACCCATTCACTATCACTCTTGGGATAAATTATTTCGACTAGCCTAACCCATTCACTATCACTCTTGGGATAAATTATTCTGACGTCTAGTAACTTCAAAACCTCATTTTAAACTGCCTCTTTCAAAGTAGGATTTAACCTTCTTTGAGGTTGTCTAGTCGGGTTGTAGTTATCATTAAGGAGTATTTTATGCATACAAACTAAAGGGCTAATTCCTTTTACTTAATCAATGCACCATACAATTCTCTCACGAAGCTTTTTCAAAACAAAAATCAATTTTCCTAATTCAATATCTAAAGTAAAACACTCACAATGACTGGATATATATCATGTTCTCTAAGATAAACATATTTGAGATGAGAAGGAAGTGGTTTACTAAGTTCAACCTTAGGGGGTTCGTTGGTTGGAGACCTCCTTTTACCTCTACTCTCCAACTTGCTCTCTTCTGCAACTTCCTCCAACTCCTTCTTTTGAGTTCTTTCTTGCTCACTAGACTCCATCTCATCTTCATGGATGTCTTCATGTCCTTGATGTCAGCTTCCACAGATTTCCTGTAAAAATCCATAACCAAATCATCAATAATATCAATACTCATCACATCATCATGTTAAAAAGAAAATTTAAAAGAATCAAAAATGTTAAATGACTCAATGTCATTGTCACTCAAAATTGTTGGTTTCATGCTTGGACATCTATAAAGGTCTTTCCAATATTAACGGGGTCAACACATCTTCCTCCATGTTGAGCACCATGAAATCTACCGGTAGGAATATTTTGCCCACTTTGACAATGATGTCCTCGACCACTCCCACCGGTTGCCTTACACTTCTGTCAACCAAATGAAGAGTGATATTTGTGGGTTTCAGTCCTCCTTTATTCAATTTCACTTATAAGTAGAGTGAGGCATAAGGTTAATGGAGGCTCCCAAATCACAAAGAGCTCTTTGAAACACTATAGATGTGTAGCCAAGATCCTTAACCTTAGTGAAAAGATTCTTTTGAATGATAGTGCTACATCCTTCATTTAAACACAAAATCTCATCCCCCATTAGCTTCCTCTTTCTTGACAAAATCTGTTTCATAAACTTAGAATAGCTAGGCATGTTTTCAATAGCTTCAGTGACAGGAATCTTAATGTCAATCTTTTTAAAATTTCCAAATTTTTTAAAATTTCTTAGCTTTCTCATCCTCTTTCATTCTTTGAGGGAAAGGAATACTTCCCTATTTACTTGGTGAAGTTGAGAGGTCCTTAGTTTTTCCTTGTTGGTTAGGAGCCTTGGTAGGTTCTTATTGATCATCACTGCTCTTGGATGTCTCTCCCTTTTCCTTTGCCTCACTTTTACCACAATTCTTGCATCATCCTTGTCAACTCTCCTAAGTTCCACGATTCTCAGAACTATTAACCACTCCTCAAAGTAACTGCTTGGAGATGCTCTCTCCCATGGGTGTTATCCGTTGGGTTTGGAATGGTGTCACTTGGCAACCAACCAGTTTCTCATTATTCTACTGAGCTAATTGTCCCAATTGAAGTTCTAAGTTCGTTGTAGAAACTCGCAAATTCTCATGTTCCCTCTACAAAGCTTTCAATTCCCTCCTCAAATTATCCTTATTGGATTGATCATGGGCTACATGTGATGGATAATTGCGATTTTGAGGTAGGGGTCTTGGTGGTGGAGGTTGGTATGAGTTATTTGTTTAAGGCAGAAAGTTTTGGAAATTCCTCAGGTGAGGTGGTTGATATGGTCTAGAGAATGGAACCTAGTTGGAATAATTATATTGTGACTGGTTGGGTTGAAAAGATAGATTTTGAACATTGTTCTGATTACTCCAAGAAAAGTTTGGATTGTTACGACAAGATGGATTATAGGTATTACCATAGGAATTAGGCAAATTCCTTGACCTTGATCGTGATTTTTATTTGAAATAAACTGAACTTTCTCATCTTGTATCATGGGTGCTTCACAAAGGCCATTCTAATGGTTTCCTACACAGAAGTCACAATTTAAATTCCTTGAGGTGTTGAATCAATGGCCTTCATCGGACTCCGTCCCATATTTTCTAGGGCCTTTGTCAAATTTATCATCATATTAAACATCATACTCTGTTGAGCTAAGAAAGCATCATTAAAATTAATCATACCTCTATGTTGGGCATTGACCTGATGCACTTGTTGTTGTGGTTATTACCCAGCCAAAGAAGTGATTGTGTCATGGTAGTAATGAGTTGATGCCATTCTTTCCAACAGTTCTTGTGTTTCTTCTGGAATTTTAAGAGGAAAAGCACTCATGCGCTTGCATCGACAATCAATCTCATCTCCAGAAACAATCCATTGTAGAACGTTTGTACTTGTAGCCACAATGGAATGGCATGATGTGGACATTTCCTAAGAAATTCCTTAAATAGCTCCCGTGCTTTTTCACTTAAACTCTCCCCAGTAATTTGTCTAAATGAAGTAATGTCATTTCGGAGCATTGTGGTCCTCGATGGTGGAAAGTACTTGGCTAAAAATTCTTGAGCCAATTGATTCCATGTAGTGAATGTACCTTGCTCAAAGGATTGTAACCAAGCCTTTGCCCTATCTCTCAATGAAAATGAAAAGGCTCTCATTCGAAAACAATCAGGATGCACTATATTGTATTTGAATATGTCACTAACTTCCTCAAAATTTACCAAATATTTATAGGAATCCTCGTTTGGTCCACCTTCAAACATAGCATGGGTTTAGAGCATTTGAATCAAGGCAAGCTTGTTTTCAAAGTTAATGGCTTGTACAGGTATTCAGGCAATGCCAGAACTTGCCCCCTCAAAGTTTGGTATCGCATAATCTTTAAGGGGTTGAGGATTAACATCTCCTTTATTGCCATTCTTACTCGCTACCTCGTCTTGCTCTCTCGCGTTGCAGTTTGGATTCTCCATTGTATTCTCTATAACACTCCTTGGCTTGATTATTGTTGTTTCCTGTAGTTGCTGGTTAGAGTTCGTTCAATCTCTATATCACTAGGATGTAGTGGTTGTCTGGAAGAATGAGCATTTACCATAAACTACAAGAAAGAAACCAAAGTTTGAATATCAAAGCAAGATCCAAAAGAAAAATTAAAAAATAAAAAGGAATTGTAAATAATTGTAAGAAAATATAAAGTCTAATCAAGTAAGGCTCGCTAAACCTAATATTGCTACCAAGAATAGTTCTTGACAACGGCGTCAAAAACTTGTTCGGGTAAATATTGGATTAGGTAATCTAATGCGAACCCCCGCAATTAACTTGATGCCACGAAACCCAACAATTCAAGATTGCACCAAAACCCCAAGGATCAACTCCAAAGTTGATCACAAGAGTTTGGATAGCAAAGACACACAAACAAGAACGAAAGAACACAAAAGAATAAAGCAAGAATTCAACCCGTTGTCTATAGTGAGGCAAGACCCAAACCTTCACGAACAAGATTTAAAGTAAGAATTGACCAGTTTCTTGTATGAATCAGGCAAGAACATCTATAAGTCAGTTAGAACAATCACCATTACTCAAGCGATGATCCCAACAAAGTCTTAATCTGAAGACTAAAAGAAAAAACTTTTTCCTCACGAAAAAGACAAATTTTATTGACAAAAATGTGCTATAATTCGTCCATATGATGATGCTTATTTATAGGCTTAATAAAGTCCTAAAAACTAGCTATAAAACTCCTAACATAGTATGATTCTTAAGAACTCAATGGCCATTCCCCCTCGAATCAGACAAAGAAAGAAGGAAATCCCGCTGAGTTCTTACTTTTTCATGTCGACAACTCAATTCATATGATTACTACAGAGATGAACCCAATCCGGAATATAACCATAGGGTTCAGCCATAAGTAGCCCCAAGATTTGGGCTAAATGGGCCTTATTAAGGCTAATTAATGAGTCTAAAGACTAACAATTAAATCAACAACTAAACCCGACTTAAACTAGCCACAATTACACAAACTTAAACTACTATTGGGCTTTACATAATAAAGGCCAACCTAAAATAAACTTGAAAGGAAATCTGGCCTTCTTACACTTGAAAGATCTCCGCTTATGCTTCACTTTGAAGAATTAGACTTCATGCATTAATGAATTGAGAATAGTCCAATCCAAATTGATCAAAATACCATGAATGTGCTCCAATATTGGCAAGCTCAAGTCCACGCTTACTAGCATTCATCTCCTCATCTTGACATATTTTTAGCGTCTCTGGATTCATATCATTCCCTCCCTCCTCGAAAGGATTCGTCCTCGAATCCAAACCTGGATAAGAGAAACACGAATTAGTTAAATGGGACACAAGACCGGCAGAAGAGAGGCCTTGAATCTGTGCACTATTATGAACACAACAAAGTTTTGGAAAGTAATTATCCAAACAGTTAAACAAAGGTGCACGCCGAAGTAGAAAATCATTCAGTTTTGAAAAGTTAAGCACAACTTTAGCAATTGCCAGTCATAAAAAATACTGATTTTGACACAATTGGAACTTATTTGACCATAAATAAAAATTTTCGTCAAAGTGTTTTGAGACAAAATTGATACGATTTCATTCTTACAAAGTATTTGGTCTAAATCACACAACTTAGGATGCTCAAAAACTAAAAAAGAAACAAAAATTTGAGTGCGTGTCTAAGTAAAACAAAATCAAACAATTTATCCCGCCATAACAAAAACTTTTCTTGGCTTGCACAAAATTTGAATACCTTGATGTTAACTTTAATTGAAATTTGAATTTGACAAAAGAAGTCAACCAAAATAACAAAGTTATCTAAGTTATTTTGAACAAAAGTGAAATGTCAAAAATCATGTAGCATGCAAACACAACAATTCAAATTAGATTTCGTGGCATGTAAATGATTATCAACTAAGGCTTGGACAGATTTATCCAAACAATGCTCCACAAATTCAAATTGAAGTCCAAGAATTTGGATGCCTTTTTAATTCAAAACAACAACCAAGTGTCTTCAAAAACCAAGTTAAATGAATTAATTTTAAACAAGAAACAAACAAAATATACACTAAAAATAATTCTAAAGTCAGAATTAAATTTGCACAATTCCTTAAAATGATCAAATTTAAGAATTTCAACACAAAAAATAGAAATAAGTTCATACCTTTGAGATAGGGTACTGACTACCATATCTTTCTTACCTCACTTTGGTTGGAATGATGAGATATTCAATTGGAAGGTTAGTGCATCATGACTTACACCTAAGAAGGGCTGCACAAAAGAAAGAAACAAAGATAAATCAAGGTTAGGCATGACAAAATAAATTCTCTTGTTCTCTTCTTTTTTTCTTTATTTTTCTTGGCCTATGGTCGACGCCTTTACAATCTTTTTATCTTGACTTTCAATCGTTATTTGGCTTTCCCCACTTTGCTTTTTACTTTTATTCCATTCAAGAAATTTTCTTTGAATTTCTAATATTTCTTCGTCTATTTGATGGTGTGGCAAAGGAATAAATTTATACTTACAATTTTTTACTCTTTTTATACAAGTGATACGCCTTAGTATAGCTATCACAAAAACCATTTTTAGATAATTCCTATAGCTGACCAAGTTGTAAATGACATGTGAGCAATGGTTCTACATCACAAACTACTTTATCAGAATAGTTACCAATAGTGAAGGATACAACAACTTGCTCAGTTACCTCAAACGCTTCACTTTCTGTTGACCATCGGAATTATAATCCATAGTGGCAAAGTAGGCAAATTCAACTTTTCAACAAGAAGTGTACTTGCCAGATTAATCCATATGCTACTATCAATTATAGTACCACAAACCCTTTCACTCACGAGAACTTTAGTGAAGAAAGTCTCTTCCTACCTGCAAGATATCACAAATAAAACTCACAAAACAAAGTGGTTAGTGTTAGAAAAAAATAATCAGAATTTTCCTCACCACTCGGCCTTACTCTTTGGAGAACAATTCACTCAAGTTGTATCACTCAATCCCTCATGTATACCCTCAATTTAATGGTATCAAATTGCTTTTATAACTCAAATGATCTCACTACACTGTCTTTTTCCTCTCTGTAGTTCAATCTCAAAGTCTTTGAAAGACTACGAGGACCAAAGTGAGCTATAGTTGTGTTTTAACCACTTAATTGGCTGGAAGTCAAAGAAAACAAACAATCACGGGTCAACGACAAATAAGAGACACCAAACTTTTGGATTTAAGCTTCAAAGAACAAGAGAAAACAAAATATCCGAGACAACTTGAAGCAACAAAAGGTATAGAAAGCAAATAAGAATTTGGTAAGCAAATTTACCAAATAAAAAATAAAAAATAAAAGAGAACTAAGCACACAAGAACAAACACATAGCACTTAAGACTAACAAAAAAAAAATAAAAGAACCAATAAAATTAAGTGCTTTTGAACAGAATAACAAATTTGGAAAGTAGACCTTGATTTAGAAAGTTTCCAAAAATAGAAAGTTTCCAAAAATGAAAAGTTTTCAAAAATAGAAAGTGGCAAATTTGGTGGATTTCCTATCGGGTTCAATTGGAATTATGGTAAGTAATCCAAATCCTACTAGGATTAGGATTAGTTTTCTGAGTCCAACTGGGATTAGGATAATTTTTTTAAGTCGATGTAGATTAGGGTTTTTCAAATCCAATTAGGATTAAGATTAGAAACCAATTCCAAATAGGATTAGAATAAGGAAACCAAGTGCAATTAGGATTGGAATAAGAAATACCAAACACAAGTAGGAAAAATGTAAGAAACCAAAATCATTTTAGATTAGAAAATAAACAAATAATTGCCTATATTTATAAGCAACCAACTATGCTAACCCTAAAATTTTTTGCCCTCCTTCTCGATAGTCGATTCTTCTTCTTCTTTTTTTTCTCATGGTTTTTTTTTCAATGCTTTTTTTTTCACTTTTCGGGCAAAAAAATTTTTTCTCTCTGTTTTTTCTCAATTCGGCCAAGGCCACTTCTTTTCTTTTTTTGAATTCGGCTAAGAAAAGATTCTTTTTCGTAGCAGCAAAAACAAAGAGAACAAGTAGTTTGAAGAACAATAACAAAGAAGCAACAATATGGCTGAAATTTTTTTTATCAATAAGAACAAGGAAGCAACAAACAACTAATATTGAATGTGTTGGACCCCAATTATGATAATCATGTTTTGATGATGACCAAATTGTACAAACGGCTAGAAAACAAGTGTGCAGAGAAATAGGAAGGCTCGGACGAAAATGATTATCCGAACACAATCAAGAAAAATAACCAAAAGTTGAACAACACCTTACGGACGACGAAGAGCGTCCGAAAGAAAGGAGTTCGGACGCAAGGGAGCATCCGAAACATGATCAAACAACACCGAGGAAGAACACATCTTTCAGACATAGATAACTGTCCGAAGGATAGTGCTTCAAACGTAAAAGACCATCCGAGACAAGGAATTTGAAAATATGATGATCGGACGTTGAAGACCGTCCGAAGCCAAAAAAGATTTGACGTTGAAGACCGTTCGAAGAAAGGAGCTCGAAATGAAGTAATTTTCTGTCAGAGCTGTACAAGCCGCATATGACCATCCAAGACACTATTCATCAAGCTGTAGAACGCATATGACCATCTGAGACACTATTCATAAAGCTGTAGGATGCATGAACGGACGTCCAAACCACCGTCTGAACCCCTAACGGCTAGTTTTTAACAGCTAGTTTTTTTATCGTTGGAACTCAAATTTCAGCACATCTTTTATCTATGAATAGCCCAAGGATATCCAAATGATGTGAGGAACTACTACATTCAATACAAACACTTGTAAGAGCTATTTTGGGAGAAATAGGCTAAAATATTGTGGGTTGTATTGGTTTGGGTAGTATAGTTCTCTTGGCTCAACTAGAGGAAATTAGTGTGAGCAAGAGTAGACTAGTGAGTGATCTTCAAGTGTAAGAGTGGAGGGATAACAAGTGTACAAAAGTGAGATTGTAGTGTAAAACGCTTTAGCTCAACTAGAGGAACTTAGTTGGTGCAAGGGTGAGCCTACTTTGTGTACAAGATGGTTATCGCCTCACCTTCTTTGAAGAGGCACTACTAGTGGATATACTCCAAGCTTGATAAGCTTTGGTTTGATATTCTTTATCTCAATCTTTTATTTCTTCTTTAAGCTTTGATTGTTAAATATTTATCTTTGATCATTTGTGCTTAAGTATTCATTTGTTGCACAAAGTTTGTATTTTTATTAAGCACTTCAAAAGGTTTATTTTTTGATACAACCTGATTCAAACCTCCCCTCCCCCCTCCCCTCTTAGGTTGCTTATGGGGCAACAGAATATTAATCAAGAATCAAGGTATGGCACAAGAAGAACAAGGCACAAGATCAAGAACAAGACAAGAATCAATAAGGAAAGCTTTTTTCTAGATGAACAGTAATGGTGAACAGTAACGATGAACAATATGCGAATAGTAACGATGAACAGTATGTGAACACGATGAACAGGAATTTTTTTTTTTTTTTTTTTTGCAGAATCTAAGATATGATTTTCTGTGAAAGAAAATAAAAAAAAATTAAAAATGAAAATAAACAGTTGTGGAACTGACCAGAAATTGGACCAACTCTGATACCAATCTGATGCGAACCCCACAATCGACTTGATGCCACGAAACCCAACAATTCAAAATTGCACCAAAACCCCAAGGATCGACTCCAAAGTTGGTCACAAGAGTTTGGACAGCAAACACACACAAACAAGAATGGAAGAACACACAAGAATCAAGCAAGAATTCAACTCGTTGTCTATAGTAAGACAAGAACCAAATTCTTAACAAGATTTAAAGTAAGAATTGACCCGTTGCCTATATAAATCAAGCAAGAACCAAATCTATAAGTCGGTTAGAACAATCACCGTTGTTTAAGCGATGATCCCAACAAAGTCTTAATCCAAAGACTGAAGAAAGAACTTTTTCCTTATGAAAAAAACAAATTTTGTTGACAAAAATGTGCTGTAATTCGTCCATATGATGATGCCTATTTATAGGCTTAATAAAATCCCAAAATCTAGCTAAAAAACTCCTAAAAAGGTAGTGCTAGGGTTCAGCCATAAGTAACCCCAAGATTTGGGTGAAATGGGCCTTATTGAGGCTAATTAATGAGTCTAAAAACTAAGATTTAAATCAAAAACTAAACCCGACTTAAATGTGAAGGCTAGCTGGTTCTCAGTACTTCTTAATGATGAAACTAATACTTCTTAATGATGAAACTAAGGGTTTCTTTCAGTCCACCAGTGGGGTTAAGTAGGGAGATCCTTTGTCTCCATTGCTATTAATTTTAGCTTAGAAGCCCTGTCAAGAGGTCTTAAGTCCTTGGCTTGCGGAGGTATGGTTTTCCATTTTCAGTTCACCACAATTGCCCCATCAAATCACACTTAGCTTTTACAGATGATTTGCTTATCCTTACAAATGGGAGCAAAAAGTCTTTGACCAATCTTATGGAGTTCCTTCGATTTTATCAACCGGGCTCAAGACTATGAATTAAATTTGACGAGTTTTTTCTTTGCACCTAGATGATGTCCACGAGCTACACTTCATGTTCTTGTGAGTCTCTTGGGCATTAAGAGGGGTTCTTTACCTTTCACATGCCTGGGCTGCCCTCTTTTTACTGGGCAGAGGAAAACTCAACGTTTATTGGCTATGTTGGACAAGGTTAGGAATCGCCTTGCTAGCTAGAAAAATAAGTTTCTTTCTCCTGGTATGCACTTAATTTTAATCAAGCATGCCTTGGCGTCGATACCAATACAAATTTAGGGGGTTTTTGATCCCCCAAAGGCATTGATTACACTTTTTGAGAGAATGAAAGCAAATTTCTTTTGGGCGGTTTCGGATTTCAGCAATCAGTGTCATTGGAAGAAGTGGAGTGATTTCTGTCAGCCCACACATGAGAATGGTTTGGGTTCTGCAGAATAAATGATATTATTGATTCTTTTTCATGCAAGATGTGGTGGAATTTTCACACGTCCTCATCATTATGGGCAGTATTCATGCTTAATCGTTATGTCATGGTTCTTGCCACCCTGCATCGGCTTGGAAAGGGATGCTTTGGATTAAAGATTTGGTTCCTAGATCATGACATCCAAATGCTCACTCAGTCGGGGTTCATCATTTTGGTTCTAAAATCTGTTGGGGATTGGTCCTCTTGCGGATCTGGTGAACGATTTGGAGCTTATCTATCTTGCTATTCGGGATGTCTTTTCCAACACTCATGGGTGGAACTTTAGCTGCATTGATCATCTGATTCCTAATGATATGAAGGCTACTATTTGGAGATTTACTTTATACTTATCCAATGAAGTTGATGAACCATGTTGGAATCTCACAACATCTGGGATTTTCTCTCTCTTCGGCCTTCCACCTAGTCTGCACCAAATGTAATACCATGTGCCCAAGTGCGTTCATTTCGGGCTCCCGAATTCCTATTAAATACTCCATTCTTGCATGGAAAGTTCTTAATGGGTTGCTTCCATTTGATGATGTTCTTTTGAAGTTAAGTTTCCATCTTGCTTCCAAATATTGTTATTGTAAGTCCTCGGACACTATAGATAATTTCTTTATTGAATGTCCACCCAGGGCCATGCAGATTTGGAAAGTTTTGGAGTCGTGGCTAGGTATCCCTCGTGTTAGGGCATCTTCTTTTCAACAAAAACATAATGTTTGGTGAAAATTTTTTGAAACTATGCTCGTTTTCAAAATTGTTCTTTTTTTATGCCGATTGAAAAAATGAATTCCGAGAGAGGGGAACTCGCATTCAGTGAATGCGAGTTCAATCATTAATTTAAAAAAAAAAAAAATTTATCCAGACCTCGCATTCACCGAATGCGAGGTCTAAAAATTTTTTTTTTAAAAAAAATTGACCTCGGTTAAGGGGAACAACTGCAAGGTTCCTTGTGATGTGAGATCTAAAACTATGTTGTATGACCAAGGGGAACAACTGCAAGGTTCAGTAGCATCACAACTGCAAGGTTCAGTAGCTTGTCTAAAACTATGTTGTATGACCTCGCATTCAGTGAATGCGAGGTCATACAACTATTTTGAAAAAAAATAGTTTAGACCTCGCATTTGCTAAATGCGAGGTCAGAATTTTTTTTTTTTAAAGCTTTTTTTTTTTAAATAATGATTGAGCTCTCATTCGGTGAATGCGAGTTCCCTTCTCCCGGAATTCATTTTTTCAATCGACATAAAAAAAGAACAATTTTGGAAACGAGCACAGTTTTAGAAATTTCTCAATGTTTGGTAGCTCCACTCTTTGGCATCTCTTAATGGACAACTTGTGGGTATAATTCCTATTTTTGTTTGCTGGCACCTTTGGGGAGCTCGATCTGCTTATGTTTTTCACAGTAAGCCTATCTTTTTCCATCAATTGATGTCTAACATCCGTTATAGTCTCCATATTTTTAGTTTGGAGAGGCCTTTTGAGGCTAAGGAAGTTCACCACCATCATTTGCATGGTTCGTATGTCAAAATTATTTCTCCTACTTCTTTGGCTCCTATTCGGGTGGCTTAGGATTGCCCTCCTCCAAGTTGTCTCAAGCTTAATATTGGTGGTTCATCAACTAATCTAAGAGCAGCAGGCGGTGGGGGCTTATTAAATCATCCTCGGGTTGTTCCTTTGATAGCGAGTTTTGCATTATCTTATGGTTCACAAAATAGCTTGGAAGCTGAACTTTTAACTTTCATTGCCGGTCTTCAACTTTGCTTGGATAGGGGTTTCCGAAATGTCTTCATTAATTCAGGTTTGTTGGCCCTTTGTCAAATGACTCTTGGTACTGTGACTGTAGCATAGAAATATGATGCCTTGGTCTGCAAGGCAAAGGCACTTTTTGCTTTGGAACATCACTCTCTTACACATCTTCAGGGAAGCTAACTCTGTAGTGGACATTTTATCTAAGATAGGTAGCAGCTCAACCGATCTTCGTTTGTTTTTTGATGATTCTTCGTGTCCTTAGTTGCATAAGGTTTACATTAGATTAGATGCTCTTCGTTTTCCGTGTGTAAGATACTCTAGTTGATTGTTTTTTAATTTCTTTCAGTATGCTTTTTGATAGAAGATAGTGACACAGTCCCCCCTCCTTGTATTTTAATTTTTTATTATTAATAAAAACTGGGCGTAACCTATCTGCCATGTTACTAAGATACCGGTGGTTAGCTAATTCAAAAAATAAATAAATAAAGGTTGTTCTCGAAATTTGACTTTTCCACTACTGGAATCAGGTCCGGCGACTAAATTTGTGTGCTTTAAATTTGTGAGTGACGAAAAAGTATTATTTCAAAAGTAAAGAACTAAAAAAAAATACAAATTGAAAAATGAAGGAGTATTATGGTCGTATTCCCCTTTCTATAATCATCTCGTTGACTCTTCTTATGGACATAATATTTGAGAAAAATTCTATATTCCTATTGTGCATTAAAGGCTTATACAGTCCAACAACTTATACTTTATAAACTTGTATTGTATTAATTTTTAAAACTAACGAGATAGTTTCCTAAACGGCAACGGTAGAGCTACATATAGCTTACGTGTCCCCACTAGACTAACAGCAATAGTGTATTTAAATAGAAAAATTTTATAAAACATCATTCTCAATTAAATTGGTGCCCCCACTGACAAAAACTAAATTTTTGCTTGTGTAGAGTTACTTGTAGTTCGGGAAGTAAAAATGTAAATATTTGATAAGAAAATGATAGAGGGTTACCTTATTGATTAAAATTTTAATCTTGCCATTGGGGTTTAAATTTGAAAATTGAAAGTCTTATATTAATTGCTTGATCTTTTGAGAAAAAAATTAATATAGATATTTGTGTAAATAAATATACAAAAAAACATGCTCTGACTAAAAATATATATTATTATTATTTGTGTCCCAGTAAAAATATTTCTAGATTTCTTATTCAACAGAATTGTAAAATTTCCCAATAGTTGGAGTAGGCTTTCATCACTTTATTCATTTGTTAATTTGACAACTAAGGAGCATGATTTTATAATGACAGATATCTCAGGAAAACGAGCTTGAAACTCCGCAAAGCATTCACATGCCAGTATTTCGTGGTGCAATTCTTGAGGTATTTTTGTCAATTTATGGTAGTTCACATTTACCTCTATTGGTTTATGAAAACTAGTCATATTGACACAATCGATATATACATGTGTGTAAAATTATATTAAAATTTTTTTAAAAAGACCAAAAATTAAAATACAAATTAAATTAGGGATGTGTGTGCAATTTTTGGATGAATTGAAGAAAGTTATTTGGAAGGGGGTAAGAAGTTAAAAAATTATACTAAAAATATTCTTACATTATTACAGTAGTAATAATTACCGATAAGTTTATAAAAATAAAATTGTTCAAATATTTAATAACTTAAAATGATTGCCCCTTAAATTTATTTGAAACATGGCTTTATAATTTAACCATGTAATTATCTAACAAACACTACATTTATAATTAAACTTTTTTTTTAAATACACTGTGCCAAAATCACTACTTGTACTCAACAAAATACTAATAAAATTGGAAATAAATATCAACTCCCAATAAAAACCTTTGATTTAAACAAGTAGAAATCAATTTAGATGCTATTGAAGCGAAAAGTTCTTTACATAGTTTTAGTGTATTTCTAAATTTTATACACGCTGTTAGACCCTTTGGCAGCACAGGATTTCATGCATCGGCAAGGCTGCGTGCCTGGCCCCAAACAGCCTGCACGTCGGCTAGGCAGACTGCCTGTCGACAAGGCAATGTGCGAGTTTGGCAAACGGAGGTGGGCCGACTTGAGCCGTTAACGTGCTAAGTGTTTCAAAACTATGTCTTGGTGTTGCTAAAGTCCTTAGGGAAGATTTGGCATCAATTTGAATAGTTTTGATGGGGTCTCGGGTGGACCGAATGGCTCTACTGGTTTTCAATAAAATGGTGTCAACTGCTGTCACTTGGGATTTTTTTTCCAAGCCTTATATAGGGAAGGTATGCTCACTCTACTTCTTGGGTGGACGGTGGGTTAGGCCACTAGGCGGGCAAGGCAGCCCGTGGGCATTGTTGGGAACCTTTCCCCATGTCGTATGAGTGTTAGACATGGTCGTGTTGGCTTCGGGATGGACGTTGGCAAACCTTGGCTTGGAGCAGCTAACAGTCACGAACGAGCTGGGAAAACGTGGGTAAACGGCAGTGGCAAGAACGCCGGACCCGTGCACACATGTACATGAGATGGGCATAGCTTGTGGCACAATCTTGGGCGTTGCTGGGAGCCCAAGTGAAGCCTTGTGCGTGGCAAGGCTGGTCGGTAAGAGTGTTGGCCGAGGAATGTAGGCAACCGGGTTGCCAACATGCTGGACAGTTGCGGGAAACGGCTAGGCAGTGTGCACGTCGGGCAAGTGCACATGCACGGGAGTGTCAACCAGTGGAAGTTGGACTTCGTGTGACTAGGTGGGACTACTTGGCCGAGCTGGTTGGCTGCATGTGCAAGAAAATGGCTAGAAATGCGGACAGCACGTGGAGTAGTGCTTAGTGGGAGGTTGTGGCAGTTACCACCTTCTGGGGCATCATCAAGCCATGTGTGCTGCCAGCTGGCCAGGCAACCTAGTTGTAGGCATTTCGTTTGTCCAACAAAGCTAAGCGGTTGGGCTTGTCAACTGCATTTTCCCTAGAAATATTGGTAGTCAGAGACTTGGCGAGAGGGGGAATCCGTGAGGAAGCCCTGTCTCATTTAGGCCAAGAGTATTCTGCATACCAGGTGTTTGTAAAATGTCCCGTTGTAAGCTTTTAATGGAATTAAAGTGTTACAAGGGTTGGCCTGGGGCCATAATCCGTTTGTGCACTGTTTACTTTCGTTTTGTTGTGCTTTGCTCTTGTGTGTTGCCTAAACTTCGTGCTTGTGTGTGCAACGGTTGCCCAAAAACTAGTGAAAACTAAACACGAGTGTGGGACGGGTTGGCTGACCAAAGTTTGCTGGGCAAAATTTTGGTGCCATCACAGGCTTTTTATTCTGCCTTGGCACGTCAAGTTCGTGTCAAGTAGAAGTTTCGTGACAATTGTGGTATCAGAGCATTGATTATAGTGTTCTGGACGTTCCTCCTATGGCTGGTGGAACGATGGAACGGGTTCAGCGGTTGGAAGTGCTGGTAGACCAATTGATGATGTAGATGGGTGAACTTCCAGAAGGCTATGTGCTGCGTTCTTCCCTTGACCAGACCAGGGATGCAGTTGAGGCCGTACACATTCTTCGTGCTCACTTCCAACAACCTGAACGGGCATGGAATGCCAAATTTGAGAGTCTTGCACGGCTGCAAGACGAGATGGGTTCCTTGCCGTTGGCGTGCGACACCAACAAAAACCAACTCTCTTAGGTGCTTGGAAGCACAGGGGTCTTTCGGGTGCAAGGACATGGCAGTGGGGATTGCCGGGTACTAAGTAGATGCGGGCTACTTATATAAGAGAGTGCTGGCAGTGAGTGGCTGCTGGGCAAAGCAGGCATGAGGGTGCTTGTTACAAGGGTCCTTCGGGTGGAAGGACATGGTAGTGGGGACTGCCGGGTGCTAAGTAGATACGGGCTACTTATATAAGAGAGTGCTGGCAGTGGGTGGCTGTCAGGCAGAAAAATGCTGGCAGTGGGTGGCTGCTAGGCAGAAACGGGCATGAGATGCTTGTTGTTGGCACAGTTGGGAAACGTAGCAAACAAACACTACGAGACTTGGGCAGAAATCAGTCGGACATGGGGTCTTGCTGATTGTGGGAGCAGGACGAAACACAAGTGGGGGAGTGTGCTATGTTGCTGTGTTGGTCTTGGTTTCGGGGGAAACCAAGGCAAGTCTTTTGTGCGGGACAAAGGTCGGGCATTGTGCATGGTGCCTTGGCTATGTGAAGGCCAAAATGACAAGGTTGGGAAAACGGAGGTAGGCCCTGTTGGTTTCTTACAGAAGCACGGAGACTAATCCATGGGGTCTAAAAAACCTGCAACGGGCAGTTCCTAGGGTGGAACGTAAGTGGTAAATTGCTTCTGTCCTTGTCTAAATTATTCAAGTTCTGTTTTACTTGTTTAATTTTATGGCACACAGGGGTGCCAAGTGACTGATGTTGTTACCAAGCGGTTGGCAGAGTGTAGTGTACTTCATTTGTTGCCCATGTACATTGTTTAAACAAAGGCTGGGTGGCTGGACAATGTGACAAACTTGATGTGGAATTCAAGGTTCAGGCAGCAAATGCAACTTAAATGAAGCCTAAAATGACAAAAAGAGGGTTGCAGTCACAAAGTTAGCCCAAATGAACGGGAGAATTGCAGAAGCCATGTGGGAAAACGGGCAAGGGAGTTGCACAGTACGAGACTGGTGCAAACTTCAGCAACGGGGCTGTTCCGTTCGAGTGGCAAGTGCAATTGCAAGAGGGCTGGCAGTTGGCATTGATGAGGGCATCAATCTCTTCAAGTGAGGGAGGTTTGTTAGACCCTTTGGCAGGATTTCACGCATCGGCAATGCTGCGTGCTGGCCTGGCCCCAAACAGCTTGCACGTCGGCTAGGCAGACTGCCTGTCGGCAAGGCAGTGTGCGAGTTTGACAAACGGAGGTTGGCCGACTTGAGCTGTTGACGTGCTAAGTGTTTCAAAACTATGCCTTGGTGTTTCTAAAGTCCTTAGGAAAGATTTGGCATCGATTTGAACAGCTTTGATGCGGTCTCGGGTGGACCGAATTGCTCTACTGGTTTTCAATAAAATGGTATTAACTGCTGTCACTTGAGATTTTTTTTCGAAGCCTTATATAAGAAAGGAACCGTATGCTCACTCCACTTCCTGGGTGCCCGGTGGGTTAGGCCACCAAGCGGGCAAGGTAGCTCGTGGGCATTTCTGGGAACCTTTCCCCGTGTCCTATGAGTGTTAGGCATGGTCGTGTTGGCTTCCGGACGGACGTGGCAAACGTTGGCTTGGTGTAGCTAACGGGCACGAACGAGCTAGGAAAACGTTGGCAAACAGCAGTGGCACGAACGGACCCGTGCACACATGCACACGAGATGGGCATAGCTTGTGGCACAATCTTGGGCGTTGCTGGGAGCCCAAGTGAAGCCTTGTGCAGGGCAAGGATGGTCGGCAAGAGTGTTGGTCGAGGAGCGTAGGCAACTGGATTGCCTAAGTGCTGGACAGTTGCGGGAAACGGCTAGGCAGTGTGCACGTCAGGCAAGTACACACGCACGGGAGTGGCAATCAGTGGAAGTTGGACTTCGTGTGGCTGGGTGGAACTACTTGGACGAGTTGGTTGGCTGCATGTGCAAGAATTTTGCTGAAAATGCGGGCAGCACTTGGAGTAGTGCTTAGTGGGCGGTTGTGGCAGTTACCACCTTCTGGGGCATGATCAGGCCATGTGTGCTACTAGCTGGCCAGGCAGCCTAGTTGTAGGCATTTCGTTTGTCCAGCAAAGCTAAGCGGTTGGGCTTGTCAACCTCATTTTTCCTATAAATATTGGTAGTCAGAGACTTGGCGAGACGGGGAATCCGTGAGGATTTAGGCCAAGAGTTTTCTGCACACCAGGTGTTTGTAGAAAGTCCCGTTGTAAGCTTTTAACGGAATTAAAGTGTTGCAAGGGTTGGCCTGGGGCCGTAATCCGTTTGTGCGCTGTTTACTTTCGTTTTATTGTGCTTTGCTCTTGTGTGTTGCCTAAATTTCGTGCTTGTGTGTTGGTGAGTGCTTGTGTGTGCAACGGTTGCCCAAAAACGAGTGAAAACTAAACACGAGTATGGGACGGGTTGGCTGACCAAAGTTTGTTGGGCGAAATTTTGGTGCCATCACAGGTTTTTTGTTCATTCCGCTTTGGCATGTCGGGTTCGTGTCAAGTAGAAGTTTCGTGACACACGCCAAGATGAAAGTGTATTTCTAAATTTTGTACAACTCATAAAGGAGCTAGTAGGAAATTCTTAGCCCACACCTTTGGTTCGGAAGTAGTCACATCGAATTGGAAGTTAATTATTTGGTTTAGAAGATGAGATGGAGATATGGTTGCATTCGGAGCAAGGAGTCCGCGGTCTCCACTCGTGGATTCTGTCCACTTAAAACTTTTAACGTTGTAGAGTAGAAAAAATCAAAAAAACATTGTCAAATTAAAAAAAAAAAAATCGGTGAAACCAAATTATTTTGCACAATAAAAGAAGTAACTAGGCGAGTTACTATTAGCTATTAGCTATTAGCTATTCGGATGGCGTTTGGATATCTAAAGCACCAATTCAAATAGCAATTAACTTTTTTTTTTAACAAACCGTTATCCAAACCAGTTCATATATGAGAGTATTTTTATAATTTTAAAAATTAGGGCTGCAAGATACTACGGGATTCTTGTATAGTATTTTATTAGTTTCTTTGCCTCCCAACCTATTTACGTAATTAGTAGTCATCTATTCCTTTTTAAAATTTTAGTACATAAAATAGGAATAGAATTATGGATTTGGATATATGCAATTCCAAACTATTTAACTGCAACGGATAGCCGATTAACAAATTACTTTATTAATATGAATGGATGCCAGGGGCGAAATCAGAAATTTTGTGTAGTGGGAGTAAAATTTGCGTACTTTAAGGATAATATTTCATTTCCCCTATTATAGTTTTTCATTTTGTAGTCATCAAAATTCCTTTATATATTTTAGGTTCGCATAAAACAATAAAGCTAAGTAATGTTGATATATAATCTATACAAATGAACAATCTATATTAAAGTTCCAATTTAAAAGAACTGCATTGAAAGTTTGACATTTAATATTTATGGTAAATGTTTCTCTTGCTCTATATGTACTTATTAGCAAAATTAAACCTTAGAACTTGTATATTTTGTAGTTGTTAATTATTAGAAAAACTGACAAACAAACTCCAACTTAACTTTCTGCACATTTTTAATAATATTTAATTGATGTAACTTATAATTAATTACCATAGCCTATAATTAATTACTAAAACAATAAAAATCTATTTAGATTATTTTCAGTTTTCTAATTTTCTTTTCCTATCAATCCACCATAATTTCAAGATTGCACGAAGTGTAGAAACATGATGGTGCAAAATATTAAAATTAATATTTTGATTTCAATTCTTTTTTTCTTTTTTTTTAAAAAAAGAATTACATACAATTGCCCCGCCCTCTCTCTGCCATCGTTGGATGTAGTTTTGCCAAACCGGTTCGATACTTCAGTTTTTGCCAGCAAATTTCAAGTATCAAACCGGTTTGTAATAATTTGATACATGTGTTTCAACAATTTTTTTATCTCACATATATTCTATCAAAAAAATTATTACCGTAATTATCCAAATAATGTTCAAGAGTTGTTGATGTCCTTACGACTGTCAAATTGAGCCATTTATTTCAACAATTCTTTACACATTGTTAGATCTGTCAATTTAGCAAAAATTTCAGGGAAAATGTCATTTCAACCAAGAAATGTGAATTATAATTAACTATTAATTTAGGGAATTTAGTACTAAAAAATAATGTTAGTATTAGCAGACAACTTATTAAACTACTTTCGACCGAAAAAATCAATAAAAATTCTGCATTCAACTTCTAAATATATCTTCATATTAACTTTTATATAAATAAAATATTTTCTTGATGAAAAATAGATTCACAAGACCAAAATAAAGAAAATAAATATATTATAATAGATGGGATTGAAATAGTTGCTTAGTTGGCATAATGGAAGGATATTAGTTTTAAAAATAAAGTTAGAAATTAAAGTGTCAGTGTTGTTAAAGTTTAACAAGATAAAGTAATTAAACTAAAAAATAACGAATGAAATAGGGATAAAATGCCCAAGACATTGAATTGGCATCATGGAAGGGTTAAGTATTAAACTTCCAAAAAAATAATATTAGAAACTAATTAATGACATCAAAGTTTAAGGGATAAAATGCAATTGACCTTTTAATTTATGGGTACGACAGGACAGGGTATTTAATTTATGGATATGATAGTAAGCAATAAGTGTAAAAGTTAATAATACCATACGTGTTTTGTTGAGTACACATGAGAATCATTTTATATAAAAAGTCTTATAAAATGCAACTTTTCGGTCCCAAATTGTTAGTCACTTTTCAGAAATTCAACTTTTTTAACAATAGTGCTTTGATTGTGATGTTGGAATTTTACTTTCTAATTTTGCGCTCTAAAATTCAAAATTTGAATTTGAATATCATAATTACAAAAGTAACAATAGGTCAAAGAAGTGTTAAAAAATTCTTTTAACCTTATAAACATAATAAATATTTTGAAATATATCAATAATTCAATAGACGAAAAAATATCTTTTATTTCTTATTTATAACTTATTTCATAATTACAAAAGTAACAATAGGTCAAAGAAGTGTTTAAAAAATTCTTTTAACCTTATAAACTTAATAAATATTTTGAAATATATCAATAATTCAATAGACGAAAAAATATCTTTTATTTCTTATTTATAACTTATGTATCACATTAATAAAAATAAAATTCATTTTAATTTCAAAACAACAACAAGAATTGATATAAAATCATATTAATAATGTAATTTACAATTCCCATTTGATTCTTATAATACATCCTCCTATCGTACCGCTGATAAGCCTGCAAGGTAAGACTGCAACATCCAGCCAAATTAAAAATAAAAAATAAAAAAACATTATTAATTTTACGTTACGATCTTCGCAATCCCCAGTTCCATTTTCCTTGTACTGCCTACTAGATCCTTCCCACTCCCGAAACTACCCTTCCCCCAAACTTCTCCTTCTTAATTCTGATTACTTCTCAAGGGTAAGGTTTTCATCAATCTTTATTTCCATTTCCCCCAGAAATTCTCATTGTCTTCTTTAAAATATCTTTTGAATTAAATGTACATCAGTTGATATAATTTTTTGAAGTTATTTGCTTATCTGTAAGCAAGATTTTATTTTTTTGTGATGAACTGTGAATTTTCTTTTCTGGGTATTTTAATTTATTAGGATTTGCTTCTTTTGTACTAGCTCTGATTGAATTTGTCTGATTGATTAAATCATAGTTTTATTAGTATCTAATTTCAAGTTTTAATATTTATACTTTTCTGGGACATGAATTATGGAAGAATCTTGTTAAATTATTTTTGTTTGGAGAATTTTTGAGTGTATGGAAGGGAAATTTGATGTTGATTTTGTCTCTTTTTTTTTTTTTTGGGTTTTTAATAGGGTGTGTGAAAATGCAGAAGAAGAGAAAGAATTCTTATGGCATGTGGATATATAATTGTCGGTTTGATTGCAATTAATGATTTTGAAGGGTCTTCAGCAAGATAAGAGGACCCTTCAGATTGGAATTTGCTGCTTTGACATCGTTTTGTTTGAATTAGTGATAGATTTTCTGTTAGGCAGTTTTCCAATATTTTGGCCGAATTTTTGGGGGTTTGGATCCGTTTGTGCTTGTAAATCATGCCAGCTGTACAGAAGCTTTATAATGCTTGTAAAGCTTCACTTACGCCAAATGGACCTATATCAGAGGAGGCTCTTGAAAAAGTGCGAGCTCTATTAGGTAAGAAGACTGAATTATCCGTGTTGTTGTGCGTATTTATTATATCATGATTGATGCATCATTGTTCAATGCGAATGCAATTGTGTTGAAGATATCAATGATTTGTTTCTACTAAGCACATTCATATTTTGTCTTGTTTGGGTGAGTGCTTTTTGCGTGGGACACGTTTTTTCAATAATCAATTCCTGTAATTTTCTATTAACTTTGTAGTAATCTCTTGTTTCTTTGTTACTTTGTTATGGTTGCGGGTTGGATTAGCTTCAACTGGTGTGGCCTATAAGATCATAGTTAGCTTTGCCAGTGTGACTGACATGATGCCAGAGTCCAGGCACATATCTTATTTTCTTTTCCAAGGGTTCAGCCTATTTTATGTATTTCTGTCTAAGAATTTGGTACAAATATTGCACATCAAATATAGTTTACCCTATATTCATCATTCTATAATGTGTAGTTATTGACAGAGGAAAGAACTCAATAGCTTGTTCCTCGTTTCCCTAGATGATTTGTTATACAACGACTTTTTTTGCATGCTTATATAATGGGGCTTTTGTGATTATGTTGCTTTTTCTAGTGTAGAAGTTGTCACTTTTTTATTCAATTGTCAATTAATGAGTTAACTGGAGTAAGAACAGAAGTGTTTAACTAAATCATCACGAACTTGACTAGTTAGAACTTAACTATGATAAAGTGATGAATGCTGTTATACTGATGGTTCATTGGTTGTTTTGTCATATTCCTCACTTATGGGGAACATGTAACCTTCTATTCCTGGATAAACCATGCAATTTTGTGATCTTATTTGTTAACCAAATAGGAAAATCTCAAATAGTTTTGTCTTTATCGTGACCCTTGGTTTAGAATAAAATTATTGAACATTTTGTGGCTTTTACTTTGTCATTACTAGGTAAACTTACTTCACCACCCTTGTACCCATTTTCTTCTCCATTTACAGTTTCCAGTCATCTGCAGTTTCTTGTTACTTATAGAAGGGTGATAATGGTCTCCAAGAACCACAAACCATGTAGTCTATCACCTTTAGGTAAAGCTGAAGTTACATGGATTAAGCACGTCCAATGTATAAGCAAAGGCTCTAGTATGGAAAAACTTGTAGTTGTTCATTTCCACCTATATGTTTAATTTGAAAATTCAAACTAATCTCGAAGAACTAGTTTGGAGTAGGACCTCCTCTTTTGCAATATTTTGGTTATGATAAATCCAGTGCAGAGGGATGCATGCTAATAAAGTGTATAATTTCTTATTGGAAGTGCCATGTGCAGTTTTTCAATTATATAGTGTTTGAATTGGATCTCCAACATGTAGTGGCACAGGATGAAAACATGGGGACGTCATGATGAGCAGAAGCTATCATGTACGACCTTTTTGAAACCTAATTATGTCATTCAAACATTTGGTCCATGGGAAGGTTCAGGTGTATTTCTAGTGTGAATGTAGAATTAGAATGCCGAGGTATCTTGTTATTTCTGCAGCTTCTGCAGTAGGGATATCATGTTTCTGTGTCAGCTAAGTGTAATATCTGAATATTTTTTTTCCAGCCTTGATGTGTGAAACTCTAATTTGTTGGTTGCCTCCTCTAAAGTAGTCAATCCAATTTGACTTCTTACACCTTTTAGCTGTTTTGTTCAGCTAATCATTCTTCCAGGACTAGCTCTCTCTCTCTCTCTCTCGCTGTGTGTACACACACACACACACATGTATGTATGTATGTATGTATGTATGTGTGTGTGTGTGTGAGTATGTATGTATTTATGTATTTGTTGTCATGGCTTTAGGTTATGAAGCAGATAAACAGAGTTGTTTCGTTAATTTTAGGATATTGTGATGTGCTTTCTTTGTATAAATTTTGGGTGGTTACTCCTACACATGGAAATCTAGGTGGAATTCCTAGAATTTCTACCTCTCCTTTTTATCTTACTGATCCAGTCGTACTTTCTACTTCTAAACTCTTACTACTTTCCCATCCTATCAACTGATTCTTTCAAATTTCTGCACCTAAGCATCTCAGATGATATTTTGTTATCTTGACACACCACTTGGTGCTGCATCACGTGAATTGCACCCATCCTATAATACTGGAGAAGAATTCTTTATTCTTGTATGAAGGACACTTTTATTATCAAGTGATTTATCTAGAGATGGGAGAGGCAAAAGAGTGATGGAGAGAGATGTCTCTTTTCTAGATGTATTTTGAGAGGGGAGGGTAGGGGAAGAGAAATGTTATTTTTAAAAGGAAGAGAGGGGAACATATCTTCTACAGAGAGAAATTGTTTCCTTTCTTGGTATTTTTATTTGGAGTGGTTTCAATCCCGGCACCATTTTCGGGGTGGGGAAGTAGGGTCGAATGATTAGAGAACTGTTGAGTCAAAATTGTACACAGCTGAGATCTTTCCATTTCTTTCTGATCATATCGAGTTGGAATTTTTTGGGTTGGTGTGTGTGATTATGTGTGTTATAAGGGCTTACTTTGTGCATTGCCTCAATCAATATGATTTGGAATGTGTATCCAAACTTGTTTCGTGCGTAGCCCCAAATAGAAAGTGTGGACTGCTTATGAGCATGCATTGGAGGAACCTCTCTCCTGTCGGGCCAGTAAGTACCATTTCCAGACATGTGATTAATATACCTTCATTGCTGACACCTTGCATCAGGTGCAATGAAACCTCTTCACTTCTTATTAGATTCTCATTTTCAAATAGTGGCGCCTCTTGTGGAATATTTACTGTAAACTTTGGTATATGCATTTTGTCTGTTCATTGTAGCCCATGTTACTGGGGTGATATAAATTGCAACTTCCTTCACTATTCGGATTTCAGACTAGATGGCTGTTTACGCAAATTATATACAAGTGCTATTCGAATATCTGGAGATTGTTCAGGGGTGATCATTATGTTGTTTGCTCTTTCTGCTTTTCATTATGTCCTTATTTAAGCTGAACCACATGACCTGAAACAGGAGGTTGTGTTTGTTGTTTTACGTGAGACTAGGATTTTGCTCCTCGTTCTGTGACCTAACATGGAATACTTTTGAGACTCCCCTCTTAATCCACAAAAAACCGAGAGAGAAGTATAAATTGCTCTGTTGCCAATTAAATGTGGATCTTAGATTGCACATTTTGGTAGCAATACTTGGCCTTTTCACTTTATCCTTGCTTTATCACATAATTTCTGTAACCTGGCAAGTTGGTGTCTTTTCATTTTCAAAATTCTTGTAATTAGATAGGGTGGTGTCTGCATTTCATCAGTTTGTCTACCATATTAGGATAAGTTCCCGAGGAAGAAAGTAGCTGAAGTGACTATTTTCAAATAAAATATCTGATTGTGGGTTATCTCAGATGGAACTTATGTCATTTAACTTTTGGCATGGTTATTTGCATAGTATTGCTATTCCTAAATGAAAAGTGCCAATAAGTAAAGCTATCTTTTCCGTGTGAAGCTGATTTAATTACCACTTGTAGACTAAGTAGTCAACAGTTACCCGAGGCTATAGGGCAGGACTGCTTTGGCACGAAACTGTTTCTTTTATGCAGTTCTTACAAATTACAACTCCCTCTTATGTCTCTGTTGTTTTTGTTAGACAAAATCAAGCCATCAGATGTTGGTCTTGAGCAGGAGGCTCAGTTAGTACGCGGGTTGAAAGGTTCGGTGCAAGGTCGTAATGGGGCCTATCAGTCACTGCCACCAATTAAATACCTGCACTTACATGAATCTGATAGCTTTTCCGTAAGTGCTGAACTGACTGTTCATCAAATTTTCACTTTTTTTGTACTTTTAACCTTTGGTAACGAACTATAGCCTTCAGCATAGAGTTCAAATATTGCTGAAGGTTTAACTATTTACTAGCAAAAGTTGGTAAATAAATGTTTTGGATTCCATCATGTCGTGTGTACTTTTGCAGTGTATGGGAATTTTCTGCATGCCTGCTTCTTCTATCATTCCCCTCCATAATCATCCAGGCATGACTGTGTTAAGCAAGCTTCTCTATGGTTCCTTGCATGTGAAATCCTTTGATTGGATTGACATTTCTACGCCTTCTGATCCATCTGAAGGTGTGCCATTATTCTCTCACCCTTTGCACATGAAATCCCTGTACATATTTATGCTTGATTCTAATGATTAATAGATCCATATTTCTTAGTTGGATGCTTTTGTAAAGGAAGTCATTATAATTCTTGTGCAATAATATTGGAAAGAAATCAAATTGGCTATTTGTTGTTATGATTCAACAGTAATAGTTTTACCATTTTTAATCTCATGGAGCTTTCCCTTTTGCTGCTCTTTTTTCTCAATTGCTGTTTGTTGTTTATTGATTTCAATCTCCGTGAATTTCATCATATTTGATTTCCCAATATCATTAAACATTGCAACATTAACTTAGAATAATGTTTTCTGGAAAAGGACAGACCTGTTTAGGAAATCAGTAAATTTCACGAATCCAGGCACTTGAAATGTAGCAAAACAGGCGAATTTTTTTGTTGCAAAATGTAGGATAACATATGTTGGCCAGATGGGTACATTTCCAAATATTACTGTTAGGATGTATGTAAAATTTTTTTTTGTCCAACCTTGCTGTTTTAGTAGCTTTGTTTCAGTCTTGATTTCTTAGGGATGTATTATTTTCTTTGACTTAGGTTCCTAATATCTTAATAGCATTATTCATTACTGTCTCTCTATACTTGGAAAGGATATTATTGTTCTTTTACACAGTTTGATATTTTTCATGGGATTTTCTTGTGAGAACTAATCTTTTCCTGACATTTTGCACAGCAAGACCGGCAAAACTTGTTAGGGATTGTGAGATGACTGCTCCAACTGAAACAACAGTTCTCTATCCAAGTAGTGGAGGTAACATACATTGTTTCAAAGCTATAACTCCCTGTGCCATTTTTGACATCCTTTCTCCACCCTGAGATAACTCCTCTGAGGACGGACGACATTGTACTTATTTTCGAAGGTCCCCAAGAGGGGATCTACCTGGTAATTACAATTCTGACAAGTTTTTGCAATTCTCTTGTAATGAAATAAGTCTATTAACTAAGATGGCTCACCTTACTTTCATTTTGTCTATCATGAAGGTAGCATCGAGGTGGATGGAGTGACCATCACTGAAATGACTTGGTTAGAAGAGTTTCAACCTCCTGAAGATTTTGTAATTCGAAGAGGACAGTACAAGGGCCGCGTTATTAAAACTTAGCCTTCAAATTTTGGTGGTGAGCAGATAGATTTTTAAATGCATTGTGAGCATCATTACCTTCATTTGGGTGCTTTTGTAGGCAAATTTGCAGACGTCTCAAACTGATGTATCCAACAATTCATTTTCTTTGCCATAGATGTTTGGCATTTGGAGTTGTACATATTAAGCAACTAGATATCATTTCTATAGACATTCACCTTATATTAGTATACTAACTGAGACAGTTCTGAAGGTTGAAATGTTTAGAATTTAGTAATGCCTGGTGGGGGTATTTCAACCGCAACTTCTTTGGTTGTCAGTTAATTTCGATTATGTTGGTTGGTTTTCTAGTATGTGTAGCATCACTTATGGTGAATTGCAACAGTTTGATCAACTTGTTACTTGCATTGAACACCATGCAGATGGCACTTGGGTTGCCAGCTATTATACAGATGTTAAATTTGTCCAAACAAACATAAATATGTGAAAGCTTAATACTACTACTTTGTGATTATATCTCGTCATTGAGCAAAATAGGGTACAAGTCTATCTCGGCTTTCTGCAATCAATTTTTATGGATATAACTAGATAAAGGTGTATAATTACGCATGTGAGACTCATTCGAGAGAAACATGAATTGTTGTAAAATGGGAGAGGAAGTGATTTAGGATGGTCACTTAGGATTCCGAGGAACAAAATTTTTACTGGCATAAGAGGCATTATCTCGTCTTCATGTACACGTTTGGAATTCCTAGATGAATAATAAAGTACGAAAGCAGGGTAATCTTTGCCTAATTGGCTGCAACTCTTATTGGAAAAAGTCTGACTCTGCAATATTGCAGAGTTGGTACCCTATATCGTTTATTTAGTGATTAAAAAATAATAAAACTTTTACTTTACAATTATTTTAACTTTTGTGAAACTCACACCCTACAGCAAGACAGACTCACACCTCTTATTGGCATTAGTATTTCAGCAGTCTAAATTTTGTGTTCTGAGTTCAAAAATCGCAATTGATTGCTATGAACCTTCAGAAGAAAAATTGACAATTACAAGAATATTTCAGGAAACTGATACCTATAAGCTTCCCATAGTGTTTAGGGGTTTTTACATTATATGAGACCTCCATGCAAAAAAAAAAAAAAAAGAAAAAGCTTCTACAAATGCGCAGAATATCCTTACCTAACTGCAAACACGAATATCCTTAACTAGGATATGCCTTGTGATGACTACAAAAAGAACTCTCGTTCTTGGTGTACTCGACTCTATATAATTTGTTGATTAGGCAAAAACCTTCACATTTTCTTGCCACGTGGATATAAGTGCAACTTTTAGCATCAAAGCTGGCTGGACACTAGATTTTATTTTATTTTTTCATTAGTATTTTGGATTTAACTCGACCAGTTAGATTTCCTCATCCGAGTTGACTTTCTTTGCAACTGTCAATGTTTCAGATAGTTATAGTTCATGAACTGTGAGCATTGAGCTGCTATTTAGCCAGAGAGAGGCTATGTGGCCTTCCTCGTATTTTCTAGTTTTCTCAAAATTCCCACTCATTAGAAACTTGACTGCTTTGTTAGATTAGAATGGTTCTTTCTCCCAAAGTGATTTTAGCTTTATCTCCTCTTCTGGGATAACTGCCATACCTAAATATGTTACCAAAAAGGTAGAAACTAGCTCTACCTAATGTTTTTTAAGCAAAATATAAGGTTTTATTGATATGTCAAAGAATGGTTACAAGCAACAACTTGTTGCACAATACAATACTAGACCTAAGAATCCAAGTAATCAACAAAATTTGTAAGATTATCACTAAGATATTTATAGAACAACTACACACTAATTTTTGGAAAATAACTTGGGGAAAGTTCCAATCAAAACTTAACTCCCAATTCTCCTTGGTTAGTGGAATCGTCCTCCAACCTGCCACCACAATTTTAATCTCTTGCACAATATGTTCAACCATAATATTAAAAGTTATTTAGTGCATTAAAGTAATGATTAAAACTAAGAAAGCATTTTGTAAGAAAATAATTAAAAAGGAAGTATCTTTGCAATTAAAAGAAAAACAACATAAGAAAGCAATTAACTATTCTAAACTACTAATTACCACAAGCGAAGCATAATTTTAGAAAGCCCATAACCTAAACAAAGAAAGTATTTTTAGAAAGTAATTAACTATCTTAAATTAAAAGTAACACTAAGAAAACATAATTAAAGAAAGCTCAATAGCTAATCTACTAATTAAACTAAGAAAGCAATTAAATGAAGAAATTCATAAACTAATCTATCCTAATTAACTAATCTAAACTATAAATTATCACTAAGGAAGCATTTTTAAAGAAAATCATGAACTAATCTAACAATTAGTATATGAAAACAAGTAAAGGAAGCAATTAGACTAATTAATTAAGAAAACATGAAATAAAAGATTAACTGAAATAGCTTGAACATAAATAAAGCACTTACAACTAAAAGTCTTAATCTTCAACTTAGAAATTAAACTTACAAGAAAGAAACTTAGAAATTAAACTTACAAGAAAGAGAAATTTTAATCTACTCCTAATCTAAGAAAACTCTCCCCATATGGGGAGGAAAAAGAAGAAAATTACTCTCTAATCTAGCCTAATCCTACTAGCTAAGTTAAGCCTTAAACGAGCTTTAAAAGGGTTATATACAAAGTCAGGATAGTGGGATAATTATGCAGCAAAAATTAGCCCCGAACAAAGTCATTTTTGCCCTAGCAGCCTTCAGTATTGCGACATCAAATCTTAACTTTGGTGTTGTGACAAGAAACTGGGAAGTTTGGCTTGGTGTCACGGCATCAAATTTTTGGTATCACAAAACTGACTACAATTTTTACAACACTTCACAGTTTTGTTTCAAAAATTTTTGTTCAACGTCTGATTGATACACTGTTTTTTTTCTTGTGACCGTAACACATAAGAGAAAATTATTATCGAAAATAAACACTTAAAATAAATCCTAAATATAAAATAAAATTTTCACAAAATAGGAAAAAAATAAAAGACAAACAAAGACGAATGAAAATCTAACTCCCAATGAAGTTAGGTTAAAGACACGACACAACTCTATACACAAGAACCTAATAAAATATGCTAATTGACACCTAAATAAAAACTAAAATATTTAATAAACATATAGTAACACATAAAAGTAAAGTAGATAAAAACACATATGAAAATACTAAGAATGCTCGAAACTAATAGCAAAACCATTAAGTTTAGGGTACTTATAACTCTAACTTCCTAGAGTTATCAACCTGCCAACTAATAGTCTATCTTTTGTTGGTAACCTCCTTTTACATAACATCCAAAGTAGCACTGCATGTCTAGGAATATATGAGAAAAACAAACCAGATTATACAATGACACTTCTGGAGCAGAGGAGGATGACATTCTGGCTGCAGAAGCAATGGTGAAGATCCCTTTTGAGTCAGCTAACCATTTAACTGAATCAACTAATTTTTGATTTGGTCAACAACTGCTAGGAAGAGCTTAGATTAGCTCCCCTACTTTCCTACATCTTCTCCTGCCATGATGCCATTTCCATTCATTGTCCCTAGTTATGGTGCTTAGTTTGGCCAAAGGCTGACTTCTGAAATTTCTCAATACCTCCTGGCTATACCAATCTATGAGTGGTTTGTGTGGATGCCAATTGTCATATCACAAAAAAATATTTATGCATTCCCCACAATGGCTTCAATGTGATATCTAAAAAACTACTTTATATTGACTTGTGTTATCAACATACATTGGATCATACTTATGTTGACTTAACTAGCCAGATTAGATTTCATATCCGTGGAATTTGTAAATTATTATGTTGACTTAACTAGCTTTATCAACATACATATTATGCATTTAACAATTTGTAATGATTATACTCGTTGCTATAGGATCATAATGAAAAATATAGTGTACCTCATATTTGAAAAGTAGAGACAAAGTCAATCATACAAAACTTTTTGGTATGTTCATCCTAGCTCAATCCAGTCCACAGGCTTTTCTTATTGATCTGCTATTTCCATTAGTTGGTTCTCAATCTTACAGAACTTTTTGCTATCTACATTCTACTCGATTTGGCATGTAGGATTTCCTTACTGATTTGCTATATTTGTTAGTTGGTTCTCGAAAATGATATGGATTCTCTAATCATCATGTCTGGATCCTAATAAGTTAAAGTCCTTTACTAATTCAGTGACTAGTGACCCTGGTGGCACCCCAACTTGGTTGTCTAGATTCATCATGACCTCTTTGGTTTCTTAGCACACATTTTCGATACTTGTGATTTTGATAAATTGATTTAGATTCATCTCTCCTTTAGGGTTGATGCTTTTATTTTGTATGCAGTGTCTATGTGCCCTCTACTATTACCATGTATATTGTGGAATAGGCAGAATTGCTTCTAATCCATCTTGAAAGCTGGAGTTAAGATCTTAAGGGATTTATGTAGATTTCCCGTTTGTCCACCCATGGCTGGACTTCAATCTGATTTGTGTTTTAGGTGTATATTTTTCATATTGTAGGTCTTCCTCGGTTACAAGATCCAAGCTATGAGCTACAAACTGCAACTTGTGACTAGCGACCTGCAACTTGTCACCATGTTGTGAGAAGGGAATTGCAACCCATCAATAAGCTTCAACGAATTTCCTTATTTTTGCATCAGGTGGACTTGCCTTTCCTTCCTTTTTTGATTGTTCTGGAGCGTGCCCCAGGACATTTACTTTTTCCTGTTAATACTCTTTTCTCCTAATTCAATAGCTAGCTCTGGTTTACGAATCTGGATAACTCATCTAGCTCCATTTTAGATGAGGATAGGACTTTAATATCCGTCATGGCCTTTCTCTGTCCCCCAATGTGCGTAACTTTTGGAACTTTTCCATTTCACAACTAAGCATACTGTTTTCACAACTTTAGCACTGTTTATTGCTTAGGTATTTCATCAACCCTAGTAGTTTGGTGTTTCTTGTGCGTGTTTTTTCTTTTACTAACATGTTGCCAAAAGTAAAAGTAGCAAATACTTTCTATAAATATTCCTTTCCCTTTATAGTAATATGGGCATGTTGGATCCTTTATTGATGTAGGATTCTCTCATTCAAGGGTTGATTGAAGAGTCAGTTTGACACTATTGACAAAGAGTGTGGTGAGTTGCATCTTGCAAACGGATGAACAGTGTCTTATGAATTGGTGGCCTTCGAGTCGTGATCTTGCCCTATATAACACCACGAATTTTTTGGAGCAGCTCGGTCAGTGATGTTGGGTAATATTTGTTTAGTGAAGAGTCAGGAATTTATCCTACTTACACGGGATGCAATGATTACTCTGTCATTCTAGTCTTGGACATGAAGAACAGTTTTGCACATGAAGAGCTTCCTTATGGAAGTGGCTTAAATAGTCATGCAAAGATGTGTTAGGTTGCTACCTGATAGACATAAGGTTTGTAGTGGATTTTCAAAGAGTTGGCCTACTCAAGAAATTATTACAAGACATATTGTTGGACTGGTCATAACTGCTGATAGAATTAAATGTCAATTCCAAGTACCAGTCATGTATTTCTCATTTCAAAATTGTTCGCAACACAAAATATCTTGAATTAATGGTTTGATAAAAATCCAAGAGAATTTTTATCTATTTGAGATAGGCCTTAGGATCCATAGTTTCATTATAGGCCTTAGAGGTTCTATGTATTTGTGAACTAAGAGGATTCTTTTTTATTTTCTCCAAGCCATCAAGCCATTCTCTAATCACTATAACATTTGGGCCGTGGTTTTCTCGATGACTGTATTCCTAAGAAATTAGGATTATTCCTACTCTTTTTTGTACAACTTTTGCACTAGTTTCGATGATTTTAGGGGTTTATGTGATTGTTTTAGTGTATTTCTATTTTATGTGTTAGTGAGTCTTTAGGGTTTAATTATTGTTATTCATTTTATATTAATGAGTGTTAGTGTTTAGAATTGTATTTAGGCGTTATGTTTAAAGTTTTACCTAGTTTAATGAGAACTAGGGTTCTTGTGTGCTTTATTCATCTTTTGTTCAAGTGTTGTGAGTGTTTTGTTTAAGTGTTTATGTTTTATTTTAATGCTATATTATGGTTATTAATGTGTGTTTTCATTCTATATTATGGTTATTAATGAGTGTTTTGTTTAAGTGTTTATGTTTTATTTTAATGCTATATTATGGTTATTAATGTGTGTTTTCATTCTAGGGTCAAGTGAAAAAAATGACGCATCAATCAGATGTCAAACAAAGATTTTAGAAACTAAATGGTGAAACCGTGCAAGACCGTAAGTCAAGAGAGTTTGCGGTTACCGAACTTATCAGGCCAATTTGTTCACCTTCAACAAACCTAGGTAGAAGAGGGTTTGCCATTAGCGAACTCCACAGGCAAAAATGGTTGGCTTACAGCGAACCATACCGAAAAGATGCAAAAATTGACTTTTTACCCCTAAACTCTAGACCTATTATAATACATGCTTTAGAGCTCATTATCATTCATTCCCTAGCCTCTTTTCTCATTCGCATTTGGAAGAGGGTGATTTTCTAGTTCTAGTCTCTCAAATTCAATGTTTACATGGTGTAACTAGATTTTAATGTTAAAGATTGGCCCTTTCAATTAGTAAGTAGCATCTTTATGATTTATTTACTTATTTTAATTGTTAATTACATGATTTCTGGGGTTCATGAATTTTCATCCATGCCTTCAATCCAATACTTTCTTTAATTGCTTCCATAGATTAATGAGTAGAGTAGTTTACATGCTTTTAATATTTTACTTTGTGTTTATGTTCTAATAACTTGTCATGGGTTAAGGTTGGGTGATGCCAATTTTAAATGGTTAAACGGTTAAACTTGACAATCAGACAATTTTAATAAACTAGAAGGATAATTAGTGGAATTAATTGCTTTCTTAATTAATAGGTAAATTGAGGGAAAAAGAAGTGGAACCTCCAATTTAGACATATTAGTAATTGGATTAGCTTTAATTTATAATACTGATAGAATGAATTACCTAGTTGGTCATCTAGAACTCTATAGGGTCAATTTGGTTAGTTCTAGGTAGTCGGAGAAATCCCAATTTAGACTAATTTAATTGATTGACCTAAAGACACAAGGAATCATGATGAGGCTAATAATGGGAATTGACCTCTAATATGGCCAATTGAACCAATTAGTTGAATGAATTAATTAAAGTTGGGAATTGCTAGTCTAATCCTAATCCACTATTTTCACTAGTTTATGTCTTTAATTTTAGTTAGTTAAATATTTTCCATTGCTGATCTTTCAAATTGCGCTTGAGCTCAATGAATCGGTACTTGCTAAAGAAATACTTGTGGGTTCGACCCCTACCTCTCAGTATACTATTTGACCCATACAATTGTGGTGTGTTATCTAGTTAATAGTAGATTTAGGTGATTATAAATTTTATATCTAGACATTTTATTTATCAAGTTTTGGTGCTATCTGCGTTGATTCGGTCTTTTGCAATATTGGTATAATTTGGAGAGAATATTACTTTGAAGTATAAATTGTGTTTCTATTGGATATTTGTAATATTTTGAGAAACCAAAATAATTTTTGTTTTTTGTGATTTATGTCACTTATTTTGAAACATTGAATTTTTTTTTCTTTTTGTAGTGGACAATTTAGGTTAGCTGCTAGTCTAACCTTTCCTTTTTTTTTTTTTTTTTTCTTTTTGTGTGTTTTTGTGTTAGTGCTTCTTTTTGTATTTCGTTTACTGTTGCTATTGTAGGATCATGAAAAATATGAATTAGAATCAGTCATGCCAAGGATATTTTATCATCCTTATGACATAAGATTATGGAGGCATGACTAATAAGCATGGTCCATATAATGTCCCTCCTTATCCTTGTGACTATGACACGGGATGGTACAACCATCGAAATACATTTTCAAACTATAAAGAATACTACCAAGAATACCCTTATTCTTTTCCTACATACCAAAAGCCTAAATATCAACAAAGTGAGCCCCTAAGAATGAGTGACTAATACTTGTTTACATTGATGAAAGCTAACATTAACTTGATGGAGGAGAGAGAGCACATATGTGAATGCATAGAATAATCCATGAAGAATATTGGAGTTCGTTGTGTCGAGATCACAAGAAAGTTAATGGGTTATGGATGTGCTTAGACTGGGTCGTCCAATTGTTATTGGGATGTTACACCAACTCCAGAGGAATTATGAAAGATGCCCAACAAACAAGAATTGGTTTTGTAGTAGTGGCCAGGAATTATGAAAGGGAAATAGTAAAAATATAGGCTTTGGGGGAACTCAAAAGGGTGATTGTGTATTTATTAAAATGGATAAAGCTATAAATTGGGGATCATTAATGCACGGAATCAAGGTGGGAAAATATTATCATTGAAGCTAAAAACAAGAATATTACTTAGTGACTTCAATAGAAGAAGATGAATCAGGTGAAGTCAGTTGCACTGCTGAGGATATTTTGTCTTTTAGTTCGATGATTCAAAGCTAAGCCTGTACATATTCATAGTAATATAGTTAATAATAGAGAGGCATTGTCTACCAAAAACTTGAACAAAGATGTAAGCTGGGAAGGTTTTATCCCTTTTGGGTTGCTATTGCAACTGACTATGAATAATGTAGTTACTCTAAAATTGTATGTTTTCAGTTATCAACATGCTCATATCATTTGGAAAAAAAAAATTTAATATGATAGTAGGACTCTTAATGAAGCTCAAGTAAATTATTCCACAATTGAAAAAGAGTTACTAGTTGTTGTGTTTGCTTTCGACAAGTTTCATTCTTATTTGATTGGTTCAAAAATAATTCTTCATACAGATCATACAACATACAACATTAAAGTTTTTTTTTTTTTTCTAAAAGTGGTGCAAAGCCTAGACTAATTCATTGGATTTTGTTACTGCATAAGTTTGACTAGGAAGTAGTTGACAAGAAGGGGAGCAAAAACTTAGTAGCAGACCACTTGTCAAGACTAAATTGCCAATGGAAGAAGGTTTAGAATTGTCACCAATCAAAGAAGAGTTTCAGGAAGAGCAGTTGTTGGTAGCAAGTTCAAATCCATGGTATGCGGACACAAATAATTACTTAGTTGCAAAGGTTCTTTCACCGTCGATGGATTACAATCAACAGAAAAAGTTCTTCTCATATTTGAAATTTTACTATTATGATGAAATGAATATTCTAACTCCTCCATAAATAGACCTTTGTAGCTTGTATACTTTGTTAGGATCTGTGAATTTAACCCTTCAGTCCATTAGTATCATTCCCTATTGTTTAAAGACTATTTTCCCTTTCTAGAAAATTTTGTAAGTCCACTAATGGAGGCCAATGTGCAATTAGCTATAATTAACAGATCCTATCTCAAATGCACATTTTGAAAATTCAGAGTACATAACTTAGATGGCATTGAAATTCCTCATTCTCCGCTTCTAATAATTGAAAATAACACCCTAAAACTCTTCATTTTCTTACTTTCTAATATTTTAGCTAGGAAACTTGTTGGTTGAGTGATTTGAATGCTCAATAGTGTTCCTAATTCAACAATTTAGAGTTTTTCTGGAATTAATATCCATTTATTAAACTATGATTTGTAGGTTCTTTTTCAAGAATCAAGTGCCTAAATCTTATTGTTAATCATTGATTGTTGTTGCTGAATTGTTATCTACTTTGTCTGGCCTTTATTTGTGATTAAAACCACTTCTTGAACATGAGATTTGAGGGTCCTTAGATTTGGGGGGTTGCTGGTTGCACGAATTTGCAAGGTTCTTGGTGTTTAATCACACTTTCAGTTGCCTAAGATTTCCACAACTTGTTCCAACATGTTTTAGCACTTGTTTCTAATCATTTAGAATGGAGTGATTTTTTACCATCATATTGAGCTGCTTCATGGCTAGACTTGGGTGACCAGCTAGCTTGTTCTTATCCACCCACTAGCTTGTTCATAATCACCTACTAGCTTATCCAAGTGCACCGGCTAGTTTGATCATCCAAACTTTCCTCCTTGTTTTTGTTTTTTTTAACCTAAATTATACCTTAAGAAATGCTCTAATACGTGGTGTTTCCCTTCAACGGTCTAGGTTAAGGAGGTTAGGTTTCCAGACAAGTTAGAGTTTCGAACGAACAAATTGGAAGGTAAGTAGTTCTTACACCTTTTTATTGATTGTATAATATGAACAACTACGGTAAGTGGTACTTGAACCTTGTTATTGAATTTATGTTTTATAGTTTAATGTACAAATGTGAAATGTGTCAAAGTAAAGAAAGTATCATCGATTTATGAAAGTTTACATGATACTTATGCAAAGTGATTTAAATGCCTTATATGATATGCAATGCCTAGTGATGTTTATATGTGATTGCTCACGAAAAGTTCAGTGTATCACTTTAGGGGACTATTTTACTTTGTGTCATATAATGGGATACTCACTCCGCTTGCTGATATACTGGTAGTACCCAGTACTACATATGCTTAGTCTATTCGGGTGGATAATAGATAGAAATGGATCCAGCAACCAGAAGACAACAGTGAACCATGAGCTTACTTAATTAGTTATGCATATTTTGATAATTACTTCTATTGTTTAAATTGAACACCACATTGACTATTTATTTACATTCAGTAGCTAGGTTTAAGTGCTATTACTGAGCATTATTTTTTTCATCCCATGTTGCTTATACTATTTAGTAGGTTTGTCTATCCATGGTGGTTTTGCTATTCTTGTTGTGGACCTAAGCTATAAGGGAACTTTGGTGCGGACTCTAGCAAGCTATTGTAACTAGAGTATGATGGTGGTATACTGAGAGATTTTCCTATATGTTTGGCCTACGTGCCAATGTATATTATTAGAGTTTGTGATGCCAAAATTGAATAGTTTGTCTATGGCTTTAAACCTACCTTGTCCTTAGTTAATCTTAGGAATACTTATGTTCGTATAAAGAGTGTTTCATCTTGGTTTGGCTGTATATTATGGATGGTTTGTTGGTATTAGTAGTTCTTATTGGGATTCTGGTTGTTAGATGCTCTTGATATCGAGTCTTGCACGCTTGGGGCATGCCTGAGGTACGGCATGTCAAGGTCCTAATTTTGGGGCGTAACAGTAACTATTTTTAAGTTCTAAAAGAAAACCTCTAGGAAAAGAAATATAATAAGTCCCTACAGCTAAAGCAGCAATACTTGCTCCATTTCCCACGTGCATGTCCACTTCTCCCTTAGTCAATATTCTACTTCTCTTTAGACCATGAGTATTTTTACAAATACTAGATATAGATTCGGTATTTAATACCCAAGAATCTAATTTGAATGTGAAAATATTACCCAAGAATCTAATTTGAATGTGAAAATATTAATCTTAATCATAAAAATTACCTAAAGTAGACCCTTCACCAAGCCTTTTTTGCTTCAAGGTATTTATGTAATACTTGCAGTTCCTCATTCAGTGTCCATCTTTTCCGCAATGGAAGCAAGTGCACTTAGACTTGTCTTTTTTATCATAGGTGGTTTCTTAACCCTAGACTTGTCTTTCTTAAAGCCAATCTTCGGTTTCTTTTTCTACCTATTGGAAGAATCAACAACCAACATTTAATTCCTTTCCTTTTTAATGGTTGTTTCAGCAGCCTTAAACATATCTAACAATTTAGAAAGAGTTGTTTTCAACTTATTCATGTTATAGTTCATTACAAACTGTGAAAACCTTTTAGGCAGAGATTGCAAGATCAAGTCAACATTTAACTCATGATTTTGTAAAAATCCCAATCATTCCAATCTTTCAATCAGTCTGATCATATTTAGTATATGAACAGCTACGGAAATACCCGCTGCCATTTTTCAAAAAAGTGCTCCATAGAGGTCATAGAGGTCTCATACTTTCATTCATTCCTTGATTCTTTATCGAATAACTTCTTGAGATGAAAATCATAGAAGAAGCATCCATATTTTCATGCTATTTCTGCAATTCAGAATTCAAAGTAGCCAACATTATACAAGTGGCAGTATCATTGTCCTCTATAAGCATTCTCAATAACTTGATTTCATCATCTACTCATCAAAAATAGGCTGATCAAGGACATAACTAATTTTTTATGCTTGAGAATAATTCTCAAGTTGCATTGCTAGTTCAAAAAATTTGGCCGAGTGAATTTGTTATCATTTAAAATAGGAAGCAAATTGACGTTGCTACTCATATTTTACAATACGTAAATAATGATAGAATAAGAATTTACTATTTATACATAAACTAAACCAAAATATAACATGGACTTCATTTAATTTGGTTTTCCTCTCACTATTTTATTTGAAATCAATAACCATAACATATTGATTCAATTGTTTTCATAGAATCCATAGTGGGTTAGGATCCCATCTAATTATTTTGATCTGTTTTCGGGTGTACCCAACAAACCAAAATAATTTCTAAAGGTAGGAAACTCTAAGCAATTACAACACTTTGTAATTCTTAGATAGTTGGTATCAACTCTTGATAGCACATCTTATGTCACTCCTAACCCTTGTCCCAGAGACACACAACATTGATGTGCACAACAAATTATATACCTCTTTTAAGTCATACATATTATTCAGATATCTCATCTTATCGTTTTAAACATGTTCAACATAGAATAACCTTGGATTATTCTAACAAGTTAATATTTAAGAAGAACTCTCGTTTCTTGCCATAATACCGGAAGGCAACTTATTTATTGACTTAATATAGATTTACTGGATTTTTCCTTTTAGCTATTTATTAGGCCTCATCAAATTTGCATGAAATATTATCATATCAACATACAAACCAATAAAACATGCACCAAAGCATGGATGATTTTGGACTTTTACTATACTAGTTTCCTTAAGTCACAAAGAAAACTAGGCGTCAAATCTTAAATGGGTAATCTTCAACTATTGAAAATTTTCTCCGTGGTTGCACCATTGAACTGTTTCTATCATCTTCATAGATTTCAAATGTAAATATATCTAAACATTTTAGATATTCAATCATATTCATAACCTACTTCTATACACATTACATTATTGATCAAGAAGTCTCGAGTTAAATTTGAAGGAATTGAAATGAGAAAAGAATTATATCCAAAATAATAGAGAAAGATACGACACGCATGCCCTATTTAAAATTTACAACCATTAAATTTGAATAATGTAAACCATACGCAATCATATTAGTATTAAGCCCATAATCATAAAACAACATTTAGTATCTAATCATGAATCACTATGTAGTGTAATTCCAATCTCACTGAAATTATCATTCTTGAATTATTTAAGAAAATATTTTAGGTAGAAATATTATTCTCTAATCTCATTAGAAAATAAACACTTTACATAATAGAATTTCAAAAATTATAATAGAAACAATTTCAAATTTTTTTTTTGAACATTTAATAAATGCCAATCTTATTGAAAAATGATAAAATTCTAAAATTTAAATAAATTGTCTAACTACAATCTCATTAGCATTAAATAAATATTTTCAGATGTCTTATACTTTCTAAATTTTAATCAAATTAAAATAGAGAAGGTTTCTAGATATTACCAATTAATTTTAACAACATTTGTTAAAATTTAATTGGTAGTTTCAAAAATCAAATTTAGAAAAACCTTTTATTTGAAAATGTAACATTAAGAGCCACTAAAAAAATTTAACTCATAAACTTACCTTAAGCGACAGAACTAAAAAATATCACTAAAAGGTTTAACCCGTAAAGTTACTTTCTGCGACCGATACAAAACTGTCACTAAAAGTGACATAGAGAGGATGACTTCATGATAAAGTCACTAATGACGTGATTGTGATCCTTCTTGGGCATTAACCAGACTAACCAACGAAACGAGTTTCTAGTGTCGGCCTATTCGATCTAACCCTAACTTTGATAGTTCATATTCAAAAGGGACCATTTGCTTCTTAGTGTTCTAGATCCTGATTCAGTTCTGCTCTCTCTCTACATCTGTTTTGAGCTCTTTCATATTCATCGCATTCCCCCAAAGCTTTTTGAAGAGTGTTCATACTATCTGCCTTACACCTTGAAACTGGCTATAGTTTATTGCCTTTCATATCTGCCACAGTATATTGATTGTCACAGCAATGTGTACTGCCCCATCTTTTCTTTCCTTTGCTTCAATCAATGCATTTTGCCATTTCGAGAAACAAGTGTTATGCTCTTGAATTCCACCCTATTGAACAGGAGATCTATTCCATACCTCCTTGGCTTTGCTAAGATGGAGTAACACATGCTCTATGGTTTCCTTTTTTGCACCATATTCAACACAAGCAGCTTCCCATTTTCTTGTTCTACTGAAGATACTTTCACTAACAGGGATTGCTTTATGAAGGTAATTCCAAATAAAGTTTTTGATTTTGTGCCTTACATTAAGATCCCACACGTGTGTTTTCCAGTTTGAGGAGTTCATTGCATTCTGACTAGTTTCACCCTTTGATGTTTTGTTGAGCCATTCAGCATTCTCCAATTCTTTTGCAACTTTATATCCGGAGTTGACTTAGTGCTTACTATAACTGGTTCCATTCCAATACCATCTATCCTTTCCTCCTCTTGTACTTATAAGTTTTTTCATGATGATAGTCACATCTTTTGAGTTAAATGTATGTTGTAGTACAATTTTTTTCTATAGAGATCCAGTCATGAGTTGATATATTGTGGTGAGAATACATCTAGCAGGCTTGTTAGAAGATATTCTGTCTGTTCCCGATCCGGGTATCTAGCTATCCTCCCGAATTCTAATTGATCTTTTATCTCCAATTACTTTCCTCATCCCATTTTAAGTACCTCACTGGCACTCATCACACTTTTCTAGTACCATGACGCATTGTTAGGAACTTTTGCTTCGAACAGGTTGTTCTTCTTTAGATACTTTACTTTAACTTCTCTACTCACAAGAAGATTAGATTGGATGATCAACATCCAAAGTTGATTCACAAGCATTGCTGAGTTGAAGCTTCCAATAGCCTTGAACGCGAAACATCCTTTCTTTTTATCCTCATACATTCTTCTTCTGGCCACCCAGTGTCTCTTGTGTCCACCATCTTTAGATCCCCACCAAAACTAAGCCATCATCTTCGTAGTCTCTTTACATAAAATGTTAGATAGTCTGAAACAAGACATAGAGTGAATTGGCATAGCCATTGCTACTGCTTTGAGAAAAACATCGTTTCCTACATTATTGAGGAATATATTTTTCTAGCTATTTAACCTATCAGCTACTCTTTGCTTAATAAAATAATTTTTTTTTTCTCTTGTTACCAACAAAGGCAAACATAGGTACTTCCCATGTGTAACCATCTGTATATTCCTAAGGATGGAACATAATTCAATTTTCAAATTCATATCTGAGTTCTTGATGAAGAAGACATTTATCAAAGTTAATCACATGTCTTGAGGCAGCACATTTCATACTTCTTCAATATCTCTTTCATATTCTCAACTTCTTCCTTTCTAGCATTTCAAAATATGACTGCATCATCTACAAAAAAAAAAAGAAAAAAAAAAAGATGGGATATTCTTCGACTCTTCTTGCAAATCTTAGTAGAAGTTAGTTCCTTGTTTTCAACAACTTGTTTTAAAAAATTAGACAGTCCTTGTGAGCATAATAAGAATAGGTAGGGACAGAGGGTCCCCTTGCTTTATTACTCTCTCAGGTTTGATATAGCCCTCCCTTTCCCCATTGAAGTTGAAGAATAAGATACTGAAGAAATGTATTTCACAATCCAATCTATGCACTGGTTACAATAACCCATTTTTTCCAAAATAGCTTTCAAACAGTTCCATTCCACCTACTATCATAATAAATGACATGCAATATTTTGTCCTTTTCTAACAAAAGACTGCACCTACAGAAAAATCACAAGCATCACACATTCGCTCGAAAGGTAATGACCAAATGAGAGCCATGACTACAGGTGCAGACCCCAAAGCTTTTTTCAAAATATTAATTCATGCAACCAATTCCTATAAAAAAAAATTCACATCTTTTTGGAATAAAGCACCAAAAGGGTTTAGATATTAAGGAAAAATCTTTAATAAACCCTATAAAATCTATGATGCCCTAAAAAACTCATTAATTCTTTAACATTACTATGTGGAAGTAACTTTCAATGACTTCAATTTTATCCTTATCTACCCTAATTCCCTAGGAAGAAATTTTTTGACCTAAAACCATCACTTCTTGAACCATGAAGTGACATTTTTTCCAATTAACAGAAAGATTAGTTTCTTCAGATCTTTCAAGGACTGGGGATAATTTATGCAAGTAATCATCGAACATAAACCCAAATACAAAAAAATCATCCATGAAAACTTCTATGCATTTTTCAACCATGTCATGAAAGATTTCAATCATGCATCTTCGTAATGTGCCTAGTGCATTACACTGACTGAAAGGCATCCTCTGATAATCAAACGTAGTTCTATATAGACATGTGAAGGTTGTTTTTTCTTGGTCCTTTTGGGATATAGCAATCTGAAAATATCCAAAGTAACCATCTAGAAAATCATAAAAGGCAAGACCTGCTAGTTTTTCTAACATTTTATCAACAAATAGTAGTTTCATTTAATTTCCTCTATGCAATGAAAATTCTCCAACCGATGACCAACCTATAAGGAATTACCTTATTATTTTCATTAGTTCTCACTATCATCCCTACCTTCTTAGGTACCGCTTGAGTAGGACTAATCCACTCACTATCGCTAATTGCATAAATAATCCCTCCATCTAGCAATTTCGTCACACCTTTCCTTGCTACCACCTTCAATATGGGATTAAGCCAATGCTGAGGTTGTCTACAAGCCGTGTAATTATCAAGTCATCAAAATTTGTGCATGCAAATAGTAGGGGTAATTCCTTTAATGTCATGAATGGTTCATACAATTGCACTTTTATGCTTTCACAAGGCATCAAATCACTCAAATAATTGCTCATCAGATAAATTAACACTAACAATGAATGGAAATGTATCATTCCCACCAAGAATAAAATATTTTAAATCATACAAGAAGTAGTTTAACTCCACCTTGAGGGGTTCATTAGTCAGAGACCCTTTCTTACCTTACTCATCTTCTGGAATTTCCTCCTAATTGGATGGTTAGCTTCTAACCTATTCAAACATTTACTTGTTACTACATCATGTCATTCTACATATCTTTCATATATCAAACTGTTCTCTAATGGCAGTTGTGGAATTTCATACGTACAAAAATCATCAACAAGGTTATTAACGACATCGACCATCATAATGTCATCATAAATTGAAGGGAGTTTTAGAGAATTAAAAATAGAAAAATTGATAGTCTGATCATCAACTCTCAATTGTAACTTCTCTCTTTAGACATCTACCAATGCCTTGCCAGTCGCCAAGAATGGTCTCCCAAGGATTAGCCGAATGTCCTTGTCCTCTTTCATGTAGAATATGATATGAAGAGAAGTCTGCTGGCAGATAACATTTCCCTACCTTTAGTAAGGTATCCTTAACAACATCCTTGGGATATTTGATACTTCTATTAGCTAACAGAAGAGAGGTTTGTCGGCTTAAGCTCTCTGCCATTTATTCTCTTGTAGGTAGACAATGTCATAAGATTGATAGAAGCTCCCAAAACACACAAAACTCTTTGAAAAAACCCAACTATGCATGGGATAGAAAACAAACCGGAGTCCTTCATTTTTGGAAGTAAACTTTTTTGAATTATTATACTGTACCCTTTGGTCAAGCATAAAATTTCATCATCCAATAACTCTTTTTTGTTGGTCAACACCCACTGCTTCATAAATTTTACTCCTGTAGCATGTTCTCAAGAGCCTCTAAAAAAGGTATACTAATCTCAACTTTCTTGAAGATCTCTAGAAATCTCTTGAATTTTTTTTGCTCATCCTCACCCTTAACCTTATTAGGGAATGGATTTTTAACTGACGGATGTGTAGGTTGATTTTTCGTTGCCTGTCTGCTCTGAGTTGGAATTTTTGATAAACAACACCAAAAGTGTTATTTTGTTATGAGACTCCAAAAGTGCTATTGGATTTAGAAAAACCAAAAGTGGTATTTAATTATGTGCCTCAAAAGGGCTAAATTATTATACACATTATTCATCATCTATTATTTTGTAACCACTGGCATAGGCCGGTGATGACCAAGCATCAAAGGGTATGTCAGCCTAGTCATTGTGTACATGACGTCTAGCTATTATACCATCACGATAGGCCTCACCTCGCTTCAAATGCAAAGCTATACGATTATTTTCTTCTCGAATTCGAAACAGAGCTCTTTCAAATTCAGCAATAGTTGATTTTGTCATTGTTACACTTCCAATTTCGGAAGTTGCAACTTTAACCTATCATCCCAACCATCAAGCAAAACGACTATGTCATTAATTACTTTATCTGTTTTTTCCTTTAGGTTATCTTGTTCAAACAAATGCTGTCGCACCCCCGCACAACCCGCGGTCTGGCCGGCACCTTTTTGGACCGGCACCGTCGCCAATGTGGTGCTCGTGAAATAGGTGATTAAATGCAAAAGTGTTATTTACTATTACAAAGATAAATTACCTACTTATTATTACCAATTTAAATGAATCACCTATTTACTATTACATAACGGGGCTTTAAATGCGACTATGAATTGTACAAAAATAATCTAAGCTAGGGAACATAGGATTGGAGTCGCCACCCGGTGTGTTGGTGCGCCCAGACCAAAATTCTCTTATAGCATCTAGATGTGAAAAAATAAACCCTAGTCTAGATTGACTCCTGGTCCACGTAATTCAAAAAACATGAGTTCGGGAATCCTATTGTAAAATGGGAAGGTTTGGGATAGATTTGAATTTCCCTCGGCACCCACTTTACTCGGCGTTGGACCGGTTGCATGATTTTATCGCGTTTCCCTTTTCAATTTTAGTATTCATTATTGCCGAATTTGTAGCGTATGTGTGCTTAAGATAGTTTAAAAGTAATAAAAATATATCTTGGTAAACTGTAAATAATAGGTTGAGAAGAGTAAATTCACATCATTTGCGGCAAGTAAGAAAAAGCATAAATATTATATAAAGCACAAATCATGACAAAATAAACTAATCGAAAAATATGTGCAAAATCAGGGCCTATTTACAATTTAATACTCATAAGGGCAAAACGGTAATTTCACAATCAAAGGGTAATTAAACATATTAAAATGTCAAACAAAAATCAAATTAAAGTTTGGTGGTTATTTTCATTAAAAATGTAACTTAGAAGGTTGAAATTTAAAAAATAATAAACAAAAACAAAAATTAAGTCATAAATAATGCAAAAATAGTAAGATAAGCATTTTGTCACCAAAACAATCGATTCAAAAGCTCATTTAACTCATCTCAGCCTCAGGAATGTGTTGGAATTGGTTATGCTCGGCTTGGAGTGCGTTTGAGCCGAATTTGCTTTCGGAACCTCCAAGCTTCCGGTTGATGAACCGGCCTTCTTCCACCACGTTTTTCACCCACTAGATGAACTATTTTTCTTGAGCTTTACAGAGAAATTGTAGTCCCAGGTACCCTCTACAACTTTTATTCTTTGAGTTTAGCCTAATTCCTCTTCGATCGTTTGGAATTTTCGCTCAAAGTTGGCTATCTGGAAAATTTTCCTGACTTAGAAAATCTCTTCTTTTCTGCAGATTTTCTTGGCCACCAGCCTGATTCTACCACGTTTTTGACCCTCAAAATGAATGATTTTAGTTGAGATTTACAAATAGAAGTTGTATATCCAGGTGTTGATCAAATTTCTACAAATTTTCTTCTTTGAGTTTAGTCTAATTCCTTTTCGATCGTTTGGAATTTTTGCTCAAAGTTGGCTGTCTGGAAAATTTTCCAGAGTTGGAAAATCTCTTTTTTTTCTGCAGATTTTCTTGGTCACCAGCCTGATTCTACCAAATTTTTGACCCTCCAAATGAATGATTTTGCTTGACCTTTACAAAGATAAGTTGTACTTCCAGGTACTCTCTACAACCTTTCTTCTTTGAGTTTAGTCTAATTACTTTTAGATCGTTTGAAATTTTTGCTCAAAGTTGGCTGTTTGGAAAATTTTCTGACTTAGAAAAATTTCTCTCTTTTCTTTTTCTGCAGAAATTTCGTCCCCTCCACTTTAGACTGATTTTTTTGCTCTTTAAAGAGGTGGATTGAATGTAAAAATGGTCAAAGACCATTCCTTGTCATGTTAGGAGTATGGGGCATCTGAAAGTTGGTGAGAATGGGTGAAAAAACGCAGAGAAAAATGTGGCCAAACACTCTGTCACGTGACGCTGCTGATTTTTTTGATTTTTTTTGATTTTTTTTTTGAAAAATCTAAAAACTTAATAATATTAAAACTCATTCTTTGTATTTCAAAAATACATAAAACACATAATAATTAAACACCAAAAGACAAATTAAGAGAGAATTAAAGGATAAATTAAGAGGAAATAAAAAAGGAGGTTAAAAAGAAATTAAAAGGGAAATTAAAAAGAAATTTGAGAGTCAAATTAAAAGGAAAAATAGGGGAGAACTTAAGGAACAAAAATAGGTGTCTACAAATGCCAATCCCATTCTTGTTGCATTCCGTTCATCAGAATACTTGTCATTAGGATTCATTGAGTATTGAAAATTATCCTACAATTCATAATTGTAACCTAACATCTCAAAATGCTGACCAGGCCAAAATTTTACTGGAAATGTATCTCCTATTTGAACAATATGAGGAAGGATGTACTTCAATCTATAAGTTAAAATGATCGTTGCAAATTGTATTTATAACACAAATAATATGTCGCTAGTATCAAATGCGACCTTAAAGCGGTGAAATAACAAATCAATATGTGTGCTTATTTGTATGAATGTGACCATAAAGTGGTTTTAGAAGAAATCAATACGTGTGTTTTCTTGTTTAAATGTAACCATAAAGTGTAGAAATAACAAATCAATATGTGTGCTTATTTGTATGAATGTGACCATAAAGTGGTTGTAGAAGAAATCAATACGTGTGTTTTTTTGTTTAAATGTAACCATAAAGTGTAGAAATAACAAATCAATATGTGCATTTTTGCATATGAATGCGAATATTAAGTGGTGAAATAACAAATTAATATGTGTTTATCGTTTATGAATGCGAACATTAAGTGGTGAAATTAACTCCAAAATTTTTGTGTATTATATGAACATTAAGTGGCAAAATATTCTATACCTTAATAACAATTAAATTTAATTGATTAGAAATATCTTATAGAAGTCAAACCATTTTTGTACATAATGTTTTCACAATAAACATAATAAATTAATAATAGTTGAAAAAACGAGTACAAAGCTAATAGTCATCAACGACGATAGTGTCTACGGCGATGTGGGGTCGGCTGATCGGAGCAGCAATGCTGATGCCTCGTAACCCTATCTCATAGTATCATCATACTCTGTGCATGCTGGTTTTAGTGCTGCTCAGTATCCATACCATCCTGGTACCCTTTGTTATCCTCATTTTCATCGCTAAAAAAGGGAGGTATTAATATCAAAATCTAAGATTGGCCGGTAAGAAGGTGTTGACTGGTCTGAGCGGCAAGATCCTTCTCCGTGTGATGGTTCAACTCCATGTGATATTTTAGCTTCAGTTGAAGGTCTAGCTGCATGTGACAGTCTAGCTCCATCATCATCTATAGACCCTGACCCGAATGCATGCACAGTGTTTGGTGGAGTCATCATGGTAAACTGTGATGGACCGTCATCTCCATGATAATCATCATCAGTATATCATCAACAAAACCATGCCTGCGACGTCGTCAGCCGCGTCGTGCTGTCGTCGTCGCTCCTCAACCTAGACAGGTCGTTGACCAAGATGTTGTAACTGAAAGGTACATCCAGTGGCAAGTCAACTGGGCCCATCTCAATCCTTCTCTGTTGTCCAAGATGCTCCAAAGCTCCCATGGCAATGTGTCGCACTCCATTAATGATTTCAGCCTCATGCTCCAGCAAAACATTCATCGTCATATAGACAATACGAATAAGAACATTAGCCTGGAATTAATAACAATTAGAAAAGTAATTAATCACTTGCCATAAATGATTAAAGTAAACCCAAACACTTACCATAAGAAAGAACATTACGATTTTGATTGAAAACAAAATATGAAAATATGATAAAAAAAAAGTAATTAATGACTTACCATATACTTGTAACCTTCTGACCTATCATGGAAGCCATCTGCCTCTGATGGTGGAACTATTGGGTTCCTAAAATATACTATAGTGAGCGTTCTAAACCAATGCAAATACTCCATTGTATGACTAGGTAGTCCATGTAACAGGTATCACCATCAACAACCAATGCTTCAGGACTGGCCCAACGTGTCAAGTACTGGATATGTCGCAAATTCCAATCTGCGCCAACGTGTCCAACTCTGGTTATACTATGTAGTCGAACTTCAGTATCAATCAATTCAGGAATATTCTGCTGTAAACCAAATTGTAACATGACTCGATGCGGCATGTAGTTCTCAACTATCTCCCAACAAACTAACGGGCACTGAGACCTCCAAATATGGTGCCGAGCTATGCAGTATGCAGGTAGTCTAGCCATAATCTCTACTGTATACGGCATCCAAACAATCTAAAAAATTCAATGAATTAGACATTTTCTAACAAATTCAGTATGCAAAACCTTAAAATTTAGTACTATCCACAATCGATATAAAAAATAAACCTGGTCATGCTGGAGAGAAGATAGCTGATTTCTGTATACCACCACAACACGGCTGGCTAGTCTAGTCAAATCAAAGGTCACTCGCCAATATGCATCTCACGGGAGATCAACTATTACGCTAGCATCGTCAGCAACCTGACGACGACGAGGTCGCATAGTGGGAAATCTATCCCAAACCCATAGCTAAAACAAAACCTGAAGTTTAATAGTTACATGATACAAATTATGTACTAAAAAATTGAAATATAATTTCTTCTTACATTAACACAATTGTAACATACAAACCTGTAATAATAGAGTCGGCCCTCCAATTGTATTCGTATCTCGTAGACTCTCCTTGCACAAAGTACGGTATAATGCTGCTAGAACTACACTGCCCCAACTAAGCTGTCCCGCACGTTCCAAGTCCTGAAGAAGACAAAGCCACTGTAATGAAACCTTATATCCAGACAAGTCTAGAAATAATAGTCCCCTAATCAACAAAATCATATACATACGGGCCCTCTGCCTAACCATATTGTCATCCGCATAATAAGGCAATCTACGCTTTGTCACGTGCTGAAATGAACTCAATAAAAGTCGGCCTCCCTGTAAATCTGTAGGATCTAGGATGAAACCTAACAACCTATTGCACAATGAACTTGCCACTCCGTTGTCGTATAAGTCTTTGAGGGTGGAATCACTGGCTCTCCATCTACCCGCAACCCAAGTAACACCTCTACATCCTATAGCGTCACAGTAGTCTCACCAACGGGCAAATGAAAAGTATGTGTCTCCTGTCGCCACCGCTCGATAAAAGTTGTAATCAGTGCATGGTCTAGTGTGATTCGACCAACCCGCAATAAATCCTCAAATCCAACCAATCTAATATAATACGTGACCCTCTTGTCAATAGGCTGAAAAGACCAAAAATCACCCTCGTACCGTCTGATATTCAGCCGTTCATCCTTTGGATCCCCTGCCATTATAGCCGCTGACCTATGCTGGTACTGAAAGTATAACAGCTCATCGTGTCGAGTTCCAGCATAGGCATCGGGATATGCTGCAAAAGTGTTCATATATGTAGCACTGACAAAGAAAAGACTAATCAAAAATAGTTTTCTACCACATAAAAAATAATCAAAATGAACTGTCAACATCATAAATAGACTGTCTAATACAATCCCGTGTTCTTGTTCAATTTGTCCATGCTCATTAATTCCATACATTACATTATAAATAACATCAAGCATTCCCTAAACACAATCACTTATTCTCATTCAAAAGAAAATGAGGTTGTTGCAAAAATGCGAAAATGATTATCAAGTGTGTCGTGAGTATGACCCTCAAGAATAGTACTGCGAAGTTCAACGAGAATGGACATTTCGTTGCCAAGATCTGACCAACTTAGTGCTATACTACAGAGTCTCAGTGCTCCTATCCCAAAACTCTATTCCTTACTTCGGTCTAGGTGGAATAAATTAGAATACGAGATGGCTGTTCATCTTATAAGGAAGGAAAACAATCGTATGTTAAATCGAATTTGTAGATATCATTCTATACAGTTGGTCCGCGACCAGCTGGCTTCAATAAACCATCAGCTACCTAATTCAGAGGTTACGACTATCTTATCAAATCCTTATTATGCTTCAGACGATTATATGTCTAATGAAGATTATTATGTTTCAACTATTAAAATATATATTTATTGTTCCATTTATTATTTCTATGTTTTTAAATTTATGTAAAAATATAACCCTATGTGTTACCTAGTGTATCATAATTTTTGTTTTAGTTTTCTCTTATAAGGATAAAGTATTAATTATAATGGTGTAACTGCTGGGTAATTTGAGTTAACATGGGTAATTAATTAATAAGTTAATCAATTTAAAACCCAAAGCATGAAAGTGGAATTTTAAAACATTTATAATTTTTGAAGAATGATTCCCATAACCGCATACCCATAAACCAAACATATCTTCAATCTTTACCAATTAAATTGTATAAAAAGTGGAACGACAATGATTGATAAAAATGTCCATAAATATTTGAGCATTAATAGGTATGTGAGATTTTTTCCCATGCTATTCTTGATCTTAATTAGCTTTGGCCCTAATGATTTTCCGGTAGTAGGACATACTTACTTTATGACTTGTGCAGTTTTGGAATTTTTAGTCCCTAATGATAATTTATTCGTCATTTGTTTCTTCCTTTCTTTCTTTTTTTTGTTTTTTTTTTGGCTCAATTTTGGTTTATAAGCTCACTTAATTTAACGTCTATTGATTTTGGAAAGACAAAAGTTGATAAAATATATCCGTTATCAATTTTTAGTAACACATATTACATGAGTCATTTATTTTGTCTATGTAACTTAATCCGTAGTTTTAAATCTTAATTAAAGAAATTTGGATAGGCCAACATAACAAACACAGATGATTGAACAAAGGCATTGATGCCAACAAATTTTAACACTTAAAATAATTAGAATAAATAACTACTACACGTGGATATAAAAAAGGAAAATTCTACAGTCTCTTTTAGGGAACTATTCCTTTGGCTTTAAAAGATTGTACAGTACAAGCTTATAAAGCACATGGTGTTGATTATACAAGCATGTAAAGTACAAGGGAATAATTCCCTAAAAGGGACCGTATAATTTTCATAAAAAAAACTACACATGGATATTAGGAAAAAAAATAAAACTACAACTGCATATTTTTAAAAAAAAGAAAAGAGTACTACACGTTTACATTAAAAAGCAATTGATTTTTTACAATCTAGTCCAACTGTTTTTAATAAAATCATTAAGTTGTAACTGTTTCTTTTTGTGGGCGGTTACAACTTAATAATTTTATTAAATTCAGTTGGACTAGGTTGTACATAAAGTTAAACTATTTGATACTCAAATAAAAAATTGGTTTGTTATGAGTTCATCTAAATTTGGTTCGCCAATAATCCAAATACAGTTGAACAAAATTTAACCTTCGTTAACTTTTTATGTTCGGTTTAAACTGAGCTCGATAAGCTAAAAATGTTAATTTATATATAAAAATTCTAAACTATTCGGTTTCCATTCGAGTTCAACTAGATAAAAAACTCATTTCGGTTTGACTCGAAATATAAACAAGTCAAATTTGAATAAAATTCCAACTTCATGGAAGTAGTACAAAAGGTTTGAATATTAGAGTATCAGGTTTGTTTATATTTCAACATACACCCCTAAGTTGGACTTTTTTAAACTCATGTCTTTTTTGACTCTTTTATACACATATTTTAGAAGAATTGACTATAGGCTGGCCAAAAAGAAAAAAAAAATTAAATGTACCAGTTGGCTCTTTTATACACATATTCTATTATTATTTACTATTGCACAGCTTTATTATTATTTTTTTACTACTAATACTCAACAAATAATAATTAAATTCCATACAATTAATTGAAACAAAAATAAAAAAGGTAAGGATATAAAAAATAACTACAACCAGATATTTTAAAAAGAAAAAAAGAGTACAACACATTTATATTTAAAAAAATATATATATGCTACACATTGACATTAAAAAAACAAATACTACACATGGATATCAGAAAACATGCATTAAATCATGAAAATAAATAATTACAAAAATGTAATATAAAACTAAATCATTACCACATAAATATAAAAATTAAGAATTTTAAATAAAATACATACCTTTAAGTTATTTGGATGATTTGGATTATATATTATAAACTCCAAAATAAAAGCAATAATCCACAGCCCAAAAAAAAAAAAAGAAGAAAAGAACTAGACAATCAGATCTAGGAGAAAGAAACGCAAAGGAGAAGAAAGGTAAAAGAAGAGGAGTGAGGGAGGGACCGTCGGTGGGGCAATTTAAAAATGATGTAAAGAGGGGTGTCGCTATCATGGAATGCGACACCCTAAGTGATTTTTGTTAAAGCATCTTAAAAGATGCTTTTGCAAAAAAAATAATATTTGACTATGCAAACTTACCACATTCAGAAACCAAATTAATTCCTTCACAATTTTAGAAGGAAATTTACTTCCTTCACACTATGTTGTCATGTTATCATAATCGAAAAGCTTAATGAAAGAATTGTTAATAGCTAACTAATTGACAACATAACTACTCTTTATTTTATTTTATTAGCATTGACAACATAACTACAGAATACTATTTCATTATACTACTTGTCGCTTGAATTGAATAATGATATTTTTGTACTCTATGCAGTATGTAAAAAACTAAAGGAAATTGGAAATAACTTGAATTTCACTAGAGTCTTCAAAGGAAATTTGCATATTCACATCAATTAAATTGAAATATAGGTATTTACAACAGCTAATTAAAATGTGATATATGACTAAATATACATGAAATAGACTCAAAACTAACAGCAAATGACTGCAAATTTTCGGATTTCCAGAGTTCTATTAGGAAAAAGGCTAATATCATTTTGATTTATGATTTCTAGTTTATGGATAAAGATTATCTCTATTTACATGTAGATGGAGGAGACTCAATTTACCCTTAAAAATAAAATTTAAGAAATATTTAAATTATGTTTTACATAATTGGCTTGCAAAAAATAAAAAATAATAATAAACTGCTTTAGCGCTTGATTAAGTAAAAAATTTCCTGCATCGTCTAAATATGACATAAATTTGAAGGGTGAATTTTTTTTTTCAAATGAATTTATTTTTTGACATCTTGATTTATTCAATGAGATAAATTAACAGTGTATTTCAATTTATTTTCTTAAGTTTATATTATATAGGTATTGATTAATACACAAATAAATGGAAAAGATCAAATCCTTGGTTTATGAGAGTTGTGTTGAGAGACAAGTCGAGGATTATCCTTGATTTCTTGTTATGCTGGTTAACCACCACATTTTGAATTTTCTTTTGGGATTTTCCGTTGTTCTTACGTTTCAAAAGAAAAAAAATTTAAAAAAAAAGTCATTGTCACCATTACTTTCTTGCTCTCATGATGGTGGACCACCCACTAACTCCTGTTTCGAGAGGAAATAATTTAGATTGGTTTGGTATTGTAGATCACAACATATAAAATAATTAACGTTGTGTGTTGCACTTACAAGTAGTCAACTTCTTTTGGTCTTTTGTTTTGTAGTTTACAAACTCAAAGTTACAGAATTCTTGCCCATTTTGAGAAACCAGCTTGTGCTTTATTCAGAATCTACTAGGTGAGTTTTGAATAGCGGCTTTTCCTATCGATTATTCAGCCATTTCACTTACTTTGATGATCTTGTCATCAGCACTTCTTTATTTAGATTGATAACGACATGCCGCAGAAAATATTTACTAACAAGAGAAATAAAACTAAAAATAGTTCAGGTATGCAGGACTTGGCCATGAAGAACGTAATAGTCTCTACACCCTCTATTTGTGTATAACCGTTACTTTTGATTAGTGTATAGAAAAAAATTACGGTAAATTGTCTCAATTTTTTTTAAAAAAAATAGTTCAACGTGACTAAATTACCCTTTTACATTAATATCCCAATTACATAATTATCTCACCATTAATATGATATTAAGAGTAAAAGTTAAAAATATGTCATTTAAATACTTTCTTTATTTTCTAAAGCGACAAATAATTCGAAATAAGATAATTTGTGTAGAGCAATAATTATTTTGAAATGAAGTAAGTAGCTAGTTATATCAGCAAACTCGATGTGTTCTCTAAAACAAAAAATAATAAAGATAGGCAAATTAAAGAATGACTAGTTATGGTGTATGGGATAGCGATTTAGAATTACGGGAAGGTATGGGTTTTAATTCATTTGTTCATTTTGTATAAGAAAAACTACACAAAAACTACAAAGAGTGTTACAAATTCTATTAGTTGTGGATATTTACATATATATTTTAATTTTGATAAGTTGTAGTAGAAATCTATCTATATCTAAGTACCTGATAACTGTAGATATAGGTTATATTATTTACATTACGTAACTTATGGGTCATTATACTCTTATAAATATATGTACTACATGAGAAATAAAAGTACAGATTATCAAATTTTCATTTTTTTTCTCTCTTTCTTTCTCAATTCCAGGCATTTTTTTTTTAATATTTCGTTTATCTTTTATAACAAGTTATCAGCACAATCAATCCAGTAAAACTTGAAAATATTTAAGTATTTTCTCATCCCAATACTTATTTATTATTTATTTCAATTATTACTTTAAATCATGTCAAATCTTACCAAAGTTGAATTTACAGCCCTTGACATAACAGGCATCAGAATTATCTTTCATGGATTTTGGATGTTGAAATTCATTTAGATTCTATGGGTCTTGTAGATATCATTAAAAAGGAAAATACTACATCCAACAAAGACAAGGTAAAATCAATAATTTTCCTTCGTCGCCACATTCATAAAGGATTAAAAAGTGAGTATCTCACTGTAAAAGATCCTGCAGATCGGTGAGGAAGTCTGGAAGATCGATTAGACTACTAGAAAACAGTAATCCTTCTCAAAACTCGGTATGAATGGATGAATTTAAGGTTGTCAGATTTTAAATTTGTAAGTGATTATAACTCAGCAAAGTTCTCATTTAAAATTATGTGAGGAAAATATTACTGATGAAGATATGATAAAAAAAAATATTTTCTATTTTTAACTCTTCGAATGTGCTCCTGCAGCAGCAATATAGTGAAAAAAGTTTTATCAGATATTCTCAACTAATTTATGTGTTCTTGTTACTGAGTTAAATAATGAATTATTAATGAAAAATCATGAATCTCATCCCACCTAAAACAGCTCCATTCTCTGATCTGAATGCAAATATGTTTGGAAGTGCTTCATTCCCTGAACTGAATGTAGTTATGCACAACAATTCTAAAGATAATTATGGTTATGGCTGTGCCCGTGGACGTGGGTGCGGGTGTGGACATGTTCGTGGCCGTGGAAACGATCTTAATAATTATCCACACCACCAGAAGTGGATTAATCCTAAAGACAATGAGAAAGAGAAAGAAAAGGTTGGTCAAAATAATCTTACCAAAAGTACAAAAAATTTGTGTTATTGATGTGGCATGAAAGGACATTGGTCACATACTTGTCATACTGTTAAGTATCTTGTTAAACTTTATCAAGCATCCGTCAAAGGAAAAGAGAAAAATGTGGAAGCAAATATGACATATCAAGGTGATGGTGTTATGAAAAAATTTACTAATAAAGTTGATGACTCAAACTATAATGCTAATGACCTCACCGATATAACACATCTGTATACATCAAATTTCTTTGAGAGTTATGACTTAGTAAATTGTTTGGAATGAATAAAACAGTGATTTTTTTTTTTTTTAGTTTAGTTTAAATTTCAACATTTATTTTAATGTAATTTGTTTCTTTTTTTTAAATATTTATTTTTATTAAGTCATTTTTTTAATGAAAAATATGAGTATTTCTCATTTAATGATTGGATTCAAGAATAGTGAAGACTTATGTCTTGCTGAAAGAGCAACAACATATACAATACTTAAAAATAAGAATTATTTTTCCCATTTAATAAAAGATAATGCCAATGTTAATACAATATCGGGTAGTACTGAATTAGTTGATGGTTCCGGAAGAGCCACTATATTATTAATCGGAGGAACAAAATTCATTATAAATAATGCATTATTTTCTGCTAAGTCTCAAATAAATTTATTAAGTTTTAAAAATATCTGCCAAAATGGATATCATATCGAGACTGTAAATAAGAAAAATATTAAGTATCTATATATCACAAAAATAATATCTGGAAAGAAATGTGTTTCAGAAAACACCTACAGTTATGTAATTTTTCTTCTGGTTTGTACTATAATACATTAGAACAATTAACTCACATGTTACAGTAAACTAGAAGTTTACTAATCCAAATATTTTTATTATTTGGCATGACCAGTTAGGCCATCCCAAGAACAATATGATGTGTAGAATAATTGCAAATTCACATACATTTATTAAAGAATCTAAAGATTACTTAATTTAGTTATTTTTCTTTTGCTGTTTTTCCCTAAGAAATATTGATTATTAGACCATCACCAATTAAATTGGGATTGAATCCCAACGTTTTTGGAACGTATTCAGGGTGATATCTATGGGACCATTCACGCATCATGTGGACCGTTTAGATATTACATGATTTTGATAGATGAATCTATTAAATGGTCTCATGTGTGTTTATGTTTTTCTCGCAAACAGTGTTTATTTTTTTCTCGCAACCTAGAGTTTGCGAGATTAAGTGCTCAAATAATTCGATTAAGAGAATAATTTCCAAATTATGCAATTAAGACAAAAATCTGTCTTGATAATGCTAGCGAATTTACATCTCAAAAATTTAATGATTTTTTTATATCAATTGGTATAACTATTGAACAACTTGTACCGTATGTTCATATTCAAAATGGTCTAGCAGAATAATTCATAAAACGGCTCTAATTAATAGCTAGACCATTATTTGTGAGAACAAAATTGCCTACTTCTGCGTGGGGAATTGCTATTTTGCATGCAGCAACACTTGTGCGTATCAGGGCAACAAATTATTTGAAATTCTCTCCATGATAATTGACTTTTGGTCAGGAGTCTAATATATCCCATCTAAGAATTTTTGATTGTACGGTATATGTTCAAATTGGTCCACCACAACACACAAAGATGGGCCCTCAAAGAAGGTTAGGAATATATGTTGGATATGATTCTCCCTCTATAATTAAATATTTTGAATCATTAACAGGGAATTTATTTACTATACAATTTGCTAATTGTTATTTTGATATTTTCCTAACATTCGGGAAAGAAGATAAAGATCTATAGTTGGATAGAAAAATTGAATGGAATGAATTATCGTTTATCGCACTTTGATCTCCGTACAAAACAATGTGAACTAGAAGTTTAAAAGATAATTCATTTGCAAAATACTGCAAATCAACTGCCGGATTCATTTACTGACTTAAAACGAGTTATTAAATCTCATATACCAATTGAAAATACTCCAATTAGAATTGAAGTTCTAGTAGAACAACTTATCAGTGGAAATGATAGTAAACTATGCCTAAAGTGTGGTAGACCAATCGGTTCCAAAGATAAGAATTCTCGAAAGAGAAAAGGAATAACTATTCACGATGGTCATATAATGGAAGCGGGTGCTCCCGAAGGGTCCCTAGACATAACTTATCATAGAATCCTAGAAGTGGATCAGATACCTAAATCTAATGAAAATGAAGAGATCTCGATAAGTTATGTCTCTACTGAAAAAAAATGGAACCGAAAAGATATTGTTGTCGATAACAATTTTGTTTATAATATAGTAGCTAGCATGTTTTGATTGAAAATGAGGATCTAGAACCTAAATCTATCGAAGAATGTCAACACAGAGATGATTGGCCAAAATGGAAAGATGCAATTCAAGTAGAATTAAATTCACTTTCAAAACGTGAGGTTTTTGGACCTGTAGTCCAAACACCTAAAGGTGTAAAACTAGTAGGGTACAAATGGGTATTTGTGCAAAAACGAAATGTGAAAAATGAAATTGTGTGACACAAAGCATACCTTGTCGCGCAAGGATTTTCATAAAGACCCAACATTGATTATGAAGAAACATATTCTCCTATGGTGGATGCAATCACTTTTAGATATCTTATTAGTTTTGTAGTTCATGAAAAACTTGAAATGAATCTAATGGATGTTGTGACAACCTATTTATATGGCTCACATGGTACAGAAATCTATATGAAAATCTCTGAAAGATTTAACATGTCGACACATATAAAGTTTTCCGAGAAAATTGTTCAATAAAACTATGTAAATCCTTCTATGGATACTATAAAGCAATCTGGGCATATGTGGTATAATCACCTCGGTGAGTATCTCTTGAAAGAGGGTTACAAAAATGATCCAATTTGCCCCTGTATTTTTATTAAAAGAACTAGATTAGAATTTATGATAATTACTGTATATGTTGATGATATAAATATTATTGAAACTCGTGCAAAGTTTTAGGATACAATGAATTGTTTAAAGAAATAATTTGAGATGAAATACCTAGGTAAAACAAAATTTTGTATAGGTTTACAATTTGAGCACTTAACGTATAAAAATTTCATTCATCAATCAATTTATACAGAAAAATTATTAAAGTGATTCTATATGGATAAATCACATCCATTGAATGCCCCAATGGTTGTAAGATCGCTTGATGTGAAAAAGGATCCTTTTCATCCTCGAGAGTATGATGAAGAACTTCTTGGTCCCAAAGTACCATATCCAAGTGCTATAGGAGCATTAATGTATCTTGCTAATAATACACGCTTGATATAACATTTGCTGCAGTAAGTTTGTTAGCAAAATTTAGTTCTTCTCCAACACGAAAATACTAGAATGGTGTTAAGCATATATTTAGATACTTCCGAGAAATTATTGATATGGGTTTACTTTATTCAAGTAAATTTAAATTAAAGTTAATTGGCTGCGCAAATACTAGATATTTATCTGACATACATAAAACTCGATCTCAAACAGGTTATTTATTCACATTTAGAGATATAGCTATATCATGGCATTCAATAAAACAAACTTTAGCTGCTACTTCTTCAAATCATGCAGAATTAATTGCTATACATGAAGCAAGTAGAGAATGTGTTTAGCTAAAGTCATTAATTCAACATATCCAGAAGAAATGTGGTTTAACGTTAGAAGAGAAACTACCAACAATATTATATGAAAATAATGCAATATGCATAGCTCAATTAAAGAGAGGTTGTATCAAAGGAGATAGATCGAAGTATATTTTTTCAAAATTTTTCTACACTCATGGTCTTCAGAAAAATAGTGAATTAATACCATCAAGATATCCAACATATTCGTTCATTTGATATTCTAGCTGATTTATTCACAAAGGTACTACCAACATTAACATTTGAGAAGATAGTTTACAATATCGGAATGCGCCGTCTCAAGAATATTAAGTGGTGTTTTCATGATGGGGAGTAATAGTACACACTGTACTATTTTTTCCTTGACCATGGTTTTGTCTTAATGGGTTTGCCAGACAAGGTTTTTAATAAGGTAGCATTCAAATGTACAACACATTTTGTGTACTCTTTTTCCTTCACTGAATTTTGTCCTATCAGGTTTTTCCTAATAAGGTTTTAACGAGGCATATGATTTAGTTATTAGACATCCAAGGGGGAGTGTTACAAATTTTATTGGTTGTGGATGTCTGAACTTGTATTTTAATTTTTATAAATTGTAGTGGAAGTCTATCTATATCTAAGTATCTGATAACTGTAGATAAAAGTTACGTTATTTGTATTACGTAACTTATGGGTAATTGTACTCTTATAAATATGTGCTTACTACATGAGGAATAAAAGTACAGACTCTCAAATCTTCCATTTTTCTTCTCTCTTTCTCTCTTATTTCCATACATTTTTATATTTTTATATTTTTTAATTTTTATAACAAAGAGTAAATTTTGTATGTATTGTCAGTGTATAAAAATTTTGTACCATTGAATTTAGATACATAATATATGTGTAAAACTTACTTTTAAAATTTAAACAATACACATGTGTCAAGTATCTAATCCTGATAGTGTAAAAATTTTGTACACCAACAATGCATGAAATATTTACTCTCAAATACAAATTACATATAAAATCCTACTCGGCTATATAAAGTGGCAAAAACAAACCCACATCTCTACCTACTCTCTAATGATTTGATGTCATAATCAATAGGTTATGAAATAAATATCTTATCACCTAAATTACTATTCATTGTCAAGTCATTAATTAGTTATTTATTCAATTAGCTGTTTGACAACCCCTCCAACCAAAAAAATAAAAAATATATTAAAAAAATCAAAACACATCAATTTAAAATTCAATGATATTATTGGCCACTAAATTAAATTGTTGCTTAGATATGTAGTTGGGATTTGACCTTAAAGAATGTAAGGTTGAGTTTGGATCGATGAGTTTGGAGAAAGATTTAAAATCTATCTATTTTTGGAAAGGATTTGTAAGGTTGAAATAAATAAATTTTGAATTTCTCCAAATTAAAAAGTGTGAAACTAATGATTTCAAATAAATTTTTAATTTTATTGAATTTAAAATTCATTCATTTTAAATTTTTAAGTCTCTTTAACAAATAGATAAATTTCAAATTCTTACCATATTCATTCATCCAAACACAACATAATAGTTATACATAATTAGTTGCTCTGTTAATTTAGTGGTTGGCCCCAAACGAAAAAGTATAAAAAAGGAAACATAACAAATGGTTTAATGCTTTACAATTCATTGATGTTATTGGCCAACTACTTTAAATTGTAATGAAAACTTGAAGGAGTTAAAAACTATAAGTATTTGATTTAAGAGATATAATAAACAAAGTAATTGCCAACTTGCAAAAGAAACAATTCGGTTGGAATTTTAAGGAGGAAAACCAACGATTATTTTAGGCCTTACTTTACCTTATACCCCTTACCTTTTATTCGATTCTCACTTTGTACCTTATACTTATTGTTTGGATATCTTGTATCCTAAACTCTTAGATTTATCTCATTCCAGTCTAACTTTTAATAACGTAACCAAAGTTAACGGTGTTAAGCAAGTTCATACCAAGTTCTTGTTTAGGAATATATTGCACCAATAGAAGTGGTTATGACTAGTTCCACTTTGCACCCGCTACCTTAAGATCTATTCTTACTTTGCACCCTAATTCTAAATTTTAGACATATTATACCTCTAACTCTTAGATTCGTTCCACTTTAGTCAAATTTTTAATAGTATTAAAAAATTTTGACGAATATTCTGTTTTAGATGCGTGGTGTGTATGGCTAAAACATTTGTCAACTTTGGTAACGGCATATGTTAAAAATTTGATTGAAATAGATAAATTTCTGAGTATAGGTGCAATATATCCAAAAAATAAATATTGAATATAAAGTAAGAATTGAATACAAATTTGGAGTGCAAAGTAACTTCATTATTTTATTCAACAAAATCAAACTTGTGCCAAAATTTTCTCAACGTCGTACGCTTGCGGTTTTTTTTCTTTTATGATCTAATTTGCACACAGCAAATCACACGGTCATAAGGCCTTTAAATAGAATAAACTAAACTAATTCCTTAACAATTGAAATATTAATTTTTAAATCAAGTTTAATAATAATTCGTAAAACCAAATATATTAGATATCCATTCCATTCAAGTTCAACTATGAAATAAAATTTAATTAAAATTTTAAATTTTAAATGGACCTGATTTCTATATATATGACCATTTGACACAAATAGAAATAGCTTATTACTCCCATACCTATTAAAACATTTGATGGTCGAATCTGTTAATCCAATGAACCAATCATGAATTCATCGTATTGTGCTTCGATAAACTAGAAAAATTGGTAACCCAACTAGTTGAATCGGAGGAGAACCCAATTTGTTTCGCAGTTGGAGCAAAAAAATGATTCCCTTCTCTTGTAACAAAATTAGAGAAAATGACCTCTTGGAATTCAATGTGACAGCACAACCACCAATCATGACTTCATGGAATTTTTTGTAATAATGAACAGTGAAAAGATAATTCTTTGTTGATCCACTTCTTTTTATTTGTCGGTTCTTTCGCAGTCTAATAATTATGCTTCCTCCTCAATTATATTATTCTATTCTATAAAGTCGGCACAATTTCTTCATATTACGTGGTCACTCAATAAACACCAACTTTGTTTCAGAGTTTTTCTTTAATTGAAGTGATTTAGTTTCGAAAATGGAAATAGATACAATCAAGAAGGCCACTGCTGCCACCGGGTTTGCTATATTTCTAGCAGTGTTGTGGAGAGTCTTGGACTGGGCATGGTTCACACCAAAGAGATTAGAATTTAAGAAGCGTCTGAGGCAGCAAGGTTTCAAAGGTAACCCTTATAGACTCTTCGTTGGCGATGTAAAAGATATGGCCATGTTGCACCAAGAAGCCTTATCTAAGCCTTTGGAGTTCACACATGACATTGTTCCTCGTCTCATGCCCCTCACTAACAAGATAATCATGACTTATGGTATGTTCTATAAATCCGAATTGTTGGAATTTCTAGATTGAAAAAAAAAAGAAAAGAAAAGACAGATTTCACCTTTATAAATTTCAGAATTTATTTTTTTTAAAAAAAAGGTTACTTATTGCAAATTTTCATGAAGGATGTTACTAGGACTTTTGTCAGTTCAGAAAAAGGAAAAAAGCAAAATTCCTATTTTGTACGACCAGGAGACCTAACCGCGTTTTGCGCGGTGAGAAGATATGTATAACTGCGCAAAATTGTTAAATTAATATAAATTCAACTACTAAAATTCTACTCCAAATAATTAGTAAACAAAATCTATTCATATATTTCTATTAGATGAAAATGTACACATGACAAATAATTTGAAGTGTTATGAGAGATATCGGACCAAGAGATTCACGATATCTACCGTGGATCTAATTTAATTAAAAATTTTACATTTAGCTATGCTCTATATCACCATACAAGTAAACTCAATACTATTACATTTTTATTTTTTATTTTTTACAAAAAATCAAATTCATTTATCAGGTAATACATTGGAGTACATAGGAAAAAATCCCTAAATTACATCAACACTATTCTTTACACACGAACTTACTCAAAGTCTCGAACCAACTCTTTTGTAATACAACCAAAGATCAAAAGGCTATACAAAAGCTTTCTCTTCACCAAGCTAACATCTAGTTTTTTTTAGGTTTCTGCACTCCCATGATTCAGAAGCAATTCTCACTTGTCAACAATTGCATTAACAATCCCACCTATGGTTTATGTTTCATCTTACTAGATTCGATACATGCTTATACATATCCATATAAAACATACAAGTACAGCAGTATAACTAATCAACTTTCATGCAAAGTAAAGACATGACAATCGTTTCAAATTAATGTCATTGACACTAACTACCCATTGCATTTGATAAATACAAGATTCACTATATGTCCAATACCAAAATGTAACCATAATAGAAGAACAAATAGAACATCACTAACTACCCATTTATTCTTGGTTCCATTCTCTGGACCAGAAAATGACTTGCACAAGAAAATAAGTAAGAAAAATTAATGATGAACCCGAAAAAGGCCACAGTTGGTTTTAAATCTAATTCCAATAACATATCTTAACAAAATTGGAAAACCCCTAAAAATTAAAAAAACAAAATTAATTTAGACAACAAAATCACAAATACTTGAGCACCAAATTTCCTATTCTTGGAAATTGGATCACTTAAATATTACTCTTATGTTTCCTTCAACATTAGCTTAAGAACCAATTGTAATATTAACATAAACCCTATTTCTTTCACTAATTAGATTATGTCTCCCCTCAATTAATAATACCGAAAGAAAAAAAGGGAAAAATTTTATGAAAAAATTACAAGCATTGAAACTAAAAAAAAAAAAAGAGAGCTTGAAAACTAGTAATCAAAAGCCCTAGTCCCTAAAATAGCCACCACCACAGTTTTATCTTCATCATTCCAAATCAATCCCCCCATACCGACCTCTAATTTCATCTCCAGAATCAACCACCCCTCCTACCAAAAAATTAAATACCCAATTGGTGAGGAAAAACAATTCAATTCAATAAAGCAACCCAATTAATGGGAAAATGCAAAAAAATGAAGTATCTTTTGAGCATGCATGTTCAAATTCAAAACATTCAAAAATTGAAAAATCAAATTAAAGACAAACCTATGTTCGCTTTTACTTTTACCCAAGTAACAAAATTGGTTATATCCCAATTTTCATATCTCAAAAACAGTAAAATTCTGTCATATATTAGCTAAAATCAAGAAAATCCTACAATTTTTTTTAAAAAAAAATTACCCAAGGCTAATACATATGCATGCATAGGATATTAAATTAAATCAATAAGGAAAAATAGATATACACCAGAAGTAGAGAAAGGCCACTCTTCTTTTATAGTGAAAAATTATCCAAGAAAGTGAGATTGGGAAACTCAATTGGGGAAACTCTTTTTCTTCTCGTAAGACAAAATACTACTACCTTAAAATCAAAGTCTATTGTAAAAGTCAAAACAAAAGCTAGCTAGAATTAAAGTTGAGAATCGGGAATTTGTCCAAGCATCCTAAACTTAAACCTAAATAAAAAATTATAAATTTACCATTAAAGTGAGTGATGTATTTCAAACTAAAGCCAACACAAGCCCAAGCCTTAAAATGAAAAATAGGCTGAAAGAGTAAATAAATTTAATATCCACGCCTTAAAAGACTATTCACAATAAACCCTACGATAAAAGCACTTTTGCTTAACATCTGACGAGCAAATTATTCAATAAAAATTCAAAAAACTCTTACACTGAATTTTCTAAAAGTATCAGACACATTTAATTTGCTCATAACTATGTTCACAAACACCTAATATACAAGTTTACCTGTACATAAATCACCTCTGTAAAAATCAAGTCAATTTGTACTTTAACTATTGGATCTGTCAATTTAAACAAAAATTACCCACTGGAATTCTAATGAATCAAACAAAAAACTTAAAAAACAAATATAAAATGTAAAAAAATTTAGATTAAACATGTGAATTCACTGAAATAAATAATTGAGATATAATTTCATAGAACTCACTGAGTTCTCCATTTAAATAAGTAAAAAAAAGAAGAAAAAGAAACACCTAAGGAAAGTTAAATAATTGTGATAAGAATACCCCTAAATCAAGCTTGCTAAATAAGTTGATATCCATTCTCCATCTTTGTACATGAAAAAAAATCAATAAAATACAAAGAAATCTATTTTTTATTTTTTTTGGTCTCAAGATCTACTTTTTGCATGTCTTTTGAAGGACTATTTCATGAAACAACATAAAATTTGCAAAAAGAAAAAAAAATCTTTTTTCCTTTTGATGTACCTATGTTATTTCAACAAAAATAAAAATAAAAAAAAAATCTCAACAAAATTTGAAAGAAGGGAGTATGAAGCTAAATAAAATGCAGAAAAGTAAAAAACATCATACCTTAGAAATGATTCTGTCCAGAAACTCTATTCCAACCCTTGACTTAATTGCCTCCATTTGTGGATTACTATCAAATATAAAGAAAAACAAGGTGACGAAATTAAAAAAATTAATTCTGAAAAAATTAACCAAAAAAATAAACAAAGGAAAAACAAACCGTTTGGACAAGCAGCCATAAAAGAAAAAGAGCTGATAATAAAAAGGTTTCCTCATCCCCTTCTTACATCTCCAACACAACATAATCCCACTAATGCTGCCTTCTGCTGATATGAACACCTATTCATCTTTACGTACAAAAATACAAAGTCATTCACAGATCTAAAGTTATCATAGAAATGCATCGAATACACAAATAAAGATGAATATATCAAGATAAAAATGGAAAAAAAAAATACAAATGGGGGTGTATTGAAAAGGGAGAGAGGGGCAAGCCATTGGGGGTGATGAGGAAGTTGGGGTTCAGAAATTCGGGGAATGGACTGAAAGAGAGAAGCAATAGGAAGGGTGGTTAGTGGATGGGTGATTAGATCAATAGATGAGAGAGAAGAAGATAGAGGGTTGAGAAAAATGAGAGTTGATGGAGAAAGCAGAGGAGAGAGAGCGTTGAGAGAACATAGAGTATGGCAATCGGTTGATGAGAAAGGATAAGTTGTGACCAAAAGACAATAGATGAAATTGAAGAAAACCCTCAGAATCTCTATAATTACCAATGAACCATGCAAAAATCATGTGAGCTGCACATAATGTGACTACCAAACTCAAACACTCCATGTGCCTCTTTATAGTATATATTTAAAGACAAGAGAGGTTGATAGAGCATGACTAATTTGCACATAGGTTCAATTCATACATGATTAATTAAAGTAGATGTTAACAAATTCCTCTTAAATTACAACACACAACCTAAAACTAATTACTTTTGAAGAATAAAAACAATTAGTTCCTAAACTTGGTCAACAAATCCGCAATTTGAAGGTTTTACCAAAACTTAACTCCTTTCTTTCTCATTTTTACCCATTTTTCGTAAAATCCCTCCATAATCAAAACCCTTGAAAAGTTAAGAGCAAAAATAGCATTTAAGTACAATAGTTCATGTTAAACTAAACTCTTCCAGCAACACAATAGTTAACTTCCCTTAAAAGATACTGACTTATCAGATTTAGCCCTTCTTCCCTCCAAAATAAAAAATATCAGAACCACAGGATCAAAAGAAAAGAAAATAAAGGCAGAAAATCTTAGTTCAATGAACAACATAGATTAAGAGAATACAACCAATATTCTCAAGAGTGGAACTAAAGCCATAGTTAAGTTTCGTGAAATGACAAGAATAAAAATAACATGAGACAAGATCTGATTCACAATGTTATTAACATTAAATGTGAACAGGAAAATTAAAAAATGTGTAGAAAAGAGGATAGAAACGCTTATCAGTTTAATCCTGAAAATGATGCTCATGAAGAATATAAAAGAAAATATACTCTTTCAAGGAGATGGATCTCAGGAGTCACAATTGAGAGAAAATGAACTTCACTATTACACTAAGCGAAGAGCACACATCTCCATCTGATTATGTTGTTGTGCATACCTCAAACAAAAAATTACCCCCAAAAAAAAGTAAAAGACAAAAGTTTACTTAAAGTACAACCATTCAGGAAAATAAATTAAAGTACCATACATCAGTCTAGTTCAAAATTGAATATTGCTTGTCATAGTAAAAAAAAAAGGCAAAGGGAAAGAGAAAGAGAGAAAGAGAGAAAATTTACATAGATTTTCATTGTTAGAGGCTTGAGCGATTCTCCTTCATTGCTATCAATTTATTCCCTGCAACGAAGTTTAAAAAAAAAAACAAAAAAATAAAAGGCTTATAATCAAGAATAGAGACAGAGAGATTCTCATAATCACCATTATCAGGAATTACTTAAATTAAAAGAAAACAAAGAGAATCCATCCTTGAATACATAAAGAAATTAAAATGAGGATGCATCCTTGAATACATAAAGAAATTAAAATCATACTTACCCTCGGATGAGGTAGAAAGATCCATATCATAAGAAACAACAAACATTATTTTAGGCGAAAAAAGTATGGAAAGAAAAAATAAATAAATAAATAAATAACTCGGAATAATTTGAACAACCGATTCGAAGAGAAGGATGAGCAGGTAGCGAAACAAAAGGAAGCTTATGGGTATAAGGGAAGGAGAATGTTAACCATCAGATCTCAAGATTCTCCTTCCTCTTGAGATCTAAAAAAGAAGAAGAAGGGGGAGAGAAGAGAGAGAATGACAAGAAGAAAAGAAAGGAAAGAGAGTGATGGAAGACGTGCTTCTGACATTCTGGGATTTGAACATCGAGCCCGTCGCCAAACTTCGTTCTCAAAGCTATCTTTTCTCTATTTTATTCTAAAAAATTAATTAAATTACACAACCATCAAACAAAAAGAACATGAGCTGCACGTGATAGGATTACCAAACTCAAAATACCAACTCCCTCTTTATACTATATGTTAACGAATCCTGCATATTCTGGTACTATAATTTTAATTTTTCTGAGTTGCCAATAAAAAGAAAAAAAAAATGTTTAGAAAGATAACAATGCATTTTAGACTCCAGCTGGACAATTATTTCTTTTGATATTATCCTGTAACATAATTTAAAAAATTACAAAATATTAAAAAGATCATCATACTTTTAACTTGTATGAGTTTAAATTATCAAATTTTTTTTAGCCAATTTAGTCACTAAACTCATGAAAATATCGGTTTAGAATATTTTGTTAATTGTCTCTGTTAAAACCAACCTTTAATCAAACATATGACTTTTTGCATGAGTAAGATTATCCAAACATTAAAAATTTACAAAAATAAAATTTTAAGGTCAATCTAAAAATTTTAAAAAATAAGTTAAGACATCAAAACACAAACTAATAAGTCAACATTAAATTACCGTATGTAAAATTTTGCAACATCTCTAGCCCCGTATAACTTTCATCGCTACCCCAACCTAGCCACCTCAGCCTCCATCTCCTTCCTCCACCTCTAAATCCATCACCTTCGTCCCCTCCCCCTACCTCAAAGTCCACCACCTCCTTGTAAATCCACTACCTTTTTCACCACCTCCCCAGCCCCCAGAAACGACATTTTTATAAGTCTACTGATCTTTTATGTCACAAAATTAGTTTAATAACTAAAACTCGTAGACATTGAAATTACAATAACTTTTTTGCTCATTTGCTCTTTAAAAACTATTGTTACAATTTTTTTTAAGATGTGATATTATTAGGTAAAAGATGTTTAAAAAATGTAATTAAAAGATAACTACAAAATGTTATTTGTGGACAGGAAATTATTATGTGGACCCAATTTATGGTAGGAGGGATGGACTTTTTGGTTCACATTCATTCACATCACTCTAACTCATTAAAATAAACTTATTTAGATAATGTGAATGAATGTGGACTAAAAGTAATCCATACCACTTAACGTAAATTGGATTCATATAAGAATTTCTCTTTGTAAAATAATGGACAACATTTTCCATTCAAACCGAGGGATGCAGGTAAGAATTCCTTTACGTGGATGGGACGCGCACCGAAGATACACGTACTGGAACCGGGACTTTTCAAGGAAGTTTTGACTCAATATCGTAAATTTCCAAAGAACGTTTCGGTGCATAATCCGCTTATTAAGTTCCTTTTCACTGGAGTTGGAAGCTATGAGGGTGACCATTGGTCGAAGCACAGAAGGCTCATAAATCCAGCCTTCACCATTGAGAAAGTGAAGGTTACTTCAACTCCTTTATAGTATATATACAATATTTCTTAAAGTTCTCCCCAGAATTGATAGCCCCAATTGCCTGTGGTTTTTTTGTTTCAAATTCTCTGCCAGTCAACTGTTCCAGCGAACTTGGATTAGTAGTTGCTTGAAACATACGTAGTCGAATATGGGTTCTGAAATAGGGAATTATATGATCCATTATAATATCACATCATTATATTATAAAATTTATACTTTATAATTATTTAAAATACAACTGTATAATATTCTTACAGGACTATATATTTTCCTCTAATATAACTTGTATAGCTCTATGTAGAGACCTGTGGTGATTATATATTCGATTATATATTCGAGGGATAATTTGACATTCCCCCTCTGAGGTTTGACATAATTATAATTAGCTCCTTTTTGGTTTCAAAAATTACATATAGGTCCACAATTAATTTCCTATGTAAATTGATAGTTTGTTTCCTATATTGTTCTTGTGATGTTAATAGAAAATCTGAAGAAATTAACTGTATTAAGGGAATAGAAATTGTAATAGTATAAAAATTATGGGATTAATTTCATTTTACATCTCTTAACTTATACCCGATTCTTACTTTGCATCCCAAACTTCAGTTTTGGAAATTTTGCATTCTGAACTCTCAAATTTATCTCACTTTAGTCTGCTTTTAACGTCTTCTCAAAAATTAAATAACAGAATTTTTTTGTGTACGTCAAATTCAGTAGGAAATGCAATAATATTTTTTAGAGCAAAAATAAAGATTTCGATAACTTTTTTTACTGTGTTAAAAAGGAACTAATGTGAGACAAATTTGTGAGTTAGGGGTGCAAAGTTTACAAAATTGAAATTCGGAATGCAAAATAAAATTAGTCCTAAGTGATATACTTCATTCTTCGGTCAAATGGAAGATAAATAGAAAATTCTACAGAAGTATAAAAGAATATACTAAAAATTGTGCGAAATTAACAAGCAAAAGTACACATGAATAAAAAATTAAAAAATTTTATCCTCAGTTTTATACTAAAATCACAAAATGTGACCTCGTGTGACCATTTTTCACGCTTGATAGTAGTAAAAAGTAATAAAACATTACTGCTATAACATATGATTTGGATGAATAATAAAATAGGACAAAATATTACACCTAAAGGCTAGGAGGAATAATCTTCATTTTTGTAATAAAATTTTTAATATTGCTTATGATTTTGTTATAACTTTTTATTTGTTAATTTTAGTATTAATAATAGATCACAAAGGCTATATGGGAAAGAAATACCAGTCTACACTGAAAATAAGTTCTTACAAAATCTCAGAGTCATGTGCATATTGGTTAAACATGAGAGTAAATCTTGATACTTAGTGAAATACGTTAATTAAGACCCAAGTATAAAAAGCACTTTGCTGCATAGGAAATTAGTCATATCATATTGGGAAAATTGTACAAATAATCCCTCAAATTTTAAAAAAACATTTTTTCAATCCCTCAAGTATAAAATGATGAATTTTGGTCTCATCAAAATATAAAGTTTATGTATTTAGTCCTTGAACACAAATCACCTGATGTTTTGACCTAAAAAAAAATTTTATTGCCACGTGTCTATATTTTCAAGGATAAAATTAGAAACAAATAAAATTTTACCTCAAATAAACCACGTGATCCATTTTCCCTCTTCTGCTACACTTTCTTAGAGCTGCCACCCCCAACCGTACCATCCCTATTGCCACCGCCATCCCCACCCCAACTGTTGCCACCACCAGCATCCAGCCATCAACACCATCCCTTCTTTTTCTCTATCCTCTATCTTCTTCTCCAGTCCATTTCCCATAACTCCTTCTTCCTCTCCCAGCTACCTCTTTCCTTTTCCACCTTCCCACGGATCCCCCTTCCTTGAACACTAAAATTTATATAAAAATCACCAAAATTCATAAATTCCAAATAAAAAAACACATCAAAATTGTATCAACTAAACCTGGGGTGACGGGTTAGGATGGATGAAGGTGACGATTAAGAGGTAAAGGTGGATGATGGCTACCAAATCAGGTGTGAGAATTTAAGGTAGATAAAGGTGACAAGTTGGGAGTCGAGGTGGCCGATGGCAATTTAATCTAGGGTGGAATGGACAGATAAGAAACAGGGATGGGATGGGAGGGGAGAGGATAAGGATGGATGCCAAGTCTAGGGTAGGAGTGGGAAGAAGACAAGGTGGTGGGGCTCTAGACCTGGGGTGGAGGAGTAGTGGTGGTGGGGATGTGGGTAGAGGTGGTGGTTGTAGGAAAGTATAAGGTACGAGGAAGGATGGTTGGCATTTTTAATTCTTAGTTAGACGCTAAGGAAAAATAAAGTTTGTTTCCAATTTACCCTTCAAAATATAATATGCACATATGACGATTACATGTTTTTTTCATACTAGAATTCCAGTTGTTTCCAGTTTTACTATTGAAAATATAAAATGTTACGATCACATATTTTTCTCAAGCTAATATACCACAAGAATTCTGCTCAGGGATAAAAAACATATAGGACCAAAACTCATCATTTTATTTTAGTGAAATTAATTAATTTTTTAATCATTCGAGGTACTATTTGTGTAATTTTCTCTATCTTATTAAAACCATTAGTTGGCTTAGTAATTTTTCATTTGGTTGGTCATTCATACCTGACACGTATATTCCCATTTACTGTGGCAGCCGCTTTTTGCCCTATTCTTCTTAAGAAATAAATAATAATCATTCGGGTAGTCAACTTAATGATTTAGTTCTATAGTTCTACCTTGAAGAAATTAGATTTTAAAGGAAACGATTAATTAAAATAAGTTATTACTGTAGTAGAAAAACTTGGAAAAAGTAATTCGTAGAACGGTCAAATAGATTATTTGATTTTATATTTCTTGCTTTAAAAAAGCATGATATTTAGGTGATTTTATAAATTACTTACTTAAAACTGGGAGAGATAACAAGCGAAGGATGCTAGACAAAGCAATGTATTAAATAGAGGCGTCTCTTTCTTGGTACCTGCAGAATATGCTACCAACTTTTGCTGTTTGTTATGAAAACGAATTGATGGTATGGGAGAATATCGCTGCAAAAGAGGGCTCGCATGAGGTGGATGTATATCCCGCATTCGATGTTTTAGCTAGCAACGTCATTGCTCAAGTCGCTTTTGGTAGTACCTATGAGGAAGGACGCAGAATATTCCATCTCATGAAAGAACTTGTGTTCCTCACAATTGACCAGGATCATGAGAGAAATTTATATTCCAGGATGGAGGTAAACCAATGCCTTGTACCTCTGCTGCCGTTAATTTAATTCTATTTGCTTTGGTTAATATTACCGTTTTGTAACGAATGTTATTAGTTTTCAGTGTATTGTCTTACATTGAAAGTTAACTAGCAAAAAGACTTTCGCAATGCATAACATATGGTTGTCATATGAAAACTATGATACATATACCAATTACTATTCAAGGAGAATATTCAAATAAAAAATGGTATATTAATATTAAAATAAAAAGCGAAGCATAATCATATAATCCAGATAAAGAATGAGTCTAATCTATTAAGTGGTTTCGCATGAACTTTTACTTTTAAACCAAACAGTTGGAACCAATACATTAAGAGTTAATTTCCCTTTTTTGTGACGTGTCATTTGATTTGTAAAACAAAGCAAAATCCTGTTAAGTATTAGAATTAAAGATTGTTGATTAATGTAATTTTACAATGTACATTAATTTTGATAATCAGTAATATTAAATTTGGAGCGTAGAAAATGATTTGCCTTTTGGATATTGGAGTGCTTACATATTTTGATTTATCCATTTTGTGATTATTCCCTTGTCAATCTTTATTACTTGAACAGCCGAAAAATTATAGTAGGATGTGATTCATTATACAAACTTATACAGGGGTATGTGTTATTTTCCTTGTGTTATAAATTATAGGCCAACTCCAATTTGCTACACTTAACTTATACCAAATTTTTACTTTTCATCTTATACTTATTTTTTGAGTATATTATCTCTTGAACTTTCAAATTTGCTTTATTTAAGTCCAGTTATTAACACTGTTATCAAAGTTAATGGATACTAAGTAAGTACATACCACGCACTTGTTTCGACACGTATTGTACTAATAGAAGTAGTCATGACTAATTACACTTGACACCCCTTAACTAATGATCAATTCACACCTTACACCACCAATTCTAAATTTTATACACCTTGTACCACTAACTAGTAGATTCTGATTATTTGTAAGATTAATGAATTCTTCCCACTTTGGGTCAATTTTTAATATTGTTAAAAAAATTGGCTAATGTTTTCCTATTGGTGCATGCTGTGCATGGTTAGAACATGCATGAACTTTTATAGCAGCATTAAAAGTACGGTTGAAATGGATATACTCTTATTTTAGGGTGTAATATATCTAAAAAATAAATATATGATACAATATGAGAATTGGGTATAAGTTAGGAGTGCAAAATGGAATAACTCCTAAATTATTATACCATCAGGTTGCGTTTGGATGGGTTGATTATTTGAAACGGATAGATTTAAATTGACATAAATTTTGGGTGAATTTGAAATCTATTTACTTAATTATTAAAATTACACTCTCATTTAATGATATATTTCAAATTTCCAACTAATTTCTTAACTTGTTTGGACAATTTAAAGTAAAAAATTCAAATCAACCCAAATCGCTCCATTCAAATAGACCTTACCCTCGATACACATTTTCTTTTGGGATAAATGCGAAGAGTAGACTCAGTCATCCATCTCTTATACACAAGTGCAAAAACATATATACCTTTATCTTGCTTCCAATTGTTAAAATATTCTGAAATATCACTGCACCACCATCTTCTAGTGAGCTTACTAGAAATTATATCTTCAGCAACCAATTACTTTTATTCATTCAGTGTTTGCTTATGCAGTTATTTGCCAACTGCGAAGAATATGAAGATAAAAGGAATAAATAGGGAGATATCAGATATGTTGAGAAATATGATCCACAAGAGACTGAAGTCGATCAAGGCGGGAGAATCAAGTGACAATGATTTACTTGGGGTGTTACTGGAATCAAATTTCCATAACATTCAACAAGAAGGAAACAAAAAGAATGTTGGATTGACTATTGATGAGATCATTGATGAATGTAAACTTTTCTACTTTGTTGGACAGGATACCACAGGGACTACGCTCACATGGACGACACTATTGTTGTGTAAACATCCTGAGTGGCAAGAGCGTGCTAGAGAAGAAGTGCTTCAAACCTTCGGCAAAAAAATATTTGACCAGAATTTGGTGAAATGAATCAACTCAAATACGTAAGTTTTTAGTTGGATGCAGACTGTATTTCCCTCATAGTATGGAAAGAAGAAGAAAACTAAAATCGAAGAACCACCGAATGCATGCTTAATTTCCACAATTGAAACAAATCTCTACAAAAGTAGTATAAGCACAAGTGATATAACATTGACATTTTGTACTTTTAAATTTTATTCGTGACACTTTGATATTTAAGCTTCTCTTGCTTTCCACTTTGATTTAATTGATATCTAAATGATAATTTTTAACTTCAGAGCATTTTGATTAGCATTTTAGTCAATAATTGTACATGGCCATCGGCTTCTTGTAGTAATCCACCTGTACAAGAAATGGTGTTTACTCATACATAGTTAATTGCTAACACCAAACTAGCAGAAAATAAAACCTTTAAAAGTGAATTGACACAAATAGAATTATAGAAGTTTAAGGCGTGAATTATCAACTCTTTAATTTTTTGAGGCAAAATTTTCTACATAAACTATTCGATATTAAAGGCCTTTATTTTTTGTTGGCAATGATTGGAAAGTACAACTTATAGAGTGGGACAACTACACTACTAAAACATAATGTTAGACTACAATTCATAAATGTGATACTTAAACCTAGGACCTCATACTCTTAAAGTCTGAATGTTGGTTGTTTCCAACTAGGACCTCACACTCTTAAAGTCTGAATGTTGGTTGTTTCCAACACTAAACCAAAGCTGATTGGTGATTATACATTTTTATAACTAAAAATTTTCTTATAAATTTCTCTTTCGTATTTTATATATAGGTTACTATGATTTTGTATGAGGCTATGAGGCTGTACCCTCCAGTTTACGATCTCAACAAAATTGCTCACGAGGATACCAAACTTGGACCTTACACCATTCCTGCTGGAACCCAAATCCAATTGCTAACCGCCATGGTTCATCGCGAAAAAAGCATCTGGGGAGAAGATTCAATGGAGTTTAATCCAATGAGGAATCATACAATTTGTAGATGGGGTTGGAGCGGCAACTAAAAACCAAATTGCATACATCCCCTTCAGCTATGGCCCTCGAAACTGCGTTGGCCAAAATTTTGCAATGCTGGAAATGAAATTGGCGTTGGCAATGATGTTACAGCGCTTCACTTTCTGTCTTTCTCCATCCTATGTTCATGCACCCTTCAGTATCATCAGCCTTCAACCCCAACATGGTTCACACGTGATCTTCCGCAAGCTTGATTGAAAATTTCAAGTGAAAGATATTGGATTGTTTTATATTTGGATTGGAATAAATGGATTGTACATGCTACGAGTCAATTTCGTGCAGATTTATTGTGGGTTAAATTACTTCTTTTTATCGACTCTAGTGATAAATTTCCTACATTAGGGTGACAATTGCAGATGGTTGTGAAGAATGGTTATTATCTGTATGAGGAAACATCTGCGGCAAAATCATAGCATTATTTGTTCATGTAATACAATGATATTTTAGTAGACAAGATTTACATTTTTTAATTGCTCTGCAATCATATTGTATTATCTTTGTTACATAAATATTGGCATGTGGCACTGTGGGTCTCTTTCGAAGAAATCCTAATATCTTAAAACAGACTTGCCAGGAATTCCTATTAGCTACGAATACTTTTTCTGATAAAATTCTTAAATTACTGGAGTTTGCGAATTCAATTTATCCATAACTTTTCCAAGAATAAAATTTGCTGATTCCACCTCTATTGCCGTTTATTGATTCTTCAAATTATTTGTATCTTTTCCGAGCATAAACCTTGCTGATTCCTCCTCTATTGCCGTTTATTGATTCCTATTAACGTATGTAGTAATCTCCGAAGTTCAATAGCTAATATTCATACTTAATTATGTAATATTTGATTTTTGTTTTTTTTGTTTTTGTTCACATAGAAAGTTAAATTAAATACTTGAAAATCGATAATTCTATGTTGTTCTTCACTACATTTACTCTTTCATTCTTTTATATATATATATATATATATAAACAAGCTGAAAAGATAGAACATCAGACTTCACGTAACTTTGGATTACTCTTGCACAAGGAAAATGATGGAAAGCTAACAAGTATGAAGGATGATGAGTGCGAATAGTTGAAATCGATGTGCATAAATTCGATTTGACTCATTGTTGCGGATGCAACGGAATTTTGAATTATCTCCAAAAGTTTGTATTGGAATCGAGAAGGAATTAGGCTCTTTTACTTCTTATCTCAGAGTCCCTGATTCCTACAAAAGTGTGGCGACATCCTCTTTATACGAGAAAGACACTTTGGAACCCGAAAATGTGCAGTCATCTTATATCTCAAAAGAAGGTAAACTACGATAAGATATAAGAAACTACATTAATTGCTTGAGGAGAGAATCGAAAAGGGATGATACTTGACGGTGAATCTATGGCAGGTAATTCAAAAGTTAAGGAAAAAAGTGAAGTCCAATGTTAATTTTGGACTTAATAAATTAGGTGGAGATATTCTCACAATCTCCAAAGGTTTGTATAATACTTCTACCGTGTTGGATTTTAGATTCTAGTTGTGTTTTAACTGTTTTCTCCTACTTAGAATATTTTGATGTACCTCAAGTAAAGAAGACAAGGTCTTGTCTTTGAATAACGGATATACATTTGAAGTCATGGGTATTGGAGTAGTGAAAATCAAAATATTAAATAGAAAGTTTCTTTTTTGTGTGGTGTGACATGTCCAAAAGATACGAAACAATCTAATTTTTTAATTTTCTTTGAACCAGTTAGACTCCAAGGCTACGAAGTTTTCGTTGAAGGTAGAGTCTTGGAACCACACATGACTGAACTGTCCTGTTGAAAGAGAAGAAGTATTGTGATGTATATCATGTGGTTACCTCAATGGGTTGGGAATGGTGGGATCCAAGATTGTTTTCAAATTGCAAATGGTGGTGAAAAGGAAAATCCTGTTAAAGGGGAGGGTAAATTGAGACCCCTCTTGCGAGTTGACTAGAAGTCAGACTCGATTAGTTACACATGTTCATTTCAGCTGGTTGAATCAATTGGAGACAGGACTATATTGATTCGGTGTGCGTAGCTAGTCACCATGTGAATTGGTGGTGGAAGGCATATGGTTATATTTTTTGGCTGGTTTGCGTTTGCTAAAAGAACTACTCGTCAAGGTGGAGATTTATTAGGAAATTGGCTAATTTTCTTTTAGGTAATTTCTTTTCGGTGGGGGAGTAAGTAGTTTCCTAATAGTTTACTTGGAATAGTTGGCAAGCAATTTCCTATTTGTATAGGGTTTAGGTTGTAAGACAAATTATTTCCTATTATTACTTGGATTGGTGACCAAGTAATGTTTATTATAAATAGGTGGGTTGATTAACTACAAAGATATAACACAATAGGGTAAAATACAAGTTAAGAACCATGTAGTCCTATACTTGAGGTGAGAATAATCTTAGGGTGAGAGAGGTAATATATAAGGGTTGTGTTTGGGATTCAAGTTGAATTCTTATACATGTATTTTTTCTCATAATAAAGAAAAGCGACGTTTTCTCTCCGTAGACATAGGCTTGATAATTAATCCGAACAACGTTAAATCTTGTGTGTAACTCATATTTCATGTTGTGGCTTATTTTTCATTGAATTGTTGTGTTATTGATTTTTAATTAGTTGTGTTTATTCTGCGTTTGATCCCAACACCTATTAATAAATTACGAAGTAATGCTATGTTAATAACTACTGCTAATTTTGGTTTTGTTGTCTAAATATTGGTTTATTGTACAAGTTATATTCCTATGAAGGTAACTCTATGATACCGGAAAAAGGTAGTGACAGTGCCGTAAGGAGGAAACATAAGGAACAAAGGGGTACCAAACTCGCCACCCAAAGGAATCCACCTATGGGATAATAATTTTTAGGAAGAAACTCGCCACCTATGGGAAATCCACCCAAAGGATAAGAGTTTGTAGGAACTCGCCACTCAATGGAATTCACCAAAGAGATAAGAGAAAGAAGCCAAAGGCTACAAATTATATTATCAATCTCCAGTCCCCCCCTCAAAACCAAAAGAGTTGAACAACTTAAATAGACTAAGTTGGAACAAACCTCCACACTTAGTGATAAATGCTAACTTAGGAAATATACTATTACTTAATACATTTGACCAAAAAATAACATGAACCAAGAAAGATTGAAATCAAGCAATTAGAAGCTGTTTAAAGTCCCAAAGAAGCCAAGAAATAGTCCAAGAAAGTTGAACCATCAAGCTAAACCCGTAGCTAAACCTCCATCAGTCAGCCTTGCGCGACTTTCGTAAATTGACCATATCTTGCTGTAGAAAACTCCAAATTACAAACCGTTTTATGCATATTAAACTAGACTCAAAGATCTTTCCAACCATATAAAGATCATGAGCTGGTTCAATCTGGGTCGATACAGTTTATTCTTCAAAGTTGACTAAAAATCAAGTTCTGCTAGACTTTGGAACTTCAATCCTTGGAATGTGTTTTATTGGAAATTTAAGTAAATAACTGTCAAACACCCATTCAAAGACTAAGACACTTACCATTCTTGAGATTACTCCTGTGTCACTTTTTGTCCAGTGACTCTTTTAGGTTTGATTTTTCTCCATACTAGTGATGTGAAACCTTATTTGGTTGTTTAATACGTAGTTACATGTTAACAACATATAGAGGACTTATCTATTAGTTATCTTTTGGAGTTGTTGTCAAAGATTATAATTTTCCATTATAATAGTGTTTGTGCAAATTTTTGGTTATCTAGACCAAAAGTGACAAACAAGCCAATGTTCTCATTCTCAAATATTGTAGAGCATACCGTTATCTAGTAATAAATTCTAAAGTGCGCTGCTGTAATGTACCTTATCCATGCTTGTTGGTCGTCCGCCTCAAATGAGGTTGGGGACTCAAAATTGGTGTTTGAAATTGAAAACTGCTAACTAAATGAACAGAAAACTTGAATTTAAGAACAAGGATTTCATTGATTCATAATTACAACAGAGAAATGACAAAACACTTCACTAAACATGATGGAAATTTTGATTAAACAATTAGAGTACTGAAATATACTGATTTACGATTCCTAACACAACTACATCTGTAATCAACGAGTATTTCAGGACCAACAACTATGCTATTTCTATCATAAAAAGAAGAATTCCTAATAACTAAGTCCCTAACTGGAGAGTGTTTTTTGGAGAGTTCTTTTTTATCCTTTTTCTTCGGTGATTCTTGTGTGTTTTTTGGATCCCTTTGTTTCATTTTGTTCTCCTCTGTTACAATTTAGAGTAGTTACCATTTGAATTCCCTTGTAACCGTTCCCTCCAATTTCTCTTTTTCCTTGTAGTATATTGCCCATATTGATGCAAATATGCAACCCATAATCTGCTCTTCAACTCTCAGATCTCGGCCGTGTTCTACTTTTACTCTACCCCTTGTTTTCAACTAAAGATTGTCATCGGCTCTCAAGTGCCGATTTGGTCCAACAACTACCATTTTGGGATGCTTATCATTGGCGGGGGCCTAATAACGATGCGGTTGAACTAATGCAAAACTTATACAATAATAATACGCTCAAAGTCATTTCAACTGATTTTCCATTCATTTCCCCAATATCGAATTGGCATTATTCATCATTATTGTACCAACATTTTATATTCCCGACGAACTTGGGAACTCTAATCCCCTTAATTGTACTTGATTACGCCATATTTATCACACCTAACCCAACTCCTAAGTTTCATCTTTTCGAAATTTGAAAGTCCTTATCTGATAAGGGCTTTTGATAAGCTCTATTTTATAAAACCTCTTTCAAGCCCTCATTTTGCCAAAAATTTCCCCCTTGTCAAATTAGTTGCACCTTAGGGATTTTTCACCTTTTCACTCAATCTTCTTCTTTCTTTGTCCTTTTCGCTTCCGTTCAACTCTTGTTTCTACACTTATGGCCACCAACCCATCCCTTACAAAGGTCCGATTGAGACGAAATTGGAAAATGCGTCAAGAGCTCTTCCGATCATCACACAGGTATTGACTTCAATCACCACGGGTGACGGTTCCCAATGGTGTGTGTTCAGGGCTTCGATATGACAGTAACATTTCCTTGACCATCTTCTACTCCATTTCCTTTCTAATGAAACCTTGTTTCTTCACTGGTCTAACCCTTTTAAATGCAAATCTACCTTGTTTCCTCCTTTCAAGGAGCTTCGTGGTCCTCCAACCTGGGCATCCACAACTAGAGGGTGTCTTGGGCAAAACAATTGCAACTTTCTTTTGAAAATGTGTGGAAATTGGCCAATATTTTCAAAGCCACTAAATTGTATACTAAAACTATTCAACAAAATCACAAGGTCATTCTGGCCGTTAGATTTTTTGGAGCTTGAACATTATTTGTTTCCTTTTTTCTTGTGCACCAATGACCCCAATTATTTTGGATGTTAACATTTTGATTGGCCTGAGGCCCTACGGTAAGGCTGCGAATTATAGTCTATCATTGGTGATTGACAGAATTGATTTCAGTCATTCTTCAAAATCTCACAAGTCTTATAGCCCTTATGTGACTGAGCACTTTAAGGATGCCAACTTACATCTAAACTGCCACTAGTAAGCCTGTCTCTAGGGGTAAGCACATTAGTTTCTTGACCTTTTGGTTCAACTGATTTATTTTTTGACCACCTGCTTTCTAGATAACTGTGAATTTTTACAAACTAATTGTTGAGTTGGGAAATCGCGAAGCCTTAGCTCCAGCACTGACCATTGTATCAGGCATTTACAGGAGCTTACCTGAATTTGAGACTAGGAAGTTAGAAGATGTCCTTGGCCCCACGTGGATCATATAACTATGACTGCAAAGTTACTTCCTTTCTATAAGACCAACTCCCATTGATGAAAACGCCTAGATCACTGTTTCTGGGATGCAGTTCACTCATCTTGATCCCTATTATGATCCTAGATCCAAGAGATTCTCTAACTATATCAACCTCTTTTACTATGACAATCCTACATTTAAACCTTCTATTCGTACTAGTGTCACGATAAAATTTGTCTATCTCATGGTGCAAAAATGTCTACCCCACTCAGCCTATGAGTGATGATTCATAATGAGGCTGAGTAGGTTTTAATCTGGGATTGTTGTGCCATTACTCGCAATTTACCTTTCGGCTGTAAACCAGTGCAATGCAAAATTATTGACGTGGAAAATATCGGTGCTAAATTTTACCCAAACTATTCTATGGCTCATCAATTTGGGTTAATTCAGTCCTTTCCTACTTTGTTTTCTAATCCCAAACCAACCAGGATGTCGATGATATGTCTTTAGTAACGAAGTCAAATTTGATGAACTTCAAACCCAATATTAGTCACTCATTAATCAATTTGACTTTATATTGTTTTACCTAGTTTTCTGTGCACTGACCTTTATAATTCTTGGTGGAACTCCTTTAAACAACACAACTATAACCAATCTTTCACTGACATTTTTGATAAAATCCATTTGTTTCATATCTTTACCTATAATTCATCATCGGCCTCGCAAATCGAGCCTCCTAAGAAAATAAAGAAGGCTTCCAAAGGTAAGCTGATAAGGGAGATCAAAGCTTTTGAGTGATATCAAGTTACAACATTAAGTGGAATCCCCTTTAATGAACTGAAGTCATGGTCGAGGCTAAAAAAGTGCTCCTCAGAAAGCACAAGGCTAGTCGAGATTATTACTTGAGGAATGGTTTCGGATTTAGACTAAATATAGATCCAACTGCCCAACTTTTGAAGAGTTCTTTTGAAGCCAAATTCATGAAACTCTAAAGCTTCCTTTGGCTGACTTTGCACTAAAGCTTCCTTTGGTTGACTTTGCACTCCTGGATGAGTTGCACCATTCTACTGTTTTCCATCTTAGCTAGTGAAACCGTGAAGCTTATAAGGTTCTATGCTCATCCTAGGGATCAAAGCCTCTCTACTAGCATGGTTTTAGTTGTTGGAGGCATTTCTACATATTTAGGTATCAATCGTTTCCATCTCCTTCTATTCATTTTCAACTCTAATTTGTTAACTTTCTTTCACTTATAGAGGTTGAGTCAATAGAACCCCAATTTACTAAGTTCAAATCTTTTGAAGAGAGTGAAGAACACAAGGAAGAAATTTAGCTTGCCCACTATAAGAAAACAATTCTGCTGGCCAAGGTTGTTTTCTTACTCTCTTCTCAAGTAATTTATCCCGACCTTTACTATTGTCGATACTATTTTTCATTGTTACCATAGGCTGCTGGCATTCAATCGAAGCCTATCCCAATTCAGTCAAAGAAATCCCCGAATGGCTCTTCCAAGTGGTCTTCAAGGTCTTTTCCTGTTAAATATTCCTTAGCAAGGAATAGTGGCCCAACTCGGGCTTCGGTCATGTCTACCACTATGAAACTGTTATAACTGATAAAGTTTGTTCTGGATATGGTTGAAACTAGTGAGTGAACTAATCCTTTAGGCACTAGTATTGCCCTTATTGTGGAGGTCCCAAATCCTAAAGTCTCTGCCTAGACTATTCTAGTATGCACTAGTGCCTTATGATTTTTCAATATTTTTTCTGATTCAACCCTATTCTGATTTTGAATCCTTTTTAGGCCATCTTTGACCTTACTCTTCTCCAACAATTAACTTGCTTGCATTCCTTATTAAGCCAAATTGAAAGCTTGACCGATGCTCCTTTGACCTCATACGGCAGTTCAGGGTAGTTTAGTGTAGACCCAACACGAGTGGCTTGACTTTGGCACTTTTTGGTTGAGCTTATCACCAAATTTGTTGATGAGGTTCTAATTAAAAAGTCTAATGAATTGATTAGGTCTTACACAGCCTACAGAGCTGTTGAGGATAAACTATTGATTAGCGATCGACAAGTCTTAGACCCATACATTTCCTACTTCCTCATCGATTTGAGGACTACAAATGAGCCAATTAGCATTTTTTATGAATTTCTAGCATGCCTCTATAAGCTTCTGGCTTACTTAAGCACTTTAGGAACAATTCATCTTTCCCTTGCCGATATGGTACTCCATCTAATAATATGTAATGGCTTGTTTGCCTTTTCACTCTTCAAGATGCACGACCATTAGCATTTTCCATGTAATGTATGATAGGATCCCACTAATTGGCTTTAACAGACATACCAATTTCAAAAGAATTGAAACTGCATTCTAATTATCGATGTACATAGAAAGGTATGAATCTCATGATCACTTTGAGTTCGGCACATCTCTGCCAATCGAGAACTAACAGTTTAGTTACTATTTGGCCTAACTAATTGGCTTGTTCATTCCTTTCCCTAGATACATGTTCAAAAGCCACCTCGTTGAATAATTCAATTAGCTTGCATACCGTCATTAAATACTTGATCAAAATAGAATGTTTGTATTTGCTATCATCATCTGCCTTGTTTATGACTTGCTATGAAACTCTTTATACTTTCACCACTTAAACTTGCATTTCTTTCAATATTTCTAGACAAATTAATAGGGCTTCATGTTCGACTTGACTATTTGAATAATCAAACATAAGTTCGAACCAATATTTTCTTTCTATATTTAGGTCATTTGTGATTACTATAACAGCACCACCACAAACATTTGTGCTAGATGGAGCCATAAAATTCATTTTCCAGGTTATGTCACATGCTGATTTGGTTGATGTCTCTACCTATTTCAACAAGTTTTTCATCAAGATTTAGCGTGTGTTGTGGTAAAAAAAAGACTAATTCCTATCCTTTAACAACGGTTTCATTTATATACACAAATTGATAATCTATGACATACAAGGCCCATTTGCCAATTTGGCCCCTAAGTCGTCCGATATAGCATATATTTGATTAGATCAATTTTTGAAATTACATAAACAACAACCAGCAACAAGTAATGCCGAAGTCATTGTGTAGTAAAATACAATGGTAAACATATTTTTTCTACAGGTTTACATCGCTGTTCTTTGGAAGTCAGAATTTTGCGTATGCAGAATAATACTCTCTCTCGTGACTCTTCATCATCCTGAGACAGAAAGCAGCTAAGTGTATCATCAGTAGCTGATATGTACAATTTCAACAGCTATACCAACCAGGTGGCATCTTGACTCATGGCTTAATAAAATATGCTTTCAATGCATCAAAAGCCTCTTGGTGTTGTGTTTCCATAAACAAAGGGCTCAGTCAACATCGATATCAATAATGGTGAGAATGTTTTGGTTCGACCCGCTAAGTTAGAAATAACCCGTTAAAGGAAGTTCACTTTTCCTAGGAATTGTTGAAGCTCTTTCTTATTCTTAGGTAGTAGTGTTTTTATTACAACTTTTGGTTTGTCTTCTCCTATCTTTATTCTTTTTTGATGCACCAAAAATCTAAGAAAATTCCCAACTGAGACCCCAAATGTACATTTCAAAGAGTTTAGCTTAAGCTTGTGGTTTTGCATCCTAACAAATTCCTACCACAAGTGTTCCAAGTGTTGCTCAAAGTTCGATGAGTTCACTACTACATCATCTATATATACGTGCAAGAAGTCTCCTATGCATCATGAAATATGCAATTCAACGCCCTCCAGTAGGTAGCCCTCATAATTTTAAGCCTGAATAGGATCGCCTTCCATTGGTATATGCACAAAGCACCAGGGCACCAAAAATACCATTTTATGTACATCTTCCATATTGGCTATGAATATTTGGTTATACCTAGCATTGCTACTGACAAAAGTTATGAATTTATTTCCTAGAGCCAAGTTAACAAGCATGTCTAATGTTGACATTGGATACTCATCTTTTAGTGAAGCCAAGTTAAGATTCTTAAATCGGTGCACACTCTAGTTTTCCCATTCTTTTTTATGACTAGGACCAAATTTGACAGCCACTCTACATTCATTGCTTCTTCAATAAAATGAGCCGTTAATAGGCATTCAACATCCCCTTTTACATCATCAGAAAATCGCCTAGGAGATTGTTATATCATTAGAAAATCGCTTAGGAGATTATTTGTATGACTTAAAATAGGGCATCGAGGGGATCTTATGTTCCATCAATTTTCTATTAAACCTCGGCATATCGGTGTAATCCTATGCAAAATAGTTGATAAACTTCTTCCATAATTGAGGTATTTGTTCCTTTTTCTTTGTTCAAATAAGCACAAATATATGTTGGTCTGCTCTTGTTGCCATTCCTCCAAGTCCACTTCTAGTACATCATCCTTGACCTAGACTCATACGTCCTTCATATTGAGAGGCTAAATAACCAACATATCTGTTACACTGGAACTCGAGTCTCCATCATAATATATCGTCGATTCACCTTTCCTTGTATCGTGTCATCTTTTTCTCCATTTTTCATATTACAATCTTCACTATAATGACCTTTCGGCATGACACTCCCATTTTTCCTTCAACTTTCATGTTCAATTTTGAATTACACAATACTTAGGCTACTTTTAACGTCATTACATATTTAATTGTTCAATTTTGGTTGTACTAGTATCAATGAAGTATGATGAAGTTATAGAGAAGAGTCATGTTTTTATCCCAAGGAAAGACAGGTTCATATTTGAGAATAACTTTAATCCCAAAAACACATGTTTGATATTCTGTGGCTTTCCCCTGTTAGGGGTTTGAACTCTTAGAAGTCAATTGATTCATTTGTCCAGTCAAAGTTGGCCTTGGGTTGTAACGTGAGAGAGCTAGAGGTTTAGGATGATGAAAAACAAGGATATCTAGGCTCAAAATTGAATGAGTGAGTTAGAAAATTCCTATGATTATCTTTCTCAGAAGAACTTTGCACAATAAACAATGAAAAGACACACTATACAAATAGAAATGCACAGAGACTTGAAATTCTTCTTCTTTTTCTTCTTTACCCTCTTTTTCTCTTTCTTTTTTGTTTTTCTTTCCTTTTTTTTTTCTTTCCTTTTTTTTTTCTTTTCTTTTCTTTTTTGTTGCAATTACTTTTCTCTCTCCTTTTTATTTTTTATTTTTGTTGAGAGGATGAAAATACCTAATTTTTATATTGGATTCATTTGCAACTTGACTTAAAAATTATAGTGTTTACAAACTAACTTTTCCAGCAAATTTCAAACTTACTCAAACTAACTCAACTGACATTGGGGGATATTTTCCCCAGTATGGATTCAAAACTAAAGACAACCTAAACATGCCCCAGTTTGAGCTACTACAATAAAAATAGTATGTGATTTGTCATCTCAAAATTTTCCCTAGTCTGGGATATAGAACTTTGTCACCATGTAGGGTACTATAAAAAAATGACATTTATAGGAAGTTGCTTTAGTGTGGGATTATAAATTCCTTCAACATTTGTCCTAGTATGTGGTGTGATGATCAAATGAGTTTAAGAAAAATAAAATTTTCTTTTGAAGGCTCAAGGGAGTTAGTAAAAGATAAATAGTCTTTGGATAGAAGAAACGATGTCCACTTGTCTTTCTATCCTCTTTAGAAGCAATTAACTATTGAGAACTCTTATCCCATTGTTATAAAACTCATGCCTGGATGCATTTGTGAGATTAAAACTTATGGGATTACTTTCCTTATATGACAAGAAGACTTTTCAATATCCTTACAACCATTTTATTAGTGTTGCAAATGTGAATATAGTATCATAAGTATGCCTTTTGATTCATATGGATCAACTTTTTTCATAATTAGGCTTTTGGATTTAATAAAATATTGGTCTTTGTATTTAAAATGAGTCATCAATCAAGAATGTCAAGAGCTTTTCATGGCATAGTGGTGAATTTTATTTGGATTAGAAGAAATGACATTGCAAAAATATTTCTTCGAAGATGCTTGGATGATGGTTTTACCACTATACGATTAAGAGGAAATCATGCTCTCGATTAGAAAATATGGATAAAATTTTTTATTTTTTTGAAACAAATTTGAATTTCAAAGTCTCAACATTAAATGACATGCAAAATATGCAAATGAATGCAAATGAATGCATCCATGTGCAAATTTCACACAATACATCCAAAACAAAAAGGAGCAAGAATAGTTTTAGTAACCATGTTAAAAAAATAAAATGTGTGTGCTATGGGAGTGCCCTTTTATGTATGCCAAGGGTTGGCCTAACATGATGATATCCTTGTGAGTACAGTAACAGATCGTACCTGTTGATCCGATTTGAAATTGGATTTGAACTTTTCTTGAAGGGATTGAGCCGTCACCTTACATGTATTCTACTCATTTGGATATCATTGACAAAATTTAAATATGTAATTAAGTGTAATCCAGTGTTTTAACTTAAAATAAAGTCAATGAAATTCTCTTATCTAAAGCTCATGAATCCAGTGATGATTTTTTCTCTTATTTTTTTTTTTTAATTTTACATTTTTTCTTTTTGTGAAAAGATAAAAATGTATTTACAAAAACTAAAATATAAAATATTTATTTTAAACATTAAAAAATTTTATTTGTTAATTAAAAATAAAGAAAAATTCATGATTGATTTTTTTTTGATATACAAGAAAAAATAAAGTAAAGCAATTTGGCTTTTAAATAAAATGAATTTTTGATTTTTAACCTTTTGTATGCAACAAAAATAAAAATAAAAATCCAAAACAAGTGAAATTGCAAATATTTAAAATAATTAAAAAAATAAAGAAATTCAAATATTTAAAATATTCAAACAAAAAAAAATTATTTGAGTACATGCATAATGATATTGGGTAGGATCGTGTCGGTTCCAGAAGCTTCAGAATTAGGTGTGCAATAGACTGTCTAAGAAGCATTTATGTCAAATCCAAGGTGTCCTAGGTCATGTTGGACCCCAATTATGATAATCATGTTTTGATGATGACCAAATCACACTAACGGCTTGTAAACGAGTGTGCAAAAGAACATGTAGATTCGGATGATGAAGACCGTCCGAGAGAAAGGAGCTCGGACGCAAGTGATTGTCCGATACATACCCAGAGGGCATTGGAAGTGATAAACATATCGGACACAAATGACTGTCCAAAAGACAAAGTTTTGGACGATGGTAATCGTCCGACGCAAAGAACCTGAAGCAGTCTCGGATGAAGAATAGCGTCCGATCATATTTTCAGAAGAATTGTGTCGACCGGGCGTAGGTTCGGATGTATCCTCAGACGTCCGAATGAATACCCTCAGAGAACGGACGCAGTGTCGAACGCAGGGTTTAGCAGCGGCCATCCGAAATGTCCAATGACTAGTTTGTTTTGACACACACCCACTGCATCGGCCGTCATAAAAATCTAGCAGCTGGTTTTCTTATCAGTAAACAGAAAATAGCTGTTAGAGAATTGTTGAAGGCAATTTTTGGGCATCTATAAATACCCCCAAGTCTGTAAATGCAAAACATAGAGAGAAGAACTATTGCATTCAATACAAACACTTGTAAGAGCTATTTGGGAAGAAATAAGCTAAAATATTGTAGGTTGTATTGGTTTAAGTAGTGTAGTTCTCTTGGCTCAACTAGAAGGAATTAGTATGAGCAAGAGTAGACTAGTGAGTGATCTTTAAGTGTAAGAATGGAGGGATAACGAGTGTACAAAAGTGAGGTTGTATTGTAAAACCCTTTGGCTCAACTAGAGGGACTTAGTTGGTGCAAGGGTGAGCCTACTTTGTGTACAAGAAGGTTATTACCTCACTTTCTTTGAAGAGGCACTACTAGTGGTTATACTCCAAGCTTGAGAAGTTTTGGAGTTTGGTTTGATACTCTCTATCTCAATCATCTTTATATTTGTTCTTTGACCTTCAATTATTGAATATCTTTTCAGTATTCATTTGTGCATAAGTGTTTAGTTGTTGCAGAATGTTTGCATTTCTCATTAAGTACATTAAAAGGATTATTTTTTGAAATAACCTAATTCACCCCTCTCTTAGGTTAATTTTTGGGGCAACAGGTCAGTGGTTCGAGTGACACCCTAGACACCACTAAATGCGGATCATGATAGGGTGCATGTCTAGGTAGATCTTATCCTAATCATACAAGGTTTGTGGGATGACACCCACAATTAGGGATCATGCAAATCGCATGATATGTCTTGAATGTAACACATAAAATGGAGGAATTAAAACTTGTCAAACAAAGATATTCACAAATAACAATTGACAAAACCAACAAAACAAAAAATATTTAGATAAAATAATAAACATAGCAAATACGACATAAAGCATAAATACTAGCAACATATCAACTAAAAAATGCCTTAACATTAAAAGAATAAAATTAAACATTGCTTCAACTCTCTTATGTCTCCAATAGAATGGTTAAGCTGTCGGTGCCTGGTTTTTTAAAACTCATAAATAAAATATAAAAATTAAATATAAATGAAAGTGAAAAAGCAAAAAATGGATCTTGACAAAAATGTGACAGTAGGCCCAAATTATAAATTCAGGAAAATGTTTTATTAATTAAAAAATATGAGTCATCACTCGATATTGGATTTTCAGTGTACCATATCACCAAGATTAGATCATTTTATGTGAAATAAAGCCCTTTATCCAGATGACTTGTGGGCATTTGAAAAAGCATAGATTTAAGTTCAGGAAATCAATTGAGAGGGGAATAGTAAAAAAGGCTAAAGTCAAGTTTTCCTTGCATCCTAGTGGTACTGGTTGTGTATTTAATTTCTTCTTTTAATTTAAGGCCCAAATTGAGTTGATTTATACTATTCAATTAAAACAAACAAGAAAATAAAAAGATATAAAATTAAATAAACTACATACTACTAAAATAAAAATATATATAAGTAAATCAACTACATACTACTATGCCCAATAATTGACATCACATGGATTCCAGTGAAAGAAGGCAAATTTAATTAAAAGTTACTAAATAAAGGCATCTTAAATGAATTAAATAAATCAAATGAATAACTAATTGAACATGAATCAACAATAAATGAAAGAAATTTTAATATTTAGTGCTGAGGACGTAAGTGCAAACATTAGAAACTACTGAGGTCAAAACAAAATAAAAATAGAGGCTCTAAGATGCAATTTCTAAAAATCCTTTCGGAACAACAGAAGACTATCAATTGTCTTCTTCCTTATTTTATTTTATTTTATTTTTGTATTATTGATAATTCTAAGAAACTAGAGTTATTTATACCATAAACTTAACAAAGATTTTTGGAGCAAAACAATGAAGTGTTGTAAAATGCTGAAGTTGATACCGTGGTATGAAGGTATAAAAATTTGATACCATCTATCAACCCTATTTTTTGTAAAATGAAGATTTTAGTCTATGTCACTTTATTAATTTTGAAACTGCTTGTCCGAATTTATCCTAGCAAGTCTAAAATTGTCCATTTTGTGCTTCAACTCTCCTCAACCCTAGCACAACACATGCCCTTTTCAAGCCTTTTCTGAACATTTTATGTAGTGTTAGATGGTAGTTAGCTTCGGGTAAAAGTTGGATTCCATGAGGATAGTTCTAGGGTCTTTTTCCTTCTTATTTTGAGAGGGTTTCTAAGATTAAAATTTATGTTCTTGAATTTTTATTACTCTTGATTTTGGAGTTATTTTTATGCTTTACTAGTTATTTAAATTGAGCAAGTTTAGTCCCCGTTATCGACGTTCTATGTTAGTAAATTTGTATTCAGTGATTTATATGTCTTTGTCGTGTTAGTACACTAATTATGTGTTTTGGATATTAAGCTAGCTGTTTATTGAGTTTAATATTATGTGCAGGAAATTGGGCGGCATAATGCTTCTTTTACAAGTTCCATGAAAAAGGGATCAAGCTGAGCTGAATTGAGTGCTGGAGGTTGAAGACCATTCGCTCTTAGTGAATGGATACAAGAAGGATTACTCGTTGATAGTGAGTCCATCAAAGGACCATTCACTGTCAGTGAGACAAGCAAGAAGGATTACTCAATGATAACAAACTCATCAGAAATTTATTCACTGTTAATAGGCCTAATGAAGGTTTCTAGTTGTGTGAGCTAATTGCTAACAATGGTTGATCAGAGGAGGTTCATTCACTGTCTATGAATAGGTAAATTGGATCGTGGGCCTTTAGCGATTTTTCCATAAATATTGGGCTGTAGTAAGTGCAAATGAGTATCAAACTCTTAATTTTTGTTCTAGGGTTTTTGATTGCTCTTTAGACCATAGAACTTCATGCCTTTCTTCAGTTTATCAAATTGTCAAACTTCTATTTAGAGATTCTTGTTCATTCATCAAGATTATTTTCAGTAATTTGGTTTTCTTTAATTATTCTTTATTTTAATTCAATTACAATAATTCTAACCTTCAATTCAACCATGAATTCTTTCTATCTAATTAACTCTTGTTTATGAGATTTCTACAATTATCATGAACTAACTCAATAGGGTTAGGGTGTGGGTGATACATCTTTTCATGGGTTAATTTAAACAAGAGTCAATTGGAATAATTATAATAACTAGGTTGGCCAAGGTGATACGGAAGTTGATAAATCAGAATTCGCAATCAAAGTGGTCGGATTAATTAATTTGGTTCATGATAATTCCAAATAGAACAGACTCGAGTTAATTAATCTAGGACACAGAGGAACCTATCCTAGTAAATTAATTTGATAGGACCCAATTACGTGAGGAATCGGGGTTGGGATAATAATTGGGAACTGAACTTCTATGCAGTTTAATTGGACCAATTGATCTTACCTTTGAACGGCCACTTGAAGTTGCTAGCCTAGTACCTAACCCATTTTCTTCAATGTTTGAAACACTCCTTTTGTTACTTTGCATTATTTTTTTTACACTCTTTAAATTTCAGTAATTTTATTTCAAGTTTTAGTTCTAAAAAAAATCAAAAAGCATCCCTATGATTATGATCGTTTGGATAGAAATTGGATTACAATTTCAGTGCTTATTTACAAAATCATCGTGGGAACGATGCTTATTCATTTTACTACATTGATACTGTGCGGTTGTGGCTATTGGTGGAAAGTTGTGAAAAAAGTTAATTTTACTTTTTCGAGATCAAGTTTTGGCATTGTTGTTGGGGACTTCTGCATTAGACAGTATTGAGACAGTAAAATAATTCCTAATTTAGAATTTAATATTTGTTTTTGTTCATTTAATTTTATAAGTCTTTGAGCGTTATTTCCCCATTAGTTTTTTCACTGCTTATTTTTCCATATAAATTGCTATGCATAATCATTTGCTTGTATTTTATAATTTGTGCATAGATATGAACAAGAACTTACCAAGTTTGATCTAGAGATTGAAAGATCTTTTAAGCACTTATGATCTGATCAAATGACGTGCTTTTTTGGTTTGAGAATTGGATCAGTTATGGAGAGCTAGCTGCTCTTGTTGATGTGGTGGAATGACTGTCCCAGACGTCAAGATCAAGGATTTATTTTCAAATTCTTTCGGTTTGGATCTTGATTCCTTGCAGTAGCAATTGAGATGGATCTTAGGCTATAAGTTCTATCTTCATTGGATTTATTGACTTCGGACCAAGACAAATGGGTATGGAAATTGAATGCATATGGGCTATTCATGACTTCCTCGTCTTATAAAGCTCTTCAGAGGAAAAGTAGTAAATTGAAATCAAGAGAGTTCATTTGGAGCGAGAGACTTCCTATAAAAGTATTGAAATTTCTTTGGAAATTGATCAATTGTTTCCTTTCATTTGCTAATATTCTTAAGGAGTTTGGATTTGTTTTGTCATCAAATTCCTACATTGTGATTCGGAGAATACTTTAGAGCACACATTTATACATTGTTGGCTGTTACGTATGATATCGTTGAATGTGGATACTCTTCCTGGGGTACCTCAGCTCAAAATTTCCTCACTTCTTCATGTGTTTCAAAGTTGGTAGCTGGTATCTTCTATCTCCACATCTAATTTCACCGAACGGACAGTTGATCTCACTTCTTCCAGCCATTATTTGCGGGAAGGTTTAGGTTGCTTGTAATAACTTTTTGTTTAATAACCATTTCATTTCATCATATGCTTTCCTAGAAAGGATTATTAGCTTGACAGTAGATCTTTGCAACATTTATCTTTTGCTTCACTTTGGGGTCTGGGTTGCTCCTTGCCATGCAAGGTACTTCATAAGCCTTAGTTGACTCCCTTCCTTGTGCATTGGACAAAACTGCAACATGGCTTTCTTCAGCTAAATGTGGCCGGATTGGGTCTTGGTAACCCTGGACATGTGGAAGGTAGAGATATAGTTCATGACTCTTTAGGGTTAATGTTGAGGGCCTTTGCGCATTACTTTGGCACTGTTACTAATATGGTTTCAGATGCTCAAGCTCTATTAGAAGGTTTGAAGATGTGCCTTGTTCATATGTCTGAATGTTATGGTTTATTTGGACTACAAAATGCTATGCAAAATGGTGAGTGGTGTAGTTTTTCTATTTCCTTGAAGGATTGATGCATTAGTTTGAAAGATCCAACATCTTATATCCGAAGGCAACTTTTCCCTTTCATATATGCTGCGGGAAGCAAATTTTTCTGTGGATTTTTTTTATCTCAATTAGGGTCTAGCTCTTGTGATTATTTTTTATTCAATTCTTTTTCCTATGCATGCAAGCTTGAGGGAATCCTTCACGTGGATAAATGGGAAGTTTCCTTAGCAAGATTGAAGTCTACAGAATTGTTCATTTGCTCCTTGTGACATCTCTATAACTGATGTGATTAATAAAATGGGCATGATCCTCCCACCACATTGGTGGATTTCAGTTTAAAAAACCACTTAAGGAAACTAACATGACAGCATAAAGGATAGGCAGAATCTAAGTATGGCTGATGAAAGGATTCCTAACCAGCCAATAATACCATTAGAAAATGAGAATTGTCAAATAATGGCAATCATGGTGAATTTGGGACAATAGTTAGGATGTACATGTAAAGAACAAACCGACCCTCAGGAGATTACACATTGCCAACCTTTGGAAGTTCTCAAGCCAGCATTAAACCACTCCCAGTACAGGCCAACAATTTTGATATCAAATCTGGTCTCATATCCATGCTACAGTAGCACATGATGTTTTTTATGGCTGCATAGCGAGGACCCAAATTGCCATTTAATGAATTTTAAGTGTTAATAACCCTAAGAAATTACGGTTATTCCTATTCTTTTTCATTTAACTTTGGCATTAGTTTGGGCGTGTTTAGAGTTTATGTGCTTGCTTTCGTACATTTTCGTTTTATGTGTTAATATATATTTTGTTTAGTGTTTTAGTGTTTATTTAATGTTATTTAAATTATATTTGTGTGTGCATGTGTTTAGGGTTGTATTTAGGTTGTGTACGTAATTCTTCCCATAATTAGTGTTCTTTAAGCATTCTTGTTTGTCTTTTGTTTATAGTTTTAGTTAGTGTTTAAGTGTTTGTTTTAGTTAAATTTTAGATATTATGTGTGTTTTCACTGTTTTGTAGTAGTGTAGGAAGAAACGGTACGTCAATTAGACGTCAAACGCAAAATTTTAGAAATAAAATGGCAAAACTACGGGAAGCTGCCAAAGGTTAACTACAGACTGCAATTGACAAGGCAAAATCAATCGCAGATTGTGATTGGGAGAGAAGCATTGTCTATCATAGACTATGGTTAGTTCGACGCTGCTATGTAATTTTGACTATTTTTAGAGTTTTGGGTAACATTTTGAGCCTATAAAATAGTTCTTTGAAGTTTATTCAGAAGCCTACACTTAGTAGCTCTTAGAAACTATAAATAATTTTCTTTAGGACTTGAAAAATCACGTTTTCGTCCTTTCAATTCATTTTGGGGGCTGCAATATTAGACTAGGGTTTTCTTTCTTTCTTAGGAACAGTTTAAAAAGAGGTTCAAGATTGACAACCGTGGACCAAGAACTTGCAATTCTTCAATAGAGATGCTTTCTTAAACCTTTTTAGATCATTCTTGTGTTATTTAATTCCACAAAATTCAAATGTTCTTTATCATTTTCCTTCTATCAATACTTTCTTTATTTTCTATCTTAGATTAATGTTAAGACTAGTTTACTTGCTTTTAATATTTTCTTCCATATCATAATTTTCGTTCATGTTTTAAATAGCATGTATTATGGTTGGATGATGCCGATTCCTTTGGGTAATGTTTCACTTGGTCATCAATTGGAATAATAATAAGAATTAGGTAATAATTAGCACAAATTGGAGAATCAAGAATTTAAAAAACACTTGTTTTGTTTAGGTTGGCCGAGTTGATACGAAAGTTGATCCCCTATCATAGACCAATGTTGATTATTTGATTAATTTAATTCATGATTAAAGTTGCCAGATTAATTAGTTTGTTAATGATAATTCCATACAAATAGGACTTGAGTTGATAAATCTAGGAAATAGAGGAATCTACCCCTAGTTAGTTAATTGAAACCGGGAATTGGCTAGTCTTAAACCTAATCCATTATTTTCATTAGTTAAAGTAAGACTTTAATTCTTGTTTAGTTTAATCTATCCTCTAATGTTAATTCTTCAAATAGCGTTCTGACCAAATAACTGGTACTTGTTAAACTAATCCTTGTCGGTTAGACTCTACTTCTGCCATATACTATTTGACCCTGTACACTTGCGGTGTATTATCTAGTTAATAGTAGAGTTAGGTGATTATAAAATTTATAACAAGATGTTTAACATATCAAGTTTTTGGCACTATCGCCGGAGATTTGGACTTTGGCAATGTCGGTATAATTTAGCAAGAATACTACTTTGAAGTATTAATTGTATTTTGTTTCTCTAGTGTCATAGTGTGTTCTCAATATTTCTAAAAAAAAAAACTAAAAAAGATTTTCATTTTTCATGATTTGTGTTCTTTTACTGAAAAAACCAAAAGATTTTCTCTTTTATTGGATGGTTTAGGCTAACTAGTAGTTCAAACTCTCCCTTTTTCTTTTTTGTGTGCTTTTGTGTTAGTGCTTTTTTTGTGTTTTTTTTTTTGTCAGTAAAAGTTTATAAGAACATGCAAGAAATGAATTGGAATCAATCATGCCAACGATATTATCATCCTTGTAATTATGGGGCAAGACCAATGAGCATGGTTCTTATAATGTATTTCATGCACTCATGATTGGTTATCGTGATATGCCAATCCAATTAGCAGCTATAGAATAACAAATAAGTCACTTTTGTGCTAATTCAATTTCTTCTAATGGTTTATATTGTGATTCATTTCAAGTAACCAGGCTAATTGGGAATGTGCATATCATTACTATCCTTACCTTTGTGATAATAGAATGGAGTGGTCCAACCATATTCTTTTTCATCCAATAAAGATTATCTTTATTGTTTTCCTACACCTCAAGAGCCTATGTGTGAACCAATAGAGCCCCATAGTATGAGTTAATACCTATGATCCATAATGATGAATGCAACCCAAGGGAACTTTCATGACCATGCAACCATGATGAAAGGGTACAGTTAAGAAGCTTACATGAATAATTACTACTGACTACCTTCTACGGGACAATGCTAGTTTAGGAAGAATGGTATTCATGGAGACACTTATGATTGCTGTGGTTATGAATACACTCAACTTCCACCAACCCAAGAAGAAGATGCTATTGAAAGATTGCAAAGGAAGATAATTGCCTGTATGGAAGAGTTAATGAGCACCTTCAAGTGCCAGGATGAATCTTTAAAGCTCTAAGATGAATCCATAAAGAGATTATCTAACCAACTTACCATACTCGCAAGCAAGTTGGTAAGTGAAGTTCAATGGACTTCTACACCAATCACAAATAAAGAGAAGGATGACCACCTTTTAGGGTAATTTTGAGATGACTTGGTCATGGAGCATTAGCAATGAACAAGAACCAAGGGTTCCTTACACCATACTATCACACATCCTATAGAGGTTCCATCCAGTGTGTTGATAAAGTTGGCTCAAGTAGTGGAAGATGCGGGTTATATACTAGACGAAATTAGGGATATGGCAACTACACATAGCGAAGTTCTATTCGCCTATCACCTGTCCTTGGGAACTTTGGATGCGCTATGCAATGTAGACAGCTAAACAAGAACTATAGCATTCTCTGCAAGCTCCTTGGCTTTACTAGGGTAGTGTTTCTTTTAAATTTGCTTTTATTTATGTTTTAGTTATTTATGTACTTTAGTTTAAGAATGCAATGGGTAATAAAGGCTTAAAGCCTTGTGATTAGTTATGTTTATGTGTTTTATGTTGTGAATTATTTTTTCTGTTGGTTGGAAAATTTATTTGTACATGATAAAAAATTTGTCTAATTTTGCTAATGATTATGGATATGCTTACTTGATGAATTATGATTGTCATAGAATTCTCAATCGACCTTGAACTTGTTTTGCTATTGGGTAATGGAATTTCTAGTTTTTGATACATTATCTTTGCCTGTTGAATAGTTTGATGAGGATATTATATAAATGCTTATTAAAGATTTGGATTAGTCTTGGATGTTGAGTTTTTAAGGCTCATTTATGTTGCTAAACTAAGTTAGGTGTATACATTGGTGTTTGTGACCTTTATTTTGTGACAAAGCTTGTTACCTATAGTTAATGATATTTTTTTTGAATTGTTGAACCCCGTAATGCCTTAGCGATCCCTACTAAGTATAGCCACATTGGTAGGAAAAGGAAAATAGGTTCGAGAACTCATGTATAGAATTGGACCTTGCATTTCTATGATTCATTTAAACTTGCTCATCTGCATAGTAATGTGTGGTGGTGCATTGTTGAGTAATTTCCATGATTGGAAGTGAAACCTAAGTTTTCAGTCGAATATTGATTATTTGATTTTTTTCACATTCATCTTTTATGTATATTATTCCTCGTCTAATAGAGTTTTGATTATCCAAGTATAATAGAAATGTTTCACTAGCATGATATTTAGCTATAGTTATGTGTTTATGTGATGTTTTGTGTGTTAGTTTGTATTGTGAAAAGAAAAATTTAAAAATTCAATGAGATTTTAATTTTTCGGTGCCTTTTGTTTTATTAGTCTTGGGCAGATCTAACTGTTTAAAAACTTCCTAACTACCGTACAACAGCCTTCAAGATTTCTATACCCTCTTTGTCTGAAATATTGTAGAGGTTTAAACAAAAAGATTTTTCTTTTAATTTTGTCAGGTTTTTGTTTTTTGTGATAACTGTTTTTTGACGTTATGGTGGAATGGCATATTATTATCTTATTACATGTTAATTGTCAATGACATAGTTACCTGGTATTTTTTGAACCACATGATTACATGTCGCACATTTTTCCTTGAATGGACGGAAACTCGAATTTGTTACAAGTTGTGATTTCTTAATTATAAATTTTAGAACTGAATGATATTAGAGGGGAATTGGGTAAAGCTATTTCGACTAATAATACCTATTTGAAAATTGTTGAGATTGCTTCTTTATGACTCTTCAATAGGGATATATTTTTATATGACATAGTCCTTTGTTTGTTCATATGTGTGTTAGTGCATGGAAAAATATTTGGTTCTATTGCAATTGTTTAAGCCTTACAAGTGCTACAACCCATTTTTCCATGGCTAATTCCTTGTGCTCTTTTATGCTCCAATGAGCTTGAAAGAAAAATGTCTTGTTTTACACAAAATGCATCACATGGTAAAAATGAAAATGGAAACACAACTTGTGTGAAAATGCTTATTGTGTTTGCCAAAGAAAAGAAAATAAAAGATGAGGCAAATAAAAGGTGGTCATAAAGGAACAACGAAAGGTTGTGTTGTCATTTTGAGTTAAACAATTTTAATGGTTCTAAAATGCTTTTTCATTGTGTGACATTTGCTTGTTTTTCCTTATAAGGCTCTACTAATCTTTTTTTGCCCTATTGATGGCTATAAGTTATTTATCTCGAGATTTTCAAGCTTGTTGTGAAAAGTGAAAGTATTTTGCATGATGTAGCCCATATTAGTTTTTTTGAATTCTTGAATTTGTCTTTTTATAAGGTCTTCTTGATGTGGATCTGTGTCATTGTTTCGGTGCATGTACTTGTGTGATCTGAGTTTCAAAATGTGGTTCAATGGATTTCGGACAGGGTTTACGAGCCAATTATTTAAATCCAATTTTAGTATTGCGATTCCTTTGTTCGTGTGTAGTCATGTTTGTCATTTATACTTTATTTTGTTTGTCTTGTTTTACATGGAAATAGCAAAACCTTAACTTGGGGTTGCTGATAACAACAAGAAATTAGAGTTATTCATACTGTTGTTCATACGACTTTTGCACTAGTTTCGGCATTTTTAAAATTTATGTGTTTGATTTCATGCATTTTCATTCGTAGGAGTTAATATATGTTTATTATTTTGTTTTAGTGTTTATTTAATGTTATTTAACTTATATTTACTTGTGCATGTGTTTAGGTTATTTACCTAATTCCTCTAGAAATTCGTGGTGTACGTGCATTCTTGTTTGTCTATTATTTATATTTATAGTCAGTGTTTAAATGTTATTTTAGAGTTAAATTATGGATATTAATGTGTGTGTTTGTTCTACGGTTGTGTAGGAACAAACCACAGTGTGTCAATCGGACGTAGGACAAAGATTTTAGTGTTAAAATAGCAAAACCGTGCAAAGTTGTCAAAGGTTAATCTTTGACTGCGACTGACAAGGCAAAATCAATTGCAGACCACGATTGGGATAGAAGCATTGTTGAATTTGTGATACATAATCGTAGTCTGAGGATGGTTTTGATGCAACTATCTGATTTTGATGATTTTTAAAGTCTCGGGTATCTGTTTTGGGCTTGTAATAGCGCGTTTCAAAACTTATTCAAAACCCTATACTTTGTGACTCTTAGAAACTATAAATAAGGATCTTTAGGACTGATGCCTCTTTTAGCACCCTAGTTTTAAATCAATGAAAACACCTAAATCCTATCACTAACTAGATGGCATCCCGCAAGTATACGGTTGCAACTAGTAGCAAGGGAAGTAGAGATTGTTCCCACGAGAATTGTTGACTGCAATTACCAAGGTTTTAAAGGTATATGTGTAGTTAAGCTAAATCAATAGGTAGGAATTATAGAACTATTCTAATGAAAGCTATAATTTCAATTCTAACTTAATTTAATCTCATGAAGACTAAGATTTAGAACAAGTGCATAAATCAATAGAAAATACCATAAAGCAATAAAAATTGATTACTAAAGCATTCATTTATAAAGTAGAAATTAGGAAAAGATAAACTACGAAATTAAATATTTTTTGGATTTTTTAATTGCAATTAAGGAAACCCACTAATAATTAACTAAAAATTAATGCTAGGAATTGAAAATTCTTAAAGAGAAAGCAAGAAATTCATAAGAACCCTAAAATTCCTAAAAACCATAATTTGAAAGTAAAGATATTTTTACTAAAATAAAAAGGAAAGCAAATAAAAATTATATCTACTTAAAGCCTGTGAAAAACCCACTACGATTATCTACTAAAAATGTAAACTTGACAAGAAATTTAAAGAAGATCTAAGATGAAAGTTAAGAGAAAATTCTATTAAAAAAAGTAACTTGTAGTCTAAGCGATCCTAATCTATCTAGAACTATCTAAAGCTCTCTATTCTAAACTATCTACTCTTACTCTACTTTCTCCTCTTTTTCTCAAACTAATTCTAATTAGTTTAAATAGTGAAGCATTATATAAGGCAAAAATCAGGGTTTTTGGGTTGGAAATTTACAAAATTTCCCTTACACCTTAACATTAGCGAGTCGAGATCGCGGTCTGGAAGTTTTGAGACCGCTATCTCGACTCTAAAATGATAGGTCTGATTCCCGAGTCGAGATCGTGGTTTGGAATAGTCAAGACCCCGATCTCGACTCTCCTTCCAGCAATCCTCATTTCCTCCATTTTGCAATTTAGTCCCTTGAGCTTTGTTCCTTCCAGCTTCTAACCTTTAATTTTTAACCTGCATAATATTAACACCATTAAGCACTTAATTAAACTAAAAATTTAACACAAAAATTATCACAATTAATTCAAAAACGAAAATTCGAATGCATATGAAAGAAATTAACTAAAATCATCAATTACTTAACCTAATTTCGAAATTTAAACTATCAAAATGCTATAATTTAGAGGAAAATAACTGTAGTTTACTAGAGTTATCACACCCCCAAACTTAGCGTTTTGCTAGTCCAAGCAAAACAAAGATCAACAATAAATGAAACCTATTAACATTCAAACATTTAAACACCCCCAAAGTTGACGTGACACTTGATGAATCATGGATGTACTTAGAACAATTAAGCGTTCTCTCAAGAAATGTTCAACACTACGTTATATGAAAAATATGAGTAAATCAATCCAAAATTGAAATTTCATTTTACACAGAAGCACAAATTCATTCACTACACAAGATTTCACATCACCAACCATTACCATTCTCGAAAAGAATTACCATTAGTTTTAGTTCTTTTTATTTGAAACATCATTACTTCTAAACTCACAAATATTATAAAGTTAATCAACTTTCTCGACTAAGCATTATGAAAGTAGATGTTCAATTAGGAATCAACTGAAATGCAATTGTCACACAATGCACATTTCGGGAATAAACCTCTAACAAGGAATAAGTAATATGAGATTAATGATAAGTATTACAAACATTTACTCCTTTACTTATTGGTATACGAAAAACGCAATTCCTAATGGCTTAATTCGGAGAAACATCATGGGTACATGTCGGAATCCCATACTCGCCTTATTACTACTCTAATGGCTTATTTCGGAGAAACAACATGGGTACATGTCGGAATCCCGTACTCACCTTATTCCTAATTTTTTTTTGACGGCCCTAAACCAAGGAAAAGGAGTAAAATGTACAAAAAATTAATCTCGAATATCAATTATTCACAAGTTAGAAGAACATTCCCTATGCAAATACACGAAATGTCCCAAAATTCCTTCTATTTCAATTAACTCATTTCTTTCCAAAAGATAGTTCATCAACCACATAATATAAATGATTTGATAAGAAAAAGCATTTCAAATAAATTTTCCTAAAATTTCAGCACTTCTTTTCAAAAAATAGCAATGCAAAGTTTATGAGCATTCTTTATATTGCAAATGAACTACTCATTCACAGAAAAATTCTTGAAAAGAATCAATCATATACTTCACTCACAAGGTATTGAACATCAAAGTTATCATCATTGAGTACCTAATTGATCAACTTTCCATCCATTAATCATCAAGTGGCAACAAAAAATACATAAAATGACCATTTCCAGCACAAAAAGATAAACACCCCCAAACTTGTCTCTTTTATTCAGGTTGATGAATAAATCATCCTTCCACTCACCCAAAATTAAACATCAATACAAACCCAAAATTAACAAAAACTACTTAAACTATGCCCTACTTTTAAGCCTGGAATTAAAATTGAGTAAAAATGTCAAGAGCAACCATGCCATGCATCTCACCAAGTAAGCTTCAAACAAAATCAATTTTTCATTCAACTCATCAACTAATGCAAAGATGCCATCAGCTTAGGGCCCTTAGCCATATTACTCTTATTTGGCAGTAATCATGACCAAAGCTACACCAAGTATTACACTAGCAAGAAATTTCACAAAAATTCAATCCTTCAAGCATTAAATTAATTAGCTACTTGGCGTCAGCTTAAGGCCATTAGCCAGATAAAAAAAAAGAAAATCAAATTACTTCCAATACTAAAAATAAAATAAATTCATGGTTGAAGTTATTTTGAAAGGAAGAAAATGTTTTTTTTTTTTTTCAAGACCGCGATCTTAGATTTTTGAGATCGCGGTATCAACTCGGCCCAAGAATTGCCTTTGCAGAAGTTCACGGTTGAGACCGCAATCTCAAATTTTTGAGATTGCGGTATCAACTCGGCCCCAAAATTGCCTTTGCAGAAGTTCATGGTTGAGACCGCGATCTCAAATTTTTGAGATCGCGGTATCGAACCAAACTTCTGCAAAGTGAATTTTTTACACTTAGCAAAAATTGCTTCTCTCTTGACCGTTTTTCTCCATTTGCAAGGATAACCTATATAAAAAAAAAAATCACAAGTTAGGATGACAATTTTCACTCATTCTTTAGCACCATTGAGATATTCAATTAAAAAAAACTCAATTCTTTTTCTCTAATTCAAACCAATCTACACAAAATTAAAAATCACACTGAAGGAAAATAATAAGAACTAAATTAAAGACTTTGGTTGCCTCCCAAAAAGCGCTCTTTCATAGTCACTAGCTTGACTATGGCATGACCCTCATTCTAAGTAATTGAGGATGAATGATCCTCCCTTCCCTTTTGGTTTCCATGGAAAAAGTTTGATCCCCTTTTTCTTCATTATTAAAGCTTGATTTTTGGATTTTCCATGCACAAGTCCTTTCTTTCTAGCCTTAGCCATCGCTAGTGCCCCAATTAACATTTCCAATTGTTTCTCAAACCATTTTATTTTCTTTTATGCCTTCTCAATTTCTTGATATCACCATTGTATTTATTCTTTGCAAAACTCTCTTCATTCTTCATCAACACACATATTTTATCGGGTGGTTTCTCTTAAGAATTCATTTCTTAGATTTTCCTTTATTTCCAACACTTGCTTGAGCACGAATTGACTTGGCACACTTCATTTTTGTCTTCATTTGACCTAGCAAGGATAGAATTAAGAGATTGATTAGCACATTTCTCTTCAACAATGGGAATATTGTCATTATATTCAAACACATCAAATTCAATTGATTCATTTTCAACTCGTAAGATCAACTTCGCTTTGTGCACATCAATTAATGCATGAGCGGTCGACAAGAAAGGCCTCCCTAAAATCAATGGATTCTCACTCTCTTCACCCGTATCTAGCACAAAGAAATCAACGGGAAATACCAACTTTTCAACTTGTACAAGCACATCTTCCAACAAGCCATATGGTTTCCTCTCGGATAAATCCGCCAATTAGAGTGTGATATTAGTTGGCTTGACATTGTTGATCCCTAACTTGTCATAGATGGCCTTTGGCATGATATTTATGCTTGCCCCCAAATCACAAAGTGATCGATGCCACGTTTTTCCTCCAACATTCACCGGTATCATAAAACTACCGGGATCCTTGAGTCCAATTAGGGGGCAACCGCCTTTGAACAATGGCACTACATTGGGCATCTAGGCATACTTTCTCATCATCATCCCATTTTCACTTCCTTTCCAAAAGATCCTTCGTAAAACGAGCATAGTTGGGCATCTTGGTGAGGACACCAATCAAAGGAATGTTGACATTAATCTTTTTCAACGTATCCAAGAAATGGGTAAATTGCTTCTCTTTTTCCTCCTTTCTTGGATCAATTAGTCATTGAGGGTATGGCACTTTTATTGATGGATCTATCTTCAAAGGGAAAGATCCACATGCTTCTTCTTGGATACCTTGATCTAATTCTTTTGCTCCTTCTTGGCTTCATCGTCAACTACTTCTTTTTCAATTTCAACTCCCTTGGACTTTTGCTCTTTTCTTCCTTCCTTCATTTTTTTCTTCTCCTTAGATTCAACCAATTCTTTTCAACTCCTTAGGGTTATGGCATTGCATTGCTCCTTGGGGTTTGGAATAGTATCACTAGGAATGCCCCAATAGTGTTTGTCATTATTCAACCTTGCCAATTGTCCCAATGGAAGCTCCAAAATTTTTGTAGAAGCCTTCAAATTCTCATAATCTCTTTTATGCTCTTCAGTTTCCCTATCCAATTCCCTTCTCAAATACTCGGCTTCTCTTCTCCAACCTTCTTCACCCAAATTGTCTCTAGGAACATATTGATCATGGTACATGTGTTGGGAAGAATTTGAATAATGGAAATGAGATCTTTGTTGTTGGTTTTGAAAAGAAGGATTGGTAAAATTTTGATATGAGTTGGGTTGGACATTTCTTTGATGTGGCGGTTGATAAGATCTAGATGAGGAATTCGGAGCTTGAGTATGTTGGGCATTTTGAGATGGGGAATTTGGTTGCTAAAGAGGGTTGGATTGGTTGTTGATGTTACTCCATGAGAAATTTGGGAGATTCCTCCAAGACGGATTATAAGTATTCCCATAAGCTCCGGATTGGTTCCTTGGAAATGAAGATTGATTAGTCACATAATAGATGACTTGCTCATTAGCCCCATATGGCATTTCACAATTCCCATTGGCATGGCCGCCTCCACACAAATCACATGTCATGTTTGGTTGAGTTGGAGAAGAAGTCATAGCATTCACACTACTAGGTTTCCCTAGATTCTCCAACGCCTTTGCCATGTTATTCATCGCATTCATGAACATGCTTTGTTGAGCTAAAAGGGCGTCTTGCATGTTTAGATTCAACATTCCACTATTTGCATTTGCTTGATTAGCTTGATGTTGAACCACCGGTGGAGTTATCGGTCCATGATGGTAATGGTTGTATGCCATCCTATTTAACAACTCTTGAACTTCTTCCAGAGTCTTGTATGAGATATAACCGTCGGCGGAGGCATCTACGATGGATTTCGTCTCTTGAAGTAGACCATTATAGAAAGTTTGAACTTGAACCCACAAAAGAAAAGGCGTGATGTGGGCATTTTCTTAGCAACTCTTTGAATCTTTCCCAAGCTTCCCCAAGGCTTTCACCACATTTAACATCTTGTTTGAACGATGTAATCTCATTCCTTAATGTAGCGGTTCTTGCAGGAGAAAAATACTTCGCCAAGAAATCTTGAGCGAGTTGGTTCCAAGTAGTGAATGTTCCTTGAGCATGGGATTGCAACCACGACTTCGCCCTATCACGAAGAGAAAAAGGAAATACCCTTATCCGAACACAATCCGGATGTACTCCATTAAACTTAAATGTGTCCAAGACTTCTTCAAAATTCATAAGGTGAGTGTACGGGTCCTCATTTGGTCCACCTCCGAACATAGCATGGGCTTGGAGCATTTGGATTAGAGCGGGTTTGATTTAAAATTGTTGCCTTGTACGGGCATCCTTGCAATGCTTGAGTTTGCCCCATCAAAATTGGGTAAAGCATATTCCCTCAATGGCCTTCCATTACCATTCATGTCATTTCCATTCCTATAGCCACCCATTCCATTATTTCCAACTACCTCTTCTTCTTCGTTCTCCATGTTCACATTCCCTTGGTTGAGCATTAGCATGTGCCATTTCTGTCCTTTCTTGTTCTTGTTGCACCCTTCTCAACTTTCGAATTTGTCTTAGCTCTTTCTCCCTTTCCTTGTCTAAGCAAATGAATGGCTGTTGAGTACTTCTTACCATGCACTACACAACCAAGGCAAATAGTCAATTGGAATTCCAAGTCAATTCCACAAGACAACCAAACCAAACATAAAAATCAACAAAATTAAAAACTAAATGAAAGTAATCTAAAGTGCTTAATCAACACGACCCATAAAGCGCTTGATATTGCCAAAAACCTAAGACAATCCCCGGCAACTGCGCCAAAAACTTGATGCCTCTAAAGTAGAAATTAGGAAAAGATAAACTAGGAAATTAAATATTTTTGGATTTTTCAATTGCAATTAAGGAAACCACTAATAATTAACTAAAAATTAATGCTAGGAATTGAAAATTCTTAAAGAGAAAGCAAGAAATTAATAAGAACCCTAAAATTCCTAAAAACCATAAGTTGCTTTGAAATTAAAGATATTTTTACTAAAATAAAAAGGAAAGCAAATAAAAATTATATCTACTTAAAGCCTGTGAAAAACCCACTATGATTATCTACTAAAAATGTAAACTTGACAAGAAAAATTTAAAGAAGATCTAAGATGAAAGTTAAGAGAAAATTCTATTAGAAGAAGTAACTTGTAGTCTAAGTGATCCTAATCTGTCTAGAACAATCTAAAGCCTTCTAACTATCTACTCTTACTCTACTTTCTCCTCTTTTTCTCAAACTAATTCTAATTAGCTTAAATAGTGCAGCATTATACAAGGCAAAAATAAGGGTTTTTGGATTAGAAATTTACAAAATTGTCCTTACAACTTAACATTTAGCGAGTCGAGATTGTAGTCTGGAAGTTTTGAGACCGCGATCTCGACTCTAAAATGATAGGTCTGATTCCCGAGTCGAGATAGCGGTCTGGAATAGTCGAGACGGCGATCTCGACTCTTCTTCCAGCAATCCTCATATCTTCAGAAATACTCCATTTTGCAATTTAGTCCCTTGAGCTTTGTTCCTTCCAGCTTCTAACCTTTAATTTTTAACCTGCATAATATTAGCACCATTAAGCACTTAATTAAACTAAAAATTTAACACAAAAATTATCACAATTAATTCAAAAACGAAAATACAAATACATATGAAAGAAATTAACTAAAATCTTCAATTACTTACCTAATTTCGGAATTTAAACTATCAAAATGCTACAATTTAGAGGAAAATAACTCTAGTTTACTAGAGTTATGAAGGACCTCAATATTGTTTCTTCCTTTTAATTCCCTTCGGAGGCTACAAGATTAGACTAGGGTTTTTTCTTTTTTTAGGAGGAGTTGAAGAAAAGGTTCAAGATTAACAACCTTGGACCAAGAAGTTGTAATTCTTCATTACATTAGCTTTCTTAAACCATTTTAGATCATTCTTATGTTATTTAATTCTAGTTTTATTTTTCTTTATCATTTTCCTCCAATTAATTCTTTCTTTATATGGCCGCTTTCTTAGATTAATATTCAGACTACTTTACTTGATTTCAATGTTTTTTTTTGCATTATGCCTTTCATTCGTGTTTTAAGTTGCATGGATTAAGACTAGATAATGCCAATTCCAATGGATAGAAATTAACTTGATCATCAATTAGAATAATCATAACAAATGGGCAATAATTACCACAAATTGGCGAATCAAGAACTTTGAAAACTCTTGTTTTGGATAGGTTGGCCGAGGTGATATAGAAGCTAATCCCCAGTTATGGGCAGGCGTTGATTGTTTGATTAATTTATTTCTCGATCAAAGTAGCCAAATTAATTACTTAGTTCATAATAATTCCATATAGGTAGGACTCAAGTTGATTAATCTAGGACATGGAGAAATCTATACCTAATTAATTTATTTGACAGGACACATTTGCACGAGGAATTGGAGTTGATAATTGAGAATCAAACTTCCATGCATTATAATTGGACTATTAGTTGAATGAATTAATCGAAACCAGGCATTTTGGCTAGTCGTAACCCTATTCCATTATTTTCGGTAGTTAAAATCTTTAATTCTAGTTTAATTAAATCCTTCCTCCATTGTCAATTCTTCAAATGGATTTCAAACTAAATAATCGGTACTTGTTAAACCAATCCATGTGGGTTTCATCTCTACTTCCGCTATATACTATTTGATCCCGAAGATTTGGGATGCATTATCTAGTTAACAGTAGAGTTAGGTGATTATAAATTTCATAACTATATGTTTAACGTATCAGGAGGTGTGTGACACTTTTAAATAAAATGGCGTATTGGCTGATACTTTCAAACCCAGACTATTTCCCTTCTCATTGTGGGATAAAGCTAAACTTTGGTTAGAGAGTTATAAATAGGGGTCATTCTCCACTTTGGCCAGAACGGCTGAAGCATTCATGTCAAAGTACTTCTTACCCTCAAAGATAGCCAAGCTAAGAAATGATATTACTTCTTTCAACCAACACTACTGGGAGAATCTTAGCAAGGTTTGGGACTTAGAGGTACAATGATCTCGTGAGCAAGTGCCCACTTCACAAATTACCTTTATGGATGCAGAATGAGACCTTTTACAATGGGTTCCTTTAGGAAACTTGTTAGTCGGTTGATTCCACAATCAAAAGGTTACTCATATTGAACAAGACATAGGAAGATTCATAGGAACTTCTAGGAAAGATGACCAACAATCACTTAGAAACCTCTCAACACAAGCTCGGCAACAAAAGAGAGGGGTGCTTGAATTAAGCACCTTAGATGCATTTCTTTCCCAATAAAAAGGTATGGCGGGACAAATGGCGATTTTGGAAAAATAAATTGAAGGGATAAAAGTAAATGATGTGGCCATGTCATACCACTTGTCTGTGACTTCTGTTTAGGTGATCACCCAAATAGCCAGTGTAGTGCACTAATACATTCTTCTTCTCCTTCTGCAGGTCATAAACAAGTGAATTATGTGGGGAGCCGTAATCAATTTAGACCCCAAAATAATCATTATGGCAACACCTTGCAATCCGACTTGAAGAAATCATTCAAACTTATCCAGGGAAAGTCAACAAAATCAAGCTCATAACCAGCCACAAGATTCAAATTATAGATCTCCTTTCCAGTAGCAACCACAGCAGAATCTGACACATGTATCTCTAGCATAGCCAGAAAAGGAGAATCAGTTTGAAAAGGCTCTTATGCAATTCTTTCAATTTAGTATTGAAAAAAAATTAAGAGCTACGATAGTGCAATTAGAAACCTTGAAAATAAAATGGTTTAGATAGTGAGGAATACGGCTGAAATTTTACCAAGAGCATTGCTAAGTGGTACCATTCCTAATTCAAGGGAGAGACAAAGGCTATCACATTCAGGTTTGGAAAGGTACATGAGCCCAACTCGGTTGAGGAAAAGGATGGAAAGATGAGAAGGGAAATGAAGTTGGAAAGGACGCAGAAAAGGTGGATGACATTGAGAGTAAAGTAAAGGGCAAAAGGAAGGTGCAATTACAGGAAAGATATAAAATCCTCAGTGCCGGGAAGGCATTGGATGGTAAGCCTATAGAGCAAGATGTTAAGGTTCCATTCCCAAATATGCTCAAGGTCAATAATCAAACGAGAAAGTGAAAGAGGTTCCCAAAAATCTTCAAAAAAGTTGAAATTAGCATACCTTTCATGGAGGCTCTTGAAAACATGACCATCTACACAAAATTCATCAATATAGTGTTGTCTAGCAAGAGGAAGTTCTTGGGAGACGAGATCTATTACTTAACTGAAGAGTGCAGTGTCATAATCCAAAAGATGTTGCCTCTCAAAATGAAGATTCCTAGTTTGTTTTCCATCCGTTACACAATTGAGGTAAATTTCTTTCGTTCTTTACACGAAATGTATTACCTTCTAAGGGACGGTGCATATCGGTCCAGTCATAATTATCGGTCTCTATCCTTTCCAAGACTAAATGAAGGAATTCGTTTATTCCAATAGTGAAGGAGTTTGTCTCTATTCATATAATTTTGTAAGAAGACGTTTTCAAATTACTGTCTGGAATTTGGAAAGGGGTTTAATAATACTTTACTCTGTTAAACTTTGGAATCACTAGCACTTTAGTTCCTAACATTATCTTTTGAGTACTAAAGTCCTTGGAATAATGGTCAACGCTAATTGTGTGAGCAAATTTTGGTAAATGGAAAAGAATGCCAATGGGTTTGTTTCGCTTTACCCCTAAAACTTTAGTGTAACTTCACTTTACCTCTTAAACTTTTAAGTCACTAACAATTTTGTCCCTAATGTTACTTTTTGAGCACTCTACGCCTTCTCTTATGCCAATTCAACGTTTTCACCATTCTATCCCTGTTCCTTTTCATTCTTTTTATACTTTCCATTTGATCTAAATTCTTTCATAACTTAGAAAAATTCTTATGTATCTGATATGTGATCTTACATGTGGATCATGTGGTAAAATATGAGTCACATCCCTTCTTTCTTATATTAGCATACATCATTTGGCATTATGTGCTTCTCATTTATACAACAAGCCACATATGAGTGAGGCCAAGGATCGAATCCATGTACAAATTTTCCACTAGCCACTACTACCACTACACCATCAAAATAATGCACTATCTTTTCTTTCTTCTTTTTTTAAAAAATGTATTTTTTATATTCTAATAGGCACAAAAATATTAAAAATTAATTTAAAATTGTATACTCATGGTATATCTGTCGATTTAGTCCAAGTTTCAAGCTTAAAATCCATTTTAATTAGACTACACAAATGTTGTGGTTTGAATTTACCATCAATAAAGGGGCTTTAAGCTCAAAAAAATGTTTGTCATGTTATGTTATTTTCTTGAACTAATTATGACAAAAGGTTAGTAAATTTATTGAATTTAACCTCTAGGTGTTTTTTCAAATTTAATTCTACATGAATCAAATCTTCTTTTGATGAAATATATATTCATAAATCCAAAAAAAAAAAAAAAAGTTAGAATAAATAGGATTACAATTGTCAAATATGTAACAAGTGCAACCGAAGGACTTTAGTGCCAAAAACATTTAAATGTTAGGCACTAAAGTGTTAGTCTTGGTAAAGTTTAAGGGATAAATTGTAAATAAACCAAAAAAAGGGAATAAAATGGAATAGGGGTAGAATGGTCAAAACATTAAATTGTGATAATTGAAGGGGTGAAGTGCTCAATAGAAAACGTTGGGGACAAAAGTGATAGTGATGCTAAAGTTTAAGGTAATAAAGGGTAATTAACCCTTTGAATAGGTGTTGTGTGACTTAAGGGCATCTATTAACTATATGCCATTATCAATCTTCAACAAATTGAATGGAAAGGAACTTAAACCAACAAATGTCTTTATCCAGCTAGTCGATATAAGCATCAAATACCCAGAGGATGCTGTTGCTGATATTCCAGTTAAAGTGGGCAAGTGTTATCTATCAACGAATTTTATCATACTGGATATGGAGGGAGACGAAAACATGCCGCTGACTCTTAGCAACTAGTAGAGCACTCATAGTTTTGCAAGAGGGAAAGCTTTAATTGAGAGTCAATGATGATTGAGTCTCTCAATTTTTCATTTTCAATTCTTTTAAGCTTCCTTCTTTATATGATGATTCGGTGGCAATCGATGTCATAGATAATTTTGTCGATGATTTTTGTAGGTATGAGGTTCCACAGTTACCATTGGGGAAAGATTTGATTCAAGCAAGAGTGATAAGCTCAAAAATACCATATATTTTAAGTATCGTTTATCTCGGTTTTAGTGATGAATAAGCAAGAATTGAGTAATTATGCTCTAAAATAGTTTCTTTAAAGCTTTTTTGGGTTTGTGTAAAGAAAGAGTCAAAAATGATTACAAAATTGAAGAAGAATTGAAAAATTAGAATTTACGTGTACAAGCGAGGAGCAATGTAGACACAGTTTAGTAGATTGAGCATAACTTTCTTTTCTAAGCTCCAATTTTGGTGATACAAGACATTTTCAAAAGCTAAGACATACAGCTACAACTTTCATGTTTTGAGTTTATCCAAATTTGTCCTACATCATGGTCAAAATCGGGGATGCAAATTGGAGCTGGTGTTGCCAAGTAGGCCCATGCGCGACCAAAATGCAGTGCCTAGATGCCAACTCCAGTAGCTCCAATCTTTGGTTCTGAAAGCAGTGCCCAGGCGTGACCAATTCATAGTGCCCAAGAGCGCGTCGTCGGATAGGCTTCATGGGTTGCTTATTTTGCAAGAAACTCCTCCCGTGGGCCGTTTGAATGGGAAATCATGTACTTATCATCTAGTAGCTCCAAAACTCTAAAAACATCTATAAATGCCCCAAGAGAAGGGAAGAAAAAGAAATCAATCATCAGCCATTCTTAGTTTCTTAGATTTCAATAGTTAAAATAATAATTTTTCCATAGAGTAGATTTTCTCAAGCATTCAAGTTAGAATTTTGTTCTCTTGTCAAGGATTCAAGATTTGACGATCATCAACGTTGATTTTTATTGCAATTACTGTGCTTGATTTATTTTTATGCAATTCAATCTTTGTTTTTTTTTTTTTGCATTCTTGTTCTTTAGGTATTCTCGTTCTTGTTTTATTGCACTGAAATTCTTAATTGCTTCCATAGTTTCATAATTAAATTGCTTTTATGGAGTAGACTAATTTAAAGTCTAGTTCTTGATTGAATTCTTGCAAGTCGAGTAGATTAAATTAGCTTTTTCAGTCAATTATATTTAATTGCTTTCCTTAGCATTAGTACTTTACATTCTTGTCTTTATTCTAATGTCCTGTGATTAAATTTAGCTTAACTTAGTTAAAGAATCTTGATTATTTCATCTAACTAGTAAATAGGCTTGTGAATCTAATGCTTGTTTCGATAGTCCTCATGGGAACTATCCTTACTTACCCTATATACAAACTCACCTCGTATACTGGCGAGTGTGTGGGATTTGATTAGGATAATTAAGGTCTTTTTCATTATTACTTGTTCATTGTTTTCAAAAACCTAATCCATATTCTATCGAACAAAGAGACACAGAGATCCATGACGAAGCAGCAAAGGCGTGCTTAAGGATGTTGATCGAGGCAAACCTTCCCGTCAAAGAGCAAGTGCCGTTAGAGAAGCTGGTAATGGAGGTCTCTGATCAATGAATCCCCCAAGGAAGATTTGAAACAACTTCTTGCACATTTGAAAAATGCATTTTTATGTGAATTCAAAACATTTCACGTCATTGATAATTCTATTTTATCTGATGAGTTATGTGAGTAACTTGATGTACTTAGAAAGCATAAGAGTGCAATTGCTTGGATCATTCATGACATTATGGGATTAGCCATACCATTTCCATGCACACGATTTTAATGACTATCAATTTTAGAGGATGTAGACAACCTCAGTAGAGGCTTAACCCTACATTAAAAGAAGTGGTAAGAAAAGTGGTAATGAAGTTTCTAGATGCAGGATTCATATATGCAATTAGTGATAGTAAGTGGGTTAGTCCTACTCAAGTGGTACCTAAGAAATGGGAATGACAGTAATAATAAAATAGAAAAGTGAATTAATTCCTTCTAGGTTGATCATTGGTATTCATGAGAGGGGGAAGAGTTTGCATTGATTACAAAAAATTTAATGAAGCTACGCATTAGGATCATTTTCCATTGTCATTCACTTGATCAGATGTTAGAAAGACTAGCAAGTCATGCCTTTTACTGTTTCTTTTATGGGTATTTTAGTCACTTCCAAATTGCCACAGCTCTGACCAATCAAGAGAAGACCACGTTCACTTGTCCATATGGTTTCTTAGCTTATCAGAGGATGGTTTTGGCTAATGTAATGCACCAAACACATTTTATAGATGCATGCTTGTAATTTTCCATGACATGATTGAGAAATACATAGAGATCTTCATGGATGATTTTTTTGTTCTCAGGTCTATATTGAATGATTGTTTAAATAACTTGTTCGTAGTTCTTAAGTTTTTTGAAGAGTCTAATCTCGCACTTCATTAGGAGAAATGTAACTTCATCATTCAAGAGGGAATACTTTTAGGCCACAAAGTTTCTGCAAAGTGTATTGAGGTAGATAGAGCCAAATATGAAAGAAGATATAGAATATTTACCTCCACCTAGTAATTTATAGGGAATAAGATGTTGTTAGATTTTCCGGTTTTTATCGGTGTTTAATTAATGATTTCTCCGTATTTCTTAATCCCTGTGTTCTTGTTGCAAAAGGATATGGCCTTCAATTTTTGATGGAAGTTTCTTGCATGCATTAGATATTATGAGAAAAGCTTTGGTGACTGCACCCATAGTTGTGGCACCCAATCTGTCTTTACCTTTCAATCTCATGCGTAATGCTTGTTATTTTGTTGTGGGTATGGTTCATTGTCAAAAAAGACAAAAAATCTTGCATGTCATTCATTATGCTAGTAGGGCTCTAAATCATGCAAAAGTGAATTATTCTATGACTAAAATAGAGTTGCTAGTCGTTGTATTTGCTCTTAACAAGTTCCAATTTAATTGGTCAAAAGTAATTGTTCACGAAGTTCATTCCACATTAAAGTATTTATTCTCTAAAAATGATGCAAAGTCTAAGCTAATTAGTATTGGTTCTTAATATTGTAGGAGTTTGACTGCAATGTGGCCGACAAAAAATGGAGCAAGAATTTCGTTGTTGATCACATATTAAAGCTGGAATTACTAAAGAAGGATTAAAACTTATCATCTATTAGAAAGGAATTCCCGAAAGAAAAATTAATGGTATTGGGAATTATTCATTGGTTAGAGGATATAGTCAACTACTTGGTAAAAATGGTTCTTTTACCATCACTGGAGTACAACCAAAAAAGAAGTTCTTCTCATATTTGAAATTTTACTGTTAGGATGAGTACTATTTGTATCGGTAGTGTAGTGACCAAATGATCTGAAGGTGTGCCCCCGAAAAAGAGATGGAGAACGTACTTAGAATGTTATTCATCACTAATTGGGTGGCATGATAGCAATAAAAGAATGGCCGCTAAGGTTCTTTAAAGTGGGTTATGTCGGCCGACATTGTACCAGGATGCTAGGAAGTTTATTGACCATTGTGATGAGTGCCAATGAGCAGAAAATGTATCTCATGATGATGAGAGATTCCTTTAAACAATATTTTGGTAGTTGTGCTATTTGATATTTTGGAGATTAATTTCATGAACGATTCCCTAGTTCTTATTCCAACTCGTATATTTTGGTGGCCATAGACTATGTTTGTAAGTGGGTTGAGGCAATGGCCTAACCGACAAATGATGCTAGAGTTGTCACCAAGTTCATTTGTTGAAATAGCTTTCCAAGGTTTAGAGTGCCGCGAGCAATAATAAGTATGGGGTTTCACACTTTAAAAGCTGTCAATTTGAAGTTCTATTTTCCAAGTATGGGGTAATGCATAAAATTTCTCTACTTTACCATCCCTAAACTTTAGGACAATTTGTGATATCAAATCGAGAGTTGAAGCACATATTGGAGAAACTATGAATGCTTCATGCAAGGATTAGGCTCCCAACCCTCACTCAAAACACCTATTGGGATATGCCTGTATAAGTTGGGTTTTTGGAAAGCATTCTATTTATTGGTTGAACTAAGGAGCACAAGGTATTTTGGGTAGCTAAAGTATTGAGTTTTGATACTAGAACTGTGAGAGAAAAGCGATTGTTGGAATTATGTGAATTGGAAGAGTTTTGGGATGAGGCTTGCAAAAATGTGAGGATTCATAATGTGAGAACAAAGCAATGGCATGAGAAGCACATTCTACTCATGGAGTTTTATGTTGGTTATTGGCCCAAAGCAATCTAAGAGGGAAGTGAATTAGGTTGTATAAAAATTTGCAAATGAAGCACCAATAAAACTTTTCACAATCGCAATCAAATTTGAAGGAAATATTATCAATTAAGTACAAAAATGAACAAAGTAAATAGATAGAGCGAGATTTCAAACAAAACTCCCAAGTTAGAAAGGTTGGTGTAGTAGTCCACCAAAATGCTTTTTCAAAGTTAGTAAGTCAATAATCCAAGTTGTAAACAAAGTAGGATCACCCTTGCTCACACTAATTCTCTTTAGTTGAGCCAAGGATTTTACATTCAACCTGATCTCACCTTTGTACAATGATTATCACTTCACTCAATACTCTTGAATAGCATTCTTAATTGCACACTTTTTTTCACTAATACAACACTTCTGAAGAGCTAATTTGCACTCAAATTGCTTTTGTACTTGCTTGTATTCAATATGAAAGTTATTATTCATTTATTCAGGTTAGTAAGTATTTATAGGGTTGGTAAATGAGCTTTCAACTACCTTCTAATGGCTAAGTAATTAATGATGAAAAACTAGCCGTTAGAGGTTTAGGCCATCCGAGAAACCATTATGTTGTCTGAAGAAGCGTCTGAACATCTAAAACACTTAAGCTGAGATCTTCATTTGGACAGTCAAAAGCTGATTGTCTGTTTAGTTGAATTATTGGACAATGCATTGCATCCGAAAGGATTTAAGCTTGACATTGCTTGATTTTCCCTTGGATGAATAGGTGCGTCCGATATAGTTTCTTTTAGCCGGTGATGAGCATCCATTCTCAGCTACCTCAGAATCATTGCTTGTATGTATCTAAACATTCAGGCGGTGCTCTGAGTCCAAGATAATTTTTTTGGATAAATTCCTACATCTGGGAGGATAGATCTTGTTCGGACACTTCTCTGTGTCCAAAGCTTCTCTATTTTAGACGATGCACATCATCCAAAAGCCCTATTAAGTGAATTTCTTGCACAGCTTAATTGAAAACCTTTAGATGAATTTGTCATCATCAAAACCCAGATTGTAGGTCAACAATCTCCCCATTTTTTATTCTGAAAAATCACAAAGAATACAAGCAACATAACTCAATTTAATGATAAACATAACCATATTTCTCTCCCTTTTGGCATTAACAAAACAGAACAAGAAAAGCTTTTCCCAAGATTAGGCTCTCCCTCAATCCAATAATCAAACAACCAATAACACTAGAAAGACAAGAGCAATTGCAACCAATAACAAGTGAAGATAAGATCAATTGCAACCATATGTCAAGATAAAATCAATTGGAAGCAATGAAATATTCAATACGGATGAGAAAAAGTAATGTAAATCAATTTGAATACATAGTTAAGCAAAATAACTAATGTTAAACGATCTACAAATTAGAAACCAAGAACTATGAGTCATTCTTCTTTTTCGATCTTTGCTCCTGTTTCTGCTCCGACCTTTGCCCTTGTTTTCGTTTTTTGGTTGGCAAGTCTTCATCTGTGGCTTCATTATCGTGTTTACTGGCTGCTTGAGCTTCTTGTCACTACATGACATCGTTAAATGTGTCATCAACATCTTCATCATCATTAGCTTGGCCTTGTTGTGCAGTAGTATCTTCAAGGTTTGGCTCATTAGCACATGATCTCCTTATAAGCACTTCACAGGATACAAATAATGCTCTGCATCTTCATTACCATCATTGTTGCTTTCAGAAGAAGATTCAAAAGTGTACTGGCACTGAATATTGGTGAATTGTAGTTGAGCTGAAGCAGACATACCCATGCTCAAAGTTTCTTGGAGGATAGTTTGTTTGGTTTCCATCCTCTTTAATTTTGGTAAGTGTTCAGCGTTGGAACTTGGCCATTTGGTTTCCGAGATTGTTGACAAGATCACACAATTGGGATAGAGATATTTTAGAAGAGGATGTTGGTGAATGGTTGGGCAATGGAGGAGTGGATGAAGAGGGATTGGATGAGGGACTGCATGTCTAGAACTTAAGGTAGGATCTTTTGATTTTTCTAATTCATATTCGACTTTGGTAAGCCACTTTTAGTTATAAAAAGTGCAAATCCTTTCTTTCAATGTAAACTTTGTTAAAGTGTAGGAGTATTGTTTTTTTCAAGAAAATAGAATGTCTACGTGATCAAAAACATTAGTTAAAACCTTTCCAAATGGGTTGTTCCGCCTTGTGTCAGTCAAGATCAACTCCCATAGATAGCAAAAATATATATCCAAAATCAAGTTTTATTTCCTTATAAACACGATAAAAAAAATATGGCTACATTTTTCTTGACTCTGTATGGTGTTCATTGGCTGGTAAAAGCAATTTTGTAACCAACATATACATGTATTCACTTCAAAAAATGTTGAGCTCAAGACTAAGTAAAATAGTTTTAACTTCCAAGGCCTATTTAAAATCAATGTGAAAAATTTGTTTGACTTTCTCAATATCAAATTGAGTGTCAATAGTAGGTCATTTATCCAAAGAAAATAAATGTAAAGTTTCATTAGGATTATCAACGGCACATTCAAAAATTGAGTTAATGATGTCGGAATTAAACTCGATATCAATTTGATTCACATGTGAAACTAAGTTTCTAATGGCTGAACTTTTTTGAATTATAACTGTGAATTGTAAAACCAAATTATGATAAATAGGTAAATCAATGTGAATCAAATCCCTCCATTTTTTTTTTTGAAATAAATTCTTAAATAGTATTTAAATTTAGCTTATCAAACATGCCCTTTGGAACTGGACGTTGCATTATAATTGATTTGCTCAAGAGAGAAGTGAACCTTTCGGAAGCTTTTGCATCGATGAATTTGGGTAGTGCTGGGATGGAAATGGGTGGAGCATTGGTTGATCAGTTTGCCCTTGTGATGGCACACTTTCTCCTTCAATTGCTTTCCATGAGTGCTTGTTGAAGATCTTGCATGAGATCAAACCATTTTTAAGGTAAAGGAGAGGTGAGAGAATTAGAGGTAAAAGTTGAGTGATCTCAACAAATTGTGCTGAAGAAGGTGTTATAATGTTAGAAATGGATGAGCATCCATTCTCAGCTACCTCAGAATCATTGCTTTGTATCTAAACATTCAGGCGGTGCTCTGAGTCCAAGATAATTTGTTCAGATAAATTCCTACATCTGGGAGGATGGATCTTGTTCGGACACTTCTCTGTGTCCAAAGCTTTTCTATTTTAGACGATGCACATCATCCAAAAGCCCTATTAAGTGAATTTCTTGCACAGCTTAATTGAAAACCTTTAGATGAATTTGTCATCATCAAAACCCAGATTGTAGGTCAACAATCTCCCCATTTTTTATTCTGAAAAATCCCAAAGAATACAAGCAACATAACTCAATTTAATGATAGAACATAAACATAACCATATTTCTCTCCCTTTTGGCATTAACAAAACAGAACAAGAAAAGATTTTCCCAAGATGAGGCTCTCCCTCAATCCAATAATCAAACAATCAATAACACTAGTAAGACAAGAGCAATTGCAACCAATAACACGTGAAGATAAGATCAATTGCAACCATATGTCAAGATAAAATCAATTGCAAGCAATGAAATATTCAATACGGATAGAACAAGTAATGTAAATCAATTTGAATACATAATTAAGAAAAATAACTAATGTTAACCAATATACAAATTAGAAACCAAGAACTATGGGTCATTCTTCTTTTTCGATATTTGCTCCTGTTTCTGCTCCGACTTTGCACTTGTTTTCATTTTTTGGTTGGCAAGTCTTCATCTGTGGCTTCATTATCGTGTTTACTGGCTTCTTGAGCTTCTTGTCACTACATGATAGTTAAATGTGTCATCAACATCTTCATCATCATTAGCTTGGCCTTGTTGTGCAGTAGTATAACAATCATGGTGTATCTTCAAGGTTTGGCTCATTAGCTGGATCTCCTTATGCTTCTTTCTCAGGTTGTGAATGCTCTGCATCTTCATTACCGTCATTGTTGCTTTCAGAAGAAGATTCAAAAGTGTACAGGGACTTAAAATTGGTGAATTGTAGTTGAGCTGAAGCAGACATACCCATGCTCAAAGTTTCTTGGAGGATAGTTTGTTTGGTTTCCATCCTCTTTAATTTTGTTAATGTTTAGCGTTGGAACTTGGCCATTTGGTTTCCGAGATTGTTGACAAGATCACTCAATTGGGATAGAGATATTTTAGAAGAGGATGTTTGTGAATGGTTGGGCAATGGAGGAGTGGATGAAGAGGGATTGGATGAGGGACTGCATGTCTAGAACTTAAGGTAGGATCTTTTGATTTTTCTAATTCATATTCAACTTTGGTAAGCCACTTTTAGTTATAAAAGTGCAAATCCTTTCTTTCAATGTAAGCTTTGTTAAAGTATAGGAGTATTGTTTTTTTCAAGACGTTGAAAAATAGAATGTCTAGGTGATCAAAAAAATTAGTTAAAACCTTTCCAAATGGGTTGTTCCGCCTTGTGTCGGTCAAGATCAACTCCCATAGATAGCAAAATATATATCCAAAATCAAGTTTTATTTCTTTATAAACACGATAAAAAAAATAAAGCTACATTTTTCTTGACTCTGTATGGTGTTCGTTGGCTGGTAAAAGCAATTTTGTAACCAACATATACAAAATGTTGAGCTCAAGACTAAGTAATATAGTTTTAACTTCCAAGGCCTATTTAAAATCAATGTGAAAAATTTGTTTGACTTTCTCAATATCAAATTGAGTGTCAATAGCAGGTCATTTATCCAAAGAAAATAAATGTAAAGTTTCGTTAGGATTATCAACGACACATTCAAAAATTGAGTTAATGATGTCGGAATTAAACTCGATATCAATTTGATTCACATGTGAAACTAAGTTTCTAATGGCTGAACTTTTTGAATAATAACTATGAATTGTAAAACCAATGTGAATTATGATAAATAGGTAAATCAATGTGAATAAAATCCCTCCATTTTTTGTTTTTCAAAAAAATTCTTAATAGTATTTAAATTTAGCTTATCAAACATGCCCTTTGGAATTGGACGTTGCATTATTATTGATTTGCTCAAGAGAGAAGTGAACCTTTCGGAAGCTTTTGCGTCGATGAATTTGGGTAGAGCTGGGATGGAAATGGGTGGAGCATTGGTTGATGTTTGCCCTTGTCAGCGCACACTTTCTCCTTCAATTGCTTTCCATGAGTGCTTGTTGAAGATCTTGCATGAGATCAAACCATTTTTAAGGTAAAGGAGAGGTGAGAGAATTAGAGGTAAAAGTTGAGTGATCTCAACAAATTGTGCTGAAGAAGGTGTTATAATGTTAGAAATGGAATTAATCAAAGCTAGGGAAAGTATAGCAAGAAAATTTGTTGGTTTAATTTGAGTAAAGCATGAGAATTTGAGGGAATTGAAATTTGTCTCCTTTATTTTGGCTAGATAGTTAGGGTTCGGGGATGTGAGGCGTCCAACATGATGAAAATTTAAGGTTTTATTAGAGTGAGATAGTCGTTTGGACATCCGAACATTGGTATACGTCTGAACTCACATCCGATCTTAGATGAACGGACATCTAAAATGGTGGCACAAGCGTTCGAGAGGCTATCGGAGGATTGGGATCATCTAGTAGGTGAGAAACATACAAATGGATTCTAATCTAGAAATCGGTGCGAAATTCTCATCATAGTCAATTCTTTCTTCTTGTGCATAGCCTTTAGCTACTAATCTAGCTTTATTTCTAACTATTTCACCTTTATCATTTAATTTATTTCTAAAAACCCATTTTATTCATATTATCGAATGATTTGAAGGTCTTTCAACAAAAGTCCACACATTGTTTTCATCAAATTGACTTAGTTCTTTCTGGCAGGAATCCAAGTTTCATCTTTTAAAGCATTATCCACATGCTTAGATTCAATTTGTGAAAGTAAAGCATAATTACTATCAAACTCTCAAAAGTTTATGACAGAGAGTTTTTATCCCATCAAATGGAACACCTAAGCTCAATTCTTTAGAATGACTTGAGACAAACCTCCAAACTTTTGGAAGATCTTTTGGTGATTCTTCTTTCTTTTCTCCTTCTTCATCGAAATGATGAGTATTGTTCTTATTGCTTTGCTTGATTCCTTGATGCTTCTCTTGAATAGTGAGTTTTTTTTGAATAGTGAGCTTTCCAAGTTTCTTTTGTACACCTACATCTTCATCTTCACAAACATCTCTTGAAATAACATCATTAGTTTCATCAAATGTAACTTGTACGGGTTTTTCAATCACAAGAGTACTTCTATTGTACCCTCGGTATGCTTTCTTGTCACTAGAATATTCTAAGAAAATACTACATCCGAGTTCTTGTCAAATTTTCCAAGATATTCTTTAATTTTCAAAATGATATATTTACAACCAAAAACTTTGAAATAACTCACAACGGAATTTTTGCAAAACAATAGCTCGTAAGAAGTATTGTTTAAAATAGGCCTTAAAAGAACTCGACTCATAACATAAGAAGCCGTGCAAATGGCTTTGGCCCAAAAATATTTCGATAAATCACACTCATTATTCATCGTTCTAGCAGCCTCTTGAATTGTTCTATTTTTCCTTTCAAAAATACCATTTTGTTGAGGCACTCTAGCAATCGAAAACTCATTTGAAATACTATTGTGATCACAGAACTCGAAAAAACTACCAAATTTGAATTCAGCTCAATTATCACTTCTTATACGAATAATTTTTAAATTCAACAAATTTTGTATTTTGGAAAATAATTTTACGAAATTTTCAACAACTTCATTTTTGTGAACAAGAAATAACACCCAAGTATATCTAGAATAGTAATCAACAATCACAAAAGCATATTTATTGCCACCGAGACTAGAATGTTGAGTTGGACCAAACAAAACCATATGCAATAATTCCAAAGGTTTTGAAATATACACACAATTCTTTGGTTTAAAACAAACTGTGTAACTTCTTTACCAAATTGGCATGCATCACAAATTTTGTTTTTCTCAAACTTGAATCTTGGCAAACCTCTGACCACTTCTTTCTTAGAAAAGTTATCAATCAATTCCATGTTAAAATGACAAAGTCTTCTATGCCAAGCTAATGATCATCTTTTGAAGCGGTTAAGCACTTTATATTACCATTATCAGTATTATTAAGATAAACAACATAAATATCATATTTCCTTTTACCATTGAACAAAATAACAAAATTCTTATCAAGATAAACATTATGCTGAGTAAAAAACACATACAAATTTCTACAACATATTTGACTCACACTTAAGAGATTATAATTCAAATTGTCAACTAAAAGCACATTTTTAATCAAAGTCTCACCATTTTTACCTACATCACCAATGCCAATTGATTTTTCTTTCATGTTATCTCTAAATGTCACCTTTCCACTATTTTTGGACTTGAGATCGGTGAAAAGAGATGCATCACCAGTTATGTGTTTTGATTCAACATGCCCATTATCAATGACACACTTAGCATTTTTGGTGGTGCTCTCTACTTCATCATCACAAATAGCCATAAAATCCATTTGTGTCGATTCTATTTCTTCCTCAACTTCTCCTTCAGAGTTGCAATCATCCCATGCAATTTAAAAATTGTCGAAATGGGGCTTCCTTGCTTCCTTCTTTTTCTTGGATGGAAACTCATTTTCATAGTGACTGGCTTGACCACATTCGAAGCATTTATCATTTTATTTTTTGTTCTCAACTTTGTTCTTCCCCATGAAGTTGTTGGAGCTGATTGCTCCTAATTTCCTCATTCTCTTATTGTTAATGTAATGTTTGACGAATCCTATGGTGATGAATGCACAATCACCTTCATCAAAGTCTTTATCTTCTAAATTAATGGAGCCACTTTCATCTTCTTCTTGGGAAGTTTTCAAGGCAATGCTTATTTTCGCTCTTATTTTTCATCTTTCACAACTTTAGCCTTGAGCTTCAATTCTTAAAATGATAAGAGAGTTAATCAATGATTCAATGGGCATAGAATTCAAATTCTTTGCCTTCTCTATAACAATAGATTTGGCTGTCCATTCTTTGGATAGAACATTCAAAATTTTCCTATTCTTTTCACCTAATGAATATTCCTTACCCAACACTGCTAAGTCCTTTATGATATTATTGAATATACAATACATCTTATCAATGTTTTCATGACGCTCCAACTTGAAAGATTCCTACATAGCAACAAGCAAAGATTTATTTTTTGTTTCTTACATCATCACTATCTTCATGAATCTCTTTCAATTTGACCCATATTTCTTTATCCGAAATATAGCCTTTTACTCCATTATCATCCAAAGCATTATACAAAACATTAATGGCTTTAGTATTCGAAGTCAAATTGGCTTTATCTTGTGGGGTTAGTTTATCTCTTGTCTTTTCTATTTTTCTATTAGTGTAATCATCAATAATGGTGGCTTCAAAACGACCTTCATTAACAACATACCATAAATAATAGTATCAATAGATTGCAAAAGGATTTTTGTTCTTTCTTTCAAACCAATAAACTTTGTCCCATTAAACATAGGTGGTCTAGTGATAGATTGATCTCCTAGAAATAAAGCATTATTGGTTGCCATAGTGATGTTTACTCTAATGCAATTTAAGCAAAAAGAAAGACACCAATCTCTGATGCCAATTATTGGAAGGGGATAAATTAAGTTGTACAAAAATTTGCAAATGAAGCACCAATAAAACTTTTCACAATCACAAGTAAATTTGATGGCAAAATGATCAATGAAGCACAAGAATAAACAAAGTAAATAGATAGATAGAGGTTTTCAAAAAAACTCCTAAGCTAGCAAGCTTGGAGAAGTAGTCCACCGAAGTGCTTCTTCAAAGTTGGTGAGTTAATAATTCATGTTGTACACAAAGTCAGATCACCCTTGTCACACTAATTCTTTTTAGTTGAGCCGTAGATTTTACATTGAACCTCACTTTTGTATTTATGATCTACTCTTGAATATTCTTGAATAGTACTCTCTATTACACACTTTTTACACTAATACAACACTTCTAAAGAGCTAATTTGCACTCAAATTGCTTTTGTACTTACTTATATTCAATGTGGAAGTCATTTTTCATAAATTCAAGTTGGTTGGTATTTATAGGGATGGTAGATGAGCTTCTAACCACCTTCAAAGAGCTAAGTAATTAATGATGAAAAACTAGCCATGAGAGGTTTTGGATTTCCAGAAACTTCTACTGTATCAAAACATTAGAAACACTTAGCTGAGATTTTTGTTCGAACAGTCGAGGTTGCATCTATTCCTTCGTTTGAAGCTAAATATTTGTGTAGTTGAACTATCAGACAATACAGTGCATCTGAAGGATTGAAGCCTGACATTAGTTTTTTTTCTTCAGATGGACAAGTGTGTCCTATATAGTTTTTCTTGGATGGTGATGATCATCTATTGTCAGCTATCTCAAAATCATTGCATTCCGTATAACTATTAGGACAGTGCTTATGCGTCTGAGATAATTTCTTCAGACAAATTCCTGCGTCCGAGAGGATAGATCTTCTTTGGACACTCCTCTGTGTCCGAAGCTCCTTTGGTTCAATTGCAAACTGCTCTTTTGCCTTGTTAAGTGAATTTCTACAAAACTCCTACACAGCTCAATTGCAAACCATTAGACTAGATTTGTCATCGTCAAAACCTAGATTGTTGGAAAAAATTGGTGATAAAGTAGGTGTATAACTCTTGGCTTCAGTTATTTCCAAGTAATTAAGGTCAAGATGGAATGGTCCATATGATCTCGTGCAAGGTTTTTGCTATGGAGTCGTGGAACTGAAGTGACAACTATAGACGTTTCAAGTAAATAGAAATCGTCTAAAAATCTACCATGGAGGTGCAATTGATAGTGAACTCGAGGAAGTCCACTTTGTTGGATAATACCATGGAAGTGATAAGTCTGGCTTGTGACTTAAAAAGAGTGCTTCTTGACAGGTATCCCAAGCATGTTAATCTTTAATTAATATTTTATGCTTTGGTTTCATTTGGATTGTATTTAGTGTTCACAAGTTAAGAGTTGATAATTATTGGCTCATTTTTCTTTGTAGATGGTGTTTTGGCAAGGAAACATTGACTATGGGAGTAGACTATGTTAGCAGGTCAAAATATGAGGTTGTTCACTATTGCTGTCAGTGAGACCATTAGAAGGCCCTTAGCTGATAGCAGTTGAAATTAAATGACCTTTACTTATCAGTGAGACCATCAGAAGGCCTTTCACTATCAATGATAGAAACATGAGGATTCGATCGTTGTTAGCAAATAGATTAGATGGGTCGAGGAACATAAAAGCCACCATTCCTTGTTTAAATATTTTAAGACCTTCTTAGTCTCTTATTTCCACCTCTCAATCACTTTACCATCACTTTGTTTATTCAACTGATAATTCAAATTCCAAATTATTGGTTGTGCAATTCTAGATTTCAAATGGGGGAATTCAACCAAGTTTTGGGAAGCTAAGGAGGTCTAACTACATCTCACTCATCAATTGTTACTTGAAGCAAATAATTTTTCCAAGAATTTGTGTAAGATTTTTCTTATTATTTTTGGATAAATTTTTTCAAAATTATTTTCTTGCTGGTGATTTGTGGTTGATTTGAACTTGTATTGTAGTTGGATTGTTTTTGGGAATTTGTGATTATTGCTTGGATTTCTTAGTTGATTTGGTTAGTTGGTTAGTGATTGTTGATTTGTATTTGGGCAATTGATTGTTGGTTGTTAATTTTGCTGAAATTTCAAAAGGGTTATAAAAAGAAAGAAAACCGATTCTTTTGATAGTGATTTTCTATATCCTTAGAGGCTAAAGATTTCTATGATAAACTTCAGTAAAAGAAAGAACCTATCTGTGAGTCGGGTTTTGATTTATCCTCTATTACGGTTAAAAATAATGAAGAAGCTAATGTCATGCATCATAAGGTTTTGCACACTATTTGAACTACCAGATACGGTGATTTCTGTAAGGTTCCTACTATTACCTGCTAATCGTAACATAGTGGGTGAATTATTGACAATAGCATTATTGTAACTGGCCATGTGGCTATAGTGAGGAACACACCTGTTAGTTTTAGGAAAGAGGTTATTAACGAGATTTATCATCTGCCTATTAATCCTAACAACTAGTTTACTACATTCAAGAGTAGCTAAATAGATTAAAATGAGGTAGCAAATTTATTGATTGGTGGCTTGGGTAGTTGGGACATAGAGTACGGTGTTAGAAAATTGATCAAATTGAAATATTTATGTCTTGAAGCACGTGTCTAGATGAATTTGCTTGTGTTTGACTCATTCCTATCTCACATACTATTGAAGTCACTTCTGATCAAGCGTTCTTGGATTTTATTATTACGGATGGCCTTACTATCGATGTGGCGTAGGGGATCCAGCAGGAGATTCTCTTAAATAGGAGCTGTAAGCATACAGGTTTAACTTTTCCTAACTTGATTACTTAGTTGTGGTGTTTGTAGGGCTTCGTATAGCGTAATGAATGAACAAGAAGTGGATGGCTCGTAGACCAATTGACAATCATTGTTTGCAGTCACTTGTGACTCAATATCAAGCTGCTATGCTCATAGTTCAAGCTAAGGCAAGGGGTGAGAAAATTGGTGATGATGAGAGAAATATCGAAGAGGCTTAGCCATGAGGACCTCTGCTGGCATTGTTGTCCAAGCCACAATCTAATTTTGTTTTCCATCCAACAATCAATAGTGAAACTTAACGGAGCTCATATGCTGTCATAGTCAATACTTTAAAGAGATGCATTTGAACATGGATTTCCTGGCATGGCAGCTCAATCAACTGGGGAATTTTGATATGTCCTGTTGGCCATAGACATCCTAACAATAGATTGCCACTATGGTCTACCAGATGAGGTTGAGAGAGAAGGACCTCAAACACGTAAAGTTAATGATGTAAATGGTCCTTAGGGACAACTTGATGGCTTGATATTTTTACACTTCTAGATCAGTGGAAATTTTTCTGCTTAATTGTTTGGTATTTCATATTTTATTGTTTTTGTAACTGTTTTGTGAACTAGATGCTACAGTTCTAGTTGTGTTAGGCAAGTAGCAGTTGAGTTTATGTAATTTGTGTTTGTGTTAAATAGTCGTCTTTTGTGTTTTCTACTTTGTTAGAGTTGTGTAGTTGTCAAGTTTTATATACTTATGTTAGTTGGAATGGCATAGTATTATTTGGATTGATGTTAGCTGTCTATGATATAATAACCCAGTATTTCTGAACAACGTTTCCGTGTCGCATAGTTTTAATTAATGCGTGGAAACTCCGATTGTATCAAGTTGTGCTTTCTTGAATATCAATTTTTGAATTCAATGATATTAGAGAGGAATTGCATAAATTTATTTTGATTGATAATACATATTCGGAGGTTGTTGATATCATTTTCTTATGAATCGTCGATAGGGATAGAGTTTGCTGTGAGTTGGTCATTCGCTTGTTCAAATGTATAATAGTGCTTGACAAAGTATTTTGTCCATAGTTCTATTACAGTTGTTTAAGTCTTACAAGTGCTTACAACCTATTCTTCTATGGCTAGTTCCTTACGTGCTCTAGTTTGTAAAAAGAAAAAAGAAAAAAATTTCTTGCTTTGAGTAAAAATAGGTAATCATGGTAAGAAAAGAACAAATATAATGTTGCCTGTGTGAAAATGCACCTTCCTAAGCCAAAATAAAAGGCAGTTATAAAGGAATAATGAAAGGTTGGCCATTTCGAGTTAAACAATTTTAATGACTCTAAAATGCTTTGCCGTTGCATGACATTTGCTTGCTTATCATTATAAGGCTCTATTGATCTTTTTCTACCCTATTGATGGTTATAAGGCTTTGATCCAGAGAATTTTCAGGTTGGTTGTGGGAAGTCAAAGTATTTTGTATGATGTGGCCCATATTAGTTAATTTGACCCCTTGAATTTGTATTTTACAAGGTCTACTTGACGTCAATTCGTGCGGCTATTTTGGTGTGTCAACTTGTGTGATGTGAGTTGTGTATCTTGTGGTTGAGTGGATTTCGAACTAGGTTCATGAACCAATTACTGCATTTGAATTTTAGAGTTGCCATGCCTTTATTCATGTGTAGTCATGTTTGTCTTTTGTTTTTACTTTGTGTTGTTTGTTTTTATTCTATTTGGCTCGAGACTAGTAAAATGCTAGGTTGGACGGAGTTCATAAATTCTATATTTAGAGTTATTTTTGTCCTTTACTTGTCGTGTAATTAAGAAAGCTTTGTACCGATTCTTGGTATTTTGTCGTAGTAAATTGGTATTTGGTGATTGATAGGTCTTTGTTATTTTAGTACTTTAATTGTGTGTTTTGGATGTGAACCTAGATATTTATTGTGTTTGATATTATGTGTAGGAAATTTAGGGGCAAAATAGCCATTTTACAAGTGCTAGAAGAAGAAGGAATGAAGTTGAGCTGAGTACGGTGTTGGAGGTTGAAGACCATTCACTAACAAGAAGGATTACTTACTGGCAGCAAAACCATTAGAAGGCAACATTCGCTGTCAGCGAGACTAGCAAAGAGGATTACTCATTGACAGCGAGCTCGTCAGAAGCTTATTCTATCTGTGAGCCTAATGAAGGTTTGAATTCATTATCAGTGAGCCAATTACTGATAGACATTGATCCAAGGAGGCCTATTCATTGTCAGCGAATGGGTAAATTCGTTTCATGGGCCTTGTGTTTTTTTCCGTAAATATTAGGTTGTATGAAGTGCTAATGGTTATCAAACTCTTAATTTTTGTTCTATTGAAACAACTGATCTTACCTTTGAATGACCACTGCATATTAGTAGCCTAGTACCCAACCCATCTTATCCACTATTTGAAACACTTTTTTTTTATTACTTTGCATTATTTTTTCTTTGCAATCTTTAAATTTCCGTAATTTTATTTTGAGTTTTAGTTTCAAAAAAGTCAAAAAACATCCCCTTGTGATTGTCTAGATAGGAATTAGTTTAGAATTTCATTACTTGCCTACACAAGGTTCGTGGAAATGATCCTTTTGAATGAATCTTATTCATTCAACTATATACATACCATGCACTTGTGGCTATTAGTGGAAAGTTATGAAAAAGGTTAATTCAACTTTTCCGACATCAAAATTTTAATTTCAAGTTGAAGATTGAACACTCCTAGTGTAAACCTTTTTACTTTTATGTTAATTTCCTTTGCTTTGTGTTAATTTATGGTAGTTTAGTTTAATTATTTTTCTTTAATTGCTTTTTTCTTTCTTTCTTAATTTAATTTGTAGATTAGTTATTGGACATTCTTTAATTATGTTTCCTTAGGAATAACTTGTAGTTTAGGTTAGTTAATTTCTTTCTCAAAACCGCTTATAAAGCTTTTTTTAATTGTTTTCTTTAAATACTTTCTTAATGTAATTTTTAGACTATTTTATTGGTTTTTTTTAAAATATGATTACTTAGTGGTAATTTGCTGTTCAGATTAATTAATTAGGGTAGTCTAGTTTAATTGATGTGCTTTAATTGCTTTTGTTTCTTGCATTCTGAAAAGTAATTGTTTCAGTGCTAGATTAGCTAATGGGCTTTCTTGAAATATGCTACCTTAGTGGTAATTTATAGTTTAGATTAGTTAGTTTCTTTCATACGCTTTCCCTTTTATTTGTTTTCTTAAAAATGCTTTCTTTAGTTTTAATGTTTACTTTTTATTTGTTTTCTTAAAAATGCTTTCTTTAGTTTTAATGTTTACTTTTATGAACTAGTTAACCTATTTTAAATCACTTTCTTTAATCTTTTCTTCCTTAGTCTTTTTAATTATAGTTTTAATCATATTTTTTCTTAAATTATTTCTTCAAATACTAATGTAACTAAATAATCAATAATTACCGACCAATCCTTGTGGCTTTGATTCATATTTCCACTTGCTATTAGTCGACAACCGTATAATTGCGGAATGGCATCTAGTTAGCAATACGATTTTGGTTTTCATAAATTTTTTAACTAGATGTTTGTGCATCATGCTTTTGGCACCACTGTCGAGTATTAATTTTTAGTGATATCTTTAAAATTTGGTAAACCTGGAAGAATAGATTGAGGTTCTTTGTTTTTCTTGTATAGTTGTTTCATCTATTTGAAAAATCCGAAGAGATTTTCATTTTGAGGTTGTGTTCTTATTTTGAAAAATCCAAAATATTTTCTTCGTGATTATTAGTTTAGACTGACTAGTGCCCTAGGCTTGTCTACTTTTCTTTTTTGTGTGTTTTAGTTCCTTTTCTAGGTTTCTTTTTGTTGTGTTTGTTGCTCCAAAAACATGCAAGGACCAAATTCGAATGATCCATACCAAGGAAATTAGCATTCTTGTGGTAATGGAGGTATGTCCAATGACGTTATGAATAATCTACTACCCCTTATATTACCAATTAGGATCGTCTAACCATCCCTATTCTTGCAAGAGCTACTAAGAAAATCTCTATTATTTCCATACACCATAAGAGATTTCATATGAACCAATGGAATCCCAATTCCTTCACCAACAAATCCAAGAAGTTGATGAAGTAAGATCAATAGAAATGTGGATGAGGCTCTTAGTTCAAGAACTCCAAGAAGAACTAGCCCAAATCCGAGAAGAACTAGTCAAACTCCTTGAAGAACTAGCCCAACTTTCAGAAGAACAAACAAAACTCGGAGAAGAATGAGCAAAAATCCATGAAGAACATGCTCAACTCGAAAAAAGCTCAATTATGAGGGGAGCAAGATAGATTCTTCGATGACCAAGATAATCTAGATTCTTCGATGACCAAGATTGTGAAACCCAGTATTTTACTAACCTTGTTCTTTGATTTTTAACTGGTTTAAAATATTTTTCATATTATTTTTAGTCATAAAGTACTTCAACTTATTCGTTTTTCAATTCGGCAAATTTTTTCGGTTTACACGATTTCGGTTCCGGAGGGTAAACGGGTCAAAAATTGGACTAAGTGTAATTAGTGCATTGTGGTGTGTGAGTGTTGTATGATGGCTGAATTATTCAGAAAAAAAAAATGTTAATTTAGTAGCAAAAATTAGTTTTTGGGTTAAATAGTCAACTTGGAGATACTATTTGGTCAAATGGGGAACTATTTGGGTCAACCTTGGAATTTTTTTAGTCTTCTTCTTGCTTTGTTTCTTCCTCATTTCTCCTAGCTGCTGGCCGAAACTCTCTTCCCCATTTTCCCCCAAAATTTTCTTGGATATCAAGTATAAATCACTTGGAAGGTAAGATTTTATGTATTTTAGCACTTTATGGCTTATGGGCTTTATGATCCAAGCTTTAATTTCAAGTTTTGTAGGATTCTTTATGGCTGAAAATAAAACCCTCTTTGCAGCCTTATATGTTATGATTTATGTATGTTATGGGTTGTTTTTAGTGTTTTGGAGGTTGGGAAGTGATTGGGGTTGATTTTTAACAACTTTCCACAGTTAGATTACATATTTTAAGATTATGAGTTGGGGTTTTGTCTTCCATATGTGGCCCTAGAGTGTTATGCTATGAATGCTTATGTCTATGCATATAATGATGTTTTAAGAGTGTTTTAAGGTTAGTTTGGATAGGAATTGTTAAGACTTGAAACCAAGTGGAATTGATTTCCCTTCATTTTGTAAGTAAGCGGAAGTTTGGCGCAGCTAGGATAATTTGGATAATTGGTTATGTTTGAAGGGTCTTTAATGATCTTTTGATGGTTTTAGGTGTTTTCCTTTGTTGTGGGATGCTATTGATATAGTCCCGGCTATTGCTCCGGTGAATCTTTCCGTTTATGCATTGGTTGGTTAGAATATGTTGTTTTGAGTTGGGTTGTAACCAAGGTCCCTTGAATACCTTGGAATTGGATTTTGTTGGCAGGGAGGATAACCTACTTATAGCCTAGGGAGAGGCGAAGTTTTTTCTGTTTTTCTGAAAAACTGAGCTTATTATCTAGTAATCTACCACACCTACTAGTCTGACCTGGAGGTCAAGTTATCCCAGCACAAGACCCCGCAGTCAAATAGTTCATAACAGTCATAGCAGTCACCATGGCGTCCCATAGATGACTATAGAACCGGTTCTCCCCAAATCAAACATTTCCAAACACACTCCGAAATTATATACCTAGGTCACCTATGAGCCAAAACAGTCATAAAATGCTTTCATATCAAAAGAGTTTGCAAACATATCAATTGATTAACATAAAATAGCTTGGTCCCGATTTCATATGTAATAATTCCAAAACTTGGTAAAAGTGCAGCGGAAGCGTGGTGTGACTAATAGCATTATTTCTGATCGCAATCCCAGGTTTGTATCCAGGTTCTGGACAACCTACCAGAGAGCTTGTGGCACAACTTTGAGTCTCAGTACTGGTTATCATCCTCAGACAGATGGCCAATCTGAACGTACTATTCAGACATTGGAGGATATGTTGAGAGCTTGTGCCATAGACTTCCAGGGAAGCTGGGATGAGCATGTGATGCTTATGGAATTCCACCCATAGGTTGTTGCTCTAATGTTGTAAAATGAAATATTCGGTTTTATAGTTAAGAAATTGTATTGATGTTTTTATTTTCTTTTCTCAATTTCCAAAAGGGTTTAATATTTTGTTTTTGTTTTTAGCGTTAATGATGCATTTCAATCATCTCGTAGATATTTATACTGAGATATACTGCGCCAATCGTTCTACATTACTAGAGAAGCTTTCTATTTCCCTCTTTATGCTTTTATTTTCCTAACATTTGTGAAACTGTTTATTTCTATGCATGGGGTAGGGACTTATCTAGATTTACAATTGTTTGGTATAGTTTGCGCAATTTTTCCTGCAATATTTTACCTTTTCTTCTGATCTGATATTTTTTGTTAGATTTTTGAAAATTTTTTGTTCGAATTATTGAAAAATTTTAAAATTTTGGGCAATGAAATTTTCAAGAATTTCGCAATCTCTTAGCATGTATCTTTGATTTTTGGTTTAGTAATTTTGAGGTTAACCAACCATCATGAGTGAGTATTTGGTGTTAGTATTTTCCTTACATGATTTCTGAGAAATTTTTAGCACTAACATTCTTAAATTATTTTATTTTTAGCACTCAGAGATAATTATAAAGACTCACTTATATTGGCTCATTCCAGAAACTTGCTTTCTTACATTTTTGATAAACAGCTTGACTTAGTTTAAAGATGAGGGTGGAGCCTTCTTTGGTTGTTTGAGCCTTTCAAGCCTACCCATATTGAAAATTTTATCCCTAGTACGCTATTTGAGCCTTAAGTTGTAATGAATGGAGAGAAACATCATTCTCTTTCTGTCATTAAAACTCATTTTTCCTAACTTTATAAACTTAATAATTTCTTTTACTTTTCTAACCTAGATGTCCCTTAAGAGATTTATTGCACATAATTATTTATTAAGGGAGTATAAGGGTAGCAGGTAGTTGCATCAGGGTGGTTAATTGTATAAGTGAATGGTGTACATTTATGGGCTAAGGAGGGGGTACTGAAAAAATTGAAAAATAATAAGTTCTTGAAAAATACAGGTACTTCCTATCACTGGTACTTACAGTGGAGTGTTTACGGATAGTGTCTATCACTGGTACCCGTATTAGAAGAGGACACATAAAATGATAAATAAATGTCCGAAAGAAAAAGATATTGGCATGCTGGGTTGAACTTAAAGAAGGACATTCTATTGTTTGTTGTTTGAAATTTTTCATGGATATTTGATCCAAGTGTCTTGAACAGCGAGTTTTTGTTGAATGGCTATATTCACACACAGAGCGGATTTCATGTCTAGGGTTTCACTGGCATTTTAACTCTTGAGTTCTTAGATTACTTCAGATGGTGGTGTGGTTCTTGATTATTTGTGTGGACAATTGTTGAGATGTGTTGGGTGTATTTTTAGTTATCTTATCTGAATTAATTTTATTTTTGCTCGAGAACGATCAAAAGCTAAGTTTCAGGCATTTGATAAACTCATAATTGTCTGATATTATCATTAATCACTTTTTTATGTAATGCAAATAATGTCTGAGTCAATTATATGCTTAATTGCTTTATTTTTAGTTTGTATAGGTTTTGAATGAAAAAGATGTAAAAGAGAATGAAAAAGTTGGAGAAAAATCAAAACGATGAAAATGTACACCAACCAAATAGAGAATTTGGATAATGTTTGGTATTTTTAGCATAACATTCTTGTCAAAACTCTAATTGACACCATTCAAGATTCTTTCAAAAGCTAAGAGAGAGGTACAACTTTCACGTTTTGAGTTTTCCCAAATTCTATCAGCATCAAGGTTAAAATCAAGGTGGAATTTGAAGCAGGCATTCTAGATGTTGCACACATGCAAGAACCAAAGCCTATGCATTTGTGCAAACTCATAAGAGGAAAATTCTAGAAGTTCATCCTCACGCACATGCACGAGGAATTTGCGTGCTTGTGCCCATGTTGCAGCCTGTTTTAGCGTAAATTGTTATTTTTGTTACTATTTTCATCTGGTTGAATTCCTTTTTGAGAGTTTCCCTATTTCCATCCTTATGTAGGAGATTTAACCCTAAGACTCCCTATACATACCCTATTAAGTAGAAGAGTTGAGTACGTAGTAGTGATTAGTTAGAGAAAACATTAGATTAGGGCTTTATTTTCTTTTGGTGTCATCAAGATATCAAGCATCATCAACTCTTTTTCCAACTACAATTATTCATTTTGCTTTCTTTATTTATATTCAATTCGGTTCTAGTTTTTACTGCAAATTCATAATTTTAATTTAATCTTATTGTGTATACTTTTCTAGTTCATTAAATTAAATTTACTTTTGGTAAAGTTTATCACTTTCTCTAATTTAAATTTGATTCCACAATGTTCTTATTTTCTAGTGGTAGAATTAATTTAATTAGGTAGAAACAAAATCCTTCAATTAATTTCTCCAACCAGTGAATGGCTTGTGGACCCTAGTACTTGTGCAATAGTCCTCGTTGGAACTATCTTTACTCAACCGATCTATAAACTTACCTCGTATCCTTGCCAACGTGTGTAAATGTTGAATTTCCTAATAAATATTTACCAAAACATGCATTCACATTCCCTTGAAGTAAAAATTTGTTACAACATCTACATGAGCTTTTGATCATCCAAATATAGGTTAAAATCGTTCACTGAAAAAAAGTCTTTTGCTTAGTTATTCTATGTATTTATGTGCTTTCTACTATTATTTTTATGCATTGTGAACTGGTTAATGGTTGGATGAGTTTGTAACTCATCACTGAAATAAATTTAAAATTTTGGTGGTATGTATTATCTTGCTTATTTGGTAATGATGTTGTTATTTTTTGGCGGAAATGGAAAGTGGATACTAAATCTAGGTAGCATTGCATGCGTTGATTTGACCAAAAATGGGATTTAACTCTTGAAACTCAATCATGTTTGTAACCACTTCATGAAAATTGTTTTCTTAACTACTTTTTACCTCGAACACTACTTTTTCTAAAAGAATTCTTCCAATGCCAATTTAGAATGAGCTGTTTAATAACTTTAAGAAATTAGGGTTATTCATTGTTCTATTCCCACAATTTTTACACTACTTTGTATAATTTTTAGGTTATATGTGTTCATTTTTGTGCATTTCAGTTTATATGTTTTAATAAATGTTAATTGTAGTGTTTTAGTCTAATGTTTATTTAATGTTATTTAACTTATAATTATGTGTTTAGGGTTGTGTTTAGCTTGTTTAACTAATTCCCACGAACTTAGTGTTCCTCACACTTTCTTGTGGGTTTTTTATTTATAGTTTTACTCAGCGTTTGAGTGTTATTTTTGAGTTAAATTACAGATTTTAATGTGTATTATTATTCTATAGTTGTGTATGAACAAACGGTGTGTCAATCAAATATTGGACGAGGATTTTAGAGGCAATATAGTGAAACTGCACGAAGCAATCATGGGCCACTCTCTGACTGTGAGTAACCCAAGGCAAATTGGCTGCAGTCAGTAAAATAGAATGCTACTCACAGTCTACGGGTGATTCAAGGCAAATCAGTTATAGACTGGGGTTGGATCGGGAAGGGGAGTTGTTATGCAATTTTAACGATTTTTGAGTTTCGAGTGCTTGTTTTGGGCCCATAAGAGTGCATTTTGAAGTTTATTCGGAGCTCTACATAGAAATTATAAATAAGAATCTCTAGAAATTTAAGATCTCAGAATCGAGTTCTAATTCAGTCTCATTCTTGGGGCCTACACATTAACCTTCTTAAACCTTTATTATGCTAACTAATTATTGTTTTATTGGTGTTTTACTCGTTTGCCTTCAATCACCGCTTTCTTTAATATTTTGCTTAGATTCATGTTTAGATTAGTTTATTTTCTTTCATTAATTTCTTCTGTGTTATTTCTTTCATTCGTGTTCTAATTTGTCATGGATTTAGGTTGGATAATGCTTATTCCATCGGGTTATTGATTAGTTTTATCATCAATTGGAATAATCAAAATAATTGGCTAATAATTAACACCAATAGAAAATTATAAAGAGTAGCTAAATTTAATTTTGGTTAGGTTGGCAAAGAGGATAAGGTTTTCGAATCTCCATCATAGGCAGTGTTAATTTATTAGGCTAATTATTCTAGACCAAGGTGGCGGAATTGATTACTTTATTTACCAAGTATTCTCGGCTGAAAACTCGAATTCTATATAGATAAACCCTAGACTCGGATTAATTAGTTTTGCAAGAAAAGGTCTCGAACCATTGTTATTTAATTTGATAGGATTCAATCACCGAAGGTTTCGAGGTTAGGCTGACTTATGGAAATAGAATCTCCATGAATTATAATTGACCCAATTAATTGAATGTATTTAGTCAAAACTAGGAATTGGCTAGTCTTAATGCTCATCCATTATTTTTAGTATTTATAGTCTTTAATTCTAGTTAGCTCAATTCTCTTTCCCGTTTTCAGTTATTCCAATAGCTTTTGAACAAAATAACCGGTACTTGCTAAACGAATCCTTGTGGATTCAAACCCTACTTTCGCTATACAGTATTTGATCCCATAAACTTGTAATGTGTTATCTAGTTACTTGTAGAGTTAGCTGATTATATTTTATAAATAGGTATTTAATGTATCAAGTTTTTAGCACTGCCGCCAAGAATTGGGTTTTTGGGAATATTGGTACAATTTGGCAACAATACTACTTTGAAATATAATTTGTATTTTATTTGTCTTCATGTCATTGTGTGTTCTGAATATTTAGATGAAAAACCAAAAAGATTTTCCTTTTACGTGTTTATGTTCTTTTATTGAAAAATCCAAAGTGGTTTTTTCTTTTTAGTGGATAGTTTAGGCTAGCTACTTGTTTAAATTCTCCCATTTTTCCTTTATGTGTGTTTTTGTGTTAGTACTTGTTTTTTACTTGGTCTTTTAAGAACATTAGAAATATGAATTGGAATAAATCATGCCAAGGATATTATCATCGTTGTGACTATAGAGGCATGACCTATGAGTATGATTGTTATGACAAGTTGGATGCTCTCATGGTTCATATTGATAAGAAGTTAAAACAATTAATAGCCTTCCAATAACAATTTGATTATTTTCTTTGCAAATTCCATTACTTCTAATAGTATATATTGTGATTCAATTGTAGGTAACCATATTAATCTAGAATATGTATAACAATAGATCCTTACCCTTGCGATTATGAAATTGGAGTTATCTGGTCCAAAGATTCAAAATCTTTCTCAAGCTATCAAGATTATCCTTACCTTTTTCCTACATCTCAAGAGCCTATATATGAACAAGTAGAGCCCCATAGTGAATATCCATGGTCCACAATGGTGAATGTTACCCAAGGAAACTTCCATGAGGAACCAAACACCATGGAAGGGTAATTTAAAAAACTTACATTAACAATTACTACTCACCATCACTTCTAAGACAATGTCAGTTTGGGGAGAATGGCATTTATGAAGACTATTATGACTACTATGGTTATGATGCAGACGTGAGCCAAGGAACAAGTGATGGGGTCATGGAACAAGCTGAAGGAATGTATCTAGTTCAAGTTCCAGTTGGGCCAATCATGAGGTCGAGGGCCAAGAATTTGCATCAAGTTAAGTTGATTTCGTCGAAGAAATTTTGGACCAACAGGCATTATTGTTTGCAAATGAGGGCCAATAATTTATTCATGCATAAGTTAAGAGGCCCATCTATGTTTTACTGTACATATAGAAGTGCAAATCCAAGAAGATTCATGTCCAAGAAGGTCACGGGTTGAAGTTTGGCCATAGGTCCATTCGGCCATCCAATCCTAATTAAATTAGGATTTATGTCCATCATTTGTTTTCAAATTTTTGTTTTATTTGGGGTCGATAATATCTGCCCATATATATGTTTGTTTAGCTAGTTTTATGTCTACTGTTCAAATTCTAAACTAGTTGGGATTTGTCAAGTTATTGTCCTAGTGTTGATAGGACTTATGTGAAGTGTTAAGGTCTGATTTTCACATTATTTATGAACCCCATACAACTAAAACATTCATTCTTCATACAATAACTTGGGATATTTTGCAAGATTAGGTCTTTTAATTACCTATCCAGAACACTATTAGTCTTGTCTCGTTATAGACAACAAGTCGATATCTCATACAGTCAAGAACAGATACTTTGAATTCTTGATTTCTTAATCAAAGGGTTTGAATCTGTCAAGTCAAAATTCTTTAGGCATTCTTGGGCCTTTCGTATCAATTTCAGATCTCATCAGTTTCTCTGTGGGGTTTGCATCAGAGTGGTATCAGGAGCTTTCATTCCTAAAAATGTTTGTTTTCTTGTTCTTACATCTTTAAATAATTTTCTTTATGTTCTTATTATGTGTTATTCAATAAAAAAAAATGCTTGTTCTTGATTCTTGACTCTTTTCCGTTTTCTTGGAAATTTGCAACTATAATTCTTGCTCTTTTGTGTTGGTTATTACTGTGATTTTTCCCACACATATCCAAATGTTCTTGCTGTATTCTTGTTCACAAGAAAACAAATCGATTACATAAAACCTTAGAAAATTAGGGTTTTGTGGAATTTTCCTTGTTCTTCACTTCTAATGGTTCTTTCTTGTGTTCTTTGTTAATTGACTGGAACTAATATTGTGCAACAAGCTACCAATCAAGAAAAAAAATTAAATTATTCATTGGTACTATTCAATGGGACTATTCATCGGTGCTGTTGATCAGCACTGTTCCATAGCATAGAACTCTTCAAAAAAACATAAAAGGCATAAAAAAGAAAAAAAGATAAGAGGCCGAATTCCATCCCTTGTGGAATTAGGGTTTCTAAGTCCTTCTTGCATTAGAAAGTTTGTATAAATTCCTTGTTTCTACATACTTACACAATTTATATCCTTTTCTTAGTTGGATTACATCATTAACTGAATCCTATTTTGACTTGGATTATGGCTAAATCCTCTTTCCAATTAGGAGTAGTCCAAATCCTATTCCTACTAGGATTTGAATGAAAGTGTTGCAATTTTCCTACATTCCTATGGCATAATTCTCGACTCAAATTACTTTATATTTTCCAATTTTTTGTCTATTTTTGCTCCTGGGTAACATTAAAGAAATTGTAAAATGCCGAAAATATCCTTGTTCCTTTGAGTTAATTCATTCTAGCCCAAAACCTCAGTTCGTGTTGACCTTCTTATTGTTTGACTTTTTAAAGTGTGTAGTGTGTTTTCTTTGTTAAATCGATCTGCCGTTACTTTTTTTATTCCTTTGTTTCTTTAGTTTATGACTACTAATTGTGTTCTACATGCTAGTTATTGCTTGTGTCATTCTTGGTGTGTACATTCAAGTCTACGAAAGACTTTGACTAGAATATAAATGAGAGAAAAAAGGCAAGAGTACTGAATTCATTAGAGTGTTAAAGCCATGAATTTGAGTGAAACACGAGTGAAATTGTGTGACATCGTCAAATTTGAGCGTAAACACTCAGGGAGTGTTGTGAGGCGCTTCTTAGTTTTTGCTAACCCTAATTCTTGAAGTTCACTATTTTTTGTTTATTTTGTAGGTTTAAAATGTCTCAACAAGGCTAAAGTTCAAGGGTTAATGCCTTGAAATCCTGTGTGGCAGAAATGGCACTATCTCTTACAAGTATTAAATGCTCCCTTAAGATGTTAACTAAAGAAAGTTTTAAGCCATCTCCAGAAGCTGGTCGAGCTGAGCCTTATGCTCATAGAGTCCCATAACGCTCAAAAGGTATGCATTTTAGTTATGAATTATTCAAATTCATATGAATTTGATGGTGAATTGTATGATGCAGGTCGAAGGTGAAGGACTGAATGACATATGGGAAATGGTGGTAAGGTTGACGATGATACTGCTATCATTAAATTGACTATCCCTACATTTCAAGGTAATCTTGATCCTAATATCTATTTTGAATGGGAAAAGAAGGTAGAGGTTATTTTTTATTTTCATAACCACTTTGACCAAAAGAAAGCTCAATTAGCCATTGCATAATTTGGTGATTACGCTTTAGAGTGGTGGTATCAATTTAAAACTAGTAGAATTATGTGTAGAGAACCACCAAAAAATGATTGGACATCCTTAAAAGCTGTACTAAACAAAAGATTTGTACCGTCTACATATCATTGTGATTTGCATCAAACTTTGCAAACTTTTAGACAAAGAAAGTAAACTACAGAAAAGTATCATAAGGAGCTACAAAAATATCTTATGAGGGCTAATGTAGTTGAGGATCGAGAAGCCAATATGGCTAGCAGCCTCTTCGATTTTTATGAGCGCTTAATAGAGAAATTGCCAACATATTACAGTTGCATCATTGCAGAGAATTGCAAGATATGGTTTAAAAAGCAATTAAAGTGGAATGGCAACTTAAAAATGTCGGTAAACCTAGAGGTGAGTCTGGTACTAATTGTTATATGAATCGGTATAACAATAACACTTCTCAGCCTAAACAAGTTCAAAATAGACCAATTAACCCTAAACTAATGAGTCTGAACATAGACCTATTAAGCATCGTATGGATTCTATAGTTAAAGGTTCATGTTCTAACACTTCTAAATGCACTGGAGATATTATGTGTTATCATTGTTTGGGTCCAAGTTACTTTGCAAATGGATGTACAAATAAACGTGCACTTTTCATGTAGGAAAATGAAGTGGTAAGTAAAGGCAGTGAGGATGAAGATGACACTATGCCAATATTGGAGGGCCCTAGTGATATGAGGATGATGAGCAAGAGGATCTTCTTTAGATACCCAATTTGGTATATAAATTGTACAGGCACTTCACACTCGGACCAAGGACAACCAAAATGAGGTACTATGTGAGAATATTTTCTTTACTAAATGTGTTGTTTAAGGTCCTGCATGTGGTTTAATTATAAATGGTCGTAGTTGTGAATAAGTTAATGGTCAACAAACGAAGTTTGCAATGTGTTTCAGTAAATATTGATTAGGTAATTCAATTCACAAACAAGTAAAAATTAAACTTTAATAGCCTTATTCAACACTTACACATGCTTGCAATGATACGAGGTAAGTTTGTAGATCTGGTACGGATCGTTCCCATAAGGACAATTGAACGAGTATTAGGGTTCACAAACCTTTCACTAGCTAGACAAATCAATTGCAAGATTTTGTTCTACCTAACTAAAAATTAACTTTAACTACTAAGAAATTAATAACGATTACTAAAACTAATTAAAACTAGAGAAACCAACAATATTTATCAAAAGTAAATTTAAATGAATGAACTAGAAAAGCGAAAACCGAAAGATTAAAATTAAAACTACTGAATTAAATTAAGAATTGGAATTAAATTGAATTTAAATGAATAATGCAGACTTTATAGCATAGCCTGAATAAGAGTTGATGTGCTTGAAATCCTGAATAAGAGGAATAAAACCCTAGTCTATGATTTTTTAAATCTAATATCTACTCTAACTAATAATGACTATGCATGTTCAACTCCTCATATAATGGGGTACTTATAGGGATATATTAGAGTTTAGTCCCATTAGATGACAGAAACATGCTAAAACTCCAAAAAGAGTCCAACTAGGTATAGAAAATTTAAAAAACAAGTAATTTCTGCAACTGCTGCACATCGTGCGCACATTGATAACTCTAGTAAACTAGAGTTATTTCCCTCTGAATTATGGCATTTTGATAGTTTATATCCCAAACTTTGGGTAGTTAATTGATAGTTTTAGTTAATTTCTTTCATCTGTGTTTATATTTTTGTTCTTGTTAAATATGATAAGTTTTTATTTAATTTCTAACTTAACATTAATATTAATTTCTTAATAGTGTTAATATTATGCTAGTCAAAATTAGAGGTTGGATGTTGGAATGAACAAAACTCAGAAGACCAAATTGCAATAATGGAAGAAATGAAAGAATGCTGGGAAGAGAGTCTATATCGCGATTTGGACTCGGGAAAATCATTTAAATGTTTAGTGAGACGAGATCGTGATCTCAAAATCGTAGATCGTGATCTCGACTTGGGAAATTGTTCTAAATGTATTAGAGTCAAGATAGTGATCTCAAAATCTCCATATCGCGATCTCGACTCGCTGAGGGATAAGTTGTGAAGGCAATTTTGTAATCTTCTTGCACATAACTCCTCATTTTTGCCTTGTGTAATGCTATACTATTTAAGCTACTCTTAAAAATTGTAATAGCCAAGTAGGATTAGAATTAGGAAGTGTCAGGATAGATTAGGATAGCTTGAACCTCAAATCTCTTCTTTAATGTAAATTTCTCTTTAATTGTCTTTTAGATCTAGTTTTCATTTCTTTGCAAGTTTAAATTTTGATTCGATAATTGTGGTGTGTTAATCTTTAGCTTCAAGCAGATAAAATTTTTACTTTCTTTCCAGTTTAATTTAGTAAAAATCTCTTTGCTTGAAAATTAGGGTTCTTAGAAAAATTATGGTCTTTGTTAATCTTGCTTTAGTTTAGAATTCTCCATTTCTTGTTTTAAGTACTAGATAACTTTTAGTGGGATTTCTTTATTTTTACCAAAAATTCAAAAGTATTTTGATTTTAAGTTTAGCTCTTTCAATTTCTAGTTTAGAATTGGTAATTTCTAGCTATACAATGTCTTTTTATAGTGTTTTTATTGGGTTAATTAATTTGCTCTTTAGTTTTTTTTATCTATTTTAGTTAGTTTCGATTTGAATTAAGTGCTTTCTTTACTTGCTTTTACTAGAATAGATTAATTAGTTTCTCAATTTCATAATTATTTAGTTCACTTATTTGCTTTAGTAGATAATCTAGCTTAAAATTAGGTTTTAATTGCAAATTGAATTGAATTATGATTTTGAGTAGAGTAATTTCACCATCCATTGTTTGATCTTGCTTAACTATACAAATACCTGTAAAGTTCGGTAATTGCCTTCCCAACAATCCTTGTGGGAATGATACCCACTCATCTAATACTACTACCAACTCCGTATACTTGCGGATGTGAGGTAGAGTGTAGTGATTTTGTGAGGTTTCTTATGACTTCTTTGCTTTAAATTGATCTTTACCTAAGGGCCAAACAAGATTTTGGCACCGTTGCCGGGAATTGTCCTTGGTTTTTTGCAATATCGAGCGCTATACGAGTTGTGTAGAGTAAGCACTTACTTTAATTTTGTTGTTAATTTTGTTATTTTTATGTTTGATGATTGTCTTGTGGAATTAATTCGGCACTTCAATTGACTATTTGCTTTGGTTTTGGTTGTAGTTTATGGTAAGAGGAGATCAAGGGCCATTAATTTGCTTGGATAAGGAAAAGGAAAGAAAGCTGAGAGAAATCCAGAATATATTGAGAAGGGTACAACATGAGCAAGAAAGGATAGAAATGGCAAATGCTAATGCTCAACAAAGGAATTTGAACATGGAAAATGAAGAAAAAGAGGTTGTTGGAAATAATGGGATAGGTGGCTATGGGAATGGAAATGACATGAATGGGAATGGAAGACCATTAAGGGAATATGCCTTGCCAAATTCTAATGGAACGAACTCTAGTATTGCACGGATGCCCGTGCATGCTAAAAATTTGAAATTAAGCATGCCTTAATCCAAATGCTCCAAGATCGCCATGTTCGGGGATAGTCCTAATGAAGATCCCTATACACATCTCATGAATTTTGAAGATGTTTTGGATACGTTCAAGTTTAAAAGAGTAAATTCGAATTGTGTACGAATGAGGGTGTTTCTGTTCTCTCTTTGGGATAGGGCAAAGTCATGGTTACAATCCCATGCCCAAGGAACATTTACTACTTGGAATCAACTTGCTCAAGAGTTCTTGGCAAAGCATTCTCCACCCCTTAATTACAAGAACTGCCAAATTGAGAAATGAAATCACCTCCTTTAAGCAAGATGTTGGTGAAAGCTTAGGAGAAGCTTGGGAGCGGTTCAAGGAGTTGCTAAGGAAATGTCCTCATTACGTGATTCCTTAGTGACTTCAAATCCAAACTTTCTATAATGGTTTGACTCAAGAGACCAAATCCATAGTGGATGCTTATGTCGATGGGTCCGTCTCATGCATGACTCCGGAAGAAGCTCAAGAGTTGCTTAATAGGATTGCATACAATCACTATTATCATGGACCGATGACTTCACCGGTGACTCAACACCAAGCCAATCAAGTCAATGCCAATCGTGGAGTGTTGACTTTGAACATGCAAGATACTCTTTTGGCACAACAAGGCATGCTCATGAGTGTGATGAATAACATTGCAAAGGCATTAGAGAATGTGGGGAAACCAAGTAGTGTAAATGACATGACTTCTTCTCCAACCCAACCAAGCATGGTATTTGATTTTTGTGGAGTGCGGCGGTCATGCAAATGAACAATGTGAGATGCCGTATGGGTCCAACGAGCAATTCAATTATGTGTCTAATCAATCATCATTTCCTAGGAGCCCAACCGGAGCTTATGGGAACACATATAATCCTTCTTGGAGAAACCATCCTAATTTTTCATGGAGCAATTCCAACAATCAATTCAATTCTCCTTATCAAATCCTCAAAGTGTCCAATGCACTCAAGCCTCAAGTTCTTCACCTAGACCTTATCAACCGCCACATCAAAGAAATTTCCAACCCAACTCATATCAATCTTTTCCTAAGTCTTAATTTCAAAACCAACAACCAAGGCCTCGATTTTAGTATGTAAACTCTCCACAACCTATGTATCATGACGAATATGCTCCAACAGAGAATGTGGGAGAAGATTGTTCGAAAAGAGAAGTCGAGTACTTGAGGAGGGAGTTGGATAGGAAAAATGAGGAACACAAGAGAGATTATGAGAACTTAAAGGCATCCACAAGAAATTTGGAGATTCAATTGGGCCAATTGGATGGGTTGAATAATGAGAGACCTTTAGGGATACTTCCAAGTGATACCGTTCCAAATCCCAAGGAACAATGCCAGGCCATCACCCTTAAAGTAGTAAAGAGTTGGAAGAAATGGTTGGGAAAAATTTGTTTAAAAGTGCAGAAAAAGGAAGAGTTGAGGATGAAGGGAAAGAAAAAGGGAAGTCTTCACATGGGCAAGACAAAATGATGAATGGGTCTACTATGCCCACTTTGCAAGAATAAAGGCAAGGATCCAAAGCATCATGAGCCGAAGAATGTTAATGTACCTTTTCCTCAAAGGCTAAGGGATGAAGAAAAGGAAAAGAAGTTCAAGAAGTTTCTTAAGATATTCAAAAAGCTTGAAATCAACATTCCATTCATGGAGGCAATTGAGAACATGCCCGCCTATGCAAAATTCATGAAACAAGTCCTCACTTCAAAAGGAAATTGCATGGGGATGAAATCTTATGCTTAACTGAGATCTTATTGTAGTGCACTCCTTATGAAAAGGTTGCCACAAAAGCTCAAGGACCCCAGATTATTTTTGTTACCTTGTACTGATTGGAGGTTTACAATTTGGAAGAGCATTGTGTGACTTAGGAGTTTCAATAAATCGCATGCCTTTTGTAGTATTCAAGAAATTAAATGAAGGACAATTCAAGCCAACAATTATTTCATTGCAACTTGCGGACCGGAACCCAAAGGGGATCATTGAAGATGTGATTGTGAAAATTGATAAACTCTACCTTCCTGCGGATTTCATTATGCTTGAAATGGGAAAGGATGAAGAGATGCCAATTATTCTTGGCAGACCTTTCCTTGCTACCAGTCGTGCACTTATTGATGTTCAAGAAGGGAAGTTGGAATTCTGGATAAATGATGAGATTGTTACATTTAATGTTTTTATTTCATTAAAGTTTCCTTCAATTGTTGATGATGTCATGAATATAAAATTGGTAGGTGATTTAATTGATGATTGTTGTAGGAATGCAAATGGAGAATTTCTCATTGGAGGAAGAGGTCTTAGAGTCAAATGCTCTACGTCAAGATGATGAAGAAAGTATGAGGAATGTGAATAATTTAGAGAATGAGACTTTATAGCAAAAAAAAAAAAAGGATGAGGAGAATCAAGAAAAAAGTAAAGGGGAGTCTCCGACCAACGAACCTCCCAAGTTGGAGCTTAAACGTCTTCCCACTCACTTAATGTATGCATATCTTGGTGAAAATGAGACATACCCGGTGATTGTGAATACATCTGTGACAAGTGGGCAACTTGAAAGATTGATTGTGGTGCTTAAATTGCATAAAGATGCCATTGCTGTGTCAATTGATGATATTAAGGGAACTAGCCCTTCCATATGCATGCATAAAATCTTGTTGAATGATGGAAATAAACCGGTAAGGCAACCTCAAAGGAAATTGAATCCTACTTTAAAAGGGGTTATGAGGAAGGAGGTTCTCAAACTTTTGAAATCTTGTATTATTTACCCTATTAGCTAATAGTGAGTGGGTTAGTCCCACTCAAGTCATTCCAAAGAAGGGTGGTATTACCATAATCATAAGTGAAATCAATGAGCTCTTCCCCTATAGATTGGTTACGGGTTGGCGAATGTGCATTGATTTTTGAAAGTTGAATGAAGTCACATGAAAGGATAATTTTTCGCTACCTTTTGTTGATCAAATGCTTGAGATGTTGGCCGGTTTTATGTATTATTGTTTTCTTGATTGTTTTTTTGGTTATATTTAAATTGTCATTTGTCCGAAAGATCAAGATAAAACAACTTTTACATGCCCATTTGCTACCTTGGCTTTTAGGAGAATGCCCTTTGGGCTTTGCAATGCACCAAGCACATTTCAATGTTGTATGTTTTCCATTTTTCATGACATGGTTAAAAAGAGCATAAAGATTTTTATGGATGATTTTACTGTATTTGGAGTCTCTTTTAATGATCGTCTTGCAAATTTGTGCAATGTATTGAAAAGGTATGTACAAAGTAATACATTTGGTTCTCAATTGGAAAAAGTGTCATTTCATGGTGATAGAAGGAATTCTTTTGGTACAAAGTTTCATGGAATTCTTTTGGGTCACAAAGTTTCATCAAAGGGGATAGAAGTTGATAGGGCGAAGGTGAAGATGATTGAAATGTTGTCTCCTCCAATTAATGTTAAGGGGGTAAGAAGTTTCTTAGGTCATGCGGGCTTCCGTAGAAGATTCATTAGGAATTTTTCACATATCGCTAGACCTTTGTGCTTATTACTTCAAAAAGATTGACCTTTTCATTTTGATGATTCTTGTTTGGAAGCATTCAATGAGTTAAAACATGCTCTTGTGATTGCACCGGTCATCGTAGCACCAAATTAGTCTCTTCCATTTGAGCTTATGTGTGATACTAATGACTATGCAATAGGTGTCGTTTATGTCAGAAGGTGAATAAGATGTTGCTTGTCATTTACTATGCATGTAGAACCTTAAATGATGCACAACTTAATTATTCTACCATGGAGAAAGGAACTACTTGCTATAGTTTTTGCATTTGATAAGTTTAGATCATACTTGACTGGATCTAAGGCCATTGTTCATACCGATCACTCTACATTAAAGTACTTATTTTCTAAACAAGATGTCAAACCACGTTTATTGAGATGGATACTTTTGTTGCAGGAGTTTGATTGGGAGGTAATGGACAAGAAGGGTGTAAAAAACATGATAGCCGATCATTTATCAAGGATTGAAGCATCTAGACTTGTTAATCATGAAGAAAGAGCCATCAATGAAAAATCATCAATGAAGAAATTATTTGAGGTGAAGGATGTGAGTGTATAGTATGCTGACTTTGTGAATTATCTTGTAGCAAGGATAGTACCAAAGATGTTAAATTTCAATAAGAAAAGGAAATTCTTTGTGGAACTTAAACATTACTTTTGGGAAAAGCCATATTTGTTCTGAAGGTCCAATGATAAAGTCCTTAGGAGATGTGTCTCAGAATGTGAAATTACCGATGTGTTGAGACAGACAGTTGTCATTCATCTCCGGTTGGTGGACATCATGGAGCTCAACGAACGGCTTTCAAGGTTTTTAAAAGTGGTTTGTATTAGCCAACTATGTTCCAGGAATTTGTGCTCAAGTGTGATGATTGTCAAATGGTGGAAAATATTTCAACGAAAAATGAAATGCCCCGTTATGGCATTATTGAGTTATAGGTATTTGATGCATGGGGAATTGATTTCGTGGGACCGTTCCCGGTTTCATATTCCAACAAATGCATTTTTGTTGTGGTGGAATATGTGTCAAAGTGGGTTGAAGCAATCGCCATCCCAACGAATGAAGCCGAAGTGGTTACCAAATTCCTTAGACAGAACATCTTCTCTCGGTTTGGAGTGCCTCGGGCTATCATTAGTGATAGGGGCTCTCACTTTGAAAATTCACATTTTGAGGCCTTGATGATAAATTATGGTGTTAAACACAAAGTTGCTTTGCCCTTTCTTCCTCAAACATTGAGTCAAGTTGAGGTTTCGAACATACAAGGGAGAATTGAAGAGGATCTTAGAGAAGACGGTGAATAAGGCTAGGAAGGATTGGGCACTTAAGTTAGATGACACATTGTGGGTCTATCGGACAGCATTTAAATCCCCCATAGGCATGTCCCCATATAGTATTGTGTATGGAAAAACGTGTCACTTGCCAGTGGAACTTGAGCATAGAGCATGTTGGGCAATCAAGAACTTGAATTTTGATTTGAAGGAAGCATATGAAAAGAGTATGCTTGATTTGAATGAGTTGGATGAATTCTGGAGGGAAGCATTTTTGGGAAGATTTTTGAGAGAAATTGGAACAGCAAGAAGGGTTGACATACAAGACTTTTTAGGAATCTTTCATTCCATTTTTTCAGGTAATACCTTTCTTTAACCTTGTAGGTTCAATTGCAAATTTCTTGAAGAGAGTTATTGGGTTTTTGTTGATAAATATGTAGTGAAATTGTTGATAGTCAATTTGTGATTTTTGGGAAAAATTTGTGCAAATTTCTTTAAGTAAAAAAAAAAAAATTGATGTTGAATTGCTCAATATTTTGATTTATTGGCTTGATATTTGAATTGGGTTGAATTATTTTGAAGTTTGTTGGAAATCTGTGAATTTGATTTTGTTGGTTGTGAATTTTGATGTAAGGTGAATATCTGAATTGTTGATTGAATTGGACTGTTAAAATGACTCAAGGAGTTTATTGTAGTGCTAAACATAGGGCTAGAATAAGGGAAAAAGGAACTGGGTCTAGGAAGAGGAAAGCCGGAGAAGGTACTAATAGGCAAGGGGGATTGGAACAATAGTTAGGAGGTGGTCGACCTATAGAACCGTAGTTCTCTAGTGATAGGGCTCTTTAGTATTATAGGAACAATGAGAAACATGAGATAATTAGAGAGCAGCATTTCGACCTTTCAATGCGCATTGGGAGGGATTCAACACTCCAATTGACTCCGGGGCTTCCCAATTAGTGAAAGAGTTTCACCGTAATCTATGTGAGTTGGAGAATGGTATGGTGCAGGTACAGGCGTATTAGTGGACATTAGCACAGATCTGATTAACGCTTACTTTAATATACCTCCTATATCATCAAGTCAATATTTGGCATTCTTAAATGACAAGGAGAATGACATGAATGTAATTAAGGATGCCATTTGCAATAGGCAAGTTGATTGGGTTAGGAGTGCTTCCTCAAATATTGAGTTAAAATTTCCACATCAAGGACATTTTGGTAGCCAACTATGGTTTTACTTTATTAGCTGCCGAATTTGGGGGTCCAATGCCTTGACATATATTCAGAGGGATAAAGTACTGCTAGTTTATGCTATTACGACGGGGTGCCGGTGAATATTGGTAGCCTTGTCAGGTAGGGGTTTTTAGATAGTGGGAGGTCCGAGCGACCTATATTTTATGCCTCTAGCTCGATTCATCATTTATGCACTTTGATAGGTTGCCCGATTGATCCTACGGAGCCTATGACCTATTCAGGAGGAAGGATTAATCGGGAGTATGTTTACCAAATTGTGAGAGAGTACGAAAAGCACCACCAACAAGAACACCCTACCCAGCCACCGCCACCACCATTTCAAAATACTTCTTTGATTCCAATGCCCCCTGGTTATGTGCTCAATGCTCCGATGAATGATGAAGAGATGAATGAGTTATAAGGGTTTTGGACATACAGCTAGATGGTGATGCACAACAACTTGACCCTGATTGGAGAAGCTTTAAGGACCACTTCATTGGGCATATGGGTTCAGCCACCACCACCTCTAGTTTGGCACTTTGGTCCACCTCATGGACCATACTACATACCACCTACAGCTTCAGCATATCAAGAAGGATCCAGCCACGCAGGTGTGACTGGAAGGGATCAAGATGATGACCACGAAGGAACCCAGCCTAGTGAGGCCGAGAAGGGTCAAGAGGACATGGAATGAGAAGATTGATGCCACCAACTGCACTATGCACTGATGATCTCCAACCCTTGCAATTGAAGTTATTTGTGGATGATGAACAATTTCCTTTGAGTTTTCATGACTTAGCAACGTTACTTTTGATTACTTTTTCTTTATTTTATTTCTAGTCTTTGGATTTGGGATAGTTTAATTTTCCATTTTAGTAGTTTGGCAAATGGCCTTAAGCTGACGCCAAGTTGATATCCATTTTGATGATTTATGGATTAAATCTTTCTGGGAATTTCTAGTTGGATACTTGGTATAGTTTTGGTCATGATTATTGCCGAATAAGTGTAGAATGACTAAGGGCCCTAAGCTGATGCCATTTTTGCAATTGTTAATGAATTAAATTGGATATTGATTTTATAGGGTTTAATTAATGAGATGCATGGCATGGTTTAATACTCTTGGCATTTATATTCAATTTAAAATTTTAGTTTCAAATTATGTCTTAGTTTCAATAGTTTTTGTTATTTTTAGGTATGCCATTATGTTGGATTTTGGGTGAGCAATAGGATGTGATGTACTCATCATTTGAATAAATGACAAATTTGGGGGCGTTTAATTTTTGTTTACTGGAATCGATAGTTTTCTGTAAGTTGATGCCACTTGATACATAATGGATGAAAAATTGATCAAGTGGGTACTCAATGATGATGAATTCGACATACAATACTCTATGATTGAAATATTTGATTGAGTCATTCCAAGGATTTTTGTGTGAGTGAGCAGTTCGTTTGCAACAAAAAGATTTCATAAACTTGGCTTCACTATTTTTCAAAAAGAAGTGCTGAAAAATTACAAAAATATATTTAAAATGTTGTTTCTGATCAAATCACTTATATTATTTAGTGAAATGATCTATCTTTTGGAAAGAAATGACTTAAATGAAATAGAAGGAATTTTAGGACATTTTGTGTGTTTGCATAGGGAATGTTCTTCTAACTTGTGAATAATTGATATTTGAGATTAATTTTAGGTACATTTCACTCATTTTACTTGGTTTAGGATAGTCTTTTAAAAAAAATATAGTGTTTAGGAATAAGACAAGTACGGGTTTCCCACATGTACCTATGTTGTTGTTTCTCCGAAATAAGTCATTAGAGTGGTAATAAGGTGAGTACGGGATTTCGACGTGTACTCATGTTGTTTCTCCGAATTAAGTCATTACGAATAGCGATTTAGTATACCAATAAGTTAAGGAGTAAATGTTTGTAATACTTATATTGATCTCATATTACTTATTCCTTTTTAGAGGTCTATTCCCGAAATGTATGACATTTGCATTTAAGTTGATTCCTAATTGAACTTCTATTTTCATGATGCCTATTCGAAATAATTGACTAACTTCATAATATTTGTGATTTGAGAAGCAATGATATTTTAAATAAATAAAACTAAAACTTTTGGTAACTCTTTTTGAGAATTGTAATTGTTGGTAATGTGAAATCTTTTGTAGTGAATGAATGTGTGCTTCTATGGAGAACAAAATTGCAATTTTTGATTGACTCACTTAGATACTTTACATATCATATAGTATTGAACGTTTATTGGGAGAATTTTTAATTGTTCCAAGTACATCCACATGGATTCATCAAGTGTCATATCAATTTTGTTGGTGTTTATATGTTTAATAGCAGTAGGTTTTTTTTAATTTTTGGTTTTGCTCGGGACTAGCAAAACGCTAAGTTTGGGGATGTGATAACTCTAGTAAACTAGAATTATTTCTCTCTAAATTATGGCATTTTTTTAGTTTATATCCTAAACTTTGGGTAGTTAACTGATAGTTTTAGTTAATTTCTTCCATCTGTGTTTATATTTTTGTTCTTGTTAAATGTGACAAGTTTTTATACAATTTCTAGCTTAATTAACAACTTAATGGTGTTAATTTTATGCATGTCAAAATTAGAGGTTTGAAGCTGGAATGAACAAAACTCAGAGGATCAAATTTCCATAATGGAAGAAACAGAAGAATGTTGGGAAGAGAGTCTAGTTCACGATCTAGACTAGGGAAAAAAATTTAAATGTTTAGCGAGTCGAGATTGCGATCTCGACTCGGGCAATTGCCCTAAATGTATTATAGTCGAGATCGCGACTGTCTATATCTCAAAATCTGCGTATCACGATATCGACTCGTTAAGAGTTAAGTTGTAAGGAAAATTTTGTAATCTTCCAGCAAATAACTCATGATTTTTTCCTTGTGTAATGTTAAACTATTTAAGCTACTTTTAAAAATTGTAATAGGCATGTAGGATTAGAATTAGGAAGTGTTAGGAAAGATTAGGATAGCTTGAACCTCAAGCTCTTCTTTAATGCAAATTTCTCTTTAATTGTCTTTTATCTAGTTTTCACTTCTTAACCAGTTTATATTTTGATTAAATATTTGTAGTGGTTTAATCTTTAGCTTCAAGTAGATATAATTTTTACTTGGTTTCTAGTTTAAATTAGTAAAATTCTCTTTCCATGAAAATTAGGGTTCTTAGAAAAATTAGGGTCTTTGTTAAATTCTTACTTTTTTGTTAAGAATTCTCAATTTCTTGCATTACTTTCTAGATAATTTTTAGTGGAATTTCTTTATTTTTATTAAAAATCCAAAAATATTTTGTCAATATTTTAAATTTAACTCGTTCAATTTCTAGTTTAGAATTGGTAATTTCTAGCTTTGCAATGTCTTTTTATAGTGTTTTCATTGTGTTAATTTACTTGCTCTTTAATTTTAGTTCTATTTTAATTAGTTAAGATAAGAATTAAGTGCTTTGTTTACTTGATTTTACTAGAATATATTAAGTAGTTTCTCAATTTCATAATTATTTAGTTCACTTATTTGCTTTAGTAGATAATCTAGCTTAAAATTAGGTTTTAATTGCTTGCATTGAATTATTATTTTGAGTAGAGTAATTTCACCATCTATTGTTTGATCTTGCTTAACTATACAAATACCCGTAAAACTTGGTAATTGCCTTTCAACAGTCCTTGTAGGAACGATACCTACTCATCCTATACTACTACCAACTCCATGTACTAGCGGAAGTGAGAAAGAGTGTAGTGGTTTTGTGTTGTTAATCCTCGCGCATGTCGTGAAACAAGGCTCCCGAATTTTTCTTGCTAGACTATATTTTTGCACGTGCGCACACTTTCATTCGTGCGTGTGAATGAATTCCAGTGCACCTGTACCAACTTCCACCTCGATTTTGACCTAGATGCTTATAGAATGTGTTAAAACTCAAAACATAAAATTTGTAACTGTCTCTCTCTTAGCTTTCCAATGCATTTCGAATCACCTCGATTGGAGCGAGTACAAGTTAAGGGATGCCAAATAAAGCATGCCCTTTAGTCATATAATTCCAATACATTAATATAAAGAATCTGATTTTAGAGTAATAAAATAAACTAGTAGAAATATAAAAATTACACAAATAAGATATCGCACAAAATATACAGAAAGAAGATAATAAACTTATGTACATCCTTCGTCCCAATTATTTTGTCACAAATTGACATTTGATCTATGGATATCATCATTGTGGTAAAGGTCATAATGCCAGTAGAATCATTACCATAGGGCATAGAGGGGGAGGTCGTAAGCGTCCGTAAAATAGATTTTCGATAGAATGAAAATAGACATATATGGTAGAATCGTAACCATAGAATACGACCGTCATCAAAATGGATACATTTGTCTCATACACTATGGGAATGGTGAGAAGAGATATATTTTACATCCCAGAGGGGCTATAATTGGAGATACCATTGTTTCTGGTACAGAAGTTCCTATAAAAATGGGAAATGCCCTACCTTTGAGTGCGGTTTCAACTATTGATTTATGTCTTTGGAAGTAACCATTAGGTTTATGTCAAAACCTAGAAATCGATCACTAATCCAATTTGAGTACCTCTACAGGATAAACCTCAACAGAAAACTGAAGAGTAACGACAGCAAGTGATTGAGTTCAGTATTTTCTCATATAAAATTATTGACTCTAGAGATATAGTAATATGGAGAAGACAAAATTGTTTCAAGCACCGAAAGAATCGGAAGTGCCCATTCTTTCTAAGAGAAGAGGACGAGTTATTCAGCTTTCATTTGATGGTCAGAGGCGAATTGAAAGCTAAGCAGTGGTAATTCTATGTGAGAAGATTCCCAGGGGAAAAAATAGAGATGTCTCCTATGTTACCCATAATATGCGAAAATATTGACGTAATTTTGTAGAGTCATTCGGTCTGAATGCTACATCAAGAACATAAGCCAGATGACGGAACGAGAAGACATAGGATGCAGAAGATCATAACATGAGTTATTCGATAGATTTGGATTCATATATCCACCCTGTGATACTTCATTGTACGATATAAGATCCATCTGTATAGATATCATCGTCTACATCCAGAAAGGCGTATGCTTTGTAAGAAGCTTGTACAGTTTGGGAAGGGGTTTTGGTTGATCAAAAAGAAGAATCTACTTCAACCGATATGCCCTTAGGCACGACAATACATAACATAGAAATCCATCTTGGAAAGAGTGGACAATTAGTTAGAGCAGCGGGTGCTGTAGCCAAAGTGATTGCAAAATAGGGGAAATCGGCAACATTAAAATTGCCTTCTGGGGAGGTTCATTTGATATCCAAAAACTGCTCAGCAACACCTATCATCAGACAAGTAGGGAATGTTGGGGTAAAACAGAAAAGTTTGGGTAGAGCCGGATCTAAGTATTGGCTAGCTAAGCGTCCTTTGGTAAGAGGAATAGTTATGAACCCTATAGACCAACCCCATGGGAGTGGTGAAGGAAGAGCCCAAATAGGTAGAAAAAACCCACAACCCCTTGGGGTTATCCGGCACTTGGAAGAAGAAATCAAAAAAGGCATAAATATAGTGATAATTTGATTTTTTGTCGCCATAGTAAATAGGAGAAAAAATAGAATTTTTTTCTTCGTCTTTACCAAAAAAAAAAAAAAATAGGAGTGAACCTGCGCATGATGGATTCACGTTCACTAAAAAAAATCTTTTTGTGGGCGAACAATAGGAATTGAACCTGTGCATGGTGCAGCATTCAGGCTGCTTCGCCTGGCAATACGACGCTTGTATTGCTCTCCTACAACCCCGTTTTCACTAGTGGTGGATGGCTGTCATCAACTCATGCTGTAAGGTGTTGGGTTAAAGTCCCGCAAAAATAATCCTAGGAACATGACAGGTTCTTACGAGTAACTCACCCGTTTGCCACTAGAAACACCACTACCTGTCCAACTTTGTTGTGTTAAGCATGCCACCATCGTTCATCTTGAGCTAGGATCCAACTCTCCATGAGATTCATAGTTGCATTACTTATAGCTTCCTTGTTCGTAGACAAAGAAAATTCAGAATTTTGTTTCATTCCAAGGCATAAGTTGTATCCATGCGCTTGATATTCGCCCGGAGTTCACTCCTAGAAACATAGCCATCCCTGTCCCCTAACGTCAATTCCACAAGCCTCTTATCCATTCTCATTGAATCCTTGTAGGGGAACAAAGGCAAATAGAAAAACTCACATTGGGTTTAAGGATAATTAGGCTCGAACTGATGGCTTCCACGACGTCAAGGTGACACTCTACAATTGAGTTATATCCCTTCCCTGCTCGCATCGAGAAATGGAACTGACTAATCCTAAGTCAAAGGTCAAGAAACTATTGATCAACGCCACTATTCTTGAACAACTTGGAGCTGGGCCTTCATTTCACACTATTACGGATATGAAAATAATAGTCAAAATCAGATTCAATTATCAATTGCCCCTATCAGAAATAGGATTGACTACTGATTTCGAAGGAACTAGAGTTACATCTCTTTTCCATTTCCATTCAAGAGTTCTTATGTGTTTCCACGACCCCCGAAAAATGGACAAATTTCTTTTCTTAGGAACACATACGAGATTTGTCACTCCAAAAAGGATAGTGGTAATCCGACCATTAACTACTTCATTTATGAATTTCATAGTAATAGAAATACGTGTCCTACCAGGACAGAATTTATAACTTGTGTAATCTTGCCTAGCAGGCAAAGATTTACCTTCGTGGAAAGGATGATTCATTCGGATCGACATGAGAGTCCAACTACATTGCATTGCTAGAATCTACATTGTATATTTGAAAGAGGTTGACCTCCTTTCTTCTCTCATGGCACACTCCTCTTCCCGCAGAGCCCGCCCTTTCTCCTCGGTCCCCCGGGACAAAATGTAGAACGGTAGTTCATCACGGAAGAAGGGAGTCACTAAGCCGGGATCACTAACTAATACTAATCTAATGGAATAGAAAATACTAATAGAATAGAAAAGAGCTATCTTTTTTTTCATACTTTCTCTTGTTCTGTTGCTGCCGCGGGCTTAACGCAATCGATCATCGAACTAGATAGATATCCCTTCAACACAACATAGGTCATCGAAAGGATCTCAGAGACCCAGCAAAGTACAAAAGCCAGGATCTTTTAGAAAATGGAATACTATTCGCAGAGTGCATAACCACATGGATAAGCTCACACTAACCCGTCAATTTGGGATCCAATTCGAGATTTTCCTTGGGAGGTATTGGCAAGGAATTAGAATGGAATACTATTGATTCAATTCGTACAGAAGAAAAGGTTCTCTATTGATTCAAACAGTGTACCTATACTTATGGGATAGGGATAGAGGACGAGGAAAAACTAAAGATTTTTAGCATAGTCCTTTTGATAAAAAAATCAATCTGATTTATTTTGTACCCTTCGTTCAATGAGAAATGGGTCAAATTCTGTAGGATCAAACCTATGGGACTTAAGGAATGATATAAAATAAGAGAGAAAAATATTAAATAAAAATGAAATAGAATAACCTAGATTCCAAATTAACAAATTCAAATTTAACAAGGATCTTTTTGATTCTAAAAGAATGAGGGGCAAAGATCTCTTGTTCTTATTATAAGATCATGATTGGATCCATATATGTTTGTTAAAGAGAATAACCTTCTTCTTTGAGAATAATAAAAAATGCAA